>JASUUF010000195.1:12722739-14072979 GCA_030449835.1 Clausena lansium
CAGATTTTTACATGGAAAACCCAAAACGGGAAAAATCATGGGACCGTAGTCCGATATAATCTTCCACTATATTAATAATGGGATTACAACACAAATTCTTCTATAGATAATACTAAAGGCTACCAACATCAAGAATCTCAATATTATTGGCTTACAGTAACAGCCTGAAATTTATCTCTCTAACAAGAGGATATCTCAAATAACAACTAACGAGAGGATAAAGTAAAAATCAAGACCAGTAGGATTGTAGAGGGCGATGCTAGGAACTTACCCTCTAAATTTGGGAGTAAAATCACCTTCCGATTAATCAATCAAAGATTGAAATTACTATTCCCAAAACCAAAAGAACCGCCACTGTCTCTCTCTCTCTCTCTTTCTCGTCTTTTGCGAGTTTTGTGTCTAGGGCGGCCGCTTGCTTTTGTTCTTTATATAGGCAAATTTCATGGCAATTTTCTTCTAGCCCTTTCAAGTTTCTTTTAATTACTTAACTACCCAAACTTATTGAACTTTGGGCTTAGGCCACCCAATGAGATGGACTCAACAAATCTCCCCCTCCAGATCATGTGGGGGGCACCACCAAGTCCGCCCTCTGCTTATAGTTTTGCAGTTTCTCCTTTGGCAATGATTTTGTCATCATACCTGACCCATTCTCTATTGTGTGAATCTTCTCAAGCTTCAACTGTTTTTCCTCAAGCACGTCTCGTATCTAATGATACCTCACATCAATATGCTTGGATTTCGAATGGTAAGTCGAATTCTTTGCCAAGTGAATGGCACTCTGACTGTCGCAGTACACAATATAACTATCTTGTTTCACACCCAAATCTTGTAGGAAATTCTTCATCCACAAAGTTTCTTTGCAACCTTCAGTGATTGCAATATACTTTGCTTTTGTGGTAGACAGAGCAACACACTGCTGAAGTCTAGACTGCCATGAAACTGCTCTCCCTGCAAAGGTGAGCAAATATCCTGATAAGGATTTTCTACAATCAGCATCTCCTGCCATGTCTGCATCTGTGTACACTTGTAACACAGGTTTGTCACTACCAAAACATAAACATGCCCTGGAAGTGCCTCTGAGATATCTGAGAATCCACTTCACTGCTGTCCAATGTTCTTTGCCAGGATTAGAGAGAAACCGACTAACTACACCAACTGCATGAGCAATGTCTGGCCTTGTACAAACCATGGCGTACATCAAACTACCAACTGCTGAAGCATAAGGAACTCCTCTCATCTCTTGCTTCTCTCTCTCACTTGTAGGACAGTGCTCTGAACTAAGCTTGAAATGGCCTGCAAGTGGAGAACAACAGATTTTGCCTTGCTCATGTTAAATCTTTCAAGAACCCTTTCAACATATGCTTCTTGAGATAACCATAACTTCCCAGCTTTTCTATCACGAGAAATCTTCATGCCAAGAATCTGTTTTGCCGGTCCCAAGTCCTTCATCGCAAAAGACTTGCTAAGCTCTTTTTTCAGATTATCAATCTTACTAGCATCCTGGCCAACAATCAACATGTCATCCACATAAAGCAAAAGAATGATAAAATCATCATCGCCAAACTTCTTCACAAAAACACAATGGTCAGACATAGTCTTGCTGAAACCATGATTCTCCAAAAAAGAAGCAAACTTCTTGTACCATTGCTTTGGTGCCTATTTCAGCCCATATAGGCTTTTCTTTAACTTGCACACAAGTTCTTCTTTGCCTTTGACAGTGAACCCTTCAGGTTGCTCCATGTATATTTCCTCCTCTAAGTCACCGTGCAAGAAAGCTGTCTTTACATCAAGCTGTTCAATCTCCAAATTCAAGCTAGCTGCTAATCCCAGAACAACTCGGATAAAAGACATCTTCACCACAAGAGAAAATATTTCTTCAAAATCAACACCTTTCTTCTGACCAAAACCCTTCACAACCAATCTAGTCTTGTACCGCTGTTGTGAGTTATTTTCAGTCTTCAACCTGTAAACCCATTTGTTCTTCAGTGCCTTCTTTCCCATAGGAACCTTTACTAAGTCATAAGTGTGGTTCTCATTCAAGGACTTCATCTCTTCTTGCATGGCTTTAACCCACTCATTTTTCTGTGGATGAGACATAGCTTCTTCAAAACATTCTGACTCCCCTCCATCTGTAAGCATTACATACTCATGTGGAGGATATCTAGTAGAAGGTCGTCATTCTCTACTGGATCTAATTAATTCTAGCTCAACTGGTGGTGCTGGACCATCATTATTATCCCCTGCAGCTCCCCCATGATCATCATGAACTACAGGTGGAGGAACTGAAATAGGAATGATAGGAATTTCTGGAGATGTATGAGACTCATCACTCTTATCTTCATCACCAACTATCTGATCTTCAAGAAACACATCTTTACTTCTGATGAGTTTCCTTGCCACTGGATCCCATAATCTGTACCCAAATTCTTCATGTCCATAGCCTAAGAAAATGCATTCCTTGGCTTTATCATCAAGCTTCGACCTCTCATCTTTAGGGATATGAACATATACTCTGCAACCAAACACTCTCAAGTGTTTATAAGAAACATCTTTCCCAGTCCAAACTCTCTCAGGTACATCACCATCTAATGGAGTTGAAGGAGAAAGGTTAATCAAATCAACTACAGTACGCATAGCCTCTGCCTAGAAAGACTTAGGAAGCTTAGCATCATAAAGCATACACCTGATCTTTTCATCAATAGTTCTATTCATCCTTTCTGCAACACCATTCTGTTGAGGGGTTTTTGGTACAGTCTTCTCAAGTCTGATTCCATAGGATCTACAACACTGCTCAAATGGTCCTCTATACTCACCACCATTATCTGCCCTGACACATTTTAATTTTCTTCCTGTCCCTCTCTCAACAAAAGCATGGAAGAATTTAAATGTATCAAGCACCTAGTCTTTAGATTTCAAAGCAAAAGTCCACACTTTTCTAGAACAGTCATCAATAAAAGTTACAAAATAAAGTGCACCTCCTATTGATCTACTTTGCATCATGCAAACATCAGTGTGAATCAAATCAAGGATATGTGACTGTCTAGATGGAGAAAAACTTTTGAAAGCTACTCTTTGTGTCTTTCCAACTAAGCAATGAACACAAGTCTTGAGGGACATACCTACGAAGCTGGGAAGAAATCCTTTTCTAGTAAGAGTTTGTAACCCTTTCTCGCCAATGTGACCAAGCCTTTTATGCCACGTCTCGATGTCAGAATCTTTTATAGCTACATTCACATCTTCTTTCTTGATCTTGGCTTCTATGACATAAAGAGTGTTCACTTTCTTTCCCTTAGCTAGCACTACGGAGCCTTTGGTGAGCTTCCATTTTCCTTCACCAAATTGGTTAGAATAACCATCATCATCAAGTTTGCCTGTGGAGATCAAATTAAGGCGAATATCTGGTACATGTCTGATATCTTTAAGTAACAACTTATAGCCAACACTGGTTTTCAAGCAAATATCTCTCATGCCTACAATCTTGGATGCCCCCTCATTTCCCATCCGAAGATGGCCATAATCACCATTAGTATAGGATGTGAAGTAATCACGATATGCAGTAACATGAAACGAAGCACCCGAATCAATCACCCAATCACTGGTATGGCAAGTGAGATTTATAGAGCTCTCATCATAAACAATACCCATATCACCATCAACTATGGCTGCCGTGTCTTCTTTGTCATTCTTTTGGCCATCGGCCTTTTCTTTCGCCTGTTCTCTTTTCCACAATCTACACTCCCTTTTTATGTGACCCATTTTCTGACAGTGAAAGCACTTGACGTTTCTCCTCTGGGACTTAGATCTTCCTCTTGGGTTATCATAATTCAGCTGACGGGAATTTCTACTTTGGCTTCTCCCCCGCCTTTCTTGCTTTTCTAAAACAAGTGCATTTGACTCAGAGGGAACTACTTCAACACTCTTTCTTCTAGATTCTTCATTCCGCAGTCTATCTGTAACCATATCCAAGGTTAATTTCCCATTCGGCGCTGAATTGTTTACTGACACCACTAATGTCTCCCAACTGTCAGGCAAAGAACTAAGTAACAATAATGCTTGCAACTCATCATCTAAAATTATCTTCATAGTAGTTAACTGATCAACCAAACCTTGAAACTCACTAGTGTGTTCAATTATACTACGCCCCTCCTTGTATTTTAAGTTAACAAGCCTTTTCATCAAATTGGCTTTGTTTTGTGCTGTAGGCTGCTCATAAATTGTTTCCAATTTTCTCCAAATAACATCAGCCTTGGATTCCTTCGCGACATAGTGGTACACACTTTGATCAATCCATAACCTGATAGTACCCACAGCCTTCTGGTTCAATTGAGCCCATTTCTTATCATCTAAATCGGCGAGTCTAGCTTCTTCGCCTTCAATGGGCTCACGTAAGTCTTTCTTGTAGAGCAAATCCTCCATTCTAGACTTTCAAATTCCATAATTCCATGACTTCAATTTAATCATACACGCCGAAGACTCCTCCATCTCAACCACACAGGTAATAAAAACACAACCTCACTCTGATACCACTCTGTTGGGAAAAGAACTCACACAAGCAGTTGCAAATTAAGCGAAAATAATCTCTTTCCCTCTTTGTGTGATTTAAAAATGGGATGTGTACCACAAATAAATAAACAGAAAATAAACCAATAAAATTCAAAGCAATAAACCAACCACAAGAAACACAGATTTTTACGTGGAAAACCCAAAACGGAAAAAACCATGAGACCGTAGTCCGATATAATCTTCCACTATATTAATAATGGGATTACAGCACAAATCTTCTCTAGATAATACTAGAGGCTACCAACATCAAGAATCTCAATATTATTAGCTTACAGTAACAGCCTGAAATTTGTTTCTCTAACAAGAGGATATCTCAAATAACAACTAACAAGAGGATAAAGTAAAAATCAAGACCAGTAGGATTATAGAGGGCGATGCCAGAAACTTACTCTCCAAATTTAGAAGAAAATAGAGTTAAAATCAGCTTCCGATTGATTAATCAAAAATTGAAATTACTATTCCTAAAACCAAAAGAACCGCCACTGTCTCTCTCCCTCTCTCGAATTTTGCGATTTTTGTGTGTACGGCTGCCGCTTGCTTTTGTTCTTTATATAGGTAAATTTCATGGCAATTTTCTTCGAGCCCTTTCAAGTTTCTTTTAATTATTTAACTACCCAAATTTATTGAACTTTGGGCTTGGGCCGCCCAATGACATGGACCCAACAATGATTGCTTCTACTGCTGGAGTTGATGGTTCAATTATTATTGATAAGCTACTAAATCAAGACAATCCAAACCTTGGATATGATCTGCTTAGATGTTTGTTTTCTCAGATAAAATACTAAATTTGAAGATTTTTTTTTCATTTTATTAATTTCTAATGTTCCAGCTGTGAATTGAGTTAGATTGAAAAAAAAATCATCAATTGAGTTAGACTGAAAAAAAAAATCATCATATTGATAAAACTAAAACTTCATTCTCAACAAAATTTCATCACAACCAAAGTACTTTCTGGTTCTGGGGTTACACGGGCTGTGTCTAATTATATGCGGAAGTTAAGATCTAGCCTTTTTGAATGAATGCTTTAAGCTCATGCTAGTTATTCGACGAAGCAAATACTAATAATATTGTTGCATAATCAGGGGCTCACAAGAAGCAATAACTAATCGATGAGAAGAATGCTCCAGCAAAGGAAGGAACACTGCAGGAATGGTGGCCGATCAGCTCCTTGTATAGATATGAAGTCTGGGATTTCCGGATTGGAAAATTTAAGCTCGTCCTGAACTTTGATCCGGTCCTTTTAATTTTTAATTAGCTTTTCGCTTACATTTAATTTCTTGAACAAGTTAATCGAGTTAATATTATAACTGCTATTATTAACAGTAGTTGAAGAGGAATGATTCGTGATATTGTATCTTTTGTTTCTCTATTTCATCTAGCATATACTTTTAGTTTATAATTGAAACAAAAAAGAAATTTCGTTGTCCTTGTCTCTATTTCCATGCTTTGGAGTGCCATTTTGGATGTTCCATTTAGCTCTCAATTACCCCACTCATGGCTTTTAAGTGCCTTTTATTTGATGTTTATCCGGAGCAAAGATTTGAAGATGTTTAAGCCCTCTGTTTCTAGAATTCAAGCTGCTGTTGCTGCCCATTTTATGTACATTACTATGATTAATCCTGGTTATGTTTACCATGGCCGGGAAAAGGATGATTCAATTGAAGAAACATTACACATAATATCTATTTTCCCAATAATTTTGTTTAAAAACTTCAATACAGTACATAAATATAACTAGTCTTCTCCAGTGAATTAAAGTAATTGAACAATTATGAACAATTTTCTCTTATACGCATAGGTATCAACCAACAAGCAGATACTCTCATCGACGTGCTAACATCTCACTACACAAGAAGCAAAAATTAATATGAGCTTAATTAGAGAATTGACATGAGCTTTAAGGTTTTAATAACTAGTTACCTCGTAGCCTGCACCAAGACAGTCCTTAGGGTTTTCAATGGAAAAACAGTTTCTGATCGCACAACCATATCTACATACTCATCTGATATAAATGTAATTAAATTATTCTCATCTCATTCACAACAATGGACATGCACTCGTTTTCTTTTCAAATTTTCATTATTTGAATAAACGGAGGAAAAAGACACAAACCTTTAGCTGGGTCATATCCAAAGACAGGATTGTCTTGCATTAGAAGCTTGTCAAGTTTAGGGAAAGGTATAATTGCATAGCCACCTGATATAAACGTAGATCAAAGTAATCTTATCTCAATTCACACAACACTGGAAATTCACTCATTTTCTTTACAAATTTTCATTATTTGATAAAATAGGGAAAATAGATACAAACCGTTACGCATGTAGTCTTCAGGGTCGAGATTTTCTAGCTTTACTAGATTGTCAAAAATAACTGATGTCTTAACTCCAGCAGTAGAAGCAATTATATAAAGTAGCAACATCTGCATATGCAAGTTCAAACTGTCAGAAGGCTTTCAAAAACTAGATAACTTGCTACAAATATTCCCTTGCCCCCGAACATTAGTCATGCATGCATTTCATCTTCAACTAAGATTGAAATAACAACTCACATGATTTCAAATTTTCAATCAGAATTTCATGCATGAGTATTCCAGATTATAAAGATATTTTTGTTGACAAAAATGTGTACAGTTATATAATTTGTGTCTATTCCCCACCTCCCCTCCAAGCTAGTGCAGGTCTTGTTGCTTTGTAAAGCATATGTCACTTTTTACTTTGACCGGGAATTAATTTTGGCAACCATCTTTAGCATTAGCCTTTAGACAGATATACTAGGAGGTTTAGGAATATCACATACATAATCCTAATCCAAAAGAAAAAGAAAGAAAACCTCGAGAGCATCTTTGATAGTCTGGACACCGGTCTTCTGACCATAGTTAGTAGTTTTTAATTTATCCAACTCATTCAAGGCATATAAAAGTGACAAGCCACTACCTGCAAAATATGTACATATAAAAATGCAGTGCATCAATCAAACAAGATAGACCAACAAAAGCACAAAAAATAAAAGGTTTACCAACTCCTTCCTCCTTTGCAGCCTTGATAGCATTTACGGCACTAGCTACTCTATTCTTCTTTTTACGTACTTCTGCTTTATTAGCTCCATTGACCTAGCAACAACTCCAAATTTTGCATTTCAACTTACAATACTTCCATAACTAACATCTCTCAATTCAACAATTTTTTCATCTCAAATAGCCAAATTTCATGAACAGCAATTCACAAGAACAAAATAAGACGCATTCACATTTTCTAAATGCAATTACTGAAAACAAACAAACAGGCAAACTTAATAACAATTTTGGCACATTCCTATTTGTAACGGACATAAGTTTTTATAGAAACATGGTTCCAAAGCTTTACATATATATATTTTTTTTAATTTTTTGTTTTTTAATGTTTTATTCTCTGTTTTATCCTTTTTCCATTATATCAGTCTACATTATACTTTAATTATATTAGCACACAATGGGAAATGAACCTTGAATCCAATGAATTAGTTGATAAATTGAATCATTTTCTCCAAAGTAATCTGATCATTGATCCTTTATAAACAAAGGTTCAAATTTCAGGACCGACCAACCAGACTTTAGGGCCAGGGAATGACTCAGCTCAAATTGATTGCAACAATAGGTCATGTTACGCTGAGAATTTCCTTTCCATGCTCAACAAAGTTCAGTTTCAAAGCACTTGGAGAACCAATATACAGTTCCAAAAACCATACCAGTAAAACAGCAAGGGTATTAGAGTGCTTTGTATGGTGCTTTGCAGGGAAATCTTGTATATTTTCTACGGTTGATCTCTGTAACAACAGTGACAGACAAATTAATGAAAAGAAATTAACTAAAGGGTGAGCAAGTTGTCCAACAAAAGTAGGAACAACCAAAAGAAGAACCAAAGGACCTATACAGTATAAACTGAATAGCACAGGTGTTTCAAATAACTAATAAACACAATTGAAAATCTGACTTCTTGTAAAATCATGTTAAACAGCCACAATACAGACCTGTGCACATTCTCCACACAGAGGAGAACTAAGGATAACCGTCCGATCCTTTGATACTGTAACCTACAATGATAAAGAAGGCTAAGATATATTGTTTGAACAAAACCTCGTCTTTCTTAGAAATATACTAGACACCATGGGAAGAGGGGAATAAAGTCCACACCAGAAACAAGGCCAAGGAAGAACCTTCTAATGATGTGCTCTATTTAGGTAAAATAAATCCTTTTTACACACCAAATAAAATATATACCAGTTATTAATCTCTGATATCTCTCACCTCAGCATAGCCAAATGACCAATTACATAAAGGCCCCGGAACAAAATCTTCTGTCATGACCTTAAAAGGAAAGAAAGGAACGAAATGATTTGTGCATCACATCATAATGCAAAGCAAGGCGGGGAATTTATCAAATGAACCTACCTGGCCACCTGTGAGTTTGACAATGTCCTGAAGGATAGCTTTCCTACTTTCTCCAAATCCAGGAGGTTTGATGACAAAAACCTTCAAGCAATTCAGAAACCCACATTAAGCAAAAAATTGAATCATATAGAGGATGCTTCAAGCATGCCTTCTCTTGACAGCAAAACAGCGGCAAGTAATCCTATTAGTTGTAGGGTAAACTAGTCATAAGTTCACCTTGGTTCCAGTAGACATCCCATGCAAGACAAGAGTTGCTAGGAGATCATTTTCAACGTCTTCAGCAACAATCAGTATGTCTCTGCCTTTATATCCTCTTCGTGGTGCAACTCTTCTCAATAGGTCAAACATAATTCCATAGTTCGAAAGCTTTTTCTCATGGATCAGAACGTCCGCACTTTGTAAAACCTAGTAAAAATGAAACCTAGTTGAAAAATATCAATGCTGATCCAACCATATGTATTCAAGATAAGAACTGTGCAATTCCAATTACTTCATTATCAATACAACCATAATAGAACCATGAAATGCACATAAGTACAATTTAATTCAATGATACATCAAAGTGCTTACACATTCTTTTGTCTTCTGATTGGCGGTGAAGTGAGGAAATAAGTAGCCCCTGTCTAGGATCATTCCTTTATACAAAATAAGTGCATTTTCGGATATTTTCCCATCCTGCAAAAGTTTTGTGGAAGAAGAAAATAAAAATCAAAACGAAAAAATTTTGAGGGACACAAAAAATTAAGGAAATACCACAAAAAGGAACAGGACCCTTGTGAAGTGAAGGGGAATCAAGTTCATGTTCATATAGAATGAGAGATCAAATCTATAATCAAACCAAAGGAATAAATAAAATAAGTAATGTATCCTTTCAACACTGATGAGAAACTAGAAGAACACATGGCTTACAAAACATAATAACAACATATTCGAAAGCACAGCAGATAAAAAGCAATGAAGAGGAAGAATTCAAGAACCAACTTACAGCTTTAATATGAAGATTGTTTTCCCAACCTTTCTCAAAAGCCTTGGCTATGAGCTCACCAATCTCTCTGTCACCATTTAATGCTGCTGTTGCATACTTAATTGAAAAAAAATATGAAAAAATAAAAGCAGCAGTCATAATTAAATAACTTCATAGGGGATAAATGCCTAAAAAGTGAGATCATGAACCTCAGCAATTTCTTCAAAAGTGGTGATGTGTTGTGCTCTGCTGCTTAAGTTTCCCAAAACAGAATCAAGTGCCATTTTAGCCCCTTGTCTAAGTTGTCTAACGTCCAGTACTTCTTTTCCCATCGGGCTATAGTCTTCTTTACCGGTCGGTTCATCACAATCATTCATGACTTCAACAAGATCCCTTTTATATCTGGTGCCTACAAACAAATGCACATATTGAATTTGAGTTGAGTAAGCATTATTACATCAAGAATCAACAAATAATTTATCAAGGAAAATGCAAAAGATGCTTCACAATCAAAAAATCTTATAGAGTCTCCAGCGGCATAGTTTCTACTCCAAGTATAACAAACCTGACACAAGAATTAATTTAATTCAATGAAACTAATTAATTTCCGTTGAATAAACCCAAAAAATAAAATTTAAAGAAAATAATAATAACTGACCGGCTGGATACTACTGGTATTGACCTTGGAAGCGAGGCTAGAGACAAAACGCAACATTGTTTGAGATTTTGTTGTGTCGGGGAAGAATTGATCAAAGCGGAGCCGTTTTGTTTATTTATTATTATTATTATTTTTTTTTTGGGTGGATAGCGTCAGCTAAAAAAGTACAAAAGAGTTTCAGTTGGAACTTACGAATTAAATGATTTTCTAGTTGGACTCGAACACTTTGGACTTGGCTTAAGACTCAAGTTCCGCGGCAATCCCAAAAACTAGCTCAAAGATAAGGTTTTCTCTAATATTTATTATCAGTCTCCTCCACAATTGATATGAGATAACCTAAATTACCAATCTTTAGTAGTTTTGGATCTCTCTCAATCTTAAAAATTAAAGAATGGGATTTTTTTAAACACTTATAAAGTCATAATCAGCTTTTTCTACCGTATATGTGATAACCTAATATGATAAAAAGTTAATTATCTCTAAGTAACACTTGTTTTGATAAATTTTTTAAAAATATTCGAGCCAATGATAATTCGTCAAGTCTTTAACTATAATGGGAACAGTAAATTAATTACAAAATAATATTTTTACTCTTAAAATTAACTATAAAATAATGTTTCTATTTTACTCTTAGAATTAACTATAAAATAATGTTTCTACCTCTATAATAGCTATAAAATTATATTTTTATTCCTACAATTAGTTATAAAATATATTTTTACCCCTACTCAATTATTTTTTATTTTTTAAATAAAAATATATTTAAAAAAATTACATTTAAGTCTAATTAACGAACTTTTTTTTGTGAAATCAAACAAATTTTTTATAAAAAAAAATTCTTGTTAAATCAAACTTTGCCGTTAACTTTAATAAGAAAATTTTGTTTGATTCAACAAGAAATTTAAAAAAAAAATTGTATGATTTAACAAAAAGAAAAGCCCATTAATTCGACTTAGATATAATTTTTTTATTTAAAAAATTAAAAATAAGTGAGCAGGGACAGAAACATCATTTTGTAACTAGTTATAGGGTTAGAATGTTAATTTGTAACTACTATAGGGCTAAAAACATCTTTTTATAATTAATTCTAGGGGCAAAAATATCATTTGTAATTAATTTACTGTTCCTGTTAAAATTAACGGCAAAGTTAATAGATTGTCACCCGCTCGAGTATTTTTAAAAATATGTCACCTTTTTTAAATTTATCAAAACAAGTGTTATTCAGAAGTAATTAACCCTACAATAAATTTTATAACTTGTAAAATTAGATATCTACTATAAATATCATATCAATTGTGACTCAAATTGGAACTTAGATATTAGAATACCTAACATTTCTCATTTCATTAACATTTAAAATATAAGAACAAAAATATGTTTGTTATTTTGACATAACATTAGAAAATTAAAAAATAGTTACCATTTGTTAAAAATGTTACGCTTACATAGTAATTAGAATACACAATTTATATTTGAATTAATTTGGCATCTAGTGTTTGAGTTATAGCAATCATTTGACCCCGAGTTATCAACTCGTTTTTGAGCATGATCGCTCCAAAAGTAAATATGATAGTCGTTAGCATGGGATTTTGAATTTTAGATTGTCTTGTGTTTACATGGTTAATAAATAAAAATATAGTTATTAAAAACTCTAAGATGGAAAGCAGATTAAAATAAAACTCATTAAATAAGATATGCCTAAACTCAATAAACTCTACTCTGATTTCTTGGTCGACGTCAGCATACTTTGATACATAAAAGAATTTAATGCATCAAACTCCAACAAAATGCCAAAGGATCAGTTAATGTGACAAGGATGAGATGTCCTCTAAAGGCAAGATTTAGATAGGCATACGATCGACTGAAAACAGGATGAAAGCAGGATGCACTGGCCATATGCTTTACTTTGCCAAGATGAAATGGTAGAGAAGCACTAATAGAAGTAACTGAAACGCATTGGCCAAGGAGTTGAAGAGATGTTGTTAGTACGAGCTAGCAAAGGGTGGCTTATCAAACGCACATGCTCATCATAGGTGATTTCCAGAAAGAAAATGGAAAAACTAATATAGTAAAAGATCTCCTCAAATCAAAATGGTCAAACTTTAACCAAATGGACATTCTTATTATTTTTCATGCAGCCCTTTTGAGAAAATAAAATAAAATATAATTATATGGAGATAACCAAAATGAATTCAGAGCTAATAAGTGAATAGTTTACATGGTTAATAAATAAAAATGATGCCTCAAAATGTTTATTACAAAGCTTCCTCCTATTCCTCATGCCATTACATTCAAGACCTTCCCTCTCATCCTTCACATGCTCGGCCACCATGGACTAAAGTTGTATTTTCCAATGAAATCATACTACACAAGAAGCAGCAATTAGTATATGTTGAGATTAAAGAATAGAAATACGTAAATTTAAGAGGTTTAACCACTTACCTTGCAGCGTTTGCAAATTCTGATCGGACAAGTTTCAATGGATCAACAACTCCACACATAAACATATCTGTAAATTTGCCTGGTTCAGACAAATATGAAAGCATTCTCACCAACTCTATTTGTAACTTGAATGTAGGAAAGCACTCAATTTTTTATTTCTATTAGTTTCTTTATTTGGAAAAACAAACCTCTAGCTAGATCGTATCCAAGGTCTGAGTTGTCCTGCTCTAGTAGCTTGTCAACTACTGAACCATCAACTCTGGCATTAGTAGCAATTACATATGCAGGCATCTGAAGATGTTGGCTCAGTACAAGTAAGAAAGCTTTTCAAAGGAGTAAGATATACAAAATCTACAACTCATACCAAAAACCATATATATAGGTAACATTCTTGCCTTGTTACTTGTGAGTTGTGTCTTTCCTATAAGCAATAAAGCTGGAAATAATAGCCAATCTTATTTTGATTATAATTGAAACTTGAAAGTCACTGAGCAGTGCAATTGATATACTACAAATGGTGATGCCATTTTCCATGTTAACAGAAAAATATGCCCAATATTTTTCGCTTTTTCACCTCTCATTTTTCAATCTAGAACAAAGCTCAAAGCTCAAGTTTAGTTGAATAATTCGATGACAGTTCACTTCACAGATTGATCTTAAAGAAAGAAACAACAATAAGGAGAAGAGAAACCTTAAGAGCATTCTGGACAATCTGAATGCCAATCTTCTGACCATAATTTGCGGTTTTCAATTTCTCCAGCTCCTTGGAAGCATATAGAAGTGCAAAACCACCACCTGGCAAAGACATCAGAACACAAGAAATACGATGCATCGATCAATCAGTATAACAAGATGAATTAAACAAAAATCGAAAACTAGAAGGCTTACCGGGCACAATTCCTTCTTCCTTTGCAGCCTTGACAGCATCAAGGGCATTAGTAATTCTAAGCCTCTGTTCACGTACATCTGATCTGCCATGTCCAAAAACCTTAGAACAAAACAACCTCCATCAATATATGCTGTCACTAAGAGTCTGTTTTGCATAGATTAAGATGCCAAAACAATTGTAAAGGTCAATGTACAATGCTGAAGAACCTAACCTTCAAAACAGCAAATCCACCTGAAAGCTTTGCAAGCCGATCTTTTAAACTATTGTCCGAAGAGCTCAATTCAATTGTAGATCTCAACTATAGCAGCAATTACGGGAACATGTTGAATAATTAATAAACACATCCAGAAGCCTAATAAATCGTTCCAAAAATGGGTGAAACAACCACAACAAACCTGTTCACATCTTTCTTGAATGTCTACCAAATCACCAGACCCATCAATGAAAACAATATTATCCATTGTTGCTATAACCTAAAAGGATAAAGAGAGAGGGTGAAGAAATAAGCAAACCGATTCTTAATATGCTCTAGTGCGAAGAATAGGTTTTTTTATGACCAACAATGCAGTTCTATACTTCTATCCTCCATGCAATTGATGCGTCTCACCTTTTTGCATGAACCAAGCTTTAGAGGGACAAAATATGTAGAGCTCATATCAAAGCCTCCAGTTATAGCCTAGAAAAGAGAAGGCATGCACATAATATTCTGTGTTAATGTAAATCATAATGCAAAACGGGTGGGGGGTTTATCAAATCAACCTAGCTACCTGGCCTCCCGTGAGAATCGCAAGGTCCTCCATGATGGCCCTGCTATCTCCTCCGAATCCAGCTTTAACAACACAAACCTTCAATCAAATAAAAAAATGCACCATATGCTTAATGATATATGGAAACACTTTGTAATACAAAATTAATAATAGAATGAAAATAGTAGTGTCAGTTTGTGTTAGTGTATCATTTTCACGTTGTGTCAACCTATTTGGAGAGAAATAAGGAAATTCCATTTTGAGAGGGAAAGTTCACTAATCCCACAAATTTTGATTTTAGATTTTCTGTGCATCTAATTGTTGTTTCCCACAAATTTCGACATTAATCCTAGAATTACTGATTGTATGCTCAGTTTTCTTTTTTGTTTGTGTATCTGTTTATAAATTTTTCTTTGGAAACCCAGAGATTCCATAACCTTTGTGACTTGTATATTCCATAACCTTTGTGATTTGTCTAATAGACCTTACAAGTTACAAACTTAATAGTCAGGAAAGTTGTGGGAAATTAATTTGAACCCTAGGTTCAATATCATTCATATTTAATCCTTCTACACGAAATCAACACATAAAACATTCTTTTTCTTAAAATAAAACTAAAATAATTAAACAAATATCATAGCACATTAAGTCTAATCCATCTGACAAATTCTTAGCTCACTCAAAAATTCAATTCATCAACCATAAGCAAAGAAAGAAAGAAAACTCTTATTACCCTCTGCTCGGTACAAACAGAGTCTGTTGTAAGATGTCCTACAACTTCACTTTCAATATCTCCAGCAACAACCAATAAAGGTCTCCCTCTCTGAGAAAAAATAATAATAAATAATAATAATAATAATAATAAAATGGGTTTCAATTTCCATTTCACGCTTGCAAATCCTCTTACCGGCATACATGGTAAAATTGATTGCTTAATAACATTTAAGTTTGAAATTTTCATCTCATGGATTAAAACCAATGGATTGTCTAAAACCTGGAAACAATGAAACCAATAATTTGTGAACACATAGAATGATACAATGTAGTCCCAATTAACAAATTAACAATGTACCAATAAAGTACAACCAAAATGTTATAATACAAATGGGGCAAATAACCCATAAATATATTGAAATTCTTACACATTCTTCTTTATTCTCATAGGTGAAGAAGTAAGGGGATATAATGCCCCAGTCTAGCTTCATTCCCTTAACAAACTTTAATTCATTATAGAGTGCTGCTCTATCCTGCACCAATTGTGGATAAGCAAAAACAAAAGAAGCGAAAAAAAAAATGAAAAGGCATTACTAGATATCTGAATGATTAAAAAAATAAAGGAAAGCTGGAAACGTCAAAGAGGATAAAGCTACAATGTAAAAAGAAAACAAAATGGGAGAATTGAAAAAGAAACTGCTTCATGGGCACAGCAGATAAAAAATAAAGGGGGAGAAGAATTCAAGAAGCAACTTACAAAGACAATAATAAGATCGTTTTCCCAACCTTTCTCAAAAACCTCGGCTATGAGCTCACCAATCTCTCTGTCACCATTTGCCGCTGTAGTTCCGACCTTCATAGTGAAAAAGTCAAGTCAAAGCTAGCTCCGTTTGGCATTGATGTTCAACAGCTGTAATGGTTTGATTCAAAACCTATATTGGCACTGCTAAATTATTAAATTTGATAGTCATACTTATCACCATTATTAACTTTTATTTCACAACTGGAGCAGCAATCAAACCGCAGCACCTCAATACTGAATGGGGCCTAATTCATTGTCTAAGCAAAAGATTAACTTTCCAATGCAGACCTCTGCAATCTATAAAGTGCGGACTCACCCCTTTACAGCGATGTAAAGTTGGCACTTGAAAACGACTCACTAAGCAAACTTAAAAAGTCAGAAGGTGAACCTGAGCAATTTCTTCAAATGTGCTAATCTTCCGTGCTCTGCTGTTTAAGTTTCTGACAACTGCATCAGCAGCCATTCGAAACCCTTGTGTTAGGTCCGAGAGATTCGCTCTTCCCAGAGCCTTGAATGCTTCATCGGTCAGGGCTTTGACAAGAACACTTTCATATTTGGTGCCTGCAAACAGATACACATTAAACCCATGCCCATCATCTGCAGGAGAGGTTCAACAAAAATTTCTAAAAAAATCCAAAAGCTGCTTCACGTTCAATAAATTTTTTACTGTCTTTAGCGGCATAGTTTCTGCTCCAAGCACAACAAACCTGATACAGAATTAATTATTTCAACAAATTTAATTAATTAACTTCCATTGAATAAACACAAAACATACAAACAAACTCACCGGCTGGATACTGGTATTAACCAACCTACAAGATAATTGACAAAAACAAATGAGACAAAGTGGAAACAAATAAACAATGGGATATTGGGAAAGAATAAAGGAGAGGGTACCTGACTCTGGAAGCGAGGCTAGAGCCAAACCGCAACATGATGGTTTGGTTTGTGATTTGTTCTGGGCAGAGGAATTGATCAGAACAAAGACTTATTAAGAGCCGTTTGTTTTGTTTCTTTTTGTTTGGTTTTGTTTTGTTTTGTTTTTGTTCGTGGGACGGATGGCGTCAGTTATTTAGGTCTTTTAGAAAGTACAGTCCGAGAGTTTCAGTTAGAAGAAAGTACATTCACTCTTTTGGAAATGGATCCGGTGAGCTTTTCGTGTGCTAACCACCGGATCAAGGTCACAAGAAAAGCTCAATACCGAAATCTCACTCTTTTAATTCAAGGACAGAATCATAATTTTAACACCAAATCAGGCAGGGGTGGGCACTAGCCGGCCAACCCGTGAAACCGACCCAACTCACATATTTTTTACGGATTGGGTTGGGTTAGTAAAATAAACAAGTTGGGTTGGGTTGGGTTGGATTGTTAATTTCTCAACCTGCCGACCTGCGTTCATATATATATATATATACATATATATATATATAACATAAATTTTGATATTTTATGTAAAAAATATAAATATAAAATTATAATAAAACTTTTTTTATTAATTAAATTCTTAATTACTGCTGTTTTTTAGATTTTAGTGTTTTGTTGTAAATAAGACTTTGAATTTTTGGCTTGTTATTTTCTTCATTAACTATGAACAAATAATTTAATTGTTAGACTTTGAAAAGTTGGATTGATTGTAAGGATTTTAATATTTGTGTTCTTTTAATTTGTTCAATTAATTCATTTACTTTTGTAATTTTTTTAATTTTTATGCAATATTAAATTGACTATGAAAATGGGCCTTGTTCAAAAGCCCAACCCACTCAACCCTCGTTTTGCGGGTTGGGTTGGGTTGGTTGGATTTTTTCAACTAGCAATATATACGGGTTGGGTTGGGTATCAACCTGAGCCATGCCCACCCCTAAAGTCAGGAACAGGGACGGTAAAATTCTGATCTGAATCCGGATTTAGGTGCATACTGATCCGGATTGACATTTTCATATCTGGATCCAGATCCAGATTGACATTTTTAAATCCAAATTTGAAAAAAATATGCGGATCCAAATGCAGGTAATATCCGCATGGATTGCCGGCGGATATTACAGATATCCGGATCGCAAAAATTAAAATTCAACAATTTACCTAATAATATAAAATAAAATGCAATCCTAAATTCATAATTAACAATTCAATATGAATAACATACAATAACATCATAAATCCACAATTAAAAATATGACAACATAAATCAAACATAAATTCAATAATTTACCTAATAATATCAAATAAAATATAATCATAAATTTATAATTCAACATAAATAACATACAACAACATCATAAACCCACAATTTTATGTATTTTTAGCTTATATATTTTTCAATTGAAATTTGATTAAATTAATATTTTAAGAAAAATTATTAGTCATATACCCTTAATTGCCACTTTTATCAAATGTGCTACAACACTTTCTATATCTATCATTTGTATATCCTAAATTATTAAAATATTTCTAGCGTCCATCATTCTGTTACCAGCCATTAGAATATGCTAACGTCATAGGGGTAGTGTGGTCTTTTACTATAAGAGAAGTGTGATAAAAAACGACATGTCATTTTGTTTAAGTGAAACGTCAACTTTTTACAAGACGACATGTCGTTTCATAGTAATATAATATAATGCCATGTCGTTTAAAAGTAGTGTAAGCGGATGACATGCCGTTTAATAACTATAAAAAAAATAGTTAAACAAGAGGAAACAAGCACAACATACACGATCGGATCTCTTCTTCTCTTCTTCTCTTCACACACACACAACACAAAAGCAAAAGAGAAGCCGGTAGCACACTCACACACGCACAATAATTTCTCTTAAAGAGTTTTTTAGTCATAAAAGTTAAGGGTTGCCTTTGTGTCTGCCATGCCGTCTCCGATCGTGAGTGCTATCTCTGTGGTGGTGTGCTACCGTCTTCTCATTTGCTTTTGTGTTCCGGTCGTGTGTGTTGTGCGTATTTCCTTTTATTTAACTATTTTTTTATTATAAAACGACATGTCATCCGTTAATATTACAGTTAAACGACATGGCATCCGACAATATTACTCAGAAACGACATGTCGTCCGGTAAAATATTGTCATGCCACTTAAACAAAAGGACATATCGTTTTTTATCACAGCTTCTCCTATAGTAAAAGATTACACTGCCCTTATGATGTTAGCATATTCTAACCATATGTAACGTTTTGACAACTTAGGGTATACGAGTGATAGATATGAAATGTATTGTAGTACGTTTAATAAAAGTGTCACTTAATGGTATATGACTGATAATTTTCCATATTTTAATTAAAAAGAATTCGGATCCGAATATCTGACTTCTCTGGATGCAAGTGCATCCGGATTCGGATCCGAATCTAAATCCATACGGTTCTTAATTCTTAGGCTCCGGATCCGTGGATCTGGATTTTTTTGTATCCGAATCTTCCAGAGTTTTGTAGATGCATGCCAAATTTGAATTTTTTTGCCATCCCTAATCAAGAAGCAAAATCGATCTATAAAAATGTTTCAGTCAGGGATTCTTGACCACATTAAAATCAGAGATAATTTAAAGAGTAGAGCTATTGGCACCCCCTCATTTTCCTTATAAAACCCCATCTTTTGTATTTATATGTTAATCGCTATAGAAAATTACATTTAAGGACATATATAGATCTAATTAAATCCCAACACATTCTTTTAAAAAAAATAAAATATCATTCAACCGAACATTTAAACCTATTTTTCTCTTTTGAATTTTTATAAGTTTACTTTTGCAAAATTCTAAATACTTCAAAACAACGAAGTAGAGCAGCATATATGCTTACAATTATTATTATTTCGTTATTATCATGTTTTATAGATTTTAACTCAAAAATTCTTTCGTCATTGTTATTTAATTTTCCCAAAGTTGGAGACAGAAAAAAAGATTTACGAGATTTGCACTAGTATTTTGAAAATCTTTGTAAAAAAACTTTGTTGAATACTCAACAAACCAACTGGACTGTTAGTGAGTGGAAGAAAAATATGATAATGAAAAGGATGAATTAGAAAATTGAGGATATAAATCCACAAAAAAAAAATCTTCAAATCTGTAATATATTTGTTAGTAGTCTATGTGAAATAACGTTTCAAATAAAATGAAACTTCTGAAAATATTACGATAAGGGTGGTGTACAAAGATAATAGCTCAGTTTACTGTAGATCTATTTGTCCATTTATGTAATTTTGAATGAAGATAGATTTATTAATGCAAAAGCGGTGTTTAATGAAAATTTTTAGAGGGCTGCCAATAGCTTTACTCTAATTTAAAAAAAAATAAATTTTAATACAATATATTTTATCCTAAAGAAAGTGTACTTACATCTGTCCTTTTTATTTTTTTGCTTATCTCTTATTTTTATCAGGAATCCCTACTTAAAAGGCCACTCATTCAAACCAATTCTTTTCTCCATGTAAAATTTGACAAAGAGGACTAGTACTACTTCAAGAAAACCAACCACAGCAAATATCCGTCATTTTTCAGCAGAAGAAACCTTCAACATTTAGTATCTTTAATAAAACTATGTTAATTGTATGAAACCATTTAACAAGACCATGGATCCATATACAAAATGAATTATAATTTAACAATACTCACTTGAGATATTTGATTTATATATCCTATATGACGTGGCATCCTGATTTAATATTAATTTATAGCGGTAAGATTAATTGTCACATTATAACAAAATATGATAAAAGACCAGTTTGGGATTACAGTGGTTAATTAAATAAGCTCCTTCTATTGTACGGATGAAATAAGCTGCTGATTAAAAAAGCAACTTGGTGTTTGGTAGACTGTACTGTGTTTTTGTTACTGCTGTGAGTTTGAAAAGTAGTGTACACGTGTTTGGTAAATTTTATTACGAAAGTGTTGTTTTATTATATAATAACCAAAATAGACATAAATTTTAAATTACTTTTTATTTTTTGGAGTATATTTTATAATGTTTAGACATGCTTTTTTCTTTTTAAAACACATAAAATTACATAAAGTGAAAAAAAAAACCTCAATTAAATAAATTCTAATGAACTTCATAATATGTTACATAAAATATTATCAAAATTCATACTAATACATAATCCATAAAAAAAAAGAAGTAATATGCATGATATTCATATTAAACTTGTTGCAATAAACACCATGACTATAAAAAAAAAAATATAAATAGATTGAACGTTAAAAGTCATGGTTAACTTTCATGTTAAATTGTTCATAGTTCAAAGAAAATTTACGTAATTATATACAAGTCTTATTGAATCTTATAATAGAAAATAAAAGTAAAATATGAACTTATTGGATCAAAACTTTGATACTGGAGAGAACGTACAATAATTGTGGAGGTAATTTGATTGTGATAGTAAAATGATATCTAATGACTTAAATATTAGAGTGTTTGACAAAATAAGACATAATATTCTTTTTGTTAAAATATTAAAATTATAATAGGAATTTTAAAAAAGTTTAGTGGCTTATGAAATAAGCAGTTTATAAAAAGTAACCTCCTACCTGCTTTAAAAAACTGCTATCAAAATAAAAAAAATCACGAAATAAGTAGATTTTATAAAATTTATCAAATACTATTTTTGTCAAAAATTATGAAATAGTCAATTAGACCAAAGTCTAGTAAGGGTGATGATAATCCACCCCACTTGTGATTCTTTTGTTGCATTTACTATTTTATCCTCAAACAACTGCTTCATTCTTTTTTTAATTTTATTCTACCGTGACCTATACAAAGAACTCTATTGGAGGCCTAAATCATTTCAAGTTTCCAACTCGATTAAAAAGTCTAAAGAACCAATCTTATTCCTAAAGTCAATTTCTCCATTCCACTTTGCTGTAAATCTACCATTTTTTAAAAATTTTCTTTGCAGATCTCGCTAATTAAATTATTGATAGGATTTCTTGTGTTGCAGTAGTTTCATGACATTCTCTCCTTCATGCATTAGAGTTCTGGGAAACTTGAGAAGCTTTCGTTCGTACTACGCTTTTATTTTTCGTGAGCTTTTTTCTTTTAATGAAACTGGGAAATCAGGATGGGAGTGAATAAGAAAACTGAAAAGAAATCAGGTAAAATGGTACTAAGTACATGTATTTTAATTTGGGGGTTATTATACAGTGGGTAGAAATATCGGTACCCATCTACTAATACCTTACACATGATAACTAATGATAAGTGATACATAAATTGAAATTTGAAATAGAAACTATGTTGTAAGTTTAGCATTATTGATATAAATAATTATTCTCATGTGCAAATTTCTGCAATTTATAAAGTGCAGCTCGCGCCCTTAAAACTGTTATCTTTTATCCGCTTTTACGAAGTTGTAAATAGTCTTTAAATTCCTGTACAATCCCTTTATAATATTGTAAAACGTAGATTTATATTTTATAAAGTGCTGAACGCTTACAGCTAAGAAAGACACTTGATATAAAAAATACACTCTTGAGTGTTTGTTAAATAAAGCTGCAGCTACATAAAATTATTAATAAAGCTTAATATTCATCCATTTAGAAGATTGTAGTAATTAGTTGCCTCTCTAATTATATGGGAAAAATTCTTTCTTTTTATTCAATGCAAGAAAGCAGCAATCTAGCTTCAAGCCTCCTTTGCCTGTTGACCCGAGCAATGAAATCATCAGCTCTTTTGTTCAATTCCTCGGCTGGGAAACCAAACTTCTCATCTTCTCCTTTATTTCCATTCTCTGCCCCTACTTCCACTTCTTCCTCATCAACCCATTTTTTCATAACAACATTCTCTCCAATATCTTCACAAGTCTTCTTTGCATTTTCCTTCAAACGTTTCTCTGTGGATGAATTTTGAACACTTCTAGTACTCTTGCTAACATACTCATCATAGCACACATTGCTAGCGGGAGAGGATTCTGAAGCAAACAACTTGGATTCTCCAATTACAATAATAATGATAAGATTGCCCACAAAGAACAAAACATTGGGGGTCAGTAAGACCATGCCAACTTTTGAGAGAGAAACAAAGAGAAAGGCGTCCATGGAAGTTAATAAATAAGGAAAACAGAAAGGGCTGAAACAGAACACACTACAAGTTAATGCTGTTAAAGAGTAAATGAAGAAATTGTCTGCAATTTGATAGCTCTTGAACTTTTTCATGGCTTGAGTAATTTAGGTTCTATTGGAGAAGGCTAATAAAAAATAAAGTCAGAGGCAAATCTCATTAAGGGGCATGTGAAGGAGAATTGCCATCTGACTGAACATAAAAGCAATGAAGAAACAAGATTATATAGTGAAGAAAAGTGGGAGGTCTTGGTAAAATTATTTTGCTATACTTTTTTTTTCCCCTTTGGTATGGGCAGGTGACTTTTTGAAAAGCTACAAGGGAGATTAATTGGTGTTTATTGGCCCCTTTTTATTATTATTATTATTTTTTTTGGGTTTAACCTCTGGTTTCCACTACTATTTGATGGTGTTGAATTTTTTTTACAGCAATTAAATCTTATTACAATAACCACAGATGAGGTAACTTTGCCGACAATTTTATTGAAGAGGGAAAATATTGTTCCAATTACACAAATCTCCTATATCCGAGAAGGTATAATGAAGTTAATTTTCACATATATCATCAAAAGTTGCTTGCACCGAGAGCAGGCATATCTCATTGCTTTATTGATTGTGTCTAGGGGTGTATGCGGATCAGATTTTGCGGATTAGACATCAATTTATAATCGATCCACGACTTTATAGATTAGAAATTTTCAATCCAATCCAATCCACGGATTGGTGATTTCAATCTAAATCTAATCCATACGTCTGCGAATCAAATGCGGATTTGACTCAATCCATATTCAATCCGCCTTTTGTGAACTAAACATTTTAATTCTGTCCGATCCATGAATTAAATAAATAAAAAATCTAATATAAAAATAATTTTATGACCGATCAAATTCAAAATTGAATAAGATTTAAATAAATTAATTATTTAAATAAAACTAGAATAATACATTCAAAGTTTTAAAATATAACACACCGAAAAGAAAAAATCTCATTTGTTTAGATCAGTATATGAAAATTAACTAAAATTATTAATTTAAATCTATACAAAAGTTGAAACTTGAGAGTTTGGATAATTTATCAAAATGTCTACCTCCAATTTATATTTCGTATTTTAACCTGAACAAAATAGACATAATTGAAATAAATAACAATATCCCCAAAATTTTTGTACGTGTGAGACAAAAAAAATAAAAAGTCAATATTGAAAAAATAGAATAACAACATAAAGTCAAATAATAATCAATAAATATAATTAAAGTTAAGTTGTTTCATTTACCTATCTCAATATGTTCAATCTTATCTATTACTTCATCAAGGATTATCGAAGTTAAACATAATCAATTTTGTATTGAAATTAGTGCCTCCACTATCCTTGTAGATAGTGAGCACTGACTTGGATAAAAAACGTGATCACCAATGCTAAATGTTTGGCTTCGGTTTTTTTTGTTTGCTTTAGAATTTTACTATTTAGGAAGGCATATTTGTTTATTTAATTATTTTATTTTATATTATTATCGGATAAGATATAATATGGTGTTAATGTAACTATATTTTAACTTATTTATTTATTAGTAAGTAGTAATGTCACATTTACAAGTTTTATTTTTCAATTAAATAAATATTTTTATTTTTTTGCGGATTTTTGCGGATTTACTCCAATCCACCGACTGCGGATTTTTAAATTTTCAATCCAATCCAATCCACCAATCCACGGATCGAATTTTTGATAATCAGACGGATTGAGCAGATTTGATCGGATTCTGAACACCCCTAATTGTGTCAATGTATTTGTCTAAGGTAATGAATTAAAGTGGGATTATTGTTGGGAGGTTGGAAACTGATTTTCAAATGTTAAAAATTAATTTTAGTGTTTGTTAAATTCGTTTTAATATTATTTGGCAAAATTATCTTATCCTACTACAAAATCTGATTTTGAAATGAGTAGTGTTATATATCTCAAATTTTTTATTAAGGATAGCAATGGGGAGAGAAGGGGAGGGGACCGTTATCCCCGTACCTATTCCCGAAAATCTGCAAAGTCCCCATCCCCTCCCCATTCCCATCCCCATCAGAATTGCTTAAGGGGATCTCTGTCCCTTCTCTGAATAATAATAGGGGATCCCCGAATAAACCTTCGAATAACGGATTCATTTTTAATTTTGAATTTTATTTAATCATATTAAAATAAAAAATTTAAATAAAAGTAAAGTCTGACAATATATCTTATATTAACATTAATCCATCATAAAAATCACATTACAAAATACAAATCATTAGTATAATTATCTTCGTCAATCTTCATTATCCTATATTAAAAAGAAAAATAAGTTATTTTCATATCAATAATAAAATAAATGAAATGGATATAGATACTGAAATTAATATTTTTAATAAAAGTTTTTATTTTATTTAATAAAAGTTATAAGACCTGATAGAATAGTAATTCAAGACTACAACTAGTTAACTAGGCCTGAAATTTTCATAGTATATTTGTATAAATATTTTGATATTTATACTAATATTTAATATTTTGTAATTTAAATTTTATTATTTATTCATTAAAAATTCTAAAAATTAAATTGAGAAATGGGGAATTGGGGAGGGAATGGGGATTCCAACTTATCCCCGTCCCTTCCCCGAAAAAGAATTTGGGTAAAAAATCGTCTCCGTTCCCTCTCCGAATAAGAAATTTGGTATAAAATCATCTACATGCCTTCCATAAATGGGGAAAATCCCCAAGGGACCCCATCCCCATGAGGATTTCTGCCATCCCTTATTTTTATCCTAAAAAACTATCTCAAATGATGTGGTATTTATCAATTGGTTAGTGAGATAATACAATTTACTTACTTCGATCATGAAAAGAATTACCCACCACTCAATTAATAACACATATTTATGATGAAATTTAAAATAAAAAATTTGGAGTATCTATCATTACTCTTTTGAAAAGAAAAGTACTACATACAAGTTAAATTTGATCCTTAATATAATTCAGTGTATAGAGGAGGGTGCCACTGCCACCGTTGGATCAATTTTTTTTTTAATTGAAATTTATATTTTTTATTTTTTTTCTGAGGCTTGTAGCTTACGTAATAGAAGAGGACTTCACTTATAAAAAAGCATGCGTGAGTTGTTTTTCATTTTGAGATGCTTACATTGAAGGAGAAATGGCAGTCTGCTGGTTAAAGAGGTTGCTTTGCCTTTACCTTCCGTATAATCGTATATGGTTCAGCTAGTAAAACGGAACAAACATCATTGAGTGGAATAGTAAAGGGAAAGCTCAAAGCTAGTAATAATTGGAAAGTGGGGTTTTAAAGTTATACTCAGAATAAAGGCATGTTTGGATCTTCAATATAGCTGCAAAAAAAAAAAATGGTGTAAATTTCTACTCAACTTATAAGATTTTGACTAAATTTAACAACATAGATAGAAGTAGTCATCTACTCGCAGGTACAAATATATTATGCCTCATACAACATATAGATGTATATCAAAAAATTCAATTGAATAATCTTCAGCATATTCTGTAATTTTGTGCTCTAATACGATTTATTTATTTTCCTTCATCCACAAAAAGTTTTGATGTATAGGGGGATCATTACTGCTTTTGCTAGTTCACTATGAGACTTGCATAATTTTTTTTTTTTGGATAAGTGCATATTGTTATTTTGCCGCACAAGGAACATGCATTTTGAACTTTGAGAATAAGTGCGACTAATTATAGATGGTTATTATATTGCGTGAACTTGAATTCAATACTGAGATGAGTTATATTGATGTTTTTATAATTATTTATCATGTGTCTATTAATGACAATGTATCGACACAAAGTTTAGTTCAAGATTGAATTCAAATCCATATTGAATTAGTCATTTTTGTATCTTTATTAGGTAGCTAAAGTGTCACTCACTTGTTAAGTCCGGTGAAGTAATCAAGCAATATTTGTAACTATTTTGACTGCGAGTACATTGCCTAAAAGTAAAAGTGATTATGCATTTGCTTCAAGTTTTCGATCCTACTCTAATTCTAACTTTTTCTAAGTGATTACAAACAGAAAAGATGGACACTTTCGGTGAAAATTTCTCGTTTTCTAGAAGATATTTCCTAATGCAATAATTCGAAGTTAATGAAATGCTAGCTTCTTTTTTCGGTGCTCGTAAAAATTTGTAAATACTTTGCATTTGACCTCTAGACATTATATTTAATCGCTTGTTGTTATAAAATTTGCACAAAAGAAGTGATTTCTTTTAATTAATTATGAACACCAAGTGGTCAAAAGAAACATATAGAGTGTAAAAAGTAGGTTTATTATTTTTTATTAATTAAGAGGGGTTAAGTGCTTATTTGTTTGATTGGGATTGTAAAGATGAGAAGGTTCAAAGAGGTTTCCCTCAAAATAAGGGATTTGAATTTCTCATGCATGGATTACAACATGAAAGGTACAAAACGATTCTCAAAGTTTTAAGGGTTATTATCATTGCACTACTTTAAGAATTATAAAATATAAATGACTATAAAAGTATTATTTTTTATTATTTTATTACTATAACTTTGTAAAATTTTTTATTTTACTACTTTTCCATTAAGACCGTTAGTTGACCAGTAAAATACTAATTTTATCTTTTATGGCAAAATACGCAAATAGAGTTATCAAATAATAAACATAAAATTATTGATATGCTCTTAAATTGTTAAATAATAGTTTTAACCATGAATTTATGAATAATTTTGAATTTATTGTAACTATAAAAGTAGTGAATTGGATATTTTTGTTAAAAAAAAAAAGCACAATCAATCTATTCTTAAAAAAAAAAACACTTAAAGTTTATCTACAAAATCAACACTTCTATATTTAAGTGTGGGTGGTGATATTTTCACCCCATAAATTTTGTAAATCCACCTCATTTTTAGAAAATAATTACAGAAAGTTCAAATTATTTTTAAAAATTTCAAATAAAGAGGAATTCTGAAGAATTAATCAATTAAATCTAGTAAGAATTTATTTTTTATGATATCTTAATTTATTATTTTATGACATTTGAATTTATTTTTTTGTGACTTAGATTTTTTTAATTATATTTGACTACTAATATTGCTTTAAACTAAATTTAAATTGACTATATTACCCTCAAAAGTTAAAAATACCAAAAATTTACTTTAACTTTAATATTTTTTTATTTTGTCAACCATTAATTAAAATAATGTAATGTCTTCATGAGACAATACTCGTGTAAATTAGTAAGCTGTCAAATTTATGTTATTTACATCTAAAATATGAAAAATAGTATCCTTCATTTAAGTACAATATTAAGTACCTAAAGTATTAGATACAAGAACACAATATTTTTTCGGGCAATTGGGTCATTTTATATAATAAAGGTAAAATAATTAAATTGAACTTATATTAAAGCAACCTTAACAATAAAAAATATATATAAGAATAATTTAATTGTTAATTATACAAATATTTTTGTTGATTTGTATTTATTAAAAATGTTGGGAATTTATTGTAAATATTTTTATGAGTGGGGTGGGTTATACAATTAATGGGGTGGAAATATCTTCACCTTTAAGTGTTTTTTACTATAAAGGATAAAATTTATATTTTATTATTCAACTAACAGCCTTAACGGAAAAGTAGTAAAATGAAAGGTTTTGCAAAGTTATAATAGTAAAATAATGGGAAATGAAAGGAATTTAAATCTATTTTAAATAGATGTAGGCAATATTAAAATCTTAAAATCAATTAATTAACGACTTAATTAATTAAATTCCTTAATAAAGCAAAGCCTAAGAAAAATTCCAATATAATTTATCTAATTATATTAATAAGACAAAATTAATTAAACTAAATTAATTTTCAAAAAATACTGTTCACAGTTCTGTTCACGAGTACTGTTCACACGTCATTGTTCGCATGTTACTGTTCATCCACATAAAAAAATATTAATTTTGCCAACAATGAAAATAGCATAAATTAAAAAACACGGAGATTTTTATGTGGTTCGAATTAATCAATCCTACATCCACAAGGTCACGCCTAGATGAAAAGCAATTCACTAAGTTGAGATGTTACAACCTATGGATTTACCAAACTTAAGACTCTCACTTACAATTTACCGTCATATAGCTTACTCAACCTTAGACTGAATCTGCTTCTCTTGAAGAACTGCTACCTCTCTTGATCCACGATCCTCAAGGCACTTTGCAAAGTGATCAATAACGATTCTTCAATTCTTCAATGTCTAGTGTCCAAGATCTACATATGCTCTCCGTAGAGATGAACAAAAATAGTCTTGAATATAGAAGACAATATAAATCACACAACTTGATCATTCTCTGCTTTATGCTTTGTGTTGTGCGTAACCGTTCAATTGTGAATCACCTCTTTTTATATAGGCACTAAGGCTTCACAAAAATAGCAAGTCTTAAAAGATTTGGATTCTTTCCAAATAAGGAATTCTTTCCTCTTATAATTCCTATGAACTAGAATATGAATAAATCTGATTTTCTTGCCTTGCTTGTCTCCCAAGGAATATCTAAAGCATTAATAAATTTCCTATTTGAAGTTATTCTTGCCTTGCTTGTCTCCCAAGGAATATTTAGAGCATTAATAAATTTCCTGTTTGAACTAACTTCTGCTCTAAATAAATCCTACGCACCAATTATAGAATCCGACCATTAATTGACTTGCTAAATTAGACACCTAATGAAACTAGGAAACAAATATTCCTAATAAATTAGAATCTCATTAAATTAGAGAATTAATAAATTAATCCCTTTTACAAGATATGCAATAAATAAATTTCCAATTTAACTAGACTTGCCATAAGATGCCAACTCTATAAATAATGGACCTAACAGGAAACAATATTTCTCGTAGTCATTTGATATTTTATAATTCTGTAAATAGTGAAATGATAATAACCCTAAGTTTAAAATAAAACAAAATAACTAAATTGGCATGATGTATTTTTTTAAAATTTTCTAATTAATTAAATAATGTAAATAGATTAATAAATAATTTGTTCAAATAAGAATTTGTTTCAAAGTAATTTATCTATTAGTTTTCTATTTTCTAGAAGAAATTAATAGATCATTTAAATTTTTAATTATATTTTAATAATAAATATTGAAATTTTAATACTACTTGTATTTTAATTTCATGTACAAATCAAATTAACAATGAAATCGATTCTACTATTTTCTCTTTTTATTTCTCCTCTCATTTCCTTCCAATTTTAATTCTTTCTTTAAACAACTATACATCATGCAGTAAGGAGATTTGAACATAAAATGAAACTTTTTAGCTGCATACCAAAAGAAAAAGCTTGATAAAGTAAATAGCAGATATTCTGGTCTAGTGAACCTAAAATGTTTTTAATCCCTCGTGCCTGAACAAAACAAGGAGTCTAGCTAAGGAATATATAGTGTGAACTTTAGTTAATTTAATTGCATGCTCTAAATTCTTTTGGTTTATCAAGAATTTGACCCAACTCTCTTCTTAAAAGATAAAATTTGTTTAGTATATAAACAGGCAAACTGGATACGTTTTGTGTACGTGCACCTTTGAAAAAAGAGAATTAAAGATCAAAGGATACAAAGGAAGTGGGGAAATTTACAGGCTGAAAGCCATTATTGGTGATTCAAAGGTACGTAAGAGAAGCCAATCTCGTTAACTTTTTGCACATGAGGGTTTATATAGCTGTACAGATCCTCTAAAAAAATTTTATGTAGTACTACTTTAGTTCAGAATCTTAGATTTAGTAAAAGCTAGTTTGAGACCATATGGCTTAACAATTTTTTAAAATTTTAATTAAATTCAGAATCTTAGATATAGGACAGTTTTGATAAAGCACTTTGTTTAAATTTTTCATGTGAATTACAATTTCTATTGGTTTAATGCTTTGTATCCTTTTATATATATCTATATAACTCCTTATAGATATAGATTAATGTTTTTGTACTTGTAGCTAAGCAAGCACCGTACATTCCACTTTCTTTCTTTCTATTTCATGCTGTATATTATATATATGAATCAACAAAAATATTTTGTTGAAAAGCTCTTTCGTTAACATATGTTTGTAGGGGCGAAAGCGGGATTTTGGTTCTAGGCCAAGATGCTCATAAACTTAAGCCGGTGATAACATAAAATCAGTAAAAGTTAGATGGACAAGGGACAATAATTTTAAATGAAGACTGTAATAAAGAATTCACAACCTTTAGTGGTATAACTTAAAATATAAAAAACCCAAGGGGATCAACGTTAAAAATATGCGTAGAGATCCCTTATTTTTCATGAAACTTTTCCTGGCACATCAACTCAACAGAAAGAACAATCTACTTCCATTTAGTAGATGATAAAATGTCAAATGTAGAACCTTGCTTACATCTAATCAAGAGTAGTAACCAAAAGTTCAAGGTGTTGTTTGGTTGTCAAACTCTCTTGGATTATTGGGTTACCATTTTTGAGTTGTGATGAAACTTAGTCACACTTTGAAAGGCATTATAATCTAAACATCCCATGAAGAAGACAGATTTAAAAACAGTAGTTTATTTGTCATAAATAGAAAACGCGTAAAAAGAAGATCCTTCAAGGTTAAGAATATATAAGAATGATTTTGTGAATATGCTCTATTACATTTTTTTTTGTAATTATAATCGGTGATTATTTCTTGTATAAATAGATTTATGTATTTTAAAATTCAGTTAAAGGCAGGTGCCAAGGCTTACAAGCATATGGAATTAATATTCTTGTTGCCACATGGTCGGATATGGCATAAATGAACTAATGTCATCATCGTTGCCAAAGAAGACTTAGGTCTTAATTAAAATTGAGGTTAGACAGCTGTAACTTAAAAATTATATAATTAAAGTATTTGGTAAATACTAACTGCAATAGTTTTTGCAAGCTAAGTTGATTTGATTTTACACTTGTATGATGAAAAATTTATTATATCATTACTAGTTTTGCCAAAATTATTATTTAAAAATTGTATTTACTATATATTATTAACTTTTGTTATATAGTTACAATTTTTTTTTCAGTAGCTATAACTTTTTAAACTACAACACCTCAATATCAAACAAAGCCTTATTAAAAAAGACTTATTTGCAAATTGCCAAGGCCCAATATTGAACTGAGCTTAGGTTGAATATTTGCTTTTTTGTTTTGCTAGTAGAGATCGAGGTTTAAGGTGCAATAATTAATTTTGGATTTGGTAATTCCACTTTATCAATATTGTAAAACATACTTGAGTTGAAACTTGAAAGCGTAGTGGTTTAATAAGATTTTTTTCAAGAGTAATGTTACGTATTTCAACATTTAATTCTTAATTTAAGTTCTAACTGGTGTGATATTTATCTATTGAATGGTGTTTAAGTAATTTTATAAGCTGAAATTCATCATCCAATAAATAAGTGACATATAACGTTGGAACTTAAATGTTGGGATCCTAAATATTATTGTTTTTTCATAGCAGCTTAATGGGATTAGAAGTGTGTTTTAAAGATGGATGTATTTATCCTTTCTTAATCTAATTAATCTTTTTTAAGCATGGTATAAGATCATGACATATGTTATTTAAATTTTTCTAAAAGGATGGAACAATATTTATATATGTAAAATAAATTTAAATTAATTGCAGGCAATTGCAATAGAAATTGCCTTTAATTGATAGTGTCTACTTCAAGTGTCTTCAATTGTTATTGCATACTACCAATAACAATAATCCATTCAGTTTTAATCCAATTCCATGACATCAATTCTTAAAAGAATTAAGAATTCGTTGGCAATTAATGTTTCTTCTCTGCTCAAGTTTATACCAAATTTTTAAAGCATCTGATATAAGAAGCAGAGAGGAAGAAACGACCAGTTTCATTAAAAAGTAACACGCTTGTCTTGTTATTCATTTAGCCAAGAAAATGATGTGTTTTTATTTTAATAAGGAAAGTCTCAAATAAATTAAATCCTAACATTAGAAAGACTTAAAATAACATGTGTTATGATCTTACACAAAGTTTGAAAAAAATTAAATTAGGAGAGGATGCAAAATTTATTTAAATATATTAAGAATGTTATCATTTTACCATCTAATATATAAAGTTTTTTAGCAATTACTTTTTTTTACTAAATATTTGAGTTTTTATTATTTTTTCACTAAAATCGTTAAAGTTAACAGCATTTTTAACAAAATAAGTGTCATTTAGCTCTCTAAATTAAAAAAATATAAAATTATTTATATGCAAAGAAATAGTACTTTTATCAATTGATTATTTTATATATTCAAAATAATTAATTGATAAAATTATAAATATTATACTTTGTGAAATTTCTAAAATGTTGAATATACTAAAATTTCTAAAGTACACTTGTAACATCCACAATCTATTAATGAAATTAACAGTTTTATGGTAAAATGATAAAAACTGAAACAGTAGGTAGAAAAAAAAATAATTATCAGAAAACTTCATTAAATATTAAGTGGTAAAATAATAATTTGTATATGTTTGTGGCTTTGTGGATGTACTACTCTACTCAACAAATTAATCACTTATTTTACTCTCCATTTTTGTTTGAAGTGCGATAATCACTAATTTGATGCTTGTGTATTTGATTTAAAAGACAATCTACCATCGTTAAACTAATTAGTCAACTCAAACATACATGGTTACTCATTAGAAAACCCGACATTTGAGCTCCAACAATTAATGGTTAAGATCTAGGATATAAAGAGACGCTGCGCTTTCTTTGTAAAATCTTGTTCTTTTAATTAATTACCTTTTTTAAAAAATACAAAGAAAAATCGATCACACTAATTATACTAAAGACATAAATTTATGTATCAAACCGATAATCATTTGAGTATTAATTGAGAGACAAACTCTTCATACAATGTCAAATATATAAATGGGATAAGTTTAAGGGACACACTTTCAAATACAATTTTTTAAGCATTAGATTAGATTCAAATGAAGAGTCAAGATTAGATGATATGAGTTATTAATTTCAGTTATATTTTTCTCTTTCATCTCTTTAGTGCTTAATTTCATTAAAACCATCAAAATTAATTTACTTACACAATTAGAAACTAGTATATATAGCACAGCCCACCAACAAGTGCGTAGATCAGTTGACATAAAACTGTTCTAACTTAACTAAAGTCCTCAGTTCGAGACTTAAGAATACAGCTGCGTTAAATACTTGTTGGGAGAATTTTACAGTCCTAGTTATCCTAACTAGCTCGAATATGGATTAATCGAAACCCAATATGGTATTCGAATGCTAGATAGTTTAATATACCCAAAAAATATATATAGCACGGTCCATTTTAATTGCATATAAGCACTTGCTCGTCTTCTACATAGAGTACTTTCTTCGATCAATGGTTGTGTTGACGTCCTGATGAAGATTTTCTTTTTCTTAATCTTCTTCAACTGCACTTACTCTGTATCATTATTTATTTACGTATGCTTCATGATGAAAATAATCAGATTCATATCATTATTTTTTATTTTTTATTTTCGCATTGTATTTGTATAAAATTTTTACTATTCCATTGTAAGTAAATTAATTTTGATAATTTTAATTATTCAATTTTATAAATTTATAAGAGAGAAAAGAAAAAACTTAAATAAAAGAAACAAGAAAATTAAATATTAAAAAAAAGAGAGAAAAATATTATTGAAATTAATATCTCATGCCATTTCAATCTAATTTAATAGTTGAAAAATTATGTTTAAAAAATATCTTTTAAACCTACCACATGTAAAAATGTGTCTCTTAAACTTAACACATTTAAGAAAGTTAATTATTATACAAATAGTTCAAGTATTGATTAGATCCTTGTCAAATGACTTACATGATTTATAATTTTTTTTTTATTTTCATTGAACTGATCATATGTGAATACAACTCGGTTGTGTACTTGGCAAAATATGCCTCCAAAAAGTGTGTTCAAACGTTGCTTCAGACAAGACAAATTACTCACCAACTTAATGAAGGCATCACAGCGACCTTTCGGTTGAAAACAAAAGCATTAGGATTAATTAATTTCAACGATATCATAAACATCATGATGGCCAACAAAAAAACTTGGGCAAAGATAGATTAAATTTCAAGACCATTAATTTCTTCATTAGAGTCGGTCATAAAAGCCTTAAAAGTCGCGAACTTAGCAAACTTGTTGTACACAGGTTAAAAGTTAAAAGCATTCGCTTATAATTTTATACAATCGCCATTCACACAGACAGCAAATTAAAGCCAAAAAGCACTAAGCAGCAGAAGCCAAATGGGAAATTCTTCTCTTCTTTTCTTTCTTGTAGTTATTGTTTAGTATGCCTCGTGCTCCCCCTATGCACCCACAAACATGTCAATAACATCCCATTAGAAAACTCCACACAAATCTTACGAAAATAACATTTATTAAAGTAAAATGGTGCAGCTCCGGTCCACACGTCTAGATTTTACCATAAATCTGTTTTTAATTTAAATTTTGACAGAACAGGATATCAAGCGGATTAACTATAAAATAAAAACGGCAAAAACAGCAAAAAGACGCAAATGCATAAATCAAAGTTTGATGCCGGGTAATGAACCACTCTATCCAAAAAATCTAACTTCGTGATGGATTTAAACGACACAACACATAAAATTTTTACAATAACATTCAAAAACGTGAGATTAGGGTTAAAAAACCCATGATGATAACAATTTTTGAAATTTTAAACTAACTCCTACATCAAATTTAATTTAATAAAATTTAGAACTCCGAACCCGAACACGACTAAAAATCTAAAAAGAAAAAAAAATAGAGAAATATGGTTAATTAGCTTACTTTCTTGGGCATAATAAAGTCCACAAACTTGTTCTTGCCCTTGCCATTGCCAGTAGGAGAGGACTTGTGATGACGATGATGATGATCTTTACCTCCGCTGTATTGCCTAATTTGCTGTCTGACATACCTTTCATATATAAAAGCCGCCCCTCTGAACTGCGGCAGAACCAGCCATGCCACTAACACTAGCTTCACCGTATACCAAATTGGTATCCTAAAATTTATTTATTCATAACAAGTAAATCAACATATAAAAATTAATTAATCCCAAAAAAATTAAATTATCTGTTAATTTTACTTACCACTCTAAAACTGATTGGAGTAACATCTCAGTAAGAGTTAGAAATGAATACAAAATCCAATAAGCAAGCCACTGCTCATCATCCACTTTTGATGGGCTCTCTATTGCTATAACTGATGCATACCTGGTATATATATATATCAAAACCCACTTTTATTATCTGATCGCTAAATTAATTAATTACTGATCAGGATTAATATAGAAAATGAAAAGAAATTAATCAATCACTTACAAGGGATACAGCAGCATCAGAACTGGCCTGCATACATATTTTATGATCAGATATTAGAGAAATTATAACAAAAAGATTATTACTTGAGTTAAAGAAAAAAAAAATACCCTGCAAGAGAATGAACACCACAGATCAAATTCCAGAAACGACTCATTTTTTCTGTTTTTTGTTTTTTGTTTTTTATTTTTTATTTTTTGGGTGTTACAGTAAATAAAAACAGAGAGAAACTGACTGATGGATAAAGTGATGATGAATCAAGGAAGATTGTGATTGCCAAGTGAGAAAACAGTTACTTGTAACTAAGACAAAAGTTGTGTGGCCCTGCAGTGGGCTAGCTATTTATATCTGATAAATTAAGACACGTGGCAGGATGGGAGACAGTATCGGATTCTGCCTTAAACGTGTCGAACTAGATTTAGCACCGTCCAGGTTTTCATCAGCATTATGATCAGAAGAAGTAAAGTAGATTAGGAGCACGCTGGTCCTGCAAATTTACCCTTTTTTTTTTTCCGTTTTTTTAATCTGGGGGTGTTTGCTTTGCTTTAATCGATGTGGGGATGCTGAAAATCTAGTGGCTTTTGTTCTTTTCCCCAGACAGAAGCCACGTGTTCATATGTTTCCAGGATAAAAGTCGGTGACACTTGGCATTAGATTAAACGATCCAAATATGTAACAGTGATGGGATGGATAAATCAAAGAGAAGTTGACGTTGTGAATATTTTAATTCAATGCCTCTATGGTTGGCCCAGTTGTGCATTTTGGGTCCATCTCAAGATTGGGCATGGGCCGGCACACTTTTTGATTATTACTGAAATAATAACACGCGTAATGGTCAACGAGGGGTGTACATTAACCGATTTGATTCGGTTCTGCCTGAACCAAATCGAATTGAATACGAATATTTATTGAATTACCGAACTGAACTCAATCAAACTAAATTATTTCATTTCAGTCCGATTTAAGAATTTTAATAATTTTTCTTTTATATTGGCTAAAATTTTGGTCATTACACCTAAATTATTTAATTGTAACCACTATAATTCATGATTTATACAAAAATATTAATGTAAAATAATTTTATAATGAATAAATATTGTTGTATATAGATAAATATTATTTTTTTAATTTTAAACAGTACATCGATTGATTCTCTGGTTCGTTTCGGTTGTGAACCGAACCGAATGAGAACTAATCGATTCTTGAATTTAAGAACTATTCAATTTTTTTTTCTCAAAATTGAACTGCACCGAATTGAGTAATTTCAATTTGATTCGACAAAAACCGAACCGAATATTCACCACTACACCCAACTATAATTGCCTTAAAGGGTGTGTTTTTGTGTATTGTATTAATTGCTTTTCAAACACCATATTATTTACTGAAAAAAAAAATTGTGCCATGGGTGATTAGAAATTCAACTTTCCAAAAGTTATATGAGGTTCCATGAGGATGCTGATGTGGCAGAAGAGTTGAGTTGATGTGTCATTGGAGGATTCACTGACTGTTACTAAAGGTGTGAATTGAATAGGGACTGGCAGGTTATCTTGAGATACAGCTACCGTGAGTCTAATTTTGCAGCAGATTATCTTGCAAATCTTGCCGTAACGATGCCTTTAGGGTTACATTATTTTCAAACCCCGGCTGTGCGGCTTAATCTTTAGCTGCACCATGATTGTATAGGGACTGCGCGCTCTCGTTTGGTTCCGCATTAGCTTTTGGCTAGGCTCCCTTTTTCTACCAAATAAAAAAAAAGGTGTGAATTGAATGCAATGTTTTCTTACCTAATGGCCAAATGTTGTTTTCTAATGGAATCGTGGCCTTTAGGGTGCGTTTGGCACATTGCATTGTATTATGCTATATTGTATTATTTTAATGCAGGTTTATTGCATTATGCTGTATTATATTAGCACTGTATTATAATAATACTGTACAGTGTTTGGTACTATATTGTATTGTATTAATTTGATGTTATACTATGTTTAGTGCTACACTGTACTGTATTAATTTTTAATAATACTATATTAATTTTTTTGTGAATAGTTTATATTATATATTTAGAAAATAATATTTATTAGTTATTTTAAATTATTAAAAAATAATTAATTTTTATATATTGATTATTATAATATAATTAAATAATGTAATATTATATTATATTTTTATATTTTATTTAAGTATAAGTATTTGTTATTAGTTATATTAAATTATAAAATTATTAATAAATTATAATAAAAAAGCATGATCTAAAAAAAAGGCAGGTTTTACAAGAAACAAAAGTACATGTTCAAGAATACATATATTTCCATACATTTTTATCAAAGAGGTGCATGTCCAATAATACAAAAATGATTTAAATACTAATATACAATAACGGGCTTGATAACGCTACAGACTGCAATATTACACAATTGTTGGCTTTGGCAATAAAAAAAAATCTTCTTTGTAACCAATTGCGTAGCTATGAAATGAATACTAGGTCAACCAAGGGAGAAAGCTTGCTACAAAACTCTGAATCATTATTCTGTTGCATCACCTTCCTCCTCTGCCTCACTTCTTGCTGATTGCAACCCAAATCAAAGAACGACAAAAATTAAACAACAAAAACAAAATCTTCAATAGACTTTTCATGCTCCATAGAGCAATCTTGCAGGTCATAGCAACAAATTACAGCTTCATGATCATGCATATGCAACCAAAAGGTGGTCACAGCCACTTTTTGGCATGATTACTTCATAAATCATATAAGATAGACAATATTATTATTCTAATCACATAGTTATGATTTATGTAGGACATACAAAAGCTGCATGCATGACCTATATCATGCACTTTCTTAAGTTAACAATTTTAAGCAAGTCCATTTGGTTGAGCATTCAAACTCCTATTCCCTGTCAAAGCAGATGTTTTTCCAAAGGTAAAGAATGAATCTGATTACTCAAGTATATCAACCTCTTTTGTAAGTCTAAAAGTTTATCCCTTTCCATTTCACTAACTCTCCTTTCATTACCTTGTTTCAGCATTACATACTCCATATACTTTCACAATCATAATCTAATATGAATAAAGATGAATCATGGCACAGTTGCAAAAAATCTCTGGGATGGAATTTCATTTATGCTGATATAAAGGAGAAGTTTGATTTAAATCTGGGTGGGTAGCAAGATTAAAAAAATTGCCCTATGGCATAGAGCAGAGACAATTCTTCGAACAAACATTCCTTGAACCAATATTTAAGATTAAGCTGGATCACATAATACAAATATGCCAACAAAATTTTTAAATTACCTGATACTCTGGATCTCCAAATCGTACATTGTACTCAATCATGAGCCCAGTATATAGGACCCGACAAACTTGCATCCTTCTGCTGACATTCCTTTTAGGATGGGAAGAATCATAGAATCCACGACCATGGACTGAAGTTCTTTTGTCAAGATAGGTGCAAGAGAGTATGCCCCCATCCCACCAGTATTTGGCCCGGTATCACAATCACCAACTCATTTATGGTCCTGAAAGGACTTTAGAGTTATGGATTTCTCTCCATCCACGAGGGTACCCTGTGAAACTAAAAGCATTTTTTACAACCACTGAATCAACAACTTCTTATGCCTCATCCGGTGTCATAGACTCATAGCAACCATAACTCCTTTTCCAGCTACCAATCCATCTGCTTTGACAATTGACAACAATAGGTGCCTCTTCCTGTTGATTATGCTGCTTTGCAATAGTTAGGTCTGTAAATGTTTTATACTACAGCAATAAATCAAAACATTAGCTTAATGTTTCTTTTTGTGAGAGAATTCATAGTAGCAGAAATACTGGCTTCTGTGAGATAGTTTGTAGTAGCGGAAATACCCTTAAATCTATTAGAAAATAAAAATAGTTATGAATGATTCTGTTTCAACTTATATTAAAATTATCTATATAATATGTATTATATATGTTCTATGTGGAGATAAATGCATTTATTGAATGATTTTAATGAAAATGTTATTGTATATTTTTATATACACCCTAAGGTTTAGCTATAAAAGAATCAATTGAGGCCACATAGACATGAGAAAGTTAAGAGAACAAGGACTTGAAATTATTAGTTGACCAGAAAAAAGGGAGGCAAAAACAAACTTTCTAATTGAAATTGAAGCCAAAAGCATGAACCTTAGTAGTAGGAATCCATATTTGCCACACAAATTCTTGATAAAAAACCTCACCCAGCAACCAATTCAATCATTATTAACACTAATTCTACAAAACAATCAAAATCAAACCTAACATTCAAAATTAAACCCTAGTTCAGAAATCAAACTTAAATTTAGAAATCAAACTTGTAACTTGATTATTCAGGTGGTGAAGAACAGGAGCAACGGTGGTGGAGCTGTGGTGTCGCGTAGCACAGTGGTGGTGGAGCAAAGTCAACCGTGTGTTTGGAATGACAGTTACGAATAATGTGTTTGAGAGAAGAATTCTTTGATTTTTTTTGTTTTATTTTTCAGATTCTAATGTAAACCCTCGTAAACCCGACACCCCCCTCGTGATTAATTTATGCGGGGATTTTTGCATTAAATTTTTTACTTATGCAATGCGTTATAAAAGCCAAACACGGTAATATTTTAATACCGATTAAGTCTCTAATACGGTATTATAAGGTGTTCCAAACACACCCTTAGTGCATAAAGCCATTCTAGTGGTCAAAGTTCGATTGGCTTGAACCTTATGGCCAAATTTGGGTGCTTGGATAAAGGTAGGATTAGGGATGGCAAAATCCGGATGCGGATACGGATGTAGGTTGATGTTTCTACATCCGCATCTGCATCCGAATCAGCAAAAAATTATCCTAATCCGGATCCAGATGCGGGTAACATCCGTGCTGATTCTGAGCGAATATCCCGGACATCCGAATCCATATATTGCTAATTCACATCTAAATTTCAAAAAATCCAACACAATATATTTTGCTCGTTAATTCTAAACAAAAATATTCAACATAAACACAATCTAATCAAATAGAAGGAACAAATAATTATAACTCAACCAATTATTCCACTAATCCAATTGAAAATAAAGCCACAACAAATAAATTACCCAAATCCCATAACCAATAGTAAAATAAAAAACCAAATTAACAAAGAAAGCATCAAGTAGTGAAGGCGAAGGTGCGATCTATCGGCGATGGCGCGATCTGCCGGCGATGGTCCGCGATTTGCAAGCAACGCGAGTGAGTGAGCAAGCCCACGGGATGCAAGTGCAGTAGTGCGACAGCAGCAGTAAGGGCGGAGTCGGTGGCATGAACGACGGCATGTGGAAAGAAAATTTGAAGCTATCTAGGGCAGGAGGCAAGAGCAAACTCATATTAGGCAGGATCAAGAGAATATAAGATTTAATTTTAGAATTTTAATTTTTGTTTTCTTGAGAGGATAAGATTTGTTTGGCAGATTTTGTGTTTGAGACTTTGTGGTGGTGGGCTGCATGCGAGGAAAGAGAGGCTTTTTGTCTTTTTGTTTTGTTTTGTTATGTGGCTTAGATTTTTTTAAGGTTTTAGTTTTTTTTTTAATTATTGAAATAAGTATGCGGATCCGAATATCCGGTTTTTCGAATACACTTGCATCCGGATCCGGATTCAGATCCGTGCGGACTTGAAATTTGAGGATCCGGATCCGCATTTTTTAATATGCGGATCCAAATTTTTCGGTTGCGAATGCGGGCTGGATCCGGATATAATTGCCATCCCTAGGTAGGATAATAATTTTCAAGATAAAAATTTTTATTCTATCTAACATCATGTTTGGTTTCCTAGATTAACAAATTAATTCAATTTTTAGTCTGAAAATTTTGGGATATCAATCACCATTTTCACATAGGTTTAAGTTGGATAAGGATAAAATTGAAAGTTGTTGTCCTCTCTTTCTCTTTTCATTAAGATAAAAACTAAATTTTAACTCAAAAACTCAGAAGTCTCTCATCTAACTCTCTCGTCCGCAACAACCAAAGGGTAGAAATTTTAATTTCAGATTTATTTTCTGTTTCGTTCTTCATCTTTAATCAATTTTGTATGAGGTTCCATGATGATGCTGATGTGGCAGAAGAGTTGAGTTGATGTTGTATCCGAGGATTGATTGACTACAACTAAAGTTGTGAATGAAATGTAATGTTTCATTATCCTAATAACCAAATGTTAATTTCTAGTGAGTTGGAGCCTTGAATGTTTAAAGCCATTCTAAATAGATTAATATACTTTTAGATACGCTCCCTCCTCATAATGAGAATCTCATTGTATATAAACTTATAATCTGATTTAGTTTAGTATGAAATCTGTTGATACTTGATCTTTTCCCGTCTAGGTCGAACTAAATGCAGCAGATGGGGCTATACTTGTACACACAGTAACAAACAAAAAACAGTGAAATGGGGCCAGAAATAGGGATTTTCGGTAATCCCACTTTGATGCTTAATTTAATGATTGGAGAATTCGAGTTGAATTACAAAACATTGGAGTTTCAATGAACTTTCCTCTCTTTCATAGAGTAATTGAGTATTTATAGTATACCACATCTTTAGGTTGGGTCCTTTTATTTTGGTGAATATGGAGAGTTATTAACTTGTGGTAGACTTCTTCCTTTAAGGGAATGAAGTGATGTGTGGTGGTTACGACTTCATCTCTTTTATTTTAGACGGTCGTGGGATGATGGCACGACCCCTAGGGTGATAGGTTCTTATACCTCTCTGCACCCTTGCTTCTTCTTCAAATACTTTTGAGAAAAGAGTGGAGCATGTTCTTTCGTGTGCTTGGTAGTTTTGTAGCCAACTTCTTAAACAGTTCTTTTTACTGTTAAGCTTTGTCCTTATATCTTTGCCTTGTTGGCTTGGTAGTTTTAACCAATTCGTAGTCTCGGTCTAAGATTTCTCGTTTCCTCCCTCGAGGGATCTAGGGTAGGCAAAAAAGCCCGCTCATTTTTCAAAAAATCAATTTATAAATTATAATAATAAATTAAAATTTAAAAGAATAATAGAAAAATAAAACTTAAATCTCTAATTCATATATCAATAATGATTCAAAAAACCTAAAATTATAATACTAAACTCTTTTTTAAGCGTTAATTAATTAAGAAGGTGCTTGAATTAGAGAATTCAGTATTAAAATATTAAATTTCTAAGCTTTTATTTGCTTCATTTTCTTTATTTATTATTTTATTTTGAAATTTTCATGTTTTTTTATTCATTATTGATTATAACAATTTGTTGATTATTAATTTATTTTAAATTTATAACAATTAAAAATTTAAAAATAAACAAATAAATAAAGCCCAAGCTCTCACAAATTCTCTTCAATGGGCTTGGGTCTGAGCTTGAAAAAATCGGCCCAAGCCCATACTTTGCCAACCCTAGAGGGATCCTTCCAGCCCACCTGGTGGTCATTATTCTTATCATCATGGGATACTTATTTCCTATTTGGTGGTCTTCACCCTTCAAGGTAGTGTGTTGACAAATTTCCCTATCAACAAAATCAACTTATAATAATAGAATGACAGGTTCATAATCCTAAGTCCTAACCCATTCCCATTTTGTTCGACCAAAATTAATTCACTTGTTAAAATATAACGTTCGTCCAACCTTTCGAATAAAGAGAAATTGACCTTATGAATTCTTAACTTGAAAGTGTGGTACCTTTTGATTTTTTTTTTTTTCACTGCTTCGGCCAGTTGGGTGATTCGGCATCATGGGTCCATTCTGGATAAGGGTAGCCCAGTTATAAATGAAATACACGGGTATAATTAAGTTGGCAAATGATTGTATTCCTAAATACACCCCCCCTAATCACCATATATTACATAAATGAATAGATGAGGTAGGGAAAGCGGATGACTTTTAACAAATAACCTTTTCTTCAAATTCTAAACCACTGCCCACAAAGTACAAACTATTAGCACAAAAGACATGTTAATAAATTCGTGGTCGTGGCATATTCCCTTAAAATGCAAACTACAAAGCACCTTTCCAAATTCCTCTAAATATTCGTGACGGTGCAAGCTGTCATAGAGATGCGTCTCTAATAATTCTCCCCCACCCATCCAAGTTGTTGAACTGCAAATTATTTTTCAACCCCCACGCTATTAAAAGAGAAAATTTGCCCTTTCTTCCACTCATTGTCTTATCATATTCTTTTGTGAAATATAAGTTGTTACACCAACTAATATACTTTAAAAGTTTTTCTATTCAACAAGGCAACATAATAAGTTTAGAAAAATACTGATACTTACCATGCACCACCTTCATTATTGTAAACATATTGAATGATCACTTAGCAAAAACGTCCATGGCAGCCACCAACGATGTAACATTATGCTATGCAGCAAAGGTAGTGTGGATTAATCCTTCACGGCCTTCAATCAAACCGAAACGATGTATAAACTTTTCAGTGATTGCAAGTGCAAGTAATCAAGGGAGCTTGGACATGATAAGTGGAAAGAAAGTGAATGGAATTCACCACGTTCATGAAGCACCGAATATACAAACAAAGATTAATAGCCATGATGATGATGAGTTGGTTGTTAAACAAAGCCAGCAGCCTGATAATTCTCCTCTTCATGCATGTTTGCTGGGAAGGTTTGTGGAGGATAGGTTTGTATATATGCAGACTTTCAGTATCAGGTCATATGAAATTGGACCGGACAAAACTGCCACCATGGAGACCCTCATGAATCTCCTTCAGGTTGGTATCTTTCTTTTTTATCAATCATCCTTTTTACTTTCACTAGTCAAATAAGGGTAACTATCACTATTTATGTGAACTCTTTGTACAAATTTATGCGGCACGAAAATATTGATTGAACGAAAAAAATAATAATAATATGAATCATGCATGCGATAACAATAATATTACTTTCTTAAGATCTATTTCAGGAGATTCAGTCCTAAGCAATAGTATCACATGAATTTGTATAAAAAGATTACATTTTAATATTATAGTATGAAGTTATATAATAAGGATTATGCTGGTCCCAAATCATAGGATCTTTTTCCACTTGATTCTTCGGAAATCCACCTAATGCATGTTTCACATAGAAGTTTACACAAAAATTTTATCCTTTTTCGAGAATCTTGGCTACTCTGTGAGCATTAAGTATTTTTTTAAATTCACCTTTTTTCATATGGATATGAACATTCTTATGATGGTAAGAAAACATAGGCAAGACATAAATAGAAAGGGAGCAATACTCTTAGAGCACCCAAGATTTTTTTCCTCCTTTTCGATTGGCTCATAATCTTCAATTAGAAATAATAATAATTGCAATATTTATAATGATAGTGGCATGTTAATTCACATTTAATAATGTTAGATTACAATCTACTAATATTACAAGTAGAGGTCTACCGAAGATTTAAATTAATTTAATATAACATTGTCCGACTAACATTACAAGTAGATATCTACTTTCGAACTACTAAATTCATATAATCATATACTTATGGATAAGTTACATATAACTAAAAGTTTACACTTAATAAAGGTTAGATTTACATATTTTCAATAAAAAAAATAATTCTTATGAAACTCTAACTTTGGCCCTCTAAACAATAGCCTAGGTGCCTTTGTTCACACTTCTAAACTTTACAAAGTCTAGAAAAATATGTAGAAGAATATGATTTGAATCTCGCTCTTATACCCTAAAAAAGTTCCTCTGATTGTCAACTAAAAAACCAAAAGTACAAAAGTTGCAAAATTAACGAACTGATAACAACTCATATGAACGAAAAGCAAAAGAAAAATAGATTTGCGTGCAGATGAAATATGCATTTTACCAAAAATTAGATTTGGTCCATCAATATAAAAGTAATGATTGATGATTATAGGAGACTGCTTTGAATCATGTAACAAGCTCTGGACTTGCTGGAAATGGATTCGGTGCTACACGTGAAATGAGCCTCAGGAAACTCATTTGGGTTGTCACTCGCATCCACATTCAAGTACAGAGATATAGCAGCTGGTATGTTTTTCTTACATTCTCCTCAGAGAAATCTGACAAGAAATATGGGACCTTTTGGGTAATTTTTTAAATACAGGGATTAAATGAGTAATTGATTCAAACTATAAATATTGAAGGATCATTTACCTATATATTATACTAGCATGAATGTAGTTTCTCTGGTGCGGATATCTAAATGTGAAGTTCGTGTCGATTCACAACCACACTCTATGGCTATACAGTATTTTTATTCAATTTATTATTACACCATATGGTATAATAGCGAATCCACACGAAATTCATATTTAGGCATTTGCACATGAGACTTTCTAAGCATGAATATATAATAAATGATCCAACTATCTTTCGATTTTCATTAAGCCGAATGATTAAATTTGACAGGGGAGATGTTGTTGAGATCGATACCTGGGTCGATGCATCTGGAAAGAATGCAATGCGTAGAGACTGGATCATTCGAGACTACCGTACCCAAGAGATAATAACAAGAGCAACAAGGTATCCCAATCATAAATTACAGTTCCAATAAAGTGTCGATTTTTTTATAAAATTGTGATTGATAGTTATTGAATAAGAATATATATAGAATTAAATCTGAGTCTTGCACGATTATAAATGCCTACGTTACACACGATCTTTGAAAAGACCAACGAAGCTAACTGGTTCAGCACTGGATTCAAATTTTGAAACTATATATTCTCAATTGGCTGTAAAGAGACTTAACACCTATTAATATTACTCTGCAGCACCTGGGTAATCATGAACAGAGAAACAAGAAGGTTATCCAAGATTCCTGAACAAGTGAAGCAAGAGGTGCTACCATTTTACCTAAACACTTTTGCAATTGACAAAGAGAAGACCGATGTTGGGAAAATCGACAAGCTAACTGATGAAACCGCTGGGAGAATTCGATCTGGTTTAGCTGTAAGTAATCTAATGCATCTGTTCTCGTGTTTTTGATTCGTTCTCGATACTGAATTTGTGTTCATGCTTTGCTTACTACTGTCCAGCCAAGATGGAGTGACATGGATGCCAACCAGCACGTAAACAATGTCAAATACATAGGATGGATTTTGGAGGTAATTAACTACTCTTCAAAACACGCATATTTGAACGATAAGAATTTTTAATTTATTATTTACCAAAATGCTAAAGAGATAGAGTGATAGTAATAAATTAACTAATGTTTGTTTACCTTAAGCGAGTAAATCTATACCATTTTATCACTGTTTCTGTCAGCGTTTTGTCAAAATTTTCCATCTGAATATCATTATTCATTTATTTAACTTTTGGCATGCATTGTATCTGCAGAGTGTGCCAATACATGTATTGGAAGATTACAATATGACAAGCATGACCCTAGAGTATCGACGAGAGTGTCGGCAATCAAATTTGCTGGAGTCTTTGACAAGTACAACAGCTAGCGTTACTGAGGACTCCAATAGTAATAATAATAATACTCGTAATCATAATTCAAGTAATAATCGGAAAGCAGACTTGGAATATACGCATCTACTTCGCATGCAGGCCGATAAGGCTGAGATAATCCGAGCAAGATCAGAATGGCAATCCAAAGACATGCACTAGTCATTTCATATTCGTGCATGTTCTTTCCTTCAGCACTCACTTCATGATATTTTTTTAATTTCTTTTTTTTCAAATAAAATTTATGTCTACTTCTTGTTTGAAAGTAAAATTTATGCATCTCCTATCACTTCTACTACTTCACTAACATATTGTATAAAATGGATTACCTCTATTGAGAGATTCTTTCTTATGATGGAATTAAAGAAGATTTTATTCAAAATTAACAGTGCATTCAAAAATATTAGAGTAAACCAAATAAATCTCCCTTTGACTTTTCAATAGGAACCAAATAATTATGCAAAATAAATAAATAAATAAATAAAATGATTAATTATTTCTATCTTTGCTAATCAATTTAAAGATTAATTAACAACTTAAAAGATTGATTCACTCAATCTTTGTCCATCAATCAAATTCAGTAATTATCATTTCCTTTGTTATGTTTTTAATCTGGTATAAATTGAACCTTTGAGCTTGTAGGTTGGCACGACGCTGTCTGTTTGATAAAGCAAGACTTGTCATCCTAAGCACGTTTGATAGGGGAGTGAACTAGCATGACATGTGTGGCCGCGGACTATGATAGGCTAGCTGATCAGGTGGGCCTTGATCCTGCTAAAAAAAGAAAAATAAATCGGTTTTTCAAAGTGATTTTGATATATACACTCAAAACCATATGTGTTTTTAAAGCATTCGGACTATGAGAAAATAATGCAGAAATTAATTTTATATCCTACGAAATAAAATAATGTTTGATTTAAAGAGAGAAAATGGGAGAGGAAAAGAAATACAAATGGAATGAAAGGAAAAAGTAAAGGATGTTATGAAATAATTTTAATTATGTACATGTTCATCTAGCATACTATTTAATTATCTTCTCACTATTAATTTTTTATTTTTTTATAACTCCTATGATCTCCTTAAATTAGGGATCATTGTCTCTTACATTATGATCCATTTCATTACTTCACTATGATTATATCACTATAAAATGAGGTCTTTACTCCTTATTTGTATGCACTTAAGATTGAATAAAATCCTTCTCTAAACATTGTGTCCCTTATTTTCTTTCTCTCTTTCTCTTGTTATATTGTTGTGCTCGTAATTGATAAATAATTTAACAGAGGAAATGAGAGTGGAATTGGTTTCCACTATTTGTTGGGTTGTATATTGAATAGTAGGGGATAAAGGACTCCATATTTTATTTACTTTGACTCACATACCATTTAATAAAACTTAAATATTAATTTCATGAAATATAATTAAAAATAAATTTCTTTAAAAAAGTTTTTTTAAAAAAATTGTTTTGAATTGTGTTTATAATCTAATTCAAATTTATTTAACTAATTTCCATGATTAAATTTTTTTTTAATGCAAAACCACTAAGATGGTGGGGGGTTAGGTAGAACCCATACCTATAATATAAATCATAAAAATCAACGAAATATATAAAGAGGGGAACAAGAACCAAAACCTCTTCGAAATCGAAAGACATAAAAACTGATAAATGAATAACAGAAAAACAACAAAAAAACAAAAAAATAAAAATCATCTGATATGCGGAACTGCATATGCATCCAAATGAAATATCACAGATAACCCCGCTGAAAAATCGAAAGTATGTTAGAAACAGCAATTGTTGGATTTAATTAATTTAAAATTTGTATGATTAATAAATTGATAATCATTAGTGTCGAAGCCACATTTAGACCGTTGTATTTTTGGAGCACAGGTTACATCAAAATGACAAGAATGTGTAATTTTTAGGGATGGCAAAGAAAGTCCGCCCGATGTTTTATAAATGCTCGGTTCGGGTTTCTTTAAAAAAAGATTATTTTGAATTGTGTTTACAATTTAATTCAAATTTATTTAACTAATTTCCATGATTTAATGAATTTGAAAATTTATGATTAAAAAATTGATAACATTTAGTTGTCGAAGCCACATTTAAACTGTTGTATTTCTGGAGCACTGGTCACATCAAAATAACAAGAAAGTGTAATTTTTAGGGATGGCAGAGAAAATCCCCAATGTTTTATAAATAATTGGCCCGAGTTTTGGTTTCACCTAAAAAACCCAAGCCCAGCCTAAAAGCTCGGGAAATGCTTATAAATTAAATATTTAACCCACCCAAGAGTCAAGACATATTTATAATTTTAAATCTTAGAAGCCCAACTTTTAAAGCCAAATCCAACAAAAAAATAAAATTTTATAAATTATAAATTTGTAAAACATAATGAAAAAAATTTAAAAACAATGCAAAATGTAAAATTCATGTTTAATGCCCTACCTTGAAACCCGACAAAAGACATGCTAGGGCTGAACTCAAGCTTTGCTAACCTACCTGAGCCGACATTTTGCCATTCTAGTTGTTCATCAAAGGAACTTGTTCCTTAGAAAAATTCGTAATTTTCTTGAAACAATAGCATTAACGGTGTGTTTACTAAACGGGAATTGGAATAAGCTGGAATCGAAATGAGCTGGAATCAAAATGAGCAAAAATGGGAATGGGCTGAAATCGGAATAGAGAATGGAAATCAGAATAAGTTGTTTACTTGAACTATAGAAATCGGAATCGGAATGAGCTGGATTCCATTAATGTGTTTACTTTGTCTTGGAATCGGAATCAGAATGAGTTAGATGGTAACAAATTACTAAAAAGTCCATAATAATAATAATAATAATAATAAAAATAAAATTATTGTTAATATATTAATTAATTATAATAATTTTTATCAAAATGATAATAATATTGTTAATAATAATAATAAATAAATAACAATAAATAATAAAAATAACAACAACAACAACAATGATAATAATAATAATAATAAAATAATTATTATTATTATAATAAAATAATATTAATATTAAACAATAAATAATAATAATAATAACAATAATAATAATAATGACAATAATAATAAAATAATAATAATAATAATAATAATAATAATAATAATAATAATAATAATAATAATAAATAAATAAATAAATAACAACAACAACAACAATAATAATAATAATAATAATAATAATAATAATAATAATAAAAAATAAATAAATAAATAACAACAACAACAATAATAATAATAATAATAATAATAATAATAATAAAATAACAACAACAATTAATAAGACAAATGGAGCATTTTTGAAAAACAACAAAAATAGTGGGGGTATTTTGGTCTTGGGAGGGAATGGAATTGTGATTCCCAATAAGAAATGATTCCGAATAAGGAATGATTTCCAAATTTTCGTGGAGTCCACATACTTATTCCCATTCCCAATTTTATTTTAACAAATAAATAATGTTTTGATTCTGATTCTCTTATTCTCATTCTCATTCTCATTATATAAACACACCATAAACGTTTTCAAATATTTTTTAATGATATTTGACCAAATAATGGCATATATTAGCATTTTAACTGCTCATACTAACGTAGATCGTGGACCAACAATTCTATCATATATTGCCGATTTTTGGCGAGAGCGATTTGGCATTTGTCTAATTGGTGTAACATTATTAGCTTTTCAGCTCTTTTTTATATAATTTTTAAATTAGTTAAATAATATAAATTGAGATAATTTGTATTCAATTATCAAAACACTTTACATTACTTTAATTAAAACCTAATTTTATTAGGAGGATAGCTTCGTAACTTTTTTTGTTATGATCATGAGTGCGATTTGGTGATGAATCCAAATGCATCATTTTTCTTCATTTTTACAACAAAGAGGGTGTTTATTTTTTAACTTAACGACTTAATTTAATTAATTAAATTAATTAGAGATGTTTATTTTTATAATTTAAAGGGACTTTTCATATAATTTTGACTTAATAAAATAAACTAATTTTTTTAGCATTATACTGAATAGATAAATCTGAATAAACCAACTAATTTCTAATGTAAAAAATATCCCTACTAATAATCTCATCTTTATTTTTTTTTAGATGTCATAGAATCGCTCCACACTTTGGATGAGCAAGTCAACTATTTCAAGCATGTTATTAGTTTTTTCTTATATTATGTATTATTACTGAGAATTTGTGATAAAATTTAAAACTTAGTATTTTATATATTATAATTTCAAAATCATTATGTATTCACTTAAACGTGGATTTGCTTATATATGCTAAAATATTATGGTATTTATGTTCTTTAATATATATATATATTATTTATTTGACATTCAAATTTAAGAAGGATACAAATGTAAAAGTACTTATTTTTAGTTTTTTAAGTTGAAAAAATAAATAATTTAATACTTATTTTTAAAGATCAGACAAAAAAAAGAATATATTATTCAGATTCAAACATTCAAATCTATTCATAATTCAGACTAATTCAGATTCATTCATATTTCAGACTGAAAAACAATCGCCACTAACTTGTAGAGAAGAGTGGAAAGGAATTCAACCAAACATGCACTAAAAACATTAGAATTTCAATAGCCTTAAAATTCATCCTCATAAGATACTTACAAGCAACATGCATGATCATGCTCTTCATCAGTATAAGAACCACGTTTCGGTCCTCGGTCCTCACCTGGAAAACACATAAAAATACAAAAACAATTAATGTGTTTTTTTTCCATTGGTGGGTATTCTTGGATTTTACTTTCTATCCTTTTTTTTTTTATAGGACTTTCTATCCTTTTTACTCTTGGACAACAGAAGATACAATTGCAAACTTCAACTTGTGCACAACTGCACATGCAAATCTTTGGATGTGGCCTAGCTTTTATTAGACTGCACGAGCATTAGTCACGATCATAAATACATAAAATTCTGGCCCAAAGCAACCCAAATTTTTGAGGCCTCAAGTCTCAGCACTTTTTGACTAATGAATGTAAGTGTAACCCCACTACTTAGGGTTCTCCTTATGGGTGAAATTCTCTTGATCAATATTCATCTCCATTTGAGTCAGTTGCTTTAGACCTATTCTCAAAAGAAAGCAAATCTACAGCCATTTAAGAGTGAAGAGCCATCTTGAGCCATTGTTTTATGTCTTCTTGATCCAACTTTAAGTGACCAAAACCTTATAATTGATAAAACTTTTTGTGCAATTGCCATTGCCGTTGATATGCACATCATTGACTCTTTTCTTCCTTTTAAATAAATGAAGTTTGAATAGATTTTGACAATAATATACATATCGCGTCAGAGAGAATGATCAATTTCAGTGTTGAAAATAAGAAAGCAAGAATGCAGCAATCACAAGATAATGCTTTTATAAAATTATATTCCATAATCATGATACCTAAACTCATCTCTGCCATCCTCATTTAACTATACTTTGAGATGACATGTGACCCAAAATGATTGAGATTTGCATCTCATCTTACCCTCTACCTCATCTATTAACTATGATATACTAAACATTATTTTATAACACCTAGCTATGCTGTATCAAAGCATCAACTCCATTCCTTCTTTTAATTGATTCCACATTATTTTACCAAAATATTCTTCCTTTTACTTGAAAAAATAAAAAAAGAATACCCATTTGAATATTATGCAACTGGCATACGTACTGCAATCCTCCTCGTATATTACACTTGTTCCACTAGATCCTACTCAAAAGATCCACTAGATCCCACTCAAAAGGTCGACAAAGAGGCAATAACTCAGTACTATAAAATACTGATTAATTTTGAACAGACGAACTATATGACAAGTTAGGTCTGAAGTCACTTGCAACAACTTTCAAATTATTAAAGATGTGAAAATATGTGGGTCCTACTACAATGCAGCGTCAATAAGTAAGATTGGTTACAATTTTTTGTTACTAGTGAAAAAAAGAAGTTGTACATCAATCAAAAATGTTATAGGCAATTAACAGACGACGATAGTTATATACTGATATCACAATATGGTAACACTCTTAATATAAGGGTTTTCATCCTCATATCTATATTTACAACGACATAAATAGAACTAGGTATAGATAAATTTTAAAAGATTGAGGGTCAAAATGAAAACATAACGGTCCTAAGGGAGAGTCTAGATGATTGAGAGCTTGAGATCTGGTACTTGGTTGTATCGAGGTCTCAGGTTTGATCCTTTTGATAAGCTTAAAAATTCTACCATTTATTGTCTCATGGGTCATGGGGTAGGGGCGCCCGACTGATCCCCCAGTTTAGGACTTGCTCGGGGTGGACTCATGGTCTGAGTCGTGCGGGAGATTATTTAAAAAAAAAATGAAAACATAATATATTGAAACCAAAAATAATATATATATAAGGGATTCTTGATCATATTAAAATCATGAATGAGTTAAAAGATAAAAATACACAAATTTCAATATATTACAAAATAAATTATAGTGTATTGGAGTCTTTTTTTTTTTTTTTATCTTATTTTATCTTATCCATAATAAAGTTATATATATATATATATATATATATATATATATATATATATATATATATATATATATATATATATATTTAATCTTGAAACTTTGTTAAAAGTCAGAAAAGCCTATTAAACCTTAGAGTTTTAATAATATAATTGTATAATGCTATTAAGCTGTATGGTTTAATAATTTTTTCAAACTTTAATAAAGTTCAGGAACTTGGTCTAAATTGGGACTCTCTGTGTGTTAGAAATATTTCAATTAGAGATTCCTAACCATATTAAAGTTAGAAACAAGATAAAAGATATAAAAAAAAATACAAACTTCAATACATTATATTTTATTTTGTAGTGTATTAAAAATATATTTTTTATCTTTTATTTTATCTTTAACTTTAGTATAATTAAAAATCCCAAATTTAGAAATCCACTTATATATACATAGAAGGAAATTCTATAAAATTAAAACCTTATGATGATGACATCAAAGAGATGTTGCTTCAACTAAATGGACATGAAAGCGTTGTATAATTCCTTGACTAAGTTGAACTTATCTAGTTATCTCTTAGGGGCTAGGGCAATCATGGTTTGTTTTGTACTGTCCTACACGGCTCTACAAAACTAAGTAGTACCTCCATGATTGTTCAAAAATATGTCGTAATACACAATCATATAAAGAAAGTGACGGTCCATTCATTCTTAATTGAATAATGCATGCACAGAAATAAGATATAGACCATAGTGATGTGAGGTGGTCCACAGTACGTACGCAGAGCTGGCTAAGTGGACAAGACAAAGAACCAATCACTCTCTCCACGTGATCACCACAACCTTCACTTTAGTCAATGTCACTCACGACCAATATTTTCGGTAAAAAATATATAAAAATAAAACTGAATCTGACATGTAATTCTGAAAAAAATCCTGCGCCCCCAGAATCGTATTTCGTTTTGTTCCCATTGTAACCTCACAGCATTATACATAGCCTCAGCACGAGGTCACCAATTTTCTGTGATTATCATCATTATTTATGCCTGTTCCAATCGTTGGAGACCTTACTGTTGGATCGGGATTCGATGCTCAATTGGGTTCGTACTGATCATTGAATCCAGGGTCTTAAGATAGTGTTACTTACAGTAAACCTAAATACAATTACTTATGACTTTTCATTTATTTTACATATTATTATTCTCTCATATCAAGTGACTACTTTTATACTATGTAACTTAATAGGTATCTTGAATCAATAATCAGAATATATTTAACATTAATTTTATTATCTGAATTTATTTAATATGAGTTCTACTCAATTTATGACGGTTGATTGAATTCTTAAAACAACTTAGTTGAATATTAAATTCTTATTCTTTCGAGTTTTGAAATAAAGAGACTATGGAGTACTTCCATATATATATATATATATATATATATAATCCACCTCTTGATCCCTCATTCTACTAATCTGTTGTCACTTTTTACTGATTCATTCAAGCCCTACTTTTTTGTCTTAGTAGCGTTGGTGTTCGAACCTCTGAACTAAAGACTCAAGTTGAGAAAGAGGGCTAGGCTATATATATATATATATATATATATATATATATATATATATATATATATATATATATATATATATATATTATATGTTTTAATCCAAAAAAATACAGAAAAGTCTGAAAAATCTTTAAAATCGAAGGATTTAAGCGCTTTAAATTTTAAGCCTTTAAAATCCCGCGGTTTTAATACTTTTCTGGACTTTCCTGTATTTTAAAAAATAATCGAAACACATATATATATATATATATATATATATATATATATATATATATATATATATATATATATATATATATATATATATTCATTCTTCGGTGTGAACACCCTTATTATTATTATTTTTTTAACGCGAGCACACTATTAAACCGTGTAATTTAATAAAGTCATTTTTCAATGCATTATAAAACCAAGCAGTTTAACAGCATTCTTCACTGACTTTATTAAACCGCACGGCTTAACTGTGTGTTCGCATGAAAAAAACTAAGAGCATCTACATTAGAGAATGACTGTACATCCTCACTTTAATAAAGTAATGTCACACCAAAATTTAAAAAATACAGATTTGTTTACATTAAAAATATATTTTTTGTCTGTTAATATGTTGAAATTAATATTTTTTTATTTATTAATGGCATCCTCATTTTCAGTGAGGACTAGAGAATAATTTATATTATATATATATATATATGTCTCTCTAAAAGGATCTGGTTATAATAGACCAATTAAAGGTGCATAGCGCCACCTATAAATCCTATAGAGTGCTACGTGTAATCATGTGAATTAGAAAAACTAATATTTTTCTCTTCAGTATTGATGGGAAAGAAAGGCACTAAGGTAACGTTTACTTTTTAGATCGGAGTAGGAATCTTGAGGAGTGGGAATCAAGGGATTAAAAATGTGGTGAGAGTGGGAGTATGTTGTTTACTTACACTGGAATGAGAGCATGAAATTGGAATCAGAATCCAATTAATATGTTTACTTTGCCCTGGATTTGGAGTAAATGATTTTAAATTACAGTTTTACCCTTATTTAAAAAATTATACTTTTTAATTATAAAATCAATAAAAATATATATTTAAAAAATAAAATATTTATTTTATTATATTTGTAAATTAATAATTATTAATATTCTTAATTATGTAAATCATAATTTTTTATTAATTTTAATTTTATGTATGTAAATTAAAAATTATTGATAAAAGCAACACAAATGAAACATTATTATTAATAATATAGTACGAAATTAATATTTTCTTAGAATAAACTATTTATTATTATTAATTATTAATATTAAATAAATATAATACTATTATTTTTAAATAAATATATTTATATTATTATTATTATGTAACTTAGAATCAATGTAAATTATTATTTTTAACTAAATATAATAATATGACGTTTAAATAAATTTAATATTATTTTAAAATAAATATAAAATTATTTTTATTTTAATAAATATAATTATATTTATTAAAATAATTTTATTTATTATTTTATTTTAATAAGGGAATGGTAAAATGGGAAGAGGTGGGAGTGAGGCCCACGGAGTGGGACTCTCACTCTCTTCCTTAAATGGATAAGTAAACATTAGATTCCCACTCCTACTCCCTCTTACAGTTCAATCTAATAAGTAAACACACCATAATTAAAGTTAATCTATTGGTATTCGGACTATACAGCAATAGTGTGACTGTTGTTTTAATTTGTTCGTTCTGTAAGGTATTGATAAAATTCTTTTTAAAAAGATGTATTGATAGTACAATTTATATGATATTTAAAAAACTCATAGTGTCGTATAAAATAATAAAATAATGTTAGGTATTCTAATATGTAAATTTTAATTTAACTCTTAATTAATGTATCATTCATTCGTTAGATAATAATTAAATAATTTTATTAATTATAAAATTTATTATTTAATAAATAAATAATACATAATATTAAAATTTAAATTGAGATTCAAATATTAACTCCCACGCTATGATGTAACGCGTGACCAAATCCCATTCTCCCTTGTTCGGTTGTTCCTAACAAAAAGGGCAGCGCGGAAACATTATGCCTTTGAAAAGCGGGCCCACGTGATGGGTCCATGTCCATTACGGGGCTATAGCCCACGTGACCCTCCTCAATAATATACTCATTTTTTGAACTGTAATTTATTTTCCCCACAATTTAACTATGTCAGGTGTGTTTATTAATCGGTAATTAAAATGAATTGAAATTAAAATAAGATAGAATCAAAATAAAGAATGTGAATTAAAATAAATAAATTAAAATCATAATAAATTATATAGTTATTAATGTGTTTATTTTTTATTGAAATTAGAATAAATTAATGCAAGTTACAAAAATAAACTTAGTTGATTGTCGTTGTTGTTATTATTAATTTAAATGGCCTAAATTTTTTTTTAATTTTTACTAACAATTATCAATTCACTCATCATTCTCATTCTTTCGTTCTCATTTCCACCTCTCTCCATGAAAATGGAATTTCCATTGGTCATTTTTAAATCTGTGAGATTCACTCCAATTTCATTTTCATTTATTCATATTTTTAATAAGTAAATAGTATTAATAATTCTCATTCCTCAATCTTACAAATAAACACACCATGAGTCCCGAGAATGGAATGTGGGTGGATACAGAGTATTCATGATCCTAAACATTCGATACCATATAATCGTTTATTGGATTCAGGATTTTGAATGGCTATTTTCGTTATGCAAGTCATCCTTTATGGGCAAAGTGTGTGTTTGGATCATAGGCAAAGAGTACCTGTAAATATTTAATACATTGCCACTATGCTGTTTGAGGATTATGTTCAATAGTGTTTGTGCAAAATTTTGTAGATATAATATTAATATCAATAAAAAAAAAAAAGGAAGATGTAGCGTTACTCAATTTTTTTTTTTGAAAAAGTAATGTTACTCATTTTGAAAAAATTAGATTGGGAACTTCACTTTACGACGCTACAAATCCTATTAGCTTCCATCCCCTGCTGGGTAACCAGTAAAAAACCTGCTAAATAAAACACAATTGGAATCTTCAAAATTGTTATCTGTGAAAACCTTTGGGAGCTTAAATTAAAAGAGTTGAGTTTTCTTTGAGTTTTTGGTAACAATTTTCTAAAAGAAAGTTTTTAAACAAATGGAATAATGTTAAAATAATTTTTAACAGTTAGACCCTAGCAAACGGTAGATATTATTGCTGCACTATTGTTTTAAAAAAAAAAAAAGTGGATATTGTTGCTGCACATAACCTGTCAGTCTGTCACCAAGGGCGGACTCACTTGCAGCATAGAGTGGGCAATTAACCTCACTAAAAAATAAATTTTCTTTAATTTCATATTAATTTATGGGAAAATTATATTTTAGTAGGGGTAATTTTTACACAAATATTTGTCTTAGGGTTGAATTATCTTTTGTAGTGAGGTCAATTTTGTTTTTCCTTACACAATTAAAATATTATTGTCTTGTATGACTCATTTTTTTGACTCTGTCTTTATCTGTCGTGTTTTTGTTATTAAATCTTCCAACTTAAAATAAATTTATTTAGTTAATAAGTACTCAAAACTTAGAAGCTAAAGCACAAACCTCTCTTGTTAGTGATGTGAAATGTTATAAAAAAAATATTTCACTGAGGTTTTTTAAGAGATTTGATGAAGTTTCAGTACTCAGAATATTATAAGAGAAATGCACCCCTTTTATGTGGGAAGAAGAGCAATGATATCATTGAAGTATCAATTCTCATTGGGGTATTTACCTAAATGAGGTTAAAGTGCAGTTTATTGATGGAGTAAATATCATATTTTGGGAAGAAAATACCATTTCATACTTATGAACCAATGTAAAACTTGAGAATAGAAAGACACATAACCTATTAATATCCCGTCGTTTGACCTGGAACGAGCACTCCCTAATATGGAATGGGTTTGTTTGGTTGGGGGTAGAGGATGGGGAGAGCAATTATTTGTTTGGTTTCATAATGTGAGATAAATTCCTCTAGGGTAAGGAATCCTAATTACAATCGCCCAAACAATTTGTTAACCTACCAAAATTATCCTAGCAATAAGATTAGTTCTAATTTTATATTATTTTTATCAATAATGCTATGGATCTCAAGATTTAGGGTTTGTTTGTTTTTTTGACTGAATACTTAAAAGAATTCAATTTCAGCATTAAACTATTTTATAGGTATTTATTTTTTAACTGAACACTTAAAATTAAGCAATTATTGCTTAATTTAATTAAATAAAAAATTCTAACTTAACGCTAAATTAAAAAAAGAGCTGAAGAAGTTAATTTTTATTTTTTCAATAATACCCTAACAATATCCAATTATTTCCCACAAATAAAACTCTATATTCCAACACTGTTTTTTTCAGTTTGACGCCTTCTTCTTCCTCTTTTCTTTTTTCTTTCAAGTTCTGATATTACCAAATACTTTGAGTCATTTTTAATTAATTCCAAGTACTTATTTTTTGTTCCTATTCCCTAATTCATTTTTAATTGTATTCTTTATTTTCTTTAATTTTATAGCTCCCAGGTATTGTAGTCATTGAAATTTCATTGAAATCTCTATAAGTTATTGTTGTATTATGTAGAAGATTATGAAATTGTTAATGGCCTCCTTTATTTACATGAAAACAATGCACATTCATTGCTTCATAAAATCTGTAATTTATTTAATTATTTTATGATTATTACGATTATTAAATAATAACTTTATTTTCTTTTTTTATTAAATATAATAGCTTATTTATTTTATCTTTGATTTTTTATTGAATTATTAATATATAAGTGTAATAATATGCATAATATTTAATAAGGGTATATATGTAAAATAACAGTTTTTAGACATTTCTATTATAAAAAAACAGACAACTTAATACATTTACTCAGACATTCAAAAATAAAAAAACAACATATTATTCAACATTCAGCCTATTTAGACTTAATTAAATACAGCGCTATTCAACATTCAGTTAAAAAAAAAATAAACGCCTCTTTAGATCCTAATTTATAGCTCAATTAATGTGATATCAATAATAAAATTTTTTATTAATTATAAAATTTATCGTTAAATAAAACGAGGGACATATATAGTTGAGATATAAATATTGAAATCCTTACAAATTTTATTGTTAATTAATTTTTATTATTCGCAGGCTGGCCACCGCTGCGCGTCGGCATTCAAAATCCTAGGGAGGTATCAATTTGGGTTTTGACCGTCTGTCTTTTAAATTTAAAAAGTAGTGGGAAAAAATTAATTTAAATTATTTGAACAGTTTTTTTAATTAATATTGATATATGTTGCTGGCATTGACTACCATCATTATTAACAAACATCGAGTGGTATTAGCTTTGTGATAAATGTTGACTGACACTGACTGAGCAATTGATGGCGGCTCTTTACAAATTTTTTTATCATTACTATTTTTATTTTTATTTTTCGATTAAAAATAAAAATTTATAACTTAAAATGAGACAAATTCTTTATTTCGTATCTCAGGGAATTATTATTTTTTTTAAAAAAATGGATTTGACTTTATAAACTGTGAAACTATTATATATATTTGGAAGAGAAAATATCTAAAAAGTCGTATGCCATTTTATAAAGATGGCCAATCTGAGCGAGCAAAGACGTGACACGTGGTGCAGTCTTGATCTTGATATAGCACGCAGTAAAATTTGGGTTGAGAGCAGGCATAAAAATTTAGGTACGTTGGCCTAAATTAGAGATGAGTTAAAGCATGGTACGTGAAAAAATAGGCAATAAATATGTTTTACTTTTTAATGAAAATAAATTTAAAATTTATGATTTTACAAATAACTTGAAATTGAATCTGTTAATATATTTTGTTTTGTTAGGGTAAGTTTTTTAAATTTATTTAACTCTTAGTTAAAAAAAAACACTATAATTGTTTTATGTTTATAATTTATTAAATAAATAGCTGATATCATGATTTTAATAAATAAAATTATAAATATCATAATTTTATTAAATGTATGTAATAATGTTATTATGAATTATGATCTATAACTCTATGTAAGTCTAAGTTAACAATTAAGTTAATCGTTGAGAAAAATTTATTGTTGTTATTGTTGTTGTTAAGTATAAAAAGAATTATAATACCATAGGATCTACCTTAATAATTAGTATTATATTCTCTTACTATTATTAGTTTATCATTATTGAATATGGGCTTAAGTTTTGAACTTTTGATTTTATTGAACTTGACTAAAGGCACATGGACTCAAAAAAGATACATAGAATTAAAAAAACTACGCAATAACTTAGCATGCCTTCTTAAAAAAATAAAAAGAAAAAGGAAAAAAAGCTTGTTCTGCTTTTTTCTTAGGAATGCACACGCATGAGCACGACACGCATGGGCACGACACGTGTGCTTGGTTGGGCATAGGCAAAAAAAATTTAGGCAGCACGGCGGGACACGAAGTACATGGTGGGCACGGCACTGCACGGGCACGAGCACACATAGACCTTCCTTTGATGGGCTAGGTTGGCACAGCCCATTGGCCACCTTTGCCATTTTAGTTCAAGTTCTTTTGAGTGACAAGAATATTATATAATATAAAAATAAATTATAAAAGTTCCTATTGATTAACCTCATATATGTAGGACATTAACCAAAATGAGTTAGAAGTTTTTTAGTACACTTCTAGTTCATTGAGTAATATTGCACACTCCAAATAATAATCTCAATATTTTCACTTAATTAAAGATTTAGAAATGGTGTTGATCTAAGCTTTATGTTGAGGATTGTATAATATAGTAATTGGCAGTTTAAATTAGTAATAATATGTATATGATTAAATCTTCACTGTACACTACTATAGATGCATGCGTAGAAGAAGATTTTTAAAAAACAAACACATTATATCAATATAGAATGTAAATTTGGTAATTATCAATTATACAATTGTAAAACTTTATTCTACTAATCTTTTTTTTTTCAAATTTAAAAGATAAGGGATTAGGCAAGGCCCAAATCTATATTTTAACTCTTTACCTCCCTAATATTCAAACTCAGGCGTTAATTGTTAAATTAAAATATAGACGTGAGATGGCAAATATAGATCAAATAAGTTTGATACAGTAAACACAATACTATAGACCAGCTGGTATATAACAAATCTGTACGAAACAGATTAATACCTTTAACAGCAAGTAACTAAATAAACAACACAATAAACTAAATTGCTGAAAAACATCAATTACAGCAAAGCAGACGAGAATAATACAATAATAATCAAAATTTAATAGATAATCAAAACATAAACAATTAAGGAATAGTAATCAAACTGAGAACAGTGAGCAGTTTGGGAAACGCGAGCAATACCGCGAACAGCAAACAAAATCAATGAAACAGACGTATAGCGGCAGCAGCAACAATTTTGTAACCAACAGACTGGTACAGTAAGTAAAAATGGTGCAATGACAGATACGGCAATTGAAAACGGTGCGACTGGAATCCCGAGACCTGCGACTGCAGTGTCCTTAAAACATATTGACCGCCTACTTGGTGTTTTAGGATGAACCGGTCTCTATTTTCCAAGATACAACGAGAGCGAATTTTGTCGTTAGCACGAACACAAAATTCCAGCGAACCACAACAGTATCAGAACCCTCTCAAAACGGACGACAAGACCAGAGGAGAGAAAATATGTGCGGTGTGCGGCTATGTCTTTTTCTGTGTCTCTTTAAAACGAAAGGAAAGCTGCCCTTTTTATAGTGAAGAATTCATAACCCTAGTTTGCAAAAATAAATTTGCAATTAAAAATTAAAAGGAGTAAAAACCGAGCCCACGCGAGCCTGGGTGATTTGGTTCGATATTCGTGTACGCAGGACGTACGGGCGCACATAAGTTCAGCCAAATCGGGCGTACGGGTCTATGATTTGCACCCCCCCTTTGCAGGCGTGCTTGGAGAGAGCACTTATCCTTGGTATTCTTGAATACCTATATATGTGTAAGCATATATAAACCCAAATCCAATGACGTGTTTTTCCCATGTGGGATAAGTACATTTCCTTTTAATTTTCCAGCATTAAGGGTGCATAATTGTGAGACAATTTCTCATTCACATGACCATCCTTTTGAGCATATGATATACCGAATCGAAGTGTTCACGTTGTACTTTGCGAAACCTCCACGACCTTTCACTTATGCTAAGTGGGTCCCACTCATAATGTGGCCCAAATATAGCTTACTAAAAGCTTTATTTTCCAACAATCCCCCACATGAATGAAATTGGCAGCAAAACAGAAAACCTCTAAGTTTTGACATCAAAACCATTTTTGACCTTAATCGAGTTTATCGAATCGAAGCCTGCATAGGATAAGTAGGTGTTACCCTTTGAACCTTCCTTTGTGAAAATATATTTACCTTACTGGCTGATCAGTAGATGCGATGTCTTTGAACTATTCTGCCATTGGTGTAAGCGATGATATATTACACACAGGAATCTTTCCTAACACAGTTGAGTTCTCATTGATATGTTCATTTTGACCTTGAGCATCTGCCTGGTTCTGCAAGAATTTCTAAGAATTGTGCCCTCAACAATTCCCTTTAAAGCGACCCCTTCTCTCATATAGGCGATTTCTTAATTAAGAGTAAACCACATTACTCCGCTTGATTTTCCGACGCATAAGAATCATTAAGAGCATAGCTCAACCTTACCTTTTATAATATCACTGTTTTATCATAGGAATGGACTTGAGGGTAAACCCCCCCACAGGAGAGTAACCCCTATAGTGATCCGAACTAGGTATTATACAATTAGGTTGTCCCTTTGAACCTAGATCTTGGGATCTTCAGTCAACTAGGTTGGGTTTTCCTTTGTACTAACTGATTAGTGTTAAAAATTGTATGTTTATCTAGTGATTAAATGGTATTTTGTGCTTATGTTATAATTTATATTTGTAATTATGTAATATGTTATGAATTTCTAGTTATGATTTTAAATATTTGATATTATATATTTTTGTGTGTTTATTAGGTAAAATAATACTTTGACGCAATTCGAGGCTCCAAACAAATAAACGGATGTCAAATTTGGATTCCGGAGGTCCGAAAACCTTAGGAGAGACATAAAGGGTCATATGTACTTTTCATGTATACGGCACTATTCACGTATAGGTACTGTTCACGTATACGACACCGTTCACACATGCAGTATGCTGATGTGGCATTGACCGATGATGTGGCAGCATACTATTGGATCAAAAAGAATGAGCTTACGATAGATATGAGTGCACCGGATAGTTGTCAACTTTGACCAAATCTCAACCGTTCATAATTCAATAGCTACGATCGCGCCACATGGCTATGGTTGGTGAGTTGGGTTAGAGGATCCGAACCTTTGTATTTGGGTTGACCCGATCCGCCCATTAACCCGCCAAATCTCAACCGTTCTTTGACCAAATCGGACGCTTCAAATGATGCCACGTGTCATGTTGACTTGTGAAGTTTGACCAGCCTTCAGATCTTGATCTAGTGGTTGTGTGAAGTGCATACATAAAGCTTATGATGGACCGCAAAGCACTGGATTATGAACGAATTTTCTTATAAATATAGCCTCATTTTCATGTATTTGGAGATCCCTTCTTCTCCAATTTTCTCCTAAATTCTTTGTAATTTATATTTATAAAATTTCAGTTGTGTTTTTAATATTTTTCGTAAATATTTTCATATATAAATTTAGTTTCATTTCCAATTTTAGTTGCTTTTATTTCTTTTAATTATGCATAATTTAGTTTTAATACTTATTTTTATTTTAATTATGGCTAGCTAAATAATTATAGTTAGGGTAAAGTGAAACTCTTAGAAAATAGATATGATTTAATCAAATTCTATTTTTAATTATATTAATTAAATTATTTTCTATTTAATTCTACCCATATTTTATATTTTGGAATTTTGATTTATTGTAGACAAACAATGAAGTTTGGCACAATAAATTCTTAATATCTTAGTATAAACTATGGCAAAATTGTAGTTTAACTTATTGTAGATAAATTAAATTTTGGCACATTAAGTACTTAATCTATGATAAAATTAATTGGAAAATAATGATAATTTATATAATTAATCTTTTGAGCAAATAAAAATATGATAAAAAGAATTTGTTAAATTGTATTTACTACTAAGAGTGGATCCATAGCCCTAACTAATTTAATTCCATATTTTCACTTAAAATTAATTTACATATATTTTAATTTTATTTTCTTTTCCTGGAAAAATTAAATAAATAAATTTAAATCCTTTCCCTGTGGTTCGACCCCGGACTCACCGGGTTATATTATAATAAGACACTGTTATACTTGGGAGTAATACACTTTTTAGTCGTGTCATTAACCTTTAATTCATGGGCATTAGTCCCATTCCCTTCGATGACTTCTCAACTAATTCTCGATTTAATTCTTTAGTTAATGGATCCGCAATGTTATCTTTTGACCTTATGCAGTCAATAGATATAACTCCAGTAGAGATTAGTTGTCTAATGGTATTGTGTCTATGACGAATGTGTCTAGACTTACAATTGTACATGTTGCTCTGTGCTCTTTCGATAGCAGATTGACTATCGCAATGTATGCATTTTGTAGACACTGGCCTTGGCCACTTTGGAATACCCTCCAAGAAATTCCGAAGCCATTTTGCTTCTTCACCGCATTTATCTAAAGCAATGAATTCAGATTCCATTGTAGATCTGGCGATTACTGTTTGTTTAGAGGATTTCCAAGACACTGCTGCACCTGCTATTGTAAACACGTAGCCACTCGTAGATTTAGAATCTTTTATGTCTGATATCCAATTTGCATCAGTGTATCCTTCTAACACTACTGGATATCCTGTGTAGTGCAGTCCATAATTATGAGTATATCGAAGATACCTAAGTACTCTTACGATAGCTTTCTAGTGATTAGTTCCTAGATTACTCGTATATCTGCTGAGTTTACTAACTATATAGGCTAAGTCTGGTCTTGTACAACTTGTTAAGTACATTAGACTGCCTATAATTCTAGCATATTCTACCTGAGAAATGCCATCTCCATTATTTTTCGATAAAAGTAAATTCATATCGAAATGAGTCTTTGACTCAGCAGTATCTTTTTTATTAAATTTCTTGAGAATTTTATCTAAGTAATGAGCTTGATTTAAAATAATTCATTTTGAAGTCTTTGAGATTTGAATTCCCAAAATGACATCAGCAAGACCCATGTCTTTCATGTCAAATTTAGACTTTAATAAATTCTTGGTTGATTTAATCATGTTATCATTGCTTCCAACAATAAGCATGTCATCCACATATAGACATAAAATGACATAACCATTTTCTGTCTCTTTAAGATAAACACATTTGTCACACTCGTTGATCTTAAAACCATATGAGATCATCGTGTGATTAAATTTCTCATGTCATTGCTTTGGTGCTTGTTTCAAGCCATATAATGACTTCACCAACTTACAGACTTTCTTTTGTTCTCCTGTAATTATAAAGCCCTCTGGCTGCTCCATGTAGATTTCTTTATTTAAATCTCCATTAAGAAAGGCTGTTTTTACATCCATTTGATGTATCTCAAGATTGTGCAAAGCTACAATTGCTATTATCATGCAAATGAAATTTATTCTCGTGACGGGAGAATAAGTATCCAAATAATCAAGGCTTTCTCGTTGTCTGTAACCTTTAACTACTAGTCTAGCCTTGTATTTATCTATTGTACCATCCGTTTTCATTTTCCTTTTGAAAATCCATTTATACCCTAAAGGTTTACATCCTGGAGGAAGGTCTACTAACTCCCAGGTATGATTTTGCAAAATAGATTCAACTTCATGTTAATGGCTTCTTTCCATAAAGCTCCTTATAGTGAAGTTATTGCTTCCTTGAAGCTTTGAGGTTCACTTTCTAGTAAGTAAGTCATAAAATCTGAACCAAAAGATTTTTCGACTCTTGCTCTTTTACTACGTCTGACCTCAACGTCTTGTTCTTCTTCTTGGGCTTCAATTTCTTTTTCTTGTACGTTTTCTTGTTCTTCATCTAGACTATCATCATTGATAACCTTATGAGATCGTTTCAAGGTACTTGAATTAGAATTGCATGGAAACACATTATCAAAGAATTAAGCATTCCTTGATTCTATTACCATATTCTTATGAATGTCTGGTATTTTAGACTCATGCACAAGAAATCGATAAGCACTACTGTTATGTGTATATCCAATAAAAATGCAATCTACAGTTTTAGGTCCTACTTTCACATTCTTAGGTGGAGGAACCGCAACTTTTGCAAGACACCCCTACACTCGTAAGTATTTATAGGAAGGTACTCTTCCTTTCCACAATTCATATGGGGTTTTACCTTTTTTCTTTCAGGGTATCTTATTTAAAAGATAATTGGTTGACAATAGAGCCTCTCCCCACATATTCTGAGGTAACCCAGAACTTATTAGCATTGCATTCATCTTTTTTTTAAGGTATGATTCTTTCTCTCTACAATCCCATTGGATTGAGGAGAATAAGGAGCCGTTATTTGATGTATGATTCCATTTTGTTCACATAATGCTTCAAATGGAATAACATACTCACTACCACGGTCAATCCTTAGTTCTTTGATCTTTCTGTTGAGTTGATTTTCAACTTTATTTTTATAGAGAACAAACTTCTCTATAGATTCATCCTTACTTTTCAATAAATACACATAACAATATTTTGTACAATCATCGATAAAAGTAATAAAATATTTATTAAAACTTCTTGTTTGAATGGATTTAAAACCATATATATCTGTATGGATTAAATCAAATGGTTCAGTGACTCTTTCAATTGACTGAAATGATGTCCTTGTTAATTTTACCTCAACACAAGTTTCACACTTATGTTTTGAATCAATTTGGAATTTAGGGATATGCTTTATATTAATTCATTTGAGCAAATAATTATAATTAACATGTCCTAATCTACCATGCCATAGATTAAGAGACTCAAGCAAATAAGCAGAAGAACTAGCTTTATTAATCTTGGGTTTCACAGTCATTACATTAAGCTTAAAAAGCCCATCACTAACATAACCCTTTCCCATATACATTCCATTCTTAAACAAAACTACCCTGTCTGACTCAAAAAACATCTTGAAGACATACTTGTTCAAGAGGGATCTAGATACCAAGTTCTTTCGAATCTCAGGAACATACAGCACATGGTTCAAAGTCAGCTCTTTAGCAAAAGTTATCTTCAGAATCACCTTCCCTTGGCCCTTAATCTCAGACGCTGCTGAATTCCCCATATATAGTTTCTCTCCATTGCTAGTAGTTTTAAAAGAAAAGAACATCTCTCTGTCTGAGCACACGTGTCTGGTAGCTCTTATGTCAATCCATCATTCCCTCGGATTTGAGCCCACCAGATTTACCTCCGATACCACAACTGAGAGGCTCATATCAGAAACATCTTGAGTGATGTTTTCCACTACATTGGCCTCTCTCTTTTTCTTTGGCAATCTACAGTCTGAAGCTTTATGACCACATTTGCCACAGTTGTAGTACTTCCCTTAGAACTTAGTCTGCTTCTTGGAGACTCTTCTTTTAGGTACCAGATTAGAACCTTTGTTCCTTTTGTTTTTATTACTCTGGCTATGCTCTACAACATGTGCTTTAGCGTCATAGACTGCACCCTTTTTTTCAGCTGTTCTGTTACCTTCCCCAACGCGAAGCTTAAGAATCAGCCCTTCCATGTCCATTTCCTTACGCTTAAGCTTCAGATAGCTCTTGAAATCTTTCCAACTAAAAGGCAGTTTTTCAATGGTAATAGCCACTTTGAAAGTTTCAAGAAGCAGCATTCCTTCAGCCTAGAGTTCAGACAATATGAGTTGAAACTCTTGAACTTGACTCATGACAGTCTTGGAGTCCACCATTTTGTAGTCTAGGAAGCGGCCAACAATGAATTTCTTTGTGCCAGCATCCTCAGTTCTATATTTATGCTCCAAAGACTCCCTCAACTCATTGGCTGTTTTCTTCTCTTGGTATACACTATAAAGCGTATCACTTAACCCATTCAACACATAATTTCTACACAAAAAATCTGAATGGTTCCATGCATCAATTGCACTAGCTATCTGAAAATCAGCCTTACCCTTTTTGGGTTGTGGAGTGTTCTCTTTCAAGAGCCTTGTAAGGTTAAGCGTAGTGAAGTAGAAGAATATCTTCTGTTGCCAACGCTTGAAATTTTGCCCATTGAATTTCTCCTTTCCACATGACTCAAAGGGATTGGCTCACTCACTACAAAGGTGTCAATAGCATGGGTCGTTATTGCCCCATTCGCCCCATTCACCATAGCGGTGGGAGCAACAGAAGTGGGAATCACCACAGAGGTGTCAGCGACTATGCTGGGTACCGTAGGGAATCCATTAGATGCCATCTCAACAAATCAAAAATTTGTTTTAAGAATGTTAATTTAAAATATAGACGTGAGATGGCAAATATAGATCAAATAAGTTCGATATAGTAAACACAATACTGTAGACCAGTTGGTATATAATGAATCTGTACGGAATAGATTAATACCCTTAACAACAAATAACTAAATAAAAAAAACAACAAATAACTAAATAAAAAACACAATAAATTGAATTGCAGACAAGCCGCAATTACAGCAAAGCAGACGAGAATAATACAATAATAATCGAAATTTAATAGATAATAATCAAATCGAGAATAGTGAACAGTTCGGGAAATGCGAGCAATACCGCGAACAACGAACAAAATCAACGAAACAGACGTACGATAGCAGTAACAATTTTGTAACCAACAGACTGGTACAGCAAGTGAAAACGATACAACGACAGATACGTCAATCGAAAATGGTGCAACTGGAATCTCGAGGCCTGCGACTGTAGTGTCCTTAAAATAGATTGACCGCCTACTCGGTGCTTTAGGATGAAGCGGTCTCTATTTCCCAAGATACAATGAGAACGAATTTCATCGTTAGCACGAACATGAAATTCTGGCGAACCACAACAGTATCAGAACCCTCTCAAAATGGACGACAAGACTAGAGGAGAGAAAATATGTGCAGTGTGCGGCTGTGTATTTTTCTGTGTCTGTTTAAAAAGAATGGATTTTTATAGTGAAGAATTTGTAAATAAAAAATTAAAAAGGAGTAAAAATCGGGCCCATGCGAGCCTGGGTGATTTGGTCCTATATTCGTGTACGCAGGACGTGCGGACACACACAAGTTCAGCCAAATCGGGCTGATTTTGGATCCATGATTTGCACTCCCCCTTTGCAGGCGTGTGTGGAGAGAGCCTTTATCCTTGGTATTCTTGAATACCCATATATGTTATATATGTGTAAACATATATAAACCCAAATTCAATGACGTGTTTTTCCCATGTGGAATAAGTACATTTCATTTTAATTTTTCAACATCAAGGGTGCATAATTATGAGGCAATTTCTCATTCACATGACCATCATTTTGAGCATATGATATACTGAATCGAAGTATTCACGGAGTATTTTTTGAAACCTCCACGACCTTTCACTTACGCTAAGTGGGTCTCACTCAAAATATGACCCAAATATAGCTTACTAAAAGCTATATTTTCCAACATTAATCAATAATATTTGAGGTCCTAACAATTAAGTCTCAACTTTTATGTGTCATTCATTTATTAGGTAATGAATTTTATATTTAATAAAAATAAAAATTAATATTCTACTATTTAATAAATTAATGACTTATTAATTAAGAGTCTAGTTAAGACCAAATTTTTTTAACTTACACTCACTCTTTTTCAATATAAAAATGAATAACAAACAGGGAGAGCAGGTGGACCAACAAGTGATTTTATTTGACCATAAGTTATATTAAATATAACTTAAAATGCCCAAGATTAAATTATTAGGAACTAAGGATCCCATATTACACTAAAATGAAATTACTTAAAAATGAGTCGGCTTAACTAACGGGGCCATGAATGACACCGTAATTGAAATGGAGAGATGACCGAACTTAGAATTTAGTGGATTAAAAATTAAATTAAAAGCAAACAACAAATTTGGCATCCATGCATGAGTCTGCAAGCTCCGTGAATTTGTTGTGGAGGCATGATCCAAGAAAACTGATAAAGTTATGACGTGGTTGATGTGATAAGATTTTTGAAGTCGGTGGTAGATTATGCAAAGCAGTAAAAAGTAAACAAGGCGGGCACGGTGAAAAGAATAGAAATGATTCTGAAAAATTTCGGCGTTATCCTGAAAATAGTAATTGGATTTGGATATCATTCATCATCACGCATCAGCAGATGAAGAAAATAACAAAAGGAGGAAAATATACAAATCGCATAAAAATGACAGCCATTGCATCACAAATCCAGCAGTTGATTCCCACAAAACAAGGGGCCAAATTGTTGTCAGGCGAATTTACGATAGTATTTATCAGTCTCTTATCAAACTGCTCGGCTCCAGCTCCATATTTTTACTCCAATCGTCAATGAACCCAAAACTTAATTTTTAAATTATGTGCAATTATTCCCGTACCACTCATTTTTTTAAATTTTTGTAAAAGTACATATATCTTTTTTTTTTTGACTCAATTCCACTTAAAATTTTATTTTTCTTATACCAGTCCACTCCCATTTACATTCTGTTAAAATTTTATTGATGTCATAAGGGTAAAATTATTATTTTATTTGAACAACAAAAACGTCGTCGTTTAGCTCGCGTATATGTGTTGGTTTCTTTTTGTTTTCTCTATTCATCATCTTCAAGAAATTTCTGCTTCATTTTAATTAGTTAATGGATTCTTTAAAATCCTTTCATCTCAATCATAACCATCATGTGAACTACAGCTGCATTTGATGAAAAAAAAGATCGTGGAGAAGAATCCTAGCCGCCATCGAACCCATAATAAACGACCATGGTAGAACACGATCCCAGCCAATCGGAGCCATCGACGTCGACATCTAGCCAACCAATCTCATACTGAAGATGCCCCCCACCAGCCACAGCATGCTGACAACATCCTAGCCGTATTCTTTCGTGCGATTTCTTCAGTCTTCAACGGCGGCTTCCTCTGTCTATTTCTTCAGTCTTTAGCAGCTGCTTCCTTTGTCGATTTCTTCAGTCTTCATCGCCGACAAAAGCTAGCCAAGACCATCGACGTTTCTTCATTGATAACGTTGTTGGGAGGACAGTGCCATGCGAATTCGGCATCATTTGGGTCGAAATGAAATGGGCTGAATTGATTGGTTGGCGATTGAGAATGAGAGTGATTGAATAGTTTGTTGATGGGGTTTACAGTGATGGATGATTTGAGAAAATGGTTGCTGGGGAATTTTGAGAAAATGGTTTGTTGTTGCTTTCGTGAAGACATGGCGATTGAGTCATGAAGAAAATTTCATTTTCTTCATTTTTTTTTCCAGTTTCAAAATTATAGGTAGTTCAAAATGGTTGGATACCAATTCAAGCAGTATCACTTATGCTGAATTTGTTCAATTTGCCTTCGGTGAAATTGAATTTGAGTTTGAAAATCCACCTTCAATAGAAGTTCTACCCGATGAATCAAGCATCCAGCATGATTTTTTTTGGCATTTATTTTGGGTAAAATTGTAATTTTACATTTGAGGGGTAGGGTAGTCATTTGCTTAATATTCCGTTAGATTTCTTAACTGTGTACAAACGGGAGTGGACGGATGTAAGAAAATGAAACTTTAGGTGGAATTGAGCCAAAAAAAAAAAGATATGTGTATTTTTTAAAAAGTATGGAAAAATAGGTGGTTAGTGGATAATTACCCTTAAATTATTAAATATCCAAACATATTGTTTGTTTATGTATTGTATCAATCAATTAACACATAATTACAAAACTATTATTATTTTTTATTCTAAGTTATGAAAAATGTAACATGATTTTAATTTTGTCAAAGATAACACATAAAACAACTGAAAAGGAGGATTATTTTATTTTTTAAAAAGTAGGCTTAAGGATGGCAAATTGGTTCATTCAAGTTGATATCTATTTACTCCGTCCAATTGAATTAGATATTATCCATCTAAATCTTTTTGCATGTGGATATAGATATAAATATTTTTTAAAGTATCCAACTAGATATTGGATGGATATACAATATCCAATCCATTTATCCCATTAGTTTAAAAAATTATATTTTATAAAATTAAAATGAAGCGACAAATTATATTTGGCATAATATCCATTTAACCAAATGCCATTTCCCCTTTCATATTTTCAATTTAGCAAACTCTAGATTATCTCTTTTCACTTAACAAGCCAACTACTCGTCGCTCGCTAGCCACTGATATCAGTCTGTCGGTCATTGCTCGCCAGCCATTGATATCACCAGTCGTTGCTTGTTCATAGGCTATTGATATCACTTTATTCACGACTCTGCTCTCTCCTCTTCAGCATTGCAGCTTCTTATTCTTCTTCTTTGTATTTAAGGTATCTTTCTTTTTATCTTTCTCTCAATGCATCAACTACATGTGCTAGCTTTTATTTTATGTCTGTGGTTTGATATCAGCTGATGGCCCAAATGTTGTGTGAATAGTGTAAGTTGTGTTTTTTTGCTTGAATTAAATGAACCCATTTGAAATTCATAGGTAATTTGCTGTTCACATGTTAATTTATGGGTAATTTAGTGTAGATCACATGTAGAAATTAATTTTGAAATTTGCAGGCAAAATAAATTTTATGGGCTAAAAAATTCATTTCAAACACCAGACATTTCTTGTAAACTAACACTTAATAGGTAAAAATGGTTATTGTTTCAATTGCTTTTTATTTGTGGGTGCACAATTTGATGAATATTAGATTTGAAATATTTTGTAAACAAGACTTTGGTCAATACTTGTGAGTGCATGGTTTGATGTCCCAAGCTAACACTAGTAGACTTTTAGTGGGAGTGGTCGATTTTTAAGCCCATATCATAATAGACTTCATCCCAGTATATTAGAAGCTGAGTGTACTCAGAATCGAATATGAGCTCAATTGAAAGGTATCAAACTAATCTCACTTTTACGCTTTATTTAATTTTGATAATATTTGTTTTCTTTCTATTTCATCAATATTTTTTTTAATAAAGAAATAGGTGGAATTCCTAAAGATAAGGTGATGAATGGAGAAGTGACTGATATAAAAGAAGGAAAGATTCAAGAAAGTTGATTAGTGGCATTAGACTACTCAGTGACAGCTTCTTATGAAAGATGAAGCGAAACGATAAAAGCCCATTTCTTGATAGGTTAGGCCTTAAAAAGACTTGTGCTATGTTCTGAATAGTGTTTATTTTTTGGTATGCGCTTGATGCTTTGATAAGTTGGTTTTATACTAACTTATTGAGTGCTTAAGACTTGATAATTTGTTAGGTTAAGAGCAATTTTGTTGCGTTTGATGTGCTTTGTGTGTTATTTGTAGATATAGGTGTATTAAGGCCATATGAAGGTAAGAGTGTGTAATTGAGCATAAAATGAGATCAAAATTAATGCAAGAGACACTTCTAGCATAGTGGCTTAGTGCCACAACCTTGGCCTCAAAATTTTGGTAGAAACTTATCACTAGGATCTTCAGCATCACGGCGTCAGATCGATATTATGCAACGTAATTTAGGTAGTATTGAGAAGTTTAAAAGGGAAAGAAACCTAGGTTAAAAAGAGACTTTTTACCAAGAGAGTTTGGCGAGGGAACAAATGAAAAGAACCAAGGAAGAAAAGTTGACAAAAGTGGAGTGATTCAATCTAGAGACGGAGACGCAAGGATTTAATCATCTATACTTGTTCTATTTCTCAACTCTATCATCACGTTTAAGACAATTGTTAGGGTTTATTTTGTGTTTATCACGAAATAGACTTTTCATTATGAACATGTGAATTCTCATTTATTTCAATCATATTGAGGTTTATTCATTCGTATTGTGTTGAGCATTGCAATATGTGTTTAATGCTTGTAATTGCTTGATCAACAATTGCATGATTAGGTATTTGATTTGAGACGGAGAAGTGAGAATTGAATAAGCCATTTTATTGCAATGCCATGAGTTTATCATAGGATAGAGATATCTCTGAAACTTGTGCAGTTGTGACAGATTTTTTTAACGTGATTAATTTCAATAGGGTAGAACTTTCATAGAGATATAGAGAGTTTGCTTATTGGAATATATTGTTAACGCTTGAGAAATGTTACAATTATTTTAGAGAAATCTACTGTTAATACAGGAATGAATAACAATTGACTAAAATTGAGAATTTGCATGGGATTAATCTTGGTGAATCAAAAACCCTAGAGTATTAAATTATTGATTGTCTCCTAGTTAAAACCTCCGTAGTGTCATTAAGAGCATTTATATTATCTTAGTTTTAACTTCATTTCAATTTCAATTCTCGCTTAAACTAATTCAAATTAAATTAAAGTTAGATAAATGTTGGTTATTAATACGACAATCCTCGTGGGAATGTTACCCTACTTATCACTTTATTACTTGTTAACAATATATGCACTTGTGTTACATTTTCACACAACAAGTTTTTGGTGTCATTGCTGGGGATTTTCTTTTTTATTAATATCGATACTAAAATAAGTTTTAGTTTTAATTTGAATTTTATTTGATTATTAGTGTTCCCATTTCTTATTTCTCAGGTGTTAGGAGTATGAGACGAAATGGAGCCAAAATTTGATTCCTTTTGACTCTGAAATTGAGAGAACTTGTAGGAGGAACCAAAGGGAGAGAAGAGAAGCTGCTAGACGTCCCACCAACAACATGGCTAACCTTAGAGAGGAAGTTGTTGAGAACCATCAGGCACTACGCGATTATGCTCTGCCTGTTGCTAATTAGGCAATTTTTGGAATTCGACACCCAGCAATTGAAGCTGACAATTTTAAGATTAAGCTGGCTACCATTCAAATGGTGTAGCAGTCATAATTTACTAGCTTGCCTCATAATGATCCAAATCTACAAATAGCTAATTTCCTCGAAATCTATGACACTTTTAAGTACAATGATGCTACTGATGATGTAGTTTGGCTGCGATTGTTCCTATTCTCTTTACGAAACAACGATAAAAGCTGGCTTAATTCACTGCCACCTAGATCTATCACCACTTGGGACATGTTGGTGTAGAAGTTCTTATCAAAATTCTTTTCACCTTTAAAGACATTTAGAATGAGGAATGAAATCACTACTTTCGCTCAACATGACATAGAGTCTTTGTATGAAGCATAGGAACGATTTAAGGATTTATTGAGAAAATGCTCTTACCATGGGCTACCAAATTGGCTTCAACTTTAAAGTTTCTATAATAAGATGACCAGTTCAACTAGAACTTTGGTCGATGCAGCTGCTAGAAGGTCTCTTATGGGAAAGGCTTATGATTTGTTAAAGGAGATAACTGCTAAATCTTATCAATGGCCGACAGAACGTAATGCAACAAGAAGAGCTATAAGAGTTCATGAGGTGTAAGCTTATACTGCTTTGACAGCCAAAGTCTATGCCTTAACCAAGTAGTTAGATGCTATGTCTGCCAATGCTATTTATTCTCCAGTGGTGGTGAGTTATGTGGCAAGTCTCATGCTGGTGTTGATTGCCACGAAGAAAACTCTTTTGCCCCCTCACGTGTTAAACAAGCTCAGTTTGTTGGAAATCATAATAGGCAACAAAACAACCCTTACTCCAACAAATTCAATCCTGGATGGCGGAATCATCCCAATTTTTTATGGAGAAATTGCCAAAATGCAATTCAGCCAAAGTCTAATTGTCAGCCACAAGAAAAGAAATCAAGTCTAGAAGAGGCAATGGCTCAACTAGCAGCCTTTCAAAGTCAATTGGCAAATGCTCAAAGCCAGCTCATAGCTCATAACAAGACAAATTTTCAGAAACAAGCAGCTTAAATTCGAAGTTTAGGAGTACAAATAAGTCTGCTAGCTAACATCTTTTCAGAGAGACAACAAGGAAATTTACCTAGCACATCTGAGGTAAATCCTAGAAGAAAGGGTAAAAAGCATTGCAAGGCTATTACTTTAAGAAGTGGTAAAGAATTAGAGGCTCCGCCGAGAGCTGAAAAATCTACCCAAAAGGAACAAGAAGCACAAGTTCCATTGCAACCCGAAGAAGAAGCTGAAGAACGTATGAAAAGCCAGCAAAATTTATACAAGAGACACTTTTAGCACAATGCCACTGCCTTGGCCCCAAAATTCTAGCATAAACTTGGCGCCAGGATCTGCAGCACCACAATGTCAGCTAGATATTGTGCTACGTAATTTAGCCAGTATTGAGAAAAAAGTAAAAGAAACCTAGGTTAAAAAGAGACTTTTGACCTGGAGAGTTTGGCGAGGGAAAGAACGAAAAGAACCAAGGAAGAAAAGTGGAGGAAAGTAGAGTGATTCAATCCAGAGACGGAGACGCAAGGATTTAATCAACTCTATCATCATGTTTAAGACAATTGTTAGGGTTTATTTTGTGTTTATCATGAATTAGACTTTTTATTTTAGGGCTATGATGTAGCCAGATTATAAACATGTGAATTCTCATTTATTTCAATCAAATTGAAGTTTATTCATTCGTATTATATTGAGTATTGCAATATGTGTTTAATGCTTGTAATCACTTGATCAACGATTGCATGATTAGGTATTTGATTTGAGACTGAGAAATGAGAATTGAATAAGCCATTTTATTGCAATGTCATGAGTTTATCATATGATAGAGATATCTATGAAACTTGTGCAGTTGTGATAGATTTCTTGAACGTGATTAATTTCAATAAGGCAGAACTTTCATAGAGATATAGAAAGTTTGCTTATTAGAATATATTGTTAACACTTGAGAAATGTTAAAATTATTTTAAAGAAATCTACTGTCAATACAAGAATGAATAACAATTTATTGAATTTGAGAATTTGCATGGGATTAATCTTGGTGAATTGGAAACCCTAGAGTCTTAAATTATTGATTGTTTCTTAGTTAAAACCTCTGTAATGTCATTAAGTGGATTTATATTAGTTTTAGCTTCATTTCAATTTCAATTCTCGTTTAAACTAATTCAAATTAAATTAAAGTTAGATAAATTTCGGTTATTAATACTGCAATCCTTGTGGGAACGATACCCTACTTATCGCTTTATTACTTGTTAACGATATGTGCACTTGCGTTACATTTTCACACAACATGCTTATTATGATGCTTCTATGAATGATCATGGTCATAAATAATACAAATTATTTAGTTGTTTAATGATTTGATTGTTTTAATTTGCAGATTTATAATGATGGTCAGGTTGGAGATTGAAAGCTTATAGGTCATAAACAAGGTTTATTAGAAGAATAAACTTTTGGTATTTGGTTTGAAGTTAATTTGTAATTTCATATTATAATTTCTTTTTGTGAGTTCTGATATTTGTTATTTGGGATGTTGTTAATTTCTAATTTAATATTAGAATATGATATTGGTTTATTATTTTTTATTTCATATTTTTTTGCATTATTTTTCATATAATAAAAATTAAATATCTACGAATATTTATATCCATATGGATAAAATCTATATCCATATCTAATGCTAGATATGGATATCGACATATCCATATCTAATGCTAGATATGGATATCGACATATCCATCATGGATAATTATGGATATCCACAATTAGATATTTTCCATCCTTGAGCAAGCCTCTCAAAGAACACGTTTATTAATAATAAAAAGAAAACAAAATAGAAATAAAAATAGAGAAATTGGGGGATATAATGAGCCTTACCCCTTAGAAGGACCATAGCATGAAAGCTTATAAATAGGGCCACAAGTACTAAAAGATAGAAAAGCCACGTAACATGTCTAATTGAATATATACTTTAGAAAACTATTAGCATCTTGAGAAAGAAAATTTTGGGTACTAATAGCAATAAGAAACCACATAGCATGTTTGTAATTATTTGGGAACAAATTAGTTTTCCTTAACACCAATAATTTTATAATTAGAAGTATATTGATATATATAATTAGGAAATTTATTAAGATTGACCTAAATCAGTTTTACAATGGTAGAACTCAAATTTATATCCTAATAAGAGAACCTAAGTAGTGTAGTTGATGTAAGATGGTTGTGTGGAATGAGTAGGACACATTCCGGAGGTCATAACTTGGGCTACAGATGTATGTTTTAGGTGTATAATATATCATTTCAAAGCATGCAACGAGATGAATCCATGATCGAGCTAGAAATTTCACTTTTTTCCTAGTCATTTTTTAGTTTTAAGATATTTTCCTATTTCTTGTTTCTTTGAGGATTTTAATCTTTTTTTTTTTTGGATTTTGAATTTGAGTGACGTTTGTTTTGCTTTTCTTATTTCGATTAGGAGAATTTTATTATTATATTATATTTTGGATTGCTTATTTTGGTAAATTCGTGATATTTAATGTTGTTATAAAAAGGGCCCAAAACCCTAGATTTATTCATTCAAATTTTTCAATAAGATTTCATTATTCAGAAATTTATTTTCTTCTATCAATCGACTTTTTAATGTTTTTGCATTTTCAATAGTATTAATTAGTTTAATTGGTTAGGTATTCGAATCTTCCTCATGTCTCGTAAGGATAAGAGAGGTTTGAAACTTTGAATTGTATTTATGCAATTTTTAAAAATTAAAGTATTAAATAAGTATTAAGGAATTTTTAATCCCACCCAAGATCTTGCAAGCAAAAACATCAAGCAAATAATAAACAGAAAATAGATAGAGAATAAAACCAATCACACAACACAAAAATTTACGTGGAAAACTCCTATACCGGAGAAAAACCACTGCCGCCAAGGGCGATGAGAGAAAAATTCACTATGTAAAAAATTATTACAATCACTCTAGTAATTTTTTCACACCTAAAATTTCAATAACACCCAATCTCTCAATAGACCTACCTTTTATCTCATACTAGAAACTGTCTATTTGCAGAGAACCTGATTGTTGTGCTATTTTTCTGTATGCAAATAAGTGAACCCAACCTCCCTATATATAGTGATTATTTCTTGTAGGAGAAGTATTCATTTTCCTTTACTAATAGTATTTCTCCTTGAATAAATCAAATTCTAAAGAGAAAATTACTTATTGTTTAAATAGAAATCCTACTAAATAAGAAAATATCTTAAGAAATTCTTATTGAAAAAAGAGACATATTTCTAACAATAAGAAAGATTATATATATGTTTACATGTTACTACAAATAAGGTGTCTCAAAACTGAGTTGGTGAAAGTTGAAATTTGTTATTTGAACTTTACCCATTTCATATCCTTTTTTATTTTCAAAATATTACTGTAAATTAGGTCAGGACAACCCATCCATAAAATCAATTAATCAAACATTAAAAAGAAAATGCAATAAGAGAAAAAAAATCAATTGGGTAATTAATAAAAATTTTACTTTTAAACAAAATTAAAAAAATGAAGGTAAAAATCTTATTGATGAGAAGACAGGAGAAAGAGGGCATGCCGCATGCGTGACCTCTCAGAGCCAATGGCCACTGAAAGATCATGGCAGGTAAATTAACTTTGTATGTTTTTAGCAGTTGCAGTGAATAATTGACAACTTTTTTAGTGGACCACCTTTCCTTGAATTGCATGGTAGGTAGGTAATAAGCAGTAATTGCTTGAAACATAGCAGTAATTGCTAGCCCCCGGTTTAATTACAACAAGGAATTGATTGAATGCGCCATTTGTTTAAGTTTTACGTACAGCTTCAGGTTTTTTTAATGACGGTTCTCGACATTGTTGAGACTCCTTTGTATTATTAATATTATGCAATTATATTGTTATTTATGCACCAAGTACTACTTATATATGGATTATATATTAATATATTATTTGCAGAAGGTACAATATGATCAGTTCTTTGGAATGAGAGTTTTAGTAGTTCAAGAATCAAAGACCACATCGTCAACAAGTTTCTGCATTCTTAAATCTTAATTTTAATATCTTTGATTTCAGTTCAAACAACCTAATCACGATCTAATCAGATTGATTATATAATAATCTTCTTTTTCATTGAAAACAAAAATTAGGTTTATATTATATATTATATATTATATATTATATACATTGCTCCAAGGCAAAAAAAAAAATAATAATAATAATAATAACAATAATAATAACGTATAGTGTAAGAAGTCATACTCACTGATGGATAAATTAGAGGAAAATGGAAAAGTTTTTAAGTTGGGAGTAAATAATCCGTGGCTGTTCATGTACACACAATCACACATTGCTAAAATTACATTGAATTCATTAATTTTAATTAAATATGCCAATATGGTCCAAGTCATGATGCAATTCTTTAAAAAGAAAATTTGATCGGTGCTAGATAAGGTATGCAGATACGTTTGTCTTCTATCTGCGACGTATATATATCTTCAAAAATTTTCAACAAAATACTCATTATTAACTAAAGTTGGAGAGACTTTTAATGCGAGATAATAAAGTTTAAATAGCAAACTATTTTTTTTAATATCACTTGCATAGTACACTTCAACCAAAATAAATACACTGCTTTACAATGCAAACTTACCGATAAATGTATGACTGCATCAGAAGTCCATTAGGATCTATGAAACCCAACTTACTGCCTAGCAGATGTCATAGTTGAAATTTAGTTTCGAAAATTTGTGCTTCATGTGAAGGAAAAAATTATTGACACTATAAATACGAAGAAACTTAAACCCTAATCTTAATAATCAGATAAACAGATATCCATCGTTAAACAAAATAGTGGTTAGTTACCGGACTCTACTTGATTTCATTCTAACATAAATTATTAAATAAAAATTAGTCTTTATATTCACGTAGCTTTAATGGGTCCACAGATAAATAAAATCACTTTATGTAATAATTAAGAAATAGCTAGGAATATCGATTTTTGAATTCACGTAGGTATGATGGGTCTATAGATAAATAAACTCAACTTTATGGAGTATATTTTTGAATTATAAATATGGATTCACATTATTGTATAACAACTCAAGGAAAGGGTTAAGAAAGAGTGGGAAAGGACGAGGAGATAATGTGATAGTGTTGGCATACATCAAGAAAATAAAAAAAAGATTGATTTATTCTTTCCAAAGATTGGCTAACAAGAATTAGTTTAATTATATATCTAAGTAATCTACTTACGGTTTCGTCATCGTCAGCAAATGTAAAGATATTGCTGACAAAGACGTTTTCATTTTTATTATATGTCTGCTCATAAATCAAGCCGGAAGCTTCTACGAGGAACTGCAAGCACATTGGCTTGTCAACATTTAAGAGTTCATTTGTATTGCGTAATCAGCATGGTGTGCGCTGAAAAAGACTCTTCTAATAGAAGAGTTGGGGTTATAACAACGAAGTAAATATTGTCTTCTTTTCGTATAGAGATCGTAAATCTGTTATTTTACTTTGCAATTCAAAACTTATTTACATAGTTGGGCGTAATGATAGTAAAAATATTTCAAATCGATTGAGAAGAAATCATGTAGTATAAAAGTATGCGGCAATTGGTCAATCCTTGACTTTTTTTGATTGTTTTATTTGAGTATGAGTTAGGTCCATTGGTTTTTATAAAATATTAGACCCAAACTTACCCATAAATAATTAGTTAAACAGATCAACTTAAACCAGAGTGATAGGGAAAATCTCACACACTGACTAAGATTAGTTGAGGCAAGCTTTTTGTAGTTTTGCAAAATTCGAATTTGCAAAGGAAATGCCAAAAAGAGAATTTGGCGTTAATTTCTTTTTAATGAAATCTTAAAATATGCAACTTACAGTATATCATTATATGGGCAGCACATTAATAAAATCCATTCACATAAAAGTTTATCTACCTTTACATTAGTTTTGCACATGCTTGAAATGGTACTCAAATCACAAAGCCTAATTGCTTTGTGATAATTGAAGCCAACATTTGAAACAAAAACAAAAACTCTCTAGCTGGATTAATGGAATTAGCATGTGTTGGTCGAATCTCATGCAGAAACAGTCGTATAAACTTTTGAAAAAGGGTTTTGAGTGGTCTTCCTAATTCCTATATATAATCTTATATGAAGCCATGATTATTTTGTATTGAGCCTGTTGGCACTACTCTCGACATTCTACTTTCAACATATACTATGACTAAAGGCATTTGCATGTGCTTAAAATCCTGGCCAGCAGCATGGTACTTAAAAGAATCTCTATAATAATATCATTGTGCCCACTTCACTTTTACCATCAACCTTGTCAGTACTCAAAAGCCACAGAAATAATTGGAACTAAAGAGAAAATCAAATGAAAGCCCTAATTATTTCAAAATTTAGGTTAAAAAAACATTTAATTTTGTGTGCCTCAAATATTCAATGATTTATTAAAACCATATGGGTAACTGAAAAGTTTCCCCGGAAAACACTCATAATAAATGGAATTTCGAAAGGTGAAGTTTCCAAGATAAATTGAAAAGCAGAGTTTGAGAATATCTAGAGTAGTTGATCAGAAAGAAAAATAGAAAGAAAAATGAGTTTATGTGATGCAAATTTACCAAAGGTACAGAAAAAAGGGTAACTTATTCGGTTGATGCACCGAGTCAGTGACAGTATTATTGGAAAAAGCAATAAATAATTTATCCACATAGATGGAGACTAGAGTGTCAATTAAATCCCAATTTCATAGTTAATTAAATTGTTAATTGATACTGCTCTTTCATTCTAGTAGACTATTTTTTTCAGGGTTAATTATTTTTTGGTGATATTTTTTTTAACAAATTTAAAAAAAGTGATAAGATTTTTAAAAATAGGCGAGGGGGTGACAATCCGTTAACTTTTTCATTAATTTTAATGGGAACAATAAATTAATTATAAAATGACATTTTTATCCCTAGAATTAATTATAAAATAATATTTTTACCCCTATAATAGTTACAAAATGATATTTCTATCCCAATAATTAGTTATACAAAATATGTTTATGCCCATACTCAATTATTTTTAATTTTTTAAATAGAAAAAAATAAAAAAAATTACATTTAAGTCTAATTAATAGGCTTTTTTTTGTTAAGTCAAAAAATTTTTTTTTAAAACAATTTCTTATTGAATCAAACAAAGTTTTCTTATTAAAGTTAACAGTAAAGTTTGATTCAATAAGAGTTTTTTTAAAAAAATTGATTTAATAAAAAAAAAGTCTATTAATTAGACTAAGATGTAATTTTTTATATTTTTTTCTATTTAAAAAATTAAAAATAATTGAGTAGGGGTAAAAACATACTTTGTAATTAATTTTTGGGATAAAAATGTTATTTTTTAACTATTATAGGAGTAGAAACATTATTTTATAATTAACTCGAAAACAAAAATGTCATTTTATAATTAATTTATTATTCCTTTTAAAGTTAACGGAAAAATTAACGAATTGTTACTCTCACCTATTTTTAAAAATTTTATCATTTTTGTTAATTTTATCAAAAAAATGTCACCCATGAGTAATTAACCATTTTTTTAAAACCATTTGATTTTCAAATTATTCCAAAAACAGTAAATTAGAGGACCTTTATATAGAATGTCATAATCTAATCATAAATTCACCTTAATTTAATTAATAGGGACGCACCAAATTTATTTGTTAAGTTATTGAAAGATACCTGAACCAACAGGTGTGTCCCACCAAAACTGAATCAACTGCACAAAAGGAGTGCTTTGAATGATGCAGAACCAATGGAAGTGCTATTGTGCTAATGAACATGGAAACTTCAGATCAATGTCCCCTCCATTTCATTAACACTCAATAATATAACCAACCCACTTACTCAAACAGTGAATTGATGACGTTCCACCATACAAAATTTTTAAAATTATAATAAACAAGGCATCCTAAGAACTATCAGGCTTCAAATTTGTCATAATGTTATTATATATATATATCTATTTATGACAGTTTTTTTTTTTTAAAATAAAGTACTACGAACCTTCAAAATTCTACAGCTTATCTGTAGATTATACTTTTTGTAGCAGCAAAAACTACACAGTACAACAGAGCACATCACATGGAGAGCAGGAAATTTTGATAGATCGCCCAATTGATCTTTTCTTTTTTCCCCATTTTGCCCCTTCATCACCCCAAGTTTTTTTACATTACAGAACAGGCATTAGGGTTTTCATCACTGAAGATCTGCGGAGGGTAAGCATACAACTCCCTTGCATAACTTTGTGGGTGATAATAATATTCATAAATATTTTTCTTGAGCTCCACCACTGTTGTCTCTTCTGTTGCTGCTGTTGCCTCTGCTGCAGCTGCTTTAGCTTCATCATCACTCTTCTTGTTGTCACCTTCTTTCTTCTCTTTGTTTACTTGCTCTCCAGCTGCTGCTTTGTTGTCTATGTTTTCACCTCCTTCTTCTCCTTTCTTCTCTTCTTTATTGGCAGCACCATCACCACCACGACCGTCGCCGCCGCCGCCGACGCCTTTCTCTTCTTTCTTCTCTGGCTCTTGCTTCACAATCACTGCATGTTTTCCGGTTCTCTTGTACACGTAATCCACCAGCTTTGCTGGATCAAATACACCTTTCACTGTAACCTGTGAGTTCTTTAGATCTGGCTCCGCTGATTCCACCCCTAGAAAGTTACAAAAAGAATTATGATGATAATTACAATAATTCTGATCTGGGGACTGGGGTTGGTGGGGTTTGATTTAGAGTTGAAGTAAATGTATATTAACTTCAATTGGACCAAGTACTACAGAATCTTAATGAATTGAACAGTTTAATTATATAATAAAGTTAAAAAAAATAAAAAAACTTGGGTCATTTTTGAAAGATTGGTGAGAGAAAAAATAATAAAACTCTTTTTTCTCAAAAGAGGATTCAAAAGTTATGGCATTTTATTGGTCCCCAATTGCAAAAATAAAGTAAGAGGATAAACTGTAAAATCACAATTAAATTGTGGTAGCAACAGATCATTAAAAAGAATACACGAGCAAAATTGCATGAACCGAAAAAGAAAATAGACCACACCAAAGAAATAGAAGAAAAAAAAAAAAGAACACACCTTTCATTCTGAGTATCCGTTTCTTGATCTCTAGTGAACAACCCTCACAATGCATGTGGACTTTTAACACCACGGTGATCACCTGAGGCTGCAGCATACAATTAATCAAACAAAAAATGAATATCAAAGAATAATTAAAATTCAAAGTATTAGAGACACACAAGGGAGTAAAAAGATTAAAGATTACTTCTTCTTTCTTCTCTTCAGGCTTTGGTGGAGCTTTCACTTCAGCCTTTTTCTCCTCCTCCGCCACCGGTGGTTTCGGAATCGGAGACAGAAGCTCAACTTGTCGATGGCTCTTCCTTTGAACTCTGTCCAAAACCTTCAATGGATCGGCTTTTTCTCCCTTCACAATCACCTTGTGAGTCTTGCAATCAGTTATTACATCTTCAACTCCTGCCAAATACCCAAATTATAACAAATGACGGCTACTAAATCTAAATTTAACCCGAAATTTAGCTGACAGAACGCGATAAAAAACAACTATTCTGAAAGCGTTATTTCTTTTTTTTTTTTTTGGTCTGAATATAGCTGCTCTTATACTTGTATATAAATATTTATACCTTCAAAGCCTTTGAGGCAGCGGCGAACCTTGCGAGCACAACCCTCACAATGCATGTAAACTTTAAGAACAATTTCTTTCGGTGGAGGTGGAGATTGTTCTTCCTTTGCGTCTTTGGCTTCCTTTGATTCTTCCGGTGCCGGTTTTTTCTCTTCAGCTGATGCTGGTTTTTCTTGGGGTTTCTCAGCTGCTTCTTCTTTCTTTGCTTCTTCTGGCTTCTTCTCCTCCGCTGCCGGTGGCTTCTTTTCTTCCTATATAACAAACACAAGCAACAAACAAACAAACAGATTAAAAGCCAATAAAGATAATTAGTGGGTTCAAAAAAGAAAACGTAAATAAGATTATGGGGTTTTTGCAATACCTCCCCCATTAGTGCACAGAGATTTTTTGTTGTTGAGATAAGCTTTGAGGTTGAACTCTCTCTCTTTCTGTGAAGAGGCAGGCTTCTCTTTTGAGTTTTTTTTTTTTCTTTTTTCCCCTACTGCTGTGGTTTCAGGACCATCAGATCTGAAGTTAAAAAGAAAACACTTCACTATATGGTCTAATTTATCATCATCATCACCGTTCACATGACGTGGCCTTTTACAAGGGGCACGTGCAATCAACGAAGGATGTGCTTGAGACAAATGGTGCCCGGAGCTTACATGCTATTTTTGGCCTTTCTCGAGGGGCACTTTGGTAACTCCACACACATTCATGTTTCATTACGACAAATCCCCGCTTTGAATAGTTACTGAACTAATAGCAGAAGGCTAGGAAAAACCTTAACTCTCAACATAATCATGTTTCAAGAATTAAATTTATATATAAGTGGACTTATTCTATCTTATTATGTGACAAAAATCGGACTGCATGTAACGGAAATGTTAAAAGGACATTATCCTGCATACAAACATTCGAGGGGCATTCGAGTAACTCCATATGCATACATTCATGTTTTTACCAAAGTTGATGAGAAGTACGTAGAGACATAACGTTCCGTTTATGGGATGGGGCCTACCACGTGAATCCCGTCAGCAGCTGCCATTGGCATCACAGCCGTTTGATTCATTCCTAAGCCACGTGGCATACACAAACGGAACTGCCAACTAGACCAAAGCAAAACGGTGGATGCTTGCCACTACTGGGGACTGTGCAAGGTTGTGATTCTGTCACCCAGCTTTGACAGTCCCTGCCGTTAGACTTATAAATTTTTAACGTCGTCGCCGTCGTCATCGTCATCAATCCGTAGGTCTGTTACTGCAAAAGTTAGGAAACTTATTTAATATTTCAGAATTTAATTTGATATATATCAATGATGCACTCACATAAATGCATTAACCCACCCAGGGTGGTAAATTTAATATTTTTAGTTAATCATTCAACTTTTTTTTGTTTTTTTGATAATTTAGAGTAATCAAAGTTAATTGTGTAATTAACGAGAGCCGTAGGATGTACACAAACTTTAATTAAAATAAAAATATTAAAATTAATTTTAAAAGCTTTAGTATATATATAGAATGTTGTAGTGCAATTTCTCTAGCTACCAACTTTCTAGGCTTATCATGTGCTTTGAATTCTATCACAATATACGCTTCCTAAATCACATGATTTATAATGAATCAAATATGATTTTATTAGAATGTTATAGAGCTCCATTCGAATAATTTTATGTAATTGTAATTGCAGGTTATTAAAATTCAAATCTTAAAAGAGGTAGAGGATTAAAATTTTGCTTTAAGTCTTATCCATCCCTCTAAAATAAATATTAGAATTTTTTGTATCAAAAAATAAATATTAGAATTTTGAAGGTTAAAATTGAAGAATATTAAAGGGTATATATACGGGTTATATATATATGTGTGTGTGTGTGTGTTTTTCTTTTCTTTTGTTGTAAAGTTTGATAGGTCCATGTGTGAAATTTGTTATTTAAATGAAAAGGCAAAGTGTTGGTAAAAAAGCTACCATAAATTAAGCTTTAAATTAATACAATTAGCAGACAAAAAGCTAAGGATTTCAGTTATTCGTCATTTTATCAAAGTCCTAATGGGAGTTGTCTGTTGTCTTAATTGTTTCTATTCTGTTCAGCATTTGAATCACTGAAGTTGCAATTATTGTGACTCATACCAACCTATAACCAAATAAGAGAATGGCCTCTCTTTGGCAATATGAGCATGAATTAACAACCCATGTTACAAATTATAATTTAAAAAAAAAAACACACACACACACAAGAAAGCCATTGCAGATGAAGTTGGTGAGCTTTTTGTTAATATATTTTCTTGTCTAGGGTTTAGCAATTGGGATTGATATTAGAATTGTCGACGGTGCTCGGTAATAAAAGCATGTAAGGCACAAAAGTAAATGAATTAAAGGCCAGTTTCCGATAGTAAGGGTGCATGTACTAAATGGTGAAGTTCACTGTGCTATGATCATAATGTTATTACTTTGAAATATTATGTGAGGGTAGGGTTATTTACATTCAAAACATTATTATGAATACTTTATTACTTTGTACACTCATATTTAAAATTTAAATAATTGAGTTTTACTATTTACACTCTTTAAAATATAAAAAATATCCTCACTTAAATCTTTAATTTAATTATCTTTATTTATTCTACACACCGATAAAAATATTCAATACGTCCTTAAATCTTCTTTGAGAGGACTTCAATTTCGATCACATTTTTCTTACCCAATGGTACATTACTGCTGTTTTGCCTTTTCTTTCTTTTTGTTCCTATAATTACATTTTCTTAACACTATTCTTTTTGTACTACACAATTGAACCTAATGCTTTCTTTTCTTTTTTTTTTTTTCAAATCATACATGCACTACCGTGAACAATTTCCAGTCCAGGCAAATGATTTTCTTATACATATGAAGAAGCAAGTTTTAGGGTTTAAAATAAAGAATAATCATAAATAAATGGGTGTGTTTGATGGGTACCTAAAATAGCAATCTTATGTTTAATTATACTAAATTGTCCTTAAACATAAAATACATTATAGATATTTTTGTAATTAAATAACTTTTAAAATATGAGTGTTCAAAGTATTTTTTAGAATGTAAATAGTCCGACCTATTATATAATGATGTAAAGAGTCCGACCTATTATATAATGATCTAGTAATATTAATATTAAATTTAAAAAATATGTTAGACTTAGCCTAAAAGACAGCCCGAAAATTTAGGCTCAAGTGTTCGAATTTGATTTAAATATTTAGAAGATGAAGAGATTTTAATTTTCTTTTCTCATAAATTCATCATTCTAATAGGTGGTTCTCAAATGATAAAGTTTATGCTATTTTTATAATTATGCGTTCAAGGTTTAGAAAATTGCGAGGAAAAGCTCACGTTAAGAACTCTGAAATGTTGAATTTATATTTGAGGACTCCAATTTTTTTTTTTTTTTAAAAAATTGAATTTCGAATGTGTGTTTTGGTTTGATCAATTCTGATTGTACAGGTTGTACTTCAGGGATGGTTTTTCAAGATTTGAGGCCTTAGGTGAAAATTATGTTTCAGTTAAATTTAAAATAAAACTACTAGTAAAATTTAAGCGAATAATTTTTATTTAAGCTTTTCTTCCATGTTTTTTAAAATGGTATTAAAATTACTAGTGACATACATTTATATAAATTTAAGAAAAAAGCTAAATGAAAAAAAAAAACGTAGAATTAGTTTGTAAATTATTGGAAACTTTTTTTTAGAAGTTTGTATTACAAAAAGACAAATTAGAAGATTCTATTACATACATTTAATTTAATTTTATTAGAAAAGTGGATATATATTTCATTTAATTAAATAGAAGTACCCTCTTAGTTTGAGGTGGTGCTTTAGCAGCTGCCCTAGGCCTTCAGCTGCCCCGGTTCTATTAATTTTTGGTGTTCAGCAATTAACATGCTAATTATTAAAAGTTTAAAAATTCTTCATTCTTTCAGAGTTTTTATTTTTTTATTTTTTTATTTTTTTAATAGAGTGGAATTCAAGTGCTAGAATCATTTCATTTAATCTATTGGGCTGATTTATAAAGTTTTCTCTAACATCTAATATATAGAATAATAGACATTCAACATTTTTCAAATAAGGGCTCTACCAGGTCCTTGAATAATACTCACGACGAGCCAACAAACTCGATCACGATTAAACAAAAACTAAATACATTCAAACTTTTAAAAAATTATTAATGAATTTTTAATTATTGCTACATAGGGGCACAAAATGATAATTAATATAATTTAGGGCCTTCGATTGGGACAGGGCTCTAGCAACTTTTTCAGTTGCCAAGGACTTGAGCCCCCCTGGTTCTATTAACTTTTGGTATTCAACAATCAAAATAAAGAATTATTCAAAATTTGCAAATTCTACAATATTTTTTAGTGTTTTTTTTTAGAATCGAACTGAGATTTTTTTTAGTATATTTTTATAATTGAATAGAAAATTTGAGAACTAGAACTATCTCATCTAATTGATTGAACTTGTTAATTAAATTTTCTAATATCTAATATATAGAGTAATAGACATTCAAAACTTGAGCCCTGATTTATTTCCTTTTTTATTTTAATAAAAGTCCTTTGCTTCTCGTGGTTATAAAAAAAAAAAACAAAACAAAAAGAGACATCCAAAACTTTTCAGAGGAGGGCTCTACTAAGTTCTTGAATAACACTTAAGGATGAGTCAATAAACTTGATCAAGATTAATTAAGACTAATTAAATTCAAAATCAAGTATTTTCATTTCTTTCTTGTCAAATACTTTTAGAACGTCAAACAGAAAATTCGTGATTTAGAACTTAGAAGCATCCGAAAATCTTGATTGGATTTTCCTATAAAAATTCTGTACTATGTAATAATTGATAAAATAGGCATGCAAATTTTCAAAGGGTTGGCAATAATGTTCCTTCCCAAGTCCATGAAATTGATTGTGCTTAAGTGGGACAACAAATGGAAGAGACATTGTTGGTTCTGATTCATAAGAAAAAGTAAGGGTTTCTTTGAGTGACTAATATGTGACATGACTTTGATTTCATCGTTTGTATGGTGGGAGTATTATTTAAATTGCCCGATTACGTACTAGATATAATTCGTATATATTAAGCTCTAACTTTATTAGCGGAGATTGTTAATTTATAATTAATTAAAAAGATATGCGCCGAATTTCTTCCAACACAATAAAATCTGTCTTGAATTATCTTCAAGGAACAGTCATTAGTGATAAGATTTCTTATCTAAACTTTTTCGTACAATAATGATCGTTAAATTGGCAAGCTCTTGAGCTTATTGGTGGGATATTATTTATCTTCTCATTCTTTTAATTATATGGAAGATTTTTGTATCCATATTGATTTAGTGCAAGTTGACCTAAGGTTTGCACGATTGCGCTTTCAGACTTGAACCCAAAAAACTAAGAGGGCCATATAATTCTATTTAAAAAAATTTTAGAATTGATTTACGTTAATGAATAGCAGAACTAGTAGTGGCAGCAGCCGTTGTATTGTTTATAGAAACATAGTCCTAACTGATATTTAAACGTTAGTTTTATAAGTTGATAATTGTTTAAGTTTAGATACTTATCCAAGATTTATTTTCAACCAATGTTGGATTATTTTTTTAACACTCATGTCATGTGCAGGTCTATTTTGCTCGGTCATTGTTACATAAAAATATATTACTGTTGGTCCCTGAGCTCAGTTCTGGGTTACCCAAGTCCTATATCCTTAGACCAAAAGCACTCTCAACCAATATGGAATAATCTCCTTGACAGCATATTCGTGTTGTAATCAAGCGAAAATAATGCAACTTCTATAGAATATTCCGTTATAATAGAATGATTAGTAATTTTTTTTATCATTTCATATTTTAATATGAGTGGAGACTGAAAGCTAGCAACAAGATCTTTGTTTAAGAAGAAGCTATATGCATGGTCATGCCTGTCAATTTGTTCGATAAGGCAAATAATTGATTGACAATGCCCTTTTACTAATTTGGACTAATGCTTAAGCTGGAGATGCATGAAAGGGGTTGTTAATCTAATTTCCAATATATGGGTAAATGCCTTTACAATACATATAAGTGTCACAGCTCATAATCTTAATTTGGCTTCTTGAATAATTAAGATCATTTTCTAGGGACCTAACATAGATAGAGGTCCCTGCTTGCAGCCTCCAGTTGATCGATCATTTGCAGAATCATTCAGATTTTTGGGTCACAGTTACTTTCTTGTTTCAGCTAGACACTGTGATGTGATATAGATATTGTCTATTGCCAAAATTTTACTTCGTGCTATAATTTGAATCTAAAACCGACCTAGCTAAATAAGCTAAACCATATTTACTCGTATATTATTTGAACTAACATCTAATTAAGAACACGTCCTTTCTAGGATAATGTAATCACAATTATTATAAGATCCAAGTGATTGTCATTACACTTTTTTGTATTATATTCTATTAAGTGGATAATCCCACATTGGTTGAGAGCAAATCTTATTGTAGATATAAAATTCAAAGCTATTCCCTTAGTGAGCTCTACTGGTCATTCAAAACAAAATATAGTGGTTTATTTTCTAGCAACAACATAATGGAGGCAGTCAATCAATCACTTTTTGTATAAGACTCGAAGCTCTTCCCTTAACTAACAAGCTGTATATGCTACAAACCCTAACAAGAGAACGACATCCATCGTGCTCTAGTAACCAAGGAAGATGGGCAATAGCTCTCATAAGTCATAATAGGGCCTACTGCTTTCAACAATTGCTTAGGCCCGTTAACAGAGTTTATTTGCTTTCATCATGTGAGTTTGTCTAACTTAATGCCCACTCCAAAAATTAATTTAACATAACTTTGCCTTTTCTTCTTATTTTTAAGTTTCTAGACCCAAATCACTTGTAAAAAGGCAAAAAAAATTATCTTGTTAATGGCTTTTTTTTATGCCACATCGTGATTGACTTGTCATAATCTTCTGCTAAGTTACTCGATGCGTGACAAAAACCATCAAGACCCACGAGACATGATTACTCTTATGTCTAGCTTTCGGCTAGTAAAACCTGAACAAAAGTTTCAAGATGCATGTGTTACTTATCAGGCAGTTTGTAGGAATGTTGTTGTAAAAGAACAAAGTTTTTTTTTTCTTATATATACACGTGGCTTGTTAGATTAAACTTTTTGGGATCATTTGAGCCACTAAATGGAAATCAAGAACTATTGAGGGATCTTACATTACTTTTAATTAACTTTTTTGAAATGTTAAAGCAGATTACATGAACTATCTGGAAAGTAACAACTAAAAGCAATTAACCAGAATGATTTCTCGATAGACCTTTGGGTACTATAAAAATATATATTTTTAAATTCAAGTAGAATCGAGATTGTAATATATCAATAGATTATGGTAAAAACCCTTGGCAAAATGATTATCGTAAAACTTTTGCGGTGGACACATATTGGGCTTTCGATGCGGAGTATAGGCAAATTGGAAGCAGAGAGACCCTTCATTAGATTGATGTTGCTGTGGTGGTTCTGTTCGTTTGCCCATCGGTCCCATATAATCCTTGAAATCAATTGGAGATTGACACTTCATTTGGAGAAATAATATTTTGGCGTGGAAGTTGATGTCAATTGTCAATTGCGTAGGTCAATTTGTTATTAGGGTACTGTGGTTTAAAAAGTGATAGTTACTATAAATGAAAAAAAAATTATAGTTATAAAATAAATGTTAATAATGTACGATAAATATGATTTTTAAGTAATAATTTTGATATAAAATAATAATATGTTTTTCATCATATAAATATAGGATAAAATCAACTTAATTTTTAAAATATCAACAAATATTTACTAAACACTCTATTAATATGATTTTTAAGCTACAGCTGTTGCACCACAAAACTAAATAGGACCTTAATTATTTAATCTAAATTCTTAAATGGCCTCAAAACATTTACGATATGTTGTCATATTGTTTTTTAAAAATAAATTAAAAAATAAATGCAAGCCAAATGTCATGTTAACTAACGTTTTGTATAAAGAGAAGTCACCTCGTTGCTGAGTTGTGTCGTAAATTGGCTCTGTCTAGTATCACTTGATGTCTCCTTTGGCAAATTTCTTGCGATGATACAATACATGAAAAATCGGTGGAAACAAATTCATCCAATTTCGATAATGGAGCTTAACTACTCACACTAATATGATCAAAAGATTCTCAATTTTTGCAATTATGTCAGAGAAAAGCCAAACATATCATGGTTTTATTATTTGAGGCCATGCATGTGATAATGTTGTGTGGAACCCATTGGGAGTAAAAGTAATATTATTCTTTTCGAGCTTTCTGAGGTCTATATTTTCATGCACCAAAGTACTTGATTATAAGCCACTCGGCCAAAGTGGCTTTTGGCTGAGTGGTAAGCGCAGTATGTTTGGTAACAGTTTGAACCCCCACAAACGTACTGTGGGGATAATTTTATCTTCAATTATAATTGTGAGGAGTGAGGAGTAAACATCTTTCGAATATTAGTGAGGGTTAAAATCTGAGCAGTGCTTAATGAAGATTAATATAAACTAGTCCCAGTTATAGTCTGATTTATAATTATCAGTTATAATCTCATGTAATATGAGTTGTAAGTATGAGTAATAATCTCATGTAATAAAAAAAAAGTACTTGATTATAACAAAAAAAGAGTGAAGCACTTCACACATGTGAAAAATGAATGTATACCCACTAATGCCGGTGAATTTTTATGCATGATGTAACTGTAACGTGGCGCAATACAAAGACTCAATTGAAAAAAAAAGGATAAAATTTTAGCTTATTTTTAAACCGTGGCGTAAGTTTCCTCAGGGCAAAGTTATTTGCCTTTTAAAATTTACTTTTAAATACTATTTTGTTTTGCACACTCATCTAAGAATTTAAAAAACTTAATTTTTACTTTATACTATGAATAGTAAAAATGTCTGACTCAACTCGAGTCCAAGTGTTTTGAACCAGGCTTGTTCTGACCTAGATATGTTTTCTTAACATTCAGACCGAGCTCAGGTTTTACATAAAAGTTTGAGCTCGATCCGAAAGTTTGATAAGCGCAAAAGAATTAAAAAAATATATTTTATTTTAATTAAAATACATATTTTAATATTTATTTAACCCACTCATTACTTATATTTAAAGTTTAAAATACTTTAAACCCAATTTGTTTTTTTAAAATGTAAAATATAAAATTCGGACTTTTAGGTCCGACCCAAGCCAGGCTAACAAAAGATGTGCTCGAATTGGGTTTAGGCTAACACACTCAGCTAAACACTAAAATAGCCCTCAATCTAATTAGTTGTATTAATATATTATTTTCTCTGCATGCAAATGAAAGATTCAAAGATAATAAATTGTCATCGGCAATTTTTCTATTCAATTAAAAAGGAATGGTTGAGATGAGTTAATTAGAATCATTTCACCCACGGAGACAAGTGAATGAAGAACTAAAAATAATGGTACCGGTAAATCTTTTCAAATACTAGTTTTCCGTCTCTATGAATGAGTACTTTTGAAATTACATATACTATTTTGAATGATAAACTAGATTTTATATTGAAACAAAGGTAAGATTTGGTGGTTGGTGAGTAAAAATATTTTAATTTATTATTCTAAATTGTCTCTAATAGTAAGTTATGTTATGGATATTTTAGTAATATAAAAATTTATTAAAATAAAAGTGTTCAAAGTATATACTAAAATATAAATAGCCCCACCCTTTAGTTTATGGACTTTATTCTAATATATATGATTGAGAGGAATTTGTTGTATAAATCCACATACATTTAGTGACTCGTTGATTTTTTAAATTTTATACATATACATTTAGTGACTCGTTGATTTTTTAAATTTTATGCATATACATTTAGTGACTCGTTGATTTTTTAAATTGTGTTATGTTATTAGTGTTAGAAAACTTGAATTATAGGATCACGTGTTAGTGTTTTGTATCGATTATAACGGAGTGCTGTAATGCTACAACATTTCCAGGTCACTACCAACACAGCAGGTGCAAATGCTGTATTGTCACAAGCTTGTTGTGTTCAGCCTAATGGTCCATTGGGCTTGCATTCTTGGCCCATCCTGACCAATATTACCATTTATCAACAATCATGAATATTGAACCAACCAAATTAGTGTAGAAGGTATATTATTTTTTTTCGTTTCTTTTTTTTTAATAAACTCAAAGACCATCTTTCACTTTGATCGACCAATAAAGTTCTTTTAATATAAGTTCAATTTGATCATTGTACCCTTATATTATAGAATGATCAAATTATCAAAATAAACAAAAAATGCCATTATGCCATCCATAATAGTTTAGTTTACGAATTATATAAGCTAACATTTTAAAATGCAACTGAAACATTTAAATACATCCAATGTATAAATGGTAGGAATTTATCAATCCAATAAATTTCATGAGATATTATGTCATAAAAACATTTTGTTCGTTAATTGAAGATTAATAATCATTTTATTTTTTTGTATACTATTACATTATAAGGGTAAAAAGTTAAATATGTTCATGCAACCTTAGTTTCAAACATAATAAAAAGACTTGAATTTTTTTTAAAATAATTAATGTAATAAAGATGTAACTACACTATTGCGCACACCAGATCATGTTGATTGTCCAAACTTCTTCTTTTTTAATTTTTTGGGTCCTTCTATAGTGCTTGGTTAGAACTTCAATATGAATAGTAGGATAAAAGTGAACCGTACCATTAGATGAGATCTAATGGTTCAAAGTAGTTAATTAAAATTATGCTGCGTGTACTTGTCAGTAATTGGAATGGGCTGAAATCGGAATGAGCTGGATTCGAAATGTAAAATGGGAATCAGAATAAGTTGTTTACTTGAGCTACAGGAATCGGAATTGAAATGGGTTGGAATCCCATTGATGTGTTTATTTTATCTTAGAATCGAAATCGAAGTAAGCTAAATTGTTTCAAGTTAATAAAATACCCTTAGTTAATTATAAAAAATAACTATTATTATTATTATTATTATTAATATAAAAATGATATTAATTAAAACAATAAAATTAATAAAATTTAATGGTAATAATAATAATAATAAATAAATAATAATAATAAAATTAATAATAGTAAATGTTAATAATGATAATATTAATAAAAAATAATAGTAATAATTAAAATAATAAAGTTAATATAATTATTAATAATAATAATGACATTTAAATAATAATAAATAATATAAAATAATTATTGTCATAATAATTATTTTATATTTTAATTATAGTGATAATTTATTTAAAAATTATTGTTAATAGTATATTAATATATGAATTAATAATAATTATATTAATTAATTAATTATAATATATTAATTAATTACCTATAATAATAATTTAATTATTGTGATTATTTATTCAGAAATTATTATTAATAATAATTATCATTAATAATATATTAATAATAATAATAATAATTATTTTAATTAATTAATTATAATAATATATTAATTAATTATAATATTTTAATTAATTTACTATAATAATATATTAATTATAAAGAGCTATTTATTCAAAAATTAATAACAATAATAATTATTGTTAATAATATATTAATATATTATTTAATAATAAAATTATTTATCAATAATAATAATAATTAACATTATAATATTTATTATTATTATTATTATTATTATTATTATTATTATTATTATTATTATTATTATTCGTAATAATAATTAATAAAAATAATAAAAAATTTAATAATAATAATAATTAACCTTAATATATTAATTAATTATTTTTATTTTTATCATTAAAAACAATAATAATAAATAATAAAAAATATTAATTAATTAGAATAATTATATTAATAATTATTATAATAATATTTTATAATAGTTATAATAGTTATATTAATTAATTATAATAATATTAATTAATTAAAATATATTAATTAATTAATTAATTATAAAATATATTAATTATATTAATTATTTTTATCTAAGGACAAAATGGGTATTTTTGATTTTATGGGGGGGCAAAATTATCAATCATGGGAATGAGAGATTGATAACTCTATGAAATGAGAGTTATCATGTTATATTTAGACTTAAACTTATATTACTTAGAGAGTAATTAGTGTTTTATTATATATTTATTACATTTTGCATGCGCATATATTTAATCTTAGTTGTAATAAAATGATGTGTGGAAGACCATTTCATACCCTTATTTTGTGCATAATTGTAGGTGACCCCAAAAACTTATGGACTAACAAAGGATGCTGCAGAAGAAGGATCGCATGCTGCAGCAGCAAGATTGCAGAACATGACAAAAGACTTGGCTGATGCACAAAAACGAATCAAAGGAAATGCTGTGGAGACTGCTGTAGCAATTCAGGAAGCTAAGATAGATAAAGACAGCTCACATGCTAGCCGACATGATCTGTAGCAGAGGAATATTCGCTGTTAGTGTCAGGCGCATACAAAACAAGTAGCAGACTTGTAGAAAGATACTAAAAGATCAGCCTTCACGTGAGAGAATATCAAGCTAAAATCAGGAAGAATGATGGAGAAGTTGCTGCAGCAATCCGAGAGCAATAAGAGAGACAAGAAAGATTGTCCAGTTGTCATATGTCAGCAGCAGACAGATCTGCTGCAACTGTCACTGCTACTGTCAGCAGTTGACAAATAGTGGCTGGCAGCACAAATTGTTGTGTGGTCTTAGGTTCTCTTATGTTGAAAAGTGTCCTCCATTTCTTTTAGGGTTACCAAAATTCTAAGAAAAAAAAAGGGGCTTATTTTAAGGAATCAAGGGGTCATTCATAAGGGGGGAATGCACATCTTTTCATTCATTATTGATAACTCTATGAAATGAGAGTTATCATGGCATTTCTAGGCTTAAATTAATATTACTTAGAGAGTTAATGATATATTTTTATCCTATTTTTAGTTATATTTTGCATAAGTATTTATTTAAGTTTAGTTTTAATAATTTTATATATTTTACATCATTATATGCTCTTATTAAGTGCACTATTGCAGGTGACCAAAAAGGTTATTTTATGGAGATGGTTGCTGCAAGAACAAAGCCTTAGAGAATGACAAAGAGCTGATGTGCAAGAAAGATAAAGCAAGTCTAGAGCAGAAATGATGCTACAGCAAGGTAAGAGTTGCTATAGCAATGACTGCTGCAGCAGATCCTGTAGCACGAAAAAACTGGACAGATGCGATTTTATGCGGGTTAAGCAACTAATTTCTTTGCGCCTGATTATTATTTGATGGATAAAATAGGGCAGACGTGGCATTCATTAATCTAAAGGAAAAGATCTTCCTTGATTAGGAAAATATAATGATATATATTCCTAGAATCCTAATAATGTTAAAAGATCTTTTTCTAGAGCCCTAAGGATACATGGAGATTTCCTTGCCTTTTTGGAAAATCCTTAGTTGAAGATATAAAAGGGAGCACGTTTTTGCAAAGGAGGGGGAGTTGTCACACATACAACTTGGGAATCAAGGAAACAAAGAAAAGACGGAGAGTTCAAGGGCTGAAAACTGAGAAGTTCATTCGAGAAAACAAGTGCAGATCGCAATTCATCAAGAGTTCTCCTTAGGATTAATTTCTTACCTTTAGATTCTTTTTTATTTTTCTGGATGTTAATTCAATGGCTGAACCATTTATGATTTTTATTTCTTTATTGAGTATGAACTAATTTTACTGTAGTTGGGTTCTAAACGATCTTAATGATGATTTGACTTACAATATTGTTGCTTCAGCGCCTGCTGCAGCATTTTGTTTTGATTGTGCTTATTTAATTCTCTATTTCGGCTGACTACCCATTTAGGGATACAAGCTAGGTTTGATCCTCAACAGGGACGGCTTAGTGGAAAGAATCAAAGCAATACAAGATTGTAGATTGAATTTTTTCCTTAATTGATTTATCATCAATTTGGTGGAGCCATGTTTAATCTATAATTTGTGAAGAACTAGACATAGGGATTCACCTTGTAGGGTAATTAGATCCAAGAGCATATAATGCTATATTTAGATGTTGGCTTAACAACTAGTCACTGTTAGGTTGCATATAGATATAATAATCCAATAGGCGAAAGATGAGGATACATTAGGAATCCGCCCAGTGTTGTAGTCGATGCTGTAGCAGCTGGACGTAAATTGTTAAACAAGTCAATAGTCGTTAAGTGAGTTTAGATCCCTAACTGCTCAATAGCCATTGATTACTTCTTTGTGTTGACGTCTGATTTATTTTAATTCTTAGTTTGTTAGTTATTTAATTTTATTTTAATTTCGACTCAATTTATTTTTATTTACTTTCATTAAATTATTAAGTACTGCATTGAATAAGATTGCTGTAGCAGAACCAATAGCTTCAATCCCTGTGGAGACGATCTCTATACTTACTACTATATTACTTGTTGAATGTACACTTGCGCACTCACATTCTATTGCATAAAATCGACAACAATTATCATCACTCACGAGCAGCCACCTTACCACACCATTATCCGTCATCATTCTCAGTTATGACTTACAAAACTCAAGGGGAATTTCAGAGCTATAACGGAGGAATATTCAAGAAGGAGAGAGTGTGCATCAAGATTGATTAGTGACACTTCATCTTTGTTGTATCTAAACTCTTATCTTTATATTTATTTGTTTTAATTCTCCTTGATGATGTATTTAACAACAAATACTTGTGCTTTTGCTGTTTTAAACCTCAGCATGAGTTAAACTTCTAAGTAGTTGGATTTTAAATGAACTTAATGGTTGTTTGACTTATACCTTGTGTTGCTACGTATTTTGCTGTAGCATTTTGTCTTGGTTGTATGTGTTGCAAATCACTATTTCGACGACTACCCATTTAGTAGATACAAGCTAGGAAAGAGCCTAAAAAAGGTCTAACCTAGTGGATCTAGCTGAGAAAATACATGATTCTAGGTTGGGTTTAACTCGATTTGAATAGGGCCATGCCTAATCTAGAATTTGTGATAAATTAGATAGAGGTAGTCGCCTTGTAGGGTTAAGGGAACCTAGGATGAGTAATGCTATATCTAGAAGTTGGTCTAATAACTGGTCATTATTAGGTTGTTTTTAGGCATAAGATGTCCAACAGGCGATAGCTAAGGACACATAAGGGATTTTGCCCAGTGCTGCAGCAGATGCTGCAGCTACAGAGCCTTAAGTGAAAAAGAGTCAAAACCATTAAGTGAGTTTAGGATCCAACAACCCCTTGTCATTGAGTATATCTTTGTGTGTGACGTAACTTTACTTTTATTGCATTTAGTTTATTGCACTTTTCAAATTCCTTAGGTCTTAAATCTTAGAATTTAATCTTGTCTAATTTACTTAGATAGAATTTGTGCCATAAGATTGTTGTAGCAAATTGCAATAGATCAATCCCTATGGAGACGATCTGATTACTCATCACTATTACTACTTGTTGTGTTCGCTTGCACGTTGACATCAATTAAAATTTATGCAACAAGTTCTTGGTGCCGTTGCCGGGGATTGAGTTTTTATTGTGATTTGTGAAGTTAATTTTGTTTGGTGCCAATTTTAGTTTTTTGTTGATCTGTTTATTGTATTGATAGAGTTGCTGTAGCAACCCTTGCATGCGCAAATTCAAATCTGTGGAATTTCAGTTTGATCATGAGATAGAAAGGACTGCAAGGAGACTAAGGAAGGAGCATAGAGGCTTAAGATCAGTTCCGGGCATGGCAAATGTGGAAGGTTTGGGAAATTTAAATTTGCAAGAAGGAATGAATCTAGTCAATCCACAAAGAGCTCAAGAAGGGCAGAATGGTAATGGGCAGCAAGCTAACAACAATATCATCTACATGGCTGACGACAAAGATAGAGCCATAAGAGACTATGCCGTGCTGACTCCGTAAGCAATACATCCGAGAATAGTGAGGCTTGAGGTGCAAACTGATAATTTTGAGCTCAAGCTCGTGATGTTTCAGACACTAAAAACTGTGGGCCAATTTAATGGGTTGCCATCCGAAGATCCCCATCTTCATCTTAAGCTATTTTTGGAAGTGAGTGATGCTTTCAAGATTGCTAGAGCATCACAGGAAGCATTGAGGTTAAGGCTTTTCTCATTATCTCTAAGAGGCAGAGAAAGAGCATGGTTGAACTCTTTACCACCAAATTCCATCTCTACATGGAATGAATTGGCTGACAAGTTTCTGATGAAGTACTTCCCACCAACCAAGAATGCAAGCTTAGGAATGAAATCACTTTCTTTCATCAACTTGAAGATGAAAGCTTGTGTGATGCATGAGAAAGATTCAAGAAGCTACTTTGAAAATGTCCTCATCATGACATTCCTTGTTGCATTCAGTTGGAAACTTTTTACAATGGTTTGAACCCGAGCACAAGATTGATCGTCGATGCTTCAGCAAATGGTGCTTTTTATCTAAGTCTTACAATGAGGCTTATGATATTTTAGAAAGAATAGCCAACAACAACTATCAATGGCCATCGTCCAGACAAGCTGCAACAAGAGGAACAACAGGAGTTCATAATGTAGATGCTTTGACAGCATTATCAGCCCAAGTAGCCTCATTGACAAACATGGTGAAAGCTATATCAACTGCTCCAGCAACTGTCAACAAAGTGGCAGAGGTATACTGTGTATATTATGGAGAAGGACATTTGTTTAATAATTGCCCTGGGAATCCAGCTTCAGTCAACTATGTGGGTAACTTTAATAGACAGAACAATCCTTATTCAAACACCTATAACCCTGGTTGAAGGCAGCACCCAAACTTTTCATGGAGCAATCAGCCTCAAAATCAGTATGCTGCAGCACCCATTGGACAAAACAGACCTGCACCACCACCTAGATTTCAGCAGCAAAATCAAAGGCAAAGGAACACCAACAATGATCAATCTAGCTCTCTTGAAGCTTTGCTTAAAAAGTATATTGTTAAGAATAAAGCAGTGGTCCAAAGTTAAGCTGCAACTTTGAGAAATCTGGAAAATGAAATTGGACAGCTCGCTACAGCATTGAGCAGCAGACCTCAAGACAGTTTGCCCAGTAACATGGAATACTCAAGAAAAGAAGGGGTGCATTGCAAAGCGATTAATTTAAGATCGGAAAGAGATGTTCAAATTCTAGTGGGTGTACCAAAAAGAAGAGTTGATCCTACCTCAACCCAAGAAGACCCTCAAGTTGGAGAAGAGCCATAACCTTCAATTTTCCAACACTGGTGAGAACAGTAATGCTACAACACCTGCAGAAAGTAATGACCAAGCACCTGTTTAAGATGATGCTGCAGCACCAGTCCAGCATAAAGCAACAGAGAAGCAGTCTGCACAGCTAGTTGTAACTCAACAATTCAGACACCCTCCACCATTTCCACAAAGGTATCAGAAACAAAAGCAAGACAAGCAGTTCGGTAAATTCTTGGAAGTGCTCAAGCAATTACATATCAACATCCTTTTTGTTGAAGCTTTGGAACAAATGCCAAACAATGTGAAGTTCTTGAAAGACATTCAAACAAAAAAAAAAAGAAGGTTAGGGGAGTTCGAGACAGTAGCATTGACACAAGAATGCAGCCACATGCTTCAGAGCAAAATGCCTCAAAAGTTGAAAGATCCTGAAAGTTTTACGATTCCATGCTCCATAGGCAACCAATATAGTGGCAAAGCACTTTGTGATTTGGAAGCTAGAATCAATCTTATGCCATTATCAGTGTTCAAGCAATCAGGAGTTGGAGAAGTCAGACCAACAACCGTGACATTACAACTTGCTGATCGATCTCATGCTTATCCAGAAGGCAAGATTGAAAATGTGCTAGTGAAGGTTGACAAATTTATATTTCCGGTGGATTTCATAGTGTTGGATTTTGAAGCTGACAAAGATGTGCCCATTATCTTGGGTGGACCATTCTTGGCCACGAGTAAAACTTTGATTAATGTTAAAAAAGGAGAACTGACCATGAGGGTTAATGATCAGCAAGTGACGTTTAATACACTGGAAGCTATAAAGAATCGTGACGCTATTGAAGACTGCAACTTTGTCAGTTCTGTTGATATTGCTGTAGCAGACAGATTAAACAGTTGCTGCAGTAAAGAAGTTATCCAGGCAGCAACATTTGAAGAAATGGAAGATGAATATCAAGCTTTTGAAGTATGGGACAAAGCATGGCTGGGGAAGAAACAATCATTCAGAACTAACAAGCAATTTGAGTCACTTGATCTCTCAAATAGGGAAGTAAAATCATCTCTTTCTTCTATTGAATCATCTCCTTCTCTAGAATTAAAATCTTTACCTTCTCATTTGAAGTATGTTTATCTTATACACCATAACACACTTCCAGTAATCATTGCATCTTCTTTGAATGCAGAACAAGAGAAGAGCTTGGTGGCCGTGTTGGGGAACTATAAGAATATTGGATGGACCATGGTAGATATCAAAGGAATCGGCCCTACCATATGCATGCACAAGATTCTGCTGGAAGAATGCTACAGTAATTCTGTAGAGCAACAGAGAAGATTGAATCCCATCATGAAGGAAGTTGTGAAGAAAGAGATCATCAAATGGCTTGATGCTGGAATCATCTATCCAATTTCAAACAGTTCATGGGTGAGCCCAATTCAATGTGTTCCAAAGAAGGGTAGAGTAACCGTTGTAGAAAATGAGAAGAATGAGCCCATTCCCACAAGAACCGTAACAGGATAGAGAGTTTGCATGGACTATAGGAAGCTGAACAAAGCTACAAGGAAGGATAATTTTCCATTGCCTTTCATCGATCAGATGCTTGATAGACTTGCAGGAAAGGAGTATTATTGTTTCTTGGATGGATATTCGGGATACAATTAGATTGCTATAGCACCAGAAGATTAGGAGAAGACAACATTCACTTATCCTTATAGAACCTTTGCCTTTAGAAGGATGCCATTTGGCTTGTGCAATGCTCCAGCAACTTTCCAGAGGTGCATGATGTCTATTTTTTCAGATATGGTTGAGCAAACATTTGAGGTATTTATGGATCACTTTTCAATTTTTAGGGAATCATATGATGAATGTTTGCTCAATCTTGAAAATGTGCTTAGGAGATGTGAGGAGACAAATTTGGTGTTGAATTAGAAATGTCATTTTATGGCACAAGAAAGGATAGTCCTAGGCCATAAGATTTCTAGAAAAGGATAGAAGTGGATAAGGCAAAAATAGAGGTGATTGATAAACTTCCACCACCTACCTCTGTGAAAGGTATAAGGAGATTTTTAGGCCATGCTGGATTCTATAGAAGGTTTATTAAGGATTTTTCCAAAATTTCAAAACATTTATGTATGCTGCTGGAGCATGATAGACCCTTTCATTTCAATGAAGATTGTTTGAAGGCCTTTGTTGCTTTAAAGAAAGCTCTTGTTACAGCACCAGACTGGAGCATGCCTTTTGAGTTGATGTGTGATGCCAGTGATCATTCTGTTGGAGCAGTGCTAGGATAGAGGAAAGGCAAGATTTTTCATTCCATTTATTATGCTAGTAAGACCCTAGCTGATGCACAACTCAACTACACTACCACTGAAAAGGAGCTGCTAGCGGTTCTTTTTGCATTTGACAAGTTCAGAGCCTATATAGTTGGGACCAAGGTGACTATTTATACAGGTCACTCAGCCATAAAATATTTGATTGCCAAGAAGGATGCCAAGCCGAGGTTGATTAGGTGGATTTTTTTGTTACAAGAGTTTGATTTGGAAATCAAGGATAGAAAAAGGACTGAGAATCAGGTTGCAGACCACCTTTTAAGGCTAGAAGCAGATTCAAGCACTCTGACCGAGAAAGACATTGCAACAATATTTCTTGATCAGCAGCTGTTGTTGCTACAGCACGCACAGATGCTGCAGCAGTCTAGATTTCCCCGGTATACAGACTTTGCTAATTATTTGGTGAGTGGATTATTACCAAATAACTTAAGCTACCAGTAGAGAAAGAGGTTTCTCCATGATGTCAGAAGCTATCAGTGGGATGAGCCCTATTTTTACAAGATGTGGTTAGATCATGTGATTAGAAAATATGTCCCGGATGAAGAGATTTCAAGCATTCTACAGTCTTGTCATGCTGCAGCATATGGTGGACACTTTGGAGGACACAAAACAGCTGCCAAAGCTCTCCAATCAGGTTTTTATTGGCCTTCAATTTTCAGAGATGCTTATGAGTTTGTTAAGCATTGTGACAGATGCCAAAGAACAGGGAACATCTCTCAAAAACATGAAATGCCATTGACCAACATATTAGAAGTGGAACTTTTTGATGTATGGGTATAGATTTCATAGGACCATTCTCATAATCCTTTGGGAAATTATACATCTTAGTTGCTGTGGACTATGTATCAAAATGGGTGGAGGCTGCAGCATTGCCAACAAATGATGCCAAGGCTATGGTAAAGTTTCTCCAAAAGAATATTTTTACAAGATTTGGCACACCTAGAGCTATCATTAGTGATGAAGGAACCCATTTCTGCAATAGGATGTTTACTGTAGCATTAGCTAAATATGGAATCAAGCATAAGGTTGCTACAGCATATCATCAGCAAACAAGTGGTCAGGCAGAATTGTCCAACAGAGAGATAAAAAGGATTTTGGAAAAAGTTGTGAATCCTAATTGGAGAGATTGTTCAACTAGATTAGATGATTCCTTATAGGCCTACCGAACATCCTACAAGACACCACTTGGTATGTCTCCATACAGAATTGTTTATGGCAAGGCTTGCCATTTGCCTCTAGAGCTGGAGCATAAGACATATTGGGCAGTAAAGCAACTGAACATGGACAAGAATGCTGCAGCAAACAAGAGATTGTTACAGCTTTGTGAGTTAGAAGAGTTTAGGCTATTCTTTTATGAAAATGCAAGAATTTACAAGGAAAAAACCAAGCAATGGCATGACAAACAAATTCAGCAAAGGGAGCTCATTCCGGGTCAATAAGTTTTGCTTTATAACTCTAGATTAAAGCTTTTTTCGGGAAAGTTAAAGTTTACATGGTCGGGGCCTTTCAAACTTATTAGAGTTTATCCTTATGGGGCTGTTGATCTCCAAGATAAAAGGACAGGCCAGGAATTCAAAGTTAATGGGCAAAGAGTCAAGCATTACATGGGAGCTGCAGTGAACAATCTAAAAGAGGATCTATTTTTGAAAGATCCAGCCTGAGCAAAAAGGGAAGGTCAGGCTGAAGGACCGAAAACCAAGCACTGAGTTGGGAGGCAACCCAATAAGGGAAGTTTGCTTTAAATTTTTAGAAATAATTAGTTTGTTTAGTCTTAAATTTTTGTTGATTATTTATTGTGTTCTTTTATTTTTTTTTAAATTCGAAATTTAGATATTATATTTAATTTATGAGTTTTTTTTATTTTGTTCAGAAATTAGGAGCAACAAATGTCAAAAACGAAATTTGGTTGGCAGAAATTTTTTTGTGTTCATGCTGCAGCATTTCTTGCAGCATCAAGATAAAAATGGTCTTTGAAGCAATCGGGATATAACTGTCATTTTTCAGCAAGTTATCTGATGTTACAGAAGTGTGTCAGTCAAAATTTCAGATAACATTCAAAATTTTAAAATTTTAACCATTATTGACTGACACTTTAATGACAGCAATGTAACAGCATTTGAATTTCAAACATGTGATAAAATCCATAGGGTTTTGCAACAACCATAAGAATTACCCTCTTGCATTACTCTCTCACTATAAATTGATCTCTTCACCACCTCCAACTTTACCAAATAGTAACCTTCTTCAACTTTACCACTGCAACTCTTCCTTTTCTCATTCTTCGGTTTCACTTTTACCTAAACACACCAAATCCATTCTCTTGCTCTAGCAATGCCTAAAATCAAAGCAAAGGCGGGAAGGTTGAAAAATCCTGAGCATTTTTATCACTATAAGGCAGAGGAAAAGTTTGAGGATTTCATTGAGTCTAGGAAGATCCTAGAGCAGAAAGGCTTCCATTTTCCTGAGAAACCAACTGGAGTCATCAACAACATCTACAATGTTGCAGCAAGACTCAGATGGGTCAAGTTTTGTACTCACCCGCAAGACCCAATGGTATCGATCGTTAAGGAGTTTTATTCCAACCTGCTACCGCAGGATCAGAAAAATATCTGGGTAAGGCAAGTTCAAGTCCCTCTGGACTCTAGGGTGATAAATGCTTTTTATGATTTACCCCCTGCAATAGATTGTGAATAGAGTAGATTGGTTGAAACTATGAATGCCAAAAAGTGGAATGAGATACTAAAGACCTTAACTGTCGAAGGTAGTTCATGAGCAAATGAAGAGGGCTGGGTAGTCAATAGGATTGATTTGAAACCTAATGCTAAAGTGTGGGTAAAATTTATAAAATCTAGGCTGATGCCCACTACACACACTACCACTGTATTTTAAGAAAGACTCATTCTGTTGTATGCCATTATGAAGGGATATAGAATTGATGTGGGGAAAATTATAGAAAATGAAAATAGGGAGTGTGCCATGAAGAAGCAAAAATCTAATCACAGGAATTTGTAAGGTCTCTAATGCCAAAATATCAACAAGAGATGAAAGAATAAAAAATGAAGGAGCTTTTACTGCCAGAACAGTGGAAAGAATTGCTAGAGAGCATGCACTAGCAGCAACCTTAGAATGTCCTGCTGCAGCAGCTCCATAAAGGGATTCAAGTTTTAACAAGGCACTGCAAGAATTGGGTGCACGCATTGATGAATGTGTCGAGGCTCAGAAGGAACAGAACCAAGGATTCTAGACCTACCTAATGCATTTGGAGTCCGAAAAGCATCAATTTGTGGTGTTTATGAAGAAGAAGCACAAGGATTTCCCTGAAACCTTACTCCAGAAATTTGTTTTTCAGAACGTAGTGGGAATTGCTCCAAACAACAAAGACAACGAGAAGAGCCAAGCGAGTAGAAGAAGTTGAAGAGAGTGAAGAAGAAACCTCAGAAGAAGGAGCACAATCAGAAGAAAAAGAGGAAGCAGAATCTGAAGAGAAAGAAAGTGCAGATGAAGAGAGTGAAAGAGAGACTAAAGAAGAGGAAAAGCAAGATGAACCACCAATTGCTACTCCTAAGGACAAGGGAAAGAAAATAATGCTAAGTGATGAAGACTCATCAACAAAAGCTAAAGAGGATGTTAAAGCAAATCTTGCTGTAGCCATTGCCAGAACAGCAAAGACAGCAGAGCAAAAGAAAAGCCTGCAGGATCTCATTAACAGTATCACTGCTGAAGAAACTCCAAAAGCTTCACCTAGAGCAGCCAGCAAGGGAAAAGTGGCACAATCATCTGGAGGTGCTACAACATCACAGGTACTAAAAGAACCAGAACCCAAGAAAACCAAGATCGATCAGCCCAAGGCTCAAGAAGCAACAACAAACCAAACCTTCAGTCCAATCAAGTCAAACAAGAAGAAATAAATTGCAGATATGGGGCCACCAAGAAAGAGCTTGTGGAGTGGAGCAAAGAAGAAGTGATCCTACTCAGCACTTGTTGCAGCATTGAGCTAACAGGGGAGTATCACATGCCTGCCGAAATTTCTCATTTACAACTGCTGCATTTTCTTTCTTTTTATTTCTTTTATTTTTCATGTTTTTAAATTTCTGTCTTTAGTTTAACTTGTGTGATTGGTGTTTTTAGTTATTTTATGTGCATGTGAGGACATAACACCTCTCAAGTTTGGGGGGAGTTGTGTCCTGATATGTTAGAATGTGATGTGTTTTTAAATGTTAATGAATGAGAATGTGTGGTATGTGAAATTTAATTTCAGTTTGTAAGAATGTGTTGAATGTGAATAAAATTTTTTTAGTTATGTATATATTTGCTTGAAAGTGTATGATTACGTGTGTATCTCTATTTATCTAGCTTTTGTTTTTGAATAAGGAAACCCAATGAAGATGATTTGAGTGATGAAATATAGGAAAAGTTACCTTCAATTAGAGACAAATTGTGGATAAGGGTTGAAATTCTATCTTAACACTTAGGCGTTGGTCAAGTTATATGAGTATGCTGTAGCAAGACAATGATGAGCAATTCAGAAATTAAATTTTCTTAATCTTAGGAATAGCTCAAGTTGGGGGAAAGTAAGAAAATTTTTCAAAAATTTTAGTGAATTGTGCTGGAATTAGAATAAATTGCTCCAATGGCTTAGTTGTTGAGTAACCAGGGCTGTGTAAATACCCCATATGCAGACTTGAGTCAAAAGGCAGCCAAAGTTATGAACATTGCTACAGCAACTAATGTGAGAAACAAAATCGATCGAGCCCTCTGTCTAGGAAGCTGAGTAACCAAGGTTGTGCATGCACCCCATGTTCAGCTTTGAGCCAAAGCTGACTTAAGATAATGCTAAAGGCATTTTAGATGCTATTGCTGCAGCAACTTTGATTTGTACATAAATAAAGTAATTGGGTGTCATCAGTACCCCTGAGAGGCATTCATATGAAAAGTTAATGTTACACTGAAGAGCAATACTCCAAAAAAAAAATAGAGAGAAAAAATCTTTTGAATAAAATGAATGAATAATGATATAGCACAGTTTGTAGCTCTTATTGACTCCTACCCCCCCTTAATGAATGAAAATATTTTTATTGTTTTATCTTTGAGATGTGTTTGAAGCTTGAGTTATGCAATAGCAACTCTGAATTTGATCAAAGTAACACACACACACACATTGGGCGGAATGAAGCCCTAGTCTAGAACTAAAACTGTTGTTGGTAACTCTACATGTTCAAAGATGAAATCTGAGGATTGATAAGACAGAATAAGCTAGATAATAGAGTTAAGTGTTTATTGCATGAATGTGTGATTGTTGTGTTTGTGTTATTGTCAGTACTTGAGGACAAGTAATGGTTTAAGTTTAGGGGTGTGATAGCTCTATGAAATGAGAGTTATCATGTTATATTTGGACCTAAACTTACATTACTTAGAGAGCAATTAGTGAAGTTTTATTATATTTTTATTACATTTTTCATGTGCATGTATTTAATCTTAGTTGTAATAAAATAATGTGTGGAAGACCATTTTATGCCCTTATTTTGTGCATAATTGTAGGTGACCCCAAAAACTTATGGACTAACAAAGGATGCAGCAGAAGAAGGATAGATAAAGACAGCTCAAATGCTAGCCGACAGGATCTGTAGTAGAGGAATATTCACTGTCAATGTCGGGCGCGAGAGCAAAACAAGTAGCAGACCTGTAGAAAGATACCAAAAGATCTGCCTGCACGTGAGAGAATATCAAGCTAAAATCAAGAATGATAGAGAAGTTGCTGCAGCTATCCGAAAGCAATAAGAGAGACAAGAAGGACTGTCCAGTTGTCATATGTCGGCGCGAGATAGAATGCATCATAGCTTGTCTCTACCATCGCCAAACGACTGAAAAATAGTGGATGGCAGCACAAATTGTCGTGTGGTCCTAGGTTCTCTTATGTTGACAAGTGTCCTCCATTTCTTTTAGGGTTACCAAAATTCTAAGAAAAAAAAAGGGGCTTATTTTAAGGAATCAAAGGGTCATTCATAAGGGGGGAACGCACATCTTTTCATTCATTATCATCACCCACGAGTAGTCACCTTACCACACCATCATCCATCATCATTCTCAGCCGTGACCCACAAAAGTCAAGGGGAATTCAGAGCTATAACAGAGGAATATTCAAGAAGGAGAGAGTGTGCATCAAGATTGAAGTGTGACACTTCATCTTTGTTGTATCTAAACTCTATCTTTATATTTATTTGTTTTATTTATTTGTTTTACTGTTTTAAAGCTCATCATGAGCTAAACTTCTAAGTAGTTGGATTTTAAATGAACTTAATGGTTGTTTGACTCATACCTTGTGTTGCTGCGTATATTGCTGTAGCATTTTGTCTTGGTAGTATGTGTTGCAAATCACTATTTCGGCTGACCACCCATTTAGTAGATATAAGCTAGGAAAGAGCCTAAAAAAGGTATAACCTTGTGGATTTAGCTGAGACAATACATGATTCTAGGTTGGGTTTAACTTGATTTGGATAAGGCCATGCCTAATCTAGAATTTGTGATGAACTAGATAGAGGTAGTCACCTTGTAGGGTTAAGTAACCTAGAACGAGTAATGCTATATCTAGAAGTTGGTCTAATAACTGGTCATTAGTAGGTTGCTTTTAGGCATAAGATGTCTAACAGGCGATAGCTGAGGACGTATAAGGGATTCTGCCCAGTGCTGCAGCAGATGCTGTAGCTATAGAGCCTTAAGTGAAAAAGAGTCAAAACCATTGAGTGAGTTTAGGATCCAACTACCCCTTGTCATTGAGTATATATTTGTGTGTGACGTAGCTTTACTTTTATTGCATTTAGTTTATTGCACTTTTCAAATTCCTTAGGCTTTAAATCTTAGAATTTAATCTTGTCTAATTTACTTAGCTAGAATTTGTGCCATAAGATTCTTTGTAGCAAATTGTAATAGATCAATTCCTATGAAGATGATATGATTACTCATCACTATTACTACTTGTTGTGTCCGCTTGCACGTTGACATCAATTAAAATTTATGCAATAGAGATTGAATCCCTAGGGAAAGCTTGGGAATCAATCTGCCATTCCTCATTCCTAAATTCGGGTGGGGCCCACAATTTCCATTCCCATTCCCCATCAATTTTATAAAGTAAACACTATCTTAGAGTAATGATAGAGCCACAACCACCATGTATAAACAAATATGTACATACTGATGTTGCATGAGGTGATTAGTTGTATAAAATCATCATGGGCCTACATAATTTAAAAAAAATTATTGTTCACTTTTAATCCAATCTCTTCATGTCATCTCATTTTGTACACGCTAGTTTATACAATTGTTTGTGGCTCTATTAAGTGAAATATCAAAATTTATTGGGTAAAAAGACTTTTTCCAATTAAAAAAGATTAGATTGAGATATTTTACTAAGGAAAATGCTAGATGGCACGAAACGGCAAGAGAGAATGGTGTTTCGTGCCATCTAGCATTTCTCTCTCTTTCTTTTTTATTTTTTTTCTTTTTTGCCCTTTTCCCCTCTTCTTCTTCGTCTTCCTTGCTACTCTCTCTCTTTTTTGTTTTATTTTTTTTCCTTTTCCCCTCTTCTTCTTCATTTTCTCTGTTTCTCTCTTTTTTCTTTTATTTTTCCCCTTTTTCCCTCTTCTTATTCGTCTTCTCTGATTCTCACTCTCTATCTTTTTCCTTTTCCCCTCTTCTTCTTCGTCTTATCTGTTTCTCTCTCTCTCTCATTTTTCTTTTATTTTTTTTCCTTTTCCCCTCTTCTTCTTCATCTTCTCTATTTCTTTTTCTTCTTAGTTTCTTGTTCGTCTTCTTCTCTTTTATTTCTTCATCTCTGTTTCTTCAACTTTTTAAAATTTTTTAACACCAAATCCCAAGAGTCACGCACGAGAGAGGAAAGAGAAGAGGGCAGAGCGAGTGAAACATGCACGAGATAGGAGAGAGAGGAAAAAGCGAGTGAAACAACACAAGAGAATGCCGTTTCTTTCGACATTCTCTCGGCACTTTCGTGCCATATAGCACAACTCTTTTACTAATTAAATAAAATACAGAGCCCCAAAAAAAAAAATCTTTTTTATGTGACAGTAATCTAGTAATACATCAAGGACCCCAATTCTATACATTTCGTAATGACTCCTATGTTGGCAACTTGGGGTTGTGTGGACTACCATTGTCTGAAAAATGTAGCAATGGTAATGCGCCGGATCAAGTATAAGAAGATGACACTTGATGCTGGTTTGATTGGAATGTTGCCACGATGGCTTATGCATCTGGATTGGTGATTGGCCTGTCTACTAGATACATGGTTTTTGCGTTAGGAAGACCGCAATGGTTCGTGAAGATATTCGAGGGGATGCAATCCAAGAAGGTGAGATTCAGAAAAGGCAATGGAAGAAAAAATTAATCCGCAAGTGCAAGTGAGTGATGAATTTGTCCTTTGGAATTGTTCGAATTAAGCTTAGTTTGGGATTGAGTGAGGTTAGACAGTTATAGCTTAAAAGCTACAGCATTAAAGTGTTTGGTAAACATTAGCTGCTGTATCTTGGAAACTAAGTTAATTTAATTTGACACTTGTGTGATGAAAATTCTATTATATTTTTAATAATTTTGTCAAAATTATTATTTAAAAATTACATTTACTACATACTATTAACTTTTATTTCACAGTTACAATTTTTTTTTTCCAAAGCATTTGTAGCTTAAAAGCTTTAGCACCTCAATACCAAAAAGGGCCTTAATGTAATTAGTATGAGTGGGGATATTTACACTCCATTATTTTTGTAAATCCAACCTATTTACAGCAAATAATTTTAATAAGTTCACATTATTTTTAAGGTATATAAATCAATGAAAAGTTTAGACAATTAATTAGTTTAATCTTTCTTATAATTTTTTTTAATTAAGGTATTCTTGACCATTAACGTTATTTTACAATAAGTTTTATTTTACTATGTTATCCTAATAATATGAAATAACCAGATTGACTCAAGAAACCTAAGCTTTTTTGTCTAGTATAGTATAGGTATTTAATTTTATGAAATTTTCAAACTTCGTCTTTATTTGAAGTTGTTTTAAAATAATGTAAATTCATTGTAATTATTTCTTGACGGTGGGGTGTTTAAAAATTTGTGGGGCTTAAATATCACTGTCTAATTAATATTTATGTTAAGATCAAGAAAGAAAGTTATTCACACCCCCAAGATTTGCTTAAATAATTCCATAGATCTCTTTAGTTTCCTAAAAAGTTACCAAACTTTTTGTTTTTTTTTTCCACTTATATAATGATTGTACCATTTGATTATAGTCAAAATTTAATTCAAATATAATATTGAGATAAAAATCGTAAATAAAATATTATTTTTTATTATTAAGAAGGTAGGAAGTGGACGAAGCCCAAACTAATTTTAATCTTCTACCTCCCCCAACCCCCAGCTTTTGAACTTAGGTGATAGGCCAAATAAAGCTGAATAAAGCTTTATTTTAATCCCCTACCTCCCCCAAGCCCAACTCCTGAAATTAGGTGATCAGCCAAATCAAGCTATTTGAAAATCAAGGGGTAAATTTCAACTTACCCTCCTTATGAAGTGACAATCTTCAAATTGCCCAGATTACTATTAAAAACATCAAGTTACCTAAAAAAATCATTATCCTTCTGTTATTTTTAACGGCCAAAAAGGTAAAATAGTATTTATATATTATCTTAACGGTCAATTAACAAAAAAAGGTCAAACCTAAGGTAGGCTAATTTTTATGTGCCTAAATCTTTCTAAGTTTTTCAAAACACACATAAATATTTTAAATATTTATAGTACGTACCTTAATACTTTAAAACATTTTCATTTTGCACTTATATGACTAATTTTTTTAACTATTAAAATTTTACTATTTTGTATTTAAAAGATTTATTTTAAAAAATAAATAAAGAAATTAATTAAAAAAGCTACAAATGGAAAAATAATAATATTTTATCATTTTCATATTTCGTATTCTTATTCTTATCATTATTATTCTTTTTTCTTTCTCTTTTTCTCTCCCTCTTCGTTTCTTCTTCTCTATTTTTTCTCTCTCTCCTTTTATGTTTCTTCTATCTACGGTTTCTTCTTCTCTCTGTTTTTTTCTCTCAATGGTCAAACCCTCACTTTGACAAATAACAATCCATCTCCAATCACAACTATAATGGTCAAAATTTTAGTCCTTGGTTTCTTCAAACACCTTGAGTTTTTTTTTGAAAATATACATTTTAAAAAATAAATTGGATGCTCTAACTAGATCGTAATTGAATTGAACATGAATTTAAAGAAATTGAAATTTGAAAGGGTATTGAAAGACACCTCCCAAGCCTCCAGCCGCCATGCCCATAAATCCTAAAAACCATTAAAAACCAAAGCAAATTTAAATATAACAAAAACTCAGATCCAAACCCACTTTAAATCAAAATACCCGATCTTTAAACCATTGAAAATGTGCCCATGTCATCACCACATCTTGACTATCTTCATCACCATCTTCTTCTTCATCTCAATTTTTTTTCTTTATACTCACACACTTAACAACTCCACAACAATTTTTAAATCCAAGTCAGCCCAACAAAACCCATGCCCAATGCCCAACAAAGCCACCCACGGCCACGCGCGACCATTCTAAGCAAGCCCATGGCTGCGCGCAGCCATGTCAAAGAAGCCCATGGCTGCTGCCTGTTGAGTGCTAGAAAGTGTGTATTTATATAGGATAAAATCATCATGTTACACTTCAAGTCTCACTAATATCCCTACTTTTATGTATTTAAGTCCCTTACACTTTAATTGTTTGCATGTTATTATAATTTAAGTATTTTATGTATTTCAGGGAAATTCTGGCCATTTCACAATTAACGAAACATCGGACAGTAAAACGAACAATATTTTTTAACTTAGGACAGTCGAAAACCTTAGGAGGAGCATCAAAAGAAAAATGTCACTATTCATGTATACGATACTGTTCACGTATACGGTACTGTTCACATATACGTCACTGTTCATGTACGGTACTATTCACACATACATACGATGACTTGGCATTGACCGATGACATGGCAGCACTTGATTGGACGAATGATGTGGCATTGACTGCTTATGTGGCATTGATCGATGACGTGGCGCCGACCGATGACGTGGCGAGTGTATCATTGGACCAAAAAATGAGCTTACGATAAGCAATGCACTTGATCAAGAGTGGTTGACATTACCGTTGATCGATGACGTGGCAAGCAAGTCATTGGATGCGAAAATTATCTTAAGTTACATGCGACACACTGAATCACGATCATCGATGATGTGTTTAGAGCAATCGAGCTTGCCACGTGGCGCAATCTTGAGCGTCCGAATTGATTTCATCCAATGGCCATGATTTACTCATTGTATCTATAAAAGGAGGAGGGCCCCCCCCCCCCTAATTTGACACCCCTGAATCCATTTTTGAGCTTAGTTTTGTAAAATTCTCTCTCCTTCTTGTATTTCTATGTATTTTAGTATAATACCCATTTTACCCCTAGTTCAAATAATGAGTAGCTAATTTTCTTTCAAGCTTGGGTTGAAGGTGAAGTCTCAACATGTTCCATGGGCTAATTTGGTAAATTTACTTTCTTTGCCCCTTTAATTTATGTGGCTGTTTTGACTTTTCGTCGACAGATAGTAATAATCTTGTCTAGATTTTGTACCGGTGCTACCGTCTCCCTAGTGCAAATTATTATTGTCTGGCACGATAAGTGCTTGATACCATATTTATTAGAGTGTGGCTCATGAGGAGTGGAAATCCCCCTCATGATTTAATTGGCACTAATAAGGAATATTAAGCCCATGGTGCATGTTGATGCAGATCCGGATACCCAAGCACTTTATTCACATAGTTTAATCTCCAATTTAATTCCGCCATTTTAATTTAAATTTTATAATATTTCAAATCATCTCCACAACAAATCCAAGTTACCCAATTAGAAAATTAACCCTACACTAAATTAAAATCCACCTCCTCGTGGGATCGACACTCGTCACCATTAATCTATACCACAATAGATTCGTGCGCTTGCGAGTTCATTAAAATTTGCACAACACTGCCGTAGTGCAAAGCAAAACCCATGGCTGCGCGTGGCCATTCCAAACAAACTAATGACCACGTGCGACCATGCCAAGCAGCAAATGGGTGTTGATAATTTTATGATTAATTTGATTTTAAGGTTTACTGGTGAATTTGGGAAGAAGATGAAAAAAGCAAGAAATGAAAAAAAGGGAAAAATATGAAACTAAAAAAGATGAAGAAATTCAATCAGAAAAAATAAAAATAAAAAGTGAGAAAGAAAATTATTTTTCACGCTTCTGTAGTTAAAAGGGTGATTTTTGTGTAGTGATGCACATAAAGTTTGAGTTAGTTTTATTTTAAAAACAGTAGGGACATAAAAACATATCTCTCCAACATAAGTATAATAGAAAGATAACATTTTAATAATAAATTAAAAAGGATTACTGTTTAAGATTCCTAAGATTTATGAATTAAAAAATGATAAATATTCAATGTACTTAGTATTTATAAATTATAAATTATTTTATTATTTTACCCCTTACCTTCATGTTTGGGAAGAAAAATATACTCAAATAACTTTCAATAAAAAAGAATTATTATTAAAAAAAAGAAACATTAAAATTTATAACAAATAATACTAATAAAAAACAAATTGACAAAAGTTTGGGATTAGGATTAAGGCTTTGGTTTTTGAATTTTGGTAAATTTTATATATTTTCTAATTTTTATTCCATTGAATTATATTAGTAATGGAATGTAATTAAATTTTATGGGTCAATTTGTCTTTTAGATACTTTAAGGGTAAAATGATAATTTGAATGGTAAAAGTCAATTAATTGCTTAATGATTTATATTCATAAAATATTTAAATTCAAGATAAGGGTAGAAATTTATTTTTTGGATTTTCATTGTGGTGATATTGTAAATAAAATTTTTTATTATTATATTTGTTTTATAAGTTAAAATATAAGTAAAATTAAATTAATTTTTAAATGTCCTTTACTATTTGGGGGGGGGGGGTTTGTTAATAAATTTATTTTTATCATCTAATTTAAAATATATCAGACCTTAAGGAGCGAAACAAAATTATCTTTATTAACCCCACAAAACTGTTAGTTATTGGGTTATGGGTATTTTCGTATTTTAATCAGTCAACGTTATCAACTATTAAAAATAACTACTTTTAGGGGATAACTTAATATTTTCAATAGTAAGGGAGGTGATTTGAAGATTGTCACTTCATGAGGGGGATATGATGAAATTAAGCCAAAACCATGTGGTTGAGCACACCGGGGCTGCTGACTAAAAATATCATATAATATAAATTAAATATTACAATGGGTATATATATATATATATATATGAAAGTTATTTTTAATATTATGCCATTAGTAGTCTTTATCTAATTTTATTAAAACTAAAATCTATTAATCCTAAAATTTACTTTAAGATTTATATTAATATCGATATAATTAAAAATATATTGTAACTAAAATAATATAAACAATCATTTGAATATTATTAATTTGTCAAATAGATTTATTATTAAAAAATCAGCGAGATTGATGATATTAAAATAATTTATAGAATTTATCTTATTGATTCTTGGTGATTTAACATGAATGTTCCTAGGTTATATGTGATGGTTTTCACAAAAGGATTATTTGTTATAATAATTGGTATCAGAGCCTTTTCATGTTGAATCATTGAGAACAAATCTATGGTTATTTTTAGAATTCGGAATTCAGAACATATCTGCCGGTATTGTTGATTGTCTTAGAAAATTTGGTATTTTATTTCTTGAATTTCATGAATAGGCAACATCAAATATATATATATATATATAGTTTTCTTTAGATCTCATAGTCGGTTTCATTGAGGTTGTTTTGTGGTATTAAGAAATTCGGTTTAGGAAATTGGAATTTATCTGGCATCATCATCACCACACAAAGAAGACGATACGGCAGCTCTTTAATGATCGCTAGTAGCATGTTTATCACGCGTCTTTGGTGGTTCTCATGAGGCCATTGCGTGGTGCTTGCTAGACAGCGTTGAGACAGCAAATTGTTGTTCTCAAGCGGGTGGCGTTGGGTCCACGGGCTAGAGACTCTAGCTTTCGGTGGTGGCATGTGGCGCGGATCACCTGCTGTTTGTGGCGGCAGTTTGCAATGAGCGGCGGCACAAAAGAAAAATATGGAATTACGGCTTCATGGTTTATATCTTGAAGGTCCCTGAGGTTTTATAAAAAATTCTTTTTGGGAAAAATGGTTAAAAGGATCTTATTTAAGTCTTAAAATTGTTTGGGCTTAATGAATTTTGGCTTTGGGTCCAATAGCGATTGGGCTTAATTGATAAAATGTAAAGTTAAGGTTTGTAGCCCATTAAGTTAATTTTATGGCTCAAAAGGTTAAGGTTTTAAGGATCCGGGTTGGGCTAGTTTTAGGATCCGGGTTGGGTTGACTCAACCTGATCCAGTTCTGACCCGGTCAATGTTTGACCAGTCAATGGTCAACTATTGACAATTGACTTTGACAGGGAAAAAAAATTTTAATTATTTTTTGGGTAATTTTTGGTACAATTTTAAATTCAAATATTGGTATGGTTATATATATTTTGAGATGAATTAATTGAAGCAACATGTCGCCAAAGTGACCTCTCTTGTGGAAATTAATTTATTTTGAAATATAAATGGTTTTGTGTGCATGTAATTTCTGTGAATATCGATCGGCCTAAAGGAAGGTCCATATTTGATAGAGTTGCGTGTGCACCTGTGGTAATACACACGTAATGATTATTCGGTTTTACATGTGAACAATCAATCAGCTCAAAGGAAGATTTATTGTTTGACATGTTCTTATTATCAATGTTTGATTACTACACCAAGATATCACTTACAAGTTAATATTTTGTCCAAAGATAAAATATTAATGAGTGGTCGGTATCTTGAGATGGGGTTTACCTTTATTTGAATTTATTATTGTTTTGAGACTTATAGGAGCATGTTTTGATTGGTTGTTGCTCTTTGTTCAGTTAAGTCTACTACAAATATTACTGCCAACATCAATTCAATTCATATACTAAATGGCTCTAACTTCAAGTCATGGTGAGAGAACCTCTTAATAGTTCTTGGAGTCATGAATCTTGACCTTGCGTTAAGGAATGATCCTCCCTCATCTCTTACGGATGAGATTACTTATGATGATAAAAAGTATTTGGAAAGGTGGGAGAGATCAAATCGCATGTGTATCATGATCTTGAAGAAGGCCATTCTAGAAGCATTTAGGGGCTCAATGTCTGAAAAGAAAACTACAGCTAAGGAGTTCCTTGCAGAAATTGAATAGAGGTTTGTCAAGAACGAAAAGGCTGAAATTGGTACGCTATTGAAAAATCTAATTTCAATAAGGTATAAGGGCAAAGACAAGGGTAAAATGAGTAAGAAGGATAAAGAGACTACAAATACAGCATCTCAAAGAAAACAACAAAAGAAACTAGGTGATCCAGAAAGCACTAGTTGTTTCTTTTGTAGATTTGAAGGACATGGTTTGGTTTGTTCTGAGGTTAATTTAACTTCGGTGCCTGGACACACGAGATGGATAGATTCTAGTGGAACAACTCACATCAGTGTGTCAATGCAGGGTTGCATAAATTACTGAAAGCCCAATGATGGTGAAAGATACATCTATATGGGCAGTGGCAATACAGTTAAAATTGAAGCAATTGAAAAATTTAGATTATTATTAAAGACTGGATTTTATTTGGATCTTGATGAAACATTTATAGTGCCGTTTTTTAGACGGAACCTGATTTCTATTCCCGCTTTGGACAAATCTTGTTTTTCTTGTTCATTTGGGGATAGAAAATTTAGTTTGTTTCATGATTCAAAATTAGTTGGATTCGATTCTTTATCAGATTATAATAATCCTTATTTACTTGATACAATTGCTTCATTTAATGAATGCAATTAAGTACATGAGCTGTAAAGAGAAAATTAACCTATGAGAATTTGGCTGCGTTATGACATAAGAGATTGGGTCATATCTCCAAACGAAGAATAGAGAGACTTGTGTATGACGAAATTCTCAACCCTTTAGATTTTACAGATTTTGATATCTCGTGTTAAGCGTATCAAGGGAAACAAACCAATAAAATGAGATTTAAAGCCAACATGACTTTGGATGTCTTAGAACTCATACAAACGGACATTTGTGGGCCATTCCCTACGGCTGCTTGGAATGGTCAACAGTATTTTATGACTTTCATAGACGATTTTTTTAGATATGGCTACAAAGTCATAGTCTTTGGACATGTTCAAAAATTTTAAGGCCGAAGTTGAGAACCAACTCAACGAAAGAATCAAAAGCGTTAGATCTAACCGTGGTGGTGAGTACTATGGTAGATAAGATAGTTAAGGTGAACAACATCCAGGATCGTTTGCTAAGTTCCTAGAGGAATACGGTATCGTCCCACAGTACACTATGCCGGGTTTGCCCACTATGAATGGTGTTGCTGAAAGATGAAATAGGACACTTAAAGACATGGCAAGGAGTATGATATGTCATTCTACTTTCCCTGTATCACTATGGGGAGAAGAACTTAAGACTGCAGCATATATCCTTTACAAGGTTCCAACTAAAGCGACTGCTAAAATCCCTTACGAACTTTGGATGGGTAAGATGCCTAGTCTAAAGCACTTGCATGTTTGGGGATGTCTAGCTGAGGCAAAGCCTTATAGGCCTAATGAAAAGAAACTGGACTTAAGGACGGTGAGTTACTACTTTATTGCATACTCTGAAAGATCAATGTGGTACAAGTTTTATGATCCAACGACTAAGTCTATTTTCGAATCTGGAAATGCGCGGTTCTTTGAGGATGTCAAGTTTGCGAGGGGAGATACAGTTAGAGACATTGTCTTTGAAGAGGAACATGTTGATATTCCCACAGGTGTTATTGGCATTGATCAGGGTCTCATTCTTGGCTTTGTTCAAGAGACAACAGATCAAGACAATGTTTGAGAACCCCCTATACCAGAAATTATTCCAGAAGAACAAACTCCATTACGTCAAGAACCTATGCCATTAAGGAGATCTACTAGAGAAAGGAGACATGCCGTGCCAGATGATTACATTGTATTTCTCTAAGAACATGAGGTTGACATTGGAGTGATGGAAGATGATCCAATCAATTTTCGTCAAGCTATAGAAAGTTCTAACTCTCAAAAGTGGATTGATGCCATGGATGAAGAGATTAAGTCAATGAAGGACAATGACGTATGGGAACTTGTCCCATTGCCAGAAGGTGTGAAACCCATTGGTTGCAAATGGATATTTAACAACAAGAGGGATTTAAAAGGCGATATGGAGAGGTACAAAACACGTATTGTCGCAAAGGGTTTTACATAGAAAGAAGGCATTGATTATAAAGAGACTATCTCTCAGGTTTCTTTGAAAGACTCTTTCAGGATTATAATGGCATTGGTGGCGCATTTCAATCTTGAGTTACATCAAAAGGATGTAACCCGTTGATGAGACGATTTATATGGTGCAGCTAGAAAACTTTGTGTCCAGAGACCCAAAGAATATAGTTTGCAAACTAAAGAAATCCATTTATGGGCTCAAGCAAGCATCTCGACATTGGTATTTCAAGTTTCATCAAGTGATCATCTCGTTCCATTTTGAGATGAATTTGGTCGATGATTGTATACACCATAAGTTCTGTTGGAGCAAGTATATCTTTCTGGTTTTATATGTTGATGACATTTTGCTTGCCAGCAACAATATAGGCTTATTGCACGACACCAAGAGATTTCTAGCTAAGAAGTTTGAGATGAAAGATCTGGTCACGCCTCTTTTGTATTAGGCATACAGATACACCGAGATCGCTCTTGAGGTATTCTTGGATTATCAAAAAAGAGCTATATCGAAAAGGTTCTCAAGAGATATGGCATGCAAGATTGCAAACCATGTGATACCCCTGTGGCTAAGGGAGACAATTTTAGTCTCGATCAGTGCCCTAAGAATGATTTTAAGGAAAAGGAAATGCAGAAGATTCCTTATGCGTCAGCAGGGAAGTCTGATGTATGCTCAGGTTTGTACGAGACCAGATGTTGCTTACATTACTGGTATGTTGGGCAGATTTTAAGTAATCTAGGAGTAGACAATTGGAGAGCGGCCAAAAGAGTCTTACCGTACTTACAGAGAAAAAAAGACTATATGTTCACATATCAGAGGTCAGATCCGTTTGAGATCGTTGGATATACTGACTCTGATTTTGCTGGATGCCAAGATAGTATAAAGTCCACGACGGGTTACATCTATTTGTTAGCTGGGGGTACTGTTTCTTGGAAAAGTGCTAAATAGTCTCTTATAGCCTCTTCTACGATGGCAGCAGAGTTCATAGCATGTTGTGAGGCATCCAATCATGGAATATGGCTGCGGAATTTTGTCACGGGGCTGCGTATAGTGGATGGCATTGATAGGCCACTCAGATTATTTTGTGACAATAAGTCAGCAGTGATGTATTCCAATAACAACAGGAGCTCGACGAAGTCAAAGCATATAGAGATCAAGTTCCTAATTGTTAAAGAAAGAGTTCAGAGTGGACAATTGTTTATAGAGTACACTAGCATAAACTCCATGATTGCGGATCCGCTTACTAAGGGATTGCCACCCAAAATGTTTCATGAGCACATTGCTCGTATGGGTGTCATGTTGTTAAAGGATATCCAGTTTTAGTGGGAGTTTGTGATTTTAGATGCTCTTATGATATAGGCATTTTTCGGTTATGTCGATTTATAGATATTTAAGGTTATTTTTCTGCACAAATAAAGTTTTGGTTTATTCACACTCTGATTTTGGTAAGGTTTGATCTCACTAAGGTTTAAGGTGGACCAGTTGGACATAGGCATGTTAAGATCACATTACATGAAATTTCCATGCTACACATCCACATTATGATCCATGTCATTAAGTTGTATTGGCATTGTGACCATTGATGGGTCGAGTTACGATAGTTGTAACAAAGGCCACTTTGATCTTATGTTGATATGATTGATGGATGGGATTGGTTATAGATACATTTCGGTAATGACAGTAAGGTTGAGCTCATACGGTTATTTTTGTAAAACATAATTATAAGGTTACGCATATAACCCAAGTGGGAGATTGTTGGATTTTTAATCCAATATTGTTGGATCCTTAATCCAACGTTGGGCTTATATGTGAATAATTATGTATTGCAGACTGTCATATAAGGTTAAGCCCAATTAAAAGTGATCTAATAAGGTTTTCGGTATTATGGGCTTTAATGTATATAATAGGGTGTGTGCCTTTAATGTGTAGAAACCTAATGATATTCTAATTCTATGATAGGTAGGATTAGGAATACCTAGTGATAACAGGATAAGTTGTCTATATAAGTGGTTATGATCCCTAGGTTACACATATCATTCTATTCTTTCTGATAGCCCATCATCAGAGAGAGTACACAGAGATAGTTTAAAGGATTCTCTAGGATATACGTGCTGATATGGAAGACTAACCACACAGATCTAGAGGATAATCAGCGTTATGGATTCAGGTACGCTTCCGCATATTTACTTATTGATTCTTGGTGATTTAACATGATTGTTCCTAGGTTATATGTGATGGTTTTCACAAAAGGATTATTTGTTATAACATGCCAAACACCCCATGCATGTGATAAACTAGGATTGTTGCCAATTTGCGGAAGAAATGGCTTCCATGATTCGATTTTGGTGCCGATTTAGAAGCAACACACTTAAGTTGACTTCTTGTTCTAATCAGGTTGTTGTCATTTAATAATAATGTGCACAAATTACACAATTACAGCACATGAATGTCTCCATGCTTTTGATGCCGTGGTCTTTGATTATTTCTATATCAGAACTCAGAATAGATCTCTTATCAACTTCGTCGAGTAATATAGGAGGCCGGCATGAATGCACATTGTCAGTATCAAAGACCAAGTCTGTATAGTTGACAATTTAGTATCGGCCTTTGCTATTATCTAAAGAGTGCTCTCTTTACTGCCAACTGGCAGCCACCGCCAAACATCAAAAATAAAATATTATAATTCGGAGCGGCTTTTGCAATGAACATAACCCTGTTTTAATTATCACGAACCTAGATGGAAGCTAATGTTATGGAAAATTTGGTTTCTATTTATGGTGACCCAGCATTCATTTTTTACTTGAAATGAAATCATATTTGTCTAAATAACGATATCTGATTTCATATAGAAAGATGAGATGATTGAAATGGTATTATCATTTCTTTTGTTTTCAGTTGTTGCTTTTGCACTCTCAGTGTTATGCCAAACAGTGTCCTCAGGAACAAAGTTTTGCACTGCTCCAGTTTAAGCAACTCTTTTCCTTTAACAATTATTCTTCTTACCGTTGCTATGCATTCTCAAAAACAATGTCCTGGAAATGGGATACTGATTGCTGCTTGCGGGATAGAGTAACATGTGATATGGCCATAGGTAATGTCATTAGCCTTGACCTTAGCTGTAGTGGGCTCTATGGCAGTATCCCTTCCAACACTAGTCTCTTTGACCTTGTTCACCTACAAAAGCTCAACCTTGCTAACAATGACTTCAATCTCTCTATGATTTCTTTTGGTTTTAGCCATTTCCTTAATCTAACACACTTTAACCTCCCTTACTCTAACTTTAAGGGTTCAATTCCGTATGAAATATCCCGCTTGAGTGAGTAAGTTTCACTTAACCTCTCTACCTATACTATAGTGAGGCTTGAAAACCCAGTTATGGAAGCATTAATTCAAAATTTGACCAAGTTACAACTACTCTTTCTTGATTCTGTAGACATGTCTACCATAATACCAGGTACCTTGAAAAATCTATCTTCTTCTTTGACATCTCTAAGTTTCTCTGATTGCAAAATCTAAGGTGACTTTCCTGAGAACATCTTCCGCCTGCCAAACCTACAGATGGTTAGTTTAAAACTAAATTCAAATTTGACTGGTGTCTTTCCCAGGGTCAACTGGATAAGCCCAATAAGGTATTTGGATGTCTCTGGCACAAGGTTCTTTGGACAGTTTCCTGATTCAATCTACAACCTGGGGCACTTGCGAGAATTGAAGCTTTACAAATGCAACTTTTATTGATTTCTTCCTGCATCACTGGGTAATGTTACACAACTTGCTGTTTAATCCATTTGGTCTAACAGTTTTAGTGGTTATATCCCACCATCTCTTTCAAATCTTCACCAAGGTAACCCATATGGATCTTAAAAGCAACGAGTTTTGATGGTCAAATACTAGATATTATCAATCTAACCAAAGTTTCATACTTAGAGCTCTCAAATAATCAACTCACTGGTTCAATTCCTTCTCATGGAAGTAGGCTTCAAAATTTAGCATTTGTCCATTTAGATAATAAGTCCTCAGTGGGACAATACCTTCTTGGTTATTCACTATTCCATTATTGCAGTATATGGACCTCAGTGATAACCAACTAACTGACCACATTGATAAATTTCCAAGTAAATCATTGCTAAAACTCCATTTGACTAACAACAAGCTGCATGGCTCAATTACAAGTTCAAAATTTGAACTTGCAAATTTGACTGATCTCCAACTTGATTAAAACAACTTTAGTGGCGTTGTAGAGCCTTACATGTTTGCAAAGCTCATTAACCTTAACATACTCAATCTCTCTCCCAACAATCTATCACATGGCACCACATCCAAAGTCAACTATTCTTTTCCCTAACTTTTCCTACTGAGTTTATCTGCTTGCAACATAAGTGCATTCCCAAGCTTCTTAAGATCTCTCAAAGAATTATCATATTTGGATGTGGGAGGTTGGAAAGAATCCTTTAAATTATCTAGATCTTTCCCATAACTTTATGACAGAAATGAAGCAGATTCAATGGAAGAACCTTGAGTATCTTGCGTTTCAGTCCAACTTATTACAAGGTCCACTTCTAGTTTCTCCATCTCGCTTGAAAGTCTTTTTGGTCTCAAGCAATCAATTCACAGGAGAGATTAGTCAATCTATCTGCAGTAGTAGTATCCTTGAAGTTCTTGATCTTTCCAATAGCAGGTTCAGTGGCACCATCATAAAGTGCATCGAAAACTTTAGTTCCTGGCTTAGTGTGTTAGATCTGCGGAATAATAGACTTAATGGCACCATTCCTGAAACAATTGCAGAAGCCAATTTGCTAATAACTTTTAACTTAAGCTACAATGAACTGGAAGGACAGGTCCCTAAGTCCTTGGTCAGTTGTACTAAGCTTGAAGTTCTAGATATTGGAAACAATAAGATAAAAGATGTTTTCCCATATTTGGTTGGGAAATCTTCCAGAGCTGCAGGTTCTTGTTCTTTGTTCCAATAAATTTCACAGCTCTGTGAGGGAATTTGAGGCTAAGCAATCATTTCCTAATTTAAGAATCGTTGATCTTTCACATAACAATTTTACTGATCCTTTGCCAGCAAGGTTTTTTGAAAATCTAAATGCATTGAGGAATATTGGTGAAGCTGAAAGGAAATTGCAATGCACAGTAGAGCAATATCAACAATTAATATCTATTCTCAACCTTAACTCTATTCCACTAGCAGTGATAACTCTATGAATGAGAGTTATCATGCCCTATTTAGATCTAAACTTACATTACTTAGAGAGTAAATGGTGAAGTTTTATTATATTTTTAAATTACATTTTGCATGTGCATGTATTTGATCTTAGTTGTAATAAAATGATGTGTGGAAGACCATTTCATGCCCTTTTTGTGTATAATTGTAGGTGACCTCAAGAGTTTATGGTATGATAAAGGATGATACAAAAGAAGGATCACAAGCTGCAGTATCGGGCTTGCAGAAAACGACAAAAGACTTAGCTGCAGATTAACAAAATCAAGTATGAATCAAAGGAGATGCTGTAGCAATTGTTGCAGCATTCCTGGAGCAAATACGGACAAGACTAACAAGACAGCTCACATGCCAGCCGACAGAATCTACTGTAGCAGAATATTCTGTTGTCATTGTCAGGCATAGACAAAACAGTGACAGATTTGCAGAAAGCAACAAAAGATCAGTTTGCACGTGAATGATAGCAAACTTAAATCAAAAGGAATATTGGAGAGTTGCTGCAGCAATCTTAGAGCAAAACAAAAAGACAAAAATAACTGTCCAGCTTGTCACACATCAGCAGAGACAAAAGCTTCTCACTGCAATTATTCATCACTGTCGCAAAGACACAAAATACCATGTGGTCCTAGGATATCAAAGGGTGACAAGTGTCCTTATTTCCTCTTAAGGGTGCCCTGATTCCTAGATATAAAAAGGCATTTTTAGGAAGCCACCATCATCTTTCTCACATCCATTCTCATCCATTATCATCATCTACGACCAGCCATCTTACTACATCATCATCCATCATTATTCCCAGAAACTCATAAAATCAAGGAGATTTTTAGAGCTACAAGAGAGGAGCAATTGAAAAAGAAGGAAGATTCTTCAAGATTAAAGAGTGACACTTCTTTCTTTATCGTATCTAAACTTTATCTTTGTATTTATTTACTTCAAATCTCTCTTTGATAATGTATTTGATGACAAACTCTTATGCTTTTACTGTTTTAAAGCTTATCATGAGCTAAACTTTTAAGTATTTGGATTTTAAATGAACTTTATGGTTATTTGACTTATATATTGTGTTGCTAGGTGTATGCTGTAGCATTTTGCCTTGGTTGTATGTGTTGTAATTCTCTATTTCGATTGATCACCCATTTAGTAGATGCAAGCTAGGAAAGAACCTAAAAAAGGCCTGACCTAGTGGATCTAGCCAAGACAATACATGATTCTAGAGTGGGTTTCCCAAGTTGAGTTTATCTCGATTTGAATATGGCCATGCCTAATCTAGAATTTGTGATGAACTAGAAGTAGGTAGTCACCTTGTAGGGTTAAGGGAACCTAGAACGAGTAATGATATATCTAAATGTTAGCTTAGCAACCGGTCATTAATAGATTGCATTTAGATATAAGATGTCCAACAAGCGACAGCTGAGGACGCATGAGTGATTCTGCCTAGTGTTGCAGTACATGCTGTAGCAACAGAGCATTAAGTGAAAAAGAATCAAAACCATTAAGTGAGTTTAAGATCCAACTACCCCATTGTCATTGAGTAAACCCTTGTGTGTTACGTAGCTTTAGCTTATGGCATTTAGTTTATAGCACTTTTTAATTTCTTTAGATCTTTAATCTTAAAAATTATTTGTTGTTTAATTACTTGGCTAAAATTTACACCATAAGATTGCTGTAGCAAGTTGCAATAGATCAATCCCTGTGGAGACGATTTGATTACTCATCACTATTACTACTTATTGTGTCCGCCTGCACGTTGACATCATTTAAATTCCGCAACAAGTTCTTGGCGCTGTTGTCGTGGATTGAGTTTTTATTGTGATTTGTGAAGTTAATTTTGTTTGGTGCCAATTTTAGTTTTCTATTGATTTATTTGCTGTGTTGACAGAGTTGCTGAAGCAACCCTTACATGCGCAAATTCAAACCTGTGGAATTGCAGTTTGATCCTGAGATAGAGAGGACTGCAAGGGGACTAAGAAAAGAGCATAGAGGATTAAGATCAGTTGCTGACATGGCAGATTTAGAAGGCATGGGAGATTTAAATCCGCAAGAAAGAATGGATCCAGCCAATGCACAAAGAGTCTAAGAAGGGCAGAATTGTAATGGGCAGTAAGCTAACAACAACATCATCTACATGGCTGATGACAGAGATAGAGCCATAAGAGATTATGATGTGCTGACTCCACAAGCAATACATTCGGGAATAGTATGGCCTGAGGTGCAAGCTGATAATTTCGAGCTCAAGCTCGTGATGTTTCAAATGCTACAAACTGTGGGCCAATTTAATGGGTTGCCATCCGAAGATCCCCATCTTCATCTTAAGTTATTTTTAGAAATGAGTGATGCTTTTAAAATTGCTGGAGCATTACAGGAAGCATTGAGACAGAGCAATTTTTGATGTTTCCCATTTCCTCTAAGAGACAGAGCAAGAGCATAGTTGAACTCTCTACCACCTGATTCCATCTCTACATGGAATGACTTTGCTGATAAATTTTTGATGAAGTATTTTCTACTTACTAAGAATGTAAAGCTAAGGACTGAAAGCACTTCATTTCATTAACTTGAAGATGAAAGCTTGTATGAAGCATGGGAAAGATTCAAGGATCTACTTTGAAAATGTCCTCATCATGGTATCCCTTGTTGTATTCAATTGGAAACTTTTTACAATAGTTTGAATCCAAGTACAAGATTGATGGTTAACGCTTCAGCAAATGGTGCATTGTTATCTAAGTCTTACAATGAGGCTTATATGATATTTTAGAGAGAATAGCCAACAACAACTATCAATGGCCATCTACCAGACAAGCTACAACAAGAAGAACAACCGGAGTTCATAATGTAGATGCTTTGACAGCGTTATCAGCCCAACTAGCCTCATTGACAAATATGGTGAAAGCTATGTCTATTACTCCAGCAACGATCAATAAAGTTGCTAAGGCATCTTGTGTTAATTATGGAAAAGGGCATTTGTTTGATAATTGCCCTAGGAATCCGGCTTCAGTCAACTGTGTGGGTAACTTCAATAAGCAGAACAATCCTTATTCAAATACCTATAACCCTGGATGGAGGCAGCACCCAAACTTCTTATGGGGAAATCAGAACCAGAATTAGTATGCTGTAGCAACCAGTGGACAGAACAGACCTGCATCACCACCTGGATTTCAGCAACAAAATCAAGGGCAAAGAAACACCAACAATGATCCATCTAGCTCTCTTGAAGCTTTGCTTAAGGAATATGTTTTGAAGAATGAAGCAATTGTTCAAAGTCAAGCTGCAACTTTGAGAAATCTGAAAAATCAAATTGGACAGCTTGCTACAGCATTGAGCAGCAGACCTCAAGGCAGTTTGCCTAGCAACATAGAAGACCAAGGAGAGAAGAAGAGAAAGAGCAATGCAAAGCAATTATCTTGAGATCAAATAGAGATGTTGTTGTGCAAATTTTAATGAACTCGCAAGCGCACGAATCTATTGTAGTATAGATCAATGGTGACGAGTGTCGATTCCACGAGGAGGTGGATTTTAATTGTGTGTAGGGTTAATTTTCTAAGTAGGTAATTGGATTTATGGTAAAGGTGTTGATATAATTTTGTTCTAAATCTAAATTAAAATGGTGGGATTAAATTGGAGATTAAACTATGTGAATAAAGTGCTTGGGTATCCGGATCTGCATCAACATGCACCATAGGCTTAATATTCCTTATTAGTGCAAATTAAATCATGAGGGAAATTTCCACTCCTCATGAGCCACACTCTAATAAATATGGTATCAAGCACTTATCGTGCCAGACAATAATAATCTTGCACTAGGGAGACGGTAGCGCCGGTACAAAATCTAGACAAGATTATTATTATCTGTAGACGAAAAGTCAAAACAGCCACATAAATTAGAGGGGAGAAGAAAGTAAATTTACCAAATTAGCCCATGGAACATGTTGAGACTTCACCTTCAACCCAAGCTTGAAAGAAAATTAGCTACTCATTTTTGAACTAGGGGTAAAATGGGTATTTTATTAAAATACGAAAAAAAAATACAAGATGGAGAGGGAATTACAGAAAATGGACTCCAAAAATAGATTCAGGGGTGTCAAATTAGAGGGGGGTAGCCTTCATTTTATAGATATAATGAGTAAAACATGGCCATTGGATGAAATCAATTCGGACGCTCAGGATTGCGCCACATGGCAAGCTCTGATTGCTTTGAACACATCATTAGCGACTATGATTCAGTGTGTCGCATGTAACTTAAGATAATTTTCGCATCCAATGATTTGCTGCCACGTCATCGGTCAACGGTAAAGTCAACCAATCTTGATCAAGTGCATTGCTTCTATCGTAAGCTCATTTTTTTGGTCTAATAATACACTGCCACGTCATCGGTTAGCGCCACATCATCATTCAATGCCACATAAGCAGTCAATGCCACATCATTCGTCCAATCAAATGCTGCCATGTCACCGATCAATGACACATCATCGGTCAATGCCATGTCATCGTACGTATGTGTGAATAGTGCCGTACATGAACAATGACGTAGAGGTGAACAGTACCGTATATATGAACAGTGATATTTTTCTTTTTATGCTCCTCCTAAGGTTTTCAACTGTCCTGAGTTCAAAAATGTTGTTCGTTTTACTATCCGATGTCTCGTTAATTGTGAAATGGCCAGAGTTTTCCTGAAATACATAAAATACTTAAATTATAATAACACACAAACAATTAAAGTATAAGGGACTTAAATACATAAAAGTAGGGATGTTAGTGAGACTTGAAGTGTCGCATGATGATTTTATCCTATATAAATACACACTTTCTAGCACTCAACACACCCCCCAACCAGCTTATTGCTAGTCCCTAGCAAATTAAGCGAAAACAAAATTCAAAACCAAAATGTTTTTTTTTTTTTAACTAACAGTTTTGTTTACTTCTTCAATCGGACTGATGACGGCAATCAAATAAAAGTATAAACATTATCTCCAGCCTAAAGGAATACTACTCCCACATTGACCATCCACATGAACCAGTCCAGTATACTATGTCAATGCCGCATTAATCAAGCCACTTTAAAAAATGACATGTCAATCCCCAAGATCTCACCGATAGGAGTGACACTCTCACAAGAAAATTGAACCCAATAAAAATAGTCACTCCAATGAATGGTAAATTGAGAGAAAATAGTACAAAGACAGTTTCACACACTCTCTCCAAGATGAAATAATGCCCACAGCGTAGAAATAAAATGATCTCAAGTCAAACAAAGTGCCAGTCAAACCAATGTAGTCATTTTATGCATTACTACATCTTTTCAACCCATCTCACTAGCTTCTACTTCAGACTATAGTACCCTAAAATCAAGAAGGACTTTTATTAGGACGTAACGTAGGTTAGGGACATGGCTAACAAAGAAGGGGATGATAGGAATTACAAAATATATGTTTGAGAAAAATAGAGATTTTTTTTTGGAAATTACAAGGTGCATCTCATTTATTTGGCTCTCTCTTTTTTTTTTGAATTACACATCATCGTTTTTTTTATTTTATCCTCTTTTTTTTTTTAAATATTGCATCACTTTTCTGAATAAAATAGTCATCTAAATTTTTCTCAAACAAAAATGGGTGATGGAACACATAAAATATGGATTAATACTCGAAGTTGGAGTGGGATAGGGTGATAAGTTAACAAAAAAACTTTTTTTTTTTTAAAAAGGCTCAAAGGGGTTAACTATAGATATTATACTCAAGGGATGGCTCGAAAAGGCTCAAACGGGTCAAAGATGGCCTTTCCGTCATCTTCTAGGGCTCTAAATAATCTTCCATATCTACTAATCAGACGGGCCTTCAGATGTACTAACACAAATATTTTAAAGATTGACTCGAAGGAAAATATAGAGATCATGTATAAAATGATAAACTGCTAAACTGTATGAAGAATGGGCAAAAAGGGTTATTCTCCAAGAAAAATAAAGGTTCAAAAGCTCACTTGGAATTTATTATGACATGTACATTACATGGTGTAACATAACTCAAGGCCAAAGATAATACAAATACTAAAATTTGAAAGTCATCATGTCATCCAATGTCACAAGATCACACAAAAGATCTTAAAAGAAGTTTTTTTTTTAAAGACATAATAAAAGAAAAGCAATTTTTTTTTTAACTTCAAGACTGAGAAGATACGTGTCTAGAGTAACTAACTCCATATTCTGTCATCTTCTGACTCAACAAGGTTAGTAAATATAAAACAACACTACTACTAAATATTCCACAGCGTTCAACTATTCCCTCCCCCCAACTAGAACGAGACATTGTCCTCAATGTCTTAAAGGAAAAAAAAAGTAGGGTTAGGAAGATATCACCTGGGTGCCGCAACATAAAACAAAAGTAAATTTTCACAAACGGAGAGTTAAATCTAATGTGCACTTTTTACTGCAGCTACTGCTACCATTATTAGTAGGCCACTTCAACTCAAGGGTCTTGGGATCTGGCTCTGGACTATAAGCTTGTAAAAGATCAAGTAGCTCATTAGCAGTAGAAGCACAAACAAAGATTTTTTTCGCTGTGAAAGGAATGAAATGATTTTTTATTGGTTGGTTAAGAAATGCAAGAAAGCCATCATAAAAATTATTGACATTTAACAAACCGATGGGTTTTTTATGAATGTTCAGATGGGCCCAAGATGCTAATGTGATTAGGGCCTCTAGAGTTGCATGATCTCCTGGTAAGAAAATAAAAGCATCAGCATGATTTAGAATTTCAGTTATTCTCTCTTGCATACCTGAGACGACTAACTCCTCTCCAGTTGGTGGGCCAGGCAGACATCCCAAAGGTTTTAGGGCTTCTGGAATGATGCTTAACACTTGACTACCTCTAGTAAAAGCAACTTGAGAGACAAGCGTTGATAACCCTTGGTCACCTCCTCCAAATATCAGATGTAGTTTTCTCTCACTTTCTTCTTTTTTTATTTATTAATTAATTAATTAAATAAGGAAAAGAAAATTACAAGAAAATTATTTACACAATAAAGAAAATAAACCCTACAAATTAAAATGACTTACCTCCCCGGCAACGGCGCCAAAAACTTGTTGTGCAAATTTTAATGAACTCGCAAGCGCACGAATCTATTGTAGTATAGATCAATAGTGATGAGTGTCGATCCCACGAGGAGGTGGATTTTAATTGTGTGTAGGGTTAATTTTCTAAGTAGGTAATTGGATTTATGGTGAAGGTGTTGATATAATTTTGTTCTAAATCTAAATAAAAATGGTGGGATTAAATTAGAGATTAAACTATGTGAATAAAGTGCTTGGGTATTCGGAACTGCATCAACATGCACCACGGGCTTAATATTCCTTATTAGTGCCAATTAAATCATGAGGGGGATTTCCACTCCTCATGAGCCACACACTAATAAATATGGTATCAAGCACTTATCGTGCCAGACAATAATAATCTTGCACTAAGGAGATGGTAGCACCGGTACAAAATCTAGACAAGATTATTACTATCTAACGACGAAAAGTCAAAACATCCACATAAATTAGAGGGGAGAAGAAAGTAAATTTACCAAATTAGCCCATGGAACATGTTGAGACTTTACCTTCAACCTAAGCTTGAAAGAAAATTAGCTACTCATTATTGAACTAGGGATAATGGTATTTTATTAAAATACGAAAAAAATACAAGATGGAGAGGGTATTACAGAAAATGGACTCCAAAAATGGATTCAGGGGTGTCAAATTAAAGAGGGGGGAGCTCTCATTTTATAGATATAATGAGTAAATCATGGCCATTGGATGAAATCAATTCGGACGCTCAGGATTGCGCCACGTGGCAAGCTCTGATTGCTTTGAACACATCATCAGCGACTGTGATTCAGTGTGTCGCATGTAACTTAAGATAATTTTCGCATCCAATGATTTGCTGCCACCTCATCGGTCAACAGCAAAGTCAACCAATCTTGATCAAGTGCATTGCTTCTATCGTAAGCTCATTTTTTCAGTCCAATAATACACTGCCACATCATCGGTCAGCGCCATATCATCAGTCATGCCACATAAGCAATCAATGCCACATTATTTGTCCAATCAAATGCTGTCATGTCACTGGTCAATGACACATCATCGGTCAATGCCATGTCATCGTACGTATGTGTGAATAGTGCCGTACATGAACAGTGACGTATAGGTGAACAGTACTGTATACGTGAACAGTACCGTATACATGAACAGTGATATTTTTCTTTTTATGCTCCTCCTAAGGTTTTCGACTGTCCTGAGTTAAAAAATGTTATTCGTTTTACTATCCGATGTCTCGTTAATTGTGAAATGGCCAGAATTTCCCTAAAATACGTAAAATACTTAAATTATAATAACACACAAACAATTAAAGTGCAAGGGACTTAAACACATAAAAGTAGGGATGTTAGTGAGACTTGAAGTGTAACATGATGATTTTATCCTATATAAATACACACTTTCTAGCACTCAATAGATGTTAACATCCCAGTAAGTGTACCAAAAAGAAGAATGGAACCCACCTCAGCTCAAGAAGAAACTCGAGTTAAAGAGGAGCCACAACTATCCACTATGCAAAACACTAGTGAGAACAGTAATGCTATAGCATCTCCAGAAAATGATGACCAAGCACCTATTGAAGACAATGCTACAGCACCAATTGAGAGTATGCCAAAGGAGAAATAGTCTGTACAACCTGTTGCAACTCAAAAATTCAGGCAGCCACTACCATTTCTACAAAGATTCCAACAGCAGAAGCAAGACAAACAGTTCAGCAAATTCTTAGAAGTGCTGAAGCAATTGTACATCAACATTCCTTTTATAGAAGCTCTTGAACAAATGCCAAACTATGTGAAGTTTTTAAAAGACATTCTAACAAGGAAAAGAAGGCTAGGAGAATTCGAGACAGTAGCTGTGACTCAAGAATACAGCCACATGCTTCAGAGCAAGATGCCAAAAAAGTTGAAAGATTCGGGAAGTTTTGCAATTCCATGTTCCATAGGCAACAAATACAGTGGCAAGGCACTTTGTGATTTGTGAGCTAGCATCAATCTTATGCCATTATCGGTGTTCAAGCAACTCGGAGTGGGAGAAGTCAGACTAACAACAGTGACATTATAACTTGCTGACTGATCTCACGCCTATCCGGAAGGCAAGATTAAAGATGTGTTGGTAAAGGTTGATAAATTTATTTTCCCAGTTGATTTCATAGTGTTGGATTTTGAAGCTGATAAGGAAGTGCCTATCATCTTGGGTAGACCTTTCTTGGCCACGGGCAAGACTTTGATTGATGTACAAAAAAGAGAATTGACCATGACGGTTAATGATCAGCAAGTGACATTTAATGTGCTGGAAGCCATAAAGAGTCCTGATGCTATTGAAGATTGTAATTTTGTCAGTGTTGTGAACTTTGCTATAACAGAAAGAATGAACAGTTGCTGTAGTAAAGAAGACATCCATGCTGCAGCATTTGAAGAAATTAAAGATGAATGTCAAACTCTTGAAGCAACTGACATAACATGGCTAGGAGAGGAGAAATAATTTAGATCTAATAAGCAATTTGAGTCACTTAATCTCTCAAATAGGGAAGTAACACCATCTGTTCCTAAAATTGAATTACCTCATACTTTAGAATTAAAATCTTTACCTTCACGTTTGAAATATGTTTATCTTGGTAACCATAATACACTTCCAGTAATCATTTTATCTTCTTTGAATGTAGAATAAGAGAAGAGCTTGGTGACAGTATTAGGAAAGTATAAGAGGGCCATTAGATGGACCATGGCAGATATCAAAGGAATCAGCCCTTCTATATGCATTCATTAGATTCTACTAGAGGATTGCTACAACAACTCTGTAGAGCAACAGAAAAGATTGAATCCCATCATGAAGGAAGTTGTGAAGAAAGAGATCATAAAATGGCTTGATGCTGGAATCATATACCCAATTTCAGATAGTTCATGGGCGAGCCCAATTTAATGTGTTCCAAAGAAGGGTGGAGTGACAGTTGTAGAAAACGAGAAGAATGAACTCATTCCCACAAGAACGGTAATAGGATGGAGAGTTTGTATGGACTACAAGAAGCTAAATAAAGCTATAGGGAAGTATCACTTTCCATTGCCGTTTATAGATCAAATGCTAGACATACTTGTGGGAAAGGAGTATTATTGTTTCTTGGATGGATACTCGGGCTACAACCAGATTGCTAAGCACCAGAAGATCAGGAGAAGACAACATTCACTTGTCCTTATGGAACCTTTACCTTTAGAAGGATGCCATTTGGCCTGTGCAATGCTCCAGGAACTTTTCAGAGGTGCATGATGTCTATTTTTTCAAATATGGTTGAGCAAACACTTGAGGCATTTATGGATGATTTTTCAATTTTTGGAGAATCATATGATGATTGTTTGCACAATCTAGAACATGTGCTTAGGAGATGTGAGGAGACAAATTTAGTGTTGAATTGGGAGAAGTTCCATTTCATGGTACAAGAAGGGATAGTCCTAGGCCATAAGATTTCTAGAAAAAGGGATAGAGGTAGATAAGGCAAAAATAGAAGCGATCGATAAACTTCCACCACCTACTTCAGTTACGGCCATAAGGAGCTTTTTAGGGCATGCTGGATTTTATAGAAGGTTTATTAAGGATTTTTATAAAATTTCAAAACCTTTATGTATGCTGCTGGAGTATGACAGACCCTTTCATTTTGATGATGATTGTTTAAAAGCTTTTATTGCATTAAAGACAGCTCTTGTTACAACTTTTTGTTGTTGTAGTAACTTTGGAGTATGCCTTTTGAGTTGATGTGTGATGCCAGTGATCATTCTGTTGGAGTAGTGCTAGGGCAGAGGAAAGGCAAGATTTTTCACTCCATCTATTATGCAAGCAAGACCCTAGCTAATACACAACTCAATTACACTACCACTGAGAAAGAGTTGCTAGAAGTTGTTTTTGCATTTGACAAGTTTAGAGCCTATTTTGTTGGAACCAAAGTAATTGTTTACACAGATCACTCAGCCATAAAATATCTGATTTCCAAGAAGGATGCCAAGCCAAGGTTGATTTGGTGGATTCTTTTGTTACAAGAGTTAGATTTGGAGATCAATGATAGAAAAGGACTGAGAATCAAGTTGCAGACCATCTTTCAAGATTAGAAGCAGATTCAAGCAGTCTGACCCAGAAAGACATTACAGAAACATTTCCTGATGAGCAGTTGTTGATGCTACAGCATGCACAAATGCTGCAGCAGTCTGGATTTCCTTGGTATGCAGACTATGCTAACTATTTGGGGAGTGGATTGCTACCACCTGACTTGAGCTACCAACAGAAGAAGAAATTTCTCCACAATGTTAGAAGTTATCAGTGGGATGAACCTTACTTCTACAAGATGTGTTCCGGATAAAGAGATTTCAAGCATTCTGCAGTCTTGTCATGCTGCAGCATATGGTGGACACTTTGGAGGACACAGAACAGCCGCAAAAGTTCTTTAATCAGGTTATTATTGGCCTTCAAATTTCAAATATGCGTATGTGATTAACAGTAGAAAGTGTATATTTCATAAAGGTTTAAATCATCATTTTATCACTTATAATGTCAATTAATGTGCTCATAACTCATATTTTATCTTAATGCTCCCCAGATGCAATTTTATGTAAATTATATTTTATTATGTTAATTTTTATTTTAATTATTATTTTTGTTATTGGAGGTAAATTTCAAGAATAAGGAGGATTTGGAACCCAAAGCGGAAAACAAGGAAGAATCATTGGAGCCATTTGGAATGCATTATTGAGGAAATGTAATTAATAAAAAAAAAATAATAATAATAAAAAAGAGAAAAGAAGTGAGCATGTGCCCGTGATAGTCAGGTGGCCATTTTGCCACTTGACTATCACACATCTCAATGAATGCAGGAAAGTGATAAAATAATAATAAATAATAAATAAATAATGGAGAAGAAGAGATGAAGGGAAGGTGAAGCTTGCCTATAAAAGGAGGGACTTGAGGGGAAGCAGGGGGATCTTTTCCTTCTTCTTTCATTTTCCTATCTTTTTGTGTAATCAATTTTTCTTGTAATTTGTTTAAGAAGTTGTTAAATAAAATGTGTATTTTCTTTTTCAACAACATAAGTGGCTAATTTACTAAGATAAGGTGAAAGGTGAAACTCAAGGAATCAAATTATAGAATTAATTTATCTCTCAAGTGAGTCTAAATTTTTATCATGTATTTATAATTTGTATTTTTATTTACCGGTTATTTTCATGTCATTTTAATTAGTAAATCTAAATCACCTTAAATTTATATGGTAATTTTGACACTTTGTCGACACTTCAATTTAGTTGTGGCATATGTTGTACTTTATTCCTATAGTTGTTTATGAAATTGGCTAGGTAATAATTAATTGGCATAATATTTTATTAGTAAATAAAATGCAAAATATAATTAAGAGAGAGAATTATGAACATAATTTGAATTCCAAGAATGGATCCCGTAACCTTAGCACTTTTTAAATTGTTAATTGTTTTCTAAAATTAATATTTATTTAATAATTTGACCGCTAAATCTAAAATTTCCTGTGGTTCGATCCCGGACTCACTGAGTTATATTATAATTAGATACTCTTATACTTGGGAGAAAATCAAACACTTTTATGTTGTGTCAAGTTTTTGGCTCTGCTGCCGGGGAGTTTTCTAAATTTGGTGTCATTTTATTCTTTTTTATTTTTTTTGTCTTTTTCTGTTTGTATTTTTGTGTTTTGTTTTCTTATGTTTTCTTTTATTTAATTTATTTCCAAAAAAAAAATTTCCGTCACCATTGTTTTGTCTTTCATGTAAAATTTCAGTCAACCCCCTCTATTCTCCTTAAATTGTAAAATACCATAAAAATTGTAAAAATTTTTACTTTCACCCAAAAAAATTAAAATCTTGCAAATAAGACTTTAAACTCAAGTTGGACATGGACAGGGACATTTAAACTTGAATTTAATTGGTTGATAATTTTTAAAATTTGAAAAAAATTTAATTTCTGCAATTTAATTTTTGTATTTTTTTATTGGGCCGGTTCAACCGCCCATTTTATTTTTTTTCTTTTTTTCTTTCCGCATTTGTTTAATTGGGTCGGTCTAACCGCCCATTATCTTTTTTGGGTCGGTCTAACGGCTTATTTTATTTTATTTTATTTTTTATTTCACATTTATTTAGTTGGGCAGGTTCAACCGCCTATTAATTTTATGTAATTTTTTGTTTATTTACTTTTCTTGTACATTAATTTTTGTAATTTTTATTTTGAATTTATTTTATTTTGTAATTTTATTAGGTCGGTTCAACTGGCTATTAATTTTATGTAATTTTCAATTTGTTTTTTTTTATTGTGTAATTTTTATTTTGCTCATTTGTTTATGTACCATATAATTTCACACACACACACATCATCATCATCGTTGCATGAGATATTGGTTTCGAACTTCAAGTGGTAGATTAATTCGTAGATCTCAATCACCACCACCAATCATGGAAAAAATTTAAGGAGAAAACATGTTGAATCAACTTAATGTTCAAATTGATCAAGAAGACAACAATTCTCAACAAGATGCACACGATTATAATCAACCAAAAACTTTGAGAGACTACAGAAATCCAACCAGAACTGGAGCACCGTCGTGTATAATATTTTCTCTCGAAGCATCTCGATTCAACTTCAAACCAGGTATTATCCAACTTTTACCAACATTTCATGGTTTAGAATTTGAGAATCCACACTGCATTTAAGAGATTTTGAGGAAGTTTGTAATACATACACTGATCGAAATTGTAGCATGAACATAATTCGATTAAAGCTTTTTCCTTTTTCACTAAAAGATATGGCTAAAACTTGGCTACAAAACCTTAGTTATGGATTAATAAGAACGTGGAATAACATGCAAGAACAGTTTTTGAAAAAAAATTTTCCACCCCACAGAACAAATTCTTTCAAAAGGAAAATCACCACTTTCACTCAAAAGCCAGGAGAAACTCTTTACCAGAGTTGGGATAGGTATAAGGAATTACTTAACATTTGTCCACACCATGATTTTGAAGAATGCAGATTAGTGTCATATTTCTATGAAGGACTAACATCCCAAAGTAGACAGGTTGTTGAAATGATGTGTAATGGTGAGTTTAGGAATAAAAGCCCTAAAGATGCATTTGATTATCTTGACCAACTAGCTGAAAATGCACAAAACAGGGACATTATTGGTTCTTATGAATCATCAAGTAAACCCCAGCCATCTCCTTCTGATGGAGGCATGTACAACCTTAGGGAAGGTCATGATCTTCAAGCAAAATTTGCATCTTTAGCTAGATCAGTCGAAGCATTAGAGTCGAAAAAGAATGATCACGATAAATCTATTCAAGATATATCATGTTATGTTTGCAGTGCTACTGACCATTTTACGAAGGAATGTCCAACCTTACCAGCTTTTAAAGAAAGTTTGCACGAACAGGCGAATGTCATAGAAAATTTCAAAAGGTCGAATCCCAATCCATATTCACAGACATACAACTCTGGTTAGAGAAATCACCCAAATTTCAGTTGGAGAAATGACAATAATGCACAACCTTCTCAACTACCTTTACGTTAGAACTTTCAAAACACTCAAAGTTACCCACCTTATTTCCACCACTATGAAAAACTCTTGAAGACATATTACATTCATTCATTGAAAAACAAGAGTCAATCAATAGCCAAACCATGCAAACCTTGACCAATTTGACAGATACCATTTCCAAAATTACATTTGTCCTCACCATTCATGAAAAAGGTAAGTTTCCTTCTCAACCATAACCAAACCCCAAGAATCAACAACATCCTCAAATGCGTAATACTAGAAACCAAAACATGAGCGAAGTCAAATCGGTTATAACCCTTCTTGGCGGTATACTTGTTGAAAAACACATTCCTGATCCTCGTGAAATCAATAAGGAGCCAATTTCAGAGAGTAAGGAAGTGTCCGATGAATCATTGGTCCATGAGGAAATAACCAATTCTCCTCCTGTACCCCCATTCCCTCAAGCATTAATCAAGCAAAAGAAATCAAGCTACAGCTCGGAGATTTATGAAGTCTTCAAACATGTGAAAGTAAACATTCCTTTGCTAGACGTCATTAAACAGGTACCATCCTATGCTAAATTTTTGAAAGACTTGTGCACTGTAAAAAGGAAACATAAGGTAGAAAAGAAAGCCTTTCTAGCAGAACAGGTGAATTCTATTCTTTCAACTAATAATGCCTTGAAATACAAAGATCCTGGTTGTCCAACTATTTTTTGCATTATTGGGGATCATAAAATTGAACATGCCTTACTTTATCTTGATGCTAGTGTCAATTTGCTTCCATATTCAGTGTATCAACAGCTCAATCTTAGTGAGTTAAAACCTACCTCTACCACTCTTTTACTTGCTGAGAGATCAATTAAGGTACCAAAATGAATAATTGAAGATGTATTGGTCCGAGTCGATAAATTCATATATCCTGTGGATTTTATTATTTTGGAAATTGAACCAATTGCTAATGAATGCAAGCAAATTCCTGTCATATTAGGTCGATCATTTTTAGCCATTGTTAATGCTTTGATTAATTGCAGGAATGGAGTGATGAATTTATCCTTTGGCAATATGACATGACAACTCAATGTATTCAACATGTGCAAACAACCTTGTGACAAGGAAGATGAAGACAATGAGAATGAGGAAATTGAACTAATTGAACCATTCATTGAGGAACACATTCAGGATGAGAAATTTACAAACTCTATGGAAATTTGTTTTGCTAGTTCATTTAAATCAAGTAAAGAATTAGAATGTAATACTACTAATATATGTGCTATACTTGATTCTATGTAGGGTTCTGAAGATGAAAGTAGCCAAATGAACCTTGGAGATGCAAGACAACTTGAAGAGACAAATGAAGAGGAAGCACCAGAGATTGAATTGAAGCCTTTACTAGGAAAATTGAAATATGCGTATCTTGGAGATCAGTAAACTTATCCAGTGGTAATTTCTTCCTAACTCACAAGCAACCAAGAAGGTAAGTTACTTACTGTTCTAAAGAGGCATAAAACTGTAATTGGTTGGACCTTAAAAGACATAAAGGGCATTAATACTTTAATTTACACACACAAAATACACTTAAAGGAAAATGCCAAAACAACCCGTCAACCACAGAGAAGATTAAACCCTAACATGAAAGAAGTAGTAAAAAATGAGGTCCTTAAACTACTAGATGTAGGAATTATCTATCCTATCTCTGATAGTAAATGGGTAAGTCCAACACAAGTAGTACTAAAAAAATCTAGAATAGCTATTCTAAAAAATGAAAAAGGTGAATTAATTCTAACACGCATTCCATCTAGCTAGCGCATGTGCATTAATTATAGAAAATTAAATGATGCCACTAGAAAAGACCATTTTCCCCTTCCGTTTTTAGACCAGATTCTTGAAAGAGTAGTAGGACATCCCTACTACTGCTTTCTTGATGGCTACTCAGGCTATTATCAAATTCCTATAGCCTTAGAAGATCAAGAAAAAACCACATTCACATGCCCATTTGGAACATTTGCATTTAGGAGAATGCCTTTTGGACTTTGTAACGCTCCTGCAACATTTCAAAGATGCATGCTAAGCATTTTTAGTGACATGGTTGAAAATTACTTGGAGGTGTTTATGGTTGATTTAACTGTATTTGGAAATTCTTTTGATAATTGTCTTGATAATCTAGAAAGAGTTTTGAAAAGATGTAAAGAAAAATGACTTGTTTTAAATTGGGAAAAATGCCATTTCATGACTATTTCTAGAATTGTTTTAGGCCATGTTATTTCTTCCAATGGAATTGAAGTTGATAATGCTAAAGTTGAAATCATTTCAAAATTACCTTCACCAAAGACAATTAGAGAAGTATGTTCCTTTCTAGGACATGCTGGTTTTTATAGGAGGTTTATAAAAGACTTTAATGCCATATCCAAATCACTTTGTAACCTCATGGTAAAAGACACACCATTTGACTGGACCAAAGATTGCCAAAATTCCTTTGAAAAAATAATCAGTCTTTTGACATCAGCTCTTATAATACAATCCCCTTATTGGTCTGTACCTTTTGAACTAATGTGTGATGCTAGCGATTATGCTGTTCGAACTGTCTTAGGACCAAGAAGGGAAGGTAAACCAATTGTCATTTATTATGCAAGTACAACTTTAAATAGTACTCAAATGAATTACACCACAACTGAAAAAAACTACTTGCTGTAATATTTGCATTGGATAAATTTCAATCGTATTTAATTTGATCATCTACTATTGTGTATTCTGATCATGCTAATGTTAGATATTTAATGTCTAAACAGAATTCCAAGCCAAGATTAATACGATGGATTTTGCTACTCCAAGAATTCAACCTGACAATTAAGGACAAAAATGGTGCTGAAAATGTTGTTGCAGACCACCTGTCAAGGCTTACGAATGAGTCTTCAATTGATACAACACCAATCAATGATTTTTTCCCTGATGAATTTTTATTTTCTATACACAATATTCCTTGGTATGCTAACATTGTTAATTATCTTGTAACGGTGAAATGCCGTCTGATTGGAACTCCTAGGATAAGAGGAAATTCTTAACGTAGGTAAAAAGTTTTTATTAGGATGATCCATACCTGTTCAAGTATTGCTCTGATCAAATTTTTTGGAGATGCATGCCGGAAAATGAGGTAAGTAGTGTCATTCAATTTTACCATTCTGAAGCATGTGGTGGCCATTTTTCTTCAAAGAAAACAATTGCAAAAATCTTGCAGTGTGGATTTTATTGGCCTAGATTATTTAAAGATTCACATGCATTTTGTAAAATGTGTAAGAATTGTCAAATGTTGGGGTCCATCTCAAAGCGAAACATGATGCCTTTAAATCCCATCCTTGTCATTGAGATATTTGATTGTTGGGGAATTGATCTTATAGGACCTTTTCCATCATCATTTGGATTTTTATATATTTTGGTTCTTTGTTGATTATGTTTCAAAATGGATTGAAGCAATTCCTTGTCGGCACAACGATTACAAAACTGTGATCCGCTTTTTAAAAGAAAATCTTTTGAGCGGATTTGGAATCCCTCGAGCCATTATCAGTGATGGACGTAAGCATTTTTGTAGTAAGTCATTTTAGTCATTAATGAAGAAATATGGTATTACACATAAAGTTGCTACTCCCTATCACCCTCAAACAAGTGGTCAAGTTGAATTAGTAAATAGGGAAATAAAACAAATCCTGGAGAAGACAGTTAACCCAAGCTGCAAAGATTGGTCTCTTCGACTGACTGATGCACTTTGGGCTTACCGTACTGCATTTAAGACTAGGGGTGACAATAAAACCCGCCCGGCCCAGACCCGGCCAATCCAATCAGGGCAAAACCCGGACCGGTAATACAAAAAAAATGGGTCTGATTTTTAAGTTTTGATACCCGGATATATCCAGGCACGGGTCCGGTCTCGGCACCAAAAAACCAGACCCGAACCGTGCCCGGCTTTTCGTAAGTTAAAAAAAAATCAAAATCTAAATTGAAATTTTGAAATGTGCCCAATGCCCTAAGTTTCTAACCCGTAAGCCGTAACCCCAAAATCCTCTTCCCTTCTATCGACTTAACCAAAGCAGACAAGCAGCCGGCAGCCGCTTTAGCCGCTGCAGCTCTTCCCACATATCAAGCCGCTGCCGACATCGAGTCTCCGACCTCAATCCTCCGCAGCGCAGCTCTCACTTCTCTCTTCTCAGATTACTGACCGTCAGCCATACATTCACCATCACAGCCATCACAATCGCTTCAGCTGTGAGCTGTCTGCATGCTACCACCATCACAGCCGCCGTTGTCATCATTACTTTCTCAACCGCCACCACTCTGCTATCACAGCCACCCACCCACGAGGTATTGATGTTTTTAATTCTTAATTTTTTCTTTCATATAATTTTTTTAGCTCATTTAGAAAAATTAAATGAAATTGTAATTTGCAAATTGTTGTTATTATTTGGTGGTATGCTGTTATGTATATGCTTTGGATTTTTTTGAAGCACTTTGGAAGATGTTAATTCGATCGATCCTTTAATAAAGGATCCTTTGTCGCCATTTTGTAGGAACAGCCAAAAACAAAAAAAATAAGTAAATACTATGATAACTAATTTAAGTAAACACTTAAGTTTGTCATAATATCTTAGAATAAGTAATATATATACACTAAATAATGATATAAACTATGATTTGTGGCGAAATGATCTATTCTTGTGTACGAATTACACGAAACATTTTGATATAATCGTCTATATTATAGTCAAAAAAGAAATGCCAGCTTTTGAAGTAATTTAACAAGTTATGGGGAAATGTTGTTACACAGCACATATGTTGTTACACAGCAATGTTTTTCCAGCACATATGACATGCACAAGTTTTTGGCACATGTTGATTTTGTACACGCAGAAACTGACAGCCTCTTTAATTTCTTTGATATTGTAACAACAGTCAGCAGAGCAATACAATGTCGGACAATGTTGACATCAATTCATCGAGTGCTCCAGTCTTATCCCGCAATGTCAAAGATAACATTGATATTGAGGTTGAGGAAATTTCACTGTCAAGCGTGAGTGATAAGAAGAAAAAGCAATAAACCGGAAAGAAGAAAGTATCTAAAGCTTGGGAGCACTTTACAAAAGTAACTGTTAATGTATAACAAAAAGCAAAGTGCATGCGCTGTAAAGCGATGTTAGAGGCTAAATACCAATCAGGGACTTCAAGTTTGAATAGGCACGTGGAATCTTGTTTTAGAAAGCATCAGCCGAAAATAGATGAAGCACTTAAGGGAAGTCTCAGAGTGATTAAAAAAAAGGATGGAACTTGTGATATTGGCTAAGGCAGTTTCGATCAAAATATTTTGCGGAGTTTGATCACAAGAATGGTGATAATGCATGAGATTCCACTTAGATTTGTGGAATATAAAGGCTTTACAGAAATGATGGCACATGCCAACCCTGTGGTTAAGCCTATGAGCAAAAACACTTTGAAGAATGAGATTTTGAAGTTGTATCAAATTGAGAAGGTTAAGACTTTGCATTTGTTAGAGAAAAATCATGGTAGAGTGGTTGTTACTACAAATTTATGGACAGCTAGTAATCAGAAAAAAGGATATATGGTTGTGACAGCACATTTTATCAACAACTCCTGGAAATTGCATAATCGAATTTTAAGGTAATTTGTCTATAACTTTTTTATTAGTTATATTTGATTTTTTTTTCAAGTTTAAATTGTTATAATATTTTAAGTTTGTGTATTTAATATTGGAACTTAAATACTTGGTAGGTTTATCTTTTTTCCCAGCTCCCATACTGCTGATGCTCTTTCTAATGAGTTAGTTCAATGTCTACTGGATTGGAATGTGGATAGAAAGCTATCATCAGTGACATTGGATAATTGTACCACTAATGATGCGATGGTGGAGAGATTGCTATTAAGGTTTGATACTGGAACCTTAATTTCTAATGGAAAATGTTTTCATATGAGATGCACTGCTCATATATTGAACTTGGTTGTGTGGGATGGGTTGAAAGTTATAGAAAATGAGGTTGGAAAGATTAGGGAGATGTGAGTTTCTGGACACAAACACCAAAAAGAGTTGAAACTTTGGAGTTAGCTGCTGGGCAATTGCAAATTAATTGTAAAAAAAAATTGAAGTTAGATTGTCCAACTCGTTGGAACTCTACGTATGCCATGCTTGAAGTAGCATTGATGTATAGAACTGTTTTTTCTCGGTTGCAATAGCGTGAGCCTCAATATAAGAACTTACCAAGTGATAGTGAGTGGGATTTGGCAGCCATAATGGTTGAGCATTTGAAATCATTTTACATGTTAACGGTGATGTTTTCGGGTACAAAATACTCCACTGCTAATTTATTCTTTCCGTTGATATGTAAAATGAAAATGTCAATTAATGGGTGGCGCACCTCTAATAACCTTGATATTAGAATCATGGCTGATAAAATGGCTGAAAAATTTGAAAAATATTGGAATGAAATTCATCCGATCTTAGTTGTGGCTATTGTACTTAACCCAAGATACAAGATGTTGTTGATTGATTTTTATTTCCCAAAGATCTATGGCGATCTGACGAGATGAGCATATTGAGCGTGCACGTAATCTTTGTTATGATTTAGTGAAGGAATATGAATTGAAGGCTATGGTTTTGAGTGCTGGGCATGATGTTGGATCGGATGTTGTTCATTCGGAATCTTCTTCGAATCCGAATAAGTATTGGGATGTAGATAAGTTGGAAACATTTTGAAGCCAAAATAAGCGTGTTAAGGTGACTAAGTCGGAATTGGATAGATATTCAGATGAGGAATTGTTGGATGATACTCCGAACTTTGATATTTTAGCTTTTTGGAAGATGCACGCAGCCAAATATCCTATTTTGGGTGAGTTGGCCAAGGATATCTTAGCCATTCCTGTATCCACTGTTGCCTCTGAGTCAGCTTTTAGTACCGGGGGTAGATTTTTTAGTCCACATCGTAGTAAACTTCATCCTGACACTTTGGAATCCTTAATGTGTGCTCAAAATTGGATTTGGGCTTCTACTTCTCGAGGTATAAAGTTATTTGAATTGTATTATAGTAGTATTTGTTTGCTTAAAATGCTTTTGAATTTTAATGTGTTATTTTTGCTGTTAGGTGGAGTTCCGGAAGATGAGATTTTTGCTGCGAAGGAGGTAATTTCAGATGATGATGATGGGGCACAATCATCGGGCAGCATGACATGAATTGTTTATTTACTTATTTTACATTACAATATTTTAGACTCTTGTATGAATTATTTTTTTTGTTTGATATTTTGGGATTTTCAATTTTTCATATGTTATGTTGGTAATTGGTATTGTACTATTATAGTTATGAATTATGATATGTTTGATGTTACATTTATTTAAATTTATTTGGTGATTATTGTGCTTAGAATTTATTATAGATTGAATGAATTTAGGTAGTAGATAGTAGATTGAAATAATTTTTATGTGTTATTTACTTAAAATTTGCAAAGTGGATTGAAATAGTTTAGTTGAGATTTTGAATTTGTATGATGCAGAGCTTTTTTTCCTTTTAATTCAGTTTAGATATATTCATTATATTGAATTTTGCTATTATTTGTAATGTATATTGTGAGTACTGTTATTTATTAAGTTCAAAAAAAATATCCAGGCAGCCAAATCAAATTGTGTTTGTGAGTACTGTTATTTGCACTCATGCACACACAAGAAGTCAACAATCATCAAATTGTGAGTAGCCCAGTAAGTCAGTAACGCAAGAGCAAGACACTATAACGCAAGACCTATTGTGGATTTGTGGCGGGAAAAAAAAAATAAGCACATGCGGGCAAGAAAAGCCCGGATATAAACCCAGAGCCCGGGAGGTGCCGGGCTTGACCCGGCCCGCATGTGCTAAATTTGGGTTTTGGTCCGGGTCCGGGCAGCTATTATAGCTATCCAGGCCGGTCCCGGGCAGGCCTAAACCCGGCCCGGACCCAGACTTTTGCCAAGCCTATTTAAGACATCTTTATGAATGTCTCCCTATCGATTGGTTTATGATAAACCTTATCACTTTCCAGTTGAGCTTGAGCATAAATCATTTTGGGCTATTAAAGCTTTTAATTCAAATCTTAATGATGCTGGTAATGTACTTAAATTGCAATTGAATGAACTTGAGGAATAGAGAAACGACGCGTATGAGAATATGAGAATTATTAAAGCAAAAACCAAAGCTTTTCATGATAAAAGAATTTTTCAAAAATTATTTGAAATTGGTCAAAAAGTTTTGCTTTATAATTCTCGTCTTCATTTGTTTCTAGGGAAGTTAAAATCAAAGTGGAGTTGCCCATTTGTTGTAAAATTGTATATCCATATGGGGCTGTAGAAATTGAGAATCCAAAGAGCGGTGTCACATTTAAAGTTAACGCTCAAAGGTTAAAACCATATCTGGAACACCAACCACGTGAAAAAGACACCGAAATCAATTGAAGTGACCCACCAAATCTTGATGGATGATTTAATTTTTTTTATTTTACCATTTGATTGTTATTATTATTATTTTCTCGATTGATGCGCACCGCACATTATTATTACTATTATTTTTTTTTTGCATTATAATATCTCTTACTTAAGCATGTTTGTTTAACAATTGTGTTTTCTCTCTATATTTCTGCTTTATGTCATGAGATCGTCAATAAGACAGATCACCTTCAGGCACCTTAGATGTGAAATATCACTTAAGAGGCCTGATACAAAGTTGTAAATCACATCCAATTTGGGAACGACGACCACCAGAGTTAGTGGCCTACGTTGAGGATCTTGAAAGACAACTCTGGGAAATAGAAGGCGGTATACATGACTTTCAATTGCAACTTGAAGTTAATGCAATAAGAGGACGGATGTAAGTTTCAATTTTTTTTTAGTGTGTTTTCTTTTTGTTGTTTTGTTCATTTTTATGTTTGATTTGATTTTGCAGATTTGATTTTCTTCATTTTTTTCATTTTAATTACTACCCCATATAAATGGCGGATAACGGTACTCCGTGACTTTTTAAGTTGATATTCTCAATTTCCCACAATAACTAAAACCCCAAAACCAAACATGGAAGAAATATAACAAAACTTGCATAAGCATTTTCCTTCTCTCCCTCAGAATGCCCTCAGAAAAATTTACAAAGCTCGTTGTAAACGACTGCATTTGTTAATGATTCATGGCATTCTTTCTGACATTCGTTGGTTGATTGAAGCAAAGGTTTGATTGGCAGGTGAGTTTTCTTATCCATTTATATCTTACATGCCTGGTTTTGGAAAAAGCTCATACGCTAAAAAGATAAGAGCTAAGTGACTTGGCTTTGAATGTCGTAACTGTGTAAGACTTAATTGTAAAAGAAATCATTGTAAATATTTTGGAATGGTTTCTAATACTCATGAAGAAAAAATTCAATTCATTAAAGATGGCATGAATAAAGAATCGTTAGATGATATCTTACGATCTCTTGAGACGCATCGAATCGGATATGTACAACGTGCAATTCACTAGTTATTGCCATTATTCCAAAAAGAAAGTACACAGTTTAGTCTTGGGAATCTGACTCAAAAAGACCCTATTTGCCAGTTTATAAAAAAACTTGATTGAAAGCCTATCTCGGACCCATAGAGGGATTTCAAGTCGTTACTGGACGTAAAACCAGAGGAAGATGTGAGCCACAATCACAACTACCAATAAAAATCCTTTCCTTTTAAATCTTTTATCTTTTGTATTATTTCTTTTACTGGATTATTTTATGTCTAATTTTTTACTCCTTGCTTTTAAAAAATGAGCCAAAGCTTCACGAGTCATTTGTCAAATACACCACTTCATTTACAGCTGTGTATCATTATTTCTATCATCAAGATCTTTAAATATGTGCTTCTTTGTCAAAATCTCACAAATTATTTTTGAGATTGTTCTAATGGCACCAACCTCAAGCAGACAATTCAAAAATTTTTGTGTGCTTTTTGGGTTTCGATATGGAAAGTACAAGGAGTTTGTTGAGGCTGCTGTAGATCTTGGTCATATTATAGCAGATAGAAAACTACACCTTGTATATGGAGGAGGTGACCGAGGGTTATCAAAGCTTGTCTCGAAAGCTGTTTCTACTAAAGGAGGCCAAGTGCTAGGCATCATCCCAAAAGCCTTAAAACCCATTGGGTGCCTACCCGGCCCACCAATTGGAGAAGAGTTAGTGGTATCAGATATGCAAGAACGAATATCCGAAATGCTAAATCATGCTAACGCTTTCGTCTTTTTGCTAGGAGATCTTGCAACTCTAGAGGCACTAATCACATTTGCATCTTGGGCTCATTTGAACATTCACCAATATCCCATCGGTTTGTTAAATGTTAATAATTTTTATGATGGCTTGATAACTTTTATTAATCATGCAATTAAAAACCATTTCATTTCTTCCACAACAAAAAAGCTCTTTATTACAAACCAGAGCCAGATCCCATGACCTTGGCGTTAGGTTGGTCGACTGATGATGGTAGCAGTAACAGTAGTAAGAAGCGCAAATTAAATTTTACTCTTCGTTTGTAAATATTTTCTGTTCCAGTGCTTAGGTAATGTCTTCTATACTATACTTCTTTCTTTTCCGACATTAGGGACAATGTCTCGTTTTAGGTTGGGGGGAAGGAATAGTTGACAGTTGTGGAATGTCTCAATCCTGGTGATGTTTTTACTATTTTTTTTCTTGTAAAGACTAAATTTGGATAAATTTGAGTCGAAGATGGTTGAATATGAAGTGTAGTGACACTAGAAACGCATCTTCTTAGTCTTAAAGTTTTATTTTCAAAAAAAATCCAAAAAAAAGTTTAAAAAAAGAGAGAGGTTTTTAATGTTTTCTTTTTCCTTGTCATCTAATTTAAGCTTCTGCAGCAAGTTCAGGTATGATTGTTCCTACCTCTTCTCTTATTATTTATATTTGCTATATCTTTTTCATATTTTTGCATGCATATCATATAATAATAAGGATATATTTTATATTAGGTTGGGGGTGGGGATAGTTGACATAATTTATAAACATGTGTGTTTGTTTAATTTCAAAAAAAAAAATCCAAAATTTTTTATTTGTCTAGGATGGCAGTGTAAAGTCACTACTTTTGAGACGCATCCGAATAGTTTAGTCTGTATTAAATTTTGATTTTGAAATTCATAGTAAGTTATTTTTGTTCCCTATTCTTTGAATTACTCAAATTTGTGAATTCTCCATTTGGGTATCACTAATTAAGTCAATTCTATCATTTATTCATTAAATAGGTATTATTAAATTATTCTTCACACACACACTATGACACATGCCAGTGGGTTGTAAGTTAAAATTTTTGTAATAATTTTGTTCTTTTGATTTATTGGAGATAATATCAAGGTAGAGGAAAATGTATATATTCCAAAAAAAATAAAAACCAAAAAAAATAAAAAAATAAAAAAAATTTGTTATTTCTGAAATCCGAGTAATTAAGCCCGTTGGGGTGCTTCATCACTTAGTGCCCTAAGGCCAACTGGGTTTGGAGTCACTGGCCCAAAGCTCGCTACATAGGTGAAGTTATATATTGTTTAATTATTTACCTGGAACTTAAGTAATTAAGTCCGCAGGGGTGTTTTAACACTTAGTGCCCTAAGGCCAATTGGTCTGGGAGTCACTGGCCCAAAGCTCGCTACATGGGTGACAGATATGTCATTTGCTTATTTATCATAAATAATCCGAGCATGTAAGTCCGTTGGGGTGTTTCATCACCTAGTGCCCTAAGGCCAACTGATCTGGGAGTCACTAGCCCAAAGCTCGCTACGTGGAATAATTATTTTATATTTTGAATTTTGTGAATAATCTACTGTCTAATAATGATAGCATCTCTGATGAATCTTTGAAACAAAAGTGTTGTTTTCTTTTGATAAAGCCCCATAGTATTGTGTTAATTTCTTGAGCACAAAAGAAGGTTTGGTGATATCCTGGATAATGGGTGAATAACAATAAATTAAAGTCCAGAAATTTAGGAGAATTCATTTATTTGGTAGTTTAGAGGATAGATGAACAATTATTAATTTGCACGTGAATTTTATAAATCTCAATTTAATATAGCGCTTCAATTGCTAGGGACTAGCAATAAGCTGGTTGGGGAGTGTGATTAACACTAGAAAGTGTATATTTCATAAAGGTTTAAATCATCATTTTATTACTTGTAGTTGTTAATTAATGTGCTTATAACTCATATTTTATCTTAATGCTCCCCAGATGCAATTGTATGTAAATTATATTTTATTATGTTAATTTTTATTTTAATTATTATTTTTGTTATTGGAGGTAAATTTCAAGAATAAGGAGGATTTGGAACCAAAAGCAGAAAACAAGGAAGAATCATTAGAGCCATTTGGAATGCATTATTGAGAAAATGTAATTAATGAAAATAAAAAAATAAAAAAGAAGTGAGCATGTGCCTGTGATAGTCAGGTGGCCATTTTACCACTTGACTATCACACATCTCAATGAATGCAGGAAAGTGATAAAATAATAATAAATAATAAATAAATAATGGAGACGAAGAGATGAAGGGAAGGTGAAGCTTGCCTATAAAAGGAGGGACTTGAGGGGAAGCGGGGGGATCTTTTCCTTCTTCTTTCATTTTCCTATCTTCTTGTGTAATCAATTTTTCTTGTAATTTGTTTAAGAAGTTGTTAAATAAAATGTGTAGTTTCTTTTTCAACATGAATGGGTAATTTACTAAGCTGAGGTGAAAGGTGAAGCTCAAGGAATCAAACTATGGAAATAATTTCTCTCCCAAGTGAGTCTAAATTTTTATCATGTGTTTATAATTTGTATTTTTATTTACCGGTTATTTTTATGCCATTTTAATTAGTAGATTTCGATCACCTTAAATTTATATGGTAATTTTGACATTATGTCGACACTTCAATTTAGTTGTGGTACATGTTGTACTTTATTCTAATAATTGTTTATAAAATTGGCTAGGTAATAATTAAATGGCATAATATTTGATTAGTAAATAAAATGCAAAATATAATTAAGAGAGAGAATTATGAACATATTTGAATTCCAAGCGTGGATCTCGTAACCTTAGCACTTTTTAAATTGTTAATCGTTTTCTAAAATTAATTTTTATTTAATAATTTGACCACTAAATTTAAAATTCCCTGTGGTTCGACTCTGGACTCACCGGGTTATATTATAACTAGACACTCTTGTACTTGGGAATAAATCAAACAATTTTAAGTTGTGTTAGTATGAGTTTGTTAAATGTTGTGATAGATGTCAAAGAATAGGGAACATTTCGCAAAAGCATGAAATTCCATTAACAAATATCTTAGAGGTTGAACTTTTTGATGTATGGGGAATAGATTTTATGGGACCATTTCCACCATCCTTTGGGAACTTATACATCCTAGTTGTTGTGGATTATGTATCAAAATGAAAGCTACAGCATTGCCAACAAATGATGCCAAGACAGTGGTAATGTTTATATAGAAGAATATTTTCTCAAGATTTGGCACACCTAGAGCTATCATCAGTGATGAAGGAACCCATTTCTGCAATAGGTTGTTTGCTGCAGCATTGGCTAGATATGGAATCAAGCATAAGGTTGCTACAGCATATCATCCACAAACTAGTGGTTAGGCAGAATTATCCAATAGGGAGATAAAAAAGGATTTTGGAAAAGGTAGTGAATCCTACTAGAATGGACTGGTCCACTAGATTAGATGACTTTTTATGGGCTTACTGAACAGCTTACAAGACACCACTTAGCACGTCACCGTATAGAATTGTTTATGGCAAGGCTTGCCATTTGCCTCTAGAGCTAGAGCATAAAGCATATTGGGCAGTAAAGCAACTGAACATGGATGTGAATGCTGCAGCAGACAGGAGGTTGTTACAACTTTGTGAGTTGGATGAGTGCAGATTATTCTCTTACGAAAATGCAAGAATTTACAAGGAGAAAACCAAACTGTGGCGTGACAAGCAAATCCAGCAAAGGTAGCTCATTCCAGGGCAACAAGTCTTACTTTAAAACTCTAAACTAAGGCTTTTTCTGGGAAAGTTAAAGTCTAGATGGTCAGGCCCTTTCACACTTATTAGAATTTATCCTTATGGGGCTGTTGATCTCTAAGATGAAAGGACAGGCCAAGAATTCAAAGTTAATGGGCAAAAAGTCAAGCATTATATGAGAGCTGCTATGAACAATCCAAAAGAGGATTTGTTTTTTAAGGATCCAGCTTGAGCAAAAAGAGAGGGTCAAGCTGAAGGACCTAAAATCAAGCGCTCAGTTGGGAGGCAAACCAATGAGGGAAGTTTGCTTTAAATTTAATTAGTTGTACTTTTGTTTCGTTTTAATTAATGAATTCAAATTTAACGTTCTAATTTATTTTATTTTGTTTTGTGTTTTCTCGTTTTACTCAGAAGTTGGAAGTAAAAGATGTGCAAAGTAGAAATTTGGTTGGCAGAAAAGTTTGACAGTATTCATGCTGCAGCATCGCTTACAGCATCAGAGATAAAAAAAAGTAATTCTTAGATGAATTGGGGACACAACGGTCATTTTTCAGTGATTTACCTGATTACAGCATTGTGTCAGTCAAATTGCAGCTGACAGCTTCAAATGGTAATAATAAAAATTATTACCATTACTGGTTGTTAAGCTGACGACAACAGTACAACAAATTTGAAAATCAAAAAGGGCTGAAATCTCTAATTCCTAGTAATTGAAATTTTCTCTTAATTACTCTGCACACTATAAATTGAGGCCATCACCATCATATACTTCACTAACCATTTCATCTTCTTTAAACTTAAAAATTTATGTAATCTTTCTATCTTCCTTCAGTTTCAATTTGTCCCAAACGCACCAAACCCATTCTAGTGCTTCAGCAATGCCGAGGCTTAAGACAAAGGTTGGAAGATTAAAAGACCCTGAGCGTTTCCATAGTTACAGATCTGAGGAAAAATATGAGGATTTCAATGAACCTCGCAAGATCCTAGAAGAGAAGGGCTTTCAATTTCCAAAAAAGCCAACCGAGGCGATCAACACCATTTTCACTGCTGCAGCAAAACTTGGATGGGTTAAATTTTGTGCTCACCCTCAAGACCCAGTGCTTCCAATCGTCAAAGAATTCTACTCCAACATGCTGTAGTAGGATCAGAAAAAAATTTGGGTAAGGAAAGTTCAAATCCCTCTTGACTCTAGAGTAATAAACGCCTTTTATGATTTACCCCCTACTATAGATTGTGAGTACAGTAAGTTGGTTGAGACCATGAATGTTAAGAAGTAGAATGAAGTGCTCAAAACCTTGACAATAGAAGGTAATGAATGGGTAAATGAAGAGGGAAGAGTAGTTAATAGGATTGATTTGAAACCTATTGCCAAAGTGTGGTTGAAGTTTTTGAAATCTAGAATGATGACCACCACACACACTACCACTGTTGTATGCTATTGTAAAGGGTTTTAGGATTGATGTTGGGAAGATTATAAAAAATGAAATTAAGGAGTGCCATAAAAAAGCAAAAGTCTGCTGCCTTATTTTTTCCATCTCTCATTATAGGAATTTGTGAGTTTTCAAAAGTAAAAATATCTACAAGTGATGAGAAAATCAAGAACGAATGAGCTCTCACTGCTAGGACAGTAGAGAGAATTGTTGGAGAATATGTAGCCGCAGCAACCCCTGAACATCTTGCTGCAGCTAAAACAGGGAAGGATTCAGATATTGAGAATAAGCTGCAAGAACTGAGTGCAAGCATCAATGCATGTGTTGAGTCACGGAAGGAAGAAAATCACAGATTTTGGACTTACTTATTGCATCTGGAGTCTCACAAGCATCAATTTACAGTATTCATGAAGAAAAATAATAATGATTTCCTTGAATCCCTGCTCCAGCAATTTGATTTTCAGAAAGCAGCAGAAATTACTCCAGTAGTAGAGCCAGCAACAGAAGAAGTAGAAGAGAGTGCAGAAAAAGGAGTACAATCAGAAGAAAAAGAGGAAGCAGAATCTGAAGAGAAAGAAAGTGCAGATAAAGAGAGTGAAGGAGAGACTGAAGAATAAGAGAGGCAAGATGAACCACCAGCTGCAACTCCCAAGGACAAGGGAAAGAAAATAATGCTAAGTGATGAAGATTCATCAACTGAAGAGCAAGAGGATGTTAAAGCAGCAATTGCTAAAGCAATAAATTGAACAGCATGAACAGAAGCACAAAAAAGAAGCCTACAGGAACTCATTGATAGTGTCACTGTTGAAGAAGCTGCAACAACAATTCCTTCTCTATCTCCTACTAAGTCTCCCAAAAGTACACCCAAGCGAAAAGGGGCACAACTCTCTGAAGATGCTGCAGCACACGGTCATCAAAAGAACCAGAGCCCAAGAAAGCAAAGACTGATCAGGCCAAAAGTCAAGAAGCTTCTGCAACCCCAAGAACCAGTCTAACCAAGAAAACTAAGAAAAAGTCAACTGCTGCAGATTTGGTTTCACCAAAGAAGAGCTTGAGGAGTGGAACAAAGAAAAAATGAATATGCTCAACATATGCTGTAGCATTATGCCAACAGGAGAGTATCCCTAGCCTGCCAAGTTTATCATTTACAATTGCTGAATTCTCTTTCTTTTGTTCTTTTTATCTTCATGTTTTTTTTTTTAATTTATGTCTTTAGTTTAATATGTATGCATGTATGTTTTGAGTGTTTTATGTGCATGTGAGGGCACAGCACCTCTCAAGTTTGAGGGGAGTTATGTTATGTTATGTTATAGTATGATGCTGTAATATGTTTTAATGAATGAATGAATGTTTGGTATGTTGAAATATGTTTTCAGTTTGTGAGAATGTGTTGAATGTGAATGAATTTTTTTTTTTAGTTTTATTATATTTGCTTGAATGTGTGTGAGTAAGTGTGTAGCTCTATCTATCTAGCATTTGTTCTTGAATTAAGAAACCCAATGAGGATGATTTGAGTGATGAAATATAAGAAAAGTTACCTGCAAATGGAAACAATTTGTGGATAAGGTTTGAAATTCTGTCTGAACACTTAGACTTTGGTTGAGTTATGTGAGTATGTTGTAGCAAAACCAGGATGAGCAAATTAGAAAATTTTATGAAACTATGGTTAAGAATAGCTCAAGTTTTGGGGGGAAATTAGGATATTTTCCAAAAATTTCAGCAAACTGTGCTGGAAGTAGAATAAGTTTTGCTCCAATGGTTTAGTTTATGAGTAACTAGGACTATGTATGCACCCCATATGTAGACTTGAGTAAAAAGGCAGCCAGTGTTATGAGCATTATTGCAGCAATTAAAAAAACAAACAAAAAAACAACAAAAACAAAATCAAGTCTTTTGTCTAGGAGACCGAGTAGCCAGGACTGTGCATGACCTATGTTCGGCCTTGAGTTAAAGGTGTCTAAAGATAAGACTATTGCTATAGCATTTTGGATGCTTCTGCTGCAGCAACTTTGATTTGTGCATTAATGAAGTAATTAGGTGTCATCAGTACCCCTGATAGGCATTCACATGAAAAGTTGATGTTACACTGAAGAGCAACTTAAAAAAAGTCTTTTGAATTAAATGAACAAATAATGATGTAACACAGTTTGTAGCTCTTATTGACTCATACCCCCCTTATGAATGAAAATGTTTTAATTGTTTTATCTTTGAGATATGTTTGATGCTTGAGTTATGCTACAGCAGTTCTGAATTTGATCAAAGTCACACACACACACATTAGACAGAATGAAGCCCGAGTCTAGAACTAAAACTTTTATTGGTAACTCTGCATGTTTAAAGATGAAATCTGAGGGTTGATAAGTCAGAACAAGCAAGATGATAGAGTTAAGTGTTTACTATATGAATATGTAATTGAAGTGTTTGTGTTGTTGTCATTACTTGAGGACAAGTAATGGTTTAAGTTTGGGGGTGAGATAACTCTATGAAATGAGAGTTATCATGCCCTATTTAGACCTAAACTTGCTTTACTTATAGAGTAAATGGTGAATTTTTATTATATTTTTTAATTACATTTTGCATGTGCATGTATTTAATCTTAGTTGTAAAAAGTGATGTGTGGAAGACCATTTCATGCCCTTTTTATGTATAATTGTAGGTGTCATCAAGAGTTTATGGTATGACAAGGGATGCTACAGAAGAAGGATCGTAGAATTATTATTCATGTGTGCACATGTCCATCCAAAATAATATAATTTCCATTATTTCTCTTGGCCCTTTTGTAGCTTTCCTTGAATGGACCATGAATGACAAGGCCCGTGAGCACCAAAACTTCCAAATTTCTTTATGCTCTCCATTAACTTCCAATTTGTGCTCACCAATTTGATTTGCTTCCATTTAATCTTTATTTCTTTCCAGATTTGACTCTATATGCGCATTTATATCCTAAAAATAAATTTGTACCATGTTCAATAAAATAATTCAATTAACTAAAAATAATAAATAAAAGTAACTAACAAATATATAATAAAGGGTAAGATATGTATATATTTTATGCTAATCAAATACCCCCAAACCTAAATTTTGCTAGTCCTCGAGCAAAACTAAAAACTAAAAGATAAAAAAAATAAAATAAAATCTAACTGGATCACTTTCACAGGTAATCATGATTGCATTTAGCGTATGCAACAAGCATTTTAACCCCTAAGCGGCCCTAGAGGACGAGTTATAGTCTAGTGATGGTTTCCAGCGACGATACCCACAAACATCATCAAACTTAACTAGAAGACAATAAATAAATACTAAAAACACTTAATCTTTTTTTCTTTTCAAGGCATTTGCATCACTTTTTCAATCAGATTAATAACAACAATCAAATAAAAGTATAAGCATTATCTCCATCCTAAAGAGATATCACTCCCACATTAACCTCTCACACAAATCAGTCAAGAAAACTCATACAAAATGATCAATCAACAAAGCTACATTAATCAAGCCACTTTTAAGAATGATATGTCAAACCCCAAAATCTCACAAGATAAGAATGACACTATCAAAAGAAAATAAACCCAATACAAATAGTCACTCATAAAAATCATAAATTGAAAGAAAATAATATAAAATAATATCGTACACTCTGACCAAGATGAAAGAATAATGCCCACAGCTTAGAAATAAAAATAATGATCTCAAATTAAATGAATTACTAGTCAAACCAATAATATTATTTTTTTTCTTTTTTTTTCATGTATCACCACACCTTTCAGTCCATATCACCAGCTTCTACTTCAGACTATAGTTTACTAAAATCAAGAAGGACTTTTACTAGGATGTAACGTAGGCTAAGAACATGGCTAACAAAGAAGGGATAATAGGAAAAATATATATATGTGCTTGAGAAAAATAAAGATCTTTTTTTTTTAATAAAGTCAAGGTGCTTTTCATATTGCTTTTCTTTTCTTTTCTTTTTTCAATCACACACTTTTCTTTTTGCTTTTTTTTTTTTGGGATTTGGCTTTTTTTTATTTTTATTCTTTTTTTTCATTGCACCACTTTTATGAAAACATAATCATCTATATTTTTCTCAGACATGAATGAATGATGGAAAACATAAAACATAGTGTAATACTCCAAATTGGAGTAGGATAGGATGATAAGTTAATAAAGAAAAAGTTTTTTTTTTTGATTAATTTATAGGCTCAAAAGGGATAATTATGGATATTTTACGATAGGGATAGCTAGAAAAGGCTCAAACGGATCAAAGATGGCCTCTCTTTCATCTTTTAGAGCACTAAATAGTTTCCATATCTACTAGTTTAACAGACTTCAGATGTAGTAGCGCATAAAATTTTTTTCAATGGTTGACTCAAAAGAAAATATAGAAATCAAATATAAAATAATAAACTGCTAAGTTGCATAAGTGAAAAATAAGCCAAAAGGGTTACTCTCCAAGAAAAATAATAGGCTCAAAAACTCACTTGGAATTTTATTATGACATGTATATTCCTTCAAATAACTCAATCAATTTCACTCAACAAATCTCTCAATTTACACTTGTCACCAACATCTACATGTAAAGTAGCAAACATAGTGTAACATAACTCAAAGCCAAAGATAATATGAATACTAAAATTTGAAAGTCATCATGTCATCCAATATCAAAAGATCACACAAAATGCCTTAAAAGTTTTAATTTTTTTATTTTTTTATTTTTGAATTTTATTAAGACACCTCACCCCCAAACCTATTCTAAACATTGCCCTCAATGTTTCCTATTCTAAAGAGGTGCTTGTCAATGTGCGAAAATATAAAGAGAACATGAATGCCAATAGTAAGAGAAAGAAGTAAGAGGGATCGCACCTGAACTGGCTATAAAATATTCTAGTGAAAAAAAAATCTAAAGAAAATGTTAGAATAAATATAAATAATAAAATAAATAAAACAACATACATAAAAATCCTACTAAACTAACTAATTAATGTAAAGAACAAATCAACCAGGATTAATAAGAATTCGGTGATAATAAAAGCAATTATAAAGAAAATAACAGAAAACATGACTGGTCAAGCTCTGGAGCAGTTTATCTATAAAAGTACGATGGTAGTGATACTTACTAATATCATACTGCTTTGGTCTCATCTGGTTTAAGCTTATCTGAGAGCTATTTAAAATGCTATAAAATTTTAACAATTTAAGCACGTTAGATCTTACCACCTTTTGCATGTGAGAATGCGACCTATGTTGCATTTCTTTAAGAAGTAGCGGCAACTGGAATAGTTTAATTTTCTCTTTAGGAGGAAGCGGATCAACATTTTCCTTCCACTTAGTTAGATCCATGATAAGGGTAGAATCAAGTAAAGCATTAACTTTTGAAATAGCACTATCAACATCAAAAGATAAACCAAAGTGAGTTAAGCATGTCTTTAATGGATCATCACAATGGTTAGAAATAAATGAATCATCAACTAGTGCTTCTATCATATCTACTTCAGCAACTTCATTATCTTCTTATGCCTGCTTGGGAACATTAAAAATATTCAATTCCATAGTCATATTACTAAAAGATAATTGCATGTTTCCAGTTCTGCAACTAATATAAGCATCAGCTGTCGCCAAGAACTGATGACCTAAAATAACAGGAGTGTGTTTCTTAGGATCATGTACAGGTTGAGTATCAATAACAATAAATTCAATAAGATAGTAAAATTTATCAATCTGTATCAACACATCCTCTATAATAACACGAGGTATTTTCATTGATCTATCAGCAAGTTACAAAACAATAAAGTTGAATGTAATTGACCTAGCCCAAGTTGCTTATAAATAGAATATGGCAAAATATTAACACTAGCTCCTAGATCCAATAAAGCTTTATCAAATAATTAGGTCCCTATAACATCAAATAATTGGGTCCCTATAACACATGAGATAGTAGGAGAACCTGGATCCTTAAATTTTGGTGGCATTTTACATTGAAGTAAATTGCTAGTTTGTTCAGTTGAAAATGCATGTTTGGTAACTTGCAAATTTCTCTTTTTAGTGAACAAATCCTTTAAAAACTTAGTATATGAGGGAAATTACTTAATTGCTTCAAGTAAATAGATGTTTATACTTACCTTCTTGAATATTTCCATAATCTCACTTGTTGAAGTCCTTTTCTTTTCCTTCACTAACCTTTGAGGAAAAGGAGCCTTAGGAGTATAAGTTGGTGTGCTGCCTTCTTCTGGATCATTTGGTGATGAGTCATTTAATGGAACTGGATCTGAAGAAGTAGGTTCAGATGTCTTTTTTGTTGGAACCTCCACCTTATTGTCAAATAATTTTCTTCTTTTCAAGGTCATAATAGATTTTGCCTCCTCATGCTGATGGCTTGAACTCGTTCTAACTTCATGTACTCCTTTAGGAGTAGGAACTGGTTGACTTGGAAATTTTCCTTTTTCTATAGTCGCTGCTTTATGCTGAACTGGCGAAGCTAGTTGTCCCATCATCCTCTCAAGGTTGGACATAGTCACATAGATTGCATCTGTTGAGCTTGAGAATTCTGGGTGGCCCTTACCTCATTTCTTAATTCTGTTATAGCATCCTCTGTAGATTTTGATAGCTTTTGAATTTTTTCTTCCCATGGTTTAGGATGTGAGAAGTTATGATTAAATTGTCTAAAGGTAGGCTAAGGAGGTTGAGGAACTTGAGTTGCTGTCTCATTTTGTTGAAAACCTTGTGACCATGAAAAGTTAGAGTGATCTCTCCATCCTGGATTATAGGTGTTGGAATAGAGATTATAGGCAGGCTGTCTTCTCAGCATGTTAATGGAGTTGATTTGATTAGAGTAGGAATCTTGCTCAGACTGGTTACAAGCTTATGGTGCAATAGGATTAACACCTGCAAATGAAGTAAATTGGCGAGAAAGTCCTTCTACCATGGCTTTGACTTCTTTAATTTCAGAACTAGATTCACCATTGTAGACCTCATTCAATCCTCATATTCTTCTACTATTCCTTGAAGATTGACTCCTCTGCTGGGAATTATCTGCTTGTCTCTAGAAGAAATCCCAAATTTCTGTCGCACTCTTGGACATAAGTTCACCTCCACTAGTGGCCATCAACCACTCTTGAATGTGTGACAATAATCCTTCTAGAAAATATTAGCATTGATGCCATTTCTCAAACCCATGATAAGGACACTTCAAAAGTAAGCCATTAAATCTCTCCCATGCTTCAAAGAATTGTTCATCCTCTTTTTGTGTAAACTCTAAAATCTCTCTGCGAATAGCATTAGTGTTATGAACAGGAAAATATTTATTCAAAAATTTCTCAACCATTCTCTCCCAAGATGTAATGCTATTAGCTGGTAATGTGTTAAACCATGATCTAGCTCTATCTTTCAATCAGAATGGAAACAAACGAAGCTTAACATCATCAACAGAAAAGTTCTCATATTTGAAAGTTTGGCACACAGCATCAAAATCATTCAAATGATTATAGGGATCTTCATTATCTAAGCTATATAAAGACGGGAGACAATTAAGTAGGGCTGGGCATTTCACCCGACCCGACCGATCAGATCCGAAAAATATCGGGTTAGGATCGGATCGAATTATTAATAAAATGTGATCGGATGTATTTTTATCAACCCGATCGGATCGTGATCGGATCGGGTCCGAAAAATCGATTGGGTTGACTTAAAAAAAAAACTAAATTAATGAAATAAAAAAAAAAACAAAATCATACACCACACACACACCCGATTCCATGTGCATCATGCTCTCAATCTCCATTTTCACTCCACTGGAATCACACACACAAACACAAACACAATCACACACACCCAAACACATGCAACACACTCTCACTCTTATTCTCCAATCTCCAGTTTCACTCTTAACAGGAATCACAGCCGCACACAGTCACAATCATCATGCATCATGCTCGTCGTTTTGGTTTCTCACACACAAGCAAACTGACGCACTGACGCAGCACACCACCAGTCCATCGCACAGCCACCGCCGATCATCATTTGCAAATACAGCCACCAGATCTGTTGCTTCACAGCTCCACCATCGCCAAGTTCCTCCAAGATCTACTCCAGCCCGACAACCAGAATTCTCCAACCCAAAAACCCAAATTTTGCCTTTGAAAATTTGATGGTGTATCCTTAAATTGCTAAATTTTGTGTTAGTAGCTGTTTAGAGAATATATATGGTATTTGTTTTTTTACTATTTGGAATTAGATGGGTAATTGGTGATGATGATGAGGTTGTTGTTTTATTGTAATTCGGAATTGGAAATGTTGTTTCTTTGGTGTTTTTGGTTTCGATTGATGAATTAATGTTTGGCCTCTGACTTGGAGCAATGGATCTAATGGGGATTTTTGGTTTTGGCTTTGGGGAATTTGGTCTTCCCTTAATTGTTGCTATTGAATTGCCTGCAAACTGCAAAATAAACAGAGTTTCCCGAAATGTGTTTAATCCAAACCGAACCCTATCCGAACGCAACCCGATTACTTGATCCGATCCGATCCTATCCTAACATAATCGGATCTGATCGGTTATAAATTCGGGTTGAGTTCGAATGAAATCCTATCTAACCCGATCAACCCGAAATCTGATCGAGTTGATCCGAACCCGACCCTAACCCGATATTGCCCAGCCCTACAATTAAGAACATTAGGCTTATTTTCAAAACTCCTAGCAGCAACATCTGGATATTGAATGCATGAAGTGCTTAGAATAAGTAATGGGCTAAAATAATCTTTAAAAGGCTTTTCTTGTTGTTCTCTAGCCATTTTATCTTCAATTTGGTCAACTTTTCTTTTAAAGCATCTTTCTTTCTTTGATGAAAAGTTCTCTAAATTTCACTATCTCTTGGTTCTAAGTCACACAATAGAGATCTACGACCAACCATGCAATCACACAAGAACAATTAAAATAAATAAATAAAATAAAATATGCAAAAAGAAAAGGAAAGAGAAACTAACCTAATCAGCTGTTATAAAAACTAACTACTAGGGTGAGAATTAGAAAGCTCAAACCTGTAACTTACACTACTCCCAATTTAATTTATGTTGACTCCGAACAGAAACTATAAAAAGAAAAAAAATTAAAGGACACTAATGATAACAAAAGTAAAGAAAAATTAAAAAGAACAGATAATAATATTAACAACAATAATAATAATATAACTAATTAAAACCTAAGACACGTGACCCTTAAAAAAAACTATTCCTAATTTAACAACCACGACTTAAAAGAAATAATAATTTAAATAAAATAAAAACTAAAATTTAAAACACACACTAATTGACCAATCGGATTTTTTTTTAAAACTTAAACTATAACTAAAGGAAAAATTAAATCAACCTAAATTAGACAAACTTTCCAATACAGTCCCCGGCAACGGCGCCAAAAACTTGTTGTACAAATTTTAATGTACTCGCAAGTGCACGAATCTATTGTAATATAGATTAGGAATAACGAGATCGAACCTACAAGGACTGTTAATTTTTAAGAAAGTAAAACTTAATCTAAGCTAATTATAATTCTACTCTAATTAAAAAGAAAATATTTTGTTTGAAGAAATTAAAACTAAAGATGCAATTAAAATAAAAACAAATAAATTAACACAAGATTCAAGAGATTGAAGCTGCCAGTGTTTCAAAATCCACCACAATTCAACTTAATAAATATCTAATTACCAATCAATTCCCAATTTTGGAGTGACAACTCGAAATCAATCTATGTCTGCTCATGAATATAATAATTAAGTCCAATTAAAATTAATCTTATGGAGGTTTTTTTTTTCTGCTTAATACTATGATATCTAAGCATCCCATGTAAACAATATTGAATAACAAAGAGTCAAAATTTTCCTAAGCACTCTATGCAAACAATTTAATGAAAGACACAGAATCAAAGATAATCACATATAAATTTTATAAATCCAAGCATATGTTTAGTCAAATATTTATCCTAACAATCAATAATGCACTTTATCATCGTAAACTTCTTTTAATTACCAGTTCTCTCGTTCTTCTTCTTTTTACACAAAAAAACATGAGCAGCAGAGACATGACAATGGTAGATGACAATGGTAGATTATATTGAGAAAAATTCCAGCCTATTGCATTGATTTTGGTTTTTACACTATGATAAGTGTAGGCTTTTCGGCATTGCTATGATTGTCTTCCGATCCGAAAAACAGTAATTTATCTCTATAAGCGATCGTAATTTAACTTCTGTTTTGTGTGCCAGTAAGTATATTAATTGTTTCAATTAATAACAGCATGCTTATATTATACAACAAACAATCTTTATAATTGTCATTTATATACGTCATGTTGGTCTTGATCATTTCCACATGTGCATGACACATTATGGTATTGATTTCTGTCATGTGCATTAATGATAATGATTTGAGAAGGATTTTCGTGTGAATCCTATCGATCATCCGCATATACATATTATTGCCCGATCTAATTGATGTAACATAGAGTTATTATTTACACTAAGTGTGATGATGACATTTTGGACTTGTCACGGGAAAATCACGAGCCATGGCATTTACCTGCATACAATCTATGTTGGGGGGTTTCACGTTCTTGTAACATGCCAAAGCGGCCAAAGCCCAACCTTTGCGTGAATTTTACTTACTACTATGAACAAAGAACAATAACCTAAACATGTGACACCTATGTATTTTACAATTTCAAATATTATTCCTTTTGGGACCCATGTATCTCACATGGAAGTCGTCATGCATCTCCCCCAATAGCCTAAACATGTGACACCTAATGCAGTGAAGCAAATATTAAATGTGTCTTATCTTTTTCCCTCTTTCACTCCATCCACGTTGCATTAAAACGCAACCTATACGCTCCTTTTTAACCTCTATAAATTAAACCCGCATGCAATATCACTTTCACAATCACACTCAATGTCTGCCCTCTGATCTCTATAATCCCTATCTCCATTATATCATCACCATGGCCCACCCAGTTGCTCCGGTTTCACCACCGTTGAAAGATGATCTAGACATTGTGATCCCCACCATCAGGAACTTGGATTTCTTGGCGATGTGGAGGCCCTTCTTTGAGCCTTACCACCTCATTATTGTCCAAGACGGGGATCCCACCAAAACGATTTAGGTCCCCGAAGGTTTTGACTATGAGTTGTACAACAGGAATGATGTAAATCGGGTTCTTGGACCCAAGGCCAGCTGCATTTCCTTCAAGGACTCTGCTTGTCGCTTCTTTGGCTTCTTGGTTTCCAAAAAGAAGTACATTTTCACCATTGACGATGACTGCTTTGTAAGTTTCACCATTCTTTTTCTTTCTTAATGACATTTTCTTTTCAAGTTTCTGCCTTTAAATGGGCTGAATTTCTCTTTTTTAATTTGGGTCTATAGTAATTGAGGACAATGACGTGGAAATAAAAATCTTCGTAATAATAATGAGTTATAGTTTGACTAAGAAGTGCATGCACCGCTGGGCTCTTTACCCATCTTGGAGTTGAAAAAGCAGTCCTATTTGAACAGAAAAATTAAACTGAAAGAAGACAGAATAAATTATAATAGTATATGTTCTAAGGAAAAAAATAAAATATTTCGGTATTGTAGTTCATTTTATTTTTTTAAATATTTTTAATATTTTTCGAGTTTGTCAAAATCAGTGTTGATTTATCTTATTTTGTAACTGATTTATCACTGTTTATACGATTATTTTGTGTTCAAATGTCGTTGCTCTCTCATAATACGCGACACGTGTTAAACATGCATTAGGACTTAAATGTAATTTTTGGCATTTTTTGCTGACTTATTTTTATTTATTTTGACCTTGGTGAATGGTGAGGAGGTGGCGAAAGATCCAAGAGGCAAAGAGATAAATGCACTAGCACAGCACATACAGAATCTGCTGGCACCATCAACGCCATTTTTCTTCAACACACTATATGATCCTTACAGAGATGAAGCAGACTTTGTTAGAGGATACCCATTTAGCTTACGAGAAGGAGTGCCTACTGCTGTTTCTCACGGACTCTGGCTCAACATTCCTGATTATGATGCCCCCACTCAGCTTGTCAAGCCTCGTGAAAGAAACTCCAGGTTACTTTTTCGACTACACAACACCACTGCTAGCTAGTAAAGCAAGAGGAATGTTAATTTTTGCTAATTGTGAATTGATTTTAGCTGACAGGTACGTGGATGCGGTCATGACAATCCCAAAAGGCAGTCTCTTCCCAATGTGTGGAATGAACCTGGCTTTTGACAGGGAACTCATCGGTCCCGCCATGTACTTTGGGCTCATGGGTGATGGTCAGCCCATTGGCAGATATGATGATATGTGGGCTGGCTGGTGTGCCAAGGTATTACATTATACATTTAGGGTGCGTTTGGCGGTATTATATTATGTTGTATTACATTATTTTAATACAGATGTATTACATTATGCTGTAGGGTATGTTTGGTTTCCAGCATTAAATGGGATTATGAGTGTTTGGCGGTATTATATTATGCTGTATTACATTATTTTAATACAGATGCATTACATTATGCTGTAGGGTCCAGCATTACATGAGATTATGGGTATTAAAACACTGTTTACATTCCCATAATCCAATGCCTATGTTTGGAGGAAAGGGGGGGGGGGCAGGTTGGGACTATTAATTTAGCGCCTTCTTCTTTTTTTTTTTTTTGGGTTTTTGGTTTTTTGATTTTTGTTGTTTTTTCTCTTTTTTTTTTAATAATAATAAATAAATATGAACTTATAATATAATATTAATGTTTATTTTCTTTTATTTTAAAATTATAATTATAAATTTATTATTTATATTTTAATTTTTATTATATTAAAAATATAAATAAATAACATTTAGTTATATTTTCATAATTAATATATAAAATTAATTAATATTTAATAAGTTAATATAAATAATAATAAATACTTAAATAATATATAAAAATAAAAATATAACATAATATTACATTATTTAACAATATTATAGTAAATAATATATAAAAATTGATTTTTTTTACTTTATGATAATAATAATAAATAAATAAATATAACTTTTTAATTTAACATAATATTATATAATATTGATTTTTATTTCTTGTTTTCACATTATAATTATTAATATAAATTAAAAAATTTATAATTTATTACTCAATAATATTATATTATATTTTTTATTTTATATTATAATTTATTAATAAATTTATAATTTAATATAACTAATAATAAATACTTAAATTGTATATAAAAATATAATATGATATTACATTATTTAATTATATTATAATAATCAATATATAAAAATTAATAATTTTTAAATAATACACCTGCATTAAAATAATACAATTTTATATACTTACAGAGTATATTTTAAAATAATGCAATAGTATATTTTTATATACTATTTTAAAAATTATTAATTTTTATATATTGATTATTATAATATAATTAAATAATGTAATATTATATTATTTTTATATACTATTTAAGTATTTATTATTAGTTATATTAAATTATAATTTATTAATAAATTATAATATAAATAAAAAATATAATATAATATTATTGAGTAATAAATTATAAATTTTTTAATTTATATTAATAATTATAATGTACAAACAAGAAATAAAAATTAATATTATATAATATTAGGTTAAATTAAAAAATTATATTTATTTATTTATTATTATTATCATAAAGTAAAAAAAACAATTTTTATATTTTATTTACTATAATATAATTAAATAATGTAATATTATGTTATATTTTTATTTTTATATATTATTTAAGTATTTATTATTATTTATATTAACTTATTAAATATTAATTAATTTTATATATTAATTATGAAAATATAACTAAACATTATTTATTTATATTTTTAATATAATAAAAATTAAAATATTTAGGTTATGGTGGTATATTAAAGCAAGTAGATAATAATAAAGAACAAATAGTACAGTATGTTTCTGCACATTGGAATGAATGCTAGAAAAATTACTCTACTATTAAAAAAGAAATTCTTTCTATTGTATTATGCATTTCTAAATTTCAAAGTGATTTATTGAATCAAAAATTTTTGCTTAGAATTGATTGTAAAGCTGCAAAACATGTTTTAGAAAAAGATGTTCACAACATTGCCTCAAAACAGATTTTTGCACGATGACAAGCTATTTTAAGTGTTTTTGATTTTGATATGAATTTATTAAAGGTGATACAAATTCTATCCCTGATTTCCTAACCAGGGAATTTCTCCAAAACAGATAATGCCGCCCAAAAATAGCAAGTAGATAATTGAAAACCAATTTTAGGTGCGAAGGGTCACTTAATTGCTACCTTGCCTAAAATAGCAATTAGACTTTCTATTCTTGTCAACTGTTTTCCTAATGTATTTAGGTTCGCATTACAAAAATTATTCTGTTTGATAATGCTACCTAAATTTGTCTCTGGATCATTTGATTTATGGATTTTGTAAGGTGAGGCTTTAACCTGGACAGGAGGTATTCCATGGTCTATAGTAACACTCCTAAGAGGTGGATGCTCAGATTCAATGGTTTGATCACTGTCAGAAAGATTCCATTCTGTAATCTTTTTTCTGACCGTGATAGGATTTGATTCTTTAAAGGGATAAGTAATCCTATTTTCTGAGGCATATATTTCAAACCAATAAAAAATAGAATATAAACTTTATGAGAATTAACAAATTCATAATAGACCTTTTGGATTTCATTTTTTTTATTTAAGAAATTTTTGAAAAACCAAAGTCTTTTTCCCTTGTTATTCTCTGAATAAAAATCTTTATGAAGAAGAATTTTATCAAGTTCAAAGTCTTTGTCAAGGACACTTATTACATTTTCTGTGACAGCAGAAAATGTAGGAGATGTAGGAAGAGAAGGTTCTTTCTCTTCTTGGCTTTGGTCATGTTGACTACTAGTGTAGATAAGATGTGGGACACTAGTTGTATAGTCAACTGAATGTATGGAAGAGCTGGGTATATCCGATGTGGAAAACCTAGGTTGACTTTTTATAGGCTGGAAAGGAAGATTTACTACGGAAGGGATTTTGGAAAATCTTATTTCCAGTGAAGGGATACTAGAGACAGAATCCTTATCTGAAAATCTAGACGAAGTATATCTTCTAAAGGATAATTTGACTTTACCATCGGAATACTGAGTCACATTTTGAACTCTGTATTGGGCTCTAGTTGTTTAGGAATCACTAGTTTAGTGGCTCCTTCTAGAATCCATTCCTCAGAAAGATTAACATCTTTCCATTAGATAGGTTTTGGAATAACAGTGTTGGCTTTAGACAGGTCAGTCTGCAAGAGAAGAGTCTCATCTCTTTTTGACTGGAATTTATGTTGCGTGTTAAACGCAGAGTTCATGGCTTTATAAGAAATTTTGAAAATTAAGGCAACAAGAACAGATCCTTCAATCATATGGTAATTATGAGTCTTGATCTGTAAAATCATGTTTTTGAGAATGTTTTTGTCTTTTAAGGAAACTGTTATGTTTGGATAACAGCTAAAAGAAATAGGACCTTTACAGAGACTTGATTCTATGCTACTTAGTAGAGAGTCATCAAAGGAGATGAATCTCCCGCCTCTGAGAACAGCAAGAATGGAAGTATTTAATCCTTCTTTACTTAAAGGTTTTATTCCGACTTGTATTAAGCCGATGTGAACATAATTAAAGTTCTTTTCTTTTAATCTCTTTAGAGATTGTTCTGAGAACAAGTGTATTGTCTCAAAAGGTTTTGAAAGGGTTATATCTCTTTCTTCGGTCTTTATAACAAAATCTGTTTTTAGAAAATCAAGCTTTTTTGTTTTGTAGATCATGTCTTTAGAGATTTTCGTAATTCCCAACAGTCTATTGCTTTATTGAAGTCTTCAACTATGAATTCTTCTGAGTTTACAACATTCTTTGAATTACTAGACTTCCCGGAAGAAGAGCTAGAGAAAGAGGATGCTCTACACAGTAGAGAATCCATGCACGTTTAACCTATATGTGATCTAGTTTTACAAGTATGGCTACAATCTAAGGCTAAGAGTTGGTTTTACTGCCCTTCAACCAAATCGGGACTTAAGACCAAATACTACCAAGGCACTAACAAGGTAACTCCTTCACCACACAAGCAAAGTTTTAACCAAACACAGGTTTTAGGCACACAAAGTCTCTAACCATAAAACATCCTCCCTTGGCTCTGATACTAGTAGGGGCCAAGGGTAATGAGGTTTATGAAAGGAGACTTTGCCTAAAATTGGTTTTCAATTCTTAGTAAAATTGGTTTTCAATTCTAATTGCCATTCGTGGAGTGGCATTCATTCTAGTACAGTACAGTATTAGAGAGGGAGGCTTTACCCAAGTTTTAACCAAACACACAAAATCCTATTAAAGTGGCTCCCCTACTTGCCGCCCAAAAAGAGAGACAAAGGGAAAGGTATTCTTAAAGACCCAGAGCCCCAAACAAAACCTAAAGACACTCAAGCCACCCCTACTAAAGAAAAACTTTTATCTTCCACCATGCCAGTCAAATCCTGGATAGACATGGTCGATGAGCATGAAGCTCAGTCTAAAGCCACCACCCCTAAATTACAGGTAAAAGAATGGATGGACTTAATCTCGAGTTCTCTAGAACTCTTGCTAGCTCTTCAAATTTTTTCTCAAAATTAAGCACTTTCAAAAAACCCTCTAAAAGAACAAGAAAAAACTATTTCTAAAGACATGTCAAAATCTTCTTCTAATGTTGTTCTTTCAGGTGAAAGCTCTGGTTCTCAAATCGTTCTTTCACAACAAAAGCTTTCACAAGCTCTGGTTATCCTCGGATTGGTTTCATAAAACTCATCTTCAAAATATTTTATCTATGGAAGATGGATTTTATCACATTGATCCATTTCAAGCTATTTCAAAGCTTTTCCCGAAAGGCTGGTTTTTCAAACCATGGGATTTGTCAAAACCCAGTCTTTCTATCAAAGTATCTTGGAAATCACTGAGTTTGTAAAATTCAAACACTTCTTCCTCAGTGAATCCCATTCTGAGCCAGCCTATTTAACGGCTACTATTCTTAAAGTCTTAAGTCCAAAACAGCGGGGAGATCAACTCCACAAATTAAAGACTTTCCCCGCCAATTTTCAAATGAGTCTAAACCATTGCTTACAATTTTCTTATTGGGATTACCAACAAGCATGGTTTAACACTTTCTTCATACAAAATCCTAAAAAAACCCATTCATGGTTATTCTTCTTCAACTCGGAGATAACCATCCAAAGCCTTCCAAATTGGTTCCAACATGGTGGAACTATTTCGGACCCAGCCCAGAAATACTCATCCTAAATGCCACTCACTGTTTAAACCTTTTCAAAGCCCATTATGTTCCTTCAGAGTCCGAGAAAAGGTTTCCTTCGTTTCTTTGTTTTTGTACAAATTTCTTCCTTCCTTGGGTTTGGATGTGGGATTTCCAATACCATACCTACGAAGCCCAATTGATTTTAAAGAGAAGTTTTAAAGTCAAATGGTGGTCAAAATTCGATGAAAAGTCAAAGCTGACTGACGCCACAGTTCGAGCATGGCTTTCTTCAAAAGGCCTTCTCGAGCCCAATATCAAAGATGTTAAAGCCCAAAATACATTCCTCACTCAAAAGTCAAAAGCCCAATCCCTTTTGGCCAGTGCAAAGAATGAAGATGAGTATTTTAAAGTGATGAAGCAGCTCCTCGCCTCAAGATCCGAGCCTTCAGTTGCTGACTCCTCTGACGATGATGATGAGCCCTTCATTTCCCTTGGAGATGATAACGAAGATGATTGCTTCAGTATTTTCCCTCCAATAAAGAAATTGTAATATTATTGTAATCTTTTATATTGTAATTATCCCTGTAAAAAAAAAAAAGAGTAAATATATATATATATATATATTTCTGCTTTATCCTAGAAAATCGTCTTCCTTCACTCACTATCCTTATCACAAGGAAAAAGCTGTGAAGACAATTTTCACTAAAGATTTTTATTTTTAAAGTCACTATCCCCCATGTGAGACGCGGTCCCGAAAATTTGAAAAGCCAATAATGCTGTCTCCCACGTGAAGACTCTCAAAAGACGAAATGACAGCAAAAAGCAAAAGAAAAAGACAAAAGCCATGTGAACCCTTCCGGGATTCACGCTCCACAAGCCCATGTGCTGCTACAGCAAAAAGCAAAAGCAAAAGACAAAAGCCATGTGAACCCTTCCGGGATTCACGCTCCACGACTCCAAGCATCCAAGATATATATTCCCTTCTTTCGAATAGAGGGGGCAGAGTTTAGAAAACAGAGCTTTTTAAAAAGAGTTTTTGGAGAAGCTTTAGAATTTTTTTGAGTTTTCTCTGTAACTTTCTCTGAAAGAAGAATTCTGTATAAAGATCTGTATTTATATTTTCTCATATTCATCAAGCATCCTCTATTTGTAAAGCTTCTACAACCTTGTTCTTGGAATAAAGCAATATAAAATCGGTACTTCTTAAACTCTCATTTTTCTTTTTTATAATTTATAAACTGCTACGTTCCTCTAAGGCATATAGACCAGATCTCTCTCACCTTAGTTGTATTTCTTCTTCTCCCTCCATCCATTCAGAATACTATTTCTGGGATCCAGATTTAGTATTTTATGAGCCTTTGTATTGCTTAGGATTGTAAAAATATTTTTATTAAAGATCAATATTTTATATTTTTAGTATTTGGTAGGAAACCCGAATGTGCGGGATATTGATCAGTTCTAAGCCTGATCTGGTTCCAAAGGCAGTAGCTACTGCATCCTTCCGGTCTAACAACACCATTTACTAGATCTATAAATATCCCTGCTTTTTCTGTTTTATTTGGTTTTTAATTGTGTTTATTCTGTTCATTACACACACTCCACGAATCCTGATCTTGGCCCCTACTAGTTCTCTTCATTTTATAGGTGACCCTTCGCACCTTAGAGATAAAAATGCTAAGTTACTACACAACCTTAGGTGTAGAAAACTTAGTGAGTTCCAAAGCTATAAAACCACTTTCTTTACTAGACTTTTCCTAAGAGATGATGCAAATCATGTAACTTGGAAGGAGAAATTCCTTGCAGGTTTACCTACTCTCTTAGGAGAAAAGGTCAGAAATACCATTAAAGCCCTAAATGGGGATCGCATCCCTTATGACGACCTCACTTATGGTGAATTAGTCAGTTTTGTCAATAAAGAAGGTCTAAAGATTTGCCAAGATCTTAAACTTCAAAAACGTCTAAAATGGGAGCTTAGAAAGTCTAAGCAAGAATTAGGCAGTTTCTACAAACAGTTTAATTATGATCTTTTTAAGGCATCTACTTCTAAAGATTGTAATGGTAAGTGCTCCTCGAAGACTTACAAAAAACATTACAAATCCAAAAGTCATAAGTATAGGCAACCTTCGAAAGATCTTAGAGAATCTTCCCATAAGAAACCTTATAGGAAGTCTCATTTCTCTAAAAGAAAGGATTTTAGGCCTACTTCAAAAATCACTTTTAATTACAAAGAAGCCACTTGTTATAAATGTGGCAAGAAAGGCCATACAAAGAATTATTGTAGGATGAACAGGAAATTCCAGACTAAAGTCAGGTTTCTTGGTCATTATATTTCCAAAGGAACCATAACTCCCATAGAGAGATCTCTTGCATTTCCCAATAAGTTCCCTGATAAAATTAAAATATAAATAATAAATAATAAATTTATTAATTTATTAATTTATAATTATAATTATAATTTTAAAATAAAATAAAATAAAAATTAATATTATATTATAAGTTCATATTTATTTATTATTATTTAAAAGAAAAAAGAGAAAAATAAAAAAAACAATAAACAAAAAAAAGAAAAAGGCTGCCGCATTAGCCAAACCTGACTCTTAGTCGGGTTTGCATGGGCCTGGAATTATGGGAATGTAAATAGTGTTCTAATACCCCATAATCTCATGTAATGCTGGAAACCCCCTTAGTGTTGGGCATCGTTTAGTGTTATTGTTTGGCAGCTACGTAATGTTTGTTAAACTAAATTTTACGTTATGCAGCAGCTATGAATTAAAAACTTGTAACACTTCAATACTAAATAAAGCTTTACTCTTGTTATTCTATTGATGATTTGCACATAATTTAAGCATAGAAAATTTTCTCATTATGTGTAATGAATTCACTGTCCAGGTATTCTGTGATCATCTGAGTTTAGGGTGAAGACAGGGCTGCCATACATTTGGCACAGTAAGGCAAGCAACCCATTTGTGAATTTGAAGAAAGAATACAAGGGCATATGTTGGCAGGAAGAGATCATTCCATTTTTCCAGTCTGTACTTCTCCCAAAGGAATGCACAACAGTGCAGAAGTGCTACATTGAGCTCTCCAGACAGGTGAAGGAGAAGCTAGGGCCATGGCAACATGGATTGAAGCTTGGGATCAGCTCAACTCACCAGCAAAGCAAGCAACTGCTAATAAAAAGAATGAATCCACTCCAGCACCAAGTAGATTGTGGCTTATCATAGCTTCAAGTTCTCTTAAATACTATTTGGGGTGATCTAATAGTTTATCTATGTTGCTTCATCGTTTTTCTAGCATTCGTGTTCTCAACTCTATTACGTACTATTGTCATTTTACCATAATAAAGATACTTGTTTTGCTATTACATTAACACTAGGAAATAGAACCGCGCTTCGCGCGACTTTGGAAAAAGAATTTAGAAGAATTTTGTTAACCTTTATTTTATATTTTGTTCATTCTATATTTCAATTGAATTTAGACTGATTTTCATTAATGTTTCTTTTACATTAATTATTTTAACCACTACGTACCGTTGTTTAGTCTACCACGTCTGTGAGAAGATGCTTTGGCTGCCTAGAACATATTTTCTAAATAATTTTTCTTGTGAATACGTTGAATAATTTCTAAGGGCTATACCCTTTTTCATTGTACTTTTAACAATTTTTCTTCAACAAATATTGGATGTATTCATTGAAAAAGAAAATTAAAAATTAAGTAATAACTAGTGAAGTCAAAGATCAATTCTTATGATAAAACAATAACTAAAAAAATGATTAGAGATATTAATGGTGCATTTAAAAACTTGTAACCACTAATATCATAATAATAATTAATTTACTATTGTAAATTTGTAACTAAAGAAAACAATTAAGGGTTTCTAAACCTTTTACACTAACAGATAATATGAAGTTAATGAATTTTTAAACTTCATATTATTAAAAATAAATAGATTTTTGTTAAACATATGTCAAACTGTAATAAAATGAAAATTTAATTGTACATCAAAAATATACTTAACCTAAATGATTAGAAATATTAATGGTGCATTCAAAAATTTGTATCCACCAATATCATGATAACAATTAATTTACTATTGTAAATTTGTAACTGAAGAAAACAATTAAGTGTTTCTAAACCTTTTACTCTAACAGATAATATAAAGAATTTTTAAACTTCATATTATTAAAAATAAATAGATTTTTATTGAACATATGTCAAACTGTAATAAAATCAAAATTTAATTGTACATAAAAAATATACTTAACCTAAATGATTAGAAATATTAATAGTACATTTAAAAACTTGTAACCACCAATATCATAATAACAATTAATTTACTATTGTAAATTTGTAACTGAAGAAAACAATTAAGGGTTTATCTTTTACTCTAACAGCTAATAAGAAGTTAATGAATTTTTAAACTTTATATTATTAAAAATAAATAGATTTTTATTTAACATATCTCAAATTGTAAAAAAATCAAAATTTAATTGTACATAAAAAATATGCTTAACCTAAATGATTAGAAATATTAATGGTGCATTTAAAAACTTGTAACCACCAATATCATAATAATAATTAATTTACTATTGTAAATTTGTAACTGAAGAAAACAATTAAGGGTTTCTAAATCTTTTACTCTAACAGCTAATGATTTCTAAATCTTTTACTCTAACAGCTAATACGAAGTTAATGAATTTTTAAACTTCATATTATTAAAAATAAATAGATTTTTATTAAACATATGTCAAATTGTAATAAAATCAAAATTTAATGAATTTTTAAACTTCATATTATTAAAAATAAATAGATTTTTATTAAACATATGTCAAATTGTAATAAATTCAATATCTTAATAGAATAGAAACTTCAAGTTGCATATTAAATTTGAAAAAAAATATAGAGAAATTTCATCACTTTCTATTTATTAAAGCGGAAGATGAAAATGACCAAAAATAAAATAAAAAACAAAAAACAAAAAATTATAATGCGAGGCTTGGTAAAGGACTACAAAACTAAAAGATAAGAAACTTTAAAAAAAATTCAATTTGATATAATAACCATATTATGCCATTCATAGATATTATTAAAAATCAAAAATAAATAGAAGAAAATGATGAGGCAGAGCATGGAATTAACAAAGACTATGAGAATTCAATCATGGACCAATATTTCTTCAAATTTAATAAAATATTAGACACACAGAAGCAACAATCATACAAATAAGACATAAATCACACCAAAATAAAAAGTAAAAAATTACCCTGCCATAGGCATTAACATCAAGGCCATTCCCGATAAGCTCAATAATCTCATTCTTCAAGTACTTATGAACCGCATTCATCTTCTTTATAATTGCTTCAACAAATGTTTGCTGCAATAAAAATTAAAAAATATGAGGAAAAAAACAAAACACAAAATGGTGAACAAAAACAAAAACAAGGCCAATTTAGGGTTGATCTTTTGAACATACATTTTTTTGTAGAATTTTGATCTCCCCAAGTCAAACATGGTGGCAGTCTCTTGAAAAAATGGAAAAAAAAATGGACAGCAAAATTTGGTTAAAAAATATAGCAAAAAGATTTAAGTTTCGGGGTTAAAAAAGGTCTGCCTTAAGCTCCCAAAGCTTAAATTTTCCATCAACAAAATCATAGTATCCACCTCTCAATGCTAGAGTCCCGTTTTGCACTGCCCTTTGAACATATGGATAAGTTAAAAGATTTACCAGTGAAAAATTCACCGATTCCTGCCGCATATTATAATTTACCCAGTGATCATTAACTTAATTAATATCTATATAAAGAAAATATAAAGTAATTGTCTTAAAATTTGTAATTGGTGTTTACGTACCCTTTCGCACAATGGCTTTCCAAGCTGGTGTGAACCCTCCTCATAGTCCTTGGCAAGACACTTCTTATTCTTCTTCCCAAGATCATGCAACTACACATCGTTACACTTGCTTTTTATTTTCAACATTGATTTTCTGGCTTCTCTGAGCATTATACTACTACTCATAAGCGACTTACCACTATTGAAGTGTAGGATTTTTATGTGGGTTTTGATGGGGACAATGTGGGTTGCAATCACTGCAATGGCAATGACTTACATGGTCTCTGTAGATTTCCTACTAGACAACGTTTCATTACTTCCATCTGCTCCATATATTTTATCTTACATATGGTTTTGCACTGAAGGGACTCTATTTCTTGGGCACGTGATTCCCTTACAGTCAAGATGATTATGTATTTTATTCACAGCAAGAAGCAACCGTGCATAATGGTTGCTTTGTACATACAAAAGCATTGTTCAAAGTGAAATTTCAATAAGAGTCTACATTGTCACTTTTTTGTTATAATGTTAACTTTCAAATCAAATTGTTTATAGTGACATATGAATTTCCACTTCTTTTGATAAGTAGAAATAATTTTGATAAAGTTTAACTTGTGAGAGACAGTGAAAATGTTGATGATAAAAACCTGAGTTATTGTGCAGGTTTAGGTTTAGCTTCTTATGTGAGGTAAGTCCTGGCAATAGAGGCTGCCTGCTCCAAAAGCTGAAGGTATCAAATCCTCAAAACTCTCCAGCTGCAGCTAAATGCAACCGGACAAAATTAAAAGAAAAAGAAGCTAACATTGTTCAACCATTACCCTTATTCAAACTTTTATGAATTGACAAAAGGACACCAGAATTTCATGCCTTTTTAAATTCAATGCAGTCTTGGAACTATCATCATAGGGTAGCTCCGGTCAATGGTCCTTTAACAAATTTCAGCTCCAACCCAACAATTAATAATAAAAAATTGAACTGCAAATCAAGTTAAAATGAGAGAACGATGGAGACTTGGTCATTAAGCATTTTTTGACTTATCACCTTTTGCTAATCATTGTCAACACTACATATATGAATTCACTGCCAGCTCTAATCTTTTAGCCACGCCCACATCCGACACGTTTCAAAATCCTCTGCTCCGTCCTCTAAATATCTGTCGCAATTTTTAAATTTAAAACATAAATCAATAATAAATCTGCAAAATAGTTTAAAATTTAAAATTAATTTTAGCTTTTTTAAATTAATATATACACATTACCTGTCTATGTGCGCCAAAATATTTTCTGATGACATAATAACTTCTGGTATCTCTCTGAGAGTAGATGATTCCTGCTCAAAATTAAAAAAATTTAAAAAAAGAAAAAACGAAAACAGATTGAGAAATGAAAAAAAAAATAGATTTTGTAAATTAAGAAAAACAATTGTTGAATAAAGAAAGTTAAACAGAGTTGTTACCTTGATTTTCTTAAGTAACTCGTATCTGGTCATTCCAGGCATACAATAATCTTTGATTATCAAATTCACTCACATCTAATCCAAGGATTTGCAGGGCTCTCCTTCAGCTATCAACTGCAGTCACTGCAAACGGAAATATAAAATCATGAAAAAAAATTAAAAAAACATAATTGAAGAAAAATGATAAGAAAATACAGACCTTTACAAGACGAGATTGCAAGGCTTCGAGAAGTTGTTGATCGTCCTCCTCCTTCTTCCTTGTCAAAATTAAGTCTCAAATCAAATGAGGGTTTTCATTTTGTCAAGCTCCAATATCATAATAACCTAAACTAAGTTATTGATCTAAGTTTCAAGGCATTATGCCAAACCTACAAGGGATCAAAATCTTGTAAGTTTCACCTAATTCGTATAATTTACTGAAAGATCATGGACAGTTTGAAATCCCTCTAGCTATCATGTAAAGATTTCCAAGGACAAAATGAACAATATTTGAAAGAGAAAAACAAAATAAACAAAAGAGAAAGATAGATGTACCCTGCGCAAAATTTCAGCTCCAGATTTTATTCGTTCTTGTGTGGCATATTCTTCTATATGCCCTTCAAAAGTATCGTCATCTTCCTCAGGTAACAGAGAAGCATTCCATGGCATCAATCATTCAACATCCACTCAATAGCATTCACCGACACGAAATTCTCAAACGCCCATAGGCTATCTTTCACACTATATTAAACCCATAACATTTCAAACATTAAAAATATGAAAAAAAAAACTTTCAGGATCTGAATCAATCAACAAAGAAATAAAAACAAACCCACGAAACGATTCAATGAATCAAATACAGGAATCGAGAAATCAAATCGTCAAAAGACAAAAACATGACCTGAGTCTACTTGAAAGAGCAAGATAGAGAGGTCATGCAGGCTGAAGTTCCTGTAACTGAAGCCATTGAATAGAGATATGAGATTTGAAGTTGAAAAGAGAGAGAGAGCGGGGGGAGGGAGGGGACGACGGAGACCACGAAGACTAAGGAAAGCAAAGGTCACTTCTCTGTTTTGCAAAGGTCACTTCTCTCTGTTTGGAGAGCGAGAAAGAGAGCGAGAAAGAGAGAGAGAAAATGAAAGGTAACCAAATTATAGAATTTATTGTTATTATTAAATTTAATTATAGAATTTAATTTTTTATTTCTTTGACGTTAGGAAAACAAAAAGATGAAAATTAGTGAGGAAATAGTGAGGAGAGATAGTAATTTATGAGATAATAGATAATATGAAAAGAAGAGTAACGGTGATGCCACATTGCTTCCTCAATCATCAGCTTTATATATATATATATATATATATATATATAGGAATAAGTAAATGATATTATGGCATGCATTTAATATCCTCTAATTTAATATCTAATAATTAAAAAAAAGCAATAAAACTATTAAATAAAGAGACGATAATGCAATTATCCATTTCACTTTCTTTAATCCTATCTTAATTTTTTTAATCTTAATATCACCATTAACGAAAGTTGGGCTTTACAGATTTGATCATACTCAATCTATAATTTTAAAGTTATTTTCTGTATGTTCCCAACCTTCAACAGCTCTAAACATTGATCTTCTCCACAACTCTTGTAATTCTAAACAAAAATGGTGCAAAGGAAGACTTACTTGTTCAGAACTTGTATACAAGAAGAAAACATAGTGTAAAACAAATTTTTAAAAAAAACTTATCTTTCTTTAAATATTGAGTGGTTAATTATAGTAAAAATTCTCTAAAATAATATTATTGGGACCGGAAAAAAATATCATTTAAGCAATGTTATTTATTTATTGATAAATTAATAATTTATTAATTTATCGATAAATGAGTATTTATTAATTTGTGAAGAGTTTTCTTGGTACATGTATTATTTTTTTAACTAAGATACATGTATGAGTTAAAAATACAAATGTACATAGAGGCCAAAAAGTTCATGTAAATACATTGTAATTATCATGTATTTACAAATTATAGTAATAAACTAATACAAGCACATATACATTGAAGCCAAGAAGTTAATGTAAATACATTTTAACTCACTACAAGAAAAATGACATTTTATTACAAAAAAAATTAGTCACTAAAGATAATAAATTAGTCACTTTAAATTTTTTATGACAAAAAATAATCGTCACACGTTAGTCGTAGTAGGACCGTCTTAAAAGGTTTTAGCGATCAAAATTATTTTCTTCATGTTAAAAATGTGTTTTTGTGACAAAAATAATTGTCTTAAAATTAAGTTAAAATTGTCACAAATGGTAATCTAAATGGTCAAATTAGAGATTTAAATATGCAATCAATGACACTTTCTATTTGTCACAATATGTAGTTTATAGTGACTATAATTTTTGTCTTAAGTGTATATAAATATAGTCGCAATAATTATAAAAAATCGTCATTTTAGATGTTTGAAGATACAATTAGCTAGCAACGCTACTTTTTTGTTGTTGAAGTTTACATATCGCAACATTTCATAATCGTCACAAGTGGTTGTCATTTGTGACATTTTTTGCAAATATTATTGGTAATTAATTTAGTCTCAAATTTATTTTATGGACAATTTATTTTACTATTTCATGACTAATTAAATTGTATCAAAACATTTTAAGTGACCATTATCTCTTGTCATAAAATGTATTTGCAACTACAACGTTTATTCAAAAAAATAAATATATTGTGACGGATTCTTTCATTGCAAAATATATGTAATATAGTCTCATATTTTTAATTACAATATTCTTTATTTTTTATGACTATTTATATCGTGTCCAAAAAGTTGAAATGACTACTTTCAATCGTCGTTAAAAGAAAGCATCCACAACGATATATTTTTAGTCACATAAATTGATATATAGTGCCCAAAAAATTTTTGATTTAAAACATGTTATTCCATGACAACTAATTTCGTTTCAAATGACAAGCAATATAGTCTCACATTATTTTTAACCACAATATATTTTATTATTTGACGACTATTTATATCCTGTCCAAAAAGTTAAAGTAACTGTTGTGCAAATTTTAATGTACTCGCAAGCGTACGAATCTATTGTAATATAAATTAAGAGTAACGAGGTCGAACCCACAAGGACTGTCAATTTTTAGGAAAGTAAAATTTAATCTAAACTAATTATAACTCTATCTTAATTAGAATAAAAATATTTTGTTCGAAGAAATTAAAACTAAAGATGCAATTAAAATTAAAACGAGTAATTCAAAACAAGAATTCAAGAGATTGAAGCTACCAAGGTTTCAGAATCTACCACTGTTCAACTTAACAATTATCTAATTACCAATTAATTCCCAATTTTAGAGTGACAACTCGAAATCAATCTATGTCTACTCATGAATATAACAATTAAGCCCAATTAAAATTAATCTTATGTAAGTTCTTTTTCTGCTTAATAGTATGATATCTAAGCATCCCATGTAAACATATTGAATAACAAAAAGTCAAAGTTTTCCTAAGCACTCTGTGTAAATAATTTAATGAAAGACACAGAAGTTTAGTCAAATATTTATCCTAACAATCAATAATGCATGACAGAATTGGTGAAAAGATTTAATAATATTTAACCAAATATGTGAAATAAAAATCATAAACATTAAAGTACAAGTAAGGAATTAATTGAATAACAAGTAATTTATTTCATTGAATAGGACTTCATCCTTAATTTTAGTATAAAAAATTTAATTAGACACAAAGAGATTGAGAACAATAAAACCAGTAGAACCCATATGCGGCTGCTGCTCTGATTCTTCTCTCGGTTTCCGTCTCTGTCAGTTTCTCCCCTCTTGTCTGGCTGCGTCCCCCTTGTTTTTTTCTCTATTCACTGGCGGCCTCCTCTCCCCAAAGCTGAATAATGCTTGGCTTATATATAATTACGCCACCGACCTTATGGAAACCTGATGCCAAAAGGCTTGGCTCTTTAATTCGGTTTTATTTCATCTTGCCCACGTGCCCTCCACTTTGACTTAATCAAGCCATTTAATTTGCTATTGCTCCTCACATGTACTTCTTGCAAATTGGACAATTCCAATTCAATCATGAGCCCACTAATAATAAATCTAAATAATCTTCAGCTTTTCTCTAATTTAATTTATTTGAACACAGATTATTCCTAATCTTCAATTATTTTCTTGTTTAATAAAAACAAATAAACTAATTAAAAATATAAATAAAAAAAGACTAACTAATTTATTATTAGAGGAAAAATATATTAATAAATTACGCTTATTAGGATTAGGAACTAGTTGACTTAGAAATTTTCCTTTTTCTATGGTCGCTGCTATATTTTGCACTGATGAAGTTAGTTGTCCCATCATCCTCTCAAGGTTAGACATAGATTGCACTTGAGAATTCTGAGTGGTCCTTACCTTATTTCTTAATTCTGCTATAGCATCCTCTGTAGATTTAGATAGCTTTTGAATTGGTTCTTCCCATGGTTTAGGCTGTGAGAAATTCTGGTTAAATTGTCTAAAATTAGGTTGAGGAGCTTGAGGAACTTGAGTTGTTATATCATTCTGTTGAAAATCTTGTGACCATGAAAAATTGGGGTGATCTCTCCATCCTGGATTGTAGGTGTTGGAATAGGGATTATAGGTAGGTTGTCTTCTTATCATGTCAATAGAGTTGACTTGATCAGGGTAAGAATCCTGTTCAGGTTGGTTGTAGGCTTGAGGTGCAATAGGATTAACATCTGTCAATGAGGCTAATTGGCGAGAAATTCCCTCTATGTAGGTTCTAAGTTCTTTGATATCGGAACTAGATTCACCGATATAAACCTCATTCAATCCCTTTATTCTTCTAGTATTCCTTAAAGACCGACTCCTCTATTGGGAATTATCTACTTGTCTCAGGAAGAAGTCCTAAATTTCTGTTGCACTCTTGGACATAAGTTCACCTACACTAGTGGCCATCAACCACTCTTGAATATGTGGCAATAATCCTTCTAGAAAATATTAGCACTGGTGCCATCTTTTAAATCCATGATGAGGACACTTCAATAGTAAGCCATTAAATTTCTCCCATGCTTCAAAGAATTGTTCATCCTCTTTTTGTGTAAACTCCGATATCTCCTTGCAAATAGCATTAGTCTTGTGGACAGGAAAATATTTATTCAAAAATTTCTCAACCATTCTCTCCCAAGATGTAATGCTATTAGCTGGCAATGTGTTAAACCATGATCTAGCTCTATCTTTCAATGAGAATGGAAATAAACGAAGCTTAACATCATCTACAGAAAAGTTCTCATATTTAAAAGTTTGGCACACAGCATCAAAATCATTCAAATGATTATAGGGATCTTCATTATCTAAGACATAAAAAGATGAGAGACAATTAAGAACATTAGGCTTTATTTCAAAACTCCTAGCTGCAACATCTGGATATCTAATGCAAGAGGTGCTTAGATTAGGTAATGGACTAAAATAATCTTTAAAAGGTTTTTCTTGTGGTTCTCTAGCCATTTTATCTTCAATTATATTTTCCTCAATTTGGTCAACTTTTTCTTTTAAAGCAGCTTTCTTTCTTTGATGGAAAGTTCTCTCAATTTCACTATCTATTGGTTCTAAGTCACACAATAGAGATCTATGACCAAGCATGCAATCACACAAGAACAATTAAAATAAATAAAATAAAATAAAATAATAATAAAAATAAACTATGCAAAAATAAAGGAAAATAAAAATAAACTAAAAAAATAAAATAAACTAACCTGATAAGCTGTTATAAAAACTAACTACGAGGAAGAGAATTAGAAAGCTCAAACCTGTGATTTGCGCTGCTCCCAAATTAAATTCTACTGACTATTAACTTAATCTATAAAAAGAAAAGAAATTAAGCACAGTAACAGTAACAAAAGTTAAGACAAATTAAAAATAATATAAATATTAAAATTGCAAACACAAACGGAATAAAGCAAAAAAAAATTTACAAAACTAGAATTCAACTAAGCATGCACCCACGGAACCAAATCACACAATAACAATAAAAAAAATGAAAATAAAATAATGCTTAGTATTTAACGCCACTAAAGTCTTAGAACCTAAAAGTCAAAACAACTTGAAAACAATGCAAAAATCGATCTTAACTTTAAAAAAAAACGATAAAACTAATTTTTTTTTTCAAAACACAAAAACTACGAACTTATTAATATTATTGAACTAAATCAACCTAAATTAAATTAACTTTCCAATACAGTCCCCGGCAACGGCGCAAAAAATTTGTTGTGCAAATTTTAATGTACTCGCAAGCGTACGAATCTATTGTAATATAAATTAAGAGTAACGAGGTCGAACCCACAAGTACTGTCAATTTTTAGGAAAGTAAAATTTAATCTAAACTAATTATAACTCTCCCTAATTAGAATAAAAATATCTTGTTCGAAGAAATTAAAACTAAAGATGCAATTAAAATTAAAACGAGTAATTCAAAACAAGAATTCAAGAGATTGAAGCTACCAAGGTTTCAGAATCCACCACTGTTCAATTTAACAATTATCTAATTAATAATTAATTCCTAATTTTAGAGTGACAACTTGAAATCAATCTATTTCTACTCATGAATATAACAATTAAGCCCAATTAAAATTAATCTTATGTAGGTTCTTTTTCTGCTTAATAGTATGATATCTAAGCATCCCATGTAAATATATTGAATAACAAAGAGTCAAAGTTTTCCTAAGCACTCTGTGTAAACAATTTAATGAAAGACACAGAATCAAAGATAATCATATATAAACTTTATAGATCCAAACATAAGTTTAGTCAAATATTTATCCTAACAATCAATAATGCATGACAGAATTGGTGAAAAGATTTAATAATATTTAACCAAACATGTGAAACAAAAACCATAAACATTAAAGCACAAGTAGGGAATTAATTGAATAATAAGTAATTTATTTCATTGAACAGGGGTTCATCCTTAACCCTAGTATAAAAGATTTAATTAGACATAGAGAGATTGAGAACAAAAAAACCAGTAGAGCCCATATGCGGCTGCTGCTTTGATTCTTCTCTCGGTTTCCGTCTCTGTCAGTTTCTCTCCTCTTGTCCAGCTGCGTCCCCTCTATTTTTTTCTCTGTTCGCTGGCGATCTCCTCTCTCCAAAGCTGAATAATGCTTGGCTTATATATAATTACGCCACCGACCTTATGGAAACCTGATGCCAAAGGCAAATTGACAAAAATAACCAACAAACTTTAGCCTCTTTCACAACTAACCACTCAAACTTTTTCCTATCATAACTAGCCAAACACCTGAATTTTGGACCAAAGTGTCCTCGTTAGTTTCAACGAATTTACGAACACATGCCATTCTTGCAAAATCCAGGAGGAATCAATACTCAAAGCACTCTCAACACCTTCAACACTAACAAATCATCAAACATTCATCACTCTCAACAAATCAACCACTGTCATCAACAAGTGTTGCATAACTGAAGACATAATAATCAATTGTACAGCTTGAGGAGGTTAGTGTTTGTTCTTATAGCATAATATAAACTTTTAAAGCATTAAGATTAGGATTGAAGTTCAAAATTGATGTGGATTTTGTTGCAAATATTGTTATTTTCCATTATAAAAACAATGTGACTTGTTAAAATACTTAGCTTAAGTTGAGAAATCATTGAAAAAAATAAACACCCGAGCAAAAAACGAAACCCAAATAAGTGGGACAGGCAAAGCTTAGTGCGACAGGCAGTGGGACAGGTGCCTGTCGCACATAAATCCCACTGTATTTATGTCCCACTGCCTGTCCCACTTATTTAAAATTTGTCGGGTAAATTATGAAGGTCATAACTTATGATACATGCGTCCATTGTAAACGTATAATATATCGTTTCGAAGCTTGTGATGAGACGAATAAAAATCAGAATTGCTTTTGCTATTATACCCTAAACAAGAAAGAACATTGTGGTTGTATTTATGTACAACATGCACTAGTGGGACAAGTGCCTATCGCTCATAAGTAGCACTATATTTATGTGTGACAGGCACTTGTCCCACTACTTGTCGCACATACTATTGCCTGTCTCACTTGAACAAAATGTGTTGGGTAACTTCCGGAGGTCATAACTTAGGGTACATGTGTCCGTTTTAGGTGTATAATATACCGTTTCGAAGCTTGCAACGAGACAAATCAATTCCAAAATCATTTACACCATTATGCCTTGAAAGAAAACAAAAAATTTAATTGTATTTATGTGCGCACATAAAGTTGTATGTCACACAAACTGCGGTTATTCACATTACCAAGTTTTATAATGTGTAATAAATTTTTTGTGTATTTTAATATTTTTCAGGCTTCATGGATACAGTTGTGCTTCAAATGTGTTACGATGGTTGGTGGGAGACATTGGAGGATGGCCATATGGAGAACATAAATGCGAAGAATTCAGCTTTTATGGTTCATAAAGATTGTACGTTTGATCAGTTTCTTGCAAGAGTGTATGAGATTTTGCAGATTAATCGTGATGGACATATTATCTCGATGAAGACAACTTTGAGGTCTAGTAACATAACTTATCGTGCATGTTCACTACCTATGGACATATTTAATGATGAAATGGTCAAGGTTGTGTTACGTTTTGCCTCTGAGGTAAACTATGGGTGCATCCCTATATTTATTACGACATCTCCCGAGTTCCATTAGAAGATGTTGTGCCACATGCAGAAATTGAAACTTCTTTTAGAGCAAACGACTCTGTCCCTGACATTAAAGAAGATGTGTTACCACAGATGGTGCCGTTGCACCAACATTGCTCGCCAATTCGCGACAACAATGACACCATTTATGATAACGACATGACATTAGCAGACGTTGGAGGAGAGGTATTACCAATGATGACATCGTTACAGTAACGTTACTCTCCATTCCACAATAATGAATTCCACAACAATGATGATTCTATTGATGACATTAGGAACACAGAAGCGGATAATGTTTGTGTGGAACCGTATAATAGTATGAGGGACACTCACTTCGCTAGTTTATTTAATAATGAGGGTGTCGGTAATTCCGATATTCCTATTAATGATGAGGATGAGGGTCGATACGATATTCCTGGTAACAATAGAGATAGGCGACCTATTCCTCCAATGGTCCGTTTAAGGAGTAGGACAGCAGTCGACCCCCTTACAAGTATTATTTCAATTTTACCTTCTAACTTGGTTGCTGAAGACTTCGTTACAAGTGGAAATTCTGATTATATTGGTATGGGTAAGTTATTCGCTGAGAAGAATAAGTTAATACTGAAACTGCACAAAGTTGCCTTGAGGGATAAGTTTGATTTCAAGATTGCATGATCAACAACTACACGTTTTAAGGCCCACTGTTCTTCATAATCATGTAAATGGCATATTCGAGCAACAACAACTTCGAATGAGCATAATGTTCCTTGGGTAGTGAGGAGAGTCGATGATGTACACACTTGTTCTAATGAGATGTTGCCTAGTGGTAGTCGTCAAGTAAGGAGCCGGGTTGTTGTCATATTATCGTGGATAAATTGATTCAAGAAAGACGGATATACACTCCGAATGACATAAGAGCAGACATGCAGCAGGAATATGGTGTCCAATTAACATACCAGTAGGCATATCGAGCCAAAGAAGTTGGTCTTGATATAGTTCAAGGGACCCCAGCAGAGTCATACAACTTACTTCCCAAATACTCTCACATTTTGACTTTGAGAAATGAAGGTACAGTTACTCACTTGAAACAGGATGGAAATTATAATTTCTTATACTACTTTATTGCTCTTGGATCTTCCATCAAGGGTTTTTTACAGTGCATCAGGCCAGTGATTGCTGTAGATGGTGCTCATCTAAAGGGGCTATATCATGGAAGCATGTTTGTGGCAACATGCTTAGATGGAAACAATCAACTGTATCTGTTAGCCATTAGGGTCTTGGATTCGGAAAACAATGATGTTTGGGAATGGTTTGTGGTGAAGTTACATGGATTGATTATCAATCGACCAGAGTTAGTATTTATCTCTGACCGATGCACTTCCATCAAGAGAGCTGTTATGAAAGTATTTCGCAATGCAGGCCATGGTGTTTGCTTTTACCATATAAAGGGTAACATAAAGTCAAAATTTCAGATGTTCCAAGCTCTTTGGGAGCAATTTGAGCCTGCCTTTATAAACGCAACGAAAGAATATAGACACGCAAAATTTAAAAAATAACTTGAGGGGTTGTGGATGCTCCACTCGGGTGCGGCTGATTACTTAGAGAATAATGTGGGTACGTGTAATTGGGCAAGGTCAGAGTTCGATGGTAGGAGGTACAGTATTCTTACCACCAACATCGCGGAGAGCGTGAATTCTTTGATGAGGGAACCGCAAAAATTTCCTATTACTCACCTTGTTGATCACTTCATAAAAACATTGCAGCAATGGTTTTATGGCAGGAAAATTATGGCTGAATCGATGAGTACTCGGCTTACAACATGGGCAAACGAAATAGTCACTGAGAGGAGAAATAAGGCTGAAAGAATGACTGTTCAGCCTATGACTCGGACTCGATTCCAGGTCTTCGGTGGTGGTACTAAGGAGGGGTTAGTTGATATACGTAACAAGAATTGCTCCTGTAGAGTATTCCAACTTGATCAACTTGTATGTGCGCATGCAATTGTTTCTTGCCTCGCCATCGAGTAGATTACATAAGCCTTTGTTTAGAATTTTACACCAAGGAATCATTGGTGACGGCTTATCCACAACCAGTGGAGCCGGTTGGCGACGTAGCAGATTGGGATGTTTTAGAGGAAATTTGAGAGATGAACGTTTACCCACCAGTAGAAGCACCACAACCTGGTCGACGTAAAGAACTCAGAATACCTTCGGCCGGAGAAGATATAAACCGGAGGACTATGAAATGTGGGCAGTGCAACCAACCGGGCCATAACCGCAATCGATGTAAGAACCCCATTGCTTCGAGTCAGAATTAATTGTATCGTTCTGAGTAATTATGCTTTTGGAACTCTTATAATTGATGTATTACACAATTATATATAAAATTGTATTTATTCCATTAGTTAGTGACAAATAATTATTTTTATAAGTCTAGAATTATTTTTATAACTCAACTTATCGGCATGTAACCAATATGTAATATAAAAAAAATTGTAATGATTACAATGGCTTACAATCCAATATCATCATTAAATATATCAACGGCAATCTTCTTCCTAAAGTACTCCCCGTGGTTACTATTAAAATCAAATTTGAGCCCGAACATTAAATACATCGTAAACATCAACAAAAAAACACCACAGTCACCACTACCAGGCTCTTGTTGTGGCACACCCTTAACTGCCACTAGCTTCCAAGGGTCGGCACTCCGCAGCTCATGTCGGATGATGTAGAATCTAACATTTCTAGCCATCGAGGGAATATGACTTCAAATGGCTTAAATTGCTCCTTGTACGTTTTATCATCGCGAAATTCCACCAATGAGTCATAATTCCAGATCTTCTTAGTACGAAAGTCTGCTCAGGCTAATATCCAATGATCACCGCCCATGTTCACAGGGATGAACACCTGTATATAAAAATTATCATAACTTTATCCTTGTTGTTATAGAATGACACTAAGGAATCACTGCGTGTTAAAAATATAAAAAAAAGTACATACCATATCTACATCCATGAAAGATTTTGACATTATGTCATGACGCCCATCAATATAACTATTCAAGTTGTTGCTATATTGTAATGAATAGACGTCACAATCACCGTTGTTCCATAACTGCTTCAAAAACACCTAACACATATATTATATGAAAAATATGAAATTAATAAACCGTTTAGGCATTAAGAGATAAGAAATTAGGTCGATGATTATAAGTTTTGTAAACTCATTACCTAAAAAAAAATGCCCGTATGAGTGACACGCTGAGATAACGCATTCGAAAACTGTAGTTGCTTTTTGCTTATCAAGCGAAGATACTCATGAATATGCTGTAATGAATAGAAACATGTTGATCAAAATATGCAAACTATACAGAATATTAACAACACTTTAAAAAAGTACTTGAAAGAACGAGTGTGAATGTCAGACTGTGCGATCCACTGTGATTTTTCCATCAAACCACTGATCAAACTCATCATGTAGACGTGGATCCTGCAGTCCTCTAAGTGGATTTATGTCTACACTAGTGCTTTCATCAATCTCACGGTCCATTATTTCGAGGGCGGGAACAGGCTTTACGTTTCGTACTCACTTGAATGGAGGAATCAAGTAAGGATTGTTGAGACGTACGACGGTCTGCAATAACGTCCAAACTTACTTATGCCTGAAGGCGCCTCCATGAGGATTTGCAAGCTCTCTCCGCTGCCGTCCCTAATGAAACTATACAATGACATAGGAGTGTGCACATTCTGATTGGCAACATCAGTGTACACTCCAGAGTCATCTGGTGCCTGAAAATACGATAAGATGAACATATTAAACAAATATTAGATTAAATCAAAATCAACATAACTGTTAAAGTTTGATTTGCTCACCGGAGACGAGCGTCCACTTGGAGATTCACTGTACGAGTGTTTTGATGAACCATCGATATATGAATCGATAAATCCCATGACTGCTTGTCTAAAATATTTTTGTTCTTTACACTTTGCCTCAAAATCCGACTTCAATTTAGAAATGGACCGATCAATCCTATTCATTCATCGAATGATATAATCATAATGATACTTTGTCCTCGACTATTACCAAAAAAATAAAAAATAAAAAACGAGTCATATATATATATATATATACACACATATGAAAAGATATTATAAGAATGATTTATATATCAGGAAAGAAAATAATAAATTAAATTACAAGTAACCTCTGAATCCTCCATGTCATCGGACTCGAATGCGTGTTCGTGATTGTCATCTGCAGCAGGCTCATCCTCAGCGGGAGTCTGCTTCTCTTGTGTTGGGCTCGCAGAGTCGTGATGCACCTCTATTTCCCTTGTAATGGGCGGCTCATTGATTGAAGGTTATGCTGTACCAAGTAACACCAAACTAATGAGCCAAAAATCTCAATTAAACAAATCATAATAGTGTTATGATGCAGTAAACGATACCCACATTACGGACCCAACTGGGAAGATATGGCATGTATTTCTCCACAGTCTTCCAATAATTTTTGTCTTTCCCCTTCGAGTTTGGCTGGATGGTTTGTAAAACATTCCCCTGAGTGAAGAAGCAAAAAACGATCATTAGTCTAAGCATCTAGTACTTGGTAATATGAAAGCAGTACCATACATACACACATATATATATATATTACTTACAAGACGAGAATTGTCTTTGAAAAACGAATAAACTTCATCAAAGTTTATTTTAGAAGAAGCGATGGGCTTCCACTTGAGGATGCGAGGAATCTTCTTTTTCGTTTTTCCAACCCACTCTGATGGCAGCATGTCAATCACTTTATAAACCTAAGCCTACGCGAAGGAAAGTTACAATACCATAAAACCTATCATTATGTATTATTCATTATTACAGAACTAAGTTATCTCAAAAATTTATTCAACACACCTGAACCGCAGACGTAAAACCATAAACATTGTACTTTTCAAGTTTATGCTTCGGATTTTCCTGGCGAGTCTTCTTAAATTTCTCGCTTTTACTATTCAATGCATTGTCAAGACTGTCGTATATTATTTCCCACGACATACAACCCCAGGGACGACTTCCGAAGTGATCTATGTCATCTACTTGGTGAAGCAATGAGAAATTGATTTGATAATGATCTTTTCTTCCATATAGTACACGGTCTACAAAATAAAATAGCGCGATCTTTAGCGCATCATTGTCGTCCATAGCCTCAAAGTCCAAGTCTGTAAATCTTGACTCGAATTGCCCAAGAGTCAACTTGCGAAACAAACCATCAAAATAGTTATTAAGTAACCTATTAGGGGTTTTTTGGTGTTTGGGTACGGCATCTCGACCATAGGAAAGTCTCGTTATTATGCGCCACTCTCCAACTGATAACCGTATCAAATGCTCACCAACTTGAAACCACAGATGATCTTTTTCTTTACTTTGTCCATGAGCCACTTGCCTAAGCGACACATTATGCACAAGAACACCACTGAATGGAAAGCTTTGCAACTCCATGAAATGCCCAAATACGTCTTCCTTAAAAATTTTCAACTGCCGTTTTGTTAATTTTTTCTGGATGGCTTTCGCAACTATTTCTACTTTGCACATACTCGTGATGCGCCCAGGGAAGTGATCGCCACAAGGTACCTTCATCATGCCCGGTTCATTCCTAGGTCTCGATGGATTATCTCTTGCTATTTTTGATTTTGCCATGTATCTGATACAAGTCATAAAATTAAATTGTTATATTAAAGAATTAAATGCAATAACTTAATAAATTTAACAAGAACACAGAAAAAAAATTTAGGGACAGCAAAATTTGGTGTGAGACTGCCTTTGTGTACAGCAGCCTAGCTCGCGCGCGCTGTGCATGAGACAGCCTAGCGCTCGCGCGCCCTATGCATGTGACAGCCTAGCGCTCGCGCACTACCATCTCGCACCAAAACACCACACCCAACACATACAAACACACCACGCCTAGCATAAATTTTCTATGAGAAATTTCATCAAACACATAATATGCACTAGTTGCAACTCATCATTTTGACTAATTTTCGTTTCAGTAATCCCTCTAACAGCCTATAAGAATCTAAAATCCCAATCAAATTCATTCAAATCATGAAAAAAAATCAAGTTACCTTACTTAGGGTTTCGACTATCTTCAATGTTGGATTGTTTTGGATTTTGATAGTCCCCGGATTCGCTTAGATGATTGGATGCTACTTCAATGTTGCCGTTGCCGTTGCCGGTTCGTTCATCGTCCGTCGGCTGCCGTTCACCGTTAATGATTGCAGAGAGAAGTTTCGGGTGTGGAGTTGATCGGTTCAAAGTGCTGAGGGTATTTTGGGGCAAAAAAAACTTATTTGGCTAGTTATAATAGAAAAAAGTTTGGGTGGTTAGTTGTGAAAGAGGCTAAAGTTTGTTGGTTATTTTCGTCAATTTCCCGATGCCAAAAGGCTTGGCTCTTTAATTCCGTTTTATTTCATCTTGCCCACATGCCCTCCACTTTGACTTAATCAAGCCATTTAATTTGCTATTACTCCTCACATGTACTTCTTGCAAATTGGGCCAAGAAAGTTTAATTCCAATTCAATCATGAGCCCACTAATAATAAATCCAAATAATCTTCAGCTTTTCTCCAATTCAATTTATTTGAACACAGTTTATTCCTAATCTTCAATTATTTTCTTGTTCAATAAAAACAAATAAACTAATTAAAAATATAAATAAAAAAAGACTAACTAATATATTATTAGAGAGAAAATATATCAATAAATTACACTCATCAGTGACTATTCTAAATTGTCACTGAAAGAAAACATTTATGACGACATACTGTTGTCACATAAATTGATATCTAGTGACCAAAAAATTTTGATTCAAAAAATGTTATTCCATGACGATTATTTTCATTTCGAATGACAAACAATATAGTCTCATATTATTTTTAATCACAATATATTTTACTATTTGATGACTATTAATATCGTATCTGAAGAGTTAAAGTGACTACTTTAAATTGTCATTAAAAGAAAGCATTCATGACGACATATTGCAGTCACATAAATTAATATCTAATGACCAAAAAAATTTCGATTCAAAAAAAGATATTTCATGACAATTACTTTTGTTTCAAATGACAAGCAATATTGTGTCATAATATTTTTAAGGACGATGTAATTTACTATGTTGCAACTAATTACATTGTACTAGAAAAGCTAGTGTGACTATTAAAAAAATAGGTGTAGTCATTAACAAAAAAACCAACAATGAGACTTACATAAAAAAGACTTTAAAATATTTATTTATAATCCAAAAGATTCAAACACAAAGCATGGCATTGAAATCCAAACAAATATAGTTCTTGACAAATAAATATAAATATAACAGTCACAAATCACTATATCAACGACCTAAAAGTAAGAGTTCATAGTAGATGTATTTGAAAAGGTCTTACTGGGATTGAGAATCAAATAATGTAGGATCAACAGAAGGTGTAAGTGAAAATGATGGTTTCTCTTTCATGAATTTTATGAAATCTTCAACTACCTGTAGTCTGTTATCTTGCTCCTCAATCTTTCTTGCTTGCTCCTTGATTGTCTTCGCCATCTCCTGATTTTGTTGGGAAATGCTACATTGGATGCCAACTTTGAAGGAACTATCATTTTCTTCACAAAATTAGATTTCTTCCCCAAAACAATTTCACAAATTTGATTATCAATTAATGGCTCAACATTTTTGTCAGTATTGGAGTTTTTCTTCATTTCTATCATTTGGTCCTGCATAATTAGAAGTTGAAAAATTAATAAACCTTTAAAAATAAGTCCCATCTACAGAAGAAAGCGAATCAAACAAGCTTATTGAATAATAAGTCCCCTTGACTAAGAATAAATAAATAGTAAATAGCAAGATCGATAGCACTTGTAAAAATATGAGTAATATGATAACACAAAGCAAGAATGAAACATTAATTAAATTTTTTAAGCAAACATGTCCTCAATTCCAAATATACTTTCAGTTGCAAGTAAATGTAAATAAATTGGAATAACTCACAAGAAATCATAATAGCTTTAAAGACTAATATTATATGTCATTGATGACTTGTCTAAATTTACACCTGTTTTTTAGTTACGAAACAGTTTCGTAACCTATAATTATATTTCATGACGATTAATTTTGTCGTGCATGATGAAATACTGTCCCAAAATGTTCAATTTTTCAAGGAGATTTTTGCTCCAAAAAAAAATTATTTGTTTCGACTATAATAATATTCATTACAAAAATGTTGAATCAGATACAAAATAACGTGTTTCAAAAAAGAAATAATTTGGTCACAAAAACATAATGTTATTCAAGACAAAACTTTTAGCTACTACTTTTAGTTTTGTCACTGTACTTACTCATCTACGACCAAAAAAAAGGGTCTTAAAATTTTAAGAAATTAAAATGGCTTCGGAGACTAATATATATGTCACGGATAGTTTAGTTAAATTTATACTTATTTTTTAGTTACAAAATAGTGTCGTCGCCTATTATTATATTTTGCAACCATTTATTTTGTCATAAATGATGAAATATTGTCCCAAAATGTTTCAAATTTAGAAGGAAATTTTTGCGCTAAAATAATGTGTTTTTATGTGACAAAATTAATGTTTGTCACAAAAAGGTTGAATTAGAGACCAAATATTGTGTCCCAAAATAAAATTATTGGTCACAAAATATAACACAAGTCAGGACAAAATTATTGGATACAATTTCATAAATTCGTCGCAATAAATACCATTTTGTGACTAAATTTTAAAGCGTTGTAAAACATATCGTCTTAAAATGTCAAATTTCTTGTTGTGACTATCATGTATTTACAAATGATATTAATAAATTAATGTAAGTACATTGTATATAAAAGCCCAAAAATTAATGTAAGTACATTGTACATAGTACATAGAACATAGAACACAAACTCTATAAATACATAATCCATTATTTTTAATTTTAGACTCAAATCATTAAAATCATGGCTTCTCATTTTAAAGAAGTAAAAAAATCTACATTAACTGATGAGATGAGCAAAGCATTGTGCAAATATAAAAATGAGCATCCCTCCTCAAGTCAAAAAGATTTGCAACAATGGATTCAACAAAAATTTCACCTCTCCATAAGCCAATCAACAATATCTAATACTCTTAAAAGGTCAACTAAATATTTGTCAAATGAGATAAAGAATAAGAATGTTAATAGGCACAAACCAGCAAAATATCTCGAGTTGGAAAAATTATTGTATGAGTGGTTTCTTCAATATCAAGAGAAAGTGAATATGACCGGAGAAATAATCCAAACCAAAGCAAAAGAGCTTTTGCAAAAAACGGTTGACAACACTCACATATAGTGCATGCTTTAAAAAAATTTAAGGATGAGGCTGTGTTCAATTTAGAAACAAAGAAAAAACAAACAACTTTATATGTATATTTTGGAAAAGAGTTGAATTAAAAAATGTAAGTTATCAAGAAAAAAAATCCTTAATAATATGAATTTTATTTGTTATTTATTATTAATATTTTTTTATATTTGATCAATTACTAATTATATTTTCGTTGGACCTTAAAAGATTCGGAAAAAAAATTATTATCTTATGCATTTAGCGAAATTATTATTTTAGTATACTGGCCGAAGTTGAGACCAGAAGACGTTATTATTTAAGCGAGGTTATTAATTTATCGAATATTCATTTATCGAGATTTTACTGAAGTAAGAAATTGTAATTGACAAGAAGTACTAAAGAGTTTATGTATTCCAGCTATATAATCAATTATGGAGTCTTGTTAATGCTGTAATTAAATTTGAGTCCTTTTTTTTTTTTGGCATATATTGCTTGAATAGAAAGAACGAAGGCAAATAAATTTTATCTGCAATTTTGAGATCTATAAAAGATAAGGAAAAATTAGATTATGAATTAGATGCTGCTTTTACTATATATGGTATCTTCAATTGACAAAAAGAGTGAACTCATATAAGGGATATTAGTTGTTAAATCTGATAGGCCTGAAATGGAAGATTGTAAATAGATTTCAGCATGTATCAAGTTAGGCAACTGCTAAGCTGGAGCATCTTTAATTTAGAGCAACCAATTGTGTTACTATATTTTGACTATATCTTAACAAATTTTATGTTTCTATATAACTCACATGTGATATTTAATTATAACCGTTGAAACGACTGCTGGTCAGATCCAATGATTATAGTTTGCACAATGTTAGAGATGCTCTAAACTTAACCGGACACTAAAGATTGAATTCCATATTTGAAAAAAATAGATAATAAGCATGGCCAGTGTAATTTGAGTTGTGTACACTCTTTTTGAACTCAGACAAAAGGATAAACCTTCCTTTAATGTTGCATTAAAATGTAACCTTCCTTATTTATATGATTCATTCAGCTATTTCCACCACACTTACGTTGCATCAAAATGTAACCTAACACTCCTTTTTAACCTCTATAAATTAAGTTCCAAATGCAAAACAATTTTCGCCCACGTACACTCATCTTCTACCCTCTGATCTCTGATCTATTTCTATTATATCAGCGCCATGGCCCAATCACTGCCGTTGAAAGATGATCTGGACATTGTGATTCCCACCATTAGGAGCTTGGATTTCTTGGAGATGTGGAGGCCATTCTTTGAGCCTTACCATCTCATCATTATCCAAGATGGGGATCCAACCAAAAGCATCCGGGTCCCCGATGGTTTTGACTATGAGTTTTATAACAGGAATGATATTAATCGGATTCTAGGACCCAGGGCTAGCTGCATTTCCTATCTGGACTCTGCTTGTCGCTGCTTTGCCTTCTTGATTTCCAAAAAGAAGTATATTTTCACTATTGACGATGACTGCTTTGTAAGTTTCATGCTATTTTGTGAGTTTTCGCTAGCAAAAAAGACAGCTGACACGTCGTGATTTGACAATATAATTACGGAGACCCTTTATTTTCAGTAATTAATGGTCACACAAACTTTTTCTAAAACATAAAAACCTGCTTTTGTACTCAGAAATTATCACACGGATTCTAATTTGTTTAATAAAAAAATCTTTAAAAAGTATTGTATGAATTTTAAAAAGAAAATTGATATTTGGCCATCAACAAAACATAAAATGACGGCTTTGTGGTATGAACATTACTATCTTTTTGGGTGCCACAATAATACTAAAGCATTAACAGTATCCCATTTCCTGTCCTACTGGTGTCTTGATAGTGTTCAAATATTATTACTCTTTTAAAAAACAATAAGATCCCCGTAAGTAATACACCAAGCTACATAGGTGTCACCGTCCATTTTCATTCTTCTGTCTTATATTTATTTATTTTGACCTTGGTGAATGGTGTGAACTGAAGGTGGCAAAGGATCCAAGCGGGAAAGAGATAAATGCGCTGGCACAGCACATACAGAATTTGTTGACACCATCAACACCATTCTTCTTCAACACACTCTATGATCCTTACAGAGATGGAGCCGATTTTGTTAGAGGATACCCATTTAGGTTAAGAGAAGGAGTGCCTACAGCTGTTTCTCATGGTCTCTGGCTCAACATTCCTGATTATGATGCCCCCACTCAGCTTGTCAAGCCTCTTGAGCGCAATTCCAGGTTACTTTTTCCTACCACTGCTATAAAGCAAAATGAATGAATTACTAATAGTATAATTTTTGCTAATTATGTATTGATTTTAATTAGTGATTCTCACAGGTATGTGGATGCTGTTATGACAATCCCAAAAGGCAGTCTCTTCCCGATGTGTGCGATGAACCTTGCTTTCAATAGGGAACTCATTGGCCCTGCCATTTATTTTGCCCTTATGGGTGATGGTCAGCCCATTGGTAGATATGATGATATGTGGGCTGGCTGGTGTGTCAAGGTATATACATTTTGATATTAGGACACTCTCCTCCTGAATTTTTAATGATCTTGTCTATCAATCTTAATGCGTAGTTAAGATTTAATAAAATTTCAGTTCAAAAGAGAATTCTAGTCCAGGTCCAGATTGATATTTTATTACTAATGATAATTTGTACCTAGCTAATTCAAGCATAGAAATTTTCTTGTTATTTTTGTTCATGCAGGTAGTCTGTGATCATCTGAATCTTGGGGTGAAGACAGGGCTGCCGTACGTTTGGCACAATAAGGCAAGCAACCCATTTGTGAATTTGAAAAAGGAATACAATGGACTGTTTTGGCAGGAAGAGATCATTCCATTTTTTCAATCTTTAGTTCTCCCAAAGGAATGCACAACTGCACAGAAATGCTACATTGAGCTCTCAAAGCAGGTGAAGGAGAAGCTAGGGCATCTCCATTCTTACTTTCAGACACTTGGAGATGCCATGGAAACATGGATTGAACTTTGGGATGAGTTCAACTCACCAGCCCAGCTAGCAACTGCTGCTAAGAATAATTTTGAGTCCACTCTGAAAACTAAGTACTAGGCTTTTTTTTTTTAATTAATATTGGGTGTACTAATAATTCATGCTTTAGCTTGTTGATCACTTAATTTCTGTTGCTTCATTGTGTTTTTTGTCGCATTCGTTTTGTCAGTGTTATTTAATTAGAGTACTATTTTCATTTGATGGAACTCAATAATGTTCTTTATATCAATTGTAAGAAACATACATACCCAATATTGATTTTTTATGAATTATTTGTCTATTCTACTTTTTATTTTTTGAGAAAATTCATTTTAATTCTTTCAATTCAGTATATGAAGTTTAATATGCAATCACTGCAATTCAATTTCACGTTGATTGGATTATATAATCCAATTTAATTAGAGCTGTACATGCAAATTGAAATATAAATTTAGGTAGAATTGTCAACTTAATTTTAAAAATTACAACGACTAAACCAATTAAATTGGATTTTGAAAATTTAATCCAATCTAGTAATTTCATTTAAAAAATTTTCTTAATCGGGTGGCACTCCCCATTATATTTGAATATTTAGTCTAATTTAGTAATTTTATTTATAACATACCTAAAGAGTTTTTTTTTTTTTAATGTTATTTCAAGATGTGATCCAATTGGCGGTGATTTTTCTTATTTTTAAATTACAATTTTCCGATGATCTTCTTCATCTTTTTTTTAATTTACAGTGATATTTTATTATGATAATAATGATTTTGGTTTAAGTTGTTTTAATATTTATATTATGTCACATTGTCATATCATTTTATATAGTATTATTTGTATAAAATATTTGTGTTTATATTATTACTCATTAAAGAAAGGAAGGGAATTTTTGAACCAATTTTTTTTTAGTGATGATACAGCCACAAACTCTTATACAAACTTATTTGGCATTAATTCATTGGTTGAATAAACATATAAAATAATAAAAACCAATCATGTGGGCCAAGAGATATTTAATTTAACCAATTTAATCATACCACATCAGCTTGTACAAAGTTTGTAACTATATTATTACTCTTTTTTTTCAGCACCTTTTCTTAACTTATAATTTTGATTTTTTGACAAAATTTTGTAAATTACTCATTTGACTCGGTTTCCTCTTTCTCCCTTATCTCTCCTGTTAAATTTATTTTATTTTATTTTAATAACATGCACTCGTTCCATTCCATCTCAAATTCAAGCAAATCTCCAATAAAATGAAAAAAAGTAGAAAAAGCAAATATCCTTGAAAGATTGCTCTGGCCCATGTTATTCTTAAGTGAAAAAAATAATGAAATTTGCAAATAAAATTGCTATGAGAAATTTCATCTCATTGTAATTTCATGAAAAAATTTATTCGATCTCTATTTGTACAAAATGATACGGCAGTGTTAATAAGATCATTTATTCATCGTAATGTATCGTCTTTCACTTTTATAAGAGAATAAAAGAAAATAAATAATGTGGGATATGTGGGCATAGTTCTAACTCATATATCTTGTATCACCTCAAAAAGTTTTAGCAGCTAAATCAATTAAGACCCCACTCATACGATTACATTCTTAAGCCTTAACTACGACGTGAAGAATTGATTGTGTTATCAAATTAAAACTTAATAGATGCGTTAGCGATACACTAGATATATATTAAACAAGGGCATATTTAGTACCAATGAAATAAAATGAAATAAAAGTCGATTGATATAAACTAGGTAAAGAAATTCAGGTGTTCTAAATGTGTTTGTTTTTCTTTGAAAAAAACAAATGTACTTGTTTTTTATATTAAACAACCGAAAATTTAGGAGAAATACGTAAATATATTTCATTCCAATGTAGAAAAATACGTACAAACATATAATTTAGTCAAATATGATCTATTCAGAATTTCATATTTTAGAAGAAAAAACAAATGCTACCGAACTCTTAAATGGACGTATGGATAAACATGAGCCGTTCTTATTTAATACTAAATTATAACAAGAAAGAAGTATCTAGTTTAAGTTCGCATTTTAAAACACGCGGATGTGACAAAAGAAAAGGACTTGATGTGTATATATATAATTAAATTATATTTTAGATGTAGGAGCCGGTCTTATTTAATGCTAAATTATAGTAAGAAAGAAGTGTCTAGTTCAAGTTTGCATTTTAAAGCATGCGAACCTGACAAAAAAATTAAAAAAAAAAATTCAGTGTGTATATATATAGTTAAATTATATTTAAGATGTAGATCATCATTTACCAATATGTATTAAGGGCTCGTTTGGAATTGCTTTTGAAAGACTCAAAAGTGATTTTAAAAAGGTAAAAGCTAATTTTAGTATTTGATAAATTGTTCTAAAAATTATTTTTGATAAAATCACCCCTCTTACAGTAGATTTTAAAAAGCAGAAGCGGAGTAATTTTTCAAAATCTGATTTGAAAAATCAATTTTATATTTTAATATAATTCCATATTTATCCTCACATATATTATAAAAATTCAAATTTATTCTTATTCAATTAAGAAATAAATTTTTAGATTAAAAAGATTGTTGTTGTTGTTATTATTATTATCATTGATTAAAAAATAAAATAAAAATTATTTTAGTTATCAATTATTATATAAATACAATAAAAAAATATTATATATACATGTGAATTTAAATGTGCAAATAAATTTTATTCAATATGATGTTCATTTTAATCATTTGTATTTTTAAAACTCACAAAATTTTTATAAATAAATTTTACCAAACGTTTAATTGATTCTCTTCATAATTAATTATTTTATACTATAACTAATAGTAATTATTTGAAAAATTATAGTAATATCAAATAGACCCCAAACTTACTAAAAACAACAAAAATTAAATCACTTAGTTTCCAAAAGGGCGGTGTAAATATATACTCATTCCCCGCTATTCTTATTTCTTATCACTGTTATTATTACTTGACGTGCCGTTTACGACATAACATTCCCTGTTTGGGAGGGGCTGCGCCACCAAAGAATTAAAGTCACTATCAAGTCTCAATACTATATTTCAAATTTTCAATGTTTCTTTTTCTCTGTAGTGGGTGTAATTAGACGTTGGCCATTAAGCCGCCCACCCTTTTTTCCAAAGTATATATTATTGCAGCCTTTTGCCAAACTTTATAAACCATCACTGTGCTCTTCATTTTTTTCTACTTTACATCATTTTATTTATTGTGCTTCTGCTTGATGGTAGTGGTAGAGCAGTCCCATATGGACAATTCCCATTTACAGTCAAGATTTTCAGCTTCTAATTCCTCATTGAACGTAGGAATTAATCCCCAAGCCCAAGCACATGCTGTATCTGAATTTCAACTTTATTCTGGTGGAGCCAGTGGAACCTCTGGGAGTGATAAGGTGAAACAAGCTGGAAAGAAAGGAGACAACAAAGGAACCAAAAAGCACAGATATGCTTTTCAAACAAGAAGCCAGGTTGACATACTTGATGATGGTTATAGATGGAGGAAATATGGCCAAAAAGTTGTAAAGAACAGCAAGTTTCCCAGGTTAGCAACTTCGTTTTATCAATTAATTACGATCCTCTCCTTATCTGAGTTTTCTTATATCTTTACGCTACATATCTATTAGTGATAGTTTAGGATTTTAATTTTATAGTTTAGGATTTCGATTTTATTGGTCATAAATTACTTATATAAATTTTACTCAGGAGAAACTTAGATCATTAGCCAATTCACTTTCACAATTATACAGGATCGATGAGTTGGTGTTTGTGACCTACATATCTCCAAAGGGATTCCAATTGACTTTGTTACTGTTCATCCCTGTTTATATGATGATTGACTGTAGATTTTCCATTTACAAGATAAGTTATTTAAATAATCAATAAGTGAGTTGATTCGTATATAATTTCGTGACCTCTCTTGCAGAAGTTATTACAAATGTACTCATAAAGGGTGCAATGTGAAGAAGCAAGTCCAACGCAATACTAAAGATGAAGAGATTGTGGTGACAACCTATGAAGGACTGCATACACATCCAATTGGGAAGATCACTGACAGCTTTGAACAGATCCTGCTCAAAGCATGTACTACTTCGTAATTTAAAATCTGTCGCTGTTGATCCTTAATTTCAACGAGTGTTTATATGTACAGTGTTTGGATTTTGTTTGCATATTTAATTAATTGCATGAACTTTCATTTATTACAACAACATTCTGCCTCAAGAAGCCTGGCTAAGTTGTTTTTAAGCGACTATTCTCAACTGATCATTCAAATTTAACTCCTGCAGAGGTAGGTAACTAAAAAATTAATCTAGACTTTACCGACCCTCCTTTCTTTTAAAGAAACATATAATTATATATTGTACTCAATATTAATCGTGTCATTTGTATGATATTTGTGTTATAATTAAGCTGACATTGACATTTTAGTTGTGATTAGATATAATATCTTCAATGTTATCACGAGCAACGGGAGATTCATGTCTGCATTTTTCCAAAAGAAATATAGAATAATTAGCGGATACATTGTATATATTGAAATGAGAATTAAATTATTAGGCGCATAAAGCTCATACTTTCTCATGTCGCATTTTTTCTCAACTTGTCATTTTCTAATCATATCAATCTAAATTTATGATAGTTGGTGAGATTGCTTGTCTTATCATCTGTCTTATTCTCTATGCATGCATAAAGTTGGAACCATCAAGAAAAAACAATCAGATATATGGAAACGACACTCGAAGAAAAGTAAGATATGAGGGTAAAAAAAAAACTTTATAAATTTAGGAATTTAAAAAAAATTATTAAAATAAAATATTCGTGAAATGATAAAATTTTTTAATTTTTATTAAGTAGACATGTAATATGTATGCATAGAATAAAGACTGATGATAAGACGAAGGTAATTATTATAAATTTAGATTGATATGGTTAGAAGATGACAAAATGAGGAGAAAAAAAATGGGTGACATAAGACAATATGAGCTTTATCTGCCTAGTAATTAGATTCTCATATCAATATTTATACTATGTATGAGCTAATTAATCTATATTTCTTTTATAATGTTGACATGATTAATCTGCACTTGCACGTGATTAACATTGAAGATATATTTTGATGTTATTTGTAATCATAATTAAGGTGTTAATGCCAGCTTATTGATGGGACAAATATCGTATAAACGACAAGATTCATGTTGAGTATAATATTATTGTACTAAACGAAAGTTCGTGTCAACATTGCTCCAAATATCACAGATATGTACTAATTGATAGTTCCAAATTGCTGAGGTTCACAGATACCACAGATACTTATTGTTTGTTTGATATGTTTTGTTTTGATATGTTTTGTTTTGTTTTTTTCCTAAATTGTATTAGAATTGCATAATTTAATTTCATAATAGCAATATTCAAAGATTTTTGTTTGATATACCTTGTGATAGCTTGTAAACTTAGGAGGTATGTTTTAGAAAAAATGGTAAATATAACTTTTAAATAATAATTATAAAGAAAATATAATTTTTAAATAATAATTTTAACAAAAATAGTAAAGATATTTTATGTTTCTCATTATATAAATTGTAACTATCAATTTAACTTTAAGTCGTAGCAGCTAATGTTTATTAAACACTTTAATGCTGTGGCTTTTAAGTTACAGCTGGTCAATCAATACCAATCTGGACGTAAGATAAATTTAAGAAGTATAGAAATAAAATAAAGAGAGAAGGAGAATGATATTATTTCTCATAAAAGTAATCCTCAATTCAGATGGCACAAGTTTACAAAGCAAAGCCCTTCACCTATGTATAGCAAGCATAAATGGCTAAGTCATGCAAGATTTTCGTTCTTTTACACACTTAGTTTTGTTTGGTATTAAAGTATTGTAACTTTTAAGTTACATGCAGTTGTTGTGAAAAGTAATTGTAATTATAAAATAAAAATTAATAGTGTAATGTAAAAATAACTTTTAAATTATAATTTTGATAAAAAAAATAGTAAAAAATATTATAGAATTTTCATGATATAAGTAGTAGATCAAATCAATTTAACTTCAAAACTTTAGCAGTTAGTATTTAACAAATACTTTAGTGCTGTACCTTTTAAGCTACCCCAAACTCAATACAAAACATGACAATAATCACATAACTGCAATGGTTTGGCTTAGCCAATTGGTATCCTTAGTTACCTTTTCTCCAGAAAATTAAAAGACGTATTAAAAGATTGAATGACTGGGTAAAAAAAATATGGGCGCTTTCTTGTTATTCCAAAGTCCAAAATATTCTCTTCCAAATTTCTTTCAGCCATTAAGGCTCTCTCTCTTGGTGGGCCTGGGCCTGGTGGCGCGGCCTTTTCCGCATTATGCATATTGAATGTTTCTCTTTTGTAGTTTAGAGAGAAAAATCGGAATAAATTAAAAAAACATATAATCTTGGGTAATCCGAAAGCACTCAAATTTGGGGAGCTAACTAAAGAGAATGGTTTGAAAATCGCTCAGTCAAACCTGTAATATCGAAGTGTGGCTCCTGATCCATATACCGTGTTTTGCATATTTTCCGGAAATAGAATGAGGATTAATTGAAAACAAACAAACCTCTTTGATTTGATGGTAAATTTTAGCAATATCACAAGTACATTAATGCGTGAACAAGATATCACAACTAAGAAATCAAAAAAAATTTTTACAACTATGGAAGATGGTAAAACTAAATTAAAGAGAAAGAGATATCATGTAGGGACTAGAATCACCTCATATTCATCTCTATATCTTTTCCTCATCATGAAGGTGATAATAATAGTGCCAAGTGCGTATACAACCAAAGCAACAGCAAGCCAAACCAACACAATAACCGTCCTCCTAACACCTCTTTTGTCTTTCACCACCATCTTTTCTCCTTGCTTCATTTGCCCCACACAGTCTTGTTCATCAGAAGCACTACTGGCAGATGAAATTGGATCATCAGAATCATAAGATGTCACTGACCTCACTTCACAATCTTGATCATCATTCAAACCCTCATCAAACTCCTCGAAAAGTCGCCTTCCCTTCAACTTACCGCTCTCAATGGCTACCCTTCGCTCCTGGAGAACCTCCATAACCGCCAAGTCATTGGTCCTGACCTTCCATGTTTTAACTTCGTCTGAAGCAGGAAGTGAAGACATGATTGTTCTTGGAGAGTTGACTAGCAGCGGAAGTGTTTTAACCTTCATGCTTGAGTCTGGTGATTCTTCTATGCAATCCAATTCTTCTTCCAAATTCTTGTAGAACTGCTCCAACTTTACTTCTATATTTGATCTTTCCATGGTGATGCTATTGGCGTGGGGTCTCTTTTAACTCTTCTTTTTCAACATTCTATCATGACTTAATTTCTGTGGGGATTATGGTTTAACTTTTGATTTTGAATGTTAATTACTGGATGAGATTATCGCGGGATAAATATAAAAACCGCCCACGATGTTGATTCGTCACTACTTTGAAATTTGATATTTGATTTTCACTGCGGATAATCATTTCATTTTCTTCCACATGCACTCACTAGTAAAGTGACTCGTTTCCTAATTTTAACCATGGATATAAAGTTGATTTAGACTTTGATTGTTTAATGCTTCTTCCAATTTGGCAGACATACCAATTTTTTTCTTTTGCCCCACCACCCATGATCGTTAAAGCACTTCTAGTACAGGCACAGCTGCTTCTTTTCTTTTTTTTTTTTTTTTTTACTTACCTGAGATTACATCATACTATAATTTATATTTACAATCAAATAATTACTGAGACTAATTTATATTAAATTTTATATCACACACCTAAATTTTTACCCCCTCTAATATTCGAAAAATGTCTACTCCATTCACATATGATAAGAGAGAATACTATCTTAACTCAATCATTTTTTATAATTTAAGAAGAAATACTCCCACAATATTTTTGTGGTGGCTCGAACCAGTGCCCTCATAATTATAGGGGCATGGCTCTAGCCACAGAGCACAGCTGCTTCAAACTTTCACAATTTGACTCCTCCTTTAAATAACAATAAATAACAAAATTTATAAGGTGCCACACAAACTGCACCACAAACATTCAACCATTGCCAATTCATATGTTAAATAATAATAAATAGCAGATTTTAGATTGCAAGAGTAGCATTAATCGGGTAGTGACACATGCCCTACAAAGAACAAGATAATGGCATAAAAAATTGGAGGAAACTTAAATAGCTAAATAAGTAACAAATAATTATCTTCATTCGTCCACACACTTGAACAATAGAGAGGCCAACCAAAAAAAGTACACCCACCGAAGAAGTGCAGAGAGAATTCTGTCTTACCAACCTAGAACCTTTTATATAAGTTAGTCGGCCAATCCTAAAAAGTTAGTTGGCCAATCCTAGAATACATCACCAGATTCTCAAATCTGCCACATTTACCGGATGCCCAATAAATAAATTTGTATAATCAAAATGTTTTCCCCCTAGCAGCAGCTACTTAGATTCCTTTTACGGGTTCGATACATCTTCTACTATGCCTTTCCCATCCATAACGTCAAAGAAGAAAAAGTTCTTGAGGGGTTCCCCCTTGCATGATATTGCTTTAATAACCTCCTAAACAGATTAAAATCAAATTGGAGTAATTAACGAGAGAATGGAAAGAAAAAAATGTAAAAAAAAAAAAAGGTTGGAAATGCACCTGCCCTAAAATTCCTCCAACAACGGCACAAACAGGAGGAAATTCTCTTGTACCCATGATCAATCTCTCTAGGAGGGCATCAGTTACATGGGATGCATTAAGCCCCTGCAATGGAATAGAAATAGTAAGGACAAGAAGATGTACAGCATGACTGCACCTTTATAGCTAAACAACCTATAATGCACACAAACACACATTTGAAGCTTCTTACATTTGCTTCACAAAGTTCTTTTTTCAGCTTCAGAACTGCTGGAAGATCCGCAATCGAAATTTCAGCTGGACTACGCCCTTCAGCCTCCTCAAACCGTTCTAGAACTACAGGAATAGGATAGAAGGCCCCCAAAAAAAAAAAACATTGTTCTTTCATTAAGAAAATTGGCAACAATTTTTACAAATTTTATCATAAAATACCAATATATACATATCATACAAAACAATTATAAGAATTTATCACTCAAAAGTTAAAAATGCCGCCTTTCTAGGCTAACTCGTATAAATTCCTCTTTCCTTCTTTACGTGAAAAATAATAAATGCATAAATTACCACACCTCTCAAAGCAAAGTAGAGCTTAGATGCTTTCCTAGGAAGAGCTCTCCAAGGCACAGAAATTGCTTCCTGCAAAGGACGAAGCACTTATAAATCATCAATCAACCGCCAATGAAATGTACAGTAGATTTTTATGTTCTAAAGAATCCAAAAAGCATTCAAGTATTCTTTTGGAAGGATATTGCACTAGCAAGTCAATTATGTAACAATTATTTTGTTCCTTGTTTCAATCAATATTTCAACAAATACATGCTTGTTGGCCTATCTACATCAATATATGTGCAACTTTTAGTTTAAGTCTTACTTTTACGGTAAAATGCATTCCACTATATAGTTGGTTATGCTTGAGTGGCATTATCGTCTACTATTACTACAAACATTGGAAACACACAAGGACCATGCATTCATATCATGTTGTGGCAAAATCATATGGCAGAGAAGGTGTGCATGGTACTAAATAACCAAAAACAAGAGAAAGGAAAAATATATATATCATCATTGAATAAGCCACGACAAACCAAGTCATACCTCAAAGCTTGGATACTGTAATTGGCATTCAATTGTTTCTTCAAGTTTTTGCTGTCAAGAAACAAGTTGAGGTAAATAAATGACGTTACTACCTCCGCCAACAACAAGCAGAAGTTAGTTCTTACATGCTTGAAATTCCCACATATGTATGAAATGAAGCTTCAAAATAAGAGCCAGAGAAAGTAACATATGAGAACTGGGATGCAATAAGAAACTGATCCAATAGAAAAACTTCTTAGTCTGGAGAAAAGGTTGTGCTAGATTTTAGCAATCTACTACTTAATTAACTGACATATTGAACCTACTGTGCATAGAAAATGGCTAAGCAAGAATTAGAAAAGCTTAGGTGCAATTAAGCATTCAAAGTGCGACCATATAGCTCTAAAAGGAACTAAAGTTATAATTTCGTGCTGCACAATTCTTTCTGTCAACAATATCTGCTCTCAGTATCAACAAACCTTAATTATACCACATGGCATAATCATAGTGGATACAAGCCATGAATTATCCTGAAAATAGAAAAACTGCAAAAGACTAACAAGGTGAGATGCTCACTTTTGAGAACTTATGGTTCTGCAAGTCAACAAAAATTTCACCACAAGAGTCTCTACAGTCAACTGTATAGAAAGCTACACGCTTTGATAACTTTCGACATTTCTCATTGATTAATTTCTGTAAGACAAGCACAAAGCATAATTAACATATGTTGAGAAACAACGACATCAATAATGTCAAAAAGATCTCATCGTAAAGGGCACAATTTACTAGCTACAATCATCTATTGAAGAGATGTTGAGTACTTTTGTTGTTAGGGAGCAGCAACTGACAACAACTACGTCAAACTTATCATAGAAGTCTCCACCAAAGCTGGACAAATCACCTGCAGAACCAAAACTTTAGGTTTTACTAAATGCTTCTCCCTTTGTTCCACTACAATATGCAAATTCAGCAAATGTAAGAGCTGAAAGTTCATCTATCACATTTATACATATTTAACAATTTCACAATAAACGAAAGAATGAAAACAAGTACATAACAAAATGGCAAACCTTTTTCAACAGAAACACGAACCATCGGGTTGAATTCTTTCAGGGAATCACAACAAACCTCAGCAATTGTTTTCCCACCATACGCATTCTCATCAGGTGGGATCAAAAAGTTTGCAGACCATGCTTCTTCAGTTACCACACGATCATCCATTAATGTCAAACTACCAACTCCAGCCAGTACAATATTCTTGCAAAACTACCCACCAAAACAACAATTTACAATAATAAACACATAAACAGAGCATAAAATTACTAGTTAAGTAGTAATAGTGTCCTTATTCAAATCACAACATGATAATAGCAAAGAAAATTACAGGTCACATCAAATTTTACCTCTGCAACAGTCCCTTTCATTCCACAGACTAAAATATGTGACTTGCTCAATCTATTTCAAGTAAATTAACGAAATTAATTGAATTAGAGACTTTAAGTTTCTAATAGAAAAAATTAAATGAATTAGAGACTGAAATTTAATCAAGTAAAAATAATAATAATTGATAACCAAATTTACTAAATAATAAATAACTATAACCATATTTATTAAATAAAGTAATATAAAACAAACAAAAGTACCTTCGTTGAGCATCAGCCCCCCAAACCCTAATTTGGCGATCATACAGCGCGGTCTCCTGCTCTGTCAATTCTTCTCCATCCATTTCCAATTTTAAATTGTTCAGCCTGAAGAAACAAATAAATACATTTGTGTTTGTGGGGAATGAAAAGCAAAACCCTAGTAAACTTCAAATTCAAAGTTCTGTACTTAAAGTCAGGCTGAAACGTGAACATACTTTATTACAATACACGGACTTGGACTACCCCTAGTCTAGGCCCGGAGTTTGATTTCGAGCCCCCTTTTTAAATGTATTAAAAAAAGGGTGGGGCTATTTGCATTCTACAATTTACTTAAAAAATCTATTTCTTTGTTAAATTTTTTTGTTACTAAAATATCTACAATTTAAATTAAGTAAATTATTAGTAACAAGCTCTGTAGCTGAAAAAAAATGGAAATTGCAGCAAGCTGTTGTTGAAGGATAAACAATGGCTCCACCAAGAATAGGAAAATGGGGGGAAATGCTAATGTTAGTATACTGCATACAAATACAATAATAGCAATCTTACGGCTTTCGAAGCTAATAAACGTGATCCAGTTGGTTCTGTTATAGATACTTTGAAAAATAAGTATTAACTCTCTTTGTGATGAATACATTTTACAGCCTAAGGAAAAAATAAACTACTAAAGAAAAGAGTTTATTGAGAGTATCTATTAAAGAACAAATGGCCACACCCTTTAAAAACTGGAAAAAAAAAAATTGATTAAATTTTTAATTTTTAGTTGTAACCTAATAGGTAATAGCAATCTAATTCCCTCCCTACTCATGTGACCGAAGTTTGAAACCCAGACCTACTTTTTATTTCACCAATTGAACTAACTGGCACCCACACCAATTGATCAAATTCTTATTTCTAATTAAATTAATCAAATCTCTTCATAAATCAAAAACTAAAAGTATTCGCATAAAGCCGACGAGATAAGTTAGATTGTAACTACAGGAAATTCAACAAAACCATGGATTATTATCAGTTATAATCGAAACAACTTCAAGTTCAGTAACTATTCTTCCCAAACATATCGCAAACTGAAATAATTCTTAAAAGCATGAGAGAAATTCACAATTTCAACTCAGAAAATAATGAAAAATGGAAGCAAAATCACAACAAAAAGGCAAAACCTGGCGCCTCCTACAATGTCATAAAAAAGATTGATAGATGGAGTAGACTAGCTTTAGCAATTTCGCGGCGGCGACTGACGGGGTGGCAGCCAGTCAGAGCACAGCAGCAGCTTCTCTCTGAAGCGGCGTTGGTGTTGCGTTTCAGACTTTTTAGATTTAGTCAGCGTCAAGGGCCTTCATTACTTTCGTTTACGATTTACCATTCTAATAATTCTTCTTTTTTTCTTTTGATTTTTTAAACTACAGATGGGTGTATTCAGTAGTTTCATGTAGTACACTCAAAATAAATTGAAAATATTTAATTCGGGTCCGCGCTCACCAACTTACAGCTCCTGGTCCGGCCCGTTTTTATTACTTATCTCAAAGTGTAGATTAAGGAAGCGTTTGTTTTTTAATTTAAAATCTGAATATAACTGAATTAGTTTAAATTTTGAATAGAGTTAAATGTTTGAATCTGAATGACATATTTTTTTTATCTGAATCACTAAAAATAAGTATTAAGTTATTTTTTTATCTTAAAAATTTTGAAAATCAGTACTCATACATTTGTGCCCTTACAAAATATAAAGGGTAATTTTTTGATACATCCTCTAGGGTTTGCTCTTGATACACTTGGAGAGAAAGTATGCATATATTGACACATGGCACCCCTGGCGTGTATCACCGTTTGAGACCCGTTTGGTGTTCAAGGGCAGTAACGTAAATGCAAAAGTAAAGGTGCCTTTTTTAACTGATTTGTTTCATCGCAGAAGCAAATATCAATAGTGATACAGCATAACAAATTCACATAGATCAAACACACAAAGAATTAAACAAAGGGCCAAATCTCTAGCTCGCTGCCATCAGAATTGAAGATTCTCATTGTATAATCAGTGCCATTGACTCCAGGCATGGCAAAGATCACTCCATCCGCCCCATTGCCAAAATTCCGATCACATAGCTTCGCTACTTGCTCCGAAGTTATCCTAGGTTCCGTAGAATTCCTGTTATCAACCTATTAAAGAGATAAAGAAATGGAAATGGAAAAAAAGAAAGAGAGAGTTAGGACCAAAATGAAGTCATTGCCGAGGCCATGGTACTTTATGAAATGAAGGAAGTCGCTTTCCCTCCGATCAAGAAAAGAGGTTCGCAAAGCTCTCTCTGGAGCGTGGATGCTACTCATAGAAGATGCTGAGACAAGAAAGCTAGTGATTTTAAGAGTCAAATTGGAATTGAATAGGAGAGTCAACGAATAAGATAAAGAGGAGGATCGAAGGAGACCGATTGGAGTGGGAGAGCGGCGGGTTACGAGCATGACGGAGACTGAGCGCGTGGTGGTTATGGCTATGCTCGATGCTTGCTTCGATGGATTTTTTATTTTTGTTTTTGGTCGTGGTAATGTCAATGTGGTGGTTGGTTTAGTTTGTTTCTGTGATATAGTGCTGTTACGTTGAAAAGAGAATCTAGGTTTTGTTGCAAGAGAAGAGATGGTATCCTCTGCAGTTCCTGCACTAACGTTACGGGTATTATTGTACTTTCACAGACCCACCAAACGGCTCTCAAACGGTGATACATGCCAGGTTGCTATGTGTTAATATATGCATACTTTCTGTCAAAGTGTATCAAAGGCAAACCTCACGGGAGGTATCCGAAAATTACCTAAAATATAAACATATCAAAGAACATAAATAAGATAAGATATTATCATAACATTAATCATATTTAATTGAGTACAACCTTTAATATTTTAAATTAATATATGTTAATCAATTTTATTGTAGTTTATGATATTTTTATATGAAAAATATTCATGAAAAATTATAAAGAAAAATAATGTAAATTCAAAGAAAATTAAAAAAATAAAAATAACAATCGTCTACCACTATATTATCACAAGTTGACAAGTTGTAGAGATAGGTAATAATGCTAAATATTAAATTTTATTTAGGTAAGAATAAAAATTAATTAATTAGATAAGAATATTTTGGATAATATATTTTAATAATGTCATTCTGACTTTTTAGATTAAGCAAAAGCTAAAAAAAAATTGGCTTAATCACTTAATGACTGAAAATTTTCATTAATTTAAAAAAAACAAACATACTTAATGATTTTTAAATTGAAATTAATTATATCATTAAAATATATTCTCAAAAATATCCCTATATAATTAATTAATTGTCATCATTACCTAAATAAAATTAAATAATTGCATTACTATCCATTTTTATAACTTGTGATAATATAGTGATAGACTATTATTTTTTTATTTTTTTATTTTCTTCAAAATAGTATTATTTATCTTCATAATTTTTTATGAATATTTTTCACATAAAAACATCATGCACTACAATAAAATTGATTAACATATACTAATTTAGAATATAAAGTGTCGTATTCAATTGAATATTTTATGTTATAATAATATATTATCTAATTTAGGTTCTTTGAGGTGTTTATTATTTATTTAACATTTATAATTTGTAAGGGTATAAATGTAAAGATACTAGTTTTTAGATTTTTTAAGTTAAAAAAACAAACAACTTGATATTTATTTTCAGCAATTCAGACAAAAAAAACAAGCATATTATTTAGATTCAGACATTCAGTTCTATCAGAATTCAGACTAATTCAGTTCTATTCAGATTTCAAATAAAAAAACAAAAGCCACCTAAGTCAATTAAGTAGTTTAAAAAAAACCACTCTAAGTATAGATTTTTCTCCTAATTTTAATGAGAATAAATTTTTGAGCTAATTATCTGCAAGTTTTTGAGTTGTATTATAAATACATTATCTAGAATCCCAATAAAAAACCCAAGAACTAAGATAATCGATTTTAGTATGAATATAAAAGTTAGCTAAGATATTAACCAACCTATAAAAAGTAAAAGTTTAAAGTGCAAGGGGTGAGGTGGTAACATGCCTGCGTAACAATGGTACTAATAATCGAGTCCTTGAAAATATTCGTTGTGTTTTTGCTTCTTTAACAATCCCCGATATGGCCTTCAGGCCTACAAGAATTTTTACAAGAGAAAATATAACTGTTAAATGTTAATTTAATTTTCTTTCAAGCATAAAGCTTCAAAAATTACATGGTTACATATTGTTGTACATTATCACTGGAACAAATTATGCAAAAGAAAGTTCTGAGTCCGAGTCTTGTAGTAAGTTACACTGTAACATCTCGAGGCACTATTTGATTAATTTATGATTTCATATTATTCGTAATGAATTACAGACTCAAATCATATACGTAAATGTAAAGGTCAGTGCAAGTGTTCAATGGATTATAAATATGGAATTGAAAATCAACATAACTACAAAGTTGAATGGTGACCTCACCAGGATCTCGAAATTGAAGGTCTTCATTCTTGATCAACTTGTTAATCATCTCAGCATGCCAATACGATCCACTTATAGAGTTAGATTTTTATCAGAATGACGTGAAGGGAAAAAAGCTAATATTTGTAATATTTGTAACTTTGCTTAGTATGTAAGAAAAGTTAAATTGGGAATGTCAAAAGACAAGGCAAATCGACTTGGAAAAGTGCAAGGGGCACCATACAAAGCATTCAAAAAACATTACGAGGAATTAAAAGGACATATTCATGATAAGACCAAATGTCCATAGGTTAACTTTATAAAGTGAAATTAAAAGTATCGAGTATCAATTACGCCTTATTGGAAGACTCACACGGTGAGGCAAGCATGTAAACAAATAAGTTGTGGCTTAGTAGATAAAGTACCAATATTCTACTTTTCAACCAAAAAAAAAAAAATCATTATATTGAGTTCTTCTTTAGTGAGAACATTATCGCTTTTGAAGTTAAAGTAAGAATATCAGTAAAATATAAAAAAAATATAGATTTTAATAGATTGAAAATGGGTCGGACGGCACATATTTGTACAGCACAACATAATACACACGTGGGCTGGGTTAGGCTGAGAAGTTTAGGGACATTGGCTTTAAAAGTATGGTACGATTAGAGATGAGTTAAAGTACGACACGTGAAAAAGCTTGCAATAAGCAAGTTTCACTTGTGATCTAACACGCGACCCGCGAGCCATTAATAGCATAAGGGCCAAAGTATATTAAAATAGATTTTTTTAATGAAAATAAACCTAAAATTTTATGATTTTACAAATAATTTGAAATTAAATTTTTTAATGTATTTTATTAGCATAAGTTTTTTTAAATTCATTTAATTCTTTGTTTTAAAAAAAATTTCTCTGATTATTTTATATTTATAATTTATTAAATAAATAGATGATATCATATTTTAATAAAAAAAATTATAAATATTATGATTTTATAAATGTATGCATTAATGTTATTATGGACTATAATTTATGACTCTATATAAGTTCAAGTTAATAATTAAGTTAATTCTTAAGAAAACTTTGTTATTATTATTGTTGTTGTTGTTAAGAATTAAAAAAGAATTCTAATATCATAAGTCTATTATTAGTTTTTTTATTATTGAATATGGACTTGAGTTTTGAATTTTTTATTATATTGAATTTGACTAAAGTCATGTGAGTCCAAAAATAGTACATGTACTTGAAAAAAGTACGCCAAGAACTTAACACTCTCTTAAAAAAAATGAAAAAAACTTTGTCGTACTTATTTCTTTGGTACGACCTATGGCACGGTCTGACACGACACATGTAAGAAAAAAAATATAGGCATGACATGAATCATATGGTGGGTTATGCCGCGCCAACCCATAGGCCCTCGTGGGCATTCCTTTGGCAGGTCGTGTTGGCATGGCACAGTCCATTCCCATCTCTAGGTCTAGCCATGTTTCATAAAAAAAATGATAAAAGAGCCACTACGGTGACACCAGCATGACAGAAACAACACCTTATAATATTACTTTTGTTTTCTTTTTCTGAAATTTTTTATCGCTTTAAACATTTACAAATATGAAATAAAACAAAACAAGAAACACAAAGCCCGCTAATTCATTAATCATATAGCATCTTCTTTATCTTCACTGGTAAAATAGTCTCAATTACCAAAACCCTAATAGAGTCGTCGCCACCAATTGTGTAGGAGAAAATTTTGCATGGAATACACAATATAGGAGGAATAGATTCTGAAATTTCAAATTACAAATTGAGACTTTACAAAATAATATATGTTATAGCTAAAATAATAATTACAGCAATGAGATAACAATAGTCATATAAGACAATCTATGTTGTATGCAAAAATACACTGGTTAAGTTCTTATAAAAGATTAGAGGAGTCACAAATAATTCTACTTAAAACTTAGATTCGTTAAGCAACGTATGGCCTTTGTGACATAATCTTCCTAGAGTATTTACGCCTACTAATAAGCCACTTAGACAATTGTCATACGTTTATAATAACAAAATTGAAATAGCAACAAATTAGTATAAATAGAAGAATAGAACGCAAACCGAGACCTGTGTGATATCATAATTTTCTTAAAATAGATTCACCACCTACTATTGGGTGCTTTAGGATTTGAACAACGTTTGTTTCCCATGATACAAACTGTGACGAATAGCTTTAGTGCACCACCAAGTTATTCCACATCAAACTTCCATTGTGTTTGAACTCTATCAAAATAAATGTACGGCAATTGAGGAATTGAAGATAAACTAGTTCTATTCTTCCAACTAGTTCTATTCTTCCATCCATCACTTCTTTCTAGACATTCTGCATATCTCTTGCTCTGCTTGTCTATTCTCTGAAACGAAGAAGAATGCCAATTTATAGAATTCTGTGAGGGACATTTTCATCTAAAAAATGAACGATATAAATTTTGTAACTACTGCATTTAATTTCTTATTAAACGCACTTGTAACCCCTACACTTATGGTGTGTTTACTTGTAAGGAATGTGAACGGGAAACAAGGAATGAGAATGAATGATGTGTTTATTTGCTTAAATGAGAGGTGAATGGGAATCAAAGTGGTGGGCTCTACCTAAAATTGGAAATGATTACTAGAGTTCCCATTCTCATGGGGCGGTGAGGTGGGAATGGGATTCTCATCCCTGAAATGATCATATTACCCTCACTTAAATTTTATCTTTGCTTATTTTATTTATTTATTATTATTATTATGAAAAATTTGTTGTTGATAATAATAATTGCTATTATTAATATAATGATGCTATTATATTAATAATAGCAGTTGTTATTATTGTTATTATTATTATTATTATTATTAGTATGAGTAGCAATAATAAGAAGTATTAATTATAATGATTAATAGTTATAATAGTAACTACTATGATAAACTCATACTAAGAAGTATTAATTATAATTATTAACAATTATAATAGTAAGTACTATTATCAAAAAAACAACAACAACAACAACAACAACAATAATAATAATAATCAACTAAGGTCAGTTTAGTAACTTGTAACAATCCATTCCGATTCTAAGATAAAGTAAACATATCAATGGCAATACAGTTCATTCCGATTCCGATTCTGATTCCTACAGTTAAAGTAAACAATTTATTCTAATTCTCATTCTCCATTCCGATTCCACTTCATTTTGATTACTGATTAGTAAACGCACCATTAATAGCTAATTAAAATCGTAACCACTGCCTATTAAAACTTTGATTTAATTCTTGAATTAAATTCAAAGTGTAACTGCAGTCCCATTAATCACATATTAAACTCTGGATTTAATCTCATATTAAAACATGAGTTTAGTTGATTGTTATAATCTTAGAATAAATTATAAATTTAACTAGCAGTTACAAATAATAAATTACAAAATTGATAAGGTAATTAATTTTGATTTAACTAGCTGTTGCAATTTTTGTAACTCCTATTCTTATTCAATCAGTGAATGGATGTATTTTAAGTGTCAATTTTTAATTCACTCAAGCATAATTTTGAATATAAAATTACATCATTTTGATATATTTTCAATGCGTATCCGAATCACTCATGACTGCTCACACAAAATAGGTTCACTCAAAATTATGCTTTAAAATAACAACTCAATAGTTATTTTTCCAATAAATTGTCGCTAGCACCGACAATGACGACAATGCTGCCACGAGTCCTCACCATGATGCAAGCCACCGACATGCATCCACGTCACCACTACTACACGCCATCCCTGCTCAAAACCAGACCACTCATTTACTTGGGTTTTGGCGTGTAACTCATTCCCTATGTACAGAGGGAAGAGATAAAAGACAAGAAGAATACATGCATTGAAGCAAAGAAGCAGCACGCAATCAAAAGTTGGGAAGAGGCTATTTGCTTTTATTAAAGGGATTTGATGAAAGGAGCGGATGTTGAACACGAGTGGTGCTTACTAAGCAAGTTCAGCTAAATTCATAGATTAAGATGGCGACAATCTTTGAAAGAGAGTCTTAAGTTGTATAAGTAGAATATGTTCTAATTTTTTTCTAGAGTTAATAAAGTGTTGGGTGTGACCCACTGATGTAATAAAGTTTTTCAAACTATGTAAATATTATCTAAATACTTTATTTTTTTTTTACAATTTACAGCTTTTGGTAACTATAATTAATTTGAGGGTAATATTCAACCAACCTATAAGTTTAAATAGATTTTTGAGTCAGTAACATATCTAAATTTTTAAGATGAATATCTTTCCATATATTTGCAAGAATATATTTTCAAATTTAGTACTCAATAGACCTCGATTGATTATATGTATTTAAATTCTCAACCAAATTTTAAAGTCTAGAGGTGGGCATTCAGTTTGAATCAAACTAAATTGAAAATATATTGGTTTAGTTTGGTTTATCTTTGGATCAATTAAAATATATATATAATTTATCTTTCCATATAATTTGGATCAAATGTATTTAAATAAATTAAAATTTATTTTAGTTTTCAATTTAGTTTGGTTTGACCCTAAAAATTAATTGGGTTGAAAATTAAAATCCGAAGAGATTAAAATCAAACCAAACATCAACCCGATTTGATTACATTGAAATGTAAAAAATAAAAAATAAAAAACCTAATTTCTCTCAAATATCAACCCAAAAATCCGAATCAAATTGAATTACCTAAATTAAACCGAACTAATTTTTACATGGAGGGGGCTAAGTTATAGCTGCTGTAAGTAACAGCGCTCTCACACGAATAATACCCCGACATTTACGTTGAATTCTTAAAATTGAACATATAACCATCCAAACTAAAAATTCACAAAAACAAAACGAAACCCGAAACATCCACCCATATTTTAGGTGACACGTATGCATATATTGTGACAATCCTTACTAAAATTGTGACAATCCTTACTAAAAAGAATCAAAGGCAAAACTGTTAAAAAATTTAAAGCAAGAACTTGCCATAAAAAGGACGCCGACAGATCCTGGTTTAGCGTCCCAGTGGCGCCATCATTTTTAAACAATATCTGACTGGCCATGAAGAGGACACGTGGTCAATGAGACACACCCGGCAGAATATATGAATGATTTCACTTCTCATGCAGATTGCTGTGAGTTTTGTGGGTCCTACTCACAATGCTAATTACAGCTGCCGCACTGCCTTTTGGTGGTTGCTGATTTAAAAGCTCCTGTCTCTCAATCCTGTAGCATGACCATTTTACCCTTAAAAACCCTTTTATATTACCTGACCTGTGGTTCATTGTTTACTGTGCACTACAAAATTTTGAAAATCACATACGGCCGTCCAAACTTATAAGAGACTAATACTTAATGACTTTTTAATACTTACATGCACCTCACTTCCCACGCGCCAATTTATAGACAAAAGTGCGTGAGAATGGTTTTAAATACATATATTTAATAGTACATTTTAAAAACCTACTAAAATTATCTCGAAAATCTAATCTCACTTATATTTGAAAAAAAAGATCCTGTTATATGGCACGAAAGTGCAACGGCATTCTCCCGACGTTTCACTTATGCATTTTTTTAGTACTTTAACTAATAAAATAAAAAAAATAGGTCATTGATATAAAAAAAAAACAAAAACTTTTATATTTCTATCTTTACTGGTAGAACAAAGCTTTCTTTCTCGTTTTCACTCTTATTCTCTGTCTCCCCAGGGATTCTCTCTCTCCATCTCTCTCAAGAAAAACTTTCTTCTTTCTCTCTGTCTCTCCGTCTTTGCATCTCTTCTGCACAACAAAGCTTTCTCTGTCTCTCCGTCTCTGCATCTCTCCATCTCTCAAAAAGCCTCTCAACTGCTATTCGTCTCTCCCTCTCTCAGCACAGTGAACACTCAATTAAAATCTATTTATTTTGTAAGAACAATTAACTTAAAAAAATTTTGAACTTGATTTCATTTTCTAATGGATTGGTGGGTGACTGTTAGCGTTAGATCTTGTGTATTTTTGCTGAATTGAACCAAACCAAATTGAAAATTTTCAATTTAGTTCGGATTTAGTTCGAAGTGCAAAAATCAAATAGTTCAAAAATAAACAAATCCATTAGTACGTGTTCGATTCGACTCAAAATCGAACCGAACTGAACTGAAAAATTGATCGGTTCACTTCAATTAAATTTAAAAAATTATTTAATTTAAAATATAAAACTAAAAATCAATTTTCAATTCCTAAATTTCTCTAACCTTAAATCGGCAGATCTCTTTTATGAATAAGGATGGCAATGGGCACCGCCTGCAGCGGGTTTGTCATTACCAAACTCACACCCATACAAAATTTAAATTACTAAACCCACCTGCAACCTGCTGCTGGTTTTAATTTTTTTAAGAAAACCCGCCCGCTGCTGGTTTTGACAATTACCAAACCCGCAATAGTACCCAGCGAATTTTTTGCAGGTTCTCATGTTTAAAAAAATAAATGTTTAATATATAAATTTATAATAATAATCTAAAATTCTACATAATATAATTAATTCTAAATTTAATCAATGTAAATGAAAATTTTAAATTTCAACATCAATCTAAGACAATTTCTCAAATTTAAGTATGAAATACATAAATCCATAAAAAAAAATTAAGATCTTCAATTCATTCATCGCCATTAACATCCATCAACATAATTCCTACAATAATGATTCATATTAATATTAAGTTAAAGATTGATACTAAAATCATGATAAAATAATAAAATAATCCATACATTAATTTAAAGAATAATAGTCCATACAAAATTATAATAAGTATCTAATAATACATATATTAAGTTAAAGAAACTTAGTTCCTTACCTCATCAACAATATCTTCATCTTCGAAGAATTTGTTACTCCACTTCTTTAGTAGAAAAATTTGCATTTATAAGTTTATCGAGAAAAAAAAATAATTATAAGTTTGTAATGTATAATGCAATAGATATTATATTCTATTGAAATAAAAATACATTTTCATACAATTAAATTCAGCACACAACCAATTTTTAGGTTACGACTTTAGATATTAAGAATTGGCCACACGTTTAACCATTTATTTATTTATATATTTTTAAGTTTAAATATTATTTTAAACTAAAACTTAAAAAAATTATAAAGTTGCGGGTTTGACGGATACTCGCATGGGTATCCGGCGGACTTTTGTCAAATACTAAACCCGCCCGCAATCCGCTGCGGATTTGAATTAATGAAGCCAAACCCGCCCGCACCCCGCAAAATTACCTGCGGGTGGGTTTTGGCGGGCGATTTTGGGCGCCATCCCTACTTATGAACAAATCACTCATGCACGGTCTCTCACAACAATCTCTCTCTCTCGCAGCCTCTCACGGTGATGTCGATAGCCCGACGTCGGAGTCATCCCTTCTGCACGGTCAGCCTCTCACGCTCGTCTGCTGTCGCCCGTCATCTTCACTAGCACCCATCACTCACGAGTCACCAGCCGCTGGTCACCTCATTCATCTCGCTGGTCATTGCAGTCCCTCTCTGTTGTTGCTGTCGCGTTGGTGAAGGTGAGCATGAGTTGACTTTGAGTTCAATTTTTGTAATTTGTAATATATTATTCTTTGATTAATTTAATTTTTGTACTTAAAAAATGAGTTGAGTTAATTTTTGTAATAGATTATTCTCACCGTGAGTAGCACTGGTTTGAATCTAATTTTTGTAATTTGTAATTGATTGTAATTTCATAATTTGTAATTTTCCCCTTTTTTATAATCTTTCAACAACTTGAGTAATAAAAGATTTGCTTGGCTGTGAAGATAAGGGAATCCATAATTATGAAATTATAGCTAGATTGAAATCAATAAGTATATATTTAGTAATAAATGTAAGTAATTGGTCATATCTTTTTTATAAATTCTAAATTGGTTGCTGCTTGTTTCAAAGAAGAAGAAGGGAAAAAAAGAATTAGCGGCAGTGATTATTATACGGATGTTGATACATTACAAATTATGGATTTAAGACATACGACTGTACACCAAATCGAACTGAACCCAAATAAAATTTTAGAACTAAACCGGAATATTTTGATTTGATTTGATTCTAAAATTTGTTTTGGGTTCAGTTTTATTTCTTAAGAATTGTTCGGTTTCGGTTCTATTCGATTCTCGTCCAGAATTGAACCAAACCGTTTACTGCCTACCCCTACTCTCAACAAAGTTGAGGCCATGAGCCCACCATTAGGTCAAGGCCTAAGTGACATTAACAAAGATTTTTAAACTATGCTATCATTGTATGAATCTAAATTTACTTTAGTTACGTTATTATTATATTGATTTAGAATCTTAATAGATTGTTAATTAGAATAATAATAGATTATAATAAAATAATAACAATTAAAAAAATGAAAATAGTAACTCTTAACTTCCTTTTCTTAAATAAAATAAAATTATGCATCAATGTTTCTCTTATATTGTTGTTATCTTTTAAGAAATATGTAGGGTAATATAATAATTTTTATGATGATTAGGATAATATATTAGTGGCATGAGTCATGCATGAAATTTCAAAATGGTATTATGATGGACCACCTCATTTTGTTGGGGAATTATATAAACGATGCCAATATTGAGTATTTTTCTAGTCCATTTGTTTCATGTGCAATTCTGTGCACATGTGTGAAGTATGATCTTTCAACATTTTGACCAAAATAGGAGGAAATCAAAGGAGCAATGGATTGCTATCCATTCAAATCTAGGTGGGTTTGGCCTAAGATAGCAAGCTGGAACTTTGTAATTAATCATATATATATATATATATATATATATATATATATTAATGTTTAAACTTATTATCACTTGACTTAAATATGCAAGTCATTATTCTCAAAAAAAAAAAAATGCAAGTCATGACACTAGTAAATGATTACTAGATGTCTAGAATCTTCAATGGTATATAAATATGTGAGTGTTGAGCCTACCATATTTGGTACCCCATGCCATAATTGTAAAGTGTCATTTGCAACTTTATTATCAATGTGAGATAGCCGAATCTGATTGAATTAAAATACCTCATAGATTTTAATATATTTTTTATTTTAAAATTATACAACATGAAATTTATTGAGAATTTAAATAAATATAATTATAGTATAGTCTAAAAATTTATTGAGACCAACTCAAAATCATGTTCCCAATAATATTTAAGAAGAAATCTACCTCTACTTGTACGTGTGAGAGAGAAAATGTTTGACGTCACAAACCCACTCCTGAGCTTTGATTGCAATTTGCTAGAAACAAAATAGGCTTTCACATTTAGCTGCGAGAAAAGTTGATGCTTGTTAATCACTCTCTGTGAACAGAGCGTGGGATATGCTTTGCCAAACATGAGAAACCTAAAGGAAAGACATGCTATGGAATGTGAAACACAATGCCACATGCTTTGTCAAAAGCGATTCAGCAATAGCATCATCATCCATCCTTGTACTTCTTTTAACACTTAGCTTATTGTAAAAGTTGAAAGGAACAAACAGCCTGTCTCTATACTAACTACCATACTATAATGAATAATCTTTCTTTTCTTCACTTTATTTATTTCAAACCAACTCTGAAAACGGAAAGGAAAATTTAAACAATAAAATAATGAAGTTCAACTTATTAAAAAACTAAGTAAACTTCATGAGGGAGCACTTCTTCTCTTTCACCAACCATCTTCTTAGCCTTTTTACATTCAAGTTTATATGATTCCTTAAAAAAAAAAAAATTATTTTATTTCTATCTTTGAGTCTTGACTTAGCCACTTTATTGGTTAGTGATGGAATCAATGTCAGTGAATAAATGGCTGCAAAGAGAAACCAGTCTCCATATGCTGAACCTGTCTGTAAGTACCCCCTCTCATATCTTTCTTATGTTTCTTTATTTCTTGTTAGTACACTGTCTTCTTATTTTTTAGCTTCTTCCAATCTTTTTGGAACTAACTCTGTAACTTTATTGTATTGTAGTTTTTTTTTTAAATTATTAAATATAAAAAAATAAAAGAAATAAAAATGAAAAGGACTTCGCTGATATGGGTTTCTTGCTTCTTTGTTTTTCCATTATCTCATAGTTAAGGAAAAGGAATTTACATTGTGTGTTAAAAGAAACCCCTTTACATTTATAGCTTTGACAGTTTATGTTAGTTGTTTCTATTTGTTTACATGTATGTGATTGTAAAATAGATTTTAATTTGATGATGGTATAAACAGTGAAAGAGAAGCATGATTGACTTTGGCTGTGTTTGACAAGGTGCTGAGGGAATTAAACATAGAATAAAGTCCAACTCTTGAATTGTTGGAGTTTATGGACTGGAACTTGAAACCAACTTGGGATTTTACTGAATTTGAGCAAGAAGCTATTCCTAAAGTAGATGCAGTTGATGGGTCAAGTAGCAGGACAAAAGGGAATTTCTCAGTTGATTTGAAGCTGGGTCAGGTTAATAATTCAGCTGAAGATTCATTGAATAAGTGTAAGGAGGCTGGTGCCTCAAAAATGGAGACTCCTACACCTTCAGGGTCATCCAAGAGGGCCAGAGCAGCTAACAGTGGAAGCCAGACTGCGTCATGTCTTGTTGATGGGTGTGACTCGGACCTTAGTAATTGTAGGGATTACCATAGGCGCCATAAGGTGTGTGAGCTCCACTCCAAGACGCCTCAGGTTTTGATTTGTGGCCAGAAGCAACGGTTCTGTCAGCAATGCAGCAGGTTTAATTTTGTTGCATTCCATGCTAAATTTACCTGAGTTTTGCATTAGAAATGTGTAGTGATTTGGTGATTGTGACTATATCATTAATATGTCCCATCATATATGTTTTTGTTGATTATTAAGGATTGTAGCTGATTTATGTGTTCGAATTCTTTCGTATATTTGGAATTTTTCTGCTGTTAGAAATATTTGACTAATGGCCTTGATATTAGGCTCCTGATATAGGTATCTCGTGCTTTTTGTCTAATGGGTTCATAAAGAACTGTGATGATATGTTATGCATACAATACAAAGATCGAAGAAGCAAAGATCGAAGAAATGGTGCTGCGTTTAGTCTAATTATTGTAGCAGTATAGAAATTGAAATTTTTTTTCACATGAATTCAGGTACCAAAAGGATTCTGGAAACGGTGGTCTAAGCTAATTTCTCTGCTAATTGTGTTTTAGAGTCCCTCTTCTTAAAAATTTGAGCTCAAGAACTTAAGTGGCCCTCTCATATACTTTGCAATCTTAACTCTGCATATACTCATTTTCTTGAACTCTTGAGGGCTATTTATATATTAATTTGCAAGATCTTTTACTTTAATATGAAATGGTAGCAACAATGCAAGTTAAAAGTAAAGTGAAGGGGCAGAACAGGGAAATGACTTGAGGTAGTGGAAACTTTAGTTCTTCAGAAATACCATGATGATGGCTGCACAGTCTGACCTTTAATTGTTTCTGAAAATTGTTCTTTTCATGCAAACATTATGGCTTTGACCGTTAACTATTTCATTGTCAAGCAATCCACAAATTATTCACCAATTTGTCACACTTTTTCTAGATTTCATTGCCTGGAGGAGTTTGATGAAGGGAAGAGAAGCTGCAGGAAACGTCTTGATGGGCACAACAGAAGACGAAGGAAACCTCAACCAGATCCCCTGTCACGTACTGGAACCTTTTTGTCCAATTATCAAGGTAAGCTTCAATCAAATGTTTGAGTAGATGCAATTTCAGCTCTGGAGCTGGAATGCATAATTGACACTTCAACTCACACATTGACCAACTCGACTGGTTGTGATTGTCCACATCTCTTTAGAATGAAGAGCTACTCAGCTGAGTGGTTAATCATTGCAGAGATGATAATATACTAATCATCAAAAGTGATTCTGAGAAGTCTAGTATCATATATGCTCTCTTTTTTTTTTCTACTCGGGAGAATTTTTTTGATAATTGAAATACATAGATTTGGTTGTCACCTAACTTGGGTTATTCTCTCAAAGTCTTCCTGGGGGCCCCTTAAAAACCAGCCTAAAATGGCAATGCTCCTTCACTTAGAAATTACTTCAACTGATATACTCTTGATGTTTTTGAATCTAACGATCCGGAAACCTGTATGAATGTCAGGGATTAAAGTGTTTTAAATCAAATTTTATCTTCAAAATTGGCTTCAAAATGCACCTTGTATCTTAAGTAATTTATACCCCGAGCTGCTTACTTCTATTTTTTACAGCATCACGTGATGACTTAATTGGACCTCCAGTTAGTGTCTTCCTCCGAATTTTTTTGGAGACACTTGATAACAATACTAATCGACAATAATAATAGTTTGTTCCTTCCAAATTACAGGTGTTTGTCATTTTTCTTTTCAGGTGCCTCATTATTACCTTTCTCCAGTTCGCATATGTATCCATCCGCAACTGTGGTGAACCCCACCTGGGCTGGAGTTGTCAATGCTGAAGCAGATGCAAGGCGCTACAACCAGTATCATCGTCTAAACTTGACTGACGAACGAAACCTATTTCTCGGATCCCCTTCAAGGAAGCAATTCACATTCCTGCAAGGTGATAACCCCACTCTTAACAGTCAAGCCTCTTCTGAAGCTTCCGTCAGCCAGCCGCTTCTTAGGACTGCCAATTTGTCAGAACGAAGTGGGGCAAGCCACAATATATTCCGTGACAGGTCAACCAATCAAGACTCAGATTGTGCTCTCTCTCTTCTGTCATCACCAACAACACAGACATCTGGTATCAGTTTGAGCCAAATGATGCCCCCTAGTTCAATGCCGCTGGTGAGGTCCTTAGGCACAAGCCTGCATAATCACAGTGTGGAGCCCATGGAATCTGTTCTGGTATCCAGTGATCAGGACGATAATATTCATTGCCCTGGAGTGTTTCATCTGGGATACGATAGGTCTGCGGCCAGTGATACCCCTCAAACAATACCCTTTCAGTGGGAGTAGTAAGTCAATAAGAGGTTGTTATCTTTCCATATAAAAATTCTGGATTCTCTTCTTGAAAATCCGGCTGCAGTGAACTTATTCTCAAGACTAGAATGTTGGTTTGTTGTTAAAGTTTGCCTTTCATCAAGCGTACCAACTTGAAATAAATTTCTTGATTTGAAAAAGTCCATATGATTTTGATTTATAGCTTTATGAAAATGTCTTTTCAGAATGTAGCTTGTGCATATAATGTAACATGAGATATTGAGATTTTAATTAACAATATGAACTGTAAATGCTTATGATAAACACTATGAGAGTTTTTTTCAGAAAGGAGATCTTCAGAGTTTGATCAAATCTCCCCTTTCAGCATTAGGGCCTCTATTTGTTTTGGTGCCAATTATGCGTTTATAACTTTATATGATAAAAAATAGCAAAATTTTGATGATTGCATGATTATGATAATTTGTTGGAGTAAAGTGAAAACATACCCCTCATTTTTTCATTGAAAGGAATTCAATTTAAGACCTTCTTGAAATTTCACGCAACACTTTTAAGATTTCTTCAACAAACTAGTATTTATATGCTGAATTACAACTAAATTTATAGGCATCAAAGCATTTTCTTTGCAAGATTTGTGGTGTTGTTATTTTATAGCTATGTTTAGAGTTCTAATTTTTAAACTTGGGAAATTTCGGATTCATTTCTTAACTTATAGTCAAGAATTTTGATAAAATTAATAAATGTCATGAATTTAAGGATGAATTCATGAGACAACTAAATGAATAGATAGTTTGCAAAAAATACAAAGTGAAGAAGGGGGCTTGGATGATATTATCTCTGAGAATTGAATTCAAATAATCGATATAATCTATACAAGTGAAGAGGCTGCCTAATTTATAATATAATCTCAATAGGGATCAAGATCAAGATCACGTGTAATCTGAACTATCTAATTTAATTATGTAATATCACCTATGATTTTAACAATCTAACTCGATTCTATCATGACGAATAATCACATCACATTTGATAAATCAAATGCATTCTGTTGTGGCGAACAATCACATTTGATAAGTTGATCTCTCATTCTTTGATAGCCATAATCCATCTAATATACATGGGGTACAAGTCAGAAAATCACCCAGGATTTGACCGACATGTCATTTCTTTTAGACGACGTGACAATGAATTATTCACACAACAACGGACATTGTCGTTCGGCTTCCAATCTCATATTTAATATCATCCTTCAACATTAACAACAGTAAATAATGTGACCATAACCATATCATCATTTCTTGTTTATTGATTTTATTTCTTTTAACTAATAATTTTTTTTTGGGTTTTAGAAAAAAAAAAAAGAAGTTTATTTGTGAATTGGGTTGGTTGGGATTTGTAAATGGAAAGGTTAAAATTTTAATGACTTAAGAACAGAAATAAATCTCTCTCTCTCAGCTTAAAAATGTCCAAGTGCATAAGAAAATGGCATATCACTAAATACGGGTGATGAGCTGATGCACAGTCAAGAGAAAACAACAAGAGATATAAGTATAAAATAGTTGGTTTGAGAAAACACCAAGAGCCAATGAATTCAAGAATCCAAATCCAGATACACATTATTAAAAATAAGGAAAAGAATCCACTACTCCATTAATGGCCTTTATGGCTGAAGTAACCTCTTTAGGATTATGCTAAAAGAACAATAACTCCTCCATCTCATAATAAAAATGCTATAAAACAGCATCGTGGGCACTCCCATTTTGATGCCAAAGGGGAAAAAAAAATCACAAAAGGAAAACAAAATAATGGTGGATGGTTCAGCTGCTTTGGGGAATGAAGATCTTCTTCAACACATACTTTCAAGATTACCGGCATTATCATTTGCATCAGCTGCTTGTGTTAACAAATCTTGGAACAAAGTTTGTAATCGGATTCTCTCAAAGCCTAAGCTTGCATCTGCTCTCTCTCTTTCCCCTTCTCTTCATGTAAGTTTTGTATTTTGCTTTTCCTTTTCTCCAATTTTCTTGTTAAATTAATTTTTGTTCATTTTATGATCATGTATATATGTATAATAGATTGCAGTAGCAGAGGTTCTTGATAAGGTTCTCTCAGAGCCAATTCGTCCACACTTTGCAATTGCTTCTGTTGGCATGCAGTCTAAATTGGCAGCCACTCACCAACTTGTATGCATTCAAATTTTTGCTTAATCTTTTATTCATCATTACATAAAGTTCTTGTGTTTTGTTATTAATTAATTAGTTTAATTACAAATGCAGATAACAGCAAGGTTAGGATATAGAACCCCAGTCATTACTAATGTTGTTACTGGGATTATCGGGTTAGATGCTCATTTGGATGAAATCTGTGAGGTTTGTATGCATCATCAATCTATAAAATTCATTTATGTCTTTGAATCATTGGTTAAATTGATGTAGCAAATTAGTAGTTACTTTTTTCTTATGAAAATCTCATTTAGGTAAAATGGACATTACTTGAAGATAATCTCCTTAATGATTTGGATCATTGTTGTGGAATCGTCTTGATTGTTGGATATATACCCGGACTTAAAGTCGAGACCATCCCACTACTACGATCAAAGGAGGTAACAAGTCCCTATCACATTTCGCATAGATTGTGTATGTGCAAGGTGCAAAAATGATTTGTGTGACATCTTTTTCTTTCTTTTGGGGTTTCCATTTCAGGAACCTGAATTTACCATGGTTGATAAGTTTCTGATGGATATTAGGCACTACTCAGCCTCCATTTCAGGGTGCTCATCCCCTAATGGGATCATTTTGTTTGGAGTAAGTAATTAGTTGTAAACCAGGTTTTCATTGTTTTTATTTAAAGAATATCCATTCTTATGATGTATCTTATGATTATGTTATAGGATCAAAATATTGATATCAAACCGATTCTTGCAGTGATGGGTGAGTATTATTGCGTTCTCTGTTCATATAAACAATTTTTTTTTTCTGATTCAATATTTGAATCAAGAATCTTATATATCAATTAATTGTTAGTTAAGGTTGATGTTTTAATATCAAAATATGGCTTGTGACCTCTTGAAATTTGCTAGATTATGGCTTGCCCGAGGAAACAGTCATCGTGGGTGATGCAACTAGCTGCTTTTTGTTTAAAAGCGGGGAAAATTCCCAGAATTACAATGGGGATTTGTACTTCTTTGATGCTGTTGCACTAGTATTTTCAAGGGACAGAGACAACTCAAATGGTACATAGATCATTTTACTAAATCAATTACTGTTTTTGTACATAGTACAAATTTTTTTCTTCATCACGTTAACAGGATATTTAGTTAATGTTTCATAAGTTTATTTCTTACGACTTGTTGAGTGAGCAGTTCCAGGAGAAATTCAATTCGATGTTACAATGTCAACTGGTGTATTACCATTTGGTCCCGAACTCAAGGCTGTTTCAGTAAAAGAGCATAATGCAGATTGTTCACTGTTGACTGCCAGAATGGAAGGATATGATGGACTTCTACATGGTGAAGAAATTTTAGAAGACATTAAAGAACATGTACATCGGTTCCGAAAGCTACCCCTTTTCAATTTGGTTCAATTTAGTCTTATGGTAGCAAGATCTTGCTCCTCATCCTATCTATTTTCTTTATGCCTGAATTTAGAGGTGCTCTTTTGCAGATTGATGATAAATATCCTTATTTATACATTGGGGTTACGCATCAAAGAGAGTCACTCCAGTTCGGATCAAGATCATACATGTCATTGTATGAAGTTTTGGGGTAAGACAAGTGACCTCTATATTTTCAAAAGGAATGCATGTCTAGTGTTTGTAAAACTTTTGCTCCTCTCCTTTGGCGTGGTTTTGAACAGGGCAGAGGATCAGTTCTTTATTGTGAATGGAGTTGGCATCAAACCTGGTGATTCTTTCATATTCTACCACTCTGATTCCGATACTGCATCATCATCTAGCATAGACGTCTTAGATGGCCTCAAACTTCTGAATGCATCAACTCGTTGTGGTACAATTGGCAGTAATGTTGCTAATGCTAACAAGGAAGTGTTCGGAGGCTTAATCTTCTCATGCTTTTCTCGTAGTGTGTCACTCTCTGAAGATGATGATGATGATGATGATGATGATGATGTTTACTTTGAAAGCTATCCATTCTACAGGAATTTTCCTGAAACTCCACTAGCAGGAATGTTCTGTTATGGAGAAATTGGACGTGGCCGCAGCTTAACAAGATTAACTAATCAAGAAGAAGAAGATCAGGAACAAGAGGATTGCTCAACCTCTGGTCGATGCCTTTTGCATCATTACAGCACCGTTTATTTAATCATGTCATACACTACACCACCTTCGTTGCATTAGCTGTCTGATTTACATTGTCATTTCAAATGAAACTTGGGTTATTAGTTCATGATTTTGGGAAATTTATGGTTTTTTTTTTTAATAATTTCTCTTAAAAAGTTAATGCATTGGTTTAAATAGTGATGCATAGTTGTCTATCTAGTTATAGTATAAAGTTTGTGAGAGACAGTCATGTGAATTTCACCCTGAAATATAGGCATTAATGAAAGAAATTAATAAGTTGAACTTAGTTTCTTGGATAATTATTTGTTTTCATTTTCTATTTCTCTCTACTTTTATTCATATTTCTTGCAATTTATTTTAAATTATGATTTGAAATGTTGGAGAAAATAATGTATGTTCATTTTACCGTGCAAAACAATCTTATCTTTAAAAGATAAAGGTTGAGAATAAGGCGTCGTGTGAGCAAAAACGAATCTAACAAAATTAATAGCATCAATTGAAGTTGTTTTGAGAAATTTTTCAATTGGCCTCTCAATGACAAATAAACTATTATAAGGTCCACTGTTGTTTATAGTATGTTTTAATGATCTTTATTCTTGATTAATCATGTTGTTAATTATTAAAGATTTAATAGCATTTTGTATCTACGTATTGGGCAAGTCATGTTTTAATTTTGAATTCAAATATATTACTTTTAGGTTACAAGAAATTTTTAAAAATATTTGTTTGGTTAAAACATTTTTTTGAAACAATTTTGAGGTACAGTTTGAACATGTACAAAATTTGAGGAAAAAAAAAAATGTAATCGTCACTCTCTCTCCCCGTATCCAAATGCCTACTTCTTTTTACTACGTACCATTTTTATCCTTTATTATCATCATATGATTCATTTTTTTTTAATAATAATGATTCTTCCAATTACAGAGTTTTTAATTTTTTAACAATAATTTTTATTAGGCATTTCTTCTTTCCTCTTGAAGACGTGATCTGAAAGTCCAATCTTGCTAATTTGTGTCCTTGTGGTATTAGTGATCGATAATTAGTTAAAAAAGAAAAGAAAATATAATGAAATTTTTTATGGAAAGTTTTTATTACTGAAAAATCCATTATTATCTCAACCAATGTGAGACAATAATGGAATTTTTGATGGAAAGTTTTTAGTATTGAATAATTCATTTTTATTTCACATTGGTTGAGAATATATTTTGAATTTTATATATGTTTGAAGTAACCATCAATTCATGAGTTAATTTTTTAGTATGAATTAAGGTTATAGTATTATCAAAAGGCTCTTCAAGTTTCATCCTTCAAATCTCTATTTACTTATATATGTGATAAATAGAAGAGTGGAAACTTTCTTTTAAAAGACTCTTCAAACATGAACAAATTAATATTTTTTTGGGAAAAGACATTTACACTCTCAAAATTTGGAGAAATAGTCACGTAAACCCTTAAGTTTTCAATAAAGAATACTAAGACCTTCTTTTAATTATAATACCCTTTAACTCTATTAACTAAAAAAAAATGACTTCAATGTATTATTAAAATAAATTTAACAATATATGCATTTTAAAAATAATTTTAATATTTAAAAATATTTTAATACAATCTTATATTATATTAAACAAAATCTTTTAATAAATATAAACATAATATTAAAATAAATATTAACTAATTTTAAATTATTTTCAATATTTTATAAAATAATTTTAATATTAATACATGAGATATATTTTATTAATTGTAAAATCTATTTAACCCAAAGATTTATTAAAATTTTTTATAATAAATAAAAATATATTATTAAAATAAATATAATAATTTACATTTTTAAAATTATTTTATATATTAAAATTATTCTAATATTATTAGTCTAGTAGACAACTATTTAATTATATTCATATATATATTAAAAAAATTTAAAGTCAAAATTTTTAGCTATATCTACAAAGGGTATTGTAGTAAAAAAAAAAGATCTTAATGTCCCTTATTAAAAACTTGGGGTTTACATGACTATTTTTCCAAACCTTAAATGTGTAATAAGTGTCATTTTCCCTATGATTCTAATCAAATCTTTCCTTCTGCCAAATTTAATTACCTTCCACTTTAACACTCCAACTATTTTAATCAAAACTTTATTTCTAAGTAATTTCGTGTAGATTTTAAATGTCATTATTATTATTATTATTATTATGTTTAAGTATATTTATCTTTTAATAACTCTTAATATGCTTTTTCCGTTATGTTTGTCCATTTTTAATTTAATGCATGCTAATTAAAAAACAGCTAGTAATTAATAAATTAAGCATAAAATGTTAATTATAAAATTACTTGAAAAAATACAACAATTTGAAGAAAAAAAAAAACATAGTGAGATGTGCATGAGTTTAATAATATTTAATAGGGTGAAAAAAATACTATTAAATAGTTGTTATTCTTTTGAGGAAAAAGAAATAGTAATTATAGGCTTTATAGTTGTTTTATCTCTCCAATAAAAAATAAACTACAATATTTTTCAAAGAAAAAGAAACCCACTTAGCAATATTAAAGAGTGAGGAGCATATCTTATTCAAAAAAATTTAATTGAAATATTTTTTAGAGTGTTCAATAATGATGTAACTTTTCAAATAAGAAGTAAAATCTTATTTGAAGAACTATTTTAATGATGCTCTTGAAAGACTTCTAAAAGAGCCACTTTGCACAAGTGGAACCTAACCCTTTTTTTTTCGTGACAATTCATGCACGAATAGGGCCTCTACTGTACTATCTAACTCGTGTGCTTTAGATTTTTACTATAAGTTAGGTCTATTAGCTTTATCTTTAGAGTATTAGTTAAGCTCATGAGATTCAAGTTTTAAGTATAAGTTTCAGTCATGTACTTTTATATGGTATGAGAATCAAAATCGAGTATAAGGTACATATATGAACTTCTACATGGTATCAAAGTCAATGTACACAAGAGGGGCTATGTATTCCTTTCAAGCTTTTATACAAATAGAAATGTTGATTATTTCTGTCGTAATTAGAGAAACAGTAAAGAGTGAAAATTCCACTATACTAAATTGGGGTGTTCATTTGGTTCAGTTTAGTTTGACCTTAAAAACTGATTGGGTTGAGAATTGGAAATTGATCGGGTTTAGATTCAATTTGGGTTAAGACTGAACCGAATATCAAATTTGACTGGATAGCATTTAAATATAAAAAAAAATAAAAAAACTAAATCTAATAAAAAAAACTAATTTCCCTTAAGTTTCAACCCAAACCGAATTTTGACTCAAAATTATAACATGAACCTAAACTGAGTTTGAACTCAAACTCGGGCCGAACGGAACCGAGTTGAACTAATTTGTTTGGGTTGAATTCTCAAAATTGAATGGGTTGCAATCCGAATCGAAACCCACAAAACTGAACCAAAACTAGAAAAGCCCACTCTTATTCCTAAATTAACCCTTTTTAAATCCAAACTAAAATGAATTTGTTAACATACAAGTCTTCTGTCTCTTTCAGATTGTTATGTTTTGTTTTTTTGGTCATTTTATTTTAATTAAGAAAGAATTTATTGGCCAATTAAATTAAGAAAGAATTATTGATCTTTTGTCAATAATTAATTAAATGCATGTTTCATCAAGATAAAACGTCATTGTTTACCACTATTTACCGTAATGATTTGCATCTACCCACCTCATTTTAAAGTTGATGATCTCTTGTTTGGATGTGAAAGAAAAATTTCTTCTAGTTTAACATGATTATATGTAATACTAAAATGATGATAATATTGAAAATATCAACCCACCTCTATTTACTACTAGAACGTAGATAGATAAAAGAACATTTATTTTATTTGGTCATTTTATAATGATACGATTAAAATTACGGCATCAATGCTGTAATAGATATGGACCGTTAGATTTGAATGAAAAATCTCCACCATTAATTCTAAATAAATAGGATACCTAAGTGATAGGTAATTATCTTTTTTAGTCAAGTTACAGGTTACATTTACTGGTTTTATATGTGATTTATAAAATTAATGTGTTATTTGACACTTTATGTTGATTTATAAGTTTTACGTAATATTTACAAGTTTTTTTTTGTTTACAATTCTGAAGACCAATTTACAAGGTCCAACTAGTTTACAACTGTGATTTGGTACCCCATTTCTTGTCTTTTTGTGATCCAACCATTAGATTCAACCCAAAAGTTGCAAAAGCTATTCCAACAGCAAGGATGCAACTACTTGGTTATTAACGTTGCGTTCCTAAAAAATAAACAAAGGTTATGTTTCAAAATTTTGACAAATAAGTCCGTTAAAATATTTTATTATTTTAAATTGAGGCAAGGGTAATTTAATAAATGAACATATTTAAGTATTAAAAATATGCATGGATTATTTTAATTTGTTAAAATACTCTCCACACCTATTCACTTAAATACCAATTACAAAAAATACCCATTTTTAGTATATTTTTTATAAATAAAATACTCATTTAATGTTTTACCATTTAAAACAATATTACTTATAAGGACAAATAATTATTTTAATTAAATAAATCAAGCTTAACTTTTATTTCTTTCATATTTTTTATTTAATATTTTTTTTTAAATCACATAAAATTTTTAAGACCTTAATCCACTTAATCCTCCACAAAATTAAGGCAGTATGGTTATTGGTGCTAGTTATAATTTTATTAGAAGATATAATATTTTATTTGAATAAATTTAGCTTTTATCCTTCATGATGTATTTGCTCGATAGTTATTTTTATCATTTATGGTGTCTACATTTCTACATTTATTGATTAATTTGTTTAATATTCACAAAAGAAATGAAAATATTTTGGTGGTGATTGATGAATCTGTGAATCAAAACTTTTTTTATGGCAAGTTTTTTTTCCTTCTAGAGAGATGAATTTTGAAACAAATATTGAACTTCCATGAATGTTGTGATCCTTATTTTTTTCTTATGCTCGAAAGATCAGTTAATGGAGAACAAGAAGATGGAGGGGAAAAAATGGAAAATTTATGGATCTAACCCACTCCAAATATATATATATATATATATAATATATATATATATATATATATATATGAATAATAGTTGGTAGGTGTATAGAAGAAATTAAAATCTAATAAAAATTTGTAATTAAGGTTACTTTTTGATATTTTTAGAGATGCATATGATAAAAATAGGATTTCGAAATTTTATTGTTGGGTATATTTAGCAAATACGGATGGAGAAGAATTTTTTGGGCAAGTATTACCAATATCAGTTTTTGAAAGGATTAAGTAAATTAGCAAAATGACAATTCTTCTATATTTTGGCAAAAGTATGCTAAAGACCTAGTTGATTCGCAGGATTGGATATGATAGGATAGGATAGGATGTGATGGGATATAATTATATTTAGTCCTATCTCATATTTGGTGATTGAACTAGGTTGGATTACAATATTGTTGTCTTGTGTTTAGTGTAACATAAGATTGAACAATGTTTTACATAAATTTTAACAGTACTAAAATGAAAAATAAGTAAAAATTAATTATTATTATAGAGTTTATAAATAATATTTTCAAAATAATAAATTTATATATGTAAATTTGAAATTTATGTAAAATTACTGATACCTTATCACATTTATGAAGTTGAGATAATATTTAGAAAAAGATGATCTCAATTGGTTATTTAATGTGAAAATAAATAAATTGTATAATATTTATTCTATTACTTAAATTTAAAATTATAAAGAATGAATAATAACTTAAATTAATATAGAATTATCTTAAAAAAATTAAGATTAACTAATTTTTATGGCTTCTAACATAAATTTTAATTTGGGAGGCCCAAGCTGTATTGTTCTTAGTTTACTTATTTATGCCAAACACTATATTGAGATTAAATTTAAGTAAAATAAGCCTATCCCACCACCTTTAACTGTATTCTGCAAGCCCTAATTGTTTAGATTTTGTATAGGAAGTAAGATAAAATTCCTTTATTATTACAGTGGTAAAGAAAAAAGCATAAACACAATATATTCTTTTAAGAGAATGCAAGCATTATTTTTCTGAGTTTTTGTTTTCAAGAAATTAAACTAATTTATGTGGTTAAAATGCTCTCTATTTTTTTTTTTATTTGAAAGAATTATATGTTTGATATTGCATAAATTAAGATTTAAAGTAGGACAGCATGATTGAGAAGAAGACATAGTGAGACTAAATTTTTTAGAATTTCAAAATTATTATATGTTAATTGGGGTTTATTATTTGAAATTATTGAAACTCTTAGTTTTTATTATTTATAGAAAACCATATGGACTGTTGAAGAAAATGCTAAATAAATTTTTTAAAAATTTTAAATTATTATATTTTAATTGGAGCTCATTATGTAAAATTTTTTAAACTTATAGTTTTTATTATTTACATAAAACAAAAGGGATTGCGAAAGAAAATGCCAAAATTAGGTGTTTGATACAACTGGGCCAAGATAGTTTTGTCCCAATTTACAACTTCAACATTAATTTTCAACTTTTACCTTCAATTTATTAGTTCTATGTGTGATTTATAAAATTTTTATCTTATTTGACACTTAATATCAATTTATAATTTATATTTCATTTTTTTAATTATATAATTTTTTCACAATTCTAAAGACCAATTTATCACTCCAACATTAATTTACCCATTTTCATTAATTTTACTAGTATTATGTGTGGTTTACAAAATATTTGTTTTATTTCACACTTAATGTCAACTTACAAGTTTTTTTAAATTATTTTTTAAGTTTTTATTTTTTTACAATTCTGAAGACCTATTTACCACTTCAACGTTAATTTACCCATTTTTCCTACAATTTACTAGTCATACGTATAGTTTACAAAATTTTTGTTTCATTTTATACTTAATGTCAATTTACAAGTTTTATGTTATTTTTTAAGATTTTTTTTTTTTACAATTCTGAAGACCAATTTATCATTCTAACATTAATTTACCCCCTTTTCATTAAATTTATAAGTCCTATATGTAGTTTACAAAATTTTTGTTTCATTTCATATCTAATGTCAATTTACAAATTTTTTGTAATTTTATTAAGTTTTTTTTTAATAATTCTGAAGACCAATTTTGATGTAGGATGTTATTTTAGGATTTTAGAATTTTATTTTCTATTTTAGTTAGAGTCCAATATGGTATGTGTTTTAGTATTTTATTTCAATTATAAATATGATTTAGTTTTCCTTTTTAAGTTAACTTAGGGAAGTAGATTTACTCTATTATAAATAGAGAGGTTTTATTATTGTAATTTCAACTTCAATTTTTCAATAAAATCTCTCTTTTATAACTCCATCTAGGATAATCTATCAAAATCTCTCTTGTAGAGTCGTTTGGATTAGAGCATCATCTAATCTCGCTTAATGCATTATTAAAAATCTCATTGAGTCATTTAGATTAGCATGATCTAATCACGCTTTGATTAGAGCATAACCTAATCACATTGGCTTGGTATAGTATTAAGAAGATATCTAGTGTTTTCTTATCCAATCAATTCAGCTTTTGCTACCCTGCTCCGTCAGTTGGTATCATAGTGGTTCTAATCGCAGGGCTTTCCTGGCTACCCATATCCATCCCCACCAAATCCATCACTGAAAAAAAATATTCAAAATTTGAAACCCTAGCCACTGCCACCCACCACCACTGCTACCACTATCTCCGGCCACCATCACCGCCATTCAACCCACCAATCGAATCGCTGTCAGACGCCGACCAAAACACTACCTTTTTCTGTCGATGTCTACTACCATCAAAACCAGAAGAAGCTGCCCACTAAAACCCAACCCATCTCACCGTCGAACAGCCACCCAAATGCCACTCAAAAGCTGCTAAACTGCCGCCACTTTAGATTGATTTTCCTGTAAAACCACCGCGAATACGGCCAAACCATGACCACCATCGTGCTCCTCACCACCATCTCTACCAGATTTGACCATCATCGAACCAAATCACAGCCACTAGCCGCCGGCCACACTAAACCCAAAAGTTCAGCCTTATTTACAGTTTTGCCATTGTGTAGAAACTTGACCATAAATGGTAAACTACCATCCTTGCCCTCCTATTTATCATATGCCGCAATTATTTGCATATACTCGTCCATAGAAATTCCTTGATTGGTTGAACAAGGTTTAGCATTGGTTTATAGCTTGGCGCACTTTTAAAGAAGAGCAAGTATCGTTTGCTGCTAGTAGATTGAGCATAAGTGTTTTAGAATGGTGGGAAGAGTTGCAAGTTTCTTGACTTGACCAAGGCAAATGCAAAGTTCGATCATGGAACCGTATAAAGCGTATTTTACAATTCGAGTTTATCCCTTTTGATTATTGTTTGGTACATCAATGTACGAGATCAGTTTCTAATTATGCTTATGAGTTTGAACAATTTTATGAATGCAAATATTATTATGAACTTGAAGAGGTTACAGTTACAAGATTTGTGAGGGGGCTTGGTTTATATATTCAAGAAATGAAGGAAATTAAAAAGGAATTCAAGAAGCCTTACCTTTTTAATTAAACAATGGAATAATTTGGTGTTTGATCACGTTAACGGTCGAAAAGAAATCACGAAAGGAAATCTTCCTCAAATTACAGTATAAATGCCTTTGATGGGTTGTTTAATGTTCTTAATTGATAAAGAAGATAAGATGATGATTCTCTGTTGTTTTTGCACACACACTCACTCTGCTTTTGAATGAAATTGAATTTATGTCACGCTGTAAACAATGGTTTTGGAGAGTATATAAAGTGGTGGTATATTCAAGTTCCCACTCTCAACCGTGCAGTGGTTACCATGTGTGAGTCGAGTCGGGTCGGGTCGGCCCATCATGGGTACCCACCCATCCAACATCTCCCACTCGCACATAATGAGACGACGTCGAAGCAGCAGAGCAGTGAACAAAAAATAATGAACAACCACATATCTCCAATCATACAGGAAAATATACCATGTGACCATGAATATATTTAAAAACCCATTCGGGGAGCCAACATATCTCAGTTGCTAACCCAGGCAAGAGATGTCTCGATTGTAATCATATACAAAAGAATGTCAACATATGTTTATTGTATCTCAGATTTAATTCACTTCAATACTCAAGTATACTAAATCCCCTCGGTATGCCAAAATTGCGCAATCTCTTTATGTATTCACAATTGAAATATCACAAAGATATTAAATAATTGGTCAACTAGTGAATCACATAAAAGGAAAAAAATTAAATCTTACCATCACACTTATGTCCATCGATCTAGAATGGTCGCTTTCCTAGTCATATTTTATAGACCAAATCATGTCAAAATCATAGATAACATGCTAAAGTAGCAGACACCAATCTCAGAAACATAGTTGAAAGTCATAGGATACCATAATTGACTTATAAAAATTCATATGGAACTTACACAATGAGGAAGAAGGGAGATTCTCTCATTTTCCATTTTTGTCACCAATACACGCATTATAGTGAATCTTCCATTTCAGGGCATATATCTCATTAATCCAATTCACTGTACAGATCTTAGTCCAGTCGCTCTTCTACAGTGCTTGACCTGAGTTTTTAAAGTAAATAAATCTCCTTTTTAGCGTCAAAATAAGTCTCACATCTGGCTTCAATCAGGTCTCTAAAATGGTGGGGTACATCATAGTCGGTCCACGAGAAAATCGTTTATGACCTCATCTTGATTCTATTCAAGGCGACAAAAATTAATAGAATATTTCTTTGTTCTTTGGCTCTTCAACAAACACTTTGTCTCTTTATTCTACTTGTCTCATCTCAGCTTGCTCCCAGAGCAACTGAAGCGATCACTCGTGTAAGAAAGCCGGTCATGACCTGACGAAATACTCTTATATGTGTGTAATTATGCCTTTCTTATATTAAATTAACATAAGAGAGCTATGAATATCATTGCTTCTCAAAATAATTCATGTAACAAAGATGTTCACAAAATAAAATAAAATAAATTTAACAATGCAAGATTACAATCTACGTAGCACCAATGATTTAGCATGAGAGGCGAATCATCCCTCGTTACAGCTTTCGTAAATGGATTAGCTATCATGCTATGTGTAGATATATATTGTATGGCTACTTCCTTCTTCGCCAAAATGTCTCTTATGAAATTGTATTTAGTCTCAATGTGTTTTGACTTACTGTGGTATTTGGCGTCCTTAGAGAGAGAGATAGCAGCCTAACTGTCACAATAGACAGTTACTAGACTAGTAGCGCTAATATTAATCTCTAAGTCCCCCACAAATCTCTTAAGCCACACAGCTTCTTGCACTGCTGCAGAAAATGCGATATATTTGGCTTTCATCTCGATAAAGTTGTGCATGTTTGCTTCTTGCTACTCCATGTAATTGCTCTTCTGGATAGCAAAAATGCATATCCTAAGGTCGATTTGCGCTCATCCAGATCGCCACCCCAGTCAGCATCTGAATAATCTGTAGTGCCTTTGAGATATGCCAAAATTCTTTTGACAACACTCCAATGCTTCAGTCTAGGATTCGACTGCTATCTACTCACCTGTCCTACAGCATAACTAATATCAGGCCTTGCACACATCATGGCATACATGAGACTTCCAATGGCATTTGTATAAGGAACTCTAGCTATTCTTTCCTCTTCTTGAGGAATCTTGGGGCACATATCGAGACTAAGAGATTGTCCTTTGACTATTGGAGTATCCATTGGCTTACAGTCAGCCATGTTAAATCTTTCAAGGATTTTCTTAATGTAAGGCTTTTGTGACAGAGCCAGAAGTTTCCTTGAACGATCCTTGAAAATTTTGACTTCTAAGATATAAGCTGCTTCGCCTATATCTTTCAGGTCAAAATTTGAGTATAGCTAATCTTTAACAGTTTTGACAAACTCTTTACTATTCGCAGCCAACAGTATATCGTCCACATACAAAGACAATATCGCAAAATCGTCTTTAGAACTTTTAAAGTACACACAATGGTCTTCCTCAACCATCCTGAAGCCATAAGAAACTACGACTTGATGGAATTTAAGGTTCCATTGTCTAGAGGATTGTTTAAGGCCATAGATAGATCTTTTGAGCTTGCATACTTTGCGTTCTTGGCCTTTAATAACAAAACCTTGTGGTTGTTCTATATAAATTTCTTCCTCTTCTTCTCCATTGAGAAATGCAGTTTTTACATCCATTTGATGTACCTCAAGGTCTAGATATGCAATGACAGCTAAGATTAATCGTATAGAAGCAAACCTTACAATAAGAGAAAAGGTCTCTTCATAGTCTACACCTTTCTTTTGGGTATAGCCTTTAGCAACTAATCTTGCTTTATATCTCTTAATTGTTCCGTCCGCCTTACGCTTTATTCGAAGAACCCATTTGTTTTCGATAACTTTACGGTTAGGTGGAAGATCAACCAAGTTCTAGACCTGATTGACTTTCATAGACTCAATTTCCTCTTCCATTGCTTTTATCCACAAATTCCTAGCAGAAGATGTGAGAGCCTTCTTATAAGTATTTGGCTCCTCGCAATCATGTGAAGCAATCATAAAAGCTTCTCCCTCAATCTTAAAACGACGATGAGGAATTGGCCTATGATTACTCTTCCGAATTGATTACCCAGTTGGAATCAAAGTGTCCGGAGTATCACTCCCACTCAGAGTGACAATCTTCGAATTCCCCGTACTAGGACCAACACCGATATTAGAAGTGATCACCTTATTTGGATCTTCCAATTCACTGAATTGAAAATCTTTATCAATTTTTCTAATGCTAGGAAATTCATTTTCTAGAAAATTGACATCCCGTGATTCCAATTCAGTTATAGTTCCACCTGTATGTTCACCAATGAATACATATCCTTTAGAGTGTTCTGAGTATCTAATAAAGATACACTTTTTATCTATAGCTCCTAATTTTCCAAACTTATGAGTAGGGTTATGAAATAAGCTATAGACCCCCATGGCTGCAGATGAGATAGGTCAGGTTTTCTACCCATCCATAACTCGTATGGGGTGGAACTAACTAATTTTGAAGGAACTCGATGAAGTACATAGGCAGTAGTTAACAAAGCATCTCCCCAATAAGATATTAGAATATTTGCTTGCGCCATCATTAACCTAACCATTTCTAATAAAGTTCTATTCCTTCTTTCCGCTACACATTTTGTTGTGGAGTTCCACGAATTGTTAGCTGTCTTTTTATCCCATTTTCATTACACAATTCCTTGAATTGTTTCGAAAGGTATTCACATCATCGGTCAGTCCTTAGAGCTTTAACATTGCTGTTTAGTTGATTCTCTACCATGTTCAAATATAATCTAAAGCAATCCAATGCTTCTGATTTATGAGAAATCAAGTAGACATGACCGAAACGTGAACAGTCATCAATGAATGTAATAAAATATGAGGCTCCATATTTAGTCCTTACATTCATTGGAACACAGATGTCAGAGTGGATTAACTGCAATGATTTTTTTCGCTAAATGGTTTTATAGTTGTTTTTCCAACTAGGCAATTTTCATATATGGGTAATCCAACCTTGGTGAGTGGGCCCAACATGCCCTATCTCGTAAGTCTATACATTCTTTCTTACCCCATATGACCTAATCTAGCATGCCAAGTAATGACACCTATCTCATTATTACTAGAAGAAGTAACATATGAAAAATAACTATTATCATAATTTGAACCATCATTATATCTAATGCAATAAAATCATTAATTAAATACCCAGTTTCAATAAAGACTGAATTTAAGAAGATCTCTGAACAAATACTATGAAAATTTAAGTGATATCCTAATTCAAGAAGAACAGGGACAGAAATCAAGTTTCGTCGAATCTCTGGTGTATACAGAACATCGTGTAACCAAAGAATACATCCACCACGCAAAGTCAATTTGCAGGTGCCTATTCCTTTTGCCTCAACGTTAGAGTTGTTGCCCACGTATATCCATTTACTCGCCTGACTGATTAGACGATATTCCACAAATGAATCTCGATCACGAGCTATATTGTCTATTGCTCATGAGTCTACAATCCACATAGGACGAGATTCGATTAGGAGTACAAAACTCGTAACTAAATCATAGTTCAACAAAGTGGCGTTAGCTCTCACCTTTTTCAACTCAGTGCACTTATGAGCGAAGTGACCCAGCTTGCTACAATTGTAGCATCTCATCTTGGATTTGTGCCTTTTCTTGCCAGCACCCCTACCCCTTTGGCGCTTTTTAGCATTTGGCTTCTTCTGATCAGGATCAGATCCCTTATCCTTCTAGTTATACTTATGCCCCTTTTGTGCTTGAAGCTCGAAGCTTTGTGTGTGCTTAACTCGGGCATAAAAACATTATCAGAAGGCTTAGCTACTTCAAGGCACTCTACTTCCAGCTCTAAGTGATGTTCAATATCTTTAAAAGTTATGATATTTTCATTGTGAGTCATATTCACCTTCATGTGTTCCTAGGTATCGGGTAGAGATCTTATCACTACCTGGAATTGCTGTTCATCAGTCAGAACATGTCTAGTAGACTTAAGCTCATGAACCATGTTCAACATCTCCCTCAGATGCTGCATCATAGTATGATTCGAGCGCTTCTGATAAGAGTAAAATTTTATTGTAAGCCTTCTCAGTTTAGTGGTCGAGGTACCACCAAATTTGTCTTTCAAAGCGAGCCACATCTCTTGAGCAATCTCATATTTCTCATACTCACACATGAGGTCATCTTGCATGCTGCTCAATAATGTTATGCGAGCATTGCTGTTCTTCTTTTTCCAGGCCTGATAGACCTCAAGATCTCTCCTGTGTTGAACAGTTTTGCCTTGCTCAGGCTCAGCTAGGATGTTGTTAAGAGTTTCTAGATTCTTTTGCTCTTCAAGGATGTACTGAATTTTGTGGTGCTAAATATCGTAATCATCACCATTCAGTTTCTTACCCTTGTTCAGCTCAGCCACAATGTTCTTAGATGCAGAGGCCATCTCAACTATAATTAAACACAAAGACAATTCAAAATACAAGCACTAAAGGCATAATCAATAATTACACACCAACAATTTTGCCGCAAATGCAAACCAAAAAATATGACAAACTAATATCGAGAATGAAATCAAAAGGTTGTTAAGGCTTTTAATCATCATCCCCTTTATTATATTCACCAATAATTCGATTTTAATGGCGAAATTATCAGTTCTAATTATGAATTCATTAAATTCAATTTGATTAGAACTCTCACTCAACGGAACAATTCATAAGATATCATAAATGAGTATGTAAAGTTGAGCAACAATTAATGTAGACTTTCATTAATGAAGTCATAGCAACACATAGTTCAACCAACAAAATAAATACAATATTAAAAAAAAGGACAATAATAATCAACAAACAAATGGAATAACTTAATATGGTCAGACTAATACATAGAATCTTCTACATGTTCTTAAAACATTCTTTATTGCTCGTGACTCTTTCATCCAACTTATGCTTAAGTCTATCTCCAAATAAAAATAAGTGTTCCCTCTTGATGATTCAGTTTATAGTTTTCTCATACCAGAATTTATGCCCTTTACCAAGGCGACTAGCTTGTTTCCCATTCCGAAGGTTCGTGTGGATGCTAAGCACTGAGGTTCGCCTCATTATTGAAGTAAGACGGTGCTCCTCCATCAGCTCAATTTCACACCTCAGCTATAATATTTGTTTAAGGGATTCTCAACCTCCTATAACATGCGAGCCTTAAAGACAAGTGTATTGTCATCATCAGGTAAGGAATTAATGAGGAGCCGTTGATAATAATCCCACTTCGTATACTCAGTAAGCAAATTTGCGTACATTAAGCGGTTAAAAGTCCCAAATATGTTTTTTATGTTCATGCATATAGAACGATCAGGGTCCATCTTATAATTCTCCATTTTCTTCATAAGTTCTTCATAAGATAAGCCATTAGTAATCTCAATTAGATCTGTAGGTGAAACCCAAGCTCTAATAGTCATTAACCCCTTTTCCTTAGTCCACAATTTCCTAACAGGTGGCATCTATAACAAATAACATAAATATCATATTAGTGATTGTTAACAAACGACTAAATACGAGATTAAATTTTTAGCCAATTTCCAAAAAAAATTATTTCAAGCTCCCACTAGAACGAAACATTTATTAACATATAATGCTCATCCGTGGGACTTTATATATTTAATCCAAAATTTTATTTAAAAAAAATCAAGAAATGACCAAAAATAATTATTTTATATTAAGAATAAATAGAAAATTAAATTTTGGATCAAACAGTGTAAATGGCACTCAAATCGGAGTCTCGAATAGCAAAATATGAAAATTTACAAATCTGGACACATACCCAAAGTGCAGTGTCATACGCGTGAATTTCACGTGTGATACAGTGCGCTACAGTACTCGATACGGTGTGCTACAGTACTTGATACAGTATCGCTACAATGCTATAGTGCTACAGTACTACTACATGCGCTACAGTGCATCTCACGTGCATAGCCAGTGCATGGCTTTGTGCGTATCCGCTGACTTTGGGTCTAGTACCATCCGACTCAATTTTTCATTCTGAAGCTAGCGGTGCCCTCAGATTTTCAAATGAAGGCCTGAATAAGCTGGAATCATCAAAAATCCGATTCTAGCACTATTCATCATCTTCTCCAAATAAGGGTTTCTAACCCAAGTCCGACCAGATTCATGTTTTGCCATAACTTTCTTGTTTTAAGTTTATTTTTAACAAATCATATACCCTTGGGAAGCTCTCGAAAAGATCTTTTCAATGATATATTACACATAATGTCAGGTTTTCTAGATCAAAAGATATGATTAAAAGAAGTTTTAGGTTCATTCAATCTAAACCCTAGGCCGGTTTTAAATCTATCAATTCTAGAATTTTTCCATTCAAATTAAGCATTGCAGAATACTTAAAACAACAGTCATCAAATTACATGTATTCTATAAGAAATTAAATAAGATAAAAATTCATGCTTTTTTTTATGAATCAAATCCAACCATTGCACGAATCCAACACAAAGACAAGCTCTAATACAAATGAAGGAAATTAAAAAGAAATTCAAGAAGCCTTACCTTTTTAATTAAATAGCGGAATAATATGATGTTAGATCACATTAATGGTCGGAAAGAAATCACGAACGGAAATCTTCCTCAAATCACATTATAAATGCCTTTGATGGTTCTTAATTGATGAAGAAGATAAGAAGATGAGATGATGATTCTCTGTCGTTTTTGCACACACACTCACTTTGCTTTTGAATGAAATTGAATTCACGTCACACCGTAAACAATAGTTTTAGAGAGTATATAAAGTGGCGGTTGGGAAGTTGAATTATATTCAACTTCCCACTCTTAACCGTGCATGTGGGGTTGGGTGGGTCGGCCCATCATGGGCGCCCACCCATCCAATAAGAAAGTATGCCTACTGATAACTTTATGAAATGAGAGTTATCATGACATTTTTAGGCTTAACTTATGACTACTTAGATAGTTATATTCATCTTTTGCATTACTTTTAGTTAGTTTATGCCTAAACATATGTTCATGTTTAGTTTTGTTAATTTAAAGTATGCCTAAACATATGTTCATGTTTAGTTTTGTTAATTTAAAGTATTTTAGTTTGTTATATGTTCTCATTCATGGCATTTTGTGTAAAAAGTTAAAATGTACAAATTCTATTGATGACTGCTGCAACGTACAGAAAGAATAATAAGGACATAAAGAATAGATGAAATGATTCGAACTGTAGCAGAGAAATTGTTACAAGGTTGCTATAGCAAGGTTGCAGCACGCAGGCACAAGGTTGACATAAAGGGATTATGGGTCAAGTAGGGTTGACGTGGCCGAGACTTCCTTGGTGTGTGAGGCAAGACTAAAATAGATCTGTTGAAGATTCCAAAGCTAATGAGGAGTAACCCTAGGTCTCATAATATAAAAGGGAGATTATGATTCAAGAAAGAGGGGGAGCCGTAACCACTACTAAACCATTCCTTATGCTTCAAAGAAACGGAGAAAGAGAGAAATTCGAGGGCTGCAATCGAGGAGTTCAGTGAAGAAAAGAGGGCAGATCGCAACTTAATCAAGAGAACTTCTTCAGGATTAAATTCTTGTCCTTAATTTCTTAAATCTCTTGTGTTATTTCTTTTAAAGATAATCTTAATGGCTGAACTGAATAATATTTTTACTTTTCTGTTAAGTATGAACTGAATTTATATATAGTTGGGGTCTAAACGATTTTAATGATGATTTAACTTCTATAATTGTTGCTTAGAGTTTGCTGCATCATTTTTTTTATTGTGCTTATTTAATTCTCTATTTTGGTTGACCACCCATTTAGGGATACAAGTTAGGTTTGATCTTAAAAAAGGACGGCTTAATGGAATAAATCTAAGCAATACTTGATTCTAAATTGAATTTCTTTAATTGATTTAATAATTATTTGAATAGGGCCATGTTTAATATAGAATTAGTGAAGAACTAGACATAGAGATTCACCTTGTAAGGTTAATAGATCCAAGAACGTATAATGCTATATCTAAGTTGTGGCTTGGCAATTGGTCACTGTTAAGTTGCAATTTTAGGTATAAGATATCTAATAAGGGACAGATGAGGATGCATAAGGAATCTGCCTAATGCTGTAGTCAATGCTATAGCAACTAGTTCTAACATTGGATAATAAGTCAATAGTCATTAAGTGAGTTTAAATCCCCAACTACGCCTTTATAATTGAATATTTCTTAGTGTGTGACGTTTGCTCAATTCATTTAAAATTAGTTTATTAGTCTTTTAAGTTTAATTGAAATTTTAGTTAGATAATTAATTTTAAATTGTTTTTATTTCATCTTTCACAATTATACTGAATAGATTTGCTGTAGTAAGGTTGATAACACCAATCCCTGTGGAGACGATCTCAATACTCACTACTTTATTACTTGTTGTGTACACTTACGCATTGACACCCATTGCATAAAATCATCAACACCTACATACACTATTTATACTTTACAGCATGTAATTCATTTAGCCAAGCAAATTGAATCGCAAATCGAGTCACCACGTCAAAGAAACTTGATGAGCTGATTAAAAGACTTGACGAAATCCAAGATTTAATCAAGGATTGGCGTGTCTCTATGAAAGTGCCTAAAGATGTACCAATGCGTTCACCTATTATTAAGGAAGAAAACTCACGTGAGATGCTAGAGGAAAAGGTACAATTTATTATTGATTTAAAGTTTCAATCTGACAATTTATACGAGAATGTGCATGATGTTTGCTTGGAGGACAAGAGCAAGAATGTGCATGATGTTTCCTTGGAAGACAAGATAAGTGTTGAAGATGATGAGTAAGTTGAAGTTGAAAAAGTGAAAATAATCGAAATGGTACTACCTATTCACATTGAAAATAAGAAGGTTGTGCTTGAAGATGATTTGATTGACAAGGTTAAATTTTTTGGAGAGCGCATTGAGCAACAATTAGAAAAGGGCAAGAGTTATTTGATCGTTGTTCGTTCTTGGAAGTCTTCATCACTTCGAAGTTTATATAAGCAAAGGAAATTGATAAAGTATGGATTCTTCAAAGTTTCGAGAAAGATTGATGAGAAAGATAAAAAGTTCGAATTACACGATGATTTGCTCTTACACTACAAGTTTCAACCTCCAGACTGTATTCAAACTCAAGGATGAGTTTCTTTTAAGAGGGTGAGAATGATGTAGGACGTTATTTTAGGATTCTAGAATTTTATTTTCTATTTTACTTAGAGTCCAATATGGTACATGTCTTAGTATTTTATCAATTATAATTATAATTTAGTTTCCCTTGTAGAGTTAATTTAGGGAAGTAGGTTTACTCTATTATAAATAGAGAGGACTTATTATTGTAACTTCAACTTCAATTATTCAATAAAATCTCTCTTTTGTAACTCCATCTGGGATAATCTATCAAAATCTCTCTTGTAAAGTCGTTTGGATTAGAGCATCATCTAATCTCGCTTAACGCGTTATTAAAAATATCATTGAGATATTTGGATTAGAATGGGTCTAATTACGCTTCGATTAGAGCGTAACCTAATCGCATTGGCTTGGTCAAGTACTAGAACGATATATAGTGTTTTTCTATCCTATTAATTCCGCTTCTGTTACCCTGCTCCTTCAAATTTACTACTCAACATTAATTTACTTATTTTTCATTAAATTTACTAGTAGTATGTGTGGTTTATAAAATTTTTGTTTCATTTCACAGTTAATATTAATTCACAAGTTTTTTATTATTTTTCTAAGTTTTTGCTTTTTACAATTCTGAAGACTTATTTATTACTCCAACGTGAATTTACCCATTTTTCCTTCAATTTACTATTCTTACGTGTAGTTTACAAGATTTTTGTTTCATTTCACACTTAATGTCAATTTATAAATTTTATGTCATTTTTCTAATTTTTTTTTTACAATTCTAAAGACCAATTTACCATTCTAATATTAATGTACTCATTTTTTTTATTAAATTTATTAGTCTTATGTGTAGTTGACAAAATTTTTGTTTCATTTCACATTTAATGTCAGCTTACAAGTTTTTTTGTTATTTTTCTATGGTTTTGTTTTTTTTTTTGTACAATTTTGAAGTCTAATTTACTATTCCAACATTAATTTACTCATTTTTATTAAATTTACTAGTCATATGTGTAGTTTATAAAATTTTTGTTTTATTACACAGTTAATGTCAATTTACTAGTTTTTTGTTATTTTTCTAAGTTTTTATTTTTTTGCAATTCTTAAGACTAATTTACTACTCCAACATTAATTTTCCCATTTTTAATTCAATTTATTAGTCCTATGTGTGGTTTACAAAAGTTTTGTTTCATTTCACATTTAATGTCAGTTTACATATTTTTTGTTATTTTTCTAAGTTTTTATTTTTACTTTTACAATTCTGAAGACCAATTTACTATTTTGGCATTAATTTACTCATTTTTCATTAAATTTACTAGTCCTGTGTATGGTTTATAAAATCTTTGTTTCATTTCACAGTTAATGTCAATTTAAAAGTTTTTTGTTATTTTTCTAAGTTTTTATTTTTTTACAATTCTGAAGACCTATTTATCACTCCAATGTTAATTTACTCATTTTTCCTTCAATTTACTAGTCTTAGGTGTAGTTTTTAAAATTTTTGTTTCATTTCAGAGTTAATTAATGTCAATTTACATGTTTTATTATTATTTTTCTAAGTTTTTTTTTACAATTCTGAAGACCTATTTACCACTCAACGTTAATTTACCCATTTTCCTTCAATATACTAGTTCTACGTATGGTTTACAAAATTTTTGTTTCATTTCACACTTAATGTCAATTTACAAGTTTTATGTCATTTTCTAAGTTTTTTTTTTTAAACCATTCTGAAGACTTGTTTACCATTCTGACATTACTTACCGTTTTCATTAAATTTATTAATCTTATGTGTAGTTTACAAACTTTTTGTTCCATTGAACATTAAATGTCATTTTACAAATTTTTTGTTATTTGTCTAACTTTTTTATTTTTAACAATTTTGAAGGCCAATTTACTATTCCAAAATTAATTTACTAATTTTTCATTAAATTTATTAGTCGTATATGCGATTTACAAAATTTTTGTTTCATTTCACAGTTAATGCCAATTTAAAAGCTTTTTGTTATGTTTTTAAGTTTTTTTTAACCATTCTAACATTACTTTACCCTTTTTCATTAAATTTACTAATCCTATATGTTTTTTACAAACTTTTTGTTCCGTTTCACATTTAATGTCATTTTGCAAGTTTTTTGTTATTTTTCTAAGTTTTTATTTTTTTACAATTTTGAAGGCCAGTTTACTACTTCAACATTAATTTACTATTTTTTCATTAAATTTACTAGTCGTATGTGTAGTTTACAAAATTTTGTTTCATTTCACAATCAATGTCAATTTACAAGTTTTTTGTTATGTTCTAAGTTTTTATTTTTTTACAATTTTGAAGACCAATTTACCACTCCAACATTAGTAAAATTCTAGAGTGCAACCCAAGAGGGGGGTGAATTGGGTATTTAAAAAATTATGCAATTATTAACACAAATCAAATTGTACTAATTATATAAAATGATAAAAGCAAATTCAATCAAGCAATAAATAAAAGGATAGGGAAAAGAGAAAGGAAACTTGAGAGCTTTTATGTAGTTCGGCAAATCCCGACTACATCCACACCTCCAAGCTAACCATGCTTGAGGATTTCACTATCAAGCCTCCCAAGGCTTCAACTTCTTATAATTGACCTTCAAGGTGTCAATCAACTTTTACAACAAGAGATTATACCCAATCTTTTAACCCAAAGTGTTTCCCATGCTTATACTTTTACAAATTTGATAGGAATTTGAGATTTACAACAAATACTCTCCTTTAGAGTTGATATACAATTTGTAGCACAAGATGGTTTGATTTTTCAAAATTAAAGCTTTGAATAAGTAGTATGCACTTGCTTGAGCTCAATGGAGATTCAAAAGATCCTTAGAAATGAATTAGCCTTGAGTTTATATAGTGCAACCTTCAAAAATAGCCGTTAGAGACATTTCTGGAAAAGTGTCGGTTAGCCGCTTGTTGTAGTCAGTTAGCTGCTCAAGTTATAGTTACTAAGAAATTTGAATTTTGCACACATGCGGTTAGCCGCTTGAAGTCTTCCGGCTAGCTGCTATCTTTCTGGAATGTGTTTTCAAAATTTTAGAATATCCGTCTGGCAGCTTGATTTTACTCGGTTGGCCGCTATGTCTCTATTTCTGTTTTTCAACTTCAGGCACCAGGCGGTTGGCCCTGGATGGGAGATGGTTAGCTGCTATCTTTCTGTTTTACATATACTGAATTTCTGAAATTGAAAAACTGCCCCAAAATGCTTTCTGAAATTTTATTAAGGTCCAATTTATTAAAAAGCTTTTCAAATAAACCTATTTCCAGAATCTTAAAAATTATACTTATGGATTTCAAAACTTAATTCTTTTCATTGTGATCCATAAGACATAAACACATTTTGATAAAATCATTTGAATGTGTTTAAAAGTCATCTTGAGATTTTAAGGGCTGAGTCATTTATTTTGATTTCATTTTGAATAAAAATTGTCATTAAAAACTTGTGAAATTGAATAATAAAGATTGACTATATTGCCCATATTACATGTGGTTTGTTTTCATCAAAATCAAAGATTATATAGCCTTTTAGGCTAACAATTAGTTTACCTCTTTTTTATTCAATTACTAGTCCTATGTGTGATTTACAAAATTTTTGTTTCATTTCGGATATAATGTCAATTTACAAATTTTTTGTTATTTTTCTATGTTTTGGTTTTTTTTTTTCACAATTTTGAAGGCCAATTTACCACTCCAACACTAATTTACTCATTTTTCATTAAATTTACTAGTCCTGTGTATGGTTTATAAAATTTTTGTTTCATTTCACAGTTAATGTCAATTTATAAGTTTTTGTTATTTTTCTATGTTTTTATTTTTTTACAATTCTGAAGACCTATTTACTACTCCAATGTTAATTTACTCATTTTTCCTTCAATTTACTAGTCTTACGTATAATTTATAAAATTTTTGTTTCATTTCACAGTTAATTAATGTCAATTTGCAAGGTTTTTTGTTATTTTTCTAAGTTTTTTTTGTTTACAATTCTGAAGACCTATTTACCACTCAACGTTAATTTACCCCATTTTCCTTCAATTTACTAGTCCTACATGTGTTTTACAAAATTTTTGTTTCATTTCACATTTAATGTTAATTTACAAGTTTTTATGTCATTTTCTAAGTTTTTGTTTTTTTTAACCATTCTGAAGACTAATTTACCATTCTAACATTACTTTACCCTTTTTCATTAAATTTACTAATCTTATATGTGGTTTATAAACTTTTGTTCCGTTTCACATTTAATGTCATTTTACAAGTTTTTTGTTATTTTTCTAAGTCTTTGTTTTTTTAAAATTTTAAAGGCCAGTTACTACTCCATTCATTAAATTTACTAGTCGTATGTGTGGTTTACAAAATTTTTATTTCATTTCACAGTTAATATCAATTTATAAGTTTTTTGTTGTGTTTTTAAGTTTTTTTTAACCATTCTGAAGACTAATTTATCATTCTATCATTACTTTACCATTTTTCATTAAATTTACTAATCCTATATATGGTTTACAAACTTTTTGTTCCATTTCATATTTAATGTCATTTTATAAGTTTTTTTGTTATTTTTCTAAGTTTTTGTTTTTTTACAATTTTGAAGGCCAGTTTACTACTCCAACATTAATTTACTCATTTTTCGTTAAATTTACTATTCGTATGTGTGGTTTACAAAATTTTTGTTTCATTTCACAGTTAATGTCAATTTACAAGTTTTTTGTTATGTTTTTAAGTTTTTATTTTTTTACAATTCTGAAGACCAATTTACCACTCCAACATTATTTTACCTCTTTTTTATTCAATTACTAGTCCTATGTGTGCATTGCAAAATTTTTGTTTCATTTCGCATATAATGTCAGTTTACAATTTTTTTGTTATTTTTCTAAGTTTTTGTTTTTTTCACAATTCTGAAAGCCGATTTACCCCTCCAACACTAATTTATTCATTTTTCATTAAATCTACTAGTCCTATGTGTGGCTTATAATTTTTTTTTCATTTCACAGTTAATGTTAGTTTACAAGTTTTATGTAATTTTTTTATTATTTTTTTTACAATTCTGAAGACCAATTTACCATTCCAACATTAATTTACTAGTCCTATATGTGTTTTATAAAATTTTTATTTCATTTTACATTTAATGTCAGTTTACAAGTTGTTTGTCATTTTTTATACAATGCTTAATATCAATTTGCTACTTCAACATTAATTTATCTTTTTTACCTTCAATCTACTAGTTCTATGTTTGATTTACAAAATTTTTGTTGTATTTCACACTTAATTGGAATTTCAAGTCATTAGTTTAGTTTTGAGTTTATACTCAACCAAAGTACGTTTATTGAAAAATTTAGGGAAAATTGAGAAAAATTAGGATCATGCAAGTTTTTGGGTATGTTGGGCTGACCTAACCCAAATCCAGTGTGAAATTGGTTAGAAAGTTGGACTATTGGCATCCTTTTGAAAATATTTGAAAACCTTTTTGTGTTTTTTACAATTTTAGATAGTATCAGAATAAAATGAGAGTAACAAGTTTAGAGTAAGTATGAATTTAACTGATGAATTTATGATGAATCTACAATAGGTCCACATCTTAATTTTTATTTTTATTTATCTAAAGTAGGTATGGATTATTTTTTTTTAAATTGGATATAGAGCAAAAAATTATCAATATATGATGGATTTGGGGAAAAAAAAGTCACACCATACAAACTCTTGTATAAACTTGTTTTCTACAAACTAATGCAACATGAGTTTAAGAGGGGTTTTGGAAAGATTTTGGGTCTTGCATGAGTTTATTTGACACTATTTTTTTGGAAAGATGTTTGAAGTCACTATTTTTTTGTGGCTTTTTTTTTAAAATAATTGACACTGTTAATGTCATGGATGATGTGAAAGATAATAATGTTGAAAAATGATGATATTTTTGAGTTTTACATTAGAGTATATTACTTGTTTGATAATATGCTTGCGAGACTCTAATACTTTGATTACAAGAATGTCATTGATACAATAAATACAACTCTACGGGAATTTGTATTTTGGCATGTTACTTAATTGTAGGTTGAAAAGTTAAAAAATTACTCATCTCTTGTTATTTAGCAATTAATTAACAGACATAATTATATTCTCTATCTTTTGTGGATCTAAAGTAAAATTGTTATGAAGCTAAAAAGTATCCTACCAAGCTTCACCAATTGTCAGCTTCTATAGGACCATGCACATCGCCATGTTAGCAAGAATGACAAAATCTGTTAATGGCAACCATATATAAGTAAATAATGTGTCGCATTTTGTTGTGGGTCACCTAGAGCGCACAACTGCCCCTAATCGAAGCTAAGTTTCTTATGTTGTAGTGGATGAACTATTTACTTTTTTATATCTCATTATTTTTGCTTACAAAGTTTAGACGATGTCGAATATTGTTTCTAGCATTTTCTATTATCATGGTGTACTTAGTTAATTTAGATGGAGAATTTCACAAGATAGATATAAGATTAGCGATCTTGGTGGGTTATCGAGTCATTATGTGGAAAAAGTTGACTAGAAGGAATATTGTTTTCTATAACTTTCATTTCTTTACATAACATAAATCCTATTGCAAATTTTTACTTGAAAAGAAACTTTGTAATTGTACATCCTTGCTGTTCATTGACATGATTTAAAAGTGTATAATTAACTCCAAAGTATAAGAGTGTCTTATTATAATATAATCCGGTGAGTCTGGGAACCACAGGGATTTTTAAATTCAATAGTCAAGTATTAAATAAAAATTAATTGTAGAAAAAGAAATTAATAATTTAAAAAGTGCTAAGGTTAGGGATCCACTCTTGGTATTCAAGTTATGTTCAAAATATTCTCTCTCAATTATATTTTGTATTTAATTTACTTATTAAATATTATGCCATTTAATTATTAATTAACCAATTTTATGGATAAATATGGGAATAAAATACATGATGTGCCACAACTATATTGAAGTGTCGACATAATATTAAAATATCAAATAAATCCAAGGAAATCTAGGTCTATAAATTAATATGACATAAAAATAACCGGTAAATAAAAATAAAAATGTAATAAATAAACTTTAAACTCACTGGAGAGAGAAATTAATTCCATAATTTGGATTTTTGAGTTTTACATTTCACTTTATAGGCTTGGCAAAACCTCGGGTCCGGTCCGGGTTTGGTGCTGCCCGAGACCGGCCCAAATGGTAAAATGGCTACCTGGACCCGGGTTTAAGCCTGGATTTTCTATGTACGGTCCAGGCGAAGCCCGGTACCACCCGGGCACGGGTTTTTGAGCTAGGCTTTCAAGCCCGCATGATTCAAGCTGCTGAACTGAAAATTTTTTCACATGCAACACTGTAACAACGAAATTAAAGGCAGTAGCATACATTGCAAAGACAAAACGAAATTAAGTGTAAGAAATTTTGAAAGTAGCATACAAATCTAGGCATGTTATTCAAGACTCAATCATGAGAAATAGCAAAAACATTGAGCTGCTAGGGATTTTCTAGACTCTCATGCCTAAAACTTCCATCAACAGGCAGCATCCGTGCATCAAAATATCTCCAATTTGAGCCACCTCCCACCCCCAATAACTGATAATAATTCATAAAACACACAGAAAATAAAATAAAGTAGAATAACAATAAGAACAATAGTGGCTCTTGGACCATATCAAGTGCTACTTCTCCTATAAACAAAAGCCACAGTTTCAACACAAAAGAGCCAATTTACAATACCCCATTGTAGTGAAATCCAGAATAACTTCGGGATTTACAAGGCTCTATCAAAATCATACAAAAGCCGGCCAACAGTTAAAACAGCTAAGTCCATATTCTGTCAACTCAAAAATTACAGATCAAAGTCCATATTTGTATGAGATTGTCAATCAATCACCTAGGGCAACATGAACTAGATTTGTATTATTGATCCAAGTCACCGTCACACCAAAATATCACACTCAAATATCTACAATTTGAATACACCAATCTTCCATCTACAGATAGCATACATGCATGTTTCTTCTAACCTAAATTCAATCAATCTATATCAAAAATTTAAATTGAAAAGCACAATAATCACCAAATAAATCTAAATAATTGTAACATCTAACATATCATAAGTCCATAATTATGATACCAATTACAAATATAACAAATGAAAATCCCAAAATATTCAACAACTCACAAAATAGTTCATAAAAGAGTCTCAAAATATTTCCAAGTAAAATAAGAAAATAATAAGTTCATGTCATGCTACTCGACCCTCGTGGCCCATCATCATCATCTGAAATTACCTCCTCCCCAGCAAAAATCTCATCTTCTGGAACTCCACCTAACAACAAAAATAACACATTAAGATTCAAAAGCATGTTAACCAAACAAATACTACTAAAATATAATTGAAATAACTTTATACCTCGAGAAGTAGAAGCCCAAATCCAATTTTGAGCACAAATAAAGGCTTCCAAAGTGTCAGGAAGAAGTTTACTACGATGCAGACTCAAAAATCTAGCCCCGATACTAAAAGCTGACTCAGAGGCAACAGTGGATACAGGAATGACTAAGATATCCTTGGCTAATTCAACCAAAATAGGATATTGGCTTGTGTGCATCTTCCAAAAGGCTAAAATATCAAAGTTCGGAGTAGCATCCAACAATTCCTCATCTAAATACCTATCCAACTCCGACTTAGTCACCTTAACACGCTTATTTTGGCTTCAAAATGTTTCAAACTCATCTACATCCCAATACTTATTGGATTCGAAGAAGATTCAAAACAAACAATTTCTGATCCAACATTCTGCCTACTACTCATAGCCATTGCCTTCAATTCATATTCTTTCACTAAATCATAAAAAAGCTTACGTACACGCTCAATATGCTCATCTGCTGTATCACTATATATCTTTGGGAAATAAAAATCAATCAACAACATCTTATATCTTGGGTCAAGTACAGTAGCCACAACTAACATCGGATGAATTTCATTCCAATATTTATCAAATTTTTCAGTCATTTTATCAGCCATAAGACTAATAGCAAGGTTATTAGAAGTGCGCCACCCATTAATTGACAATTTCATTTTACATACCAACGGAAAGAATAAATTAGCTGTAGGGTATTTTGTACCCGAAAACATCTCCGTTAACATGAAAAATGATTTCAAATGCTCCACCATTGTGACTGCCAAATCCCACTCCTCATCACTTGGCAAGCTTTTATATTGAGGCTCACGCTGTTGTAACTGAGAAAAAACACTTCTATACATCAATGCTTCTTCAAGCATGGCATAAAAAGAGTTCCAACGAGTAGGACAATCTAATTTCAACTTGTTTTACAATTAATTTGTAATTGTCTAGCAGCTAGCTCAAAAGTTTCAAATCTTTTTGGTGTTTGTGTCCAGTAATTCACACTATCTCTAATCTTTCCAACCCCATGTTCTATAAATTTCAACCCATCCTGCACAACCAAGTTCAATATATGAGCAGTACATCTCATATGAAAAAATTTACCACTACAAATTAAGGTACTAGGATCAAACCTTAATAGCAATCTCTCTGCCATTGCATCATTAGTGGTACAATTATCCAAAGTCACTGAAGATAACTTTCTATCCACATTCCAATCTAACAAACATTCATTTAACTCATTAGAAAGGGCATCAACAGTATGGGGGCTGGGAACATAGATAAACCTATCAAGTATTCAAGTGTCAATATTAAGTATACAAACCTAAAATATTATAACAATTTAAACTTAAAAAATAAATCTAATATAAGTAATAAAAAACTTACAAGAGAATTTAAGCAAATAAAAAGTTATAGAGAAATTACCCTAAGGTTCGACTATGTAATTTCCAAGAGTTGTCAATGAAATGGGCTGTCACAACCATATATCCTTTTTTCTGATTACTAGTTGTCCATAAATCCGTAGTAATAGCCACGCTACCATGATTTTTCTCTAACAAATGCAAAGTCTTAACTTTTTCGATTTGATATAACTTTAAAATCTCGTTCTTCAAAGTATTTCTGTTCATTGGCTTAACCACAGGGTTGGTATGTGCCATCATTTCTCGAAAGCGTATATATTCCACAAATCTAAGTGGAAGCTCATGCATTATAATCATTATTGCTATCAAACCCCTTAAAACATTTTGATCAAAACTGCCATAGCTAATGCCACAAGTTCCATCCTCTCTTTTAATCACTTTAAGACTTCCTTGAAGTGCTTCATCTATTTTCGGTTGATGCTTTGTAAAACAAGATTCCACATGTCTATTTAAGCTCGAAGTCCCTGATTGGTATTTGGCTTTTAAAATTGCATTACAATGCATGCACTTTGCCTTTTGTTCTCCATTAGCAATTATTCTTGTAAAGTGCTCCCAAGCATTAGAGACTTACGTCTTCTTTCTCGTTTGTTTCTTTCTCTCCTTATCATTCACTGGTGAAACTAAAATTTCCTCAACCTCATTATCAGTGTTATCTTCGACATTAAAGGAAAACCAGGAGCACTCGATGAATTTATTTCTACATTCTCTGACATTGTACTGCTCTGCTGTTACCAACCGTTTGCGCTGTGGCTAAATTTTTGTGTCAATGAAATATTGCACCTATTACATTACATATGTATATTATTATAAAAAATCAGCTCCTATTACGGTATTTATAAAAAATAAGCTCATATTACTTTATTACATATGTTTATTATTATAAAAAAATAATCGGCATAGCATATTAGCATCCAAAAAAATACGAAGCATATATATAACAATATAACACCAAATAATAATCATAATTTCATCATTTTTTATAAATAAGCTGGAAAAATTATATGAAAGACAAAATTAAGAAGTAAAAATTCAATACCTCGCGGCTAAGGCTGAGGCCGACTGGTAGTGATGGCAGTGAGAAAGTGGCGATGAAGAGTGGAGATGGTGGCTGTAATGGCAGCAGTCGACTGCACGAACGTCGCTATGGGCTGTGATGGCAGCAGTCGACTGCACTAACGTCGCTATAGGCTGTGACACAATGATAGTGACGCTAGACAGTGGAGAATGGAGATAGAGCGAAGCCAAGCCTCGTGCCAAGGCCAGCTGAGAAGAGATGATGCCAATGGTGAGTGGTGGCTGCTACTGGCTTGGAGTATTGGAGGGCTAGAGGTGTGGCAACCAGTAGCAGCTCTGCTGTTGAGTGTGTGTTTGGCTTAATTTGAGTTTTGATTTGGAAATTAGGATTAGGGTTTGATTTTGCTTTGGGTTTTGTTTTTTTGGAATGTGTTTTTTTTTTAATTTAAACCGGGTTCTGGGTTTATGGTACTATGCTCGGAAACAGCCGAGTATTGGAATTCAATACCCAAGATCGATTTTTCAGTGAGAACGGTCAGGGTTGGATCGGGCAGGTCCGGGCCGGATCCGGTCCGGGCAAGTTTTTTTGACACCCTTATCACTTTAGCTTATAAAATTAGTCACTTATTTTGAAAAGAAAAACACACATTTTATTTGACAAACTTCTGAAATATATTACAAGGAAATTGAAATCTAAATAAATGATGAAAATGAGAGGGAGCTTGAGAAGAAATGGCGAAGGAGAGGTGTGTCGAAAGGTCAGGTGCTTCTCTCCTTTTATAGGCAAATGGATGTTGTCCTCTTCCTCCTCTCTTCACATTATTATTTATTATTTTATTAATTAATTAATTATATATATATATATATATATATATATATATATATATATATATATATATATATATATATATATATATATATAAAGAAAGAGATAAGAGATAGGTGTTAGTCAAGTGGCAAAGTGTCGGTTGCTACTTGACTAACAAAATTATACATGTCTTCACACTTTTTTTTTGTGTTAATACAATCCATCTTACTTAGTCTCCCGCTTTTGGCACCGATTTCTGCTTATTTTTTAAATTTACATACAATAACAAAATATAGTAATTAAGATAAATATTAAAATAATAAAATATAATTTACATTAAATTACATTTGGGGAGCATTAAGATAAAATATGAATTATGTACACATTAATTAACACTTTAAGTGATAAAATGATAATTTAAACTTTAATAAAGTACATACTGTCTAGTGTTAATCACACCCCCCAACTAGCTTATTGCTAGTCCCTAGCAATTAAAGCGCTATATTGAGATTTACAAAATTCATGTGCAAGTTAATAGTTGTTCATCTATCCTTTAAATTACTAAATAAATAAATTTTCCCAAATTTCTTTATTTTAACTTTTTTTGTTATTCGCTCATTATCCAGGATATCACCAATCCTTCTTTTATGCTCAATAAATTAGCACAATACTTAAGGGACTTCATCAAAAGAAAATAATATTTTTGTTTCAAAGATTCATCAAAGTTACTATCTTTATTAAGTAGTAGATTATTCACACAATTTAAAATATTACATTTTTAATCCATGTAGCGAGCTTTAGGCCAGTGACTCCCAGACCAGTTGGCCTTAGGGCATTAGTTGTTGAAACACTCGTACAGACTTAATTACTTGGATTATTTATGATTAATAAGCAAACAATATATCTATAACCCATGTAGCGAGCTTTGGGTCAGTGACTCTCAGGCTAGTTGGCCTTAGGGCATTAAGTGTTGAAACACCCATACAGAGTTAATTACTCGGGTTTCAAATAAATTAAGAAATGATATATCTTCAACCCATGTACCGAGCTTTGGGCCAGTGACTCCCAGACTAGTTGGCCTTAGGGCACTAGGTATTGAAACATCCCAACGGACTTAATTACTCGGGTTTCAGATAAAAGCGAAATTAAACACATTCATTTTTTTATTTATTTTTATTTTTTTCTTCTTTTTTTTTTAAATATATACATTTTCTACTACCTTAGATATTATCTCCAATGAATCAAAAGAACAAAATATTGCAAAAATTTTAACTTACAGCCCACTAGTATGCGTGATAATGTGTGTGTGAAGAATGATTTAATAATACCTGTTTAATGAATAAATGACAAAATGACATAATTAATGATAACCAAATGGAGAATTCATAAATTTGAGTAATTCAAAGAACATGTAACAAAAAAAACTTACTATGAATTTCAAAATCAAAAAATAGTACAAGCTAGACTATTAGGATGTGTTTCAAAAGTCGTGAATCTTTACACAGCCATCCTAGACAAGAAAAGAAAATTTGTTGTTTTTGGATTTAAAAAAAAATAAACAAACACACATATTTACAATTTAGGTCAACTATTCCCACTCCCCAACCTAATATAAACAATATCCTTATTATTACATAATTTAAAGATATGCATGCAAAAATGCATAAAAGATAAAGGAAACATAAATATGAAGAAGAAATAAGGAAGATTATACATAAACTTGCTGCAGAAACTTAAAAGAAGATGACAAAGAACACAACAATGATAATTTTTTTTATTTTTTAATTTGAAAAGAAAATACTTTAAAACTAAGAACATGCGTTTCTAGAGTCCCTATACTCCATATTCGGCCATCTTCGACTCAAATTTATCCAAAGTTAGTCTTTACAACAGAACATCACCAAGACTAAGATATGCCATAATTGTCAACTATTCCCTCCCACCAACCTGAACGAGAAGTTCTCAATGTCTTAAAAGAAAGAAGTAGAGTTTAGAAGACATCATCTGAACACTGGAACAAAAAATATTTATAAACAAAAAGTTAAATCTAATTTGCGCTTCTTACTTCCACTACTGCTACCATCACCAGTCAACCAATCCAACGCCAAGGTCATGGGATCTGGCTCTGGTTTGTAAGCTTGTAAAAGATCAAGTAACTTATTAGCTGTAGGAGCACAAATAAAGAGTGTTTTTTTTACAGTGGGTGATATAAAATGATTTTTAATTGCATGATTGATGACGGTTAGCAGGCCATCATAAAACTTATTAACATTCAACAAACCGATGGGTTTTTTATGGATGTTCAGATGGGCCCAAGATGCAAATGTAATAAGTGCCTCTAGACTTGTAAGATCTCCTAGAAAGAAGCTGAAAGTGTAAGCATGATTTAGCCTTTCGGATATTCGCTTTTGCATATCTAAGATGACTAACTCTTCTCCAGTTGGTGGGCTGGGTAGGCATCCTAGAAGTTTTAGAGTTTTTGGGATGATGCCTAGCACTTGGCTTTCTCTAGTGAAAATAGCTTCTGAGACAAGCTTTGATAACCCTTAACTATCTCCTTCATATTACCAGGTGTAGTTTTCAGTCTGCTATGACTTGACCAAGATCTACAGCAGCCTGAACGAACTCCTTATACTTTCTATAATGAAACCTATAAAGCACAAAAACATTTTTGAATTGTCTAATTGAAGTTGCTGCCCTTGGGACAATCTCAAAAATGATTTGTGAGGATTTGAAAATAAGCACATATTTAAAGATCTTGGTGACATACATAATGATACACGACAGTAAATGGGGTGGTGTATTTGTCAAATGACGCGTGAAGCTTTGGCTCATTATTCAAAAGTAAATAGTAAAAAACAAACAATAATTCGACATAAAATCACATCATTAAAAGCAATAATGCAAAAGATAAAAGATTATTAGAAGGAAAGGATATTTACTAGTAGTTGTGACTGTAGCTCACATCTTCCTCTGGTTTTACATTTAATAATGGCTTAAACGCCCTCTATGGGTAGAGGATAGGCTTCCCATTCAATTTTATTATAAAATGAAAAACAAGGTCTTTTAAAGTCAGATTTCCAAGATTAAATTATGCACTTTCTTTTTGGAATTGTGTCTATAACCATATATTTGCTCACTGTACATATCCGCTTCGATGCGTCTTAAGAGATCGTAAGATATTATGTAACGACTCTTTACTCAGGCCAACTTTAATGAATTGAATTTTATCTTCACGATTATCAGAAATCATTCTTAAAGATTTACAATTCGGTCGCTTACAATCAAGTCTTACATAGTTACGACATTCAGAGCCAAGTCGTTTAGCTCTCCTCTTTTTAGTCTATGTGCTTTTACCAAAAACAGGCATGTAAGATATAAACGGATCAGAAAACTCACCTGCCAATCGGACCATTGCTTCAATTAACCAATGAATGTCAGAAGGAATGGCATGGATCATTAACAAATGCAGTCATTCACATTGAGCTTTGCAAATTTTTCTGAGGGCATTTTGAGGGAGAGAAGGACAATATTTATGCAGTTTATGTTGTATGTCTTCTATGATTGATTTTGGGGTTTCAGTTATTGTGGGAAACTGAGAATACAAACTTAAGAAGTCACGGAGTACCGTTATCTACCATTTATACGGGAAAGTAAATCAAAATAACAAATAAAGGGAATTTAATCTATAAAATGAAAACAAGTGTGAAAGCGAACAAAACAACAAAAAGAAAACACACTAAAAAAAATGAAACTTACATTCATCCTCTTATTGCATTAACCTCAAGTTCCAATTAGAAGTCATATATACCGCCTTTTATTTCCCAGAGTTATCTTTCAAGATCCTCAACGTAGGACACTAAAGTTTGTGGTCGTCGTTCTTAAATTGGATGTGATTTATAACTTTATATCAAGCCTCTTAAGTGAAATTTAACACGTAAAAGTCATCTAAGATGCTTGAAGAGGATCTGTCTTACTAGTACTTATGATATATATTGAAAATAAAGAAAGAAAACACAATTATCGAACAAATACGCTTAAGCAAGAAATATTACAATGCTTAAAAGAAAATGCAAATTGTGCATCAATCGAGACATAAAAAGAAACAATCAATCAATCAAATGGTAAAATAACAGTAAAACTAAACCACAAAAAAGAAAAGTTGAGTAACCCATTATAGATTTAATCAGTATTTGGTGGGTCATTCAAATTGATTTCGGTGTCTTCTCCACGTGGTTGGTATTCGACATATGATTTTAATCTTTGACTATTAACTTTAAATATGATATCGTTCTTTGGATTCTCAATTTTTACGGCCTATATGGATACACATTTTTTACAATAAATGGGCCACTCCTCCTTGACTTTAACTTCCATGGAAACAAATGAAGACGAGAATTATAAAGTAACACTTTTTGAACAATTTCAAATGTTTTTCGAAAAATTCTTTTATCATGAAAAACTTTGCTTTTTGCTTTAATAATTCTTAAATTCTCATATGCGCCATACTTTAATTTATCAAGTTCATTCAATTGCAATTTACGCACATTACCAGCATCATCAAGATTTGAATTAAAAACTTTAATAGCACAAACTAGTTTATGCTCAGGCTTTGGTTTGTCCACTTTAGTCGCCTTTTCAAGTTGTCATTTGTCTTGTATTTGGACACTGTCATCCTTAAGTACCTGCATAGAATCAAGTATAGAGTATGTATTAGTAGTATTACATTCCAATTCATTACTTGATTTAAATGAATCAGCAAAATAAGTTTCCAAAGAGCTTGCAAGTTTCTCATCCTGGATGTGTTCCTCAATGATTGATTCGATCAGTTCAGTTTCTTCATTCTCACTATCATCATCTTTTTCGTCACAAGGTCGTTTACACATGTTGAACACATTGAGTTCTAACTTCATATTGCCAAAGGATAAATTCATCACTCCATTCCTGTAATTAATCAAAGCATTAGTAATGGCTAAAAATGGTCTACCTAATATGACAGGAATTTACTTGCATTCATTAGCAATTGGTTCAATTTCCAAAATAATAAAATCCATAGGATATATGAATTTATCAACTTAGACCAAAACATCTTCAATTACTCCTTTCGGTACCTTAATTGACCAATCAGCAAATAAAAGAGTGGTAGAGGTAGTTTTTAACTCACCAAGATTGAGTTGTTGGTATACTAAATATGGAAGCAAATTGACACTAGCACCAAGATCAAGTAAAGCATGTTCAATTTTATGGTCCCCAAAAATGTAAGAAATAGTTGGATAAGTAGGATCTTTGTATTTTAAGGCATTGTTAGTTAAAAGAATGGAACTTACCTATTCTGCTTGAAATGCTTTCTTTTGCACGTTACGTTTTCTTTTTACAGTGCACAGGTCTTTCAAAAATTTAGCATAAGATGGTACTTGTTTAATGACATCCAACAAAAGAATGTTTACTTTCACCTGTTTTAAGACTTCATACATCTCTGTCCTGTGATTTGATTTCTTTAGCTTGATTAATGCTTGAGGGAATAAGGGTACAGGAGGAGAGTTAGTTATTTCTTCATGGTTTAAAGGTTCGTCGGACTCTTCCTTACTCTTTGAAATTGACTCTTTAATTTCACGAGGATCAAGAATATATTTTTTGACAACTTTACCGCCACGAAGGGTTATAACTAATTTTACTTGACTCATATTTTGGTTTCCAGTACTACCCATTTAAGGATATTGTTGACTCTTGGGGTTTGGTTTAGGTTGAGAAGGAAACTTACCTTTTTCACAAATGGTGATGGCAGATGTAAATTTGGAAATGGTATCCGTCAAATTAGTCAAGGTTTGTATGGTTTGGTTATTGATTGAATCTTATTTTTCAATGAATGAATGCAATGTATCTTCAAGAGTTTTTCTTAGTGGTGGGACATAAAGTGGGTAACTCTGGGAATTTTGAAAATTCTAACGTTCGGGAGTTGGTTGTGAAGGTTGTGCATGATTGTCGTTTCTCCAATAGAAATTTGGGTGATTTCTCCAACCAAAGTTGTATGTCTGTGAATATGGATTGGGATTCGGCCTTTTGAAATTGTCTATGACATTCACTTGTTCGTGCAAACTTTCTTTCAGAGCTGGCAAGGTTGGACAATCCTACGTAAAATGGTCAGTGAAATTGCAAACATGACATGAAACATCTTGAACAAACTTAACATGATCATTATTCTTTTTCGATTCTAATGCTTCGACTTTTCTAGCTAAAGATGCAAATTTGGCATGAAGGTCATGATCTTCCCTAAGGTTGTAAAAGAATAAAAATACGAAATAAAAATAAAAAAAACTCAAAACTAAATGTGTAACAAATATAAATGTAAAAAATAAAAATTACATACGCAATAAAAATAAATAAATTGAAAATTAAAATAAGATAACGAAATAGACGGTTAAACCAACCATATAATATAAATTAATTAAACATAAAAAAAAATAACACATTAACATAATATTAACAATTTAGGCAGTATTATAAAACTAGTCAAAAAATAAAACATAAAAAAGAAAAATAAATTCGAAATATAAATTACGCAAATTAATGTACAAGAAAAATAAATAAATTGAAAATTAAATAACAATTTGAGTGGTTGAACCAGCCAATAAAATAAAATAAATAAATACGAAAATTAAATTGCAAAAATTTAAAAGTCCAAGTCTATGTCCATTCAGTCCAAATGTCTAAATTGAGTCAAAAAGTACAAAGAAGTTCAAGTCATAAGTTCATAAATCCAAAGTCCAATTCAGTTCAAGGTCTTGTTTGCAAGATTTTTTAGGTCAAAGTGAAATATTTTATAAGTTTTGTGGTATTTTTATAATTTTAAGAGAAAAGAGGGGCTAACTATAATTTTGCAATAAAAACAAAATAAAAAGTGACGGAATTGAAATGGAAGAAAAAGACGAAAATAAAACAAGAATATAATAATGTAATGACACTAAATTTAGAAAACTCCCTAGCAACAGTGGCAAAAACTTTACACGACTTAAAAGTGTATAATTAACTTCTAAATATAAGAGTGTCTCGTTATAATATAACCCGGTGGATTCGAGGTCGAACCACAGGGAATTTTAAATTCAGTAGTCAATTATTAAAAAAAAATTAATTGTGGAAAAAGAAATTAATAATTTAAAAAGTGCTAAGGTTACTAAATCTACTCTTCGCATTCAAATTATGTTCATAATATTATCTTTTAATTATATTTTGTATTTAATTTACTAGTTAAATATTATGTCATTTAATTATTAACGAACGCATTTTATGGATAAATATAGGAATAAAGTACATAATGTGTCACAATTATATTGAAGTGTCGATATAATGTCAAAATATCATATAAATCCGACGAGATCAAGGTCTATAAATTAATATGACATAAAAATAATCGGTAAATAAAAATAAAAATAATAAAAATGTAATAAATAAACTTTAAACTCACTTAAGAGAGAAATTAATTCCATAATTTGAAACCTTGAATTTTACCTTTCACCTTAGCTTAGAAAATTAGCAACCCATTTTGAAAAGAAAAAGCACACATTTTATTTGACAAAATTCTAAAATATATTATAAGGAAATTGAAATAAAAAATAATGAAGAAAATGAGAAAGAGCTTGAGAAGAAATGGCGAAGGAGAGCTGTGTCGAAAGGTCGGGTGCTCCTCTTCTTTTAGAGGCAAATGGATGTTGTCCTCTTCCTTCTCTCTTCACATTATTATCTATTATTTTATTAATTAATTTTTTTTTAATAAAAGAAAGAGATAAGAGAGATAGGTGTTAGTCAAGTGGCAAAGTGTTGGTTTCCACTTGACTAACACAATTATACACTTCTTCACACTTTTTTTTTTGTATTAATACAATCCATCTTGCTTAGTCTCCCGCTTTTGGCTCCGATTCCTACTTATATTTTAAGTTTAACTACAATAACAAAATATAGTAATTAAGATAAAAATTAACATAATAAAATATAATTTACTTAAAATTATACTTGGGAAACATTAAGATAAAATATGAATTATGAGCGTATTAATTAACACTTTAAGTGATAAAACGACAATTTAAACCTTTATAAAATATACACTTTCTAGTATTAATTATTCATACATCTATTATATTAAAGATGTAGCTCATTAATTGTATTACATTTATATTAGGCGACATTTGAAGCATTTATTGGGATTCGGGATGACAAAGCAAGAGATCAAGTTAAACTCTTTGGTGATAATTTACAGGTGCTTTTATGGATTCAATTTTTAACCATTTTTGTCATCATTATTTCAGTTATAAATAAACATCTTCTCTGATTTCTAGTACTTATAGTTTGGAGTTGTGTTTGTTAGAGAAAGCTACATAAACATGACACTTTTTACTTCATAAGCTTTTCTTTACGAAACAGATCAATCTGCTAGAACTCTGTAGGCATTTGTAATCTATTTTAGTTTTTCCTACCTTATTAAAGGAGTGAAGTCATTTGCACTAAATCTTATTAAATAAGGTTTTTATTTTAGTCCTTTTCAAATATCAAAGCTCAGTTTTTTTTTTATGACAACTTGATGGCCATTCATAAAACTTCAGGAAACTTATAGTGATATTAAGCCAGCAATAATGGAAGCAGAAAATTCAGGTTTTTTATGTACATTAAACTGTGTATTTCTTTGTAGATGCCAAATACACAGTCGATGACGAGCTTCAGGAATTACCTTTTTAATTGCCTTACGCATCACTTTATCTCCATCTGTCACGATAGAAATATGCTTTTTATTATTCAAAGCAAATAAGAATGTTTCAAGCATCCATATGTAGGTCTCGACCGTCTCATCCATTAGAATTGCACATCCAAAAAAACTTTTGCATAATGACTATTAACACCAAGTAGAATAACTAAATGCTTCCCATACTCATTTGTCTTGTAAGTGCTATTGAAAATGTCTCTGAAGTAACTATAATTCAAACGAGCAATAGAAACTACCCAAAACAAGTTTGCCAGTCTATTCTCCTTATCTACAGAGTACTTACAAAAGAAATCTGGATCCATGTCAGCTTTTGCATTTAAGTATGCAAGTGCTATTTCTGAGTCTGTTTTAAGTATCATTGATCGACGTTCATTATCTAAATTGTTATTATCTAAATTGTTATAACCCCCAGTCTGATTGACAAAGAAGTCCATAATTTGACTTGTTTTTATACCAACTGTTTTCATTGAATTAGCCAGAGCGTTGTCAAGATCTTTAACTATTCAGTGACATCGAAGAAATTGAGTCTCATAATCTACTGCCAACTCATGAAAGTGTTTCAGAACAAAGCTCCTAGGAACCCAAGTTTTGGACTTCTTATCTAAATTTACCCTGAATTTTACTCGACAATTGACTCTTCTAATAGCTCTGGGTTTATGGATTTTGTTTGTTCGCTCAATATACTTCTTATCCCTTTCACTTTCTCTACTACAAACTCGTTGTTTTATTATGGGTTTACCATCTATATAACATCTCCTATCATGAATGCGAATGATAAAACCATTACTTTTTAGTATTTTTGGTAAAAATATGCAGCTTTTTCAAGTGATGTAAACTGTCTTCCAATAATGCCTTCAGCGGTGAGTTCATATATGTTTTTACCATCTCAATAAATAAAATTAGAGGAACACATCCCTCCTTGTCATAATATAATATGAACTATTATTTTATTTTCAAATCATCGGATACTATTATTTTGTTATTACAACTAAAAAACCTGATAATATTTCTGCCCAACCTTTTAAAACAGTATGATGATGGAATGTCAAACTCTGGCACTTTGTAATCTTTTTCAATACCTGTCATAATACGATGAGAACATATTACAATTAGTGAAATGAACTTTTAATTGATATAAAGGCAAAATATAACCAGTGTGGACCATTATTGTTAACCGTTCAATCAAATCACCCTTTCTCCTTTACAAGTTTAAGCTCTATTGAATAAAAAAAATCAATGACTATATTTGTTAATGTGAAAACATATGCATTTCCTCTTGTATGTTTTCTATTTTGTCCAGGAATGGATGCTCGAGTATCATATGCATATCATTCTGAACGAAAGTTGCATTCTGAAAATTTTGAAAATTAGTTAGTTAATCAGGTACTGTTACACTTTCTGTTTTGTTTTAATGAATCACAGAAATTAATAGAATGACCACCTTCTTTTTCATTGTTTGCTAAGTATATTCCTACCTGGAGTATTTAGTGGAGTTTTGAAGATAGAGTGGCTCTTAGTAAAATGTCAAGCATTGGTCTCTACTACTGGCTTACTGTTATTTTTGGAGATGTTACACCTAGACTAAATCTACCCTTTCTTAAATAGATGCAACCATAATTAGATAAGCACAGTTAAGAGGATTTTAACAAAAATAAACTATTAATGCCTGAATATTTATGTTCGTGTTTGATATTTTTGTTCATTGTAACGTATAATGTAAGTAACACTGAAACAATGAAATTGGCTTTGGGTTATTCCAGTTGTTGATGTTTATCATTTTAGCTTGTTCTAATTCAATCTTCCAAGAAAAGATTTAAAAGTTCTGCAGAAAATGGATTTGCAACCCTTTTCCGCTTCTGTGCTTGATATGTATTAGCTTAGTGTGCAGTAACATTTCTTAGGAATAGCAAATTTATTTGATGAATGAGAAACACATGCGCTTAGTTGTTCACAATGTAAATAAAATTGAATAGAATTTTTGTTTTTCTTTGTTTTTCAGCTATAATTGCGAATGCTACTATAATGAACGACGTTGCTTACTATGAAATTTGATTGTTGCTTTAAAAAAAATAGCATCCAAATTATAATAAAAAACTAATATTAATTTTATAAGGTTGAACAACACTACTTTTTCAAGAAAGTGGGAAAATAGCATTTAAAAATAATAGCAAAAGTACACAAATCATTGAAAGACCAGGAAGAACTAACCTTGTTGATCAGAATCCATTGTGTTTAATAAATAGCAAGGAAATTGTAGGTTTAAAGCCAAATTGTAGAATTCTATTCGTTCATTGCTTGGTATACGAAGTTGCAAAGAGTTTTAATAGGGTTAATTTCAAATTAGTCCCTGTTAAGTCAAAATATAAGAATCTACCCCATTTATTATGAACATACCCATCCAGCCCCAAAAATCAGCCTTAATTCCTTATGTCAAACGGTTTTGCCTGTTGAGTATAATTGTAAGTGTCAAAATAGTAAGAGCAATTTTTTTCTATTTTATTTATTTTTATATTATCATATTGACTTATCTAAATTTTAGTCTAATTTGAATTTCTTTGCTCCTATTTTTACTAAAGAACATGGCTTTTGATATAGTGCGAATTGGTGCATTGATTGATTCGTCGATCCATTGTTTGACCGATCGATTCATCACTAAAAGCCGAAAGTGCAATCCAACATTTTCTTCTCACGCGCCATCAAGAGATGTCGGGTCTACTTGATCGGTTCGCTAGGCCTTAACCGACTTGATTGAATCAAGATAGTAGGATGAGCTTAAGATGAGATGAATGAAGTTTTTTATTTCTAATTTTCTTTTTTGTTTTGTTTTAACTGGTTCTTGAATGAAGATTATGAGGGCAAACTTAAATAAATAAATATCAATTTTGAAATTCTAACTAAGCATCCCAAGAGGGGAGTGAATTGAGTTTTTAAAAATTAATAAAAATAAAGTCACAATCCAATATCAATTTATGCTCCAAATAATTAATAACAACATATACAACAATGAGTAAATTTAATGAGGTAAGGGAAATGAGAGCAAATACGAGATTTTTAAATGGTTTGGCAAAACCGACCTACGTCTACGCCTCCAAGCCAACTGTGCTTGAGGATTCTACTATCCACACCTTACAACCCAAAGTTTCAAGATTATTACAATTGACTTCTAAGGTGTCAATAGACCTTTACAATGAGAGATGATCACATATCTCTCTCTCAAGTGTTTTTACACGCTCAAAACCACTCAATTTTTTGGATCAGAAAGTAACTAGCTTTTTACCCAAAACAAAATTTAGTTTAAGTGACAAATACAAAGAAAGTGATTTCTTTTTTTTTCTTCTAAATAATTGTATTACTATTATGCTAGTAATTCTGGAGAAATTACTCAGTATGATGTCATATTTACATATATCTAGATGTGTATGTATATGTATACACACACACACATACACATATATCTTTAACATGCGGTTTGTTATCATCAAAATCAAAGTTCATACAACTGATTAGACCAACAATTTTTTTTGCTAAATAATTTGTTACGTGTCCATGTGTTTAGGAGTTAGATTTCAGATTATTTTGATCTGATGTCAACTTTGTGGCCTAGGATTGATAGAAACTTGGTTAATATTTCAAATCTTGTTTATATTCTAAAGTTTTATTTTAGTGATCAGCTTTTTATTTTATTTTTTGGATCAGAAAGTGACTAGATTTTTACCCAAAACACAATTTAGTTTAAGTGACAAATACAAAGAAAGTGATTTCTTTTTTTTTTCTTCTAAATAATTGTATTACTATTATGCTAGTAATTCTGGAGAAATTACTCAGTATGATGTCATATTTGCATAATTAAGCCACTTTCACGACATAAACAGTGTAATTCCCTAAAAAAAAAGTCTAACTAAACATAGGTATTTTAATAATTTCTATTAAAATAAAGAAACAAAATTATGATATTGAAGAAAAAAGAGAAGAATAAATCATTCACGAAAAGAATAGCCATATCAAAATCAGTCAACAACATTTGAATCCACTAATTGGCATGTCTAGATATCAAGGTGATTGATCCTCGGCCCATCAAATCCTTAATTGCTCAACGTGCAAGAGACCTATTAATCTGAAGAACACAAATGAAACTACCCTCGTTACTAACCAACCAAAAGAATAAAATAATAAGACTAACACAGCTCTTACTATTACATTATGTCAGCAAGTCATATCAATAAACCTATAGCATATTTCAAAGGCTTACTATAAACGTCCAATTTATTGACTTATCAGATGAAATAAAACATTAACTTTAGAAAATATTTTAATACATCCTTGACTTTCCTCTTGCTCAATAATGCAGAAGAAAAGTAAATTCCTAGTGAACAAATAAGTGACCGAAACAAGCCTGATTTAGAAATTATCAAAATAGATAATCATTAAATTGCATAACACAAACACCCAGGTAACTGATACAGCAACAGGTAAGATAATTGAATTAATTGGCCAAGTAATTGAGAATTGTAAATTGCTTCTAATTATTTGTATGTAAAATTCTAACTATAATTGCAATAAGTAATAGAAACCATGAAACGTAACCAAAAAAAAAAAAAGCAAGAAAGAGATGATTAAAGAGAACAACTCTTAACGCGCTGCAGGCATTTGAGCTCTAATTTTTCTTCTTCAAAATTCTTTTGACCGTCAACTTTGTTTGTCACTTTTTTTGCTGGAAGATTATTCTTGTGAGACTCATGAAATAATTCGGTCTTATCTCTGATATTATCTTTCTATCGTTGAGTTATACTAAATGCAATACGAAAAAAAAGGGAGTCAACATTCATTGTAAAAGTTTCTGGTTTCAATCACTGTAATATAATTTTTTAGAGATAATAGATCACACTGTGTCTTCGTGGACTTCATCACAAATAAAGATTTGGTAAATCCAGCGGCTGAAGTTTGACTTTGGTAATTCCCTAACTTGAGTGAATGTGTGATTTTAAAATAAATCAATTACTAACTTTTCAAAAAAATATATATAATAATTTTTTTTTTTATTTTAACCAGTTAAATTTTAGTTTAAAAGAATTAACCGATTTGTAACCTGTTAAAAAAATTAAGTTCTATTTATTATATTATAGCTATTGTGTGCTGTTGATCTAATCTAACGATACACAATAACTATAGCATTGATCCCGTGATTTTAATCACGGTATCATAGAATCTTCCTTATTTTAATTTTTTGATCCCAATTTGAATGTTTTCAAATTACTTTATTTTTTTTTTCCAAAAGATAAGGAAAAATGGTAATAGATTAATGGAATTTTTTTTTCTTCTTACCAAATATAGGAATAAAATGAGATTTTTAAAATTAAAGAGATTATTTAAAAATAATCAATTTACTAGAGATAATCTAAAATTAATTCTATTGAAAATATCAGCCTACGCAAAAAAAATTTGAAGAAGAAATTCATCAACGATCCCATTTATTTTTTATTTTAATCTTTTGACCCCAATTGGGATATTTTTAATTTATGAAGGGGCTAAACTACGTGGCCGACAGAATAGCCCGCCACTTTTCACAAACCCACCACAGTGCTGCTACACGTCTCGGGTCATCGGTCGTCACGCTACAGCCAGAAGCAGCAGTCGGTGATAAGAATTTCACTGAAATAGTTCATTTCGATCCACAGCTATGGATCCCGAGAAACTGTCATCGTCGAAGAAGAAGAAGAATACTACAATTGAAATCAGCAGCTTAACTGATTGTGAAGATGTTCTTCATAACATTCTCAGTCGGCTTCCAGCAAAATCCTTTGCATCAGCAGCTTGCGTTAACAAATCTTGGAACTGGGTTTGCAACTCCATTCTCTCTCGCCCCAGAATCGCCTCTGCTTGTTCCTTCAGTGCTTCTGCCCCCGTAAGTTTGAATTCAAATTATTGAATTTTGAGTGCTTTTCCAGCTGAATCTTTTATTTAATTATTTTTTTTTTGGTGTTCTATAATTTGATATAGATTGCTTTACAAGAGGTTCTCGATAAGGTTCTCTCGGAGCCCATACGACCGCATTTTGCCATTGCAAATTTTGGCAAAGGCTTTAACATGAGAAGCACTCTCAATTTGGTATATCACTTCTCACTGCATTTTATTCTTTTGCTTCTCACTTTTTTTGTTTTTGGGGTTAAATAATGTGTGAGAAAATGCAGTTAGTAAAACATTTGGGTTCACGAACTCCAATTATTTTATCCTTTGTTCATGGAGTAATGGGAAGAGATGCTCTTACCGATGAGTTTAGAGAGGTTTGAATTGTTTCTTTGTTGTTTTGGCTTTTTGTTTTTTGAGGCAAGTGAAGTGAAAGTGATGATTTATTTTGTTAGTTCTGGAAAAATGTAGGTCAACTTTCAGGATCATGAGGGTATTGGTGGCAATCGTAGCATATGTCGATGTGGTCGTAGCATATGTACATGTGGTCGGAAGTCGGGCATTGTATTGACAGTTGGCTGTTTGCCTGGATTAAAAGTTGATGCCATTCCATTATTACGGCAGAAAGAGGTATGGCTTGGCGGGAACTGTTTGAACCTAATTGTCGTTATACAACACAAACTTATTTGGTGAAGATACCCGAGAACTTCTATTCAAAGAATACATTGGTGGTCATCATTTTTTGCTATTAATGAAATTAACAGAAATTTATGAATTGAACTTTTATTAGAAGCAATAACTCATTGTTACATTGATTTAGAGTTACAAGATAGTTTCAGTTATTTAGTTGAAAGCCTGATCATTTAGAATCAGAGCAGATAAATGTCTAGTTATGACACGTGGAAGCCGTAAGCAAAACCATGTAGTTATTATTATTTTTCCTTTTCACGTAGGCCCATGGGGCCAATGACTCATTCTGGCCTCAGCTAGTAATGCTAAAAGAAAAAATTCAAAGTGAAACTGCTAACCATGCAAGTCAAGGTTAACTCGTAGTTACGTGAATTTTGTGTAACTAACACAATGATGCCTAGCTAAAGCCACAAGATATATTTGTTTTTAGAAACTCAATGACTGCTTTTCTGATTGTCAAATTGGATATATAGAATGGAAAAATGTGTCATTATAGATGAATTTGAAACTTGCAATGTTTGGTATATTTCATGGTATTAGCTATTAACATGATCAAATGGGCTGACTGAAGTTATATCAGGTTGTGCAGGTTCCAGTTGATGATACATATGTTGATGTATACCTGGAATCTCCAGTGCCAATGGTTGATCAATTTGTGATGGATATCCAGAATTACACAACCTCTGTTTCAGGTTGTACATCACCGGTTGGGATTATAATGTTTGGCGTAAGCTAATATTCTGCCATTTACTCTCCAATTTTTCTACTTCTTCTGATGAGGATGAAAATTTTGTTTCCACTGCTAATATGTTAAAGTTGCTGATGCTACAGAAAGAAGATGTCGACCAGAAACCTATCATTGAAAAATTGGGTAAGTATTTCTGAATATAAAAATTTCATCTATTTAATGCATTTAGTTACTTTTCTCTGCAAGGCAAAGAATTCAATTTTTTTAGTGTGGTTATGTAAGGTGGGAGATAAAGGATTTATGTCAACTTTTGAATCTTTGAGAGCCAAGAGATCATCGGTGCTCAATTCTATCTTCGTCTAGTTGATTTAATTCTTCTCGAATCAAAACTGTATAATTATTTTTACATTTAGTATTTCTTATTCAATATTCTCTGTATTTCGTCCTCCTTTAAGTTCAAACATAAACATGCCATTTTTTTATAATTAATTTATTGTTTTCTCAATTGGAAGTTTTTGAAGTATAGGTCTGTGTTATGACGTCAAAATAGGAAAATTTAGATAGATATTTTATGTGCCCTCTGATTTACCCATTTCTGTGGATGTAAAGTTGGAACACTTATTCAGGTGTCGGATCATGTGGCTTGCTTTTTTGGAAGCTTGTTTATGTTTAATTGTAGTTAATAGCATCCTGTATTGCAGATTATGCCATGTCTATGAAGACTGTCTTTGTGGGTGATGAAAGAAGCCGGTTTGCGTACAGGAGTAGTGATGATTTGAGAAATGTCTGTGGAAACCCAGCATTCATTTCCGATGCTGTTGCTCTTGTATTTGCAACTGATAAAGACAAACCTCATGGTATTTATTTTATTTGTTTATTGTTTATTACTTTATTCTATTATGCCTCTGAAACTAAATAACAATTTAAATGGCTAGAATACATGATTTACTTATTATTATTTTTTTTTGAAAACGTGTCTTCTTAAAAAAGAGAACAATCAACGGTAGTTATTATCATGCCTTGATAACTTTCAACCTGAACCTTGCATCATCTTAAACATACATTGCGCTTCTGCGATTGCAGATACACCAGTTTGTTCACATAAGAATTTACTGTAGCTATGAGGAGGCCAATTAAACAACTGATTTTGTGGCCTCCCAATAACTGTATCAGAAGCTACTTGAATTGCTGAATTTTTGTGTCCCTTAAGAGCTGAACATTTTATGTTTGTTATTCTTTTCACCATTGTTTCTTCTTTGTGGAATTGTAGGAGTCTTGCTTTCATTTCTCTGGCAGCTTGTGTTTAATCCTCTTTAACTTAATAAGTTTTTTCCTCCATTTAGAAAAGATTCCCACTTCATCACTTTATCACCCTTACTGGCTTTTTGTGCTACTTGTACTTCTTAAAACCATTCTTTGAAATACTTCTTTGTTTATTAGTTTATCCTTTCCCGCATCTCCTGCTATTCTTATAGACCTTGTGCCAACTCAGGAACAGGGCATGGTACAAGAAGGAGCAAATGCCTCTTCTCGACTTTGAAATTTATAAAACAAAAGATTTCTTCAAACATTTGTACTATCTGATAATTTTATTGAAATGCCCCCTGTTATTTAAACTTACCATTTTAGAGTAATTTTTAACACCCTTTTCTAAAGCAAAAATGCAAAAAGAGAAAAATATACAAAAAAAAAAGAAAAAAAATAAAGGGCAAAAAGCTGACCAGATAAAAGAATTGATTGGTTTGATTTGGTTCACTTGTCATACTTAATTTGGTTTACATTGGTTTTATTTTATAGGAACTGATTGATTGATTTGGTTCGCTGTAAAATCAGAGAAAAAACTGACAATAGGCTCATTTGGGCTCATAAATTGAATTAGGAACTAAAACGAACCGAACAGGTTCATCTTGGGTCATGTCTATAGTTCTGTTCAGAAGCCCAAGAACTGATCAGTTTTTGGTTCTCAACTGATTTTTCCCCACCCTAAATTTGGCCATTCTCATTTGTTCCCAATTAAAAAGTGAACCCTGATACAGCCATTCACACTTCGACTTGTTTCTTCTGAATTTTTTGGTGGACAAAGCTTTCACAACCCAAAATGTAATTTCATCTCAATTTAAAGACAAAATAAAACTGGAAAAGAACTCCACGTCATCAATTATTAATTATAGGTTTTCTTTCCAACATTAAGAATTCTTTGATCCCTAGTTTTGCTTGAATTTGATTGCAAAAGTGTATCAATGACAATTTAAATTTAAATTTAAGGTTATTTGGTAATATAATAAATCAATCTCTAAGTTCTTTTTGTCAATTACATGGCTAAAATGCAACATATTGCAAGTTATATGTTATATAGGGTAAACGTACAAATTAAGTCCCATGAGTAAGGAATTCTTATTTCAATGGTTCATTATACATGCTCTTACTGGATCTAAAACTTATGAGGTCCCTTTGAAGATTAAGAAATGAAATTCCCTTTCCAAGACTTTAGCACTGTTTATGTCTATGCTAGTTGAAATTGACCTGAGTTTTTTTTGTATGATACGGATGGTGTAATGGGATTGATCAGATTGCTTACCTTGTAGAGAGATTGAAAGTTCTCATGTCAGTTGTTCGAAAATATGGTTCTTAAAATGAGATCAATGCATATGAGAATCTAAATTAATGTTCCATCCCTGTTCTAGGTTTTTGCCATCATTAAGCTGCTATGCCTTGTTATTTGTCCCATGTTGAAGTGTTTATAATTTTTTTCATTTATGATCTACCATTTGTGCCTAATGTCTTTGATTAGTGCTTCACATTTTTGTTTCTGTTTTGAGTAATCATTTCCATAATGTATAACATTATTGTATGCCATGAACCGTCATTGATTTTCTTCAATTAAGCAGGTACAGGGGAAATCCAATTTCATCTTGCAATGTCAGAAGGTGTTTCAGCAATAGGTCCCAGGCACAAGGCAGTTTCTGTTAGAGCAAACCACACTGAGGGTTCTACGTGGCTCACTGCCAAAAGAGAAGGTCAGCATGAGATACTAGATGGTCAACAGATTTTACGTCATATTCATCAGGTATTCTTATATCTCAAGTTAAAAATTTGTGGCTTTTTTGTGATGTTGATGGAATTATTTTCCCTCTATATTTGGAAATAAGCATTGGTTTTTGTGGGGATATAACTAGTTTTGTGATGTATGGCAGTAGTGGAGTCTGATTATGTATTCTTGCTTTTCTGTTGTACAAGAATAGAACTGGAACTACCTATCCCCCATTTTTCCAGTAATTTATTCTGTCTGGCTGTGATGTTGGTTGCATAACTACCTATCCAAATTGTTTGCCATATGATGTAAAGTTGAAGATCTTCGATATGTATGACTGGTGCGCAACTATTCTAGCTCTCTGCAGTTGGATCGTCGATTATATGATTAGTATGTTTATTAGATAGTTGGGTTATGAATATAAGAAAGGCTGGATGTGGTATTGTTTTCAAAACTACATATTATTGTTGAAACCAGTTTTCCGGTGCACTTTGGAGGATTGTATTTATGTGCAGCTGGATCGCATAATATACCACATAGAAGCAATTATATAATTGCATAGTTCAATTATATAATCCATTCAGAAAGTTAAGAGTTTGATTTGAGAACAAAGAACAAATAAAAATTTTGCTTAATTGCTTTCTTGTTTAATTTGGAGGAATTTTTTTTTTCAAATACTCACTGAGAATGGGCTATCCTCTGAAATGGACTGTTCAGAACTATAATCAATTCTTATTTAAGCTTCTAATTTAAGAATTCAAAATTGATCAAGCAACATCAGCTTGGGAAATGTCTATTTTTTCCATCTTAAATTTATTGAGGGATCTCGGAAGGGATCCTTGCAAATTGAAAGCGAGTATGGCCTTTCATGTTTGAGGTGGGTTCACACTGTGCAACTATATTTTCAGGGTTGCAAGTTTCATGGTATGGAATCATGGAGAAACAACTAAAAGGTTTCTACTGATGGACCATGAGAAAGAAGGCTTATTATTCCTTTTATACAGTTAGTTTTAATGTCTTTTGTCTTGAATGCTTGATCTTGATTTCTTCTTGTAGTATTGAGCTGCTTCACAATTTAAATGAAAATGTGATAGTATGTGCTTCACAATTTAAATGAAAATGTGATAGTATGCCAAATGAAGGCACATGTATATATGAAGAGCATTTTCTTATCTATTGTATCCTCCATAACTTGTGCTGATACTCTTTATCTGAATTATAGCTGGAAAATCGTTTTCCGCTACTAGAACTGTACGTTGGTGTCACAAAACGAAGAAAATGCTCTATTGGGTCTGAAAAGTCAAGGCTTATAACAACGTTGGCTTTCCATGGAATTAGAGGGTAAAATATTATACTTTCTTATCCCTATTTGGTTTCGATAATTTTCTGATGTTCCTTTTGTAGTTGATATAGCTCTTATTTCTCCACATTCCTGCCCCATCTTTTCTAGTGCCCAATACTCTAATTGGAATTTCAAATTAGAGTTAAGCTCGACAATAGTAATTTTTGTAATTACTGTTTTGTAACTGAGCAAATATGCTGCAGAGTACAGCAGAAGCTCATATGAATCTATATGGAATTGGGACTTCCTTCTTTTATGACTTAAATATAATGGCTTTGATATTGATGCAATTCTATTCATTCAATTGCTCCAACATATAATGGAACCTAACATTTAGGTAGAAATGGCATATATGACGATGTAGTTGTCCTTATAACTAACAACTGAAATGTTTTGGTTTTCACAGAGGAGATCAGGAATACCTTTATGTTGATGGAGTCGGCATCAAAACTGGTGACTATTTCCAATTTTACCAGCCAGATCACAATGCTGCACTAGCTGCTTGTCGTACTGCTTCTGAAAATATCAGAAATTTGAAGCTAAACTCAAGTGGCGAAGGTTTCCTTGGCAGAATGGATGCAGCTAATAATATTGATAGAAAGGAAGTTCTAGGAGGTTTTGTTTTCTCCTGTTGCGGCCGTGGAAACTCATTCTTCGGAGGTCTCAATGCTGATAGTTTCCCGTTCTTGGAGAACTTTCCCCATGCTCCATTGGCAGGAATATTTTGTGGCGGGGAAATTGGACGTGGTAATTTAAGCATGACTGGACAAGAAAGCCAAGAAGAAAGTCCTCCTGAACATTGTTGTCTGCATGTCTACAGCACGGCTTATTTGGTGATGTCATACTTGGCAGCACCTTCGGAGTGATCTGTGCCCCTTAACAATATGAAGTGATTTGTTCTAGACACAGTGGGAGTGGGAATTATCCAAGAAGATCAATATATGTGAAGCAAGAAATGCGTGAATTGGCAATATTGAAGAAATCCGAAAAACCTGCTAGTTTGGCTTGTTCATATATGATAACATTTAGAAGACAAGACATTGTGACGTGTGTTATTTTGGATAAGCTGCTTTTCTGACTAATTCAGTGTAATAGTTTAACTTACAAAATAATTGGCATCTGTTTCTTGCTGTATAGCCAACTGAGCAGAAGTATATCCAAAGAATGACCGGGAAGGAGTCAAGTTATAATGCATATCTCAAGTTTTTCATTCCGCTCTCTATTTTTCTTTTGTTACAAATCTTTAATTTTAATAGATTTGATAATTGTAACCCATAACTTTTAATGAGGACAGCTGAACATCCTGTGGTGGAGGCTGGGCAATATGCCATATGCCATGTTGTAAAAGTATTCATTTAGTGTTTTTATATTTTTATGTAATAACTAGAAATCACTTTTGTATTTGGCAGGGAATGTTGGTCATGGGCAACTCCTAAACTGCATAGCATAGGTGTACCCAAGCGGGCATTTGAGGTGATGACTTATTGGATAATTTAGCATCCTAATTATATTCGAATTATCACATTGTATACTAAATTTGAGATTTTCCACTGCATTCAATGCTATGAATTATTACTAATTAATTAAATACGTAAATTATAAGTGATTATTAATATCTATTGTAATCCTAAGCACGCACTGACACTGGGATGTCTGAGTGCTCTCGCGAGTCTCCAAAATGTCAGCATCAGTAAGAGAATGTTCTTTTTTCTTTAGGTTAAAAATGAAGAGCCAATTACAGAATAGATCTAAAAAGGCTAAGCAATCAAATGGAGACACGTCAGCTCTCCTAAAATCACCTCACTGAAAGCTATCCAACCAATAGGCGCCACATGGACAAGGGTCCAAATAACAAACACCACTTGCAGCTTAGCCTTCAAGCTTGTTGAGAATCGCCAGCAAATATGACTAAAATATCCCTACCTTAGGAGGGAAGGAGGACTTATAGAAATTCGCCAAGGTGGTCGGAATGACAGAAAGGACCCTCATCCACACTTCTATTTTAGGCTCAACATGTTTAATTTAAGGAGATATGAGACCTCTCTCTTGACACCACTTTCTCTCTTTCTCCCTCTCTTTAACTTCATCTTGAACTCTAAACCTCTATAATATCGCAAAGGAACCTTACTTGAGAATTGACGTGTGGTCATCGGCCGCCGCCAGCCTCACTTCTGACCTCTATTGTCTCTGTTTTGTAGGTTACTTCATGATTTCGAGATCCAAACACTGTTTTATTCATCCTCTTAATACGAATTAGCTCACCTATCTCACCTTAACTAACCACTAGATCATAAATACCACACCACATCTCCCTGCAAATCGGTCCAAGGCCTTTTTAATCTAATCTTCCCTTAAATACAAATTGATTTGTTTAATGGAGTTTGACCTAGATCCACTGACAACCACTTAAGTATCCAAACTAAATGTGAATCATTTCTAAGCAAAAATTCAGTGAAAACCTTTTGCGTCTTCTGTGGGGAACAAAAAGCCTCCGTAGCAGCAACCAACAAGCTTTAGGATATATATGAATAAATAGCAACAGAGAATCCTCAGATGCGAACACCGTTTTTTATAAGAGTATTATAGAACCAATAATTTGTCATACTGAGGAAGAAACAGAGAGAGAGATATGACCAAAACTAACATACGGATCCTATTAAGATTTCCTCCAAAATTTACTAATCAGTGAACCTCTTCTAAGAACTCGCACTCAAGATCCAATGACAGTTCTAAGTTGCAGCTTGAGTACCTTAGATATATCAGATCCATTGCCCTTATTAGATTTAGTGGCACAAGAGCAAAAGACCCGTAAATAACGACAAAAGATGAGAAAAATTCCTTCTATCTCAAAAATTCAATAAAAAAGATGTCATTTGGAGCTCGAATACACCAACTCCAAAAGTAAGAGAACACCAACTGTGTACTTATCGCATTTCCTTGAAGACTGGCCAAGTAATATTTCCTCCAAGTCTCAGAACACTTGGGGTACCCTAAGAACTGATAGTTGGGGTACACCAGATTTATCAAGCTTCATCTAAGAATTGGATGCGATGGCCCAGGTCCTACTAAATATAGAAGGGCATCTAAAGTCTAAGAAGTTGTTTCAAGCACTAGCCACACTCGACTATCCCAAATTCAAGTCATCACCAACTTTATTTCAAATTCGCCAATGACTCTGGGTGAATGGAGCCTAGGGAGAGTGTTGTGCAAATTTTAATGAACTCGCAAGCGCACGAATCTATTGTAGTATAGATCAATGGCGACGAGTGTCGATCCCACGAGGAGGTGGATTTTAATTGTGTGTAGGGTTAATTTTCTAGTTGGGAAGTTGGATTAGTGATGAAGATGATTTGGATTACTTTAAAATTTAAAATGAAATCGTGAGATTAAGTTAGAGATTAAACTTTGTGAATAAAATACTTGGGTATCTGGATCTGTATCAACATGCACCATGGGCTTAATATTCCTTATTATTGCCAATTGAATCATGAGGGGGGTTTCCACTCCACATGAGCCACACTTTAATAAATATGGTATCAAGCACTTATCATGCCAGACAATAATAATCTTGCACTAGGGAGACGGTAGCACCGGTATAAAATCTAGATAAGATTATTACTATCTGTCGACGAAAAGTCAAAACAGCCACATAAATTAGAGGGGAGAAGAAAGTAAATTTACCAAATTAGCCCATGGAACATGTTGAGACTTCACCTTCAACCCAAGCTTGAAAGAAAATTAGCTACTCATTATTTGAACTAGGGGTAAAATGGGTATTATATTAAAATACGTAGAAATACAAGAAGGAGAGAGAATTTTACAAAACTAAGCTCAAAAATGAATTCAGGGGTGTCAAATTAGGGGGGGGGGGAGCCCTCCTTTTATAGATACAATGAGTAAATCATGGCCATTGGACGAAATCAATTCGAACGCTCAGGATTGCGCCACGTGGCAAGCTCTGATTGCTTTGAACACATCATCAGCGACTGTGATTCAGTGTGTCGCATGTAACTTAAGACAATTTTCGCATCCAATGATTTGCTGCCACGTCATCGGTCAACATCAAAGTCAACCAATCTTGATCAAGTGCATTGCTTCTATTGTAAGCTCATTTTTTCGGTCCAATAATACACTGCCACGTCATCGGTCAGCGCCACATCATCAGTCAATGCCACATAAGTAGTCAATTCCACATCATTCATCCAATCAAATGCTGCCATGTCACCGGTCAATGACACGTCATCGGTTAATGCCATGTCATCGTACGTATGTGTGAATAGTGCCGCACATGAACAGTGACGTATAGGTGAACAGTACCGTATACATGAACAGTGACATTTTTCTTTTTATGCCGCTCCTAAGGTTTTCGACTGTCCTGAGTTCAAAAATATTGTTCGTTTTACTGTCCGATGTCTCATTAATTGTGAAATGGCCAGAATTTTCCTGAAATACATAAAATACTTAAATTATAATAACACACAAACAATTAAAGTGCAAGGGACTTAAATACATAAAAGTAGGGATGTTAGTGAGACTTGAAGTGTAACATGATGATTTTATCCTATATAAATACACATTTTCTAGCACTCAACACACCCCCAACTAGTTTATTGTTAGTCCCTAGCAAATTAAGCGAAAACAAAATTCAAAACCAAAATATTTTTTTTTTTTTTGAAATAACAGTTGTGTTTACTTCTTCAATCGGACTGATGACGGCAATCAAATAAAAGTGTAAACATTATATCCAGCCTCAAGGAATATTACTCCCACATTGACCATCCACATGAACCAGCCCAGTATACTATGTCAATGCTGCATTAATCAAGCCACTTTCAAGAATAACATGTCAATCCCCAAAATCTCATCAGTATGAGTGATACTCTCAAAAGAAAATTAAACCCAATAAATATAGTCACTCCAATGAATGGTAAATTACACACTCTCACCAAGATGAAATAATGCCCACAGCTTAGAAATAAAATGATCTCAAGTCAAACAAAGTGCTAGTCAAACCAATGTAGTCATTTTATGCATTACTACATCATTTCAGCCCATCTCACTAGCTTCTACTTCAGACTATAGTATCCTAAAATCAAGAAGGACTTTTATTGGGACGTAACGTAGGTTAGGGACACGGCTAACAAAGAAGGGGATGAAAGAAAATACAAAATATACGTTTGAGAAAAATAGAGATCTTTTAAAAATTATAAGGTGCATTTCATTTATTTGGCTCTTTTTTTTTTTTTGAATTACACATCATCATTTTTTTTTTATCCTTTTTTTTGTTATTCATATGTCATTGCTTTTTTTTTCTTTTTTTTTTTTAAATATTGCACCACTTTTCTGAATAAAATAGTTATCTAAATTTTTTTCAAACAAAAATGGGTGACGGAACACATAAAATATGGAGTAATACTCTAAGTTGGAGTGGGACAGGGTGATAAGTTAACAAAAAAAAAAATAAAGTTTTTTTTTTAAAAAAAGGCTCAAAGAGGTTAACTATGGATATTATACTCAAGGGATGGCTCGAAAAGGCTCAAACGGGTCGAAGATGGCCTTTCCGTCATCTTCTAGGGCTCTAAATAATCTTCCATATCTACTAATCAAATGGACCTTCAGATGTAGTAACGCAAATATTTTAAAGATTGGCTCGAAGGAAAATATAGAGATCATGTATAAAATGATAAACTGCTAAACTGTATGAAAAATGGGCAAAAAGGGGTATTCTCCAAGAAAAATAACGGCTCAAAAGCTCACTTGGAATTTATTATGACATGTACATTCCCTCAAGTAACTCAATTAATTTCACCCGTCAGATTTCTCCACCCCGTATGCAGAGTAGCAAACATGGTGTAACATAACTCAAGGCCAAAGATAATACAAATACTAAAATTTGAAAGTCATCATGTCATCCAATGTCACAAGATCACACAAAATACCTTAAAAGAAGTTTTTTTTTTTTAAAGACATAATAAAAGAAAAGCAATTTTTTTTTTTTGAACTTCAAGATTAAGAAGATGCATTTCTAGAGTAACTAACTCTATATTCTGCCATATTCTGACTCAACAAAGTTAGTAAATATAAAACAACACTACTACTAAATATTCCACAGCATTCAACTATTCCCTCCCCCCAACCAGAACGAGACATTGTCCTCAATGTCTTAAAGGAAAGAAGTAGGTTTAGGAAGATATCACCTGGGTGCCGCAACAGAAAACAAAAGTAAATTTTCACAAACGGAGAGTTAAATCTAATGTGCACTTCTTACTGTAGCTACTGCTACCATTATTAGTAGGCCACTTCAACTCAAGGGTCTTGAGATCTGGCTCTGGACTATAAACTTGTAAAAGATCAAGTAGCTCATTAGCAGTAGAAGCACAAACAAAGATTTTTTTCGCTGTGAAAAGAATGAAATGATTTTTTATTGCGTGGTTAAGAAATGCAAGAAAGCCATCATAAAAATTATTGACATTTAACAAACCGATGGGTTTTTGATGAATGTTCAGATGGGCCCAAGATGCTAATGTGATTAGTGCCTCTAGAGTTGCAAGATCTCCTGGTAAGAAAATAAAAGCATCAGCATGATTTAGCATTTCAGTTATTCTCTCTTGCATACCTGAGACGACTAACTCCTCTCTAGTTGGTGGGCCAGACAGACATCCCAAAGGTTTTAGGGCTTCTGGAATCATGCCGAACACTTGACTATCTCTAGTAAAAGCAGCTTGAGAGACAAGCTTTGATAACCCTCGGTCACCTCCTCCAAATATCAGATGTAGTTTTCTCTCTGCTATGATTCGACCAAGATCTATGGCTGCTTCAACGAACTCTTTGTATTTACCAAAGTTAAACCCAGTGAGTACACAAATATTCTTGAATTGTTTATCAGAAGTAGTTGCCATTGGAACACTTTTCAAAAATAATTTTGTGAGTGCTAAAAAAGAAGTTCGTATTTAAAGATCTTGGTGACAATGCTTTACAGCTGTATATGAGGTGGTGTGTCTTTGTCAAATTACGCGTAAAGCACATGGCTCGAGAGTCAAAAAGTAAACAGTAAAAAGAAAAAAAAACAAACAATGATAAAATCACAATATTAAAGAAAATAATGCAAATGATAAAACAACAGTGAATAAAAGGATATTTACAAGTAGTTGTGACTGTAGCTCACATCTTCCTCTGGTTTTACGTCCAAAAACGGCTTGAACGCCCTCTATGGGTCAAGGATAGGCTTCCCATCCAGTTTTCTTATAAACTGGCAAACAGGGTCGTTTATAGTCAGATTCCCGAGACTACATCGTGCACACTCTTTCTGGAATAATGGCCATAACTGGAGAATTGCTCGCTGTACGTATCCACTGGGATGCGTTTTAAGAGACAAAAGGATATCATCCAATGACTCTTTATTCAAGCCATCCCTAATGAATTGAATCTTATCTTCCCTGTTATCAGACACCATTCCAAAAGAAGTGCATGAGTGTTTAACACATTTCATTTTAGCACACTTATGACACGAAACTGGGAGCCGTCGAGCTCTTCGTTTTCTTGAATAGTTTCCTTTACCACAACCAGGCATGTAGGCAATAAATTTCGGAGGTAACTCACCTGCCAATCGTACCTTGGCTTCGATTAAACAATGAATGTCAGCAGGGATGTTCCTCATAAGCAATCGCATGCGTTCAGACCGAGCTTTGTAAATCGTGAGGAGAGCATTCTGAGGGAGTGAAGGAAATCGTTTGTGAAGCTTTGTAAGAATTATGTTTCTGTACATACCTTCGCTTCAGAATATCAGTTATTCTGGGAAACTGAAGTAACCGACTTTAAATGTCACGGAGTACCGTTATCCGCTACTTAACCGGGGTAACAAATTAAAGCACACAAAGAAAATTAAATCTGCAAAATCAAAACAAAGTGAAAGCGAACAAAACAAAAAAAAGAAAACACACTAAAACTTACATCCGTCCTCTTATTGTATTAACCTCAAGTTGTAATTGGAAGTTATAAATACCGCCTTCTATCTCCTAAAGTTGTTGTTCAAGATCCTCAACATGGGCTACTAATTCTGGTGGTTGTCGTTCCCAAATGGGATGTGATTTATAACTTCGTATCAGGCCTCTTAAGTGATATTTCACACGTAAAAGGCTTTTAAGGTGCCAGAAGGTGATCTGTCTAATTGAAGAATGCATGATCAAAAATGAGAAAAGAAAACACAATTGTTTAAGCAAACACACTTATTCAAACATAGATAATTTTGATCGGCAAAAGAAATATCAAAAAGTAATGTCAAAAAGGTAAATTGCTTAAAAGAAAAGAGAAATCTCATTTCAAATTTGGTGGGTCCCTTAAATCGATTTCGGTGTCCTCTGCATGTGGTTGGTACTCTAGATATGGCTTTAATCTTTGACCATTTACTTTAAAAGTAACACCGTTCTTTGGATCCTTAATTTCAATTGCTCCATGTGGAAAAATAGTTTGAACAATAAAGGGTCTAGATCATTGAGAGCGTGACTTACCTGGGAAAAAGTTCTGGCAGGAATTGAATAAAAATACTTTCTGACCTGGTGTAAAAGATTTTCTCGTGATTCGTTTGTCATGAAAGACCTTCATCCGCTTCTTATAGTCTTTAGCTTTTTCATATTTGCGAGTCTTCTGATGTTTTGCCATCTGTAATCTCTTGTCTGAACTAGAGATGATGCCTTCATTTTCTTGTTTATCGTCACGGGATAATGAAATGATTTCTGGCAATGTATTTTCTTCTCCCATGAATGTATGTTCCAAAGTGTTTTGTAACAATTCAACCTGAAGCTTTAGTGGTGATTCTGATGAAAGGATAGGATTTTCTCCTGATGGTGTTAGTTGCTCAATTCTTGACTTCCATTTATGAGTGTCCATGGATGGTGCTGAATCAAGTAAGGCATTGACCTCATCAATAGATCTGTTAACATCAAAATCCAAACCAAAGTGAGTTAAACATATTTGTAAAGGATCATCACTATGGTTAGAAGACAAAGTATGATCAGTTAATTCTTCTATTAGATCCACATCAACAATTCTATCATCTCCATCACGAGGTTTTTTGGCAATGTTGAATATATTCAGCTCCGTAGTCATGTTGCCAAAGGACAACTGTATATTTCCAGTCATGCACTGAATATGAGCATCAGCAGTTGCCAAGAAAGGTCGGCCTAGGATAATGGGGATGTGCTTCTTTGAATCCTGCACTGGCTGAGTGTCAATCACAACGAAATCAACAGGAAAATAAAACTTATCTACCTGGATGAGCACGTCCTCCACAATACCGCGAGGTATTTTCATGGACCGATCTGCAAGCTGTAACACCACTGGGGTTGGGTGTAATACTCCTAATCCAAGTTTCTCAAATACAGAAAAAGGTAAAATATTCACGCTAGCTCCTATGTCTAACAAAGCATTCTCAAATGTATGGTTTCCTATACTACATGAGATAGTGGGGGAACCTGGGTCTTTGTATTTTGGAGGAATCTTGTTTTGGAGTATAGAGCTAACGTTTTCTGTTAAAAAGGCCTTCTTTTGAACATAAATATTTCTCTTTTTAGTGCAAAGGTCTTTAAAAAACTTAGCATAAGAGGGCACTTGTTTTATAACTTCAAGCAAAGGAATGTTAACACTTACCTGTTTTAAGATTTCAAAGATCTCACCTGTGGAATTTCCTTTTTTTGCTTTAGCTAACCTCTGAGGGAATGGAGCTTTGGGAATATATTCCCGTATGCTGCTTTCTTCTTTCTCCTTCGATGAGGAGTCTTCAGCATCTACAGGTGCATCTTGAGTCGTTTTTGTTACTGGCATTTCCACTTTGTTGTCGACTTCTTTTCCTTTTCGCAAGGTCATGACAGCTTTGACCTCTTCATGCTGCTGAGGTGAACTTACTTCATGCACTCCTTTGGGATTAGGCACTGGCTGGCTTGGGAATTTGCCCTTCTCGACGGTCATTGCCAAGTTTTGAACTGATGAGGCAAGTTGACCTACCATTTTTTTTAGATTCGAGATTGATTGGGCTTGTGAGTTGAATCCAGCTCTCATCTCGCTCCGCAACTCATCAATGGTGCGATTTTGTTGTTCTATTGCAAAGTGAGTCCAATTTTTGAGACCTTTAATTGCCTCTTCCCATGGTTTGGGTTGTGAGTAGTTCTGGTTCTGAGTATATGGTCTAAATGGTGGCTGAGAGGCTTGAGGAGCAGGAGGAATTGGTTGCATTGGTGGAGTTGGAGCTGTTGGTCCATTCTGTTGAAACCCTTGAGACCATGAAAAATTGGGATGATCTCTCCATCCAGGATTATAAGTGTTTGAGTAAGGGTTGTAGTTTGATGGCTTTCTCATTACACCTATGGCGTTGGCTTGATCTGGGTTTGAGTTATTGTCAAGTTGATTGTAGGTATGTGGCTCTGTTGTTTTGGTAGCTGTTAATCATGAAATTTGTCGGGAAAGACCTTCAACCATTTCTTTGACTTCCTTGATTTTTGATCTTGACTCGCCCATGTGAACCTCATTTACTCCTTTGACTTTTCTTACATTCCTGAACGATCGGCTTCGCTGTTGGGAGTTATTCGCTTGGCGCTGGAAGAAATCCCAAATCTCCGATGCACTTTTCGACATTAGTTCTCCTCCACTTGTTGCCATTAGCCATTCTTGCACATATGGCAATAATCCTTCCAAAAAGTATTGGCATTGGTGCCACTTTTCGTACCCATGATGTGGACACTTCAAGAGTAGCCCATTGAATCGCTCCCATGCTTCAAAGAATTGCTCGTCTTCTCTCTGGGTAAACTCTGAGATTTTCCTGCGAATAGTATTGGTTTTATGCACTGGGAAGTATTTATTTAAAAATTTAGTAACCATTTGTTCCCATGATGTAATGCTATTAGCAAGCATTGTGTTAAACCATGAACGAGCTCTATCTTTTAAAGAAAATGGAAACAGTCTAAGTTTAACATCATCATCTGAAAAATTTTCATATTTAAATGTTTGACAAACAGCATGAAAATCATTCAAATGATTATATGGGCCTTCATTTTCTAGGCCATAGAATGTTGGGAGACAATTTAGCACACTAGGTTTTAATTCAAAACTCCTAGCAACTACATTTGGATATCTTATGCATAATGTGCTCAAATTAGCTAAGGGACTGAAGTAGTCCTTAAATGGCCTCTCCTGTGGTGCTGGTGGTTTTTGTTGCAAATCCATTTCAATTTTATTTTTAATTACAACGTGTTTGTGTGTGCGAAGTGTTTTTTTCTAGTTTAAGGTCTATAGGCTCAAGATTAGGTGATTGTGACCTTCGACCATGCATGCAAAGAACACAAAAAAAAAATGAAAACAAAACAAAATAAATAAATAAATAAAATAGAATAAAACTAATAAAAATAAAGAGAAAGGAGAAATTAAGTTACTAACCTTATCACGCTGTTACAATCTTACTATGAAAACACACCCAATTGCTATTATTGTACAAAAAGAAAGAAAAGGAATACGTGAAGTAAAATAAATTAACTTAAAATAAATTAAATGAAATTAAAATAAATTAATAGGCAGTGGAACCGGCCAAATTAACAAGATAAAAAAAATAATTACAAAGAAAAATAAAATAAAAATTAAATTACAGAAATTTAAATAACAAAAAAAATTACAAGAAAATAATTACATAAAAGTTATTTACACAAGAAAAATAACTCTACGAATTAAAATGACTTACCTCCCCGACAACGGCGCCAAAAACTTGTTGTGCAAATTTTAATGAACTCGCAAGCGCACGAATCTATTGTAGTATAGATCAATGGTGACGAGTGTCGATCCCACGAGGAGGTGGATTTTAATTGTGTGTAGGGTTAATTTTCTAGTTGGGAAGTTGGATTTGTGATGAAGATGATTTGGATTACTTTAAAATTTAAATTGAAATCTTGAGATTAAGTTAGAGATTAAACTATGTGAATAAAATGCTTGGGTATCTGGATCTATATCAACAGGCACCATGGGCTTAATATTCCTTATTATTGCCAATTAAATCATGAGAGGGGTTTCCACTCCTCATGAGCCACACTCTAATAAATATGGTATCAAGCACTTATCGTGCCAGACAATAATAATCTTGCACTAGGGAGACGGTAGCACCGGTACAAAATCTAGACAAGATTTTTACTATCTGTCAACGAAAAGTCAAAACAGCCACATAAATTAGAGGGGAGAAGAAAGTAAATTTACCAAATTAGCCCATGGAACATGTTGAGACTTCACCTTCAACCCAAGCTTGAAAGAAAATTAGCTACTCATTATTTGAACTAGGGGTAAAATGGGTATTATATTAAAATACATAGAAATACAAGAAGGAGAGAGAATTTTACAAAACTAAGCTCAAAAATGAATTCAGGGGTGTCAAATTAGAGGGGGTGGAGCTCTCCTTTTATAGATACAATGAGTAAATCATGGCCATTGGACGAAATCAATTCGGACGCTCATGATTGCGCTACGTGGAAAGCTCTGATTACTTTGAACACATCATCAGCGACTGTGATTCAGTGTGTCGCATGTAACTTAAGATAATTTTTGCTTCTAATGATTTGCTGCCACGTCATCGGTCAACATCAAAGTCAACCAATCTTGATCAAGTGCATTGCTTCTATTGTAAGCTCATTTTTTCGGTCCAATAATACACTGCCACGTTATCGGTCAGCGCCATATAAGCAGTCAATGCCACATCATTCGTCCAATCAAATGCTGCCATGTCACCGGTCAATGATACGTCATCGGTTAATGCCATGTCATCGTACGTATGTGTGAATAGTGCCGTACATGAACAGTAACGTATAGGTGAACAGTTCCGTATACGTGAACAGTTCCGTATACATGAACAGTGACATTTTTCTTTTTATGCTCCTCCTAAGGTTTTCGACTGTCCTTAGTTAAAAATGGTTGTTCGTTTTACTGTCCGATGTCTCGTTATTTGTGAAATGGCCCGAATTTCCTTGAAATACTTAAATTATAATAACACACAAACAATTAAAGTGCAAGGGACTTAAATACATAAAAGTAGGGATGTTAGTGAGACTTGAAGTGTAACATGATGATTTTATCCTATATAAATACACACTTTCTAGCACTCAACAGAGAGCCGAGTGAGGAGACACATGAAAAAGGACCTTTATGCGATGAGGAACTCTCCATTAACTCATCATGTTTAATTTTGATATTGTTATGTATGTTTGTAATAGTTTGTACGAAGACCTTGTGGGGTCCCCAAAGGCACCCTGCTATGGTTAGATGTTCCTTTCACATATTTTGTTATATCCTTAGAAATTATGAGCCCATTACTCACTTGTCACAAATCCTCGCTATAATGTGACTGGATGATTTAACTATTCTGCATAAACGAACGATTATTTATTACCATGTATGGATGATTTGCCTTCAAATTATGATTTATCGCCACTAATTTGTTGTTTGAACATTTTGAGGAACGTTTCGATTGAATATAGTGTCAAACTCAGAGATGTACACTGTTCTAAAAGCCGAAAAGAAGAAATGGAGTACTAGGGGTAGGCAATTTCTGCTTTGAGTCGGGTTGGAAGCAATTCAACCCGAATATATGATCCGATCCGAATATAATCGGGTCGGATTGGATCGGGTTGGTTAAAATCCAATCCGATCGGGTTAAACCACCCATCCGAATCCGATCCGAACCAGAATTTTTTTGGTCGGGTTGGGTCGGGCCAAATGCCCACCCCTATGGAGCACCTAACCTATGCTGGGCAAGCCAACCGATGGAAACTTGTAAAATAATTAAAAATATTTATTTTATTTACTTAATTTTACGGTGTTGGTTAATTTTGAATTAGTCAAAAGTAGTTGCACTTATTTTATGGAACTGTATGTAAGTAATGAAGCATTATGTGAAAACAGGCTTAGTGTCGTTAATGTTTAGGTTGTAATCTTAAATAAGCTTTTATTAAATAAAGCTTGATGTCATTCAATAAAAGGTGTCTTGAGTATTATTATTTTTGCAACTTGAAAGTTGTATTTGGGAGCTTATTAGTATCTCGAATAATTAATACTTATTTAGAGGTTCGAGTTTCCTCGAATTAACCCTATTTATCATCTAATTTTTTTTGTTTCATTCAATTTCTCCTTACAAACTTTAGTTCTTGTTTCATTTGGTATCAGAGTGAGGCAACAAATAAGGAGATCAAATCCTTACAATGGAGAAGAAATTAGAGAGGATACATCTATTGATAGAGGTTATGATTCTTGAACAAAAAGAATTTTCAAAAAAATTTATCGTGCTTGATGGGTGGAATGTCAATCAAATTGGATGCAAAGTTTAATTCATCTTCAAGTGTCCATAATAGCAAAAATATAGAAGAAAATTCTCCATGTTCAATTGAATCTAGAAGTTTCCAACAAAGTGGCCATTTGGCAATCTGATAGGAAGATGAAGCTGTTCAACAATGCAACAATCTTGTGGTTTCATTGCAAACTCAACATATTTAGCAAGTTCACTTTCTGAAGCTTCAAGGTCTATTTAGCCAGCCAAAGGTGCAAGGGGTTTCATTCAAGTGCAAATAGGAATGGCAATGGGCACCGCCCACAGCGGATTTGCCATTACCAAACCCACAACCGCACAAAATTTAAATTACCAAACCCACCTGCAACTTGCTGTTGGTTTTGACACTAAACCCGCAATGGTACCCGGCAGATTTTTTGCGGGTTCCCACATTTAAAATCACAAATATTCAATATTTAAATTTATAATAATAATTAAAGTTCCACATAACATACCCAATTCTAAATTTAATCAATATAATAAATAATTAAAATTTCAACATCAATCCATCACAAATTCTCAAACTTAAATATGAAATACACAAATCCATCAAAAAAACCATAAACTAGTATCTAAAAGTAACAATACAATTATACAAAAGCAACACCCAACAGTTATCATTTCATATTCTCATTCAACTCAAGTCTTAAGAGTTAAAATCTTCATTTCATTCACCACCATTAGCACTCATCCAACACGATCTCTACAATAATGATTAAGATTAATAGTTTCTAAAGAATAATACTTTTTAAATACTAATCCGAAGTTCAAAATTATAAAAAAGAAATAATCTATACATTAAGTTAAATAATAATAGTCCATACAAAATTATAATAAGTATATAATAAGCTATGCGTTATTATATATTTCTCTTTAGTTTAGGTTTCCTTTAGTTTAGGTTATGACTTTAGTTAGGGCTTAGGCATGTTGCAACTTGCACACATGTTTACACTTTACATTTATTTACTTTATATGTATTTTTATTTAAATACTTTTTTCAATTAAAATTAAATTAAAAAAATTAAAAAAAAAAACAATGCGAGTTTGGTGGATACCCATGCGGGTATCCTTCGGATATTTAGCTAGTTGTGGGTTTTAATTTATAATACCAAACCCACCCACAACCTGCCCGCAGCGGCCGGTGTTTTGGCAGGCGGGTTTGGGCGGGTTTACGGGTTTGGGGTTACCATTGCCATCCCTAAGTACAAAGCTGAAATTGTTAGGCACCATGATGAGAAATCATTCATCAATAAAGTGCCAAAAATTGAGATGAAGAACATGGTTGGATCAATGGAGAATCTTCAAGAGAGTTTCAAGGCATCAATGGAAACTGAAGAGAAAACAAAATACTTTAGAAAAATCTATCTTTGAGGACAAGGGTATTTTCAAAGGAGAAGGAATGATGCAAACTCTTAAAATAATTAAAATTATTCATTTTATTTACTTAATTTTATGATGTTGGTTAATTTTGAATTAGTCAAAAGTAGTTGCACTTATTTTATGAAACTATATGTAAGTAGTGGAGCATTATGTGAAAATATGCTTAGGGCCAGTTTGGTAATGCTGTAGCTTTTAAAATAATTGCTGTTAGCTGTGCTGTAGAAATAATCAGCTGTAAAGAGAATTAGTTAAGTGTTTGGTAAATTTTATTTTCAGAAGTACTGTGAGTTTTGAAAGTAGTTGTGGGTGTTTGGTAAATATTACTGTTAAGCTGCTATAAAAAGCCAAATGACTAAAATAGACATAATGTAGAATGAAATTTACTTACACATATAATAACATGTATATACAATATTTTTAATTCTGTATTATAATAATTTAATTAAAAATAACATTTATACTATATTAATTTTATTTCTTTTATTTTTTTATAATAAAAATTTATTGAAATATTGATTTTGTTTCCAATTTGAATAAGGATAGTTTTGGGTTTAGGTAATAATTATAAAGATATTTATGGAATTGTATTAAAGGATAAAATTGATTCTCAAAGTCAGAATCTAAAAGCTACTCCTTCCCTGCTTTTCAAAGTCAGCTATAGGGGGGCTGATTTTGACAAAAGTAATTTTGAATTTTTTTTACCAAACACTAAAATTAGCTTTTAGATTCTTAAAATCACTTTTAAGCCTCCCAAAAGCAATCTCAAACGGGCCCTTAGTGTTGTTAATTTTTAGGTTGTAATCTTAAATAAGCTTTATTATATAAAGCTTGATGTCATTCAATAAAATGTGTCTTGAGTATTATTATTTTTTCAAATTGAAAGTTGTATTTTGGAGTTTATTGGTATCTCAAATAACCAACACTATTCAGAGGTCCGAGTTTCCTCGAATTAACCCTATTTATCATCTAATTTTTTTGTTTCATTCAATTTCTCTTTACAAACTTTAGTGTTCGTATCACCAACTTACTTAAGTAAAAGATGAAATGCAAAATGCAAATTAAATTATCCATTCTAGAAGAAATCTGAGAATGCGACAATCTAATAAAGGGAAGGTATATTAGGTCTCCTTGGGTATTCGCTATAAATTTTAATAATTATATCGTCGTGCCTCTGAGGTTCAACTACTATATCATCATTTTATCCACAATCATGATAAATTTTTAGTATCTGCATTATTAATGCATCTGGGGAGGCTGAGCTCCCCCGATTGTTGATTTTTGACTTTGGATTATATTCATCTAGTGAGAGGATACTATGTCTCTACTCTTATGATTCTAGTTTGAATGAACCAATTCTATGTGTACGCACTTTATTTTATGATGATTTTGAGAATACCGCCATTAGAACAGTGTGAAAGAGTTACAACAATGTCCTTTCATTCAAATGATACCTAATGCTATTGATTAGAGGTTATGGAGATAGCCTAATTATTGATTTATGAGCATATGAATAGATTGAGAACTTCTCTCCACCATAAACATCTCAGTTAAGAGTGCATGGGTTCAAGGCTGGGACTCGATTCTATCTCATAATAGAGTTGATATTCGTTTGCTTGGGAGCCTGGATTCCTCCAGTCTTAGCAAGGGTATAATATCTGGGCTGTGTTCAACAACCTTATCAAAGACAAAAATCTTGATAGATTTTTTATTGTGAATGTCAGTAGACTTCTGATTGTAATATTAGTGTATAAAAAAAAAAACATCTCAGTTAAGGAAACCGCGAGTACATCCACTATTTGGCTTTGACAATGACCACTTAAAGAATTGTGTAGCTAGGATATTCTATGGTAGCTGAGCTACACCTAAGAAGTAAAAATCACAAAGCTCAAGAGATCATCCACACCTGAGAAAAGCTAAACAAAAATAAGTATGTTTCTCAAAACAAATCCCATATCCTAGCATTAGTAATTACTCATTTACTCCTTATATTTTGAATTAAGTACCTGTTTAATCCTTATATTTAAAAACAATTACCTTAAAACATTCCTATAGTTAAATATATAACATTCTTAACAATACCCTTTGCAATAGTATTCTTGACATTAATTAATTTATCTATAAAAAAAAGTAATTAGCAAATTAACCAATAATTACTTTTTAGCAAATTAACTAATGTCAAGAACTAGTACTTTTTATACTAGAAAGAACTAGTACTTTTTATACATGTATATCAATATTGCTAATGATTATTTACAAATAAATTAGTGTCATCAACTTAAAGCAATGCTTAATATTCTTGCAACAATTTTACTAATAATTATTTTATAAAAAATTAATTTACCTAATTAATCAAAAGTAAAATAATAATAAAAATATTTGTACATTTTTGTGTTACTTTTAAGATTAATTTGATAAATTATTTTTTTTCCTTTTCATTAATATCCCCAAAATATTGTTGTAATAGTATATTATAAAAGAATAAAAGAAAAAATAAGGGTAAGAGTGTAACATATTGAACAACAAGGGAGTCTTAAGATACTTTTGTCAAATATATAGTCTAAACGAGCACTTAACTTAAAATATAGAGACTAAAATAACATTTACCCTCTAGCATGTAACTTTATACCCAAAATAAACTAAACAAGAGGCCCCCAGAATTCATTATGCCCAAGGCAATTAAACCAAACACACTGTTCATAACATAAAATACTAATATGACAACCTAAAATCCCTGAGAGGCCAGTTGTAAAATTGATATAGCAAAACCAAAACTTAATCATTATCATGAAAATGAGCAGGTACTGATGGATGGTTCTAGAAGTTTCTTAGGTGGTAACCTCTGGATCCCACCTAATCATTATCATGAAAATCAGCAGGTACCTCGAGCCCATTAGCGTCATCTATAGCTATCCAAGAAGATCTATCTCCACTAGAACATTCCTTAGAAGTGCCAAAGCTATCATGAACCATCAATGCTGCTTCATAGATCATGTTTTTCTCCATAGCTTTATGTTGATTCCAAGTGCCAAGAAAAGGGAGGTCCAGATATGAACTTCTCTCATAGTTCTTGAGGCTCTCCAGTTCATTTTTCAAGGTTGCATTCTCTTCAATCAGTTTGCTTGCTTTATCCTAATGGTCTTGGGTCATCAGGGCAGTCTTCTTATGGAGCTTATTTCAACAATGACTCTTTTAGCACTTTAAAACTAAGCGTAACATATGTCAAATAGAAGACAAACTGGAGTACTCGACTTGTCCTGTTCAAGTTGACTTACTCGAAGGTTAGAATCAGACTAAACACAGCAACGAATGCAGCATTTTAGAAAGATCCTAAGAATGTAACAGTCATTGAGGTATGCCTGCCAAACTTCAAACTAGAATTGCCCTTACACTCCATCAAAATTAGCTACAAGAGTTGGCTGGCTAAGAATATACATAAGTTGAGCACAAGAGTTGGTTCGCTAAGAATATATATGAGTTGGCCATAAGAGTTGGCTAGCTAAGAACATATATAAGTGATTATAAGAGTTAGTTAGCTAAGAAATACACAAGCTAGCCACGAGAGTTGGTTAGCTAAGAACTCACAAAAGTTGACTAAACAAGTTAGGTCAACTAAAAAGAATAGAATAATTAAAAGCCCTCTCAATTTTAGACCCGCAAGGGAAATTGATATAAAAATTAAAACTAGAATGGAACCAAGTGCCCATATATGATCATTTCGGTTAAGAGTAACCGTGAAGAGTTTAGATTACTCCAATGTGCTTTGAAAAGCACTACTTATGATGAATTTATTCGCCATATTTGCTGGATATACATACTTAAATTAATCACCATTAAAAATGGGCTAAGAAAACTCCTGAATAAATTGCCGTAAATGATTTCTGCACAACTGATCATTATCGTCAGTTATTGTTACGTCAAAGGAAGCTGAGATACCTTACTTACCTCAATGTAGTTTTTATCTATTTGAATGGATTGAGAATTCCTCTCCATAAAGAATTAGTTTTATCATCATACGATATACCACTAAGGGAAGCTAAACTTTCGTTCTTTATTATTTGAATAATTGATTATACTTTCCTATCTATTAAGTGGATTGAGAACCCTTCTACCATACCATAAGAGTATTCTTTATTGCCATATGTCATTTATTGCATCAGGGGTAGTTGAGCTCCCATTCTTATTATTTGGAGTATGGACGACTACTCTAGTTAGTGTGTGGATTGAGATTTTCTCTCTACTATCTCTGTTTGATTGCTAGTGATTTATTCATCTTTTTGGAGTAACACTTTCACATGCATAAAAGAAGTGGCCAGTCAAATGCACAACCTAGTCAATTACACCTAGATCAAGTATATCACCTACAGGAATCCCAAGAATGCTTTCCTTCTCTTTGTTTGACGCATACTGGAAGCTCCTCTGACTTTAAAGAATGAGGAAGCCTGAGCTTGGTCCCCCCTCAATCTTCAATAACTCAAAAGAAGTGCCACCAGCCAATTAAAAAGGTGACATCCCACGTTCAGCTTTGAAAGGTTCGGCTGGATCACCCCAAGGGCCCAATCATAGTGCAGAAAGAGTATATAGATATTGTGTGTGTCACAGCCACACTACTCAACTTTTAGAGTTTCTTGTTCCTCAATACTTTCACTACAAATAAACCAGGGGATTATATTTGGAGGAAAATATGAGGCGAATAGCAAAATGACATGTGGCATAGGAAGGAAGATGAATGTTAAAGGGGAGCTGAGCTATCCTAATTACCTTACATGTGCCAATTAGAGACGACCACGAACTTGGTAGAATTGGCTCATCTCAGAGGACAAAAATGGAAATACACTGGGATGTTTGAGTCCTCACATGAGTCTTCAAAATGTCAGCGTTAGCAAGAGAATGTTCTTTTTTCTTTAGGCTAAAAATAAGAAGCCAATTACAGAACAGATTTAAAAAATTTAAGCAATCAAATAGAGATAAGTCAGATCTCCTAAAATCGCCTCACTAAGCTAACCAATCTATCTAACCAAGAGGCACCAAGGGGCAAGGGTCTAAATAACAAACGCCACTTGCAGCTTAGCCTCCAAGCTTCTAAGAATCGCCTACAACTGTCATTCAAGAGAAATGATTAAGATATCCGTACCTGAGGAGGGAAGAACCAATAGAAATTCACCAAGGCGGCCAGAATGACGAAAGAGACCCTCACGCTCCTATGTAAGCTCAACAGATTCATTTTAAATCGACCCACTTTCCCTCACTAACTTCATCTTCAACCTTTTAATATTCGCCATTGTTGAGGTTATGAGGTTCTTAAACCCTAAACCTCCAATAAATCGCCAAGGAACTAGACTTGAGCATTGGAGTGTGGTCATCGGCCCCACCTCTTACCTCTATTGTCTCTATTTTATAGGTTACTTCATGATTTTGAGATCTACACTCTATTTCATTCATTTTTTAATGCGAAATAGCTCACCTGTCTTACCGTAACTCACCACCAGATCATAAAACCACATCATATCTCCCACAAAATCATTCCTAGAAAATTGTTAGTCCAATCTCCCCTAAAAACATTTTTTTTTTTAAATCGAGTTTGAGCTAGATCCAGTGACAATAACTGAAGTAAGTGTGAATCGGTTCTAAGCAAAAATTCAGTGAAAACACCAACTATTATGTATTATCTAATGAAAAGTGAATTTCATAATTAGTAAAATTAATAATATACACCATCAAGTAGATAAATGCCATACATCAGTTAAGACTCAATTGTTGGGATATCTAGTATTACTCCTATCTGTTCTATGGCCTTGACTTATCATATTGGAATGTGCCAATACTTTACTTCTCACATCCTCCAATTGAAAATAGCATAATTTTATCATACGGCAGAGGATGAACACATGTACAATCATATGTTCTTTTCTAAAATTAACGAAGGCACAGCAGTGTCCTTTGGAAATTGATCATATTGGCTCAATTTTCCATTTGCTATTATGATGTCTAATCCTATATTTTTCAAATTGCAATGCAATGACTAATTAAGGCCTAGGTCTAGTGAAAAGAGTACGTAACTATCTGCATGGGAATGAATTGGGATCATTGGAGGATTTTCAAGAATCTTCTTCATCAAGAAAAAGTTTCCTCGAATTTTTAAATAGTGAAACCTTCTACCTTTGCCTTGAGAAAAGAATATGCAACTTTGTACGCAGTAAACCATTCCACATAAAAAGATAATCTATCTATCTATATATATATGTGTGTGTGTGTGTGTGTGTGTATAATAAAACGATAAATCTAGCTAATATGAATTCATACATATAACAATTAACTCTATAAGAAGAAGAAGAAATTGAAAAGATAAAAAGAAACCCACATGAACAATGCTTTGTTCTATCAAAACCAAACTGGAGAAAAGGTGATGAAGCAAAAGAAGACGAGAGGAGATATTGGCACGGCTCAATCAAATTAAAGGACCCAATTTATTTCAAAGGAGATTTGATTTGATTGAGCCGTTCCAACATCTCTGTTTTAAATTTCAACACTTACCGCATAACAACAAGTATTCAATTTGTTTCTGTCATGCATGATCGTATATATATGATACTCAAAGATCGGTGGGCCGATGACAAGTTGAAAAATATTGCATCTGCTCACCACCAACATTAGGGTTTCGATTGGTTAGTATTTAAGAGCAAGAAGAGAGAGTTGAACAAACAAAGATGTATCAGAAAGAAATTATAAACAGTTGAGATGTCAAAATCTTGCTTTGTTTAGAAGAGTGAAGAGTTGTATAAAATTTTCGATTAGATATTTTCCGCAATCCTCTTAGTGGTTGCTGACATTATCACAACAACACAAGGAAATCAAAAAAGGAAGGTTCCTTCCATTTCTTGGTTTTCCATTTCCGTTTGTATTTCTGCTTCCTAGTAATTCACCAATTTATGAGATTATACCAATGTCTATTTTCGTTGTCAGAGTCTTGTCATAGTCATTATATTTATGAATGATTTGGCAACAAGCCAACAACAATGTGGAAGCCAAAACAAAGCATTAAAAATCTTTTTTATTTTTTATTTTGTTTGGAAGAAAAATACAATTGATTTTTTAAAATATTATTTTACAGAATATATTACAAATCAACTTAAAATAAGTGCAACCGAAATTCGTCATGACCTACCTTAATGTATCATAATTGAAGCCTAGTTTATTTGTTTTCGCTACAAATAAAGATAATGGAACATTGGACCTTCAGTAAAAAGGTATTTACTAACTACTCCACAAAACAATAATTTGTATACTTTTATAACTTGTTGTTTAAAAATGTTATTACTAATTAAATATTTTTACACATTTTCTTGAAATTTTATTTGCATTATGGAGTATATTACATCATATTACTTGCTGGAATTAGGGCCTCGAATCTGAACTGGCAACGCATGAACTGTCTTACTTTCTTAATAATAACAAAAACAATAATAAATTTAGATGATAATAATATCAATATGGGTAATGTTGTTAATGATCAATTATTGGCTACCGCTTGTCCCAAATTCCATTAATAAAATCTTAGGTCATACATGATAGTGGTGGTACCGTACCAAAGAGGGTTTGTTGAAAAGTGATCAAAAGCATTATAATTATCTAATTAATTAAAAATTTGATTTGACAAGAAATTAATTTAGCAACATATAGTATTTAAAATGATATAATTATAAAATTTCACTAGTTGTTAGATATTTTAGGTGGGGAGATTATGCCCAAATGATTCGTCAACTATTCTTTGCACTAAAGACATCAAGAAACCATAAATTCACTTATACCCAGTTTATGGTCCCAATTCGCTCACCATGTACAACATAATCTATTAAAAAATTTGAAGTCCGATTTGACCCTCCGTATGTGAAGAAGGAACTTGGCTCTTTGTCTCTTTATCCCTTCGAATAGCTAAATTAAATAAATGTCTCCAAACATGACACATTAAAGCATTTTAAATTAGTTATTACCTTTTTATTTTTGAATATCTATAATTACAATTTTAAATTAGTTTCATACTAATATTCACCACAGTTGCAAAATATAATTTTGTGGTAAAAATAAACTAGAAATAAAGTAGAAAATAATAGGCAGAAGAAATTTTTGACAATAAACAAAGTGCTCCAAAAAGCACTTGTGTACAGGGTTTAGGCTTTATTATTAACTTCTTATTCCAAGTGAAATGAGTACAAGAGGCCTCCTCTATTTATAGGAAGGATTTAGGGATATGATAAATATAAAAATAAATATAATATTTAAGAGAATAATTTTAATTTTTTTTTTACAATAGAAATAGAAAAAAGAAATAATTGATAAAATGCATTATTGGGACTCAATTATTGAATATACTGCTATAGACACATGTAAGGAAGACATCTATCATTAATGCATTGCATTGTTGATCTTCCATATATCTTTGTTAATTTTATCAAGAACACTGAGTTTTTATTTTACCCAAAAAAAAAAATTAGTGAGAACTTTATGAGTTCTTCAGCCATTTATTAATGAAATCCATTCTCAAAATTGAATATGGCATAAGTTTTTAATATACAACATAGTAAATCAAATTTTTTTTTAATGTTTTGTTACACGTACAAGATGACATTTCTAGCATATAACAGAAATTTGATTTGCAAGTTTCATGGAAATAAATCAAAATTTTTATACTTTTAATATACAATTTATGGATTTTAATTTGTGAGGTTTTGCTCTGGAATACTTGTTTTCTCTATTTCTCACCTCGCCTTGTCCAACTCCTCTCCTCTCAAACTACTTGTCCGGCGGCTTGTATTATTGTCTGTTTGTCCACCATGTTGATGATCAAATTTTGTATCACTTCCAGCAAATTTCTCACTAATTCATATCAGTTTAGAGCTACAATAGATCACCGTTAGATATATTATGACTAAAGTAATGTTAAAAACTAAGATTAAGTTATTTAAAGAAAAAAAAGGTAGAATAATCGTTTATCTTAAATTCTTTAAGTTGACAGAAAAGTAATTAACTGATATAAAATTAAAACTTGCAGTAGTACTTGATAATGATATTATCAAAAACTCGTGAAAATTACTTGCACTTGATTAGGAGAGATAATTTCACTATTGTTAAATTTGGAAAAAAATAATAATAATAACTGAAATGCTTAGTCTTATTGAATTCAATTCTTATGAAATACTAATTTATATGGATCTTCAACATTTTTACTATTTAATGCTTCAGTTTTTATTATTTTACTACCAAATTATTAATTCCGTTAATAAATTATTGATGTTACAAGAATAATTTAGAAATTTTGATATATTCAACATTTTAAGAATTCTATAAAGTATAATATTTATAATTTTATAGTTAATTATTTTAAATATATAAAATAATCAATTAGTTAAAATATTATTTCTTTGTATATAATTAATTTTTAGGTCCGACGGTAAACACATGCTTCATAGCTATACAATCATATCAATCCACTGCCTTAATTTTATATATTTAAATTACACTTACACAGTTTATAAATAAAATAGGTTTTTATTATAAATCCTATTAAAAATTCTATTAACTTTAAAGACTTAGTGGTAAAATTATAAAAACTGAAACATAAAATGAAAAAATAATTGTAACAAACCTTTAATGATAAAGTGATGTGTAAAGTACTAAAGCAACAATATCCTCTAAAAAAAAATTGCTTTTGACCGTCAACAGTATATGCCTCTTTCTTAAACAAGTGCTTATGCTATGGAGCGACTCCTGCTCCATTTCTTGCTGCTGCCCTTTCCGTACCCTCAGCTTTTGTCCATCTTGTTTTGGCGTTCTCACCAGCATTCCCCATCAAAACTGGTGTCTACCTTATCATTCCCAATTAAAACGGTCTATTGCCGACTAGGTCATCATTAAAACACTGAACTTTTTATATCATTAATGTTACAATTACATGATAACAAAAATGATTTACATCATTAAAGCATTTACCAGAAATTTCTAACACCCTAACATTCTATGTCCTAAGCACTCTCCTGAACCTAACAGCATTGGACAATTGCTCTTCCATATACTTAATCAAACGAATGAATATGCAGTTCTTCCAAGTACAAGTGCTTAATCGAGACTCGAGAGAATGAATAAGCGTTTCTAGTTCTCCTCAGCGTAGAAAAACCATTCTCTGCAGTAGACAACAAGAACATGAAAAAAGAGAAATGTCAATCACATTTAACAACTTGAACTACTTCAGGTGCCATACAAGATATTTCTCCAACCATTCCTGCCTGAATGTGAGCATCAGCAGTTCCATATGCATCGCAAACAACACACATGCCCACGAAAGTTCCAAGTCCTCCTTTCCTAGATGTAGCCAGATCATGAAAATGAGGGAAAATGGTCAGAGTTTAAGAAATGTGTTAGTTGAAGATATTGTAAGATTCAAGTGCACATTCAATTGCATAATTCTTGGATAAATTGGTGGTACTTACAACTAAATCCGGCAACCAAGCAACAACAAACAAGATATATCCGAACAAGCAAATTCAACATCACAATACGAGTTCGGAGAATCTTGAATAACTCACGGGAGTCCAAGTATTTATTCTAGTTTCTAGAGAAGAATCTTAATCCCTAGCTCCTTGACAATACGGTGTGTAATATTATTCTACAACAAGAGAATAATACTATATAATACTCTACAATTTATGGTATAAGTTAGACAAAAATAAACTCCACAAAGATATGTCGGGCAGCAATCTATATATGTTCCATTGACAATCAGAGTAAAAATTTAAGTAAAACTAAGGATCAGTCAAAACAAAAAAAAAATACATCAAAAAAATTAAGCCCAATCTGAAAAAAAAGTTATAACAAAAAAATAATAATGAACCTCATCAACTATTATAATCAATCCTGAAATTTACATTTAGATATACTTCTATTTTCTACAAACTTTAATAATGTACTCAATTTTCTGGGGGAAAAAAAAAAAAAGAAAAGAACGCACGTGAAATCATCTTATTTCCGGGGGATGACGGATGAGACCGGTAAGGCAAGCGGCGATGGCGTAACGGTGGTCAGAGACGGCGCTCACTTTTTTTTTTCATCTGTAGGAAGAAAATTTGGGGGCCGGCGGCAATTGAGTGAAAGTAGGATTTTATATGTAGGAAGTTTTTTTTTTTTTTTTAAATTACATGAGACTTGCATATTGTTCAAACTATACTTATATTATATAAGACTATTACTGATATTTATAAATCAGATTATTGCTGAGACTAGTTTATATTTAAATTATTTTTACCCTTTCTAATATTCGAGGGACGTCTATTCCACTAATTTTGTGCAAGGGAGAAGACTGCCTCCACTCAATATATTATATAATGAAAAAGGACTGAAACCCCCCATAATACATTTATTGGGATTGAACCACTGCTTTCCATGGTTCTCACCGCTCGACCACAGGTTGAGTGGTTTATACGTAGGTAAGGTTGAAAGTGAAGGAGCTCACCGTGTGGTTGACTTCTTGTTGTGTGTGCATGTGTATGGTAATAAAATAAGTCCACCTATGACATTAAGACATGTTAGGCCTAGTTTTATTTGCTACATGTAGTTGGAGTGATGACAATGATATAAATTCTTGTTATTTCATACAAATTGATATGGTTGGATAAAAAAGATAAAATAATAAAATAAATCATGTGGGATAAAATTAGGTAATTTTGAATTATGGGTCTCACTAAGTTACAATTCATGTAACTTACAACCATGCAAAATTCAGTGAGTCCCGCTAAATTGTTATAACTTTTTACATCATTTTGCATGAATTGTAATTTACATGAATTGTAACTTAACAAAACCCTTAAATTTATAATAAAATTATTTGTACAAAATATTTTTATATAAGAGTTGGTACTTCTATCTTTTCTTATATAGTTGGTGTTCTATAAATTACCCAAATTAAAAATAAATTTATATAAATTTTCTCTTAGCCCATTGGCAACAATCCAAACCTTCAACTTTGAATACCTAAGTTGCTGGGACTTGATTCTCTCTCAGAATGGAGTTAATATTCCTTTGCGTGGGAGTCAGGATTCCTCTAATATCAGTGAAGATATAATATTAAGATTGTGTTCAACAACTTCAATGGATTTTGATTGCAAATATAGTAAGTGTATTAAACAAAATGAAAAGAAATACGCTTTTGTTGTTGAGACCCTTGGTTCAAGTCGTAATTTGGTGCAGAATAGGGTTGGCACCGGTCTGGGTTTTTTAAACCCGGATTTTATATTTTATAATATTATATATGAATTTTTTAATTTATTTTTTAATTTTTTAATTTATTTTAATGAAATTAGACATGAAAATAGGACCTTTAAATGCTTAAAATTTTAAATATATATAATAAATTGATTAAATAAATATAATTATTGAAAATAATATATATTTTATAATGATTTTCTTTTATAAATTCTGGGTTACGGGCCGGATTAGGACTTTTCAAGTGATGCCGGGATCGGCCTATCTCATCTCCGGTCTTAGTATTACCCGGCCCGTATTAGTCGGGTCCGATCAGGGTCCGGTTCGGGCGGGTATTTTTGCTACCCTAAGTGCGGGAACATAATCTTTTAAAGCGAGAACATATGGTTCGAGTTTTTTTTTTTTTAAAGCTGGTTATACATCAGGTTACTAATCATACATCAGATATATATTTTTTTTAATGCTGATTATACATCAGGTTACTGATCATACATCAGATATATACAATTGCTATTTCGACAGACAAATACACTAAGATTATAATATTACATTAAATTCTATGAAACACTTGTCCAGATGAATTAACCCTTACATTGAAGGGACAATAGCAATATTACATTAAATTCTATGAAACACTTGCCCAAACGAATTAATCCTTACATTGAAGGGACAATAACCCTCATATTGAAGGGACTTATTGTCTCCACTCGTATTTTACGAGGGAGAAAAACTATTTACAAGTTAATTTCCTCAATCATGCTTAATTGAAGAAATTTTGAGTCTTAACCATAGCTGGGACTCGAACCAAGTTTGAGTGCTTTGGTTACTAATAAACTATAAGCCCAATAGCACTTATGGTTCAAGTTGTTGGGACTTTAGAGCACATGTTTGAGTCACTATTTAATGTTGAGACTTTTTATTCTCCTTTCAATTGGTGTAAGAACAGATAACCTTAACTTAGAGGAATAAAAATCTTAAATGTCATGATGAAATTATTCAAAATTAGAAAAAAAAAAAAATCTTGCATGCTCGTGGAACACTGCGCTATTTTCGTTTACTATTTACCACGTGCATGTTTTAATCAAGAAAATTTTAAATTGTAAATAAACATGTCAACAACCACAAGGAGACACGTACTACTAGCCAGAAGAACCACAGTGAGGTTGGGAGAATTTGAACATAGCGCCGGGTAGATGTAAACAATTGCAATTAGGGCAGTATAATCAACGTTCCCAAGTTCAATAACGATTGAACCACGAGCAAAGGCAAGTACAGTTACAGATATTGTGCATATCATACCAACTACAATCAACCTAAGCTTTTATCCCATGAGATTTAAAACTCTCATCCAATTCATTCAACAGCCAGCAAAATCAAATCCAGTGACAAGGAATCAAAAACTTGCTTTATATGTTCTGAAGCTGCTTATTTTCATGCATGGAAAGCTACAATTGATACATGAAAAACTGGACACTGGAAATCATTAGATAGTAATCCCCAAGGACTTTTTGAACTTCTCAACTTCCAAATATACTGTCGAGTAAGGGAGGAACTCTGAGAAATGGCTTTTGCTCAGATCGTTAATTGCAACAGCAAGTTTTGGGATTTCCAAGGTTTCTTCATGGGTCAAAGTCCTGACAAACCTTGCTGGATTTCCTGCCCAAAGCTCACCAGTTGGAATTCTCCTCCCTGGGGGAAGAACAGACCCAGCTTCAAGGATAGCGTGTGTCTCAACCATAGAACCTTCCATAAGGATGGAATGCTGCCCAATAATGCACTCTGGCTCAATTGTGCATGAGCGCAACGAACAGTACGCACCAATTGTGACAAATCTCTCAATGGATGTTTCTGCCGGCAGCCCTGAAAAACAGAAAGAAGTTGCGGAAGGGATGAACTTGATTTGTTAGTAGATCTACATCAAGAAAATATATTTTCATTCCCACAGAATTTTTAATCTGACAAATTGAATGCATAAAAAATTTCACCTAAATTGATAACATGAAAAATCTAGAACATACAATTCACCTACTGGTATGTTCCACCGGATTCATATCACTTATTATTGAATATGTTATTCTTTTAACATATACCACATGAGCCGACAATTTTAAAGTGAGGAACAACAATGAAAGAAAAATGGCAAGCATAGCCCTTGGGAACAGCAGTCTAGATGATGAACTCACTGTTATCAATTTTATTGAAGTTCACATACAAGCTACTGCTTCTTGGACAAGACATCTGCAGATCATTCAGCGGAGAAACAAAAGCCATAAAACTGAAAAAATGTGTGATATTACACATTACATATAAAAAAACACAGCCCTCCACAAGATTCTAACATGGTAAAAATGTGCTGAAATCAGGCAAAAATTGGCAAATAATCATGTCAATGCAGGTCCCAGAGTTCAAAAATCTCTCCGCTTCATTAATTAACTCTCCAAGAAGTGCTAAAATAAAATCAGAGATAATCTTCAAGATAGAGCATCACATATCAAAACTACGCATGGGCTGATTTACATGGGGTTCAGTAGTATATGTCCTATCAACCCAGCTGATCTACTAAAATAGTGAATGTCCTATGAGCCCAGCTGATCTACTGAAATGGTAAGTAGATAATCACGTGCTTTCTGACCATGTCCAGTAAAAAATAACACAAGTTCAAATAAATGAAAAAGGCCAGGACATATCTTACACAAAGAAAATGAAAAACAAAGAGAAATCTCAATATTTGAGAAATTACATTTAAAAATTTCACCTCAGATCTGGTGTCATCTAAATTTTGCAATACAGTTCAACTATTCAAATTGGATGAAGGCCATGATTAAATCAGTGCTAAAAATGCATCATTAACTAACTCTAGGCCCATTTCAATCATTGATGTCAAGATCCAAGTCCAAGGAAGGTGTACAGAGGAGTGGAAACATAGTGCAGTGAGAGAGATAGTCTAGCACAACGGAAAGTAGACAAAGGATCAGGTACAATTACTGGACAAAGACAGCAGAAGCATATTCATTTAACCTTCCTACAAGTTAGACGTAATTTTTACTGGACATATAGAATTTAGATGACTAAATAAGCAATACTTGCAGCCTCAATGCCCTCCTCTCTTATCCAACATAATTTTGGGGATGCAGGGTAATCAATATAACTTAGCAGAAATCTTTGTCTACCCCATCATAATTTTGGGGATGCAGGGTAATCAATATAACTTAGCAGAAATCTTTCTCTACCCCATTTAAACACTAATTGCATTATGTTCTAAACCATACTGCTATCTCGAAGTATCCAGCTATTCTATGATTCAAATGCTCTAAAATTTATATTGGCCATGGAGGCAACTTTATTGTAGTCTTATTATGTTAATTAGTGACATAAATTTAAATGCACGATTGTTCTAAGAAAGGCTTTATTGTAGTCTTCTTATGTTCTTGGTATAAAAATCTATTCAATAAAAGCTAAGGCAGTCAATCCAATTGGACGGAAAGCAGCCTCTCAAGAACATGAAACATTAGCAAAATACCATTTCTATTTCTATAACATTAAACTTCACGCTTACAAGTTAAAATGTGAATGCAACACTAAACAAAGTTAACATTCAATGTTACAAGTATGATATTACAGTTTACAAATATGACATTGCATTCAAAATCCATTCTGGTAATCTCTGCAGCCCAAGTATTCTGACCCAGAAAGCTAGAGAAATAAAATCCTAAAAGCCGATATATGACTCAGCAACTACCAACTTGAGCTGTCAAATTCATATGAAGAAGTTTCTTTTAACTCCATCAGCACTTAACCTATGACCACAGTTTATTGACCAATCCATTTTCACTAGTACTAATAAGCAAGCATTTCTCACATTCTAATAATTCAGAAGAAAAAAATTAAACATAAAAAGGGCAAAAAAGTTAATCAAAAACCCTAACCAGTGGGAGAATTCCAAGCGGCGTGAAGTACGCATCGCTCCTGCACATTGGAGCAGAAACCGATGGTAATCTTATTAAGATCGCCACGTAGGACAGAGCCGGGCCAGACGGAGGCTCCGTCGCAGACAGTGACCTGGCCGGCCAGGACGACGTTGGGAGCCACGTAGGCATCGACCGCCACCTTCGGAACCCACTGGCCCAACGGTATTATCTGCCTCTGTCCTCTGTAGTCCCACTTCACTCGATCCGCTGACGGCGTTATGGATTTGGCGTCTGCCGCCGTTGTTGTTGTTGCCGTCGCTGTTGCTGCAGCTGACGTGGCCAATGCTCGGTGGATGACGTGTCCATGGGAGAACTTCGTGGTTAATGCTCGCCTCGTGATCCGTGCTAGAGCTGCCATTTTCTTTTTTCCTTCTTGTTTTTCCAGTGAAGGTTCGATCGAGAGTTATGGGTAGTTCAGAGATTTGAGGTCGTGAGTCAGAGAGAGAGAGAGAAGCGAAATGGGCTTTTTGGGCTTCAATTGTTAAGCTGGTTTGGCTCAATTGAATCTTCTTTTTAGACCCTCTACCCTGCATAAAATTTTATACGGAGTCAAACTATTGGCACCCCTTCATTAATCTTTTAAAACCCCTACCTATTGAAATTACGCTTAAAGACAAATAGAAATAGAATTAATCCTATCTATATTTTTTCTATACTCTTCAATTTTTTTCTTTTTCTTTTTTTTATAACCTCATCAATTTCTTTCACTTGCACAAGTATGTTTTTTTTTTTCAAAATTCCAAATTCAATCTGTTAAATTGATAGGTTCTTCCTGATAACTCCTAGGCTTGAAGCTTGATGTCCTCTGCTCATCATCTTCATCTTCATTCATGAACTCGCGCCATTTTAAACCAGGATTGACCATTGCTCTCTGTCTCCATGTCATCTTCACTTTCCTATTTACTTCGCTTATATATGCGAAAGTTGGAATTGCTTTCAAATAAGCAAATCAATGAATTATTAACTCAAAATGAATGTATTATTATTACATGCAGCAGAGTGCAACATCTTCTGTTAAGATAATTAGAATGGGTAAATTACTAATTCAGCTTGTTAGCAAAGTTGGTTAGTGTTGCTGATATGTCAGCTAAGTTGGCAAAGTTAGCTACTTTGCTGGTAGATTGTTAAGAGCATGTTGCTTAGTTTAACAAACAATTTTAGCTTGTACATACTGAATCTAGAATATTCAAGATCATTGTACATGTACCTCTGTAATCAGCAAAAGTAATAAGATTCAGTTTCTCACTCATAAAATTCAACTCAAATTTCTCTTTGTATTTTCCTTCATTTTCTCTGCTTTTCTCAGCTACCAAACACTCACTCAGAATATAACTTGGTATCGAAGCTTCGATCTATCAACTCTCATGGCTTCTTCAAGCTTAAATCCAAACACAAATAGCTTATCGTTCACATTAACCTCACCAATCAAACTAGATCGATCAAACTATGCGATCAGGAAGTCTCAGAACCTCTCCTCTGATCATGCTGATGGATTTGAAGATCTACTTAATGGTTGAAAAACCTATCCAGATTAGTTTCTTCCTAATGAAACAGAAAACTCAACTACGAAAGCTCAAGATAACTCAACTGCTGAAGATCAATTAAATCCAGCATGCACTACTTGGAAGAGAAAGGATCAAATGTTGCTGAGCTGGTTAATGCCCTCAATCAGCCTAGAAATTCCCAGTCTTGTGGTAAACTCTAAAACTCCTCTGAACTTTAGACTGATCTAAAACAACAATTTGGATCTGAAACTTTTGCTAAGAAAATTCATCAGCCTAGAAATTCTCAGCCTTGTGGTAAACTCTAAAACTCCTCTTGAACTTTAGACTGATCTAAAACAACAATTTGGATATGAAACTTTTGCTAAGAAAATTCATTTAAAGATGATGCTTAATAGTCTTAGAAAAAGTTCCACGTCTATAACTGAGTTATTTGGAAAACTAAAGGTTATCACTAATGAATTAGCTATTGCTGGTAATCCTGTTAGCTCTACGGATTTTCTTACTCATTTGATCTCTAGATTAGGCCAAATTACCATGTTGTTGTGTATATTGACTATTGAGGCAAATCTTGCTACAATGACTATCAATGAAGCATATTCTATGTTGTTGGCTCATGACGCCAAATTGGAAGCTAATCAATTTAGTGCTAGTAAGGAAGCTAAGTTGAACTATGCTAATAACATTGCTCAAATTGGACCTAATAATAAGAAACCTGGTGACATGACTCAAAAATGTTGATTATTCCCAAGTATAAAAGTGTCTTGTTATAACATAACTTGGTGAGTCCGAGGTCGATCCACAGAAAAGATTTAATTTTTTAATTTCATTTAATTTATCTAAGATTTTAAAGAAATAACTTAAAAACATGCTATTTAATTTAAGTGAAACTATATAAATAAATTATTTAGGGCTATGGATCCACTCTTAATAGTATATATAATTTAATAAATTCTTTTTATTTAAATTTGTTGTGCAAAAGATTAATTAAATAAATTAACATTATTTTTCCATTAATTTTATTATGGATTAAGTACTTAGTCTGCTAAAATTTAATTTATCTAAAAAAAGTCAAAATATCATTTTACTATACTTTATACTAAGATACGAAGAATCTATTCTGCCAAACTCTATTGTTTGTAGAATCTATTCTGCCAAACTCCATTGTTTGTAGAATCTATTGTGCCAAACTCCCTTGTTTGTCTACAATAAATTAAAATTTCAAAATATAAAATATGGATAAAATTTAATAAAAAATAATTTAATTTATATAATTAAAAATAGAATTTAATTAAATTATATTTTTTTACTAAGCGTTTCATCTTACCCTAACTATTATTATTTAGTTAGATATAATTGAAATAAAAATAATCGTTGAAATTAAATTACACATAATTAAAATTAAAATAGCTAAAATTAAAAATAAAACTAAATTTATTTATGAATCAAAATTCAAATCTCCGAAATAAATTACAAGAAAATTATATACAAAAGAAAAAGAGAAGAAATTTTGGAAACCAAGCCTTCCATTTCTCACCCCTCGTCTGCACTTCTTCACCTTCTCTCTGATTCTCCCCTCTTTCGATTCCTCTTGTTCCTCTCCTAACTTCTTCTTTTCTATCCCCTTTCTCCCTTCCCTTCCCTTGCTTTATATAGGTAGCAAATGCCTCTTATTTTATTTAATTTTTAATTTTTTTATAATAATGATAATAATGAAGGAATTAAATTGTTGATAGTCAAGTGGCAAAGTGGCGGCTGCCACTTAACTATCAATTGGCAAAGCGGCTCCACCAATTTTTGTTTTATTATTTTTTATTTTTATATTAATGCAATCTATCTTCTTTGTCTCCCGCTTGCAGCTCCAATTCCTTATTATTGAAATTTATCTACAATAAAAATGAAGATAAAATTAACATACTACAATTTAATTGAACATAAAATTATATTAGGGGAGCATTAAGATAATTTATAAGTTATGAGCGCATTAATCAATACTGTAAGTGAAAAAATGATAATTTTAATATTATTAAACATACACTTTCTAGTATTAATCACCTGGAGGTCAGTTTAATAATAATTGGAACAAGAATGCTAGGTAAAGGAGGCAGAGGTGGTTATGGCAGAAACTTTCCACATAGCCAAGGAATAGGAAACTAGAATGCTTCTCGGAATGGTGAAGCATCAAACTGGAATGGTGTAGCACCTGGAAACTATCAAGGCAAAGGTGGTTATGGTAGTAATAATGGTAATTTTGGTCAGATTAGAGGTTTTAACAATGGCAAAGGTGTTTTGGATTCAAACATTGCCGTTGTGATTTTGGCAAATATGTTTTAAATCAGAACAGCCTGCAGCTGAGTGTAGAAATGGATATAACAAAAAATATGCTCCTTCCTATCCACCTTCAGGCTGTAATCCATATCAAAACTCACCAAGAGCTGCTTATCTTGCAACTTCTAAGGGTGCAATGGCTAATCAAAGATGGTACATTGACAGTAGGGCACACACCATCTCACCAACAACTTACAAAACCTGAATCTTAGAAGTGAATACTCACTCAAGTAATCAACTATTATATGTTGGTAATGGTCAAGGATTAAACATATTTCATATTGGTTATACATGTCTCCATACTTTATGTAATTTAGTTTTACACTTCAAAGATAGTTTATGTGTGCCTCATCTCACCAAAAATCTTATAAGCATTTCAAAATTGCTTGAAGATAAGAATATAACCATTGAGTTTGTTGCCAATATGTCTTTTATAAAAGATAAGAAGAAGGAAGTGCATCTGGCTTAAGGAATTGCTAGAGGTGGATTGTATCAGTTGCTTTCCAAGAATGACTTGTCTCTAATTATTGTAGTCTCACCTATGTGCTTAGCATTATGCCTTCTGTTTTCAATAATTCAGCTTGTAATCTTCCTGATATAGTTGCAAATGAAACTTGCACCCAAAGTGTCATATGAACACAACTAAGTCAGCAAACTTGTTTCATCATAGATTTGGTCATCCAAGTAAACATGTGTTATAATGCATTTTATCCTCTGTTTCACTTAACTTTTCTATATCTATACCTGATTTCTGTGATGCTTGTCAGTATGGTAAAATCCATCAGTTACCTTCTACTCAAAAGGTATCAAAACAATAGCTCCTTTACAGCTTGTTCACACTGATCTTTAGGGTCCAGCAGCCTTACCTTCTTTGCATGGTTATCGGTATTATATTAGCTTTGTAGATAATTACAATAGATATTGCTGGGTTTTCCCCACTCCACTTCAGTAGGCAAGTGCTTATATTGGTTATCACGATGCTTCGGACAAGTAAACACATCTTTATAAATCAAAGCAACTTCAAGCATCAAATATGTTGAATTCCATCTAATTTTACAATCAAGCACTAAACTCTTAGAACAATTCAACTTCAATTGCCGGTTTGCCGTATCTTCAAACAACTCTACTCTTTTAGGTGATGATGTCCAATAACTGACACTGTTTCTAACTTTTTCAATCCCATCACCTATCGCATCTAACCCATCCTTAAAAATTAAATTTAAAACGTGAGCACATCTCATATGCAACAATTTGCCATTTAATAATAATGATCCAGGAGGAAACTTAGCTAGCAAAAGTGGAATCATAGCATCATTAGTGGAGCAATTATCAACCGTTATTGTAGACAACTTTCGATCCACATTCCAATCCAACAGACACTTAGCCAACTCATTAGAAAGTGCTTCAGCAGTGTGTGGAGAAGGCACATATATAAATCTAGTCAATTCAAAAAAAGAATAATACAAACTTACAAATGAGAATAAACATAATAAACTACATATAATAAAATATAAACAAAGTTTATTAAACTTTTAAACTGGTACCTTAAGATCCGATTTCGTAGAGTCCACGAATTGTTAATAAAATGTGCCGTCACGACCATATACCCCTTTTTTTGATTGCTAGATGTCCACATATCCGTAGTAATGGAAACTTTACTAGTAATATCCTCCAACAAAGCCATTGTCTTGGCCTTTTCAAAATCAAATATTTTAAAACTTCTTTTTTAACAGTGTTTCTAACAAATTTGACCAAGCAAAGGCTGAACAAAATTCATCAAATCCCTAAGCCTTTCATACTCAACAAACCTCAAAGGAAGCTCATGCATAATTATCATTCTTGCTATTTTCTGTCTAGCAAGTACTTTATCAAATGCGGTGGGATCAAAGGCTGAAGTTTCAGCATCTTTTTTCTTGTAGACCTTAGATGCTTGGCTAGGGCTAGAAGCTGGAGCTGGAGTTGATTCTTGTATACGTTTGGGACACCTATCAATATGGTTCAGCAAATGCGAAGTTCCACTCGATTGCTGTCCAGCAAAACCTTTGCCACAATGATTACACACTGCCTTCATTTCTCCATTAATTGTTCTCCTTGTGAAATGACCCTAAGCTCTAGATGTTTGTCTCAATGAGCTTTTAGGTTGTCCTTCCGAGTCTCGTTTTGTACCCCCACTAGTTGAATTAGTTTGTGGATTTTCAGCATTAACAGTACTTAAAGATTGAGGGTTTAATTGAACAACATGATCAGGATCAAGATCAGACATAATTAACCTGAAAAAAAATAATAACAAGTCAATTCCATGAGACTAACTACAATGCCTTTTGGAAGATGAAAAAAAGAACCACAAATCCTGAAACCTCATCAATAAATCTGTAACTACAAGCACCACCTAACAAACAAAACCCCAAATCATTGATTCAACTAATTGACTCTAGAATGAAATACAGGTTTTAAAAAAAATGAATAAGCAAAACCACGCCAGATCAAAAGAAAAAAATAATTGAAGTTTAATATAGCTACATATAACTGAATGAATATCTTGTGTATTATACTCACTCAATCAATTATGAAGTATAGAGTTAATTGATCAACAAGTACTAGACATACAAAAATCAAATGGTAGAGTAGAATATATAAGCATCGGCATTAAATGACAAGAAAAGAACTGATTAATAAATTATATGAGTGATAATACTACTTGAACAAAACTCACGTCCTAAGTTGAGAAGAGTTAAATTAAATAAAACTTTGATGATTTCATGTGCGTAAAATTATAAATTTATAATCATCAATATATCTCAATACTTTGAAAAGTTGCTGTGAAAATGCATCACAATTGTACTTTATTATCATTTTTTTTGTCAAATAGTCTAATACCAGTAGCATGGCCTCATGGGTCCTCAAATTATTCATATGGGCATTTCATCGAACAGTTGATATACTCGGTATCTGCACTGGGAAGATGCATTTAACCACAATCCCAGAAAGCAAAATCCTTTAACTTGACCAAATTCAGCTTAATTAAACAAAAAAGCCAGAGCATTCAAATATAAACAATACCCTGAACTCAAAAAACTCAAAATTCAATGAACTTGATAGCAATAAAAAAACACACACTTCAAGCAAAAAGAAACCTTGAAGAGTTCAATGTAAAACTCTCACTACAAACACACATGTGAACTCTCAAAGAGTAAAAGCAAGCTAAGTAAAGCAAGAATCCAAAAATTCACTCATCAGTCAGTGAGAGCTTTTCAACAAAATGAATCTTTTACAAAACAACAAAAAAAATAAAATTCTCTTTTACAAAACAACAAAAAAAATAAAATTCACTCACTGTAATGAAAGTGCAAAGGAATCCATGGTCTCTGTAATCTCTAACAACAAACAAGCGTTTGTGCTTCGCTTAAAATTTGAGCCGTTAATTGGATAATCTATTTATCTTTAATGTTGGGAAAAAAGCCCCGAATCTAAATTTTTAAACAATTTAAGGGAAAACCTATAATCTAATTAAAAAGTTATAATAACTCTAGCATGTGATCAGCCAAAAAGAAATTAAAAAATGCATAGAAAAACAAAATCAGTTCTGCAGAACAACAAAGATCAGAGGCAAGGAATCAAGCAAAATTAAGAGAGTGCAGATGAAGAGAAAGAAAGAGATCTGAGTTACATACACAAATGTCAAAAGAAAAGGAGAAGAGCAGAGATTAGCGGCGAGCGTTGATCAGCTGGTGAGCGATGATCGGTCGGCGAACGATGAGCGGCCGGCGAGCAATGAGCAGCTGGTGAAGGTCTCAGGGTCTGTCAAATCAATAATTCCCAACCATTTGTTTTTATTTTCTCATTTTAATTTTATAAAATATTTTTTTAACTTAATCGGGTAAATAATTTGGATTTTGGATATCCATCAAATATCCATACCCATCCAAAATCTATTTGGATATTTTAAACAAAATCCATATTTATATCCAAATAATCTTGGATGGATATTATCCAGTCCAATTGGATTGGATATCTGGACATCCATTTTGGATGGACCAAATTGCCAACCCTAAGTTTGGTTACTTTTTAAAGTCACTTCAGTCTAATTGGGGGTCAATATAGAAATTTTGAAAGCTTTATTGAAGAAGAATGGATAGGTTTTAAGCATAGTTGTTTTCACACACATCATCAAAATAGTGTAATTGAAAGAAAGCATACCCATATTGTTGAAACAAGGCTGACTCTACTCAAACAGGCCAAAATGCCTTGGTCCTTTTAGTGGAAATATTTCATATAGCTTCTTTTCTCATAAATAGGTTACTAACACTTATGCTGAATAACATTTCACCCTTTACTAAACTCCATGGCAGAAAGACTAATTATCAATTCCTTAAGACATTTGGTTGTTCTTGTTTTCCTTTTCTAAGATCTTACAGTAGATACAAGTTCAATTTTCATACACAAAAGTGTCTTATAATAAGTTATAGTCCTATAAACAAAGGTTATAAATGTATTGACTCAACTGGAAAGATTTACATTGCCAAGTTTAATGAGTTTGAATTTTTATTTTCTAAACTTTTCCCTTTAAAAAAATTTGTTCAAAACATGTCATTAGTCTAGCAAGTTCATACTCTTTTTACATTTTTTTTCCCTTCAATAACTGTCATGCAAGATAACAACACTGCATGGACTTCTATTAGTCATCATGTTCTAGATGCGGGACCTAATTCTGACAACTTTCACTCTTCTTATATCTACTATTCTCTAAATACTTCTTCCTCACATAACCAGCCATTACCAGCACCACCTAATAAGCCATCACAAGCACAACCATCACAAGTAATTTAGAATACACATCCAATGGTTACCATAAATAAAGTTGGTAGTCATTCAAGACCTTGAACCACAATCTGTTAAAGCAGCTTTAGTAGATTCAAAGTGGAAATAGGATATGCAAGTAGAATTTGATGCCTTACAGGAGAATGACACTTGGATTCTTATTCTTAAGGAGGTAGCTAGAAAAATTATTGGAAACAAATAGGTGTTCAAGGTCAAATATAATCTTGATGGCAGCATCTCTAAGTATAAAGCAAGGATAGTTGTAAAATGTTTTCACCAAACAAGTTGTAGACTTTTTTGAAGCATTCAGCCTTGTTGCCAAGCCCTGCATAATCAGAGTTATTCTCAACCTAGCAGTTATGCATCACTGGTCCATTAGACAACTTGATGTCAATAATGCCTTTCTTAATGGCATTCTTATTGAAGATGTTTTTATGCACCAACCTGAGGGTTTTATCCATCCTCAATATCCTTTTCAGGTGCGCAAACTTAGTAAGGCTCTTTATGGTCTTAAACAAGCTCTAAGAGCCTAGTATGATAGGCTAAAATCTTCATTGCTACACTGGAGATTTCCTACCCCTAGATTAGATACTTCATTGTTCATTCAACATGTAGCAGAGGGATATTGTTGTGGTTCTCATTTATGTGGATGATATCTTAGTTACTGGTTATAATACCAAGCTTGTAGAGATGATTATACATCATTTAAGGTCTGAGTTTGTCTTGAAGGATCTTAGAGAGTTTAATTACTTTGTTGGCCTTGAAGTAACACCATCTATTGAAGGATTACTCCCAGAGCAAGTATATAGGAGACTTACTCAAGAAAGCTCAAATGATAGAAAGCAAGGGTTGTCAACCTCCCATAAGTTCACTAATAAGTTAATCAAGGATAAAAGTGCGACATTTGAAAATCCCTCTCTATAAAAAAGTTTGGTTGGTTTTCTGCAATATGTCACATTAACAAGGCCAGAAATTGCATTCACAATGAATAAACTTAGTCAATTTCTTACTGCCCCATCAGCATTCCATTAACAAGCCTAAAAAAAAAGTGTTAAGGTATTTGTAATGTACAATAGATTATGGATTACAATCTTATACCACTAGTTTAATTACTCTCAAAATATTTTCATATGCTGATTGGGGTTCAACCTTAGATGACAGGAAGTCAGTAGGAGGGTACTGTGTTTACTTGGATAACAACTTGATTTCATGGTCATCAAAAAAACAACATGTAGTTTCCAAAAGAGCAGAGTTAGAGTACAAGGCACTGGCTTTGGCAGCCTTTGAAGTGCTTTGTATTACTAATTTTCTTAAAGAATTGAGAGTATCTTTATTATAAATTTGAGTTCTCATTTGTGATAACAAGAGTACAAAAGCTCTGGCTAGCAATCCTAAGTATCATTCTAAAACTAAACACATTGAGATTGATTTGCACTTTGTTCGAGAACACATAGCTCAAAAGGAAATTCAAATCAATCACGTTACTAGCTATGATCAAGTAAGAAATGTGCTTCCCAAACCCCTAGCTTTTGATCAGTTCAATTATCTCAGATCCAAGCTCAATGTACCTTATAGACCTTGAGCTTGAAGGGGGTTTTTAAGATAAATAAAATGGGTTAGTTACTAATTCAACTTGTTAGCAAAGTTGGTTAGTGTTGCTGACATGTCAGCTGAGCTGGCAAAGTTAGTTATATTACTGATAGATTGTTAAAAGCATGCTGCTTAGTTTAACAAACATTTTTAGCTTGTACATATTGAATCTAGAATATTCAAGACCATTGTATATATAACTATGTATCAGCAAAAGTAATAAGATTAGTTTTTCACTCATAAAATTCAGCTCAAATTTCTCTTTGTATTTTCCTTCATTTTTTCTGCTTTTCTTAGCTACCAAACACTCACTCAAACTTTAACTTCTTCCATCTCCAAAACCTCCAATTAATAACTATCAAGTAAATACAGGTAGCAGAGTATTACATCTTTCATGACCAAAGACTCTAATTAATTATTTAATAAACCATAAGCCCTCATAATTGTAGGATTCACTACACACTCCATCAACTTCAAGATTTTAGAGACTATATGTATAAGCAGGGAAGCCAAGCCCTGCATTTTTTGTTCAAGCACTTGACATTGCTTAATTTATCAAACTGAGATTAGAAAGAAAACGGTATTTTTGGCATTAAAAGAGGAGTATTAAGAGAATTTTGAAGGGGTGCTAATATTCTAACTCTTTTAAATATTATATGCATGTTTGGCATGCAACATTTTGGCAAGGAAAATGGGATGCATTACTCAACATTAACTAAAGACTTAATGCAGGTTTTGCCTCATTATTTAAACTCGTGACCCACTCGAGTTTATATTGTATTGCATTAACTTTAAAACACAAAATTATTTAAGCAATTAAAACCTATTTAATTTATTTAAAATTTGTTAATAAAATATAAAGTTGGCCGGACCAACCAAAATAATTCACCACTGGCATTATAATTTCGGTGTTCATCAATGTTGAGTTGGGTACCATTATAATTTTCACCATCAAAGATACAAAACTATATAAGTTTCACCGATAATGGAGTTGCTATTCACTGTAAATCTATAGTCAAAATTTTGATTCCCAAAACTTTGATTGTATATTTACAACAATAGGAAACTTTATTGCCGATGGTACATGTACCATTGCATAGATCCAGTGATGAAGATCCTAATGGCACCAAAAATAACATCAAAAGATACCAAAATATAAACGCCAATGACAGTTCGTGGTGGTTCACAGTGGCTGGCGGTGAGTAATTTTATTTTTATTTATAAATTTAAATAATATATTCAATAAATATAAACTATAAAACTTTTAAGATATTTATAATTATAAAAAATATTTAATATAAATAATAATATTTTATATTATTATATATAATACCATACAGTATAACACCTAACATTATATAACATTAATATAATATAATGCTAAAGCAATACAGATTTATACAATACATCTTGCATTAATTAATGTAATACACTTATAATCCAATGCCAAAGGCATCCTATATTTATTCCCCAAGTTTTATACCACGTCAAATAAACAGTGAAGTAGCAATATAAATTATCTAGTTGAAACCCCACCTCAGTAGTGTGCCACGCTTGATTATTGACCATAAATATAGAATCATTATTTCAAGTTGACAAGCTAAGAATATATGGATATTTTCCACTTTGTCGTGGATAATATATGTAGCTAGAGCAATTAAAGCAATATTGTTCAAGTTGTAAGACTAGAGGCAAAAACATTCTTGTATCCCTGAATAGTATAGCTGAATTAGAGCACATCCTCGAATAGTTCCTATATTTAGGTTAAGTATTATTTATTTTTTATATTTTAAAAATATCTTAAGACATTCTTATTATTGAATATATGACACTCTTGTCCTTATTTTTTTTTTATCTTTTACAATAATACCATTACTACAATTTTGGAGACATTAATTAATTAATCTATGGAAAAAAGTTCATTAACAAAAGTAATCCATAATTCTTTATTAGCAAATTATCCAATAATCATTAGTAAAAATGAACTGATATTTTTCATAGCCTTACAACAATATTCTAATTATTTAAAATAAATTAATACTAGCTAACTTAAAGCAATATTTGATACCCTTACAATTATAATCTTTCTAATAATTATTTATAAAAAAATTAATTTATTAAATTATAGAAATGTTCCAATTCAGAATTTTAAAGTGCGAGAAAGTTCGGAAAAATGCATAAACCGTGCAGATTTAACGCTTGAAGTTTTAAGTGTATTAAACCCTATGGTTTATGAGTTTTTCCAGACTTTCCCGCACTTTAAAAGCCCTGATCAAATCGGAAATATACTAAATTAATCCAAAAAGTAAATAATAAAAAAAAATGCATTTATTTTTACTATACTTTTATGGTCATTTGTCAATTAACTTTTTTATTGATAAATTAAATAATATCCTCAAGAATATTATTGCAAGGGTATTAATGTAAAAGCAAAAAAAAAAGTTAGTCCATGAGTGCAATATATTTAATAGCAAGAATTTCTTGAAGTTTTTTCTAAAATATAAAATCTAAGGACACTAAAAAAATATAAGAACTAAACAAGTATATACGGAGCTGAATTATAGCTAAATCACATGTAGTAGAAGAGGGGAGCATCATTCAATGCATATATTATCTCCTAACTAGCTATAGCCTCCCATTTTAAAGAATATATAAAGTGCAATAGGGGCTCTATCTTTTATCCCCACTATTGAAAATGCAGTGTCTGATACATACTTTTCAATTAATCGATGTCGATTTTTTGTATATCATGATTGTAATAAAAGTCTATATATATGAATTAAATTATTAAAGTATATTCTTTAACCTCTGATAGATTTTTTTTATAATAATAGTGTACTTTTCTGCTAACTAAATTTCTATTTTTCTTTTTCAATTTTTTAAATTTTTATTCTTCTTAGTTTAATAAAATGAACTTGACTGCCATATACAGCAATGACTCTACACTTACGAGTTTCATCAATTTTTTGGCTATAAAGCAAGCATACATATAAATGTTTTAATTTATTATTAGGGGTATAAGGGAAAGCAAATGCTTTAATTTTAGAAGGCATCTAAAATATAAATCCAAAGACAATGACTGAATCAAATGCTGAATTCAATCACACAGTTTCTGGTGATTGTTTTATCACCTATCCATAACTAATGAAGAATATAATTAACCATCATCAAGGCATATCTCTTGTCTAGATAAGCATTTTACATTCCAAATGTTCACAATTACTTTTTATCTGTTTTCTCCTTTGGATATTGAAGCATCATATCTTTCACATCCTTTAAAGTCACTCTAAATAAATGAATGGGAATATATCTGAGGAGACCAAAAGTAAACCTATCCCCTTACACTCAAAACATTAACTACTAGGCGAGTGAATTTTTGGACTAACTAGTTTATATAACATGGGTTCTACTAATTAATAAACGTGTTTTTGAGTTAAAAAATTAAAAACCATGATGGATTATGTGTACCAATCAGATTATACATCTAATTCAATTATAAGATGTTCGGTTATTCTAAATTAGTAAACGCATTTTAAGATGAAATTAAAATCTTTAAAAAAATAATAAGAGAATCTAAGAAAAGTAAGAGATCCCATAACTTAATTAATTACAAACTAGTTCAATAACTCTCACACTAACGATATGAATTATTACATATAGTATTGTATGTTTCGCTCAAATACATCATGAAAATATCTTTCATGATATTTAATTGCACGACTACTAACCCGTGCAAATATTTGCTCTTATCTCAAAGTAATGTTGGACCTCAAGCGTCAGCGAGAAAAATACTATGTAAAGAGAAATTACTTTGAATTGAAGACATACAGAAATCCAGTTGAGTTAAATGGAGTCACAGCTCGACGAACGCAAAGGGTTTATCAACGGCAAATTGATCAAGGCGACGTTGTATCAAGCAGCAGCCAAGCCATCGTTACCTCATGTGAAATATAGTAGTAGCAATGTTTCAGCTGCTTCATATGATGAATTAAGCATCGATTCAAGAGCTGCTAGTTATATTTCATATGTCCAAGAACGTTTTAGGCTTGAAAGAGGTGATTGAATTGAATTGTTCTTTTAGAACTTCAATAACAGAACATATCGTGCATGTATTCACTGGTTATACAAGTATAAAGTTCTATTGAAAATAATGAAAACAGATTTCAGTACAAGTTGTCTTCAGTTTTTTTAGTTATGATTCATTTCAAAAATTTCTCTATGCACATACTGTATATATATAGTGTAGATTTGGTTCAGGATCTTAGACTTAAGTCCAGGAAAACTATTAAACCGTGCGGTTTAATAGCTTTCAAGGTCATTACCTTATTAAACCGCACGGATTAATAGTTTTCACGGACTTTAACAAATCCAAGATCCTAAATTATAACATATATATTTGCAAGACCTCTCTGACAAAGTACTGCAATGCTGAACCCAACAAGTTTGGATGCCAAGAATCCAGTAAAACATGCCAATGCAAGCCTAAGTTTCACAAGAAGAAAAACTCTTGGAAACCATTTAAAGGCTGGAAACACAGATTCGTAAAGAGGCGAAAATTCCAAAAGAATTCCGGCAAATGTTTTATTTGTGACAAGAAAGGGCATTATGCCAAGCAATGCAAGTCTAAGAAAAGCATCCCGACCAAGCTTTTGCAGATGATTGAAGACCCAAACTTCCACGATGAGTTCTACAAATGGACTGACAATGCTGAAGGTTCTATATTTGCAGTAGAACTTCAAGATCAGGAGTTCGATGCATCTATTGAATCTGATGATTCAGATTTTCTTGAAGAACCAATCCATATGATTGAAGAAGCTGATAACCCACAGAAAGATAGTGCTTTCATTGGAGACTTGACAATGCAGCCTGGCCCGACATTTCGACCTTATGTGAAGGTTGTACTAAAAGTCACAGAAGAAAACCAGATTGCTCTTACCGTTTTAATTGACACAGGTGCAGTATCTTACATAATCCATGGAGACTGTTTGCCAAGAAAGTTCCATATTCCTACTCAAGTCAGTTTCTCTGCAGCAAGTGGAAGTAGCTTTTACAGTCATAAGTATACCAAGCCCACTGAGCTGTTACCATTTGGCAAAAGGCACTGTTTCTTTGCTTATGACCAGACTGGTGAGGATCTCCTACTTGGGACTATATATATATATATAGATATATATGCGCGTGTGTGTATGCAATTACTATATTCTAAGTCAAAAGGAGTGGTTCCCCCTATGAGCTTGCCTCAAGTACTCAACTAATATTTTTGACAGCCCACCCATTAAATCATATCTTGATGAACTTATTTATATATAACGTTTAATAGACATAATTATTAATAAAGGATATCTCTTTAAAATAAGCTAATACAGTTTAAACATTATATAACTACTTTTTTAAGGGACATATATGACTAATCCTAAAGAGATACAACTTCCCTTAAAACTTAAGAGTCATGTACGTATAAAAAAATTTAATGAACAGGCATCAACAGTTTATAAATAGGCCATGTTATACATATTTCACATCATCCATAATTATGAGTTTAAGACATTGAGAGCTGTTAGAAACTCTTTTGTTTCAATGACTCCTAGTTATAAGTAATTTCCAGTTTAACAACAATTCTCTTAGGATTACTTCTACAAGGACCAACAGTGGTATCAAAGCGAGGTTAATATTATGTTTTGAGTTTAAAAGCCAAAATAGAAATTATTTTGGAAGTAATCCAATGTATCTAAGACCTAAAATACGGCATGTTAGAAGAACTACTCCAAGAGGGATATGTCCAAGAAGAATTCACAATCAAAGAAGCATTGTTCAATGATACCGATTATAGCGAAGAAGATTACATCTACAAGAGAGATATTTGGATACTCAAAGAAGAATTTTTTCAAGTCTTCGAGTGCTACTAGAAATCATTGCGCTTATAATCAATCTATTCGAGGAATATTTCCAGAGCACCAAATTAGATATTAAGGTCAAATTTTCTATTTTATTTTACACATTATTTAGTCACAATGTTTAGCACAAGATCTAGTGATACTAATAAAATAGAAAAATTAAATGGGTCTAATTATAATATTTGGGAAAGAAAAGTGTCATACATTTTAATTCAAGATAAAACATATTATGTCATTACTAGTGATATTCCAAATAATATAAATGATGGTGAATCAATTGCTAATTTCACAATCGTTGAAATAAATGGGAGGAAGATAATACAATAGTAAAAGCTATAATTTTAAGCCACATGCAAGATGAACTTATACGTATTTGGAGATCATAAGGCTGCAAAAGAAATGATGGAAGCTTAGAAGCTAAATATAGTGCTAAATCTGAAACTCATATACAATTACTTGAAAAATTTAATGGAATGTACATGGAAGAGGGAAATGTGTGGTTAACCATGTCAATAATATGGCACTATTAGCTAAGGAATTATCATTTTTAGGTAATACAATTACTGATAAAATGCATGTCTCCACAGTTCTTAATAGCTTACCACCATCACGCAATTCGGTTGTTATATCTTTAAATTGTTTAGGTCAAGTTTTGACTATGGACACTCTAGCATCAATTTTGCCGCTGGAACAAGAAAGAAAGAATCGCCAAAAAGGCTCAAATTTGATGATGACGGAGGATTCTTCGAAGCCTTCTAAGCAGTTCAAAAACCAAGACAAAAGAAAGAAGAAAAATAAGAAAGGTAAGTGGCCACTGAAAAATAAGAAAAATGAACATTTCAAATGTGGCCAAGTTGGACATTTCAAGAAGATTGCCCAAAGATCAAAAGGATTGAAAAATTTGAGCAAGGAATGAAAGAGCTTACTCTTACAATCTCTTAAGCTTTAGTAAGGGAGCCTAGTTCGAATCATTGGTGGATAGACTCTGGAGCTACCCATCATGTTGCAAAATCTACAGATGGCTTCCTCACATTCAAAGAGATAGCACCTGGAGCACATTGATTATTTATGGGAAATAATACGTACAATGATGTGTTGCATTTTAGGAGATATAAAATATGTAATGACAATTCTAATATTGTAATAAGTGATGTATTGTATGTGCCAAGTGTTAGGCGTAATCTTATGTCAGTATCCGAGTTAGACAAAAAAGAATTTGAAGTTAGGTTCAAGTCTGAAAAAGTGATTGTTGGAAGAAAGCGTCGAGTTTATGTAAAAGGTGATAAGATAGATTGCATGTATTGTATGGCAATTGACAATGATAATAAAATAATTAATTCTTCTTATGTGCTTAAGTCCAAATTTAATAAAACTGATTCATATGTTTGGCTTCATAGATTAGGACGTATTAATAAAGATAAAATGAAAAGCATGCATATAAAGGTATAATAAATAACATGCATGATATAGATTTTAAAATATGTCAACCTTGTATACAAAGGAAAGTTGTTTAGAAAATTATTTACTAAACATTGGCATTCATCTGAATTATTAGAAATAATTCATACAGACATTTGTAGACCTTTAAGAGTAAAAACACATAGAAGAATGAATATTTTATTACTTTCATTGATAATTACTCGAGATATAGGTATGTTTATTTTATTCAACATAAGTCTGAGGCACTGGAAAAATTCAAAGAATATAAAAAGAAAGCAGAGACTCAATTGGGTAGAAAAATTAAATCTTTAAATTCTAATCAAGGTGAGGAATATACTTTAAATCTTTTTTAGAATTTTTGTAAAGAACATGGCATAAAACATCTAAATATAATGCCTTATACACCTCAACAAAATAGCATTACTAAAAGAAAAAATAGGATAGTAATGGAAATGACAGGATCTATGATGTCCCACTCTGATTTACCATTAACTTTCTGGGGAGAGGTTATTAGTATAGCAATATATATTTTAAATAGAGTCACCACAGAGTCCAAAGAATTAGTTCCTTATGAATATTAGACTGGTAGGAAACCTAATTTGTCTAACCTGAGGATGTAGGGCTACAAAGCTTATATCTTAAAAGCTAAACCTTTAAGAAATAAGCTTGAAAATCAAACTTATGAATGTAAACTTATTGGATACCTAGATAACAGCTCAAGATATAGATTTAATCATAATGAAAAGGCTTAATATATAGAAAGTAGAGATGCAATTTTCATTGAAGTAGTAAAACAAGTAAATCCTTTAGAAAAAAATATTATTATTAGATGAATATGTAAATGTCTCTAATAATAATTCATCTTTGGATGTAAATCAAGGGATAGAACTTGTAAATCAAGATTCTCTACAATTGTTTAAGCAAAATGAATTCTCTACACATCATATGCTTAGTGGAAGGAAAAGAGTAAGAGAACCTACTTCCAAGCTTAAAGGACTATTATGTTTATAGCATAATAGTATCATTAGATGAGCCTAAAAATTATAGAGAGGCTATAAATTCTTCAAATTCATTTGAATGGTTGAAAGCTATGGAAGAAGAAATAAATTCAATTAATAAAAATGAAGTATGGGAATTAACAGACCTCCCACAAGGAAGAAAGGCTATAGGATGTAAATGGGTTCTCAAGAAAAAACTCAAGTCTGATGGAACATTAAAAAGATATAGTGCTAGGCTTGCAGCTCAGGGTTATACATAAAAACCCGGGATAGACTATGTAGATACTTATTCTTCAGTGGCTAAACTTGTATCCATAAGAATTCTTATAGCTTTAATTTCTAAGTTAGATCTTGAATTGTTCCAAAGGGATGTTAAATCTGTATTCTTAAATGGTGGGCTTAAAGAAACCATTTATATGGAACAACCAAAAGGCTTTATTGAAAATAATAAGAAAATAAAGTCTATTGGCTATAAAAATCACTTTATGGTCTCAAACAATCATCTTGCCAATGGTATTTCACTTTGGGAGATTGTCAATTTCCCCCCTATTGAAATCAATAAATACCATTTACCCCTGCTGTTTTTATAATAGCCAGTAACCCCCCTGACAGTATAAGTTTACAATATTGCCCTTATTTTCAAGTACTCTTTTATTCATATTTATTATTAATTAAATAAATCAAATGAATGGAAATTAAAATAAAAAAATTAAGTATTAAAAACAAAAAATATATGTTTTGATGTGAAAAAAATTAATAATAAAATATTTTTCTTGTACTTTTTTAATTTTATAAACAATTTCTTATAATAAATATATAAGAAAATTATTATAAAATGATAAAAAAAAACTATTCTAAGAAAACTTGAATGATAAATAAAAATTATTATAAATAAATAATAAAATATTTTTATTGTACTTTTTACATTTAATTTTAAAATATTGTAAAATATTTATTATAAGAAAATGCCTATGAAATAAAAAGAAGTACAAGAAAAATATTTAATTATTAATTTTTTGTTCACATCAAAATATATATTTCTTTTTTTAATAATTAACTTTTTATTTTAATTTCTATTCATATGATTTATTTCATCTATAATAAATATGAGTAAAAGTGTATTTAAAAATAAGGGTAATATTATAAAATTTTGCTGTCATGGGAGCTTTTGGCTATTATAAAAATAGCATGGTAAATGGTATATACTGATTATAGTAGGGGGGAAATTAGTAGTCTCCCTTTCACTTTTCACTAAGCAATACTAGATATTGTCTATGAAATAAATAAGTTTGATCATTGTGTGTATGTTTGGAAAAGTGGGAGTAAAATTACAATTTTATCATTATATGTAGACGATATTTTATTGGCTGGAAATGACATGGAAATGATCAACAAAACAAAATCATGTTTGGGATTAAAGTTTTAGATGAAAGACATGAGAGAAGCATCTTATGTTTTAGGAATTAAAATTACAAGAGATCGAAACTCTAGATTATTATATCTAGATCAATCTAAATATATTGAAAAGGTGCTTAAGAGATTTAATATGGAGAATTGTCCACACATTTATGTAAAGGAAAACATTTGGATAAAACTATGTGTCCTAAAAATAAACAGGGAGAGGAAGATATGAATACAATTCTATATGCACAAGCAGTAGGTAGCTTAATGTATGCAATGACGTCAGCTGGACCTGATATTTGTTATGCAGTTGGATTGCTTAATCGATTTCAATCTAACCCAGGTAAAAAGCATGAGAAAGCCGTCAAAAGCATATTATTTACAAGGCACAAAAACAATGAAATTATGTTTCGTTAAGGGTGATATAGTAGTAAAAGGTTTTTCTGATGTAGATTTTGCTGCAGATCAAGATGATCGCAAATCAACAAGCGGTCTTGTTTTCCTTTTTGGTGGTGCAGTAGTTTCTTGGTCAAGTAAGAAACAAACATGTGTTACTAGATATACAGTGGAGGCCAAATATATAGCATGCAATATGGCAACAACATATGCCGTAAGGATTGGACGTTTCATTGAAAAATGGTCTTTACTGATACTTAGCTCGTGACACTTTGTTAAAAAGTATCAGTATTTACATACATATGGATCATTTTCCCTGTTTAACATATAAGTATCACAAAGTACTGATACAATGGTATCTGTAAATTAGACATCAGAGATCGCTGACACTAAAAATCAAAATAATTATGATATTGTTCCACATAGAACTCGAATCCAGGACCTATAAAAATCATACTTCTAAGTTTAAAGCAAAAACCATTCTAATATCACAACCCCCTCCCCCCCAAAAAAAAAAACATGACACCTCACATCTCACTCACAAGACACAAAAACAAACCCTAATCCCTAACAATTAACATTACAACTTTGAAAGAAAGAGATGCACCGCTGCTCTCAATTCAGTTCTCCAACACCAACACCTATGCTCTAGTGCTTCAACAACTCACATCTCACACTCCACTGCTCCAAGCACTGCTACACGAACTCATGCCTTCATACGTCATTGCGTCAAGCCTCTCTTATGCCATCAAGACTCTGTCACGAACTCACGCTGTCAAGCCTCTCTCACGTTGTTAAGAGTCATTGCCATGGCACAGCGACACCGCCAACCAACCAGCCACCAAAATCGACAGTCGTACAGGAGAGAGGCTTCCATCACCGTTTCCTGTCGCGCTAGCCACCTACCACCATGACATCACGCCACCGCAAACCAATACTCCACAAAATCGCCTCAAGACTTGGAGCCACAGTGGCCAGGTTTGTCGTTTGTTTATATTCCTTTTGCTTTAAAACTGAATTAGAAGATAAAAAGCTGGCTTTGACTTTTTTTTAGTTAATTTGGGAGTGTCGTAGTTGTGTAATGATTTGCACATGAATCTCTCTGCCTTGTTTTTTTTTTTGACTTTTTTGTTTGTTAATCTGGTTAATCTTTTTGTGTCTTCTTGCTGTTATTCTCTCTTTGTGCAACTGTTATCATCTTCTGTCTAATATTACTATTAAAAAAAACAGCGTTTTGTTTTCTTTACTCTGTATTTTCTTGCAGTTCTTTCTCAGACATGCATGTCTGTTTATATTTGATAGATAATGTGAAAATGTAGTATGAGAGAGACAACCCAAAAATTCTAATTTGAAGAAGGATAATTGTTAAAATTTGGTCAAGGAGTTGAAACTGTTTCTCATTCCAGTTTCTGCTAATTGCTTGTTATTGTCACTTAAGCAGATAATATACATAAAAATGTATGTTTTCTATATTCTCGTTAAGGTTAAATTTCTACTACTGGCTAATTATAATCTTTTAAAGAGTAATTATGATCGTCCACATGAATTTTTTACTTGGGCTATGAGAGAGACATCACAGAGTGGTTCATTAATAGAGGTAGTCTGCATTATTAAATAAATATTAGGTATTTTTCAGACTTAGTGAGCAATTAATGCCATTTGTACAAACTAAATGAGATCCAAAGGGTCAGTCAAGCTGCATGCATGCTAGCTAATTCTTGCTATGAGTAAGTAGGTCTTTATTGTAATTGTTTTGTAATAAAGCATGCTCAAGTGTGTGGCGTTTTGACATGCAACCCAACTTACTACTTGCCTTTCCTTTCTCTCATTTGAAGGTCTCTAATTCTAATGTGCAAGATGGATGCTCCAAGCTTCACAAAATAATAATAAAATAATTAATAAAAGTTACTTCCTAGAATTGAATATATTAGAAAGGAAACCTTTGAGTTTGAAAAGCTGAAGTAGGATTGTGGAACATATCAATATATTTTGGCTTAAATTGTATGCACATGCACATGGCTGAGATAATGATATCCCATTTGTGTTTTCCACTTAAAAAGCTCCATATTAGTATTTGTAGGGTAACATGACCTTTTTATGTAGATGAAAAAGAATGAGAGATTAAAGTGGTGATCAAAATGTGTACACATATACACTGTGTACGTTTTAATTCTAATAGAAGAAAATATTTTAAAACATATTATATATTTGTAAAGATAACGGGTCAGAAAAATGTTGGCTAAAATACTTGTATTGGGATGATGGGTACTGACAATGGAATGATCATGCGAATGATATGTGTGATCATTTATGTATCAACCAATCTTCTAGTGCAAGTTATTAGTCTATTAAAAGCCTTTTTGAAGTTTGGATGAAGTTATTGAGAAGCATGCATGCTCATGGTTCTAGTGCTTGATTTCATTAATACATGATTCATCTGTTTAACAAATGCATTTTGTACCAAAAGTTTGCAATCAAGTGATTTAGTGTTTTGTTTACCTCGCTATTAGAGAATTGCTGGAGAAGTAAAAGATAAAAAAGATCAATTTGAACTTTATCTAGTCTTGGAGAAGACAAAAAAAAATCAATTCAAATTTTATCTAGTCACATTTTTTTAAAAAAATTAAACATTAACGATGGTGTATTTTTTTCGTTTCTTTCTCGAACTTGGTAAGTGCTCCTTCCACTTACCCAACAAGATATGAGCCTATAGATGAGTATGATGCAGAGAATGAATTTTGGGAAGATGAGGGTAATGATCGAGTATCCAAAATAAATAGGGATAGAGTGAGATATAGAAGAGGTAGGCAAGAGAAGGGGTATAAGAGAGTTATGGTGATGCAAGATAGTGGGGAATTAGTGAGTGAGAATGAGAGTGATGGTGGAGAGATGCTAGAGTTGATTGATGCTAGTGATGATGATAAAGTAGAATACCCTATGAAAGGTGAATCCCTAGCTACTAGGCATGCTTTGAGTACACAAATGAGTGTTGATGACATGGAGCATCAGAGAGAGATCATCTTCTATACTAGATGCATTGTGAATAACAAGGTGTGTAGTATGATAATAGATGGCGGGAGTTGCACAATGTAGCTAGTACTACCCTTGTAGAGAAGTTAAAGTTACCCTTGCTAACGCCTCCCATGTCTTATAGATTGCAGTGGTTAAATGATTGTGGAGAGGTCAAAGTTAATAAGCAAGTATTCATAACATTTACTATTGAGAAGTATAGAGATGAGGTGCTTAGTGACGTAGTTCCTATGCATGCTGGGCATTTATTATTAGGGAGGCCATGGCAGTATGATAGGAAGGTGACACATGATGGGTTAGGAATAGATATAGCTTTGTCAAGGATGGGAGAATTGTAACGCTTGTTCCTTTAACACAAAAGAGGTCTACGAAGACCAAATAAAGATGAGAGAAAAAAGAAAGACAACACAAAAAGTGTGAGGTCGAGAGTTATGAGAAGAAAAAGAAAGAGAGTGATGCCAAAAGTGAGAGAAAAGAAAAGAGTGAGGAAGAGGGAAGAGTGAAAAAGAACTTCTTTGCAGGAGTGTGTGAGATTAGGAAAGCATATAAAGCAAGTCATTTCATGATTTTGCTCATGTTCAAAGAATCATTAACCTTTGATGACATTAATCCTTCTCTTCCTCGTGTTGTTACTTCTTTGTTAGAGGAGTTTGAAGATGTGTTTCTTGAGGAAATGCCTATTAGCTTACCACCTATTAAAGGCATTGAGCATCAGATTGATTTCGTACCAGGAGCAGTCATACCCAATAGACCAGCCCATAGAAGTAATCCCGAGGAGACCAAAGAGCTTCAAAGGCAAGTTATGGAGCTGATGAGCAAAGGGTACGTGAGAGAGAGCATGAGCCCATGTGCAGTACCAATGCTATTAGTACCAAAGAAGGATGGGAATTGAAAAATGTGTGCTAATTTTCGAGCCATCAATAATATTACGGTAAAGTATCGCCATCTCATTCCTAGGTTAAATGATATGTTAGATGAATTGCATGGAGCTTGTTTATTTTCTAAAATTGATTTAAAAAGTGGCTATCACCAAATTCGCATGAGAGAATGTGATGAATGGAAAACTGCCTTTAAGACCAAGTATGGATTGTAGTTAGTTATGCCTTTTAGTCTTACTAATGTACCTAGTACTTTTATGAGATTAATTAATCATGTGCTGTGTGCATTTATAGGTCAGTTTATTATTGTTTACTTTGATGATATTCTAGTATACAGCAAGACTTTAGATAAGCATATTGAGCATTAGAGATGTGTGCTAAATGTTTTGAGGAAAGAAAAGTTGTATGCTAATTATAAAAAATGTTATTTTTGTATAGAGAAAGTTGTTTTTCTTGGCTTTGTTATTGGTGCAAATGGTATAAAGATGGATCAAGAGAAGGTTAAAGCTATTAGGGAGTGGCCGATGCCTAAGAGCATCACTGAGGTAAGGAGCTTTCATAGTTTAGCAAGTTTTTATCGGCGATTTGTTAAGGAGTTTAGCACTATTGCCGCACTTCTTATTGATATTGTTAAAAAGAATGTTGCATTTACTTGGAGTGTTGAAAAAGATAAAGCATTCATTGATCTTAAAGAAAGGTTGTGTTCTGTAGCTATTCTAGCATTACCTAATTTTAACCGCACTTTTGAGATTGAGTGTGATGCCTCAGGAATAGGTATTGGAGCTGTTTTGATGCAGAATCGAAGGCCCATTGCTTATTTTAGTGAGAAGTTGACTAGATCAGCCTTGAGGTACCTTACCTATGATAAGAAACTCTACGCGCTTAGGAGGGCCTTGGAAACTTGGCAACATTACTTATGGCCTAAGGAGTTTTTAATACACACTGCTAATGAAGCATTAAAGCATCTAAAGAGCCAAGGTAAGTTGAATCAAAGGCATGTTACTTGGATGGATTACATTGAGACATTTCCATATGTCATTCGGTATCAACAAGGTAAAAAGATCATAGTTACCGATGCATTATCTCGGAGATTGGATGGTTAAAAAAAAAAAGCTGAGTTGGTAAAGTCCATTCATAAGAAAGCGTGGCTTCACATTGAGAAGAAGAATGAGCAGTACTTTACTCAAGATAATAAGGGTATGAAACGTTTGATTTTTAAACCCAATGATTGAGTTTGCGTTCACATGCGGAAGGAGAGGTTTCCAACCAAAAGGAAATCTAAGTTACACCCTCGAAGAGATGGTCCATTTCAGATTCTTGAGCGTATTACTAACAACGCCTATAAAATGGATTTTCCAGGTAGTATAACGTGTCCGCTACATTTAATGTTTCTGATCTTTTTCCTTTTGATGCAGGTTCAAATTCGAGGACGAATCCTTTTAAGGAGAGGGGAAATGATGTGATCTAAAGTGCTCAGAGAATTAAAGATCCGTTGCTTATTATAGAAGGGCCAATTACGAGAGCACGAGCTAAGAAGATCAAGGAAGTAATGCAAGGATTTGTTTAAGCTACTTAGGATGACTTCATTTCAAATTTAATTTGCAAGAGTCCAATATTCAAAATGGGCTTCAAAGAGGAGGAACCAGACTTGGAACACTTGATTTGAGCTAACGAGGTGGCGAGCATCGGAGAGGATAATTTTTGAAGTAAAATAAGGGCCAGAAAAGCAATTCTAAATTTTAATATGCATTTCTTACGTCGAGAGCTTCGAAACGGTGTATTGTGGGTCCAAATCTGATATCATATGACTAAGTTATGGCTCGTTTAAAATCAGTGGCTCTACAGGCCAGGGCCCTGCGGGTCCAAGTTTTTAATTTTAGGGTTTTCTCTTGTTTTTAAGTTAAACTAGGGCTAGCCACTTTATATAAACACTCCTTTATATTATTTTGAACAAACTTTTGACATTATTGAGTTATTATCATTGAGAGGATTTTCTCAACTTGTTCTTGAAAGAATTTTCGACTTATCAAAGGAATTGCTAACCTTTGTGGCATCTTTTCTAGCAATCTGGGTTCTTGAGACTTAGCTTCTCAAGGGTTTGGATCTTTTATCTGAATTCTGATCATATTAGCTTTCTTAGGTTGTTATCAATCTAATTGTGGGTTTTTCTAGCTAAATCTAGAGAGGTTCTCATCTATAAGTAGGCAGCAAGGTTATTAGCTTTCTTTAAGGGAATGAATGAAGTCAATCCCTACACTAACTCTTTGGCTGATGCCTTAGCAATTAACTGCTCAACTTCGTGATGCAGTTACTGGGAATCCAGTGACTAATTTTCAACAAGCAATTGTACTTTCACCTAGCTGTCATTCTTTCTCTATGTAGAGTCATTAACTTATTATAGATAACCTTTGCCAGAAGAGAATAAATTCATTAACTCCTTTTTTTCTTATTTATATCTATAGTTGAGTAAACTGTATATCTTAGGTATTTTTAAGGAAATAAGCTACAACTTTCTTGTTCACTAATTTTCCTTTGAAATAACTGAGTTTATTAACTCCTTTTTGAATATTTTTTCTTTGGAACAAAATAGATTTATTTCTATTAACCGTTGTTTCTCTAATGGTTGGGAATTGGCAGCCAATTTTTTCCCCCTTTTCCATTTATGTATGCAGATTTGATCAATGTGTTTGAAGTGTTTCTTCCTCAACTTCACTTGTATCCTAACCCATCTATTCTATTGATTGGAGAAGCTACTGGTGTGATAACGCTATGTTCAAAGAGTGAAAAGCAATCATCCTTCTCAACTTAATTTCTAAATTTGTTAAATTTAGCCGTAATCAGTAGGCATTTGCTTGGATTGTAAAATTTTTTATGTATTTAGTTTAGATTATTCAATTATGAGAGTATGATATCTCATCTCTTGTTTATTGAAGTATTTAAAATTTGTAATACATACTAATAATATTTAAATATGAAATGAAAGATTTTGAAATATAAATCGAGTTTTTTCTTTTTTTACTATTTTGTGGCACCTTTTAATTTTACCAATAAATCAATAGGCAATGAGCCAATTCAAATTTTTATTTTTTTAAAATAAATTAAACAATGATACCATGGTAACATTAATCATAGACACTAATATAATATCAATAACTATTAACACTATGGTGTCATAATAATGGTGATACTATAGTAATAATAATTATTGGCACCATATTTGTAACACCACATACAAGTGTCACTATTTTTCTGACTGCCAGATTACTGACACAATTAACAATTGTCACTGAAAGCAATTACAGACACTATTCTAATGTCAATAAAGACCATTTTTCTAGTAGTGAATTGAAACTTGATTTACTAAATAAACCAATCAATATGTTTTATGATAATAAGTTTGCTATCTCTCTAGTAAAAAGTGGAGCAAATTGTTCCAAAGGAAAGTATATTGATGATAATTATCATTATATACAAGATATAGTGGAACAAGGAGATATAAAAGTTGACTATATTTCTTCACAATAGATGATGGCTAACCCTATAACCAAAGGATTAAATTTGAATAGTTTCACAAAGCATATAGATACAGTGGGATTAAAGTTCACCTAGGTGTTCATACATGCAAGTAAATTCTAGTTTAAAAGTTCCTGGGCACACATAAGAGACTAAACTAGAAAATGTGTCATTTTAGTTAATTAAAATAATTTGTGGTCGAAATTAACACATAAATAATGGATATTAGAAATCAATTAAGAATATAGGTATATCTTAATGGTTGTCTATGATCCTAAAATTACTTTGTTCAGAATAATAACGATGAATTGGATCCAAGGAAATTTAATAAGTTATTATTAGACAAGTACTAAAGGAAGTTTTATATATGTCTAATTAATAAGTATGTCCAAGTGGGAGTTGATGAACATTATTTATTATATACGTTTAATGGACATAATTATTAATAAAGGATATGTCTCTTAAAGTAAGCTAATATAGTTTAAATATAATATAACTACTTCCTTATGTGACATGACTAATTCTGATGAGACACAACTTCTCTTATAATTTAAAAGTCATGTACATATAAAAAGGTTTAATGAACAGGCATCAACAATCTATAAATAGGCCCTATTAGACGTATTTCACATCATCCATAATTATGAGTTTAAAAGATTGAGAGTTGTTATAAACTCCTTTGTCTCAGTGACGCTTAGTTATAAGTAATTTTCAGTTTAATAACAATTCTCTTATGATTACTTCTACATGGACCAACATATCTCCATTGCTATAAATGCACGCATGACATAAAATTATCCAAATTCATTCCTTACAATGATTCAGAACTTAACATGGTTAACTATATAGTAATCAAGATAAATGTTCTTGTCTATGCTTTCTAAAGTAGGAATCACTCACTACTCCAAAATTAAGGTATTGAAAGCTAATTTATTATTACACAACATTATGCTAGATATTTTATGAAATTCCCAAAGCTGAAGTAAATAAGTCAAAGCTAGCAAATATTAATTAAGCAAATAATTAAATCACTCATCATCACCATAGTTCAAGTAACTGATCATCAAAGCTATGTATATAGCTGGTGGATGACTATTATTTGCTAAATAACCAAGTTCTGAATCATAAAGCAGCCTGCAATATTCAAAATTATTGAAAGTATAAGAGTAGAGAACATATCCTCAGAGGAAGGTAAGAGTTTATAGGGTTGATATTGTTAAGACTCATCTTAAATAATATTATTGGCCTCTTACTTACTAGCTTAAGTTGTTGGGTTAATCGATTTCTCTAACTAATATGACATCAAAGTCAAAATATCAACTCCTTCTAGCGTAATTAAACTCTTCCAATTATTTTTTCTCACTCTCGAGCTTGTCTTTTGGCCTATCTCTGAATTTTTGTCTCAAACTATAGTCTACACTTTGGTTGTTAAAATTTATCTTAAATACTATTATTGAGTTCTTACCTATCATCTTAAGCTTTTGAGTTAATCTATTTCTCTTAAGATATATTTCATGCATCGTACCATATCCTTATTGCAATAATTTTATAATGAGCAAATTAGAAATTATTGAAACAAGGCTTAGCGAACATAACTTTACCTTTATTAATTTATTGGAATGCACCACAAGCATTATTCTTCAGCTTCTGTTGGCGCCATTTGATCATACATCTTAATCTCAAAGTACACAAAATAAAATAATAATTAAAAGAAAAAATTAATTAGCTGCATTCGAACTATGATGTTCAAGGTAAATATATGCATGTGAAAATAAATAAATAAATAAAGTTAGTTATATATATAGATATAGAATTGTTCCAATCCACGATCCTGGATTTGTTAACGTATAGGAAACAAGTGTAGTATCATTACACACACACACACACACACATATGTATGTACGTTGTATAATACATAAATACATGCATATATATATTTACACATACATACATACGTACATATATACATACAAGCATGCATGCATGCATACATACGTACATATATAAATGTGTGTGTATATATATATACATATAAATTTTTCAATCTAGGATTAAAATTCGAAATGGATTTACGGTGCTGTAAATTAAATTTTACAACATTGTAAACTAATTTGTGACACCGTAAATCCGTCCTAAATTTTAATCCCACATTCTAACTCCGAATCTGATATATATATATATATATAGTGATAGAATTTAAAGTCTTACTATCTTCTGAAGACGAGAGTTCTCCTCATGCAACTCTCTTTGCTGCATATAAAGAAGAAACATATGGTCTACTTCAATTCATTTCATTTAGCTTTCAAATTTTTGAGCAAATTGTAATTAATTAAATAGTAATGCTTTTATCAAATGAAGCATGCTAGCTAAATTTTGGTTAGATGTATTATATCTTACCCTTGTTTTGAGCACATTGATTCTCTCTACAATCAACCTCCTCTGTATATTAGAAAATACAAAGTCATCATACTCAAAGACAAGCATATATTATTCAATATTAACAAAAGACAGAACCAATATTAAGATATAAAGTTAAGAAACCAATTACGATGATTTTGTGTTTATAATTTATAATAATATTTGAAGAACATATATATACGTATACAATATATACATACCTTTTTTGAGCGAATGCGTTCAACTCCAATCTTTAATTGTCGCTCTAGTTTTTTTAAGTCTTTGATACCCAGTGAGGATATATCTTCTCCAGCTAAGTGCCTGTATCAAATAAATATATATATATATATATATATATATATATATATATATATATATATATATATATATATATATATATATATATATATATATATATATATATATATATACGAGCGTCCGTAACTTATAAAGTGCATGTTTACACGATAAAGTTGTTTCTATAATAGTGTTGTATATTTATTACATACATACATACATACATACATATATACATACATACATATATGTATTTTAAATGTCCCAATCCAAAATCCTGGATTTTGTTCAAGTTCGAGAAAGTTATTAAACAGTGCGGCTTAATAGTGTAATGATCGTGAAAACTATTAAACCGCATGATATAATAGTATAATGAAATCATACTATTAAGCTGCACTTCCCAGACTTTAATAAAGTCTAGGAACCTGGACCAGATCAACGCTATCTATATGTAGTCCTTCTCTAGTGCAAGCGCCCTCATTTTTTCTATGTGGACACACTATTAAACCCATGCAGTTTAATAGAGTCATTTTAATTAACTATTAAATCGCATGGTTTAATAGCGTGTCTGCACCAAAAAAAAAAAAGAGTGCCCGCACTTGAAAATGATTATATATATTATTGAGTATGTGTTGGATGCAAATACATTTTAAGAAAAAACAGCATCATTTCAGTCTGATGAACTGGCTTATAAACACACGTGCCTTGAACGTGAGTCACTTAAAGCTCTCAAAATGGCAACACTAAACTGGAGATGGATTGCGTTTTGGGCTGTCAACACTTAAGTGAAATCATGTGCTGCTTACATGATGCTTAAAAAAATCAAGAACGATTAAAATCGTTATGGCAAGTGTCATTCATCTATATAAACTGGAAATAAAAGCTTGTTATAGAATTAGTTTTTGAAGCCAGTGGTTCAGCTAACTTAAGGCATGTGTAGTTGTCATTTTAGTGTGGTATATAAGATAGAGAGAAGCTATTCTTGTTCTCTGTATCATCATTACTCATTCTCTGTAAAATTCTCCAAAGAATCATCAATAAAACTCTTTGATAAGCTTTGCCTATGGATGTAGGTCTTAAATTGACCGAACCACGCAACTGATTTGTTCTCATGTGTGATTGCTCTATTTTTAAATTCTTTACTCCTTTTTTCAACTCATAGAGAGTGTTATTTAAGGTTTAATCAATCATTGTTCTATTTCATTGTCATAATTGACTAAATCTTGCATCTTGATTAATCTTAGAAATCAATCGAGGCATTAGAGTTGGTTTTGTGAATGCCTTATACACAGATCAACTCTAACAATTAGTATCAGAGCAGGTTTGCTAGTCAAGATCCAATTATGGCAACATCATAAGTAGACATTAAAAAGCTCAATGGCAATAATGACTTCAATATGTGGAAAGTGAAGATGTAAGCCTTGTTGGTCACTCAAGGGTTAGAGGAAGCTCTTGAAAGAGGGACCAAAAAAGAAGGAAAAGAAGCTTCTTCATCAAAAATTGAAGAGCAACTTGCTGAGATTAATAGAAAAGCAAGGGGAACCAATATCTTGAGCCTTGTTGAATCAGTGATTAGAGAGGTAGTAAAAGAAACAACAGTGTCTTCATTATAGAAGAAACTGGAAAGCATATACATGAAGAATTCTCTAGCTAACATGCTTTTTATCAAGAAAATGATGTTCACACTCAAAATGGCAGAAGGCTCATCTCTTGATGAACACATTGATGAGTTTAATCAAGTGTGTGATACTCTTGCCACAATTGATGAAGCTCTTGATGATGAAGGAAAAGCTATTCTACTGTTAAGTTGTTTGCTAGAATCTTATACGCATTTTGTAGATCCTTTATTATATGGAAGATAGACATTGTCCCTTGATAAGGTAAAATCAGCTCTTAATACTAGAAAGTTGTAAGAAAAGTATGATAGCAAGAGGTAAACTAGAAAAGTATGAAGGAAAAAATAAAAAACAAAGCAAATTTAAAAACAGAAACCTAAAATGCTTCTAATGTCACAAAGAAGAACATTTCAAGACGGATTGTCCAGAAAGAAAATTTAAATCAAAACAGCAAAAGAATCAGAGTGAAGATGCTGCTGTTGCTGAAGATGAGGGATATGAATCAGTAGATGTTCTTATTGTGTCTAATGTCAAATAAGAAGGCAAATATGTGCTAGATTCAGGTTTCTCTTTCCATATGAGTCCATTAAAAAATCATTTTACTACATATCAAGAATTTGATGGGGGTAGAGTGATGACGAGGAATAATGCCATGTGTAGAATCATAGGTATTAGAAATGTGAAACTTAAGATGCGTGAAGGATCTATCTATGAATTGAAACAAGTGAGACATTTTCCTAACCTTAAGAGGAACTTAATCTCCTTCGGTATGATGGATCAGATAGGATGCAGTATTAAGGTTGAACATTGTTTATTGAAAGTAGTTAAGGAATCATTATCTTGATGAAAGGAGTTAAATGTAATAGGCTATATGTTTTTTAAGGAAAAATTGTTACTAGGGAAGTGACAGTGGCCTCTAGTACTAGTGTTAATATAACCAAACATTGAGACCTAAAACTTGGCCATATGAGTCAGAAGGGACTTAATGGACTGTCAAAGCAAGGGCTTCTATGTGATGATAAGATTGGTGATCTGGTATTCTGTGAGGATTGTGTTTTTAGTAAAACTACAAGAACAAGTTTAAAGCCCTCAGCATATATATCTAACGACATCTTAGATTATGTGCACTCTTATCTATGGGGTCCAGCACAAGAGTTATCTCTAGATGGTGCAAGGTACTTTCAGTTAATCATTGATGACTTCTCAAGGTCAAAGATTAGGTGTTTGAGAAGTTCAAGGAATGGAAAGCTTTGGTTAAGAATCAAACAGGTAAGAAAGTGAGAAGTTGAGAACTGATGATGGACTTGAGTTCTATAATCAGAAGTTTGATAATTTTTGTTCAAAAGAAAAGATAGCAATGCACAAGACTGTGAGGTTAACACCTCAATAAAATGGGTTAGCTAAGATGATGAACAGAACTCTCATGGATAAAGTGAGAAAGCATGCTGATCCAATCAAAGTTACCTCGAACTCTGGGGGCTGAAACCCTAAACATTGCCTCTTACTTTGTTAACTTAAGCCCATCTACTGTCATTGGATGCAAAACTCTATTTGAAGTGAAAAATGGAAAGCTTACAAATTATGAAGACATGAGGATGTTTGGCTCTCAAGCTTATGCATACATAAGTCAAAGGAAGTTGGCACCTAAAGCTCTTAAGGGTGTTTTCATTGGCTATCCACATGGAGTAAAGGGTTATAAACTTTGGTGTACATATTTGTCTCCACCTAAGTGTATAATTAGCGGGGATGTGGTCTTCAATGAGGAAGAAGTTGTGAACAACTCTCCAGTAGATGAGGTTAAACAAGCTGTCAGTGACATTGATATACAATTTGAGGTGGAGTGGCATGTTCAAAGCAACTCAAATGATGCTGCAGAATCAAAAGAAGCTGTTGAAGATTCATATGAACCTGAAACCTCTCTACAATCATCTCAAGAACAGTCTTAGTACCTAAACTATCAACTGACTAAAGATAGAGTAAAAAGGCAGGTGAAAGCTTCTAAGAGATATGGATATGCAGACTTCATTGCTTATGCACTACATTCTGTACATAACATTGACGAAGAATAACCTAAAAGCTTCAACAAGGCTGTAAATTGTCAGCATAAGAATGAGTAGATTTCAGTAATGGATGAAAAGATGAATTCTTTAAGAATAAAACTTGGGATCTGGCTCCAAAGCCAAGAAATAGAAGGATAGTGGGCTACAAATGGTTATACAGGATCAAGGATGGCCTGGTAAAATCTGAACCAATGAGATTTAAGACTAGACTTGTTGCAAAAGGGTATACATAGAAGAAAGGCATTGATTTCAAATAAGTGCTTTCACCTGTGGTTAAACATCTTCTATCAGGGTATTGCTATCATTAATAGCAATATTTGATATTAAGTTGGATCAATTAGATGCTAAAACAACTTTTCTATATGGTAAGTTACAAGAGCATATCTACATGCCACAGCCTGAAAGGTATGTCATCCCAAACAAGTCAGATCATGTATGTTTGCTTAAGAAATCACTTTATGGCTTAAAACAGTGCCCAAGGCAATTGTATCTCAAGTTTGATGAATTCATAGTCTCACATGAGTTCAAAAGATGCAGCTATAATTACTGTGTATATTTCAAATAGTATCAGGCATGTAAACACATAGATCTACTTCTGTATGTGAATGACATGGTAATTAAATGTAAGGAAATAATAGAGATAGAGAAATTGAAAGAGCTCCTCAACACTGCTTTTGATATGAAAGATTTAAGAGTTGCAAGGAAGATACCCGGAATGGAAATCATCAGAAATAGAAACGAAGAGACTATCTTTCTAACTCAAGAGAAATATTTAAAGAGGGTACTGGAAACATTTGATATGCTTGACTCAAAACCTATACAAAGTCCATTGGCTACGCATTTTAGGTTATGCAATCTTTTCTATCCCAAAACAGATGCAGAAAAGTCTGAGATGCAAAGAATTCTATATGTAAATGTTGTAGGTTACCTAATGTATGCCATGATCCTCACTAGACCTGACATCTCACATGTTTTGAGTACAGTCAGTTTATACATGGCTACACCATGTAAAGAGCATAGAAAGGCGGTTAAATGGATTTTTAGGTATCTTAAAAGTACTGTAAGTCTTAGCCTGCTATATGAAAAAAGGAATGGAATTGGCGAAGGTATATGGCGTTATGTTGACTCTAACTATGTTAGGGATTTAGAAAGAAGAACGTCACTCACATAGTATATGTTCATGCTAAATGGATGTTTGATCAATTAGAAGGAAAGCCTACAGTATGTAGCAGCACTCTCTACCACCAAAGCTGAGTACACAGTAGCTGCTGAATTAGTTAAAGAATCTATGTGGCTTAAGGGATTATTGGCAGAGCTTGGTATAACACAAGATCCATTACAATCTTCTGTGATAGCTCAAGTGCTTTGCACTTATGCAAAAATCCAGTACATTATGAGAAGACAAAGCATATCGATATTAAAGTTCATTTCATAAGGAATAAAGTCTCTAAGGGTGTCATCAAAATGCCCAAAATTCATACATATGAAAATCCCTCTGATACGCTTACAAAAGTGATTTAAGTGGCTAAGTTCAAGAAGGCATTGGACTTAGCTGGAATGTGTAGTCTTTGATCTTGTTGAATAATTGGTGAAGAGGTCAACAAGAGGTGTTTGATTTAAGGTGGAGTATTGTTGAGTATGTGTTGAATACAAACACACTTAAAAAAACGGCACGTTTCAGTTTGATGAACTGGCTTATAAACACACTTGCCTTGAATGTAAATCACTTAAAACTTTGAATACAACAACACTAAACTTGAGATGGACTGCATTTTGGGCTGTCAACACTTAAGTGAAGTAATGTTCTGCTCACGTGATTTCTTAAGAAAATCAAGAACGATTAAAACCGTTATGCCACGCATCGTTCATCTGCACAAACTGGAAATAAAAGTTTTTTACATAATTAGTTTTTGAAGCTAGTGGTTCAACTAACTTCAGGCACGTGTCTAGTCGTTGTAGTGTGGTATATAAGATAGAGAGAGGCTAATCTTGTTCTCTATATCATAATAACTCATTCTCTATGAAATTCTCCAAAGAATCATCAATAAAACTCTCTGATCAGCTTTGCTCGTGTATGTAGGTCTTGAATTGACCAAACCACGTAATTGATTTGTTCTCATGTGTGATTGCTCTATTTTCAAATTCTTTAGTCCTTGTTTTAGCTCATAGAGAGTGCTATTTAAGGTTCAATCAATCATTGTTCTATTTCATTGTCATTATTGTTTAAATCTTACATCTTGATTAATCTTAGAAAGCAATATGGGCATCAGATTTGGTTTTGCGAAAGCTTTATACACAAATCAACTCCAACATATATATATATATAGTCAATTTACTATTAAACCGCATGGTTTAATAATGTGACCACACAAAAAAAAAATAAGGGCACTCGCACTTGAGAAAGACTACATACATACATATATATGTGTGTGTGTGTGCGCGCACGTGCGCTCGTGTGTGTGTGTGTGTGTGCGCGCACGTGCGCTCGTGTGTGTGTGTGTGTATATATGTATGTATGTATGTATGTATAGATGTATGTGTGTGTGTGTGTGTGTACGTATGTATGTATATAGATAGATATATACATACATATATACATACATACATACATACATACATATGTACATACATGTACATATGTATGTATGTATGTATGTATGTATGTATGTATGAGTCAGAATGACTATGGAATCAGCATACCTAAGCCTTGCCTCCATGGTCTCCACGGATCTTTCTAACTTTTCAATTTCACTTTTCCATAACTGCAAACGACAAAAAAGTACAAGCAATTAAATATTTATTTATTAGAGTAAGAAATAAGCATGACTAAATATATATCACTACAGTTTTAAAGCCCCTCTCTAGTCTACAACTATGTCTCATCGAATCGAATCAAATCTCTGATCTCTTGTTCTAATGCAAGAGATTTTACCTCTTGTAAACCTTTATAAAATACAAACACATATATAATAGATGCTAGCCTTATCATTGAAACAAAGATTTGATCAGTCTTAGGATTGCGCAAAAAAACCGTGGCTCAGAAAAAATCGAACCACATCAAACCAACGATTCACTTCAGTTTTAGACCGGTTTAAATTCACAAAAATAACCGAAAAATTATTTTATAGAAAAGAATCGAACTATTGGTTCGGTTTTTGGTTCATTAAGATGAACCGATAAACCGAATCGAAGAACGGGGATATTTTAATACTTTTATTAAAACTTGACATGTTTTATTTTACTTGGCTATATCAAATGTATAGAGCTGTACACACATAATTACTAATAAATATGTATATGCATGTGTGTGTGTGTGTGTGTTTGTGTGTGTGTGTATAACAATTTTAGAAAACAAACCCTAAAGCCTAAATTCTAAAAGAGAAAAAGTCAAAAACCCGAACGCTAAACTCGTCATGCTGTCACTAGTTGCTGGTGTTGCTTATCGACCACAGCTGCTCCCTCCTCACGGCACCAATCGGCACCACCCAAACCCAAACCTATCAGCTGCTCACTGGCCACAGCTTTAGATCATTATGCGATTGCCAGCAGCTTCTGCTATGCTCACTAGAATCGCACAACAGCTTCTGTTCTACAAGCTACTACGCGCAACAATTTCTACTCCTGCTCTGCTCAAGCCACCGCCATGTGCCACCAGGCGTGTTTGGCACTAACTAATCGCCCAAATACATTTGTTTTCTAATTACATATGTTTTTTAATCATTAATAAGATTCTGTGTTTGTTTTTACAATGTTAAAGAGTTGTAATTAAGTTAATAATTGATATTCAAAGGATCAGCTTCAAGTACATTAAATTTGAGAAAATAACATTGAATTAATTCATGCTATTACAAGCCATGAATCAAATTTTATGTTTTGTTAATTTGCTGCCCACCAGCATTAAATTTTATAAATTTTAGGCTGTTTTGATTTTTTTGTTTTATTACTTTATTGTGAAAAGTGAGAGGGTCTTTTTCTAAATAAGGCCATAAGTGTAATTAGGGGTTAGTTGCAAATGTTATCAAACCCTTATTACGTATGAAATAATTCATCAGCAGCCTTATTATTTATTTATGTTTTTGATAATATTCTCAAGTCATGATTAATGTACCATAAGCTGCCACATCATCTAAAGCCATCTATCTAGTGAATGCTTTGATTTGTAATATACTACTAACATTGGCTACCTGGTTACTTTTGAGATTTTTATTTGTAGTATTGGCTATGTTTAGGTTTTAATTTGACACTATGATTGCTATGTTTGTATAGGACGGAAGATAATGTTGATGAAGTACAAGAGGTTAATAATGAAGGGCAAGAGATCAATAATGAAGAAGAAGAGGTCAATGGAAGCAAAAAAGGAAAATTCCTTTGAGATCGTTTGTTTGGAAACATTATTCAAAGCTGCCTAGAGGAGAAAGAGCTAAGTGTCATTATTGTGGCAAAAGTAATGCAGCCAATAGTACTAATGTTAGAACAACTTATTTGAAGAATCATTTGAGTAGATGTAAAGTGTACATAAAAATGAAGCTTGAAAATGATGGGAAGCAACAAACATTAACCCGTAAAAAAGGTAAGGGAAAAGGTGATGGTACTACTAAGATTATGCATGTAGGATTTAATGGTATCTTGTTTATATAGTTTGTTTATTTAATTATTTACGGTTGTTTTTATTTTTTTATAGATTCAAGTATTGAGCTGGAAGATGCCTAAAACAAATGCTGATGAATTCAAGTATTCAAGATTACTAGCAATCCAAATATTGTTGATGTTTGTTTGTATTTTTTTTTTTAATTTTGTTTTGTTACTTTTATTTGTCCTAGCAACTTTATGGTTATTTATATGGGACATTGGAGTTTAGATTTGTATTCCTAATATTTCATATTTTGTTATTGCCTTAACGGTAGTTAGTAAGTAGACAATAGTGATGAATATTTTTGTTAATTGTTAGTATTTGTAATGAATTTGTAAATCGTGATGAACTATAGCTATGCATGTTTTAAAATTGAGAAAAATTTTCTATTAATGAGTTCCGAAGGGCTATAAAAGTTTGAAAATTTAAAATAGGCCCAATAGACCTGGAACCAAAAAAATCAAACTGAACTGAACCGAACCGAACCGAACCAAATGTTCGATTCATATTTGATTTTTTTTCTTATTCGATTCCCATTTGTTTTTTTTAAAAAAAAAACCGATTTCAATTTGTTTTGAACAATTTCGATCCGAATCGAACCATGCCCACCCGTAATTAGTCTTTAAACCATGCATTCATTCAACTACTGAATGAAACATCAACTAATAATATGTACCTCGATCGGTACCTTTCGATATAATTAACCATGGGACTTCAATGCATATGCATATTAATTCGAATTTTGACCTTCAATATATAGAGAGAGCTAAATGCTTTTTAGGATGCAATCGATCAGATCTTTACAAATAACAAAACATAGAAACATGTGAAAGATCTCGAGCTCAGGAAAATCAGCAGTTTAATGATAATATAGAGATGAACGTAGAGAATAGTTAAGAGCCGCGAAATAAATTTTAACTCCAATATTTTAGAGCGAAAGCTTGGTAATTTATAACCCAAAAAAAAAATCTTATACAATTAGTCAAACTCAACCAATTAAGTAGTTAACAGCCACGAAGTCATCTATGCAAGTCAACACTCTCAACATCAGCTGCATAAAAACAGAGTCTTGAGAGTGCACATTTTTCTTCGTTAGGACTAATATGTCTAGTTCACATAGTAATGTTTGAAAGATAATACCCCATTGTTTGAGATGAAATTTTGCAATAAAATTTTAGGATATGTAGATCCTAGGGTTGGGCTAATTATCCAATTAATTTTTATGCTTTAGGTATTCGTGTCTCTTTATTTTTGTAAGCGTATGATCTAATTTTTTAAGGATAAAATAGTATTTTTGTTTTATATAATTTAAAATTCAAACAAATACGATATAAAACAGATGAAAATGAAGAATAAATAATTAAGTAAATTTTAGTGGAAAAAGATGTACAACAAAGAAGTTTTATATAAGTTTTTAAAATACAAAATTACTGGGTAATTGACTCCCATCATGGACCTATGTACAAAATGTAACCATATTTTTGCTACTAAGAGAGAGCAAAAGAGGGAGAAGAATCATTCATTTAAAAATTAAAATCCTGTGAAACGGCAAAATTTCAGAAAAAGATAAGAAATTGAACAGGTTTACAAATATGTGTGTGTGTGTGTGTGTGAAATGGAAGTTACAGCAGTGAGATGAGAGAGACCAATAAGAGATACATGAAAAAGAAACAATAAAAACTTTTGCCTTCTGGAATCAGAAATTCAAGTTCGTTTTTAGAATAAAACTGGAAACCTCAGAAAACAAATTAAAACATAAGCTGTAGCCAGCATCATGACCTACTTTTTATTCTAAAAACGTTTCAGTTATTCACTTATTATTTTCTTCTATCAACAGCTCTCGCTTTTTGTTTTGGTTAATTCAAAGCTTTTCATTATGACATCATATTACGAAGAAAAAACACCGACATAATATACAAATAACAAGTCGAAATGATAGTATACCTGCGCCAATCTTGAGCGCTGGTCAGCTGAATTAAGCCTCCCTACTTCTCTGCGATACCTCGCAATGATTTTGTCCATGCTTCAACAAGAAACACAAACATCAAATTACATGTCCAAATAATAATTAATATAATACATATATAGCAAGATCAATTAATTAAGTAAGATGAAGAGATCACTGACGTATGATGATCACTAGCATAATGATAAGCCTTTCCAGTGGGAGAGAAGATGACTAGGGCAATTTCAGCATCACAAAGAACAGAAAGCTCAAAGGCCTTCTTTAAAATCCCATTTTTCCTCTTTGAGAAAGTCACTTGCCTGTTTGTTGTATTCTCTATTCTCTTCAGCTCCACCTTCCCTCTCCCCATTTCTCAAAAACAACACAATAAAAAGTTAAAGAGACTCTTGGATTTATAAATAAAATAATTCTTTGCTGCTTTCTTTCTTGCTTTTGAAAAAGTATCTAATAACTGGCTATATACGCAAAGACGCCCATGCAAGCAAATATGAGCTCACGAACCATTTCGATTATTAAGTTGGTAGGTGGGGGTGTGGGGGTAGAGGATATGATAAAAAGATAGCCACCAATCCTACTCCTTTCATTATCATTACGCTGACTGACCCCTAACCATTATTACATACAGTATTTGTTCACCATGCTTAACGGTTTTGGACAATATATAGAGCGTTACTATTTTATCACATGCTTAGGGCCCGTTTGGGATTGTTTTTGGGAGGCTTAAAAGTGATTTTGAAAACTTAAAAGTTAATTTTAGTGTTTGGTAAAAAAAAATTCAAAATTAATTTTGTCAAAATCAACCCCTCCTAAAGCTGATTTTGAAAAGCAAAGAAAGAATAGCTTTTAGATTCTGATTTTGATAATCAATTTTATTCTTCAATACAATTCCAAAAATATCCTGACAATTATTACCTAAATGCAAAACTATCCTTATTCAAATTAGAAACAAAAACAAAATTTCAATAAATTTTTATTATAAAAAAATAAAAGAAATAAAATCAATATGGTATAAATTTTATTTTAAATAAATTATTATAATATAAAATTAAAAATATTGTATGTACGTGTTTTTATATGTATAAGTAAATTTCATCTTACATTATGTTCATTTTAGTCATTTACTTTTTTACAGCAGTTTAACAGTAAAATTTACCAAACACCCATAACTACTTTCAAAACTCATAGTACTTTTGAAAATAAAATTTACCAAACACTTAACTGATTCTCTTCACAGTTGATTATTTCTACAGCACAGCTAACAGTAATTATTTTAAAAACTACACTATTACCAAACTGGCCTTTAGTTTACAACTGTAAATTTTGTGTTTAGTAAATAAATAAACCCTCAAAAACCACATGAAAACTCAAATACTCTATTTAGAGGTGTTAAAAAAACCGTTGCCTCAAAAAAATTGAACCGAAATTTTTAAAATTTAAAAAATCAATTGATTTATATGAGAAAAAATCAAAAACCAAAAAAAATTAGAAAATACAAAGGAAATTACAGTTTAAAATTAGAAAAATTGAGCCAATTCGGTCCGTTCATTTCAGATTATTATTTCTAAAAAAAATCGACAATTCAATTATTTTCGGAACCAAATCAAACCTTCGCCCACCCCTACTTCTACTTGACCTAAAAAATGAGGCGAAGAGATGTCTGACTAACTCAAATAAGTAGTTGTTAACTATGTTTAATACTTATAAGTACAAAATTTTACAATGTTACAACAAGATTTGATACTAAAACATTTTTACTTTTCTTTTATCATATATATGCTTTGTATTTTTGTTAATATATGCTTTAATGATGTAAAAATTAAGAAAATTATCCCGTGTTAGGAGACAAAATCATGGACTAAGTACATAAATTTGCTTGAATTTCTAGCCTAACTAAATTTGTAAAATAAATATTTTTAGAAATTTTGCCAAATACATTATTTTGTCTATATAATTAATTATGCCACTTTTAACTTTTCAAATGCATTAACAATCACATTAAATAAATAAATAAAATGCATTCCCAAATTGGTTTAAAAAGTGAAACTATCGAGTTCAAAATCATTTCTTATCAATGTCTTGTGTCTCGCCATTGATGTCTATTTTCATTTGTTAATAAAATTTTCTTATAACATCGAGACTTATAAAAAGAATAAAAAAATAAAGCAAAAAATAATGTGATATTTTGTATGTACCATAAACTTTTCTATCTTTATTACAAAAAAAGGACGAAACTATCTTACCACGATGTACCGTACCACAATTTTGGCTCTATTACAAAAAAGTCCTTGTTTTTTTTCTTGAAAATAATAAAAATTATAGTTTTTGAAATTTTAGCATATAAGCCTTGATTTAATAATTATTTATTATTTTCTCTCTCTTGTTATCCATGGTTTAATTTTAATCTTGTTTCCTTTTTTCTCATTCACGATTCTTTTTTTTCATTTTAAATCATGTTTCTTCTTCTTCTTCTTCTTCTTCTTCTTCTTCTTCTTCTTCTCTCTCTCTCTCTCTCTCTTTTTAAGCAATTCATAGATAATTTCATATTTTTTAATTTTCAAAGACAATGTTTATTTAAAAAAAGATTTTATAGCAAATCAATTAATTGGATTTGATCTATTGCTGGTCGTGTTTGGTCTCTTGTTTTTAAGTTTACTTTACTACAATGATTGGGTGATGGTCTCTCAAAGATAGTAAGCTTATTTGGCCAATTTTTGACATAATCAATTGGTTTAATGATCAATTTTTTTCAGTAGCCATAAAGATTTTTTTTTAATTTTTATTGAATATAAAGAATGAAAATTCAACTTTCATCTCTCTCTCCATACTTTCTAATCCTTTTCAATATCCCAACGAAGTCTAAGTTATCCAAGGTTTTAAAGATCTTGTGCCACTTGTCCTTTTGTTAGTATATGATTAGGATTTTAACTATCATTATTTTTTAATTTGTTAACTACTAATTACTTAATGAATTTTTCACTGGAGAAGATTAGATCATGAGAGAGTCATGATCCAACTACCTTAAATCACAAAGTTTCCATCATTAACATTAGAAAGAAAATATTGTTAAAAATTCATTAGGATTTAACTAACTTTATTTGAATTTGATTGAACACATGCAAACACTAAAACAACTTACCATCTCAAATTGTATAATTATTATTAAAAGCTTAAATCATAAATTTTTGTTTAATATGAAAGAAATTTAACCAAATACTGAGTAACTCTTTTTAGGTTTTGACCAATTAGAAGAACTTATGCTTTATTCGATTCTATCTCTTATAAAATTAAAAAAAAAAAAACACGCACATACACACACACACAAAAAAAATCTCTTTTCAATTTTCATTTTAGTTCAATAAAATCAAATCAACAAAGCTTCTTTACATGTATTATATCATTGTTAAACTCATTATAAGTCTCTACAGATTTTACCAAATATGAATAAAGAGATAAGGAACAGTAACTATACTAATACTCAACTCCATTTTGTTCCCATAATAAAACTAGATAAATAAAAATAGAGGAAATAATAACTCCTCTTCATTTCTCTATTCAGTTTTAATGTTATATACCTTCTCAATATTATGGATAATTAATTATGAGGGTAGATCTGGGAATGATAGCAATAATTGGAGAATTATTAAATTTTGATGTTTTTGTGGAATAAATCAAGGGAATTCTCTTTCTGAAGTTATGAAGTAATCATAGGCTTTATTTTGTATTTAAGAAGTTGTGGCCCTTATGGATAGGCAGTGAATCATGCATTGTAAATGCTCAATATCAATAATAAAAATTCTCTCAAAATTTCCTACTTCTTCCTTAGTCATATCATTTAACAACTTAGTCAATAAAAAAATTATTTAAAAAAAAAAAGATAAAGAACTAAGATAGAAGAAAAAATGGAAATATGGATAAACAACTAAGATGGAAGAAAAAATTAGAAATACTCACCAGTTTCTTGAGAAAGAGAGTAGAGGATGATTATTACTGGGGTGAGAAAATAAAATAATTATTATTATACTTTTTCCTGACTTTTTAGGAAACAAGAGGAGTGCAATGTTAATGACCTAAATAAATACATCCCCACCGTTGCATTTACTTTTGCAATTCTTGCCTTGGATCCAATGGTTGGATCACAAAAAGACAAAAAAATGTGGTACCATATCACAGTCGCAACATAACTGGACCCACAAAAAAGATAGGAAAAAATATCTTTTTATCTTTAATATAATATCTTTTCTTCCTTGCTCTTTTTTAAAGGTGGAATATCCTTTTTTTTAATATTACCCAATATTTTATGAGAAGTGGTTTTATTTTATTAAAAAAATATATAGATATCGTTAAAAAAAAAAATTCTAGCTACAACTGATAAATACTTAACCAGTTAGATTTATTTTAAGACAGTAAGACTACAATTCAAGTCCACTAATACTTAACACCAAGTTTTTTATTACACTTTTTTTACGTTTTTTTTTTATATTTCTTTAGTGTTTAATTTACCATGTTCTCAACATTTTTGTTACATAGAATGTTTAAAGACAGAAGAAAAGTAACCCATAACTTAATGCTTATAACTAAAAACTTGAAAAAAAATACAACAAAAACGTGGTGTAATGATTGATAAGAGTTGAAGCAGAATAAAAATTCGCCCTAGTTTGGGATAATACGATATTACAACAAACACATGAAAGAAGACTGTATGAGAAACCACAGCCAATAGTACATATTTAGTGGGAAATTTCCTATACAGTTACCTGCGATTGACACGTGGAGTAAAAGTCTATAGAATTTTTCGGATATCTTCCAAGCGGAGGTCGACAGTTGTCCCCTAAAATTGATTGATTGAATAGGATGTTAAGGTAATTAAGGACTACAAAAATCAAAAGTTTGTGAATCTTCATCATGTTCTTTTTGAACAAATATGGATCTTATGTTCGGCTTTTGAGACAATTTGGTGACAGGTGCCAATCTGTTTATGGCCCGGGCAGCACTGTAGATAATGCAAAGTCAAGATCGGAGAGGCTATTTGTTACCCCACTGTGGCTCCTACCAAGAAAACGTACAAGATCGAACTTCTAATTCATTTTTGGCCATCTTCAACTAATCTTATCTTGGGTTCTCTAGCAGTGATCAATTATTCAATTGCTGAAGTTTTCATCAAAGTGAAATTGTAAAAAGTTACATGAGTGTGGGATATTAAGTGAGATTATGTCCCTACCTTATGAGTGTATGTAGTACGTCTGACTGACTGTGAATGCATTCTACGCCTGCAGTAGCACGAGTTCGAGAAATAATATAGATAAAGATTGATATTTAATGAGTTAGATTAAGATATTCTTCAAAATTAAGGTTCTCACTCATGTCTTAAAGTAAGACTTTAATCTTAATATATGAATAAGGTTTTAACCCTAAACCTTTTCGAATAAGTTCAAGAATTAAGAGATTTTATTAGTTGAATCAACGACCGGTCTTTAAAGAATTCAATTGAACAATATTTTGTGAACGGAGTATGTACACTGTCCGTCCAAGGATAAACAAGCAACTACTGTACAAATGATCATGTTGAAATTTCAACTATTAGACAAATGAATAGTGAATTGTGGGATCGTCACCTTTATGGCTTTTAGCGACATAATAAGAAGTGGGGGCAATTCTCGCACCAATCGACCAAATTGGAGATTATGGACATTGACTTGTGGTCTCACCTGTCAACACTCCATTTCTATCTCTTCGAGCATCCGTTTGTTTCAATATCATTGTCAAAAAGAACGAATGTATTACCTTTTTTCTTCTTCTTTTTCGAAGAAAACATAAATAAATATCATTTATCACGTAAGATGGCAATATAAAGAAGGAAAATTATCAGTTATGTATTCTTAAATGATATTTTTATCAAATGTGTTACAATACTTTCCACATCTTTCACTTGTATACCCTAAGTTGTCAAAACATTTCTAGCATTCACCAATCCGTTACCTGTAGTTGGAATATACTAATGTCATAGGAGTAGTGTGGTCTTTTACTATAGAAAAAGCTGTGATAAAAAGCGATATGTCTTATTTAAGTGAAATGACAATATTTTACCAGACGATATGTCGTTTCATAGTAATATTACCAAATGACACGTCGTTTCTCTAGAAAACATGTCGTTTTATAACTAAAAAAAATAGTTAAATAAAAGGAAATACGCATAACACAAACGACCGGGTCTCTTTTTCTCTTCTTCTCTTCTTCTCATCTTCTCTTTACACACACACACACACACACCCACCGCAAAAGCAAAGGGGAAGCCAGTAGCACACCACCACAGTGACAGCACTCACGATCGAAGACGGCACGGTAGAATCAGAGGCAGCCCCTTAACTTGTATAACTAAGAATCTCTTTAAGGGAAATTACCATGCGTGTGTGAGTGTCATACAAGTTAATTTCCCTTAAAGAGATTCTTAGTCATACAAGTTAAAAGGCTGCCTCTGCATTTGTCGTGCTATCTCCAATCGTGACTGCTGTCACTATAGTGGTGTGCTATCGGCTTCCCCTTTGCTTTTGTGTTTTTTGTGTGTGTGTGGAAGAGAAGAAGAGATCCAATCGTGTGTGTTTCCTTTTGTTCAATTGTTTTTGTTTTTTAGTTATGAAACGACATGTAGTCTAAAGAAACTTCATGTCATCCAATAATATTACAGTGAAATGACATGTCATCTAGTAAAACGTTGTCATTTCACTTAAATAAGACAGTATGTCGTTTTTTATCACAGCTTCTCCTATAGTAAAAGACCACATTACCCCTATGACGTCAGCATATACTAACGGCAGGTAACATATTGGTGGGCGCTAGAAACGTTTTGACAACTTAGGGTACAGAGTGATAGATGTGGAAAGCACTGTAGCACGTTTGATAAAAGTGTCACTTAAGGGTATATGATTGATAATTTCCCTATAAATAAATTCATTATAGACGGTTATGATAATTTAATTACATTCAATCTATTACTATAAATAAATAAGTTTAGAGGCAAGCTACTAAAAGGGTGGTTCTATTTGTAATTTAAAAAGTACTTTAAACACTCAAATTTTAATAAAATGATTGAGCTATTTGAATTAAAAATTTTATTGTGAAAATATAATTTATTCAATTATTTATTTAACCTTGTTCTCTCTCCCTTCATCTCCTTCACTTATCAAAAGCTTATTGTGATATCTGCTGTAAATATTGCATTTAACAAACAAAATTATTCAAAATTTAACAAATTCAGTCCTATTATAATCTAAAACAAATTAAAGGAGCAATACCCATCATGTAAGAATTAAAAATAAAAGTTTCTGTATTATTTTGAATTTATTAGAATTTTTTTGGTCAAATCTCAAAAAGAACTAACTTAATGATAATAACTGATAATATTATAGTGAAAAGTAAGAGAAAGATAAAGTTGATTTACAGGAAGGAATATAAAGAAAAATTGAACGAGAGAGAAACTAGTTTAGACTTTGACCATTACTATAGTTAAAAAAAGAATGTAGTTAATTAATGGTAATTTTGTGATTTTTGAGAATTTGTGAATTACTTTGAACACCCATAAAACACACCAATTATTCAACATATAATTTTTTTTCCTTAAACCCCAAATCTTTATTTCTAACATCTTAAACAGCACTAATTTATATATGAACAGGAAGCAAATGAATATTTTGAAAGATTTACTACAAGGTAAGTGTGACTTTTTTGAATTTTTTTCAAATAAAAGTCATTTTAGCTTTTGAGTTTCAATAGAAATTAAAAATTAAACATATCTTAAGCCCCAAACTTCTTCTTCTTCTTCTTTCTCAATTACACCACAAACCATATTGAACATCTTCTTCTTGTTACTCAATTGCACAAATTTGCTTTTAGGAACGAAAATAATATGAAACACATTATTTAATAAACAATAATTAATTACTAAAATTGTTTAAAGAACTTATGTACAACTTAAATTGATCTCAATGTTGTAAGTACATGCTAAATTTCTTAAAAATTTTATATCGGTGTGCTAAATAATTTTATTGATATTTTGAGCAAATAAAGATAATTAATTTAATTGGTTTAAGTAAGAATTTTTTTTTTTTAGTATTTTAAAGAGTGTACAAAATAAAACTTAGTTTTTTAAATTTATTAGGTGACTTTAGATAGTAATAGAGAGTTTAAAATAATTTTTAGAATACAAATAGTCTATCAAAAATAGGCCGAAAAGGTGTGGAAGGGGGCCCTGGCCCTCCCTACTTCAATGGAAAAGAGGCATCACTATTTCACAGCCACTCCTCTACAGCTACCTTTCGCCTAACATGATCACGAACGAAGACAGAGAAACTCCTATTAAAAATTTAGGGCCAATTTGGTAATGCTGTAACTTTTAAAATAATTAATGTTAGCTGTATTGTAGAAATAATCAGTTGTGAAGAAAATTATTTAGACGTTTGGTGAAATTTATTTTTAAAAGTGTGTGAGTTTTAAAAGCAGTATGTGTTGGTTAAATCTTACTCTTAAACTGTTGTAAAAATATAAGTAACTAAATTAGACATAATATTGAATAAAATTTATTTAAACATGTACGTAAAATATTTTTTTATCATGCACATATAATAATTGATAACTAAAAAAATATTTTATTTATTTTGTTATCCCAATATAATTGGTAATAGTAATAATTTATTTAAAGTTAATGATTTTATTTCTTAATTAATAAAGATAATTTTAGATTTTTATAGTATATATAATGATATATATGGAATTGTATTAAACATAAAAATGATTCGCCAAAATAGATTTTTAAAAAAAATTCTCTATTTTTTAAAATTTGCTATAAATAATTTTACTAAAAATAATTTCTAAAATAATTTATCAAACATTAAAATTAATTTTTAATTTTTTAAAATTACTTTTAATCTTTCAAATCAAGGCCTTGGAAACAAGAAGGAAAGTTGTGGGTCAGTATACCATTAATGGATTTGTCGCTGTAAGCACTTTCTTTTCTGTGCAATGACATCAACCAAATAAAACAGTTACTTCCTTTCAACCTTGCCTAAATAGTAAACAGTTGTACATCGGCCTTTTTTTTTTTTTTTTGAGGATTTTTGGGCTCATTGGCCCATGCTCTATGCCAAAAAAGTTATGCCGACTCCCTAAGGGCCCCAATTCACAAATCACCGACCTCAAACTCGCATGTCATACTCAAATTATAAATTCGACTCATTCATTAATCGTATCAATTATTCAAACAATCATGTGATAATTCAAATTGGCACTCTAGCTCCACCCATTTTTTTTTTTTGAAAACTTGTTACAATTCTATAGATATATTATACAATATTAGAATTTTTATTTTATATATTAGTAGTCCAGCCCAAATATATGCTCGGAAATCTACTCCTCACAAATGATAGGAAAATTTGTCTTTAATCCACATTCTTACGATATGGATTCAAAGAAACTTCTATGGAGCTTGAGGGCGCGAGGAAATAAGTACAATCTATAAATTCTGAGGGTAAAAAAAAAAAGAGTTGAAATGAACTATCACATTGTTGACCTAAACGGTCATACGGTATTTTAATTTTGATGATAACAAACCACACGTCATTGGTAAAATAGAACATGCTTATATTTCACAATCTCACTAGCTTTTGAAGGACAAGAATCTTCATGCAAGATCAAGTTCAATGTACTCAATGGACAATGGCACAAAGCTTATCAAGTCAAGAATAAGCGTCAATTTTACTAGCTTAGGTATATTTCTTTGTAAAGCTAGTATGATTAAATGTATACACGATTAAGTATTTAAAAGCACAAATTATTTTTCATGACATTTTAAATAAATTATTTTTTTCATAATATAAAAGTTTTATATTTAAAGGAAAAACGATTTTATCAATTTGGGTGTTTTTAAAAGTTATGGACCAAATTGAAAAGATTTGCATTTTGAATTCAATAAGTATTATTCTTAATTTCTGAAAATGGACATATTTGAAAAGTTTTATAAAGTTGTTAGGTCATAGTATAGTTTCGAAAAGTTTTGGGACAAAACTATAATTTTAAAAAGATTTCACTGTAGCGGTATTGTAGCAAACGGTAAATCGATTATGATAAGCGGTAAACCGGTTATGAGCAGAAAGTGCTCTGAAGAGAAACTGTAAACCGGATTCAACAAACGGGAAATCGATTATCAAGTAAAAACTTTTTGGAATACAAACGGCTAATCGAATAATGAGAAGCGGCAAACCGGCTATGCAGAAATTCAAATCTTTGACTCTAACGGTAACTTTAAATGACGAATCAGTTATGACAAACGGTAAGCCGATTATGTGCAGAAAGTCAATAACAACTAGTTTTCAGCTCCAACTATAAAAATGCTCAATCAACTACAAATCCTAGAACGATCACTATAATTATTATTGAGTTATCTTCTACATCTTGAGCTTAAACGTGTTTACTTCTTTCATCTAATCACACATTAAGCATACATTTGTAATCATACACATTGTGTGAGGGAAAATCATTGTAAACTTCATTTTAATATCAAAGTTGAGTGATTATAAGTGTGGCAAACACTTGGGTTATGATATTTGGGATGATCTCTTATTATAAAGGTTGATTGACACCTTGAAAGTCAATTGTAAATTTTTAAAGCCTTAAGTTGTGACCCTTGGATAGTGAAATCCTCAAGCTTGGTGTGCTTGGAAGTGTGGACGTAGACGAGGTTTGCCAAACCATATAAAAACTCTTGTGCTCGTTTTCTTTTTCCCTTATCTTTTTTCCTTATTTATTGCTTTAATTTACATTTATTGAATTGCTTAAGACATTAGCTTAAAAAAATTTGTGTTGTTAATTGCATAATTTTTTGGAAAAAGATGTTCTTACAAAAGAATGCACAAATGATTGCACAAAATTGTGCACTTTAATTTGTTAAAATTATAAAACCTATTAAAAATTTGAAGATTAATCATTTGCACCCTTGGATTTGTCTTGGGTTGAGATTTCCGCAAAATTGGTATCAGAGCCTAGCAATTGATATAAATAATTGACAATGGATGATAAGATAATTATCTATAATATTAATCCTAATGGATATAATTTATTAATAGATAATAGAGTAATAAAATATAATATTATTAAACATATGTAATATTATTCTCATGAGAGAAGAGATTTAGATATTAAAGAATTAATACAATTATATTTATCAAAAGCTCAAGATTTTAGAATTGGAGAATTAATAATAATAAATAGAAGAAATTTAAATATAGATCCTCTCCTATTAAATAGGTTAAGAATAGAAGTTTCAAGAAATAATTTTTCTTGGAAACAATGGAATATTAATTCCGTTGAAGATTATCATGAAAATCTTATAATCGATTATAATAGACTTTTGTCTATTAAGCAAAGAGAAGAATATAATTGGAATAATAAAAGAATTAAAAGTAAATATTACCCTTCTAGTAATATGTTACTAGGATATAAAGATTTATTTATGCATAAATTCTACCTAATAAATAAAGGGTTAGAGAATAATTATATTCCAAAAGAAATAAAAGACATCATATGTCACAAATATTTGATAGAAAGTAATTAAATACCCTATAGATGGTACAATGAATAAATTACCTAACTCATTAATAATTTCACAGAATATAGAAGCTAGTAGGTTTCCACCTTCTAGTTTTAGACAAAAAGGATATACATATGAAATATTTCAATTATTTGATTTGGTAAATGATTCTTATATGTGGGAAAATAATCAGTTAAACTGGATTTCTCTATATTTATTAAATAAATTAAGAAACCCTAATTTAAGCATAAATGATATAGAAAGTGCAAATGAAATACTAGAAATAAAAAATGTTAATGATGAAAATATAGATCAAATCAAGAGATTATGAAATCCAATGAGTCAAAAATTTGAACATATTAAACAAATAATAAATGAATACAAAATTGAAGATTTGGAATTATTGAAACAAAAAATTATAGATATAATAAATAAGAATTCTATAGAAATAAGATAGAATACCAACTAAATAAAATAGAAAAAATTGTTGAACAACTTGGTAATAAATTTGCCATAAACATACATGAAAAATTACAACAAAATTGAAGTACAAAGAATTGATAATAATACGGAAGAATTACTTATGATAATTCAAGAACATTATAAAATTTTACAAGACATAATAATTTATTTTAATGAAAAGAAAAGCAATAAAATACAGCCTACGGTAAGGCCAATATTTAACAAAATAAAAGGAAATGAAAATTTTATAAGTTTAAGAATGTTAAGCGCAGATGCTGATAATGGATTAAAAGAACTATCTAATAATAATGAGGAATCTGAAACAGATGAAGCAGATGATAATGTCTTCATAAATTTAAAAGATATTGAAAAAAGAATTGAATATTTAAAAATGAATGAATCAAAACCACGTCTTTGAACAAGGTGAATCTAGTAATAGAGCTTTCTATGCTAGAGAAGAAATGCCAACATATGAAAATGAAATATCACAAAGTCAATATTTTAGGCCAAATAGAAGACCTAAGAGGGAATATAAAACACCAGGAGAATATCAAGAAAGACCCATCAGTCATGAGGGTATATGGTTAGACTTAGATTGTGTTAAAGATAGAAATAAAATGATAACTGCTTTGGTAAAATCCATGAAGATTGCATTAGCATTTTATAATCTAAATAGACATAATAGCATTGAATTCCTTAAAACTTCATTTGTAGGAATAGCTATACAATGGTTTATGGGATTAAGTGTAAATAATAAAAATAAAGTATTAGATGGGGAAAACCCTAATGAAAATGAATCCCAAGAACAAATCTTAACGAGATTTGAAAGTTAAATAAGAAGAGAATTCTTAGGAGAAGATTGGAAAACCGATTATCAGCAAGAATTAGAAAGAAAAAGAATGGAAAATATGAGAAAGCTAACTAGACTTGAAATATGTGATATATGTTACTTAGAAGCATACACATGTAGCTTCGAAGAACTATATTATAAATGTGAATTTAGAGAAGAAGATAATACAAAAATGTATTACAATAGCTTATATTTTATGAAAATACCAGACCCATGGGGCAAACAATAGCTTATATTTTATGAAAATACCAGACTCATGGGGCAACAAGATTATGAAAGAATATATCCAAGAATATGATGATACTACCAATACTGATACCCTTGGAAGTAGAATTAGGTTTGCTCGAAATAGAGTAAATCAATGGTGTTCTGAAATAAGAGATAGACGATTAATGAAAAAATAAAATCGCGGATTATGTTGTTTAAGATTAGAAGAACCTCCAAGATTTGGATGTTCAGAGAAAGTTTATAAACATAAGAAAAGATTTAAAAAGAAAAAGTTTTTCAAGACTAATAAAAATTATTACAAGAAAAATAAATATAAAAGAAAGCTCTTCAAAAAGAACAAATATGAAAAATCTAAGGCAAAAACGCCTAAAAAATGTAAATGCTGGTTATGTAATGAAGAATGACATTATGCAAATGAGTGTCCTAAGAAAACAAAATTAAACATTAAAATGTTTGAAAATTTTGAAGAATTAGAATTAATCACTGATAGTGAAGATGTTAGTGAAAATGATAGTATATACTATCTGTCTGATAAAATTTTAAGTACTTTAGAATCAGAATGAGTATAGAAGAAATAGATAATAAAGATTTATATCATGATGAAGAAATAGAAGAACAAGATTCTTTTAATAAAGAATTAATCTTTGATAAAAAAAACAATATCTAAAGATCAATAAAAAGGGATTAGAAACATCTATGACTTCAGTTAATAAGTTAGCACAAGGAATAGCCAACATGATTAAAAGAAAAAATATAATATATTTTGGTGCAACTGTACGAGAAGAATCAATTGACATTAGGCATTCACGAGGAAATACAAATATACCATTATTATTAAAATTTGATATAGAAGAAAAAATCAATAAAATTAGACCTAGTGATAGGCATAAAATTGGATATATTCATATTGGAGGAATCCAAATTATGAAAAAATCTCATTTCAGAAAAGGAATTGATAGTCCAGTAAATATTACTGTACTAAATAATAGAATAAAAGATAGAAAACATGCACTTCTTGGAGTAATCCAAGGAAATCTTAATTATAAAAAACTAATATTTAAGATATATCCTAAATATTCTGTAAGTCTAAAAGATAGAAATATAAACAAAACTTTAACTTTATATCATGATTTCAAATACTTTGATATAATGTATGATAGATCATATCTATATAGTATAACCTATGCCATAGAATATGTATTAACAAATTCAGCTAACAGTGAAATGTTTGCTGATAAAGAATTCATAGAAATAGACAAACTCTTTAATAAAATTAGAAAAATACAACCCCCTGAATTATTAAGAGAAATTGATCTACCCGAGGAATAGGATATAGATTTAAGGAGTCAACCTATTTTAATTAGAGGGATTACCTCTAGGACTATAGAATATACACCAGAAGGTAGAATAATTATAAAGAGTGGAGAATCAATCTCTATGCCTAGAAATTTAAGTAGGACGCAAAGTTCTACAAGATGTAGCCCTCTTGTGATACCATCATCACAAGAAAAATTAACAACAATTAGAAAAAATAATCAAAATCTAAAAAGTAAAATTGAATATAATAATGGAAAGTCATGGCATGAGACTTTTGCCATCCTAGATACTGGAGCTGTAAAATCTTATATTGATAATAAGATGATTAAATATTTAGATAGAAAGATTTTAATTGAACCACATACTTATGTAGGGTATAATGGAGAAAGAAAAACATTAACCCAATATAGTGAAATACTATTAAAAATTAAAGGAATAGAATTTATCTTTCCTTTCATTATAAAACCAGAATATGAATCAGATATAAGTCCTTTATTGTTAGGAATGAACTTCCTTGAAAATTTCTCTCCTTACTGTGTAGGAGATAGAGAGATATCAATAACAATTAAAAGGATTAAACAAACCCTATCAAGATATGTCTAATCCTTTTATAGTATATATAAAAGTGATTGTACTATATTATAAGCATAAACCAGAATGGTTCCATACTTTGATTGATACAGGTTCCAGAGTTAACTTAGCTAATTCAAAAATTTATCCACAGTCATATTGGAACGCTTACAAACCTTTAAAGAGACAAGGAATCAATGGAGAACAAATTTAACCCTTGTAATCATACACCTACCACACCACGGATTTATACTCCCGTCCGACGCACTACCCGAAAATTTTATTTTCGCCGCAGCCAGCGTGGTGATTTCAATATAAAAATTAATCAAATTATATCTTATTATAAAAAAATTTTAGAAAAAATTGATAAAAATTTTGGTGAAAATCCAATTCAATTATGGAAAAATGATAAAACTTATGCCAAGATAGAATTAAAAGACCCAAATGTTATCATAAGAGTTAAGCCTACGAGATATGGGCAAAAAGATAGAATAGAATTTGATAAAAAAAATTAAAAAACTCTTAGATCTCAAACTTATCCAAGAATCTAAAAGTCCACATAGTAGCCCTGCCTTTATGGTTAGGAATCATACGGAAATTAAACGAGGAAAAGCTCGTATGGTTATTAATTACAAAGAATTATATAAATATACTAAATTTGATGGATACTTTTTACCTCACAAAGATACATTAACTACCTCTGTAATTAATAAAATAAAATTTAGCAAATTTGATTGTAAATCTGACTTTTGGGAAATTAAGCCTGAAGAAGATAATATACCACTTACTGCCTTTAGTACACCTCAGGGACAGTATGAATGGATTGTAATGCCGTTTGGATTAAAAAATGCACCGCAAATATTTCAAAGAAGAATGGATATTTAATACACCTCAGGGACAGTATGAATGGATTGTAATGTCATTTGGATTAAAAAATACACCGCAAATATTCCAAAGAAGAATGGATAAAATTTTTAAAGAATTTCATGAATTTTGCATTGTTTATGCGGATGATATATTAATATTCTCTAATAATGAAGTTGATCATATTACTCATTTAGTTTCTTTTGCAGAAAAATGTAAGAAACATAGGATATTACTTTCTAAAAAGAAAGTTGAGATAATGAAACCTAAGATTGAATTTTTAGGATTAATAATAGATGAAACAGGAATAGAGATGCAACCTCATATTTCTGAAAAAATATATTTGTTCCCCAATAAATTAGAATCTAAGGAACAAATTCAAAGATTTTTAGGATGTCTTAATTATGCTGAAGGTTTCATAGAAAATTTAGCAAAAGAAAGACAACCTTTACAAGGATTATTGAAAAATAATAATACAAAATCTTGGGAAGAATCTCATACTCAAGTAGTTAAAAGATTAAAAGAAAAATGTAAAAATCTACCAAGATTAGGATTTCCTACTACCAGTGATAATTTAATTCTTGAGACTAATGCTTCTGATACTTACTGGGGTGCAGTATTAAAAACAGATCTAGAAAAGATTTGTAGATATAATAGCGGAACATTTAAGCCCACAGAAAAGAACTATCATAGTAATGAAAATGAATTATTAGTTATTAAAAATAAAATAGCTAAATTTACTTTCTTTTTATTACCAAAGAAATTTAAAGTCAGATATGATAATACACAAGTTAAAGGATTTATATTTAATAAATTGCCTAATCTCCTTTAATATAAGAGATTAATTAGATGGCAGCAATTCTTTGCAGAATATGATTTTGAAATTGAGCATATTAAAGGATCTAACAATTGTATTACAGATTTTCTCAGCAGGGAATATAATGGATAAAAGTCTTTCCAAAATAATGAATGGCATAATGATGTGCTCCGAAGGTCAAGAATTGCTTCTCAAGAGCAATGATTTAATTTATGATGGGCTTGCTATGATTGATGCTGCCCAAGAAGAATTAAGCAAACTTTGCCCAGATAAAAATCTGCAAAATGATCAAGAAGTACAAACTTCAGAAGAATTTATTAGCAAAATACTAAAAATGGTCCATTTTAAGGACCAAAATGAGGGTCTGATCGCCCAGTGTTCTTCACAGAATACAAAGATCCCAATGCCAAAGAAGTTCCTCTCAATCCATGATCTCAAATAACAGTATATGAAGAGAGGGAGTTCCCAAAGCTCTTCACAGAGTTTAAAGCCCCAATATTTTAAAAGTGGACAGTCACTTTCAATGGCTAAAATTCCATGTAAAAATGACTATGCTTATGAATATAAAAGAGTTGGTAAAATAGCCTATGGGATTCATCCTAACCAAGCTATAATACCGGATCATTCAGGGTTATACCCAAGGATTAATTTCGTTTTAAGAGATGATCCTAAAATGATAAAAGATATGTTTGATTATAGTTTTTTCAATCTCATTTGTACTGATGAAAATTTCAGGGAATTAGAATTACTCCTTGAAACGATCAAAGAAGCCGTCATTGAACTCAAAAAGATAAGCAGGACAAAAGAAGCCATTTTTGTCAAATTCCTCAGTGCTTGTCCTGAATATTGTGATAACAAATGGTTTTTAGCTCAACACATGATACAAGTTGGAGTCAGCAGCAAAAAGATTAGTCCCACAATTGATTTAAACCAAGTTTATAATGATTATGATCCAGAATTATTTGAGCCCAAAGCACTCACCACCAAAAGGGCAATAGGAATGAAAGTTCTTAATGAACAGCTTGAAAGGATAAGTAAAGAATGTATGTGGCTTTACGAAACCACAAAAGAATATATCAACTTTTCTATGAGTAGAAGAGAAAATATATTCGTCAGACAAGCCATCATTAAAAAGAAAAAAGCAATATTTGAAAATCTTGTAAAGTCCAGTCTACCAACACATCACGAAATATGCAAGGTGTTAAAACACCAAAATAATTGTGGCTATTGCTATGGAAAATCCAAAGATTGATCCAGTGATGAAGACATGTCAAGGAGCTCATAATAGGCATGTAGCAGGTCCACTAGATTAATAAAAAATGCCAGCTTGATAAAGCTCAATAATTCGAAGAAAGAAGCCAAAAAGATAAAGCTTAGAACTCTTATCTTAGCAATACAGTAGCTGTCTGCTACAGAAAACAAATGTCAGCAAGACAAAGAGAGAGGGGTCACCTTATCTAAAAGAGATCTATAAGATATCACAGGAATATAACATCTGTAATGAAATCTGATCATGTAATCTTATCTTTTCAAAAATATAAATAAATCATGTAAGAATGAGAGAGGCAATTGACCCTGTAGCCATCTCTACTCTTTCAAGCTTCTGTAATCTTTTCTCTGTAACCATCTCCAGTTTTGAAATAAATAAATATTTTGAGTGAAATTATCATCTTCTACCTTATATATTTTAAGAAATAAATCAAGCACATTACATGCCAGCGCATTTGTGCTAATTAAAGAAGACTTCTTATTATTAAGCACTCTTCCAGAGACGTTTGCAAGGAAAGCACTCAAACAGATCCTTTTAGGCCGTAAAGCAGTGTGTTGCGTGAGGCCGTGTGGAATAGTCGCTGAGGTGATCTTGCTGGACGTGTGGAGCTATGACGGTGCTGACCATGGACCTCTCTATGGTTGGAGGCAATTAGCTAGTCTGTCTCAGAATTCCGAGAGATAGTACACTAGTTAGTAGTCCTGAACTATCTTCTTAAATTTTAGCAACAAACGGAAGCATGTTAAGCCTTGGTTGTGTTCTTGGATGATATAAGCTTGGAAGTGATAAAAGTAGCTTAAATTCTTAAAACATGGAACGATCTGTTATCAAGTTTTTAAATGCTTTAGATAATCTGAATTTTAGTCAAAAATACCAAATTAGTTATACAATTACTATGATTAAAGATCATTTAAATCTCAAGAAAATTTAATACAGAAATATGACTAGAATAAATGGTGAAGATGAATATGATATATTTGATGCCTTTAAAGAAGAAAATAGGATAGCATTAATGGAATCTATTTTAACAAGTCTTGAAGTAATTCAAAATAGGTGTAGAACCAATAATAGGACTCAAAATCATCCATAATGAGTAACAATAATATGAACTTTTTAATTTAAAATGCCGAATTCAGATTACAATCTTTATGTGAAAGCTTGGATGGAATGTATCTAAGTTGAAATGATAGTCTAGGAATATACATAGATATGCTAGAAGAAAAAATTTGGCCTCTGTCACAAGAGAGGCATATAATTATTAATGCAGGTCCTAATTGGGAACCCATAAATCTTTATAAATATAATAATCATCTAAACCTGTATAAAATTATAATTAAAATTTTAAAAAATCTTAAAGAAAGATGTACAAGAGATGTAATGATAAATTATTCAATTATCCAAAATTAATAATATCATAAAATTTTAATAAAATTTACAAAAAGGTCCTATTTTTGCAAAGCTTTGTGACAATATCATTGTTGTAATTTTTTAACCCAATTCACCCGCTCTGCTCTTGAGTTGTAGACTTATAATTTCACGCATATTTATGTATTATTTATATTCAGAGCTCTATAATTTATTTCACGCATATTTATGTATTATTTATATTCAGAGCTCTATAATTTATTTCACGCATATTTATGTATTATTTATATTCAGAGCTCTATAATTTATAGATTTTACGATACGACCCATATGACGTCATGGTTTATTTATTATAGTCCTCGTTTTCGACCTCTTAATTCTTCTGATTTTATGTTGTTGCCTAATTAATTTTAAAGCTTCATCGAACCAAAAAAATCCGACTACTGATACAAAGACTCAAAAGCAAACTGAATTTCGGTCATGAATTATTGTAACTCTCATATCACATCAAGATGATAATAATAACTTGTCGAGATAAAAAAAGATCAATCAATGTTACATTTTTCATTTTAAAGTAACCCATCTTGGTTGTCAAAATCCCTATCCAGTAGATCAAGCGATCAAGGCAGAAACATCATCACCATAATCACCATACGAAATTAGAGTACAAAGAGAAAGACCAAAAGAAAAAAAATTAAAAAAAAATACAAACAACATGAAACTGAAGAAACTGGGTAAAGGAAATCAGCCAGTATAGATGTGGACAGTAATGGCAATAAGGAAAATGGTGATGAGGCCAAAGAAGATGACAGAGTGGACAAGAATGGAAGCACCACTTGTCTGCATGTTACCGAACTCAACAACTCTGTTTCTGCCTGGAATCTGAAACAAAAGCCCTGGTGTTAACAGCACGAACAGCACCGTTGCTATCACCACGGGTCCCCAATCCGCCATTGTTCACTTTGCTCTGCTTATTTTCTCAAATCAAAGGGTTGAAATTTGAAAAGTTTTCTGGGGAAGGATCCAGGGAAAGTTAGCGGGGGTATGTGTGGATGGATAGAGACGGTGGAAGTTGAATACAAATGGACAATGTGCTTGCATTAATAATGATGCTTCTCGCGACTCGGTGACTGGGAACTGCTACATGGTGAAACGTGTCGCCATATCCAACGGCTCTGATTTACTTGGGATGTGATGATTGGTGTGCAAATCTATGAGTAATGCTACTGACACCTCCTCTATAACCAGAGTTAGAACTCTTTTGGGTTAATTTCACTGTGCCCCCTCACGTATGTCTAATTCACACATAAATAGATTTTATGTCCTAATTCACACTGATCCTCCAAAACCAAATATTTGTATAAAGTGTATGTTGTAGTGCAGGTGCTGCCACTGGCTTAAATTTTGAAGAAAATTCTAAAATTCACTTGAATTTTTTATCCATTAATATAAATATTTATTTGTTTCTTTGCTAACACAAATTTCACAATTCCGTCAACCTTTTTTTTTTATAATACAAGCATCATTTTCATCTATTGTAGTTCTAGGCACTAGGAATTGATATCAGATGGTTTCAATTTGGGCCTGGCCCACTGCTCTTCTGGTCTCTAAAATTTCAAGCTTCCTTTGTATATTTTCTTTTAAATGCGATTACCAAAATCAATATTAGTAGGTGGAGTTGTATGGTCATAAATTACTTTCCTTTCACGATTTAGATTCTGTATTAATATGATATTATAAAAACAAAGGTGGGCATAGCCCAAATCTATATTTTGAGTCCTTTGCATGTCTTAAAATTCAAATTCGAATAATCAATTAAATAAATTACTTTGAACATCACTCGGTTAAACCTTTCTAGACAAACAACCTCTTTGACTTAAAATTGTGATTAAAAAGTATATGTTATACTAGTTATCATGATAATCATATGCATGGCAACAAGCTTTAAATGATCAGCACATTTCATCACCATGGGAGAATTTTTTTTTTTTTTTTTGAGAAGACCATAGGAAAATTTTAGAACACATAAGAGATAATATAATCAAATAATACATATATAACATATGTAAATAAATTTTATAAAACCACCAATTACATGCTAGTCCTTCAAAATAAACACAAACATATCATAATTTTATTCACTTGTTATGTAACAGATATAATACCTCAGAAATATTTTAAAATTTCTCTATCAACTCATATCCCTTTGATTGCTTGAGTGGTTTTGTTCTGAGCACAACTGCACAAATGTTGCAAGGTTACGTCGGAAAATCGAAGTCACATATTAAAGTGAAAGAATCAACAATGATCAACAGTCACCTCAATAAAAAATAAAAAAATAAAATAAATGATCAATCACCCAAAAAATTCTAATTAACCCATATAGATGTGGATGCCAACGGCCAAAATGAGGATGGTGTAGATGCCGAAGAAGATGAGAGTGTGGACGAGTACGGCCTTGCTGTTGGTGGCGAAGCTGCCGAATTCAAAGTGGCGGTGGTTTCCGGGGAGCTGGAACAAGAGGCCCGGCGAGAGCAGTATAAATAGCAGCATCCCAATTACAATTGGCGCCCAATCCTTCATTGCAGTTGCTAATTTAATTTACTGATCCTGTTTTTATTTTATTTTATTTTTTGGTATATTTCTCTTGCTATCTTTGAGCTTATGAGCAGAGTTCACTCGACTCTGTTCATAGGAGCTCTTATTATACTTTGCATTGGCGGTATGGGACCCACCTTTGGCAAGTTTTAGTAATAAAATTGTAGTAGCATAGACTAATTTTGTTTCCAATCGTGAACAATTAAGCAAAAGGATTTTTATATATTGAGCTAGCTTGATACTTACGCGTATGTATTCTTTTCTTTCGGAGAAAAGAACGCATCAAGTACTAAAAAATTAAACGTCCCTGCATTTATTAGACGTAAGATAATTGCAGGCTAGCTAGAACAAAATTCTCACGCAAAGGCCCTTATAATTTCTTTCCTCTAAAGAAATGCATCCGTCTAACGTCAAGAATTTTAGTACATATTCTTTTGTCCGTACAAGTATACTACAATTTCAATTTAAAGGTGGAGATGTATTTATTGGAAAAATATGCTCTTTAAAGCATATTTGTTTATTTATTGTTATAAATATTTTTCTGATTAATAAAAAGAATGAGGTATTTTATTCAAGTATCTCTATTGCATTAATGTTTTGAGTAAAGTCCATTTAACCATATTATATGTATTTATGTGATCACCAAGTGGATCTCACGAGAAGTACATATAAATACAAGTTATCTTATGATTAAATAAATTAAGTCATGAGTTGATAAATAAAGTTGGGCGCTTTATTTAGGTATAGACTGTAATAAGTTCATTGAGTGATTTGTCTTAATCATATATGAATTTATTGATGTAGCGTGACTACATTGAACTGGATCACATGTGAGATTTAATTAACTTTGTAATAACTGTCAGACTTATTAAATCTCATAGGCATTGATTTAATGTGATCTTAATCTTGAGTCAATTATAATTTCTTGATTATAATTGTTATTTCATTTGAGTTACCAATGGGCACGACATACACTTGTAGTCAAGATTACCTAGGTATCTTGGTGGGAGCAATTACAAGTATTGACTTTATAGATTGACAATATAGAATTTTATACGACACATCTCTTGATGGGTTTCAAGATTGATCATAGAATTCTCTATCATAGAGTGTATCAACATATATATATATATATATATATATATATATATATATATATATATATATATATATATATATATATATATATATATATATATATATATATGTATGTTGAAAATGATCATTAGAGAAAACCAAGTAAGTATCAAGGAACAAGATGTAATTAAATTGATTGGAATGATTGAGATATCAATTTAATTTACAATGTGGTACAAAGGATTGTGCAATAAAGAAATCAATGTGGCTTGGGCGAATTATTATTCGAGCATACAATTATGGAGGTCAGTTCCAATCTTATAGTGGAGTAGAATTGGAATTAAATAATTATTTTTGTTTAATTACAAGCTTAATTATTGTAGCCACTATTGTATGTTCCCAAATGCTCCCCGGGTTAGCTCATTTAATTGACAACACCATTCTTTGGACCCAAAAGCGAAAAAAAGCGGCATATCAGGCAAAAATCTTAATTATAATATTTGTTAAGGCCTAATGTATTATATACAAGTGTAAAAGGGGTCTTGTGATATTTTACAAGTTAGTTCCCTAGTAGGTTACACATTCCCTCTACTATTACGTTAGTGGAGAGATAAATATTTAATTTAAAATATTTTAATATTTTAAATTAATGAGATATAATACATGATAGGGTTTTTTCATAAGCTATTATAAATAAGGATTTTTTCTAAAAGAAAAGTGAGAGAGATCTTTAAAAAAAAAAAGGAACGCCAGTAGCAATTGGGAGTAGTGAAACGGACGCCCACACGCCCAGTGTTGATCAACTTTGAGTCATAGCCTGGAAGATCGTTTGGTGGTGGATCTACAGCTTTTGATTATTCATCTTCTCATTTAAACAAGGTACGAGTTTCTAGATTACTTAATTCTTATATATTATATGAGATCCATGTTAAAAATTAGATTTTTATCCAACAGTATTAACCCAAGGAGTGACCACTAGGCGCTAAAGTCCCCTGAACTAAAATTTTCTTCTAAAGTAAATTACTTAAGTGGCGTTTATTTTTTTTAATTGAATGTTGAATAGCGCTGAATTTAATTAAGTCTGAATAGAGCTGAATGCTGAATATTGAATAACATGTTTGTTTTTTATTTTTAAATGTCTGAATAAATATATTAAGTTATTTATTTTTTTTATAATAGAAACATCTTAAAACTGTTATTTTACATATATACCCTTATTAAATATTATGTATATTATTACACTTATATATTAATAATTCAAAAAAATCAAAGATAAAATAAATAAGTTATTATATTTAATAAAAAGGAAACTAAAGTTATTATTTAATAAAAAAAATAAATTGAAACATTAATAAATAAATAAAATCAACTAAATCCATTAAAAAATTGATTTGTAATTTAATCTTACAATTGTAGTATGAATACTTGTTATATGCGCTAACATGCGCGGTTGCTGGAAACATTCTTTTGCTTTCGCTTTCTAAGCCGCTTAATTACCTTATATTCCTGATTGGGAAATGTTTAAGTTAGTTAAAATAAATATTATAGATTTGATGTTTCTTTTGACAGTATATGTGATTTGGACTTGTTGGATGGACATGCTAAATTATGCAATCATTAGGGCAAGTCTAGGATTTTGATTAAAGTAATTTTTACGGAGCAATGCTACAACTTAATTTTATAACTTACAATGTAAAAGTCGAAGCTTATAATATTTATATTCGTGTTACATGTATAAAGTCACAATATAATGTTTTAAGTCTTGAAGATCATAATTTTATATATATTGTTAGGTTTTTGTAAAATACTATTGAGGATCTTGAATTTTATGAATAAAGTTGTAAATATAATGCACCCATATTTTTCTCCATGAATGTACAAGATAGTGGCACTGACTAATGGGTCTGCTGACTGGTGTGGGATTTAGCCCCATCCCATGTCCCAATTAACATGCACAAGTGGTGACGTTAAGACACAAACAAAATTTTGTCTCTTATTCCACAAATTGTATCTCCCCTTTTTTTTGACCCTTTCAAGTAATTGTGGGAAATAATTAGATATTGTTGGAAAAATAAAAATTAACTTCTTCAGTACTTTTTTAATTCAGCATTAAGTTAGAATTTTTTACTTAATTAAATTAAGCAATAATTGCTTAATTAAATTAAGCGATAATTGCTTAAATTTGAGTGTTCAGTTAAAAAATAAATATTCATAAAACAGCTGAATGCTGAAACTGAATTCTTTTAAGCATTCAGTCAAAAAAACAAACAATCCCTTAGTCAGTATATGTAATTAATTTTAATGTTAAATAAATTCGTTAAAGCCCCTGGTAATTGACTTCATAAAAACCCACATTGAACTCTATCCTATTAAAGTCAAAAACCTAATTTCTTTAAATAATTAAAAAGTTACCGGCTTGGAATTTAAACAAATTAATTTTTTCCATTTTAATCTAAAAAATAATTTTACTCATTAACTTCTTTTCCAATTCAACATCATACTTGTTTTAGTGGGATTTTAGATGACCCAACCAAAATAATAAAATAATAAAAAGGGAAGGATAATGGAGGAATGAAGGTATTTTGGCTAAAATGGGGGAGGTTAGCTACAAGGATTGTACAAATGACAATGAAAGGAGAAAGAAGAGGTGAAAATGAGGTAAAAAGCCACCAAACTCGAGTTAGGTAAACCCTGCAAAACAGAGCTAAAGCTAGCGTTAGAGGTGGAGCTAGCGGTGGCTGGCGATCACACTCCGATGATCAAGTTAGATTTTGAGTAATGAGAAGTTCCTCCCAGGTCGAAGATGAACCTTGAAGTTATAAAAATGGTGGAAATATTCTGTGTATGCTCTGAGGAAGATGAGAGCAGGATTTTCAGTGAATGAGGATTTTTTACTGTTGTAGAGTATTACTTGAGTATCTTAAGAGTGTGCTTGAGGGTCTTTTTGGAATTTCGAACACGTGGCGTTTTTCTTACTCGCTTTTCCTATTTCAAGTGAGGGTATTTTAGAGATTGCATCAGTGGCCCCGAGATGGTGATGTGTATAAGCAAGGGAGACAAAAGGACCGTTAGCCACCCTTTTGCTCCATGCTGTACACGCGTGGCCTGCCTCTCAGTCAGTGGTCCTGCTGGTTTTCTGGACCAGTGCAGTGGGCAGCTGAGGTGACAATCCCTTATTCCTTCTTTTTGGCTCCTTGTATTCAGCAAAAGTAAAATATTTTCGATTTGGTCCATGAGAGCACGCGTTATTCACTGGTAAAAATATTTTCGATTTGGTCCATGAGAGCACGTGTTATTCACTGGTGATCTTAACTGCCAACAGGTGTAATTCCAATTTTACCCCTTTAATTGCATGTGTCTCCGTCGAGGGGAGTTTACCTCCTCACTTATCTTAGGCTTCCATGTTCTCCCGATCCAATAGCTTATCTCCGTTTGGTTAACTCAATTTTTTGCCACGTGTTAGCATCTTATTGGCTCATGCTGGTGTCCATAATTCCCCCCAAACACTACTTCTAGAATCCCTAAAGCCTACAAGAATCCAACGACTTTTCACTTTCGCAGATCTCTAAGATTGAAGACTAATAAATACAATTCATCTTCCAATTAAGTTAGACTAACAAATACAAATCATCTTTCAATTAAGTTACAATACAAATCTTTTTCCAACTAAGTTCCAATAGGTATTTTTAATTCTTTTCTATTCATAGTTACCATTACATATGATTATTTTTGTTAAGTTATATCTTGCAATAATTTTTGAATGATAAGTGTAATAATATATTAAATTAATTTCAAGTCTTGTATTTTTGTTTCTATTAAAGTTGTTGAAAACTTGAATTAAGGCTATTATTATAAACATTATCATTATTTTTTATTAAATTAGTCTTATTATCTTATTGTTAGACACTGACTTTGTTATTAAAAATAACCTTCTCTCAATAAATTGTCTAGATCCGTCACTCTGTATATTAGAAATATTTAAATTCAAAATCCTGAATTTGTCAAAGTTCGTAAATTTATAAAATCATGAGGTTTAATAGTGTAATGACCGTTAATAGCGTAATTTTAATAGTTTTCGGACTGAGATCAAGCACTATAATATTTAAGAAAGTTTATGAATATATATATATATATATATATATATATATATATATATATATATATATATATATATATATATTCTCAAGTGTGAGCATCCTATTTTTGTTTTTTTATGCAGACATCCTATTCATAAGTTACTAACTCATATAATTTAATAAAGTCAGTGTTTAATTTACTGTTAAATCATGTGGCAAAATAAAACTAGTATATATATAACTATAAAGCCATATGGCAACAACATGTTCCCGAGTAAAATAACAGTTTGGTTCGACCGAGGCAGTAATAGAAAAACTATTAATTAACTAAGCTATAACAGAAAATTTGTGTAATTGAAGAGAAACATGGGGTTGTTAATGTATAAACTCATAAAATTTGTGGGAAATAAATAAAAGGGTAGGGATATTTCCACCCCATTAATTATGTGAACTCACCCCACTTATAAAAAATATTTACAATAAATTCCTAACATTTTTAATAAATACAAATCAACAAAAATATTTGTCTAATTAATCAATTAAATCATTTATATATTTTTTTCTTACTTAGATTTTTTTTTTTTACTGTTACGGTTGCTTTGATATAAGTTTTATTTAATTATTTTACCTTTATGACATAAATTGACCCAATTGTGTATTTGTGTTCTTTTATCTAATACTTTATGTACTTAATTTTGTGACTTATAATTTAATTTTTTAAATGAAGTCTAATATTTTTTAATATTTTAGATGTAAATGACATAAATTTGACAACCTAATAATTTACATGAGTATTGTCTCATGAAAACATTATATTAGTTTAATTAAAGGTTGATAAAATTAAAAACAAATATTGATGTTAAAGTAAATTTTTGATATTTTTAACTTTTAAGGGTAATATAGTCAATTTAACTTTAGGTTAAAACAATCTTAGTAGCCAAATATAATAAAAAAATCTAAGTCACAAAAAATAAATTAAAATATCACAAAAAATAAATTAAAATAGATTTAATTGATTAACTCTTCAGAATTCTTCTTTAATTAAAATTTTTAAAAATAATGTGAACTTTCTGTAATTATTTTTTAAAAGTGAGGTGGATTTACAAAACTTATTGGATAGTAATATCACCACCCTAAATAAAATTATCTCTAAAAAAATGAGAGATCCAAACTCAAAAGTCTCGTAAATAAGTGAAAACTGTTTATTTAAAAAAAATGAGAGAACCAAAATTGAAACTCTCATAAAATAAGTAAAAATTCAATTCAATCTTTTTCATTTGAGGTTGCAGAGCTTGGGATTGTGGCCTTGAATGAATAAAATTATGCAGGGCTGTGAATTATGAATTGCATGAGATTTTCTGCATAAAGTGGATTCGTTAAACGATGGTATTTTGTTTAATATTTTAAGACGGTGTAGTAAAATTTGGGATTTCAGTGGGCAGATTATCATAAGTCTTCGGTGTTTACGAAGTATTGTTTTTTTTTTTAAATTTATTTCTTACAATATATATGTTTTAACTAATCATAATGGAAGGTTATTAAACCTTCATTCATTGGATGCAAGATAATTCGAAGTAGAATGAACTAAAAATGATATCTTATTCCTCTGATTATCCTGGATTAAGCTTTCAAATCTTGTTGAAATAAGATGATTGGACCTAAGTGTGTGCCTACAAAAGACACTCTAATGCTCCTCAAGTCAATGCTTGAAGATTTTGAAAACTAATTTAGATCTAAATTTTCTCTTAACTTAATTATGAAAGTTAACTAAAAGATCGTTTCTCAATCTTTCACTCTTATTTATAGACTAAAAGATAAAGATTGGCAGGAAAACATTTTTCAAATCTGAATCCTGGGTGCTCATTCTCTTAATTTGATTTGACCGTTAAATTTAATAACCACTTTTGTTCGTGATCAAGCTGGTTCTGTTAGTAACCTCTTGCTGTTACTTACCAACTTTTTCGGGTTGATTGTAATTTGATTTCCCTAGGCCTTCTGTGTGAATCATCCGATGGCCACTAATCATAAATTTGGGTTTAATTGAATGTTTCATCCAATATTGACTTTTAATACAGAATTAATGTGAACGGGTTTATATGGATCTTTAATTCGGAATCAATATGAGATGCACCCGTTGTTTAAATCAAGTTTTAATGGACACGTGGTGCAATGTAAGTGGTTGTATTTTGTTGTACTTACAATAATAATATACATTTCACATGACAAGCAACAAATGAATAAAGAACCATGCTATCTTCAATTTATACTATGTATTTATTTGTTGATTATAATAAACTGAGTTAATGCTCGTGTAGTCTTTATATTTTGACTTAAATATTTATTTAATCATTATATTTTAAAAAATATATTAAAACACCCATATAGGTAAATATGTAACATTTTTACCCATCCAACAATATTCTTGACATTAATTTATTTATAAAAAAGTTAACTAGCAAATTTACTAATAATTATTTATTAACTAATAAATATCATTGTGAAATAACTAGTACTTTTTGTACTTGTGCAACAATCTAACGAATAATTATTTATAAACAAACTAATATAAGCTAACTTAAGTAATGTTTAATATCCTTACAACAATCCTATTAGTAATTATTTTATAAAAATTAATTTACCAAATTAATCTTAAAAATAAAATAAATAATATAAACGTTTGTGTAAATTTTAATGTCACTTTTAAGGTTAATTTGATAGATTATCATTTTCTTATTTACATCTCCAAGAATATTGTTGCAAGGGTATTATTATAAAATAAGATAAAAATAAAGGATAAGACTCCATATGGTATAGCTTTTTAAATAGAACTTATTTAAATAGAGTTTTTGTCAGAGATCTTTTACAAATAGAGTTTTCACTATAAAATTACTAGTTATTTGGTTGTCAATAAGAGTTTTTATTAAAAATTATAAAATTACTTTAATAGGAAAGTTTGTTAAAGTTCTGTTATAAAATAAATGAAATAAGATTATCAAATAAATAAATGATATTTTAGATACTTTAATATTTAAAATTTTTTTTAACCTCTACTCTCAAAAATTTAAAATTTGAGTAGAGGCAAAATAACTTATTTAATCTTTAAAAACTCTACTAAAAAAAACTAAACAACAATAAAAAAAAATTTAAAAAGAATATATGAGATTAAATAAGTACTCATTAAGGCTGGACAAATAGCCCGACCCGATCCGACTCGACCGGACCCGACCTTAAAAATTCAGGTTCGGATGAGGGGTTTAACTCGATTGGATTTGATTTTAGCCAACTCGATCGGGTCGGTCCTAGTAGGACCCGATCCGATCCGAAATTAAAAAAAACAAACAAACACAAATGCCTAATCCGATCTGATCTGATCCAATTATATTCGGATCGGATCGGATTATATATTCGAGTTGAATTCCTTCCAACCTGAATGACCTGAAATCCGATCGGGTCGGGTCAATCACAATCCGAACCCGAAATTGCCCACACCTGGTACTCAGTAGTTAAGCCATACTAAACAGACACTTTTCATTGTTTAATTGTTTAATTAGATTTGAAATTTATCTATTTTCGCCTTATTTCTTTCCCTTCTCTCCCTTTTTATTTCTCTTCTCTCCTCTCATTTCTTCCAACTAAATATTGCTCTACTCTCATTTCTTCCAACTAAGGTAGCGATTGTTTTTTTGTCTGGAATATGAATGGGTCTGAATTTTTCTGAAGTCTGAATAGGTCTGAATATGAAAATTTGAGTGACATATTTGTTTTTCTTTTTCTAATATCTGAATATAAGTGGCATCTTATTTGTTTTTATAATAAAAAATATCTTAAACTTGGTTATTTGACATTTATATCCTTGTTTATTAAAACAAAAAAGGGATTATATTTTATAGTTTAGGAAATAAGTTATTTTATAGAGATATTTTTTGAATAAAATATTTGCTTGTCATTCAGACCTTTTTCTATTCAGATAAAAGTCACAAAATTTACTTTTTCTATTCAAATGTAAATGTCTGAAAATCAGTCATAAGTTATAAAAAACAAACAAGTATATTTTAAAAAATGTCTGAAAGTGATATTTAACAAACAACCACTAAGGGTGCGTTTGGGATTGAGGTTGGGCAGCTGTAGCTTAAAAGCTACAGCACTAAAGTGTTTAGTAATTACTAGCTGCTATAACTTAAAAGTTATGTTGATATGATTTTTTACTTGTATGATAAAATATATATTATATCTTTAATAATTTTATCAAAATTATTATTTAAAAATTGTATTCACTACGTACTATTAATTTTTATTTCATAATTATAATTTTTTTCTACAATAATTATAATTTTTAAGCTGTAATACCTTAATCTCAAACACACCCTAAATATTGATGGACTCATACAACCAAATAAATACTTAATTTAAAATATTGGGAATAATCAAACATTAACCTTAATAAACCCATCTCCTTCGCACGTTGAAGTAAATTCCAACGCCGTAACAAAAGAATCTTTTTAAGCGGATCAACTTTTGCTTCCCAAATTCCAACTGTAACGTGCGGACACGAGTGTACCAGCCGTTCGTGCAAATCTCACAAACATTAGCCTTAAAGGCATGGACTCACGTGCACGATATTCGGCTTTGTCCAAATCTTTTGAAATTATCCCCAGTCTCTCCAACTGTCATAAAATCTTTGGCCTTCCTTAAGTCGTACATTTAAGACAATTTCTTTCCCATTTCATATTCAAATGACTATACCACCCCTATACAGAATTGTCTCTAACTTTGTAAAAGTTTTTCGTATAGTGGAAAAAACGTTCATTATTTTTCTTTGACTTGTACAGCACCCAGAAGGCTAAACATGTAATTTCACAGATTATTTTGACATTTCCCAATTCCAAATGTTTAATATCCGAAGGGATTTTTTTGCGGCTCAAAAAATCCCCAGGGAAAAAGGAGGAAAAACAGTTAAAATTGTTGACGTGCAAGAATCTCATTGGTCTGTCCTTCAATCGGGGAAAGACGTTTTACATCCTCCCATTTCTTAGGGTTTGGTGTCCTCTCACTCGCTCTTTCGTGTCTCGCTTGACTCTACGGTCTGTTCATTCTCCCGGGAAAATCCACCACTCCGACCGCGATTGTTCCATTTTCCCGGAAAATCTCGTGCATCCGGTCCTTGTCCTTGTTCCCCACCAATCTCAATCCAACTCACCTTCTCACGTCCAAAGAATCGCCGATCGTTTACTATTTTCGATCATGACCGGACTGCTTAATTTAGAAGCTTCTACCTTCTGATTAATTTCTTTGACGTCGGTATCGACCTCAGGAGTTTTGTCAGCAACCAAACAGAGGTTTGATTTTTTTAATTATTTTTTTGAATTTTTGAATTTCATTGGATTTTTAAATAACAGCAATATAATTCGAAATGATGCTTCTGTTCTGTTATAGTGTTTTGGAGAAGGAGAGAGAATGGCTGGTCAAGGCGGCTCTTCAAGGAAAAGCCTGTCGATGACGAGTTCGTCGTTGACCGGGAAGAAGAAAGCTGAGAATGGAGGCTCTGATTTGCGAAAATCGTTTTCAGTTTCCCGTTCTATGTACGTTCAATTTTGTTCTACATGTTCCGTTTCTTTTATCGTGTTGTGTTTTTCATCCATTGCTTCCTCTTTTGGCTTCTAACTTAGGATAATTTTTCTTGGCGCTGTCGACTGTCTGTTTGTTGGCTTTATATGTTTCTTTGAGGCATGATTGTTTGAAGTATTTCGTAAATAATAGAAAGTCAAAGGTTATTGGTTAGTCTTTTGCCGATGTGTTTTGCTTTCATTTTATGCTGCAAATTCAGACTTTGCTTGCTTGCCAGTGAAATTCTGGTGGAAAATGACAAAGTGTTGTTCTGGTATTGTCGGGTTTAATTCATCTAATTTCAGATGATGATGGCATTTCTTTTGGCTTTCCAATGTTGAAATCCATGTCTGATGAGATACTTGATTAAACTTGCAAACCATTGGTGAAGGACCATGACACGAAAGTTCAAAGTTTGAACATACCAACTGTGACTAGCCTTGACAACATAAGTGATTGGCTGGAAGACTCATTTGCAATTTCCTGCATTGGAATTGTAATCTTAGTAACTTCTTCATTTCCACTTGCTTTTGCAACAGGGGATTGGCTGGAGAACGCACTGTTAAGCGATTGCGACTGTCTAAGGCCCTTACTGTGCCTGAAAGCACAACTGTTCAGGAGGCATGTCGTCGCATGGCTGCTCGTAGAGTTGATGCTTTGTTGCTAACTGACTCCAACGCGCTACTTTGTGGAATTCTTACAGACAAGGTATGACTATGAATCTTGTTTTGGTTCTTGCCTAATGCCTAGTGGATTAAAAAAAAAAAAAGAACTTTTTCCCCCCTTTAACTGGATTTTAATGGCTTCTGTGTGCTTTATTTGTTTATTCCCTTTTGAGGATGAAGGACATAGCAACAAGAGTAATTGCTCGTGAGCTTAATCTTGAAGAGACACCTGTTTCCAAGGTTATGACCAGGAACCCAACATTTGTGCTATCCGACACTCTTGCTGTGGAAGCCCTCCAAAAGATGGTGCAAGGTTGGTGAAAATCTAAGAATCACATTTACTCTTATATCTGATATATTAGTTCATATTCTTCTTTTGAATTCATTCATGATATCTCTTTTTGCACAGGAAAATTCAGACATTTGCCTGTTGTAGAAAATGGAGAGGTCATTGCTTTACTTGATATAGCAAAGTGTTTATATGATGCTATTGCCCGTATGGAAAGGGCAGCTGAAAAAGGAAAGGCTATTGCTGCTGCTGTAGAAGGTGTTGAAAAACATTGGGGTACATCCATCTCTGGTGGGTAGAGAATGTTTTAGTCGACAACTTAGAATACCTTCATTGTTTATTTTTGTTTTATAACCATATTGACCACGTAATTGAAGAGTAATTCTTATTTCATGTCATTTTTGGCCATATTCAGGTCCCAATACATTTATTGAAACTCTTCGAGAACGAATGTTCAGACCCTCTCTGTCTACAATCATTCCAGAGAAATCAAAGTAGGTAATATCTTCTTTTAAATATCTATGGGCTGTTTTATATCTGTTCGCTTAATAATAAAAATAAGATGCTATAAGTTGCTTATTTAACCATTTTAACATTGTTCAGGGTTGTAACAATTTCACCAACTGATACAGTTTTGACGGCAACGAAAAAGATGCTTGAACTTCGATTGAGTTCTGCTGTTGTAACAGTTGAGAACAAACCACGGGGCATTTTAACGTCAGTATCATTAATTCTACTTCACTTTTAAACTGAACAAAAGAAACACATTGCTAGTCTATTCTTTACATTGAAATCTGAAAGTTCAACTTCTTTATTTTTATTGCAAGTATTAATTGAGATTGTGACTTTTTGCCTTTTAATTTGTCAGTTCGAAGGACATCTTGATGCGGGTAATATCACAAAACCTTCCCCCCGATTCAACTCTTGTGGAGAAGGTATTTGTCTCTTTTGGGTGTCAAAAATGTAATATCTCGATGTTTGTGGAGACATCTTGGTGCTTATCTTTGTTGGCCATTTTACCTGCTATAACTTGTCATTTTGGGTATTTCAAGGGACATCTTGGTGTTTCTGGAGGACATCTACTCACTGATAAAAAATAATAGTGCTTGATTTATAAGCATTGTGTTATTTATTTGATGTACAGGTCATGACTCCTAATCCAGAATGTGCAACTATTGACACGCCAATAGTGGATGCTCTGCATATCATGCATGATGGGAAATTTTTGCACCTTCCTGTAGTAGATAGAGGTGATATGCCTATCACTTGTTACAGCAAAAAGTAACATGTAATACACCATAATCTGACGAATATGTAAGAAATTTTGCAGATGGAGATGTTGTTGCTGTGGTTGATGTAATCCATATCACTCATGCTGCTGTAGCCACTGTATGTCCATTTCATACTCTTGTTGGCTGTGCAATTTTCTGTGTTAATTCACTTCATGCAATTTTTATGGGTTTCAATCAGTTGTACGAGAAGCCTAGCATGTTCACTTGGTGTCTGTAGTCAGCTCTAGATACGCAACCTTTTTGTAGGAGCACTTACTGATTTGTAGTTTTTATTAATTGGATTAGTCCAAGGGTGCAAGTCCTATTGAGGAAGCATCAGTCATAGTTTGGTTGTTTATAATTGATTCAATTAAATCTCAACCCTTATTCAATATTGTTTTTTTGAATTCTTGCAAAAAGTATTATTCAGTTCATAAATGTTTTTTTATTGATTTTGAATAACATGTACGAATTGTTAAGCACCTGTTGTAATAGTTTGAAGATTACATGTCTGGATAATAAATTTATTGTCATTGCATGTATCTTTTTACCTGAGAGTTTCCTTACATCTTCACTGTCAAGAATAATAGGATCTAAAGTTTCCTTCGTTAACTAGGTAGGAAATACCGCTGGATCAAATAATGAGGCAGCAAGCTCAATGATGCAGAAGTTTTGGGACTCAGCCATGGCCTTGAGTCCTAATGATGACGAGGAAGATGACCGAAGGTTTTACGCTTGATGCTTCAATGTTGATATAAATCTGTTTTCTCTGACTATCATTTACCTACTATTTGTGAAATTACAGTGAAGGTTCCTTGAAATTTGCTTCTGAAGGAGCAGAAACAGCAAGATATCTTTCCTATCCTTCACCTTCACCAGGGATGCCGAGTGCTTTCACCTTCAAAGTCCAAGATAAAAAAGGCCTAATGCATAGATTTACTTGTGGTATGATACCTTTCCTGAATTTTATAGAAGTCACAAATTATGAATAGCTAGTCTAGCATTTGACTTGTGGTGCCCATTCAAATTCGTGATTTGAACCACAGCATCCCCATAAAAAAATGTCTACCTGTGCTAGCTGACTCGTGGAAAATTGGGTGATGGAACTTAAGAGTTAAATTGTTTATCTTTTTTATATATGTGTCTTCCAAGAATTTAACTTTGATCTGGACCTGAAAATATGGACCATTAGATTACATCCATGGTTGATTGAATAAAAGTAAAAGAACTAGGGTTAGACAACTATGTGATAACTGTCATTCGGCAGAATCTTTTCTTTACTTATTTATTTATTTTTTCGATCTTCTTGCATTTCGGCAATTTTATTTGAATTGCAACAAGCCAAAGCCTTTGTAAACCACGAATTTGGATCAATTTTAATTATCTATAGTGCGTATGATACAGATAAGTGAATCACCACTAGCTCTATTATATCTTATGAATGAGATCTCTACACCTTTTTGAGAGAAGTTCTCAATAATGCAACCAAGTTATCAACTACCTTATGAACTGACTAGTAATAGTAAGACGTTTTGTCAACTGTGGATGTAATTGGCAGTCAATATTCTGTAGTCTGGATGAAAGTTAAATTCTGGAGACCTGGACCTGAGAATTCGTCTATATATATATTAGAACTATCTTGTGAGGACATCCACATGTAGAAAAAAAAAAATGCAGACATCCGCACCAAATAAACTGATTGTAGTTGTGGAGAAAGATAGGTGCATTTCAGTAGGTGTAAATTCTTGTTTCTGAGATCTTTAATTTGAGTCATGTAATCCTGAATAGATTACTCTTCTTTCGATATAATAATGTATGTCGATTTGGGAGTTTATTGAGATTGTGCTTTTTGCTTCTGAATGCAGATACTCGTAGTTTGACAGAGTTGATAACTGCAATCCTTCAGAGGGTAGGGGATGACCTTGACCGTAACAACCTGCCTATAATTCTGGTATAACTTAAGTCTGTTCTTTCTTGCATTCCTAAATTGGTCTTTCTCACAATGGCATGCTTACTGTTAGCCCACACTATGTAGTATGAAGATGAAGACCATGACAAAGTTGTTCTGGCATCAGACAGTGATCTTGCAGCAGCAGTGGACCATGCAAGATCAGCAGGTTGGAAGGTGGGTGTCAGTTGGTTCTTAGTGCTTAATACTCATTTCGCAATTGAAAACCTAGCATATTTTTTTAGTGAATCTGAATAGTGGTTTCCCCTGGAATATGGGAGTTTGGTGGCACTATAAATTAGTCCGCAAGACTCTGAAAGCTTTTTGTTCATTAGCCTTTTTAGTATTTCAAAACCCAACCAGAATGGATAAGAATTTTACAGAGAACAAGTGTTATGTTTTTATTTAGATGAAATCTGACATGACTGATAATTTTTTCAGGGATTGAGATTGCATTTAGATTATTCAGGAACTGGTGGACGGAGAAGGGGTTCTGGTTCTGAAAGCCTGGATTATGCTCATCAAGATGCTTGGGCTGCTGCGTACAGTGCTGTTGCAGCTGGGGCTGCAGTAGTTGCTGGTTTAGGCTTAATGGCATACTTGAAGAGAGCCGGTCAGTAATATTGTTGCCACACACTCATGGTTTTATAAATGATTTGTCAAGAGAAGCACAACTAAAGTTTCTCCTAAATTTGAAATGCCAAACTGGAATAGGGGTTTTGGGGGGGGAGGGTGGGGCACTTTTTGGTTCTCATACATATGTTCCCACAGAACAAATAAACAAAAAAGGAAGGCCATCTTTTTGGGTTCTTGCATACATGACTGAAACTCATTTATTTCATAGATTGCATACATGCTGACTATATGGTTCTGCTCAAATTTTTTCATCACTGAAGTTGTGATGTTCTCAACTTCGGAGTTGTCTTGTATAATAACAAATGTTACAATGCTCTGATATACTATTTGTTTTTAAGTTTTTTGAGTTTCGGCAATCAGTCAAGCTAGTTGAATAGAAATGGCGGTGTATCACATAAGCATATATGTTTGTAGATTCACAGGAACAGGGCAGTCATCTGACCAGCCATTGATGTGTTTTCTCAAAAAACAGGAGCTAGGGCTAAAGGTCCCTGCAGTTGGTTCAAATTGTAAGGCGAAGTGAAAACAAAATCCTACATGAAAGTTATCAACTGAAGTTTTGTCTTTTCTTGTTGAGCCAAAGATCGTTAAGCATATCTTAAGCGTTGATTGTGCTGCCCTGTGGTTCAACGTTGGAGATATATTAATTTTGTAACACAAAAGGATAAAAAAAAATTAGTCTATGATATAAGTTCTCTCTCCATTGCAGCCAAGAAGAGCTGCGATTTAACTGAATTTTATTAATCTGATCTGGTAGGGGTCGCGGCAAGAGATTTTAGGAAAAATTGAATTTCTTTTCTTTTTAATAATTTAAAAAAAAAAAAGATTTGCCTTAATTTCAAACACATTTTGGCAGTTAAAAATTTGGAAATTATTTATGAACTAAGCGCGTTTTAATTTATTGGCAAAAAGGGCTCTCACAGTGCAATATTGAACAGATAGATTCGAAAATGTACAATTATATTTTTATTTTATTTAAGAAAAAAATTAAGGATTATTGTTATTTGGAGAAACTAAGTAAAATTTTGCTCATGTTTTAAAATAGGAATTCTCTTTTAATTATACCGGTGTTAATTTTTTATATCTTTTTTACTTTTTTCCTCTACTCATAATCTTGCTATTAGTCATAAAATTTAAACATTTTGACAATATAAATTAAGTAAAATTACTTTTATACCCTCTATGACTAAATTAATTTAATACTAAATTGTAAATTACAGAGAAAAATTAGTTGACATAATATCTGATATGAAATAATTAGTGCAACAAGAAAATTAATTCCTAATACAAGAAGAAAGCCGTAAAACCTTTCTCTCTTAAACCTTTCATCTTCTTCTTCGCCAACAATTTGCGCCAGAGGCTTTTGCATTTTCCTCCCGTGCCACCTTTTGTTATTGAAAAAAAAAAATTCACATAATGAGTTTAAGAAGATTGACATTTATTTGTTTGGGTCCTAAAAGACCATTTCGGGTTTTTTTTTTTAACCGCTAGAAAATATCTCCATGGAAAGCAAACATAAAATTTAAAAGGGGCTGTCAATTTGCATTTTTTGTTTTTTAATTTTTAACTTTAATAATCATTTATAGTAATAAAATGAGAGCTTTTTTATTAAAAAATTGTTTGGTTCTGTTATGTTTTCGTCACATGGTTTATGAGTTTGTTTGATTGTTTTTATATTTTGATGGTGATGTACGTGAAAGGTTGTTAAATGGGATTTGATTTTGTTGATATAATGATTTTGAACAAAAGAAAATTTTAAAACTTATGTTCAAGTTTATTTTATTTGTAGTAATCCTGAAATAATGATGTCAATGTCCATTGAGACTGTGCTCATATGCCTAATGTGGATGTTATTGTTAATTTTGGTGGGAAGAAAATTGATTTAGGGATGTTGGATGTTTAGCTTAAAATATTAAAACATGAGAGGAATTTTGTTTAGCTTCTCCAAACGACGTGAGGGTACGGTAATCTTCATTTTTGCTTTATTTAATTGGAGAAAGTTAGTAAAATTTTATTAAAAGTAGTGATATTTTCATCCCATATTTTTGTGAACTCATCCTACTTTTAGAAAATAATTACAATAAATTCACATTATTTTTGAAAAATCAAATAAAGAAGAAGTTTAGAGAATTAATCAATTAAATCCATTTTTTACTTAGATTTTTTTACAATATTTGAGTTTGACCACTAAGGTTACCTTAAGATATGTTTAATTTGACTATTTCGTCCTTATAAGGTAAAAATACTAAAATACCAAAAATATCACTGTTATTTCAATAAGTTTTTTTTTATTTTATTTTATACATAATTTATGTTGTACATAAAGTATTCGTAATATACTTTATTAGCGTAATGATTAATTTTTAATTAAACCAACATGATGTCTTTGACATGATACTTGTGAAATTTATTGCGATGTCAAATTTATGTCATTTACTTGTTAGGCATTAAAAATTATTGAATTTCATTAAAAACATTAGATTACATAAATTATAAAATTAATAGTTAAAATATTAAATATAATAGCACATATTATCGGGGTAATTTAGTTATTTTATGTTATAAGGATAAAGTAGTTAAATTAAACTATCTTAAAAGTAACTTTAATGGTCAAAAGACTTATGTTTAGAAGAAAAAAGAAAGAAGAAAGAAAGAAAGAAATAAAGATTATATGAATGATTTTATTGATTAATTATCCAAACTACTTGTTGATTTATAATTTTAAAAAATAATATGCATTTGCTGTAATTATTTTTTAAAAATGGGATGTGTACCACCCTTTTTGCTATTTTAAATTTTTAAAAATCTTGTGCCATGTGTCTTTTAATAATATTGTATGAAAAAGATCTAAATTTTCTATTTTCTTTATTTATTAATCATTAATTATCTACATATATTTTTATTAAAAGTAGGTATTAAATCGAGAGAAAATCCTAATATTTTATTAATAGGCCAAAGTGTACTTGCAAAAAAGGCCTAAGAACAGGTATGGTATTACTGAGTGCTAATGATCAAAGAATTTTTAGTTACTCAATGATCGGCCGACGTGCAGATAATAGTGAGAATTGCCACGAGCAAGAACACAAATCACTACTTACGCATGAAAGCGATGTGTGAAACTCATTAATTCAACATGGAAAAAAAAAAAGTGCAAAGCCTGGGTTAGAGAATTTAGAACAAACACTTCACATGTCACACAGTACAATACCTTAGTGAAGTCTACAGCCACATTAATACATTATTGATTAGGATTATACAGAACAAGTACAGCTCAGCCATAGTCGGCAGGCCGTCAAGTCCATTTTTCAATGGGTGCAGTTTTTTCAATGCTTGAATCACAGCTCTCCACGCTTCAACAAAATTCCCTCATTAGGCGGTGACTCAGGACCCACTTTCAAAATTTTCTTTGATCCTCTTCTTGTCTCTGTCTAGAATATGAAAATACATATATATATATAAAATAGTCCTAACATGATTTAGAATTTAGAATTTAGAATTTTATTAAAATTAGAAAAAAGTATTAAATTATATGATTTAATAGTATAATAATATTTTATTATTAAACTATATAATTTAATAATTTTTTAAGACTTTAACAAATTTAATATTTAGATTAGAACATCTCAATATATATAGAGAATTTTAGATCAATCTACACTTCTCTCTCTATATATATATATATTATTTTGACTTCTTTTTTCTATTCCCTAATCCCTACGTGAAGAAGGAATGCGGCCACGGCAACATCATCACATGCCACACTCTCCATATCTCCAAGTTGGAAGCACACCAAAGATTATTTATTCTATGTAGCATGACATTTCCATCCTCTGAAACATTATAAAAACATACTTGAAGGAGCTGAAATCTTTGGTAACATATCTTTTTCTAAATACGTAAAATTACATAAAGTAAAAAAAAAATTTAATTAAATAAAATATAAAAAATTTCATAATCTATTACATAAAATATTATAAAAATTCATACTAGATTATATTGGTAATATGATATTTAATGATTTATATATTAAGGTTTATGGATAAGTAAGATATAATTGTCTTTTTTTTTTTAAATACTAAGATTATAATAGGAACTTTAAAAAGATACAGTAGCTTATTTAATAAGCTGCTTATGAAAAGCAGCCTTCTACTTGCTTTAAAAAGTTGCTGTTAAAATGGAGAAAATTATGAAATAAGCTACTTTTACAAAATTTACTAAACACTATTTTTATAAAAATTATGAAATAAGCAGCTTATTGAATTTCAACCGCAATCCCAAACAGAGTCATAATCAAATTTTATGTGAAAATGTCATATTATTTTGGCCATTATTTAACACAAGGGATGAAATGAGTTATTAAAAATTTATTAACTTAAAGTGATAAAAATAAGAGTAATTATTAGGTATCATAATATATAAGTTTCAATTTGAGTCCCAACTGATTTGTCATTCATCTATTGGATAGTGATTAAATAATTTTATAAATTATAAAATTCATAATTTAATAGATGAGTAACATATATCAATAAGGATCCTTAATATTATTGTAAAAATAGTATATAAGAGGACAAAATGTCATTATCCTTCTATTCTATAAAATGAATTCATAAGGCCATCATGGTTGATTGATGAGCCTAAGTCATGGTGATTAATATTAAATTATATATTCCCATTGGTTTAGGCTTAAATTATGCAATTAATAGGAATCACAGTCTCTTTTTTGTCTCCCATTCCCATTACTTTTAAAAATATAATATTCTTCTCTATCCTTTTAATAATAATTAATTCATAACTGAAATTCACATATTGCTTTCTTACTCTATATTGTGCTTTTTCTTAAAATAGAAAGGCATTCACCATATTCTAAACTAAAAAGATCTATCCTCCTTTTAACTTCTATATTTGTTCTTATTAAGCATATGTATCTCGTATATAACTTATTTGATGTAATATTATAATAAGAAAAATGATCCACCGAATAATTTTACATCATTATATAATGAATATTTAGATACGTGACACAATTATGTGATTATTTGTTAATAATATTAAAGTTGTGACTTAATCAAATAATACCAAGTGATACCATGACTTACCATACATAAATAATGTCACCCGTAAACTCATTATTCATTATAAATAATAGAATAATGATTTTTTTTTCTTTTTAAATTCACACTAAAATTATTCGTGGAATCCATCTTCTCCTTTTATTTCCGTTTCCAACCGATCCACGATTCCATTTCTTTTTCAATCATTACATTGAATAAGTTTGAATATCAACGAAAATCTCTCGGTAACCTTTTTCTTTTTCAATTGTCTCATTCATCCTCGTCTTCAAAAGTCTAGATTATGGGCGAAACTAGTCACATAATAAATGTCCATGTTGATTAATTTTAACCAAAATGATATGTTAAATATGTGAACTATTCTAGAGTATTTTCGAGGTGGGGTGGGCTTAGAATGTGTTAACTGTGAAAAATAATAAAAAATACTATGAAGAATTTCCAACGAAAATTTATTGCAAGTGAAAAATACTAGATTTCTTTTATAAAAATTATTTTTTTTAAAAAAAGTAATCAAACAAGCTTTCAACATTTTAAATTTCAAACATAGAGAATGAATTGTGTAAAATAAAACAAGCAGCTGTTAATTAGTGTGTGTGTGTGTGTCTATATATATATATATTCAATAAAACCTCCATAAAACTTGTTAATTAGTATTAATTAGGCATTTGATTCATATTATATATTGGGAAGTTACAAGTGAATCTGCTATTAAACAAAATGCCCGCTAACGTCAATTCTACTTTCAATTGAAAAGACAAAAGACTAATAAGTAGGGGTGGGCATTTGGTTCGGTTCAGGCCGAACCGAATCGAATCGAATCGAACTGTATTATGGCAGTTTGGTTCGGTTCAGTTCGGGACATAAAAATTAAATGATTCAAAAATTCTTAACCATTTGGTTTTTTATTTGGTTCGGTTTAATAACCAAACCAAACGGTTCAACAAATCCATTTGGTTTTTATTTGGTTCCGTTTTAAACCGAACCAAATAGTTAAAAAAATAAAAATAAAATTAAAAAAAGGAAAAATTAAAAAAATGAAAAGTTTGTTTTGTAATATGTAGTGGATTTATATATTAATATTGGACTTTGTTATGTTAATTTACTTTTATTAGATTTTATGTTATTTATTATTTGTGTATTTTTAGATTATTATTGAATTTTATTATGTTAATTTACTATTGTTAGATTTTATTATGTGGTTTATTGTTTGTAGATTTATAGACTCAATATTAGTATTATATTTTTTTCTTTACTGAAGAATGAATAATTGAAATTATATGAGAAAACCAAACCAAACCAAACCGAACCAAATTACTAAACCGAACTTAACCAAACTGAATTAATTTGGTTTAGTTTGGTTAGGTTCTATAATTTAATTCGTATTTGGTTCATAAATTCCTGAACCATTTGGTTTCAGTTTGGTTCGGTTCAGAGCCTGAACCAAACTTAACCAAACCAAATAATGCCCACCCCTACTAATAAGTAGACAGAGAGCTTTGCCAAGCAATATTTTCCTTCTATTCACATAATATGATTTGAGAAACTGCCAACTTGAAATAAAATTTTATGTTGCCAGCACAATGAATACTGTATTCTTGCATTAAAAATAAAATGGTGGAGCTATTTATACTTAAAGATTACTTTGAACACTCTAATTTTAATAAAAATATATATTACAAAAATACCTATCGTGTGATTACTATTATGGACAATTTATTATAAGTCAATATTATATAATTACTTTCAACACCTATATAGCACACTCATTATTTAATTTATAATTCTCATACCTTAAATCCTAAAGCTTTTATTTTCAAGATCTTAATTAATATTTAGATGAACAATGAGGAAATTAATCTTGAGAAAAATTTTGACTACAAAATATGTGTAATACTTTTTATTTTTAAAAAATAAAATAAAACAAAGATATTGTGTAAGAACTTTTTTGGAGGGGCTTTGGCCATTCTTCTTCATCTCCTCGTCTTCATTCTCCTTCTCGTTTTTTTTTTTTAGCATTTATGGAATATTTTCTATTATTATGTTCTCATTACAAGTTATTTTAGTTGCAAAATTCAATATTGAACATAAATAAACAAAAAATTATTAACTAAAATTATGTTAAATAATTTATTTACAACTTGATTTAATTATATTGGTGTAGGCATATATTAGATCTCTTAAAAATAGTGTGCTGAATAGTTTTATTATTATTTTAAGTAAATAAAGTTAAGTAACTTAAATAGTTTAAGTTGATATTTTTAAAATTTTAAAGAATGTACAAAATAAAACTTAATTTTTTATAATTAAGCTATGAGTGTGAAAATTAATAGAGTGTTAAAAGTAATATTTAGAGTGCAAATGAGCCCATTCAAAATAAAATTTAAAAATTTAAAAAAAATGAAAATAACTCTCAATATTCCTCCATATTTGCACCTTTTTCTTCTTTTTTAAGCAAGTATTTCAAGAACTTAGCTAGGATAGAAAGAAAGTTCAAATTAATTTTCAGCTCCTAATTCTCCGAGATTTGAACCCGGTTAGTTACCTAATCAAATAAAATTACTTGAAAAGCACTTGGCCGAGTCCCTATAAACTTTTGAATAGTTATAATTTATAAATATATTAAAATTTATAGTCTACTACATACATTTTTAATATGACAAAAAAATTTACTAAGACTAACTCTATATGTAAATTGATCAATAATTATTCATGCTTAATTGTACATGCATGAATATAAGTCAGGAAATAGGGAAAATATGACTTTTCCAAAACTCATAAATATATAATGTTTGGAGCTTAACAATTGTGTCTGGGTTCAAATCTAACCGATGTGATATTTGTTTAACATATGATCCGTGAGTCCATCATATTACATGGTACCTCACAACAAACAATCTTTTCTCAGTAAACAGAATGTACGATTGAGGTGGACCATTTGACCACGTTTAGTATAATTCTCCCAGACATTAACCCATAAGATAAAGGAAAAAGTGAAACAGAGGTCACTATCAAATTTTACTTTTACTTTTTTTTATTTACTTTTGCTTTTACTTTATAAAGCAGAGCAGCACGACAATAAAGTAAGCGCACAAAATCAATCAAAACCAGAAGCTTCTCTTTTTCCTGTCTGTGGCCTGTTACCAAATCTACTTCGCTGCACTCACAGTCACATACACATTCACTCATTCATATACTGATGGTATATTCTTTTGTTTTTACACTCAAAATATCAAAAACAGAAACGTACGAAAATCATTATGTACAGTGCCATATATTCCTCATTGCCATAATTTGCTTAATTAAAAAAGCAACCCCAGATAAGCCATAGTGTATATAACATACCCATTTGCCCAAAATCCAATCTTTTTCACAAGCTAAGCGAGAAGAGGCAGCCATGAAAGGTTCCAAAATGAAGCCACCAGTTCCATTTTCAGCCATTTTGTTGCTGGTTATTATTGTCACAGTTTCAAGTGTTTTCTTAGCACAAGCACAACAGCACCAGCAGCAGCAGTCACCCATTAAGACAATAGTGGTGTTGGTGATGGAGAACAGATCTTTTGATCACATCCTTGGGTGGATGAAGAAAGCCATCAACCCAAGAATCAACGGAGTCACTGGAGATGAATGCAACTCTGTTTCAACCAAGACTCCAAAGTCGCAGACCATTTGCTTCACTGATGATGCTGAGTTTGTGGATCCGGATCCGGGTCATTCTTTTGAGGCAGTGGAGCAACAGGTATTTGGCTCTGGCGTTATCCCTTCAATGTCTGGTTTTGTTGAGCAGGCATTGTCAATGTCTCCTAATTTGTCTGAAACTGTCATGAAAGGCTTTAGCCCTGAGGCTGTCCCTGTATATGCTGCTCTTGTTAGAGAATTTGCTGTATTTGATAGATGGTTCTCTTCAATTCCTGGTCCCACACAACCCAATCGGCTTTTTGTTTACTCTGCTACTTCTCATGGCTCAACAAGTCATGTCAAGAAGCTACTTGCTCAAGGTTACCCTCAAAAGACCATTTTTGATTCATTGCATGAGAATGGCATTGACTTTGGTATTTACTTTCAAACCATACCCTCCACTTTGTTTTATAGGAATTTAAGGAAATTGAAGTACATATTTAAGTTTCATCAGTTTGATTTGAAGTTTAAGAGGGATGCTAGAAAAGGGAATTTGCCTAGCTTGACTGTAATCGAACCGCGTTATTTCGATCTTAAAGGATTTCCTGCTAATGATGATCATCCATCTCATGATGTTGCTGATGGGCAAAAGCTTGTTAAGGAGGTTTATGAGATATTGAGAGCTAGTCCTCAATGGAATGAGACTCTTTTGGTGATTACTTATGATGAGCATGGTGGGTTTTATGATCATGTTGAGACTCCATATGTTAATGTTCCTAATCCAGATGGGAACACTGGCCCTGCTCCTTCTTTCTTCAAGTTTGATAGGCTTGGTGTTCGTGTTCCGACAATTATGGTGTCTCCTTGGATCAAGAAAGGGACTGGTAAACTTAAATTTTCTTTACTTAGTATCTGTTATCTTTTTCTGTCTAGTGTTTGGGGTTTAGTGGCAGAATTGTCTTGTAAATCACACAGCTGTAGTTGATGCTGATTTCTGAAGGTTAATTAATGTCACAATTAATTTCATTTTTTCAAATGGTTTCATAATCTGGCTAGTGTATAATGTCTTTTAGGTGCATACTATTGAAAATTTTCTAGATAGAAACTAAAATGGATGCATTTATCTATTTTCAATTTCATTATCTATTGTATTGATATGCATTTGTGCGTTCTCTGCAATATTACAGTGATAAGTGGCCCAAAAGGACCTACTCCAAATTCTGAGTTTGAGCACTCTTCAATCCCTGCAACTATAAAGAAACTGTTCAATCTTTCTTCGAACTTCTTGACTCACAGAGATGCTTGGGCTGCCACATTTGAGGAGGTTGTTGGGGAATTGACTTCTCCCAGAACAGATTGTCCGGGTATGCTATTGGTTGTCGCCAATCTAAGATTGGCTGATTATAGACTACTTGGAATAATCTGTAATTTGGGAATGAAATTAATAATTTATCAACTTTATAAGGCAATAAATCACACAAACTTTGATGGGGAAAAATCAGTATATTGCCCATCTTTGCTGACTTAAAAATGAAAAAGAAAATTCAATTATAAGTTTTGGCAATTTTCAAGATTGATGGGGCAAAAATTTAGAGTGTTTTTCTTGTGCCTTTACTGCAGAGACCTTGCCAGATGTGGCACCTTTGAGGAAGACAGAAGCAAAAGAAGATGGAGGACTATCAGAGTTTCAGGGTGAGGTAGTTCAATTAGCTGCTGTTCTCAATGGCGACCACTTCTTGAGCAGCTTCCCAGATGAGATGGGCAAGAAGATGACAGTAAAAGAAGCTCACGAGTATGCGAGGGGAGCTGTCTCGCGGTTTATTAGAGCAAGCAAAGAGGCAGTCAAGTTGGGAGCAGATGAATCTGCCATTGTAGATATGAGGTCATCACTCACAACTAGATCCTCAATTCACGGTTAGTTAAAATCCTATAGAATCCTCCTCCCTTTTATCTTAGAAATTCTCTATTCTTAAGTCAGGTTTGTGAAGTGAAATGCAATTAAATCAAGGGGAAGCACAACCCTGCTAGAGCTATTTGGTTGCGTTTGGTTTTTGCATTCTAATGCCAAACAGACGCAACCCGAACTGCTCTGTCAACGTTTCTTCTCTTTAGACTGCTTGATTGGTTTATTTACTTGTTTAGAAGCAGGTTATCATAAGGTATTGATGTAAGAACAAGGTTTCAAGTTTGTGATAAGAGTCAATTTATGTAAATTTGTTGTGCTTGAGCTTGCAACCTAAATAGAAACGTTTGTGCTTCAAGATTTTACTTTTTGTACTTTCTACAACTGCAAAACAAAAGAAATGGTAAAAAAAATTGCTTTTGCTGAAACGTCGACAGCAGGGTTCAAACCTGCGCGGGCGAAGCCCAACAGATTTCAAGTCTGTCTCCTTAACCACTCGGACATATCGACGTTTACTCAAACATTTTTATATAATTGTTAATCATCTTTTTCATCCAAATCTCCCAGAACCAGCTTTCCAAAATAAATCCCAACTTCACACTGGCAATATTCTAATTAGCGACATTATAAATCATATCTAAATTCGAAAAATGGTCATCCAGATTCAAATGTAGCTACGAATTTTGAGAATTTATCGGAATAGGGATGAATAATGGACATCCATACCAAATCCAAACTCAATAAAAAATCACCATCTATATTTGGTGCAGTATCATATTTTAATACTTTATGTTGTATTTCTTATATCAATTAATTAACATTACTCATGACAGTGTTCAACACAACACCAGAAATGGATCACAAGATCAAGCATGCATAATTTTCCAAATAAAGTGGTATCACAAGCCTGGTTTGTTGGCATGCAAAGGGAGTGTCATATTATTGCCTGATAACTAATGTTATGAGACTGAAGACAAGTGTATCACCAACTGCCTGTGCACTGAGAGCAAAAAGCAGATTTATTAATACGGCAAAGAGCTTTCCAGAATTTAAGTACAATTGAAACTTGCTGGTTGACAAGCTGCAAGTCAGGAAGGAGAATGTGTTTGCATCATTAACTAATAGAAAACAGGGCAACGGCTAATTCGCTACACTAGAAGAGGTGACTTATTAGGATGAATGAATCCCAAAAGCTGTGTAAGTTCTACTTATCAAAAGGCTTTAGGAGGTACATGCAATAACAACAAGCATCTGTTGGCTAAGGCCTGAAACCAAATGTTTAGATAATATAGAGATCCAAGAACAAGGAGATGAATGTTTCAAAGAATCTCTCAAATGTAAAATAATTTGATCCCAATTTAGGGCAAATTTTGTGATCTGTGTAATTCAAATAACAAAGCCTCAAGCTCCATAAATTGAAACCCATCCAGGTTGAGGATTATGCTATGGATTGGAGACTGAACTAAAATCTAAAACAAAGAGCAACTCCAGACAAGCCACTTTCCTTTTTCCAAATTACAGAAGTAGATAACTGTTAAATTTCCAGCAATAGTTCTACATAAACACAGGCTTAATTTCCAGCAACCTACAACTAAAATTTCACATTACAATCTGTCAACAGCAAGTCATAGAATCACACATTAATCTTATAAGATCAAGATACTCATTACTAATATTTGTTTCAACACTTTATCAGGATATACGAAATCCTTCACAGGCTCTATTTTCTCATTTTTGCAAAGAAATACAATTCTATCCACAGAGAAATCCGATCACCCACTTTCATTAAAGAATATCCATGATGAATAAATAACCAAGCGTCAGATAAAAAGCAGTGTCAAGATGAGAACCTCAGGCAGTTAACTAGACTAAGTCTTCTATTCTCAACCTCAATTGTACAGCACAAAAGATTTTAATGAGCATTTCAGACAGAACAGGGACTTTGCCATGTAGATATGTCGGTAATAAGATCCCGTAGCTGATCTATGAGACGCTTGAGATACTTGTTCTTATTTGCAAGCTCCTACAGGAAAGTAAAATAATATAAAATAAAAACCCACAATTCAGTAATTATCATTCTCCTAAAGAAAAAACTGCAATACTCAATATAACCTACAAATAGAAACTTGAATAAATTCAAGATTCATCGGAATTAACTGAAAGCTACTGAAGATTACCTTCCTTAGCAGAGAGGCTCGCTCTTCTAACTTATAGATTTCAACTTCATCTGACCCAGACACTGAATCCAGTGGAGAGGAAACCATTTCAAATGATTTTGCCTATTTTAAGATACAAAACCCACCACCAAAAAAGCATGAGTTGACACTAAACAATGGATTAGGAATCAGCGTTGAGCTAAGCTTTTGTACATTACTATAAATGCACGCATGGCAGAAAATTATAAAAAGCCATGAGCATTACCGGATCCAAAGTCACAAAAAACTTTCTCAACATTACCCTAATTCATTTACAGTTAATACCACATTTATGATAATGTAATTCCAAAGTTTAATTAATACTTAAAAAAATATAAAAACTTTAAAAGGCTGTAAGCAATGAAATTAGGGTTTTGGAGAAAAATGACCTTATGAGAATTAGGAATAGCAGTAAGCACGGCACGGAGAGCAGCGACAGAGGTTTTGTAGCGATGGCGAGCCTCGTCAAGGGCGCCATTGCCGCTGCCACTACCGGTGTCCAAGTGATGGTTGTTGGCATCGGAAGTGGAGTCGGCATGAACGACGCCGTTTGAGGTGGTGGTGGACCACAAGGTAGGGTTGCAGAGCTCGTCGTTCATAGAGGAGAGGATCTGAAAAGCTGCTTCAATCGTTTCTTCTAGATGCTTCTGCCCTTCTTTCGCCAGTTCTTGTGTCGTTTTGGTCGTTGTTGCCCCGCTGCTTTCTTCCATGTTTGGTCCTTTTTGGTTCAATTTCTTTTTGCTTGGAGCTGATCGAGTCTTTTTGAAATCAGATTCAAAAAGACAACAAAAATTCAAAATCGTCGACAGCAGGGTTCGAACCTGCGCGGGCGTAGCCCAACAGATTTCAAGTCTGTCTCCTTAACCACTCGGACATATCGACATTTTGTTTATTAATTAAAATAAAAAGCCATACTATCTCTAATTGATAAAGATCGAGTGAGCCATATTTTCCCCATTAATCAAAAGCTTTAAGTTTTAATTAGAAAATTTTCTGCGAATAAACATCTTAAATCAGCTCGATTTGAGATTTATTCCGGTTTCAATAGGTGAAAAACAAGTTTAGTGAACCTTTGCTTAAACAATGTTTAATTTTTACTCATTAACTAAAGATTTTTATTTAGGGATGGCAACAAACCGGGTCGGAGATTTAGTCTAATTTTAATAGTTGAAAATAAATTTAATGAACATTTGTTCAACAAAACGTTTAATTTTACTGATCGATTTTTGTAACTTTATTCTTCACCATATTTAATTAAAATCTTAATTTCATTTAATTTAATATTCTCGTTCTTTACATCACTCTTCTGATAAAATCTCTCCTATTTGTGATCACAAATCACTTTTATCAATAAAAAAAATCATTTATCCGCATTGACTCTAACAATTATCAAAACACCTTCAAAACCTTTGGGTAAATAGAGAGTATATAATATGAGGGGGTTTTCCCATTTATGTATAGTGTGTGAGGTTGGGAATTTTCCATTCTTAATTATTTTCAATCCTTTTGTTCCCAAGTCAAAGGGGACACCAAATGTTTGTAACTTGTTCTAACACAACATTAGAAAGATCTTGTACTTGTTACATGTAATTTGGATTGAAATATAGAGTAATTTAATGATATTAAACCACTAGCACCACATGTTAAGTTTCTTTTTCGGTTGCTTCAAATACATGAAATAACGCAAGTACTTGAAGTACTCCTTACAACCTTTATAACCAAATTTCATATAATTGTACCATTATAGACTTTCCTTTCAAGCTGGATTTTGGGCCAAAGTTCCAAATTTAGCCCAACTAAACCAATTAATCCACAATTTGATTCGATATTTTTGGAAAGCCGTGTGATTCAGAAATTTACGAACGAAAGGTGAAATGGCAGCAGTTTTTGATCCAAATTTCTACCAAACTACTTCATGAGTTTGTTGCTCATTGTTCGTCCATGCAACTCTTGCTGCTTTCCTAAAGATTCTATATCTATTTTCTTGTGATTTTTTTTCCAATGTTTGGTTTTATATATACAAGGTCTATAAAATATAGTTGTGACATATGATTTTGGCCATCTTTTTGCAAATTGACTCAATTTTTATCAGTGGTTATTTGGGATGAGAAAGAGAAAATTTAAATGCTCTGGATGAAAAATTGAAGGAAATTAAACATATTTGAATTATGGCCTAACACTACTAAAAGAAAAGATGGTTATGACGGTTACAGCAGGTAATGGATGAGTTGGATTGAAAAAAAAAGTCTAGGCTAGGACTATCCCTCTATTTGAAAAAAAAAATGAATTTATAAATTAAAATAATAAATAATAAAAAAATAAAAAATATTTAAATACTTAATTCATAAATCAATCATAATTTAAAAAACTTAAAATTATAATACTAAATTCTATCTTAAGCCTTAATTAATTAAGAGAGCGCTTGAATCAAATAATCCAGTACTAAAAAATTAAATATGCAAGCTTTTATTTGCTTCATTTTTTTTATATATTATTTTATTCTAAAATAATTATTTTTTTAATTTATTGTTGAGTATAATAAATTGTTAATTAATAACTCATTACAAGTATACAACCATTTAAAAAAATTAAAAAACATGTGAAAGCCCAAGCCTGGCCTGAGCCATCCCTACAGTAAAGCGACTGTCCTTGATTTCGGTGTCAAGAAATATATAGTGCATGATTATTATCCATCACGATTTTGTTAAAATTATTTTGATGAAAAATCAATATGCACAACTAAGATCTATCATCATAGAATGGCACATGTAAATAAATATATAATAAAATTTATATATAATTAAATATTTAATTTTAAAAAATTATTGAAATTCATTTTGAATTATTATGGCAGGAACTAGTATTTATTTTGAAATTATTTTGATGGTGGGTTGAAATTAATTTTAAATTTATTTTGTTGGGAACTGAAATTTACTTTAAATTTATTTTGGTGAGAATTGAAATTTATTTATTTAAAAAATACTTTAGTGAGCATTGAGTGTATATATATATATATATATTTATGTAGGGTTCGGCTATGTTATCCTCGAGGTTTGGTACCTCATATTTTGTCTTCTTCAAATCCACCGTTATATTTAATCTAAGAGTAACTCAATGGTTTAGATGTTTTTATTGAGTTATTAACATTAAAAGTCCTTGTTGTTTATACAAAATCAAAAAAATTAAAAATTTTAAAATTTTGACATATAAGTCCATAATATTTTAATTTTTTTACACTATTGAACTAGGTTTCCAATTAAATGACTTATTCTTACATTTATTAACATATATTTAAATTAATATATTTTCTTATTAATTAATAAATTAATTAATTTAGTATGTAGTTAAACTATGTATATTATTTACTAACCATAATTGATGATAATTGTGAATATGATTTTTTTTAAAATTTAACCTAACGGAAATTAATTTTCTCTCGTCGATGTGAGCAAGGTTCAAACATTATATCTCTTATTTTCAACACAAAAGATTTTACTATCTTAAGTAGATGTAATGTCCAAAATATGATAATGAATTTAATTTCATATTCTATGTAGTTAATGTTTTATTTTTTTTGGTAACATAATATCATTTAACATACTATCAATTACTTAAAATATATTAATTTACCAATAATAATAAAAGTGTTAGTTTATGAGTGTACAAAATCATTTTTATTTGTTTGAACTAAGAGATTTGTATATTTGGTTGAGTTTTTTTCCTTAAATTAAAAAATAAATTTAATTGCACATTTAAATAAATTGATATTTGTTACTCCACTTGTTAAAATTCTCAGGTTTTGTTCCTCTGGATCGGGAGGGACCAGCCCCGCCCATACAATAAAGCCTGTGTCAAGATAGATTGAATTTACCGTCTAATCCAGAATCATCAAATGAGTAAACTACCCTTGGAAATGCTTCGGAACCCGATCCACAATGGCTAGAAATAGAGAGGATAGAGGATATAACTATAACCAGTGTCTGACAGCACAGTTGATAGAGCAACAAGTGCGGCTAATGGCACTACAAGTTCAAGTAACATTTTAAATAGTCACTAGCGCACATCCATACAGTTAAGATATTTCATTAACTTAACTGATTAACTTAACTGAGAGAAGGGTAAAAGAAAAATAAATCTAAACTCTATTTGAAAATGATTTAAATAATTATTTATTAAAAGTAAGGAAAAAATAAATATTTTCCATTCTTTCTTCTCTCTCACTAACACACATATGGACAACATTGGAAGTGGCAATTCAGGTTAGTGAATTGTGTTCGTGTCATGTCGTCAAATTTGAGCTAATCCAAATCCCACTCATTTATTAATTGTACAAAGAATCTCAACCCTACCTGACTCATTTATTATCTTGTCATAATTCTGTAACCTATTTAACAAAATCTTAATTTTCAATTAAAAATATATTTTTAATATTTTTTTTATTTTCTATAAATTTTGGAGTCCTATCTTCTTAAACTCTATTCAATTTTGTTTTAAATATAAATAAAATATTAAAATTCAACACATATCTATCGATTAAAATATAAGTCAATTAATAAATTAATTGAATAATTAGTCATGTCATAAATGGATTATCATATCAAAAATTTTAAAACCGAACCCAATACAGTTAGTAATCGAGTTGATAGCTAAGGATAACAAGCAAATCTATTCCAATTGGATATCCAAGTATTCGATCCAAATAGATTAGATAATATCCATCCAAAATACTATGGATTTGGTTTATCTAATATCCGTTCATGAACTTGAATATTATTAATATTTAAATGTATGAGACTAAAATTGAACATTGTCATTAATATTTAAGTTTTACAGATTAAATGAAAAATCAAAATAACATTGTCAAATATTATTCCACTGACGACGATAACAATAACGGAACCATCACTGAAAAATATAAGTAAGTGACTCAACAGATTCGAAATTCTCTGATCTATGTAATGGTGGTAATGTTGTTGGATAAATGGATATGCTGGCGATGGATGCATCTTCCAATGTGAGCAACCATAACAATACTATCACGATTCGGTAATGTTTCAAGGTTCACTACCACCTTTAACAACCAAATTGGTGGTCTCCGAATCGGACAAAGATGGCAGCGTAATGTAATTCGCCTTAGTTTGTGGCATAGTTATGGTGGTAGCCATTTTTGGAAGGCACGTGCAACCCTATATATCTCTGTTTTCTGGCATTGAGACTATCATTGTGTAGATCATCTAATTTCAAGTCTAATAGTACCCTTCATGGCCCCCTTTAATTAGTAAGGCCGTCGCTGGCGACAAAGCAATGGTCGCCAACGATTATCTATATTTTTTAATGTAAAATATTTTTTGCAATTAATTAAAAAATAAGAGTAATAAATTTGTTTTATTATCCTGTTTCTATATTAAAAATAATTTTAATTACCTTTTAATATTAATCGTTTTAGAAAATTAAATAAAAAATAAATAAGTGCTTTTTTTTGTAAAATACATTAGTTATTTTTTCATATTATAAAATGTATAGTGATTTATAATAAAAATTAAATATCCACGTTTACTCATGGATATCCATATTCATATTGAATAATTATGTATTTGCACATGGATAGATAATAACTATATCCAGTTGGATGTTTGCCATTCCTAGTTGACAGGTCAATTAAATAATTTTGTCAAATTGACTACTCCAATATATTTTTTTATGTTATATTCTTGTCGGATTAACGGGTCAGCACTAGACAACAGCACCATGGCCATAACCATTATTATTTTTTGGTTTAATTTGATAGTGAAATTGATTTTTTTAATTCTAACAAATTATGCATTGGCTTCTCTACATATATTGCATTAACAAACAAGACTTATATTGTTCGAATTGACAAGTTTGCAGTGCCGAGTATTGTGTTCATGCCAGCGTCTTGGAAAGGTGCAGGTGCTGGTGCTTGTTAAACAGGTCCTGGCTTCCAGAAGCATCAATGCAATTGAAAATTTATAGGTGTAGGACTAATGTGTTAAAATTGAAAAGCATCTAGTTTTTTCAATTAAAAATAACAGAACTCCAATATAGTTGACTCAAAAAAAGACAAAAAAATGGGTATCAAACCAAACGTGGCAACATAGTTTTGCCCATGTATATATATGACACGACTCAAAAGTGATGTACAACTCCCAAGTATAAGAGTGTCTAGTTATAATATAACTCGGTGAGTCTGAGGTTGAACCACAGGAAAACTATTTAATCTGTTTATTGTAATTTATCTAAGAAAATAAAATAAAATTAAAATATATGAAATTTAATTTGAGTGAAATTATGGAATTAAATTAGTTAGGGTTATGGATCCACTCTTAGTAGTAAATATAATTTAATAAATTCATTTTTATCATATTTCTTTATTGCCCAAAAGATTAATTGTATGAATTATTATTATTTTCCCATAAATTTTATTATGGATTAAGTACTTAGTCTGCCAAAATTTAATTTGTCTACAATAAGTCAAAATACCATTTGACCATACTTTATACTAAGATATCAAGATTTTATTGTGCTAAACTCCCTTGTTTGTCTGCAACAAATCAAAATTTTCAAATATAAAATATGGATAATATTAATTAGAAAATAATTTAATTTATATAATTAAAAATAGAACTTGATTAAATCATATTTTCCTACTAAGAGTTTCATCTTACCCTAACTATAATTATTTAGCTAGATATAATTGAAATAGAAATAATATTTGAAATTAATTAAACATAATTAAAATAAATAAAAACAATTAAATTTGAAATAAAACTTAATTGAAATTAATTTACTAAATATTACAAAGAGAGATGATATGAAGAAGAATTTGGGTAGAAAAAAGTGAAGAAAGGTGTAGAGAGGTGTGTTCCCCTCCCCCCCCCCCCCCCCTTCTCTCTCTCTCAATTTATACTAGTTCATGATAAATCCACACCGTATACTTACTTAAAGCCAATTAAATCATGACCTTACATTTGTACCACTAACAAGACATAAATGTCTCACTATCTAAACATAATCCTAAACAAATCCTCTCAAGCATATCTACTCACAATTACCACACCTAACATAGTAAAAACTTATAATTTTATAATTACTACACTTACATGGTAAAAATAATATGGTAAAAACTTATAATTTTACAACAAAAGTCGTGGATCTTACCACACTTATATGGTAAAAACAATATGGTAAAAACTTATAATTTTACAACAAAAGTCGTGGATCATCTTCAACACTTACCTAACTTTTCGGACCTCCGGAATCCATCCGTTAATCTGTTTGGAGCTTTGAATTGAGTGAAATTATTATTTTTACCTAATAAACACACAAAAAATACACAAAATCAAATATTTAAAAACATAATTAGAATTTCACAAAATATTACATAATTACGAATACAAATTATAATATAAGCACAAAATAACATTTTCATTTTTATCCCTTAACAAATATACAATTTTTAACACTAATCAATTTATATATATATATATATTCTCAGGTGTGGGTGTTCTCATTTTGCCGTATGGTTTAATTACATGTCCGCATAAAAATAAATGATGGCGCCCGCACTAGAGAAGGACTATACAACAGAAACATGAATAAATTACCGTTTATAATTCATAATTTATTAAAGGCATCTCTCATAACATATCTTAGAATCCATCTCTAGCACAAACTATTCAAAAATAAAATTACATGTTTTTAAATAACAAAACTAAAATATAAAAGAAGAAACAAAGAGCATTGGGAGCTAAAGAAGGAGAATTTGTTGTCGAGTTGGCACTATACCAAGAGAACGAAGCTTTTTTTTTCTTTTGAAAAAGATGAGACTAAGGATGAATGAAGCTTGAGTGGGTTGAGGGATGAATGAAGCTTGAATGGGTTGTTGATATTTTGAGCATTGAGAGGGAGAGAAAGTAAAGAGATGAAAGTGAGTAAAGAGAAAGTGTAGAAGAAAAAAGAAAGAGGAAGTGAAACAATAAGAAAGGAGAAAGAGTAAAAGAAAAAGAGATGAAGTGTGCATTTATGTAGTGTCAGAGAGAGAAGACCTTTTTTATTGTTTTATTTTTTGCCTTGGTTACTTGTATTTTAATTTTAATTTTTGTCTTTTTAATTCATGACATATGATTATCATGTTGAGCAAGCGATCTCAAATCGCTTATAAAAATGATGTTATTTTAAAATGATATTTTTGTACTTAAATTTTATTTAGAATATTTAAAAATAAATAAATCAATAAAACATAATGATGTCATTGTAATTCATGAAAGATATCTGTCATGCTTTGTACACGATGTTGGATGTGTAAAAAAAAAGTAGCGTTTTATAGTGGTGTTTTTGTAATTTAAGTTATCATAGATTATTTAAAAATCAATAAATCAAGAACTTAAAATGACATTGTTTTAAGTTATGGCGTGTATCTATTGAGATTAGCTTTAAACTATGTTGCTTGTAGTAAGATTGGCTACTCTGTTGCCTCGTATTATTTTTCCTTCTTAAAATGGTTTTGTCGTTAGGATGATGCTTCATGATAATATGCTTTTGGTTCAGGAGCTGGTTCATGACCGTAATCGTCGTACTTGGGGGAATAATGTTGTGCTGAAGCTAGACATGACCAAGGCATATGACCAGATGGCTTGGTCTTTTATTATTCAGATGCTGCAGTGTTTTTGGTTTTCAAAGTGGTGGGTTTCCTTGATTGAATGAGCTATATTTGATCTCTAGTTCTCGGTGTTGGTGAACAGGGTCAGCCACAGATTTTTTTTTAGTCTTGGGATGGTCTTAGGAAGGGTGATCCTCTTTCTCCATGTTTGTTTATTATTGCTGCTAAGTTTCTATCTTGGGGCTTAGATCGCTTCTATTCTCAATACCTCTCCTTATGGTATTGTACTGCTACGCCTGTTCTTGTCTCCCATTTGAGCTTTGCGGACGATATTATTATTTTTGCTAATGGGAGCCAATCGAGCCTTATGCTACTTACGGCTTTTTTACATCGTTATGAGGTAGTTTCGGGACAATTGATTAGTCAGGCCAAGAGCAATTTTTACATTGGGGGCTCGGTTTCTACTTTGTCGCCAGGCTATTTATACACTCTGTCACTGGCTTTCAGCAGCATCTGCTTCCGTTCACTTATCTTGGGTGCCCGGTTTATACAGGGTGCCTGAATATTGCTTATATTGATGATATGGTTCGGAAGGTCAGAGATAGGACCTTGGGTTGGGCCAATAAAATGCCCTATTTCGGTGGGAAGTTGGTGCTCATTCATCATGTTCAGTCCTTGTTGCCTTTGCATCTATTTCATGCTCTTCGACCCCCTACAGCTATTGTTCAGAACTTAAAAAGACTTTTAACATGGTTCCTTTGGGGTGATTCTAAGATTAGAAAGCGGATTCACTAGTGTAAATGACCATTTGTTTGTTATTTGATTGAGGTGGGTGGCTTGGGCATCCAATCTTTTGTTGATTTGGCTAAAGTTTTAGAGCTTAAGCTCTGGTGGTGTTTTTGAGACCAGTGTTCTTTATGGGCTTCTTACATGAAGTCTAAGTACAAAGAATGGTGCACCCAAGTGTGGTTCAGATTCGATATCGTGCTTCGTCTTTTTGGCGATGCCTTTGCTCGATTCAATGTGGCTGAGCCTCATGTATAGTGGTTGGTTAGTTGTGGGCCGCGTAGTTTTTGGTACGATTGCTAGTTGGGCTCTTGCTCTTTATTCCATAATCTTGGAGTGGCATCTATGGTGTCGATTTATTTTTATTGGCGGGGTACTGTCTAGGATAGGGGTAAGCTCTAGGATGTGTTGTCCTTATCGATTGTTGACCAGATTCTGTTGATTCCTATCTCTAGTATGGATCAAAATTTGATTCGGTGGGATCTCACTCCAAATGGTGCTTTTTATTTTCAGATAGCTTGTTAGTTGCTCTAGGCCGAGGGAAGAGGTTTTTTTGCTATCTGGCAATGACATATCCCTTCATAAATTTCCTTTTTCCTTTGGCAGCTGTTATACCGTTTCTTGGCCACTGATGATGCATTGTGCTCGAGGGAATTTTACATGGTTTCTTAGTGCTTTTGCGGTTGGACTGTTGAGACTTCTTGGCATTTATTTATTGATTGCCTGTACGCTAGATAGATTTAGGATCATTTTTTTGCGCACTCTTGGTTTGTGGCATGTTGATTTTTTTGTCCCTTCATGCTTTGCTTCTTCATTGGCAACGATGTACCACTTCTTCGAATCATATTCGAGTTCTTCTTCCTTGTTTCATCCTGTCGCAAGTTTGGAAGGCTCGTAATGCTTTCAGGTTTGATTCACTGGCTTTTTCTATTGATGCTGTTATTTATCGAGTGGTGTTGGATCTTAGGCTTGCTAGTTCTTCCGTTGATTTTAAACCATCGTAATTACGGGGAGTTTTAGGTTCTTAGATTATGGAGGGTTTGCGAGTTATAGTTCCGCCCAAGAGGCCTATTAGATTAGTTTCTTGGATGCGACTGCCATATGGAATGGTGAAACTGACTGTGGATGGTTGCTCTAGGGACAATCTTGGGATGTCTGCTTTAGGTGGTATGCTCCGTAATTATTGAGGTTTGGTCTTGGCTGTTATTGGTTCATTCTTGGGCACCAACTGATCTTTCATACTAAGCTTATGGCTGTTTTTGAGGGGTTGGAGCTTGCTGATCAGCTTGGTTATTCCATCCTTAGAGTCTGACTAGGTTACTGTGGTTTCTTAGATACATTTTAACAGCCTTGTTCATTGAGATTATGCTTATTCTTTGCGTTGAGTTCTTACATTGTCTTTTCTTCTACTATCTTTGTCAGGTATGTGCTTCGGAAGGCTACTTCCACTACTGTTTTTCTAGCTAATTGGGCTTGCACTCATGGGATTTTTTTGGCTCTTTTTGGATTCTTGGGACATTCCTGCTAGCCTATCTGGTATTCTTAAGTTGGATATGCAGACAATTCCTCATATCAAGCGTTAAGTTTGTTTCTCTTTGTTGATTTTTCCTTATTGATCTTTTGCTATACATCTATGCTCTATTATGTATGTTCTTTTGTTCTATGAGGTTTTGGTTCATGTTCCCCTCTTTATGTATTAGTTCATTTTTTGATCTATTACACAGGTAGGGGTCCTACCTAAACCCCACCATTTTGGTGGCTTAAAAAAAAGTTATGACATATATATATCATGCTGTGCAAACGACATGTCGTTTTGAATCCTTACAAATTTAAAATATTCAAGCATGATATTTATCAATCATCCATTTATGTCAATTGTCTATTACAAATATCTCTTATCAATCATCCATTTATGTCAATTGTCTATTACAAATATCTCATGAATAAGTGTCATATATTGTGTATCATAAAAATATCATTATAGCATGACACATTCATGAAGGATTCGTATCTATCATAAAAAATAAATACTGAAGCAGTGCATGATGAAATACTAGCAAAGTTGCTTCAACCACCTAACATCTATTAATTTTCATGCATATTCAACATACCATTAATAGGAATTCAAAATCGTACCTTTTAATCCCTGAATGTAGAAGTAGATCACAATGAGATTATGTCATTGTCAAGTTGGTTAGAGACAGAGGATAATTTCATAGAAAATCCTCATGCCATTGTATGCTTATGGTCGGAGGATATTATAATAAAAGAAAATTTCCTCAAATCATATTGCAAGAGCTCACTACATTTTATCTTATTTTCACTCTCTGTATTTCTAATGCGTTCTACGTATTTTATGTCTTTCACATCTGTCACACACCACTGTCTTAGATATAATAGGTGTGTTTATATTAGAGGTGTAAAAAATACCTACCTGGTTCAGATCCGGATCGAACTTAGGCCATGCGGGTAGGGTGATACCTAGCCAGAGAATGAGGCCAGGCTGGTCTCGGGCATCACTTGATAAGCTAGAGTCCGGCTTGGAACCATAATTTTATTAAAAAATATTATAAAATATATATTATTTTAAATAATTATATTTATTTGACCAATTTATTGTATATATTTAAAAGTTTAAACATAGAAAGTTTATATTTTCATATTCAATTTCATTAAAATAAATTAAAAATTATGAAATTACCCAAAAAAATAAAAAATATACATATATACTATTATAAAATATAAAATTTGGGCAAAGAAACTCGGATTAAAAAAATCCAACCCGGTGCTAGACTTTTTAAGCCTGGCCCAGGTGCTTAAAAAATAATATCCGGGTCTGGACCTGAATTTTGCTATCTCTAATTTTTTTAGAAACTAATAAAAATGATTGAAGTTAACCAAAAGACTTAATAACTCTTAGAGTCCATTTAAACTTACAATAGTCAAATGAAACTCTTATCTAAAAAAAACTTTTAGATGTTCTTTATATTAGACCGGTCCAGCCCATCATGGACGGCAATTTTAACAACATCCTAGTTGCAAGGGGTGGCTGATGCAAAAATTGCAAGCATTAGATTAAGAAGGCAAAATGAGCTCACTCTGACAGGGATGATCACTGCAGTAGCTAACTTGAGGTTCATAGGATGTCACCCGATTCTGAGTTTTACAGTCACATTTGCTATTAGAGATTTTGTAAGTTCATTTTGTTTAAGTGTGAAAAGATGTGGACAATCCATTTTGATACGTAATTGTACTTGGTTAGTTGCTTAAGTGAGACTTTGATGCATAAATTCAGTCTACATTTTGCAATTTAATAATAATTTAAGCATTTGATGCATAGATTCTCAGTCAAATTTACTTCATCAGCATTAGCTAATCTCTGTATTCAAGCTTAATCAGTCAGTAATGTGAGCATAAAATTACAAGAATCCGAGATTCTTTCATTAAAATTTGACAAAATGTACGTGCACAAACATTTACCAGAAACCAATGCCTTAAAAACATCGTACAAAAGAGAGATATTTCAACTTTCAAACAAAGCAAATGAAATTTCCAACTAGTGGGAAATGGTTAAAAAAGAAATTGCCACTAGTTTTTAAATTGTTATAAATAAGACAAAATCATTTTTTGTTTCATTTTTGACAATACAAAGAAGTAGTACTACATATTTTTAAATTGTATTTTAAAATATCATCTCTGATGTGGCATTAAAAAAGTAGATAATGTGATATAATAAATTCGTTTAAAATTATGAAAATATATTAATTACCTGATGAATGACACATTACATGCCACATGCATCAATTGAGATTATAAATTTTTGAGATATAATTTGATATGTAATTATGTCTATTTAATATAAATTACATTTATCTCTAATATTTGCATTCTTTTCAACAGATATAAAAGAACAAAAACGGTGCGTTTCACCTCTCCATCCCAGAGTGAAGAGTGAGGAGCCGAGACAACTATCAACCAAGTGCCAACTGCCACGAACAGAAAAGGTGAACGGATAACCAATTTTAACAAACATGGGTTTGATTGGTCATCTTTTCCCATCACCTGATTTCTCACTCCTAAAATCTTCAACAATCTTCACCAAAACCTCATCACTTTGCCATGACCACCACCATGAGCCTGCAGCATCCACCTCACAGACTCTTTACAAAAAGCCCATAATTTTATCTCATTTGCTTTCCTTGGCTCTCACTGTAACAGTCAACTCTCCATTGCCTTGTTTAGCCATTCCGTCCATCAACTCTCAGTCTCCTTTGCTTTCTCCTACCACCCCATTTTCTCAGTCCAAGAACTTGCAATTAGGACTACAACAAGATGGGTATATTTTCCATTTTGCCCCAATTTGCCATGTAACATTAACATTATATTACATGCCCATTTATATTTATATTTTAACTGTTTTCATTTCTTCTTGCAGGAAAATTAGGCCTTGCCCTTCAACAAATCCAGGGTGTGTCTCCACTAACCCCAAATCGTCATCGTTTGCATTCCCTTGGAGGATTCCTGAGACTTCCACAGAGAATGCAGTTCAGGTTTGAATGACACATGACTGTACTTGTGAATTAGGATCCTCTTATCAATTGAGCTCTCATGAACTTTGATCTCGTGTCACATGTCTATTAGTGATTCTGTGTGGTTGAGATTTAACTACAGGATAAACTGAGATTACAAGTGAATCCTGATCCCTTGTTTGTGTTTCTGTTTTATTAATTCCAGCATTCCGTTGTTAGATAGCTTGGTTTTTCTTTTCTTACAGAAATTGCGGGAAGCCATCCTGAACACACAGAAAAATGTCCAGATTTGTGTAGTTGAAGATACCCCATTTGGTAATTTGATTCAATTTAACTATTAAATATTGTTAGACAGTTTCACACATTTTGTCACACATTAAAACTAGCATGTTTGTACAAATCCAGGCCAGTATTTACAAGCTGAGGTTGATGGAGGGTTTGGCCGGGACGTGCTAGAGTTTTTGGTGAAACGGGACGTGGTTGCTTATAGGTCAGTGGCTAAAAAAGTAACTTATGTATATCCGTTCACAACAGCTTTTGGGGATTCGAAGGGACAGGAAGAAAGAATGAAGCAAATTCTGGATGAATTAGGCTGGTATGCTCCAAGTTTTGATTCCATGGAATAGACTTATCTCATATCTTTGCTACTATATCAGTAGCTTAAGTACACTTTACTAATCTGTATCTATCCATCAGATATTACAGTTGATGCCATTAAAATTTACTGTCTAATGCCCACGAGCATGATAGGGGAGAAATGCAATAACTACGTATGTGTGAATTCATTTTAATTCAATTTTGTTGTTGCTCTCATTGCCTTGACTATTTCTGAAGGAAACTTCACTAGCTGGTCTATTACTCTGTCTTATTTGCCTCTGTGCGGAAGAATACAAATACAATTAACATGTTAATTTCGACAGCCTGTTTAATTAGAGGACTTTTAAAGTTAATCAAAGTGGCTAAATTAGTAATCGATTTGTTAGTAATTGACTTGTTCTGATAACCGAAAATAAGAAACATTGTATTCACCAGATTTTTTTTGGGTCATAATCTACATAAAGGCCCTTTGTCAGCTATGTTATAGAAGAAATGAGATCTTAGCAACCATAAAGAAATGGAAAAAGAATTAAAAAGCTGTGATAATGCATAGCAATCATCTCGTATGCGTAGTTGTTATGGCACACTCTTGGCAAAAACTATTAGTGCTGTGGCATAAAACCTTAGGATTCTTGTTAGAGCACTAAGAGGGAATATATATGGAGATGGCTACAAGGGGGTTAAGTTGTAGTCTGCAATAATAATCAGAATCATGAATCTTGCACTACCGTTTCCAAAAGTTCTGATATTTATGTCTATTTTTCTTCGGCCTTGCAAGTTGTAAGATGAACATTGTTCTCATTGAATTATTTCGTATTGATATGAATGATGAATGTAGAAGTAAAGCACAGATCTTTAGGCTTTTGGCATTTCATTGGAGTTATGGTGGATAAATCATGAGCAAGTTTTATGTTGCTGAATGATAGTGGAATTGTATTATACGTACTATTATTGTTTTATTAGTACAAGCGTATTTTTTTTATTTATTTATTACAGCTTCTTGTCAGTGTAGTTCATTGCACTCAACTCAAATTCCTTGCTACTGGATTCATGTTATAGTCGGTAAAACTTTTGGCCTAACAGTATGGAATGCTCGAGAACTTACTTTCATTGATTAGAAAAAAAGGTTTCCGCATGTAATTAGAGTATATATCTTGTTCTTTGCTGAGAGCCATAGTCTTTTCATTTGTAGTGATTCCTTTTATCATTGATAACATTTGGAAATCGTCGGAAAAATTAATAGTAGAGATAATTCCCATCACATGGAACTTCCGGTGTGTTTGGGGCAGCTGCTCCAGCCCCTGTATTCTTATGGGTTCCCTTCGTTGGTGTTTTAAGAATCTCATAAAATCCATGGCCAATATGGCTTGTACTAGAGGAAGAGAAAGAAGAAAATTAATCAGCAAACGCACCAAAGAAATTGTAGTAACATTCATTTGTGTCTTCGCAAAATGTTATAAAAACTGGAAGTGACCATGACAATTATAAGGCAAATTTGGGTAATGAGATGTATTGATGATTCACCATTTATGATGAATACTACAAGTATGTATCAAAGTAAAACAATGTTGTTTACTATAATATAACTTGATATTTTCCAAAAAAAAAAAATGTTAGGACTCTAACGTTTAAGTCTCCAACGATCTATTTGTAGCTTTCACATAAAGTTAGTTATTATTGTAGAAAAACATTTTCAAATATTAAAGGAGGTTATATCATGAATGAACCTTAAAACTTTTAGAAACTAGTGCCCCATTTCTGAAAAGATTAAAGTGGGGTTAGCTGTGGTCTGTGGATGTGAGGCCAGAAAACTGAAAACGTTTTCAGTTGATTGATAATTGTTGGGGGTTTGATATTATTGCATGTTCATGCAGTTTATTAGTTATAAAGAAAAATCGTTGCAAGTGGACCTGTTTTACAAAAAGCTGCAGAACATAAATCATATCTGGGATTCTTAGGCTCTTATCAATGCACATTCATTATCTCTCATCAGAGCCACAAATTAGAAAATCGGTGGATAGGAACGAAGCTTATCTTTCGTGACCATAAATTGAAAAGGGTAAAAGAAGGGGAAAATAAAGAACCGGCGGGGATTCAATTGACATTTTGGAACCATTTTGTATAATCAATGAATATACACTTTCAGAGAATGTTAATTATCATTAAGTTCATGTCACAAAAGTGTGGCAATTTTGTTTATCAGGTTTCGTTTATTTGATTCGATTCAATTTGAATTGAATTAGTTTGGGTTTGAAAAAAATTAATTCATTAATAAATGAATCGAATTTATGACCGCAACTATCCAAACAGTGTTTAAATATAGATTTCATATCACGAATGAATAAATGATGCATCACCAATTATTGGTTACTATCTAAATAAATAAATAATGGTTAGTGATTTAAGTAGCACAAAACATATATAAATGGTTAATCGTGTAATATTATTATATATTACAAATTGCCATTTTTTAAAAAATATTAGATTAGTTATCACAACACATATATTAATTAATACAACATTCAACTTTATTTATTTATTACAAATTCTCAAATATTTTTTTACATCCCCTGTCAAGATCTATCTCGATAAATCAAAGTTCAAGTCTAAAAATAACTCAAATGCTCAATTCAGTATTTTTTAAGATAGATTTTCAATTCTTACAAAATAAAAGGAAAAAAAGTGAATGGGTAGACAGGGGATAAAAATATACCCTAGGATCTATGATACACGAATGGAATAAAAAAAAAACTCAAGGGATCAAACTCCTTACCTTGTATTCCTTTTCTTAAGTTAGGTGAAAGGAGAAATTTGTACGAGGCCATTATTTTAATTAGGTTTAAGTTTGACTAGAATAATATTTTACGGTGACTAATTCATTTATTTTCAAACCAAACCATTAACTATTTATTATTTAATTGACTAATCCTCTGTATTAGGATGTGCGAAGAGTCAAATCCTTTGGCAATTCTTCAATTTATTAAAGCTGAAGTCCAGTTGAAAATTTTGAAACCGAATAAATCTCCCACACATATGTCCACACGTATGGAGAGACTAGACCTTCGACCTAATAAATGAGATGATAATGTGTTCATAAAGTGGCGAACTCTGAATTTAAAATCATATTGTTTTATTTATATTTATAAATCTTAATTTTCCAATATTATTACATTATTAACGTAGCAAAAAAATCAATATCATCTCAAAAAGAAGAAAATGACACAACGCAACGCATGCTGCTTATCCGCTAAATCAAAATTTTCAGATTGATCAACTTTCACATCACCTTTCCATTTCCAGAACCCACCCTCTTTCATTTCAGTTATAATGACCGTTGGCCAGCATTTTATTTTTACCGCGCTTTGATTGTAACACGTTTTGGCTTTTCTTTGTATTAAATTAAAAAAAGACCAAAAGCAGTAAAAAAATAAGTCAATAAACAAATCATATTTTAAATTTGTAACACTAACACAAGGGATATGCTTCACATTCAATCATCATCTTTTATTTTAATTCCTCAAGAATTGAGAGACCCTTTTTAGCTTTTAGAGTTTTGATAGTACGAGCATGGTACGTGTACCTGAGAGACTCAAGTCCTTTGTGAACAACAGATGGCTGGTATTTGTTTGTTCAATGTGGATTCAGTCTTGTGCTGGGATTGGCTACTTGTTTGGAAGCATATCACCTGTGATCAAAACCCATATGGGTTACAATCAGAGACAGGTTTCTCTTTTGGGTGTGGCCAAGGATTTGGGTGACAGTATTGGCTTTGTTCCTGGTACTTTGGTTGAAATTTTGCCTGTTTGGTCTGTTAATCTTATTGGTGTGCTTCAGAATTTTGTTGGGTATGGCTTAGTTTGGCTTATTGTCACCAATAGATTGCCTTCTTTGCCACTTTGGGTGGTGAGTGCTTGCCTTGCCTTGTCTCTACTTGTAAAGCCCATTTGTCTTTCTTTGTGTTGTGTTATGCAAGTTTCAGTATCATGTATTGAGAGAAGATTGAGAATTCTGATATTTTTCATTTGGGTTCAGAGAGAAATTTGATTTTTCTTTTGGAATTTGAGAATTTTTTTTAACCTTTCTTGTGGTTGATAAATATATTTTGTTGATAGGTAGTGGCAGAAGCTTATTGATTAACATATTTTATTACCGAACCATCATGCTTGAGAGGTTATTCCTAATCTCTAATTCAGATCAACGAGTGGAGCAATTAATAATTGAAGAAGAAGAAGCATATGAATTGTCCATGCCATTATATCATTGTCTAATTTCTTTGATTTGTTATTAGCTACTGAAATGTCGTTTCAGTACCTAAAGCTTGTGAATATTTGGCCGGATGACCATATGCTCGAATACTTGAATTAGGAGGAGTTTTGCAGTTTGTGTCAACCATTTCATGCAGGATTATGATGACTTTTTTGCAGCTTTGCATTGCTATATTTGTTGGAACAAATGGTGAGACATACTTCAACACAGTGGCTCTGGTTTCATGCGTGCAGAACTTCCCCAAAAGCAGGGGTCCTGTTGTGGGGATACTGAAAGGATTTGCTGGGTTGAGTGGTGCTATTTTGACTCAAATTTATATCATGATCAATGCTCCTAATGAAGCATCACTGATTTTCTTAGTTGCCGTTGGACCTTCAATTGTTGTAATTGCTTTTATGTTCATTGTTAGACCTATAGGAGGACATAGACAAGTGAGGCCGTCTGATAATTCAAGCTTCTTATTCACATACACTGTCTGCCTCGTTCTGGCAGCTTATATGTTGGGCGTCTTGCTGCTTGAGGATCTAGTAGTTGTAAATCAAAACGTGCTCACAGTATTAGCAGTGGTTTTGATCATTATTATATTGCTTCCAGTAACAATTCCTATAATATTGGTTTTCTTCACGGACCCACCACCTCCAGTAGAGGAGACTCTTCTTGCTGAGACAAATAAAGAAGAAGCAAGTAAATCTGAGGATGGAGAAGAGGTCATTCTAAGTGAGGTTGAAGACGAGAAGCCTCCAGAAGTAGACTCGCTTCCAGCATCAGAAAGACAAAAACGAATTGCTCATTTGCAAGCTAAACTGTTCCAAGCAGCTGCAGAAGGGGCAGTGAGGGTCAAGCGGAGAAAAGGTCCACATAGAGGAGAGGATTTCACTTTACTTCAGGCACTGATGAAGGCTGATTTTTTGCTTCTGTTCTTTTCCCTTGTACTGGCTGCAGGATCTGGTTTGACTGTTATTGACAATCTGGGACAGATTTGTCAATCTCTTGGATATGCTGATACAAATATATATGTATCCATGATCAGCATTTGGAACTTTCTTGGCCGAGTTGGAGGTGGCTACTTTTCAGAGGCCATTGTAAGGTGCAACCTATTTTCTTTCATAGCAATGAATAATTTTTAGTGATTTTACTTCACCTAACTAGAAATTTAGACCTGATCTTAGTTTGACTTTTTTCTGCCTTGAAATTCAGAAAATTTGCCTACCCAAGACCAGTAGCCATGGCTGCAGCTCAGGTTGTAATGGCTTTTGCACTGCTCTACTATGCCATTGGATGGCCTGGTGAAATATATGTCACAACAGTGCTGGTAGGACTCAGTTATGGTGCTCACTGGGCAATTGTGCCAGCCGCAGCTTCAGAGCTATTTGGCTTGAAGAGTTTTGGTGCCTTGTATAATTTTTTGGCACTGGCAAGTCCTGCTGGTTCTCTAATATTCTCTAGTGTCATTGCCAGTAGTATATACGACTACTATGCAGAGAAACAAGCCAGCCTTCTCGGGCAATACACCGGAAATATGCTTCCGGTTTCTTTTCAGGATCAGAAAACTACCACTTGTTCGGGTTCCATATGCTACTCTATCACTTGCGGGATAATGGCAGGACTTTGCATCATAGCAATGGTGTTGAGTTTGATTGTCGTTCATAGGACTAAGAGTGTTTATGCTCAACTCTATGGAAGTTTTAGTAGAAGCAATGGATGATTGTGCTACATAGATATGCAGGTGCGAAGAGTTTTATTGAACGTATCTTGCGCTGCAAGCATTTTTGCTGCTCATAATCCTTTGGAACCAGCAGTCGAAGGCTGTTCTTCGAATATTTAATGAAACAGGCCGTTTAAGGACGTCTGCTACAAATTTGGATTGAAGTTATTTCTTATCTAGAGCGTTTAATTCTATTCATTTGACTCTTAAAATCAGTTATGATTTCTTGCAGATCTGCAGGTTTTTTTTCATCTGTAGCAGGATCATGCTTCTTTTGTTTTAGTTCACAATATATATCATTATCACATTTAATTCATATTTATCTTTCTGGTTTATATTTCCTTTCTAGAACTTGTTTCGATGCACAAATTAGAAGAGTTGACATTGATTCAGAAAAGGGCAATGTAACACAGGTATGCTTAAGATCTGTCAGTGCTTGGTGTTGAACCCTCAGGTTCATTTAAAATGCTCTTTGCCGAAACTTATTGTAACAGTTTAACAGAATGAATTAAGCAAATCTATTTTATTGCAACTACTCATACTAGGGCAAGTTGAGTCTCATTCCCATGAAAATGTAGAAACCTGGACGGTCACCTAAACTAAACTTGCTATTTGCTTTACAGTTGTGCTTTACAGATTTGACATTATGTATCCAAAGCTAGACACATATGGTAATGAGATCCATTTGCTGATACTGCTGAAGAATAGAAATGGTAAGCAAAATCTTGAGAATCCAAAACCATATGGGAAGTGTTTTATTGTGTGGATTTAAGCTCTGCCCAGTAAAATGTTTAAACAAGTCCAATTTTACATGGTACATATATGGTAAATGGAAGAGCTGAGGCATGCATTCAAAGCAAAATTCTCTATCTAACAAGTAATTGTAGGATCATTGTTGGATAAAAGGAAGAAGTTGGTATCATCTTTAATATACTTACCAAGCTGCCATTTTTTGTCACAATTTGCCATGTCAATATATTTACTGCCCCTTCCATTTCTGGAAAAATTGAAATATTTTGACAAAAATCCATGCTAAAGTCTTTTTTTTTTTTTGAAGAAAAAAAAAACTGTGTTTGGTATAAATATTTAACTAGTAATGCCAGCTGTCATATTCATTCATAGATGTAAATTTTAACATTTTAAATATAAATAAACAAAGAAATGTACAGGAAGACAAATCATTAGACGTTGGCACATTGGAAATTACCAAAAATTAAATTTTCCCATATTTATACAACCTGCCAACTTTTCAATTTCCATGCACTACAGTTAAAAATTAACCAAGGTTAGTGTTTTATCATATGAGCAAAATTGTTGTGTAAAAAGATATATATGTAATAAATATTTATATATTTATGTATTTATAAAATACCCACATTACCATTTATATCTAATCGATATTATAAATACACCCACAGATACATTTTCTAATGTGTGATAACTGGGTTTTTAATATTCTCTATTTTTTTTTTAATTTCTGGAGTTTTATTTGGTTCTGGGTGGTAAAAAAAATAAAAAAATAAAAACAAAAAAGGAAAAAAAAGGAAAAATCAAAATTCAAGTGGGAATTCATCAATGGCGTCTCTTTCGAATCAATTCACTGAAATGGGTAACTTAAATTGTCTCTAATCATATTTTCCTTTTATTATTATTTTTGTTACATATATGTTATTGCCACTTTATTCGATTATTAGCTGTTGCCAGACCCTTTTAGGGTTTTGATCAAAATTATTGAAATAGCATATTTAATTCTTGTGCCTTGTTTCATATCACATTGCATGTTAAGAATGCTGGGTTCTTTTAAAAATATATAAATATTTCTTATTTTTGAAAAATTCAAGTTAATATGAAAAGTGGGTATTTGCTCTATTCTTGTTTTCTATTGGTTTTCTTCAATTTTGAATGGAGGCTATGGTTTTTATATATATTTAGATTTTTTTTTGGTTTTTCAAGTGTATGGTGATTCTGATTAAAATTTGAATGATCAAAGAGAATTATGTTTGTTTGTTTGCTGAGAAATCAAGGAAAAAGTGAAGAAATCTGGAAATGTGTTTGCCAGTCATATGCCTTAACAACTTTTTTTAGATTCTAAGAAATTTCATGCTGTTTGCTTATGTTTTCTTGCTAAACGAACCGCTATTGGGATGTTTGTTTTATCACCTCCCATTGATTGGTTTCGTGATTGTTGTTGTTGGTTATGGATAAACAATGCTGATGGAGGTTTTTATTGTGTTGTTTAATAGTTTTACGTTGTCAAGTCTGTTATGCTTATTTTGAAAGTTCGTTACTAGAGTTTGTTGAATTTCAAAAATATTTTCCCGCGTCTTTTTCATTTCATTATTTAGTAGGTTCTCGGATTTAAGAGACGTTACTAAATATTAATTGATGGATCTCAAGAAGCATTTAATATTTGCTTCTTTGATCGATGTTGCTATTAAGGAAAATTATGGATGTCTATAGTTGTTTATGAATAATCATGACCGTGATATTCGGGATAATATCAAGCCTTTTATGCTTATTTTGAAAGTTTGTTACTCCGAGTTCATTGAATTTCATTACTGTTTTCCAGCCTTTTTTATTCCCCAAAATTTCATCATTTGGTAGCTTCTTAGATTATGAGATGCTACAAATGATTGAATTGATGGATCTCAAGAAGCATTTAATAGTGCTTCTGTGATGGTAGTGTTTAATAAGAGAAATTATGGATGTCTGCGGTTGTTTATGAATAATCATTACCGCAATATTCGGGATAAATTTGGCATCTTCATTCCTTCTTTGCTAGAGATGTTTACTTATATGCATTTACTGTTTTGGTATATTAGGGCTTGAATAGTTGATGCAGCTTCTTAACTATGAGTGCGAGAATGTCGGGTTAAAGATATGGATTTAATCTGGCTGCTTCTAGTTGAAATCCTCGCTTAAACAGAAGAAACTACAGAAAGAATCAAAAGTGACATGGAATGCAATAAAGATGAGGCCGCCAGGGCCAAAAAGCTTGCAGAAAAGAAGTTTGCAGAGAAGGATGTTGACGGGGCAAAAAAAATTGCACTGAAGGCCCAGAAGTTGTATCCTGAGCTTGATGGACTTCCCGAATTGTTGGTGACACTTGATGTGCATATTTCAGCTGGCAAACGAGTTAATGGTGTGGTTGATTGGTACAAAGTCCTTGGTGTGGAACCATTGGCTGATGATGAGACAATCCAGAAGCATTACAGGGAACTTGCTCTAATTATTCATCCTGATAAAAATAAATCGGCGGGTGCAGAAGCAGCTTTCCAAATTTTATCAGAAGCCTGGAATTTATTGTCTGATAAAAGCAAGAGACTTGCTTATGACCAAAAGCGAAACGGTAGATATGGGGAAATTCAAAATGTGAAATTTTCACCTGGTTTTCCTACTACTGGTGAAAAAAGTTTACATTATTTCTCGAAGAGTAATAATTTGGATGCAAGGCATCAGAAGAATGCTACCTTTTCCAAATGTGCCCCTCCTCATTTTCGACCTAAACCAAATACCTTTTGGACAACCTGCAATGCCTGTAAAATGCATTTTGAGTACCTCAGAACTTATATCAACAACAATCTCATTTGCCCCCATTGCCGTCAACTCTTTTTGGCTGTTGAGACTGCCCCCCCTCCTTTAAATGCTAATGGTTCCACCACTCAATGGGCTAGCTGCATGCAACAGCGGAATTCTGGTCAGAATACCGTGATAGGAAACACATACACTTTGTCTCCAGCTATGAGTGTGAGATCAGATCCATTCTCAAAATCTGGCAGTGACCAATGTTCAGTAAAACCATCTTCCTCAGCTGCTCAAGCTGCAGTTATGGTTCAGCCATCCTGTATGAAACTAAAGAGAGGTCGTGAGGAGGCAGCAGCATTGCTTTTGAAAGAGGATGCTATTCAAACAAAAACTCTCAATCCTAAGAAAGGTGGTTATGGATTGTCTTCAGGGTCCTCTAGTGTAGGTGCCAGCTCTGTGACAAAAGTAGGTGGGCTGAAGGAAAAAAGGCGCAAGGATAAAAAAACGGTGAATAGCAATGAAAGGGAGATGGCAAATCGAATTTTCACCGGAAATGGAGGAGTTTGGATGTCTGGATCTGAGAATGGTAGTTCTGAATCAGGGAGGGTAAAAATTGCTGGAAACCAAATACCTGGCTATAGGAGGGAGCTGCCACTGCTACAAATTCGGAATATGTTGGTGAATAAGGCTAAGAAAGAGATTTGCTGGAAGCTTGATGATTGGTGCCAGAATGCTATTTTTAAGCCATCACATGAATCTTTTAGCAGAGAGATAAAAGATAAGAACGGAGATAGGCAAAAAGATTTTGTGAATGGTGAGAAAGGTGATGCGAATGAATGTGCAGAGTTTGGAAATACCAAGACTGGTGTTCAGATCGAAAAGTCTTCTCCGGCTTCTGATGTTGAACCTGATAACAAGGATGCTGATCCTACATCAATGATTGTTCCGGATCCAGATTTTCATGATTTTGACCAGGATCGAACTGAAATGTCATTTAGTGAAAACCAGGTTTGGGCTGCTTATGATGAGGATGATGGGATGCCGCGTTATTATGCTATGATTCAAAGTGTGATCTCATTGAAACCATTCAAAATGCGGATCAGTTGGCTCAATTCAAAAAATAACAATGAACTCGCCCCACTAAATTGGGTTGGTTCTGGCTTTCCCAAGACTATCGGGGATTTCTGGCGAGGCAAATATGAAGTTTATGACTCTCTTAATTCTTTCTCACACAAGGTTAGGTGGACCAAAGGCACAAGAGGGGCCATTCATATCTATCCTAGAAAGGAAGAAGTTTGGGCTCTTTATAGGAACTGGCGTGCTGATTGGAATGAGCATACTCCCGATGAAGTTATACACAAATATGACATGGTGGAAGTCCTTGAAGATTACAATGAGAAGACGGGTATCAGTGTTGTGCCTCTCTTAAAAGTTCCTGGTTTCAAGACGGTGTTTCGCCAACATTTAGAGCAAAGTAAAAGGCGAACAATTCCAAGAGAAGAGATATTCCGATTCTCTCACCGAGTCCCTTCTTACTTGCTCACAGGTCAAGAAGGTCATAATTCACCTAAGGGTTGTTTGGAACTTGATCCTGCATCTATGCCTTTGGAACTTCTCCAAGTTCTAACAGAAGCTCAGCTGGAGGAAATGGAGACTGCAGAAAAAACTAAAGAAGTATATCCAGTGGGTGGTGTGCAAAATACTGAGAAAGAGCTAGTGAAGAAGGGCAAAATCATCGAGGAAAAAGGTATTTCAGAAGATGTTCATAAGAGAGTTGAGAAGGAAGCAATGGTGTGCCAGAGTAAGGAGGCAAGGGAAGAAAAGATGGTGGTGTATAAACGGAGACGGTAAAGGAAACGGGAAAGGTACCGGTACCGGATACAAAGGATATACAAACTCAGAATTCTGGAGTATATTGGCTTGACCTGAGTGGAAGAAAACACTCATTGCAGTTATTTTGTAACAGCCAGGATGCTGGGTGAAAATTTTACAATAAGCATAGGTTTCTCCTCTTTTGTCAAACACAGAAATAGCTTTTTTATTGTAGTTGAAACTTGAAACACAGTTTGGATAATGGAAATTCATAGCCACCCTTCTGAACAACTTATACTTTTGCAGCTTGACACCTTTATCTGCCCAAAAGCTACACATTCATTTTTCTCAATTGATTTTTGCTACAAATATTACATCCTGTAAGTCTTTATTTTCTTTCTTGTAGCAAAGTATCTCTTTAGACTCTTACTTTTTGAGTAAATTTCCATTTTTCTTTCTTTTTCTCATACGTACATGTGCCTTCAAGTGCATCTTAAATCAAATTTTAACTGTTTAAAAAAAAAAAAATAAATAAATTAGGAAATGTTTTTAGTTGATTTTGGATTCGGCCTTCAAATTGTAGTTGTGAATAGATGCATCTTGGAATTAAAAATTTGAGTATATTCAAAAGATAAAAATAATATTAAAAATTTATAAAATAAAAAATAAAAAAAATTTGATTTTAATGAGAACTTCCAATCTCTTGGATTCATCAATCACAACTTTCATATCCCGTTTGGGCTTTGGACATCATTGTTATTTATCAAAGGAAAATAAATAATCGCAGAAAAAAAAATTCCGACCCAAATATTTATGTTTTTAGAAGAAAAATTTAGAAAACTTATTTAATATATAGTTTTTTAAAAATACTTGAAAAATGTTATCAAAACTTTTAAGATTATCATCAAATTGATTCAATTCAAAAGCCTGTGGAGAGACAATACAAAACATCAGATAAAAAAGAAAAAAATCAAATAATTATATGAAATTCAATATAAACCCTTAAATAAATAAATAAATAGAGAGGGAGAGAGAGAGAGGGCGCAGAAACACAAGAATCATCTCGGCCGTACCTTATCCCCATCAAAATTCTCCCAAATAAAATCTCAACCATCCATCTAAGTTCAAACCCTTAAACAGTAAACACACAGGCTCCCACATCTGTCCACAATTCACTCATATCCCTCTTCATCAAAACAATCTAACAATCTAAACAAGCCAATCCACAATCATCATCATCATCAATTCCCAATCATAATTCATATTAATCCAAAAAAAAAAAAAGGACAAAAAGATCAAAATCCAATGGAGAACAACCAGCAAGGCCAATCCTCCCCATACCCACCCCAGCCTCCCTCCGCTGCTGCTGCTGCCGCAACGGCGCCGTTTCATCACCTAATCCAACAGCAGCAGCAGCAGCTCCAAATGTTCTGGTCCTACCAGCGCCAAGAAATTGAACAAGTGAATGACTTCAAGAACCACCAGCTGCCGCTCGCGCGCATCAAGAAAATCATGAAGGCCGACGAGGACGTTCGCATGATCTCCGCCGAGGCCCCGATTCTCTTCGCCAAGGCCTGCGAGTTGTTCATCCTCGAGCTCACGATACGCTCGTGGCTCCACGCCGAGGAGAACAAGCGCAGGACGCTGCAGAAGAACGACATCGCGGCCGCCATCACCAGGACCGACATCTTCGACTTCTTGGTCGATATTGTGCCTAGGGATGAGATTAAGGACGAGGCTGCCGGCTTGGGCGGCATGGTGGGGGCCACTGCCAGTGGCGTCCCGTATTATTATCCCCCAATGGGGCAGCCCACTGGGCCTGCCGGCCCCGGTGGGATGATGATTGGCCGGCCGGCTGTCGATCCTACTGGTGTTTATGTGCAGCCGCCTAGTCAGGCTTGGCAGTCTGTTTGGCAGACGCCCGCGGGGGCTGGGGACGACGGCTCTTATGGCAGTGGTGGGAGCGGGGGACCTGCCAATCTTGATAGTCAAGGCTAGGGTACGTGTGCTTTTGTTTGTTTGTTTGTTTTACAGTTGTTTTGGACTTTTTGTGTAGTTTAAAGTTGTGACTTTCTTTTAAAGGTGCTTAACTTTTCTGTTTAATTGGAATTTTCTGTTATTTTTGGACTGTTGTGATCATTCTAGATTTGGGTTCTAGGATATATTGAAATGTTGGCATGACTTGGTAGTGAAGTCAGGAAGTGATTAGTGCTTGCATATGGTTGAAGGACTAGGATCCTCTCCTAGTGTTTTTCTATCCTAATCTCTCATAGTGGGAAATAAGGGGCTAAGATTGAATAATCAAGCCACTTATTTACATTTAAGCCATTTTTTTCACTAGATTTAAAAGATTAGGTAAACAGCTTGACGAGTTTCTATAAAATGAAATAGATAAGCTTGTTGAATTTCTATTAGTGGTTATACTGTGAGAGACCCTTTGGATGGGGGAGTTTGTGCTGCCTACAATTTATTTGAGAGGAATTAAAGTGATGGTCAAAATCATACACGTGTTTTGTGGATTCTGCTGACTTGCGGTTGGTTAATCAGAAATGTTAATGAAAACGATGCACCCCTTTCACCTATCAATTAAGTGATAAATAGTTTGGTCAGTTTCCTAATTTTCTTCATTTAGTGATCCAATGCCGGTTGGAACATTTAGTCATTCGTCAGTGTGGTGCCGGCATCGACAAAAATGGTAACAGATAATTATATACCTTTTACTTGTTGCCGCCTTTCCATCGATATATCTGATATATTGCTTCAGTTAGCTTTTTGATTTTGAACAATTAGAACTGTAATTTTTGTAGTTACAAACCAACAAAAAATTGACGCATGTCATCATTTACTTGTGTTGAGCGTCCTTAAATACTTGACCTTAACTGGCTCCCAGCCACATGAAGCTATCTCAAAACTGAACTTGATTGATGTTTCCTGGCTGTAGTAGAACTCAAGCTAAACCTGAGCAGTGATTTTAAAAGACCATGGCAGGCATGAGCTTTTAGCTGGTTTCATTCCCTAACGAATTACCATTCTTTTTTCGATAAGCCTAACAAAGTACCATATCATCTGCTTGGAAACAGAGTTTCCTTCGCAATGAAATATTCTTTCTCCCCTGACACTCAATTATCTTCCTCACTTTTCAAAGAATGGTTTTCCTTCGATATCATGTACTTAGTTTAGACTTCCACAACATTGCTAATTGATTGGGCAATTATAACTTCATGCCTTTTAAGTGGTTAGAATTTATGGGAATATGCAATAGATTGACATCTCACTACCCTTGAGGTTTATTCAGTTGGTAGAAGGAGTTGTTTACTAGCTAAATATAGATTGTATAGTTTTGGCTCGACTTGAATTTGACCTGAGCTCAAACACTGATTTGATGTGACTGAGGCAACACCGAGATATTTAGTGTTCGATTCAGCTCTTCTATTTCTGCTAGATAGAGGCATTTCAGTTGCTTGAATATGGAAATTCTCCGGAATGTTATTGTCTTTCTTGAGATCTGTTGAATGTATAAAAGAATTTAAGATTGTTTGCAGTCTTAGTGAATAAAATTTTATGGATTTTTCAGTCTTGCATTTAAAATCTCTTGTTAAGCCAGCACTCTTGTTGTGATTATAGGGCTTATTACCGATCCTGACTATTTATCTTCTTTCCAATTTTTGAGATAGGTGCATTGTATAGGGGTACACCATACAATTTTTTTCACCTTACAGCCTCAGATTGGGTTAAGCAAGACTTCCTTTTAACTCAATGTTGATTTGGAATATGTATGATAAACTAAAGGAAGAAACATACAAATTGTTCATTTAATGTACAGTTGTTGTCAATTTGTAACTTCTTGCTGCATGTAGCATACTTGTTATTACAGTGTCACGTGTTTGTTGCGTCTTCTCCAACTTCTGGAACAATGAGGTGTTCTCTTCCTTTTTACACGGAAGAAATAAAAAACTGGTGTTTTCGATCAACATCTGTCTTTTCTGTATGTATACTTGTATGTGCAATTTCCCAGTTTCATTGCTACTGTTGCTGTATGCTGTTGTATACTCTCTGACTTTCAGCTATGGTTAAACATCTGTGTCTTCCATTTTTGTGCCTCTTGCATAAGGTTTAGAGCATGGGAAGGTCTTATTAATTGATTCTCCTGGGTTCCTAGGGAACTTTCAAATTGGATCAGCATTGTAATGTTATGACCTGTGATAAAATGCATAAAGATTATTTGTATGTACTGTAATGGAACAAGTTTTTCATCTTGCATATACCTATTCATGTAATATGTGTTGCGTAAGCATGCTTATTGTGAGCGAAATTGCTGGAACATCTGTGAATTAAAGGAAATGTGCCTGCCCTTGTCATTCAATGTTATTTCATGTTATAATTGTTAATCCCCAGTCATTATGAACTTCTCTTCGTCTATTTTGCAGTTAAACAGAAAACAACTAATATGCAGATGTTATGGTGCTGTGTGGTGCAGTAGAAAGGCATTGGAACCCCTGCCGATGCTACTTATAATTTTGCTTGCATCTGATTTATCAGAGCACTTGTCTGTAATGTTTATGGAAAACTAGATCTAAATCTGATGACTTTAATCGGAACTTGTTGGAACTTTTTAACTTGATTTCATGCAGCAAAAACTGTAGCTGCTGTGACTTGCCTAATTATATCTAATGTGCAGTTCTGGATTTGTGAATCATCTGTTTTTTTTCCCCCCCTCTAAATATTCTTGATTATTTATTTGTGTACAAATTTGATGAGAGAAAATTGAAGCACTGAATAATATGATAATCTGATAATCTTCACTAATAGCATGTAAGAAATCTTATTCACTAATATCTCTATAAAATATAATAAATGATCCTCCATAATCAATATCAATCTAATTACTTGTGGCATTCTGGGTAGTGTGAGCTTGACTTAGAAGAGCAATAGTCATATACCAAATGCTTCTTCCTGACATTTCTGTATTCTCTTTCTAGATCTGGGTTTAATTTCCAGTACTTCTTAGCGTTCCACCAAAATTTTGGGGAATGACATTGTGGAATATTGTAATCGTTTAACACACATCCATCGACATGAATGTCTTGGTAGCGAGCATGGAATGGTGCTTGATGCCAGTCAGTTTTCTTCCCATCAGATGCCCATCCGTCTGCATGCCATATACTTGCAATAATATGCATTGGCTGTGATGGGAAGCTTACTTTTTTCTTGATGTTGTTTCTGTGCACTCTGATTGGAACATTGTCCACAAAAAACCTGCAAATTTAATGTTATATCAGTCGAAGCATAATTAATTGTATTTATGTAATAAAGCTGCCTGTTAAAGAAGACATGCTTACACAATTTGATGTTCATTCCAAAGAATTTTGTAGGAATGGAAATCCTTCGTGGGATCAAACCAAAGAAGAATTTGTTGCTCTCTACCACCTTGACCATTTATGTACAAATTTGTGTGCAATTTATAAGGTGTTCCATTGTTTCCCAAGAACTCTAAATCAATCTCATCATGATGGCTCGAACGTGAAGCTAACTGCAAAACAAAAAAGTTAATCAAATATTCTGTGTATTAATGTCACATTCACATATACATATATAAACCAAAAATATCTCACATAGAAGCTTGTAAGAACTCCTGTAGAATTCTCATCTGGAATCTTCATTCTGATATGAAATAACCCAGATCCATATCTCATCTTTGACTCGAACCCAGCTCCTGGATTGATGTACATAAAAGGTATTAGGCCTGAATGTTCCTAATCAATAATAAATAATTTAAGTAAATGCTACTGAGTGTAATAAAACATATATATCAACCAGATTTTTGGTCCAAGGTAAGCTGAATTTCCCTATCTTGGTTTAGAAGCAAGGCACGATCATGTCCCCATGTTACATAGTAATTGTCATTGAAGCTAGTTGTATCAGCTATGCAGCTTACATGCAATGAAGTGACAAGAAAAAAAATAAAGGCAAAGAAACATGAAAGACAAGAATGATCCATCGACAATAGCAATGGCAGAAAAAAAAAATTAAAAAACAAATCACTTGATTTAAGTTCATTGTGCTGTCTGTATATTTATAAGGCGTGACACCTTAGGTATGACTAGTGTTTCAATTTTTATTTATGATGTTTAAAGGAATATCAGTGTTGTGAAGTTCTGCTCAATTAATAAGCTAATTTCTGTTTCTGAAAAAAAGAATTATGTATGTTAAAGAAGTGAGAAACTGAATGATGCGTTATAAGCTCAGCAATTTACCAAGCAGTTGATAAAGATGGTAATTAATGAATCGGAGATGAAGTAATATAAATCTTGATTCTCTCCTCATGTTCACAAATGGTGAAATCTATTTTTCATCTTTGTTCTTTCTAATAAACCTCAAAACAGGCATTTGTGCTACAAGAGTGTATCATGCATGCTAATCTAGCTAGTCATGTTTTGCTTCTTGCCTTTCGTTAATAAGTAATAATATGGGGTTTTCGATTTTGACGCATATTCACTTTACAAGAAATTAAAAAAAAAAAAAAAAAAAATGTCTTGGATGAGTGAATATGGTAGGTACCTTGAAAAAACGAAATTTGACCCCATTGTAAACTTAATATTTCAAGTAATCTTCTATTACAGCGAGTAAAACTTGTGTAGGCTAGTGGGCAAGCCATTCGATGCTTTGTCATTTAGCCGAGCATTAGATTCCGTGTTAGATTACAAGTCAGATTTGGATCTATTATTGAATTTTCTTGTGCTTCGTAATTTTTTTTATGCATACATCTTTTTTAAATTTAATTAATTTTATATTTTTATACAATAATTACTAATAATATATTTTTAAAAAAATAACCAAAAAAATTAACTAAACTCCCTTGTCTCAATACCTACCAAAATTTAATATTAAAAATAACATGTCCTAAAATAATATTCGTTACTCTGCCAGGCAGGGTATCAGTGGCTGGCACTACACGAATTTCTCTTACAATTGTTAGGTACGGAGGGGTCTCTCACAGTGAGACCCGGGTCATGGCGAGGCTTGGATAATTAGGGATGTGATGTTTTAGTCACTGGGCTTGTAGTGGGCTTGTAGTGGACTGATGCTCTCAATAATTTTTAAAGGGATCATGGGCCCCCGTTTCACGTGTAACAGAAGCTCGGACAAACTTGCGGAAATGGTTAAGAAAAGTAGGACCCTTTTCCTTTTTCTCTCCACTGTGAATTTGTGATCAAAGTTGGAGCTTTGAACTTGTGGCTTGTTTCTAGGCCACGTTAATAATAAAGAATAAAGACGCCTGTTTTGCCTCGACAGGGCATAAGCGATGTCATATGCACACCACGTCACGACACAAGAATTTGCAATGCTTTGTAAATATAAACGGATACAAAGGCAAAAGTTATCAGAAAAACAACTGATTCGCAAAACAAAAAAACAAGATCAAGATGGCTGCTAACTCTGAGCAGATGCATGTGTCCATCAACGTCCCAGAAGTAAAGCTCAGCTCCTCCTCCGGTCACCGGAAGATGCCGGTGATCGGGCTGGGCTCGGCTGTGGACAACATAGATGAAAGTGCAATGAAATCAGCAGTACTGGAAGCGATCAAGCTCGGTTACAGACACTTCGACACGGCTTCACTGTACGGAACAGAGAGGGCCCTGGGAGAAGCAATAGCTGAAGCACTTAAACTTGGGCTTGTCGCATCCCGTGAAGAGCTCTTCATCACTACTAAGCTCTGGTGCAGTGACGCCCATCGTGATCTCGTTGCCCCAGCTTTGAAGAAGTCACTTAAGTAATGATAATTAAGCTCACGTTCATTCATTGTTTTACTTATCTATTCTTGCATGCAAAAGCACAAAAGATTCCTCTTCATGAGCCTCTGTACTGTTAATTGAATTTGAGCTGACTTGAGCTTATCGATGTGCATATATATACAGGACGCTTCAGATTGAATATGTTGACCTGTATCTCATTCATTGGCCAATGAGTGCTAAGCCAAGTGAGAAATTACAAAACGACATACCCAAAGAAGATCTTGTACCATTGGACTACAATGGTGTGTGGGAAGCCATGGAGGAGTGCCAGAGGCATGGCCTCACTAAGTCCATTGGTGTCAGCAACTTCTCTGCTAAGAAGATTGAGACCATACTCGCCTTCGCTACCATCCCTCCTTCTGTCAATCAAGTGATGAGACTATCACTATCATTATTGTTTTTATTTATGGATTAGATATTGTATAATAATGATGACGTATTAGGAGTTGATGATTGTTGTTGTTAGGTGGAGATGAACCCTGCCTGGCAACAGAGAAAGCTCATAGAATTTTGCAAGTCCAAAAGTATTATTGTTACCGCATTCTCTCCTTTGGGAGCCGCCGGGTCCAGCTGGGGCACGAATCAAGTTATGACCAATGAAGCACTGAAGCAGATTGCAGAAGCTCATGGCAAAACTGTTGCTCAGGTTCCCTCACGTCGTTTTTTTATTTTATTTTTTTCGTAACTCAATCCAAAAGTTAAGAATTAAGGGTCTTTTAACACCCCCGTTAAAAGACCCCGTCACATGCAAGCTGACCTTTTCGAATGATCCTTATCAGCTAGTAAGATAATGTGGGCTCTAATACTATGTAGAAACCTATGTGCCTAATTCAATTAAAAAATTACCTCAAAATTTGAAGATTGTCCAAATTTTATATACTTTATCTGAAGTTCAATATCGTCAAGCATATTTTACCTAACCGTATTTACCTTGGCAGGTTTGTCTTCGATGGATAATTGAGCAAGGGGCAACTGTGGCTGTTAAGAGCTTCAACAAGAAGAGACTGAAAGAGAACTTGGAGATCTTTGACTGGGCACTAACTGATGACGATCATGACAAGATCAATCAAATCCCGCAGCGCAGAATGATGCCTAGAGATGATTTCGTTACCCCTCATGGACCATTCAAGACACCTGAAGACTTGTGGGATGAGTAGATAGATCTCTCCCTTTTAATATCAAATTTGTATTGTATTAATTTCTACTGCAATTAGCTCTAAGCATGTTTGAACGGAGAATTAAAAAAAGACATTTTATTTCTCTCACTCTTTTCTCATCGTAGAATTCTAAAAGTTAATGCATGTATAATATGTGTAATTAAATTTAATATTATCCACTATTTGTATGATATATTTTTAAAAATAAATGTACATATGTCGTAATATTATTTGTTTGTTATATAATTGATATGATATCTCTAATGTATTTTAGAATTTTATTCTTCTCATCAAGTAATGAATAAATAAAAAACAGTACTATGAGAGTGCCAAAAAGACCTTATTATTATCACTATGCACATGCATAGCATCTTCATATGTTAAAAGAATAAAAAGTGGTGAATCCAAATGGGAGTGTTATTAATAAGGATTAGTATGTTAGCTTAATAATAATATATATAGGAATATATTATAGATTATAAACTTAAATAAGTTATATATGTCCACCTCCAGTCATTATTGTTTAAGTTAAATTTGAAGAATACTTAGAATCTTCTAGCCTATTGCTCTAAATAGCATTTGGTTTGATGGGTAATTCACAGGCAAAGTTGTTTTTTGGCTAGGCTAGGGACCCTTAGTATATATAATGGACTTCATTCACTTACCTCCATCAGGAAAGCAAGTAAATTATTCTTCTCTTAATCTTTTAGAAATATAGAATAATTATTTTCATCATTATCTATTCATAAAAATGTGAGTAATCTTAACTCATCTCAATTCATGAATGTGAGTCACATTAAGAACATGTATATATGTAACACATATTTTGAGATTACTACACGTATTAATTTAATGATAATGCTTTGTAAAATTAATTTAATAATAATGCACATAACATTTTCCCACTTGACTCACATAATTTTATCCTTATGAGATAAATTAAATCTTATTATTATGGCCATAAAAATAGTAACTACTCAAACTAAATGATAATGATACTTTATTTATTCAAATAATTCAATATACATGAATCATGGCGGTTATGTTTATATTAACAAACATTTCCTTCCATGTATCACAAGTATAGAATAACATATCAATACTGCATGAATGAACTTCAAATAAGCCATTCAGGGTCCAAAAAAAAAAAAAGTCTCAAATACGACAAACTTTATGTGCACAAACTTAATTTTATTAAATAAAAGTAGTATATACATAATCAGAAATGAATGTAGCAAACAAAACTTTAATTTATTCAAAAAGCCCCATACGTTCAACACGACTACATTACAATTTGGCCGGTAATCCTTTAGTCATGGGATCTGCTAGCATAAGGTCAGTATTTACATACTAAGTAGTTACTTTACGCTTCTTGATATGATCTTTGACAACTAAAAATTTTATATCAATATGTTTGCTATGGTTCCTACTCTTATTATTCTTTGAAAAGAATATTGTAGCGGAATTATCATAATAGATTTTCAATGGCCTTTCTATAGAATCAACAATTTTTAGGCATGTGATAAAATTTCTCAACCATAATGCTTGTGTTGTAGCTTCATAGCATCCAATAAATTCTGCCTGGTAGATGAAGCAATTATAATTTGCTTACCACTCTTCCAAGATATAGCCCCTCCAATAAGAAGGAAAATATGTCATAAAGTGGATTTTCTAGTATTCGCACATCTAGGAAAATCTGAATCTAAATACCCAATTCCCTCAAGATGATCAGAATGCCTATATGTCAGTTTGTAGTCCTTAGCTCCTTGTAGATACCGCATCACATTTTTAGTAGATTTCTAGTGTTCCAATCCTGTATTACTTTGATATCTACTGAGTATGCCTACTACATAGGCAAGGTCAGGCCTAGTATACACTTGTGCATACATTAGGCTACCAACAATAGAAGCATAAGGAGTATTCTTCATTGATTCTTTCTCCAAATTATTTTATGGATATTGTTTCCTGATTGAATTTGTTCCCTTTAATAATAGGTGCTACAGTAGGAGCATAATCTTTTATTTTAAAATTTTCCAAAACTTTTCAATATATGCCTTTTGAGACAATCCTAATGTCCTTTCAATCTTGTCTTTGTGGATTTCTATACCAATGACACATGAGGCTTCACTTATATCCTTCATGTCAAAGATTTGGCTAAGAAAATGTTTAGTCTCATGCAGCAAACCCAAGTCATTACAAGCAAACAAGATATCATCTACATATAGGACTGAAAAGATAAATTTACTCCCATTGACCTTAAAGTATATACATTGATCAACAATGTTTTCTGTGAAACCATATGAAATAACAACATTGTGAAACTTTAATTACTATTGGCGATAAGCTTATTTTAGTCCATGTATAAATTTATTTAATTTGCAAACCAAATGACTTTCTTTGTCATTACAAAAACCTTCAATATGCTCCAAGATCCCCATTTAAGAAAGTGGTTTTCACATCCATTTGAAGTAGCTCTAAATCAAAATGAGCTACTAAACCATGATAATTCTAAATAAATCCATTTTATGAAACTGAAGAAAATGTTTCTTAATAATCTATGCCTTCTTTTTGAGTGAATCACTTAGCCATAAGTCTTGAGTGAATCACTTAGCCATAAGTCTAACTTTATATCATTCTATTTTATCAAAGAAATTTCTTTTAGTTTTGTAAATCCATTTACAATTTACAGTTGAATGACTTGAAGGTAATTAAACGAGATCCCAGACTTTATTTTTAGCCATAGATTCCATTTCATCCATCATTGCATCATGCCATAGTTTAGAATTCTCTCCATTCATGACTTGTGAAAAGGAAGTTGGATCTTGATTGAGTTCATAATTAAACTCAGACTCCTAAAGGTATACTTCATAATCACTAGAAATTGTAGATTTCTTTATTCTTAAAGACTTTCTTAATCCTATTGATTCATGAAGTGATTGAACTTTAATTGGTTGTTCCTTAATTATTTCCGTAAGAAATACACCAATAGATTCTTTAATTTCCTCAAATTCAGTATTTCTTAGAAATTCATTTCCACTTAGTTCAAGGTCTTCAAGAAATTTTGCATTTCTAGCTTCAACAATCCTTATAGTGTGTGAAGGAAAATAAAACCTATAGCCCTTGTTGTTTGCTGAATAGCCTATAAAATAATCACTAATTATTCTTGGATCCAATTTCTTTAATTGAGGATTATAGATCCTTACTTCAACAAGACATCCCCAAATGTGTCAATGTCTCAAACTAGGTTTCCATCCATTCCAAATTTCAAAAGTTGTTTTAGGAATAACATTGGATGGAATTCTGTTTAAAATATACACAATGGTTTCTAAGGCTTCACTCCATAATTTTAAGGGAAGACTTGAATTGTTGATCATACTTCTTACCATGTCCATAAGTGTTCTATTTCTCATTTTCGCAACACCATTCTGTTGTGGTGTGTCAGGCATTATACATTGTACAATAATGCCTTGTTCTTCGAGAAATTTTACAAATGGACTAGGCATTTGTCCCTTCTGTGTACCTTCCATAATATTCTCTACCCATATAAGATCTTACAATTATGATTTTTCTTTCCTTTTGTCTCTTTACTTCTGCTTTATAAATCTTAAAAGCATCAAATGCTTCTTTTTTATGATTCAGAAAATAAAGATACATGTATCTTGAATGGTCATCTATAAATGAGATAAAATATCTCTGATCATTTAAACAACGAGTGGAAAAAGGTTCACAAATATCAGTATATATAATCTCAAGAATTTTAATACTCGTTTTGGCACCTTTAATAGTCTTGTTAGCCTGCTTTCCTTTAATGCAGTCTATACAAGTATTAAAATCAGTAAAATTAAGAGTTTGTAAAGCTTTATCATTTATTAATATTTTAATTCTCTCTATGGAGATATGTCCTAATCTCCTATGCCAAAGTTTAGAGGAATTCTCATTAATAATATAATGTTTAGTGCCAATATTTTCATCATGCTTAAATGTGAGATCTAAATTTAATTTATATAAACCATTAAACAAAACATCATTGCCAATAATATTATTATTCTTATATATATTACAAGCTGTATGTTCAAAAACAAATTTAAATCCAAATGAAACAAGATGAGTAATAGAAATTAAATTTATAGAAAATGTAGGTACATGAAATGTGTTTTGAAGGTCTAAAGAAAAACCAGAGGCAGCCTCAGCACTTGATTGCGTCCTATTTCTTGAATAGAGATTAAACTAAATTTCTAAATTAAACTAAATTTCTAGAAAATATGGGTACATAAAATGTGTTTTCAATATCTAAAGAAAAACCAAATTTAAAACTAATCTAAAAGATCCCACAACCTCAGCACTTAATTGCATCCTATTTCCTGAATAGTTGCTTTACTCATTTGCCTTTGGTTTCCTTAGGTTGAGAAAACTCTGCATGATATTAGCGATGTGAGTTGTAGTACCGGAATCAATCCACCATGTATTCATATATTATTAGGGACATCAATAAAATGAGATTCATGACATACATGAGAGATAGATTTACCTTTCTTTTCCAGCCATTTTTTATATTTTGGGCAATTCTTCTTCATATGTCCCTTTTTCTTACAAAAGAGGCATTAATCCTTCTTGCCAAATTTCTTCATTGGCACTTGGTTCTCCTTATCCTTGGGAATACTTTTATCCTTTTGGTCATTTCCTTTCACATGAGTAGTTAAATGGGCACTTTCTAACTTCTCATATTTCAATCTCTATTCTTCTTGAACACACATGGTCAAAAGTTCATTAATAGATCATTTTTCTTTATGTGTGTAATATGATATTTTGAATGGAATATATTTGTTAGGAAGAGAATTGAGTATGAAATGAACTAAAAATTACTTAGACATCTCTATCTCAAGTGACTTAAGTTGAGTAGCAATATCCCTCATATCCATTATATGCTCTTGCACACCTTTAGTATTATCAAGCTTCATACATGAAAGTTTTTTCATTAGAGTGCTTGCCAATGCCTTATCAGGACTTACAAATTGTTCCTCCACAGCCTTTATAAAATCATTATCTTTAATAAATTTTTGGATGGAACCCATAATGCTTTTGCTGATATGAGATTGCATGAATATCAGACTTAAGCAATTTGATCGCTCCCACTTTTCTTATGTATCGTTATTACTTTGTGTACTTGATTCTGTGGGGATGGTTAGTTCATCCTCGTGAAACATCAAGTCAATATCCGTACACCCCAAATTTAAGAGAACTTTCTCTTTCCAGTTAGAAAAGCTATCACCACACAACATTGGAACATGAGTAGAATCACTGTAATCATTAGGAACCGCTGTATAGGAGAACAAAAATATATACATTAATACTATGAAAATTTTAAGCTCAATACTGAATCTACCAATGTAAAAATTCATTTTTAAATTCAAACTTTCCTATGGGTAGAGGTATATAAGATATTCAATTTACACTAATCTTTAATAACAAGACTAGCAAATGTAAACACCAAAATAAAAAAAAAATCCATACCTATAGGCATAGGAATTTTCTATTTTTGATGCTCAAATTACCATCTTATTCCAATTAAAGCTGTTTTAGTAATTATTTCTCTTTGGGGCCAAATAATTATAAATTAATTACAATATATTCAACGCCTTTCATATTCTTAAGAATAAAATCCTTTATAACATATGAGCAGATGCTTTACAAATATCATCGTATATTTGAAATGATGTGGCTTCTTTAAAAAATGTAATGATATTTCAAAAAGGCATTATTAGAACACGATATAAAATATATCAATAACTGAACAATAAGGTCTAAAGGGAGGCTTTGATTCCACATGTTAGCTTAATAATAATATATATAGGAATATATTATAGATCATAAACTTAAATAAGTTATATACTTCCACCTCCAGCTATTATTGTTCAAATTAAATTTGAAAAATGCTTAGAATTTTCTAGCCTTTTGGGATGGCAATTTCCAGGTCCAGGTGTTCAACCTTCCCAGTTTTGAACTCAGATGCCAATTTTCTATGCTGAACTCGGATTTAAACCCAATTTTTTAAAATCCGAGTTAAGGTGGGGTTCAACTCGGAAAAATCCAGGTTCCTGGATTTCGGGTTTTAACATGGATTGCTTATGAAATTCACCTATTTATTTAAATTTTAAATTAAAAATGAACTAAATCCAAATGGCGAATCAAATACAAATACAAATGGATGTGAAAAAAATCAAATACAACTATATACATTTTAAAGATACCATTTCTAATTTGTTAACAGCAATAATAAAAAATAATTCTAAACTAAATAAACTATAAATAATAAAATGAAAGCATAACAAAGCATAAATATTAAAATCAAACCATAAGAAAGCATAAATCACATAATCATGAAATGGAAGATATCAAATTACAAAGAGGGCAGATGAAACTCGCTTCAAGGATCGGTGTCCCATGAAGCAATGAATGGTGAAGGTAAGTTGGTTCAACAGGTATTAGAGCTGGTTAATGGTTGCGACGACGGCTGAAACAGCAGCTGGTGATGACAATGAGATGAACAGCCACAATAGAGAAAAAGAAACAGCTGCTGGTGATGACAATGAGATAAATAGCCGCAATAGAGAAGAAGAAACAGCGGTCGGTGAAGACAATGAGATGAACAACCACAACAGAGAAGAAGAAACAACGGTTGGTGATGACAATTAGATGAACAGTCACGAAGGTGGTGACTGGTGAGTGGTGAGGCTATGACGATTGACGGCGGTGATTAATTTGATTTGAAGAAGAGAAGAGCTAAAGGAAGTCAGAGAGAGGAAATGTTTGGTGGCAGTGAATACTGAATACAATTGTCTAATTATGTTTTTTTTTTAAATTTTATATTTATATTAAATAATTTTGAAAAATTAATAATAAAATTAAAATATCTAGTTTCGGGTTCCAGATATCCGGGTTCACCTAAACTCATATCCGAACCCAAACATATCCGGGTTCCTTTTTTTTGCATTTAGATTTTGTATAAATATTAATCTGGTGCAGGTTGAACCCGGCTCAGATTTTTCGGGTTCGTCCGGGTCCAGGTCGGGTTAAATTGCCATCCTCATTCCTCTATATAGCCTTTGGTTTTATGGGTAATTCATATTGGGAATTTCCTACAATTATCATAAAGCAAGTAAACCCTAATTTGCATAAGTTTCAATCTCGAAGATCATAGAATATAATGATTTTCACATCATCATAATTGAGAGAAGACATATCTTGATCTATAGCAATTTTCTTGATTAAGTTTTACTACAAGAACTAAATGTTAGCAAAATTGATTTCTCTCTTTTGACCCTTTTAGAGTGACCAACTTTCTTATGGATAGAAAATTAACGTGATATCCCTTTTATATGGGTAAAAAAAGGACCAATTTTAATAAAACCTTAATTCCCTATTATCCATCAAAGTAGGTAGTTAGTTTTCCCAATTGACCAATAAGATTTCAGCCCATTATTTATTTTATTATTTAAACCCATTTATGACCTATTCAATAATGTGGCACATGGACCACTAATAAAATATGCCAACATTCTCCCACTTAGCTCATGTGGTGCAGTCAGCTTAATGTCTTAATAATAATAAATGTTATGTGCATAGTAAGAGTTAAATCCTTACTTGTATTGGTCAAACCATAAATCATCATTAAGCAAAAACTAATACGGATCATAGTGGTTCCACCTCATTATTTCGACATAGTTCTTTTCATGTATCACAATATCAGTTTAACACTTAACATGACTAGTAATGGAAAATAAAACAATGACGATCCAACAATAATGTCTTAGTCAGAGACAAAACCTATTAACAATCACATCATCATTCATGTATATACCATTAAAACAAACAGGATATAAAAGAATCATAAACAATACTTAAATAAGCTTAGAGTGTCAAATATATAAAGAGCCTAGAAAAACCTTAAACATAATTCAATAATAGCATCCAGTAATACCCATCCTTTTAACATGTTCACTAAAAACCTTAAGAGTTTAATCCTTTTGTTAAAAGATCCACAATCATAAAGTTAATGCTAATGTACTTGATTAACACTCTTTGTTTCTAAACTTCTTCTTTTACGACAATGTATTTCAATGTCATATGTTTAGCACCCTTCGGATACCTGTCACTTTAGATAAGAAGATTGTTGTGGCATTATCATAATAAAATCATCTGCAGCTTTACAATACTGTCGACAATTCCAAGCCCTGAAATAAAATTTCGCAGCCATAATCCATTAACATTGGCCTCAAAGCATGCCAAAAACTCAGCTTCCATAGTGTAAGTAGCAATGACAGACTATTTTGCACTTTTTCATGAGATGGCACCTCCAACCATCATGAACAAGTAGCCAAATGTGGTTTTCTAGTATCCAACCGGCATGATCTGAATTTGAGTATCATATCATTTCGAGATGATCAAATCTCCTATAAGTGAGCATGTGATCCTTTGTTCTTTGTAAATATCTCAATACTTTCTTTGCAGCTTTCCAGTGATCCAATCCAGGATTACTTTGATATATGCCTAGCATTCCTACAGTAAAACTGATGTTTGGCCTGGTATACGTTTGAGTTAGGGTTTTATTCGATTTTCGGTTCGGTACCGAACTCAAATTTTTATTCGATTTTCGGTTCGATTTGGTTTAGCCTTACAAACCGAACAGATTATATCCTCAAAACCGATCGGTTTTGTATTTAAAAAAAAACAAAAGCACATCACAACCATCCCCATTCCCCAATTCACAAACACAAACAAACCCTAACTCAGCCACAACGCTCACCCAAACCAGATCCCGGTCAGTATAGTCCACTACGACAGAGCTACCACGACAGGCTCACGAATCAAAACCACCAGGCCCACCACGACAGCACAGCCTCAGTCTCGTCTCTCAAATTAACCCACGAGCCATAATTGTTGCTCACCGTTAGCTTGCCGACACCAATCAGCACGATAATACAGCCCACGGCTTCAGCTGCCCGTCGCAGCTCGCTGTTTGCTCTTTACAGTTAGTTTATTGGATTCGCTTCAACCAATTGTTGATGAAATTGAAAAAAAATGTGAAAATAAATGGATTTGCTTCAACCACTATTTACAATGTGTGTGTTGAGACATAGAAATTCTCTAATAATTCTTCTTATATAACTATGAGTAATATGTGCTAGAATTTATTAATTAATTATATATTTTTTAAAAAAATTTACGAGAAATGCTAAATGTATTAATTAATGCTAGCTTAGCTAGGACGTGATTGATGCTCTTTTGCTCTTAGCAGCTAATTCATGTTTCAGTTGGGGAATTTGTTAAGAGTGTGCAAGTTTTCTTTTTGAATCGTAATGGAAAGACTCATGTGCTAGATTTCTTTAATTTTCTGAAATTGCAATTTCTTCAACCTACTAGGAATGTGCAGTTTTGCAACATGTAGTAAATGAAAATTTGGAATGGCTTGTTCTCTGTGGGGATTTGCAGTCTTAATTAAGATAAGGACTGTTGCTAGTTGTCTTGTGTTTTTGAAACAAATTAGATTGGTTGTGGGTGGTGAAGGGATCTGCAGAAATAAGGGGACACAAGAATTAATGTTGATCAATGATGATTGCTTCGTTGAGCTACTAGTAATTGGATGGGTCAAGTTAATGTTTTGACGGTTTTTGTAATTGTAATTTTTGGTATGTTTTCATGGGGAAGAAAAGTTGATATTAGTGAAATGTTTTGTTTTGCAGTTAATATGAGGTTTCAAGTTTTCCATTTGGGCAAGGCTGCTTGTTATTATTTTACTCTAACCCGAATGGTTGAATTTGTTTATTTTTGGTCGAATTTACAACCCAAACCATATTGCAACCCGAAATTAACAACTCGAAACCGAATCAAATTACGAACCCGTACCGAATTTGAAACTGAACCAAAATAAGTTTCCAACCCATTTGGGTTGAATTGTTCAACTCGGACGGGTTGCAAATCGAACCAAAAACCGAAACGCCCACCTTTATATGAACATAAGTCAAGCTTCCAACAACGGATGCATAAGAGATCTTTTCCATTTGTTTGCATTCCAATTTGTTCTTTGAAAATTGTACAAGGCTAAGCTGATCTCTTTTCTGAATTGGAACACCACTTGCAAAGCATTTTTCCATTCTGAATCTCTCTAAAACTTTATTTATATATGCTTTCTGAGACAACCTTAATAATCCTTGTGCTCTATCATGAAATATTTCAATTCCAATCACATAGGATGCCTCGCGCATATTTTTCATTTCGAAGTTCTTAGAGAGAAACTCCTTGGTCTCATAAAGTAGACTAAGATCATTAGTAGCAAGCAAAATGTCATTAACATACAAAATCAGAAAGATAACCTTACTCCTACTGCCCTTGAGATATATGGACCGATCAATGATACTTTCTTTAAATCCAAAGGAAGTGATGGTATCATTAAACTTAAGATACCATTGTCGGGAGGCTTGGTTAAGTTCGTATATTGATTTTTTTATTTTACACACAAGACGCTCCTTTACTTCAGCTGAAAAACCTTTAGCTCAACCATATAAACTTTGCCTCCAAATTCCCATTCAGAAAGGTAGTTTTCACATTCATTTGGTGTAACTCTAAATCATAATATGCCACCAATGACATCCTAATTCTAAATAAGTCCTTTTTAGAGACCGGTGGAAAGGTCTCTTTGTAGTCAATGCCATCCTTTTGAGTAAAACCTTTGGCAATGAGTCTGGCCTTGTAACATTCGAATTGCCATTTGAATCGTAATTGGTCTTATAGACCCATTTACACCCGATTCGTTTACAACCTTCAAGTAATTCAACAAGGTCCCAAACATTATTGTGATCTATTGATTTCAACTCTTCTTTCATGGTGTCTAACCATTTAGCAAAATTAGCATTTTCCATGGCTTTTAAAAACGATTCTGGATCTTTATTAATTCCTAAATCAAATTCTAACTCTTGTAAGTAAACTACATAATCATTAGAAATAGCATATTTTCTTTGTCCTTGAGATCTTCTTAATGTTATTTCTTCTAGTTCAGTTGCCACAGGTTCATCATTGACGACTTCGTTATAAGGTACTGGGTCATTTATTTGTTGTTCTTGAAAGTTATTAGTGCATTCAACAACCACAAGAATAACAACTTTGGAAGAAGTCACATGCAAAGAAACTTGCACTTTAACGTCATGGATTTCCATTTTTTGTGGTTTCGTACTCTTACTAATTTCACCATTTTCAATGAGCCTAGCATTTCCAGATTCAATAATTCTCGTACTATGGTTAGGACAATAAAAAATAAAATTTGTACTCTTTAGACTTTTCTGGATAACCAATGAAATATCTACTGGTTATTCTTGAATCCAATTTCTTTTCACCTAGATTATAAATCTTCACTTCCGCTTGACAGCCCTAAACATGCAGGTGTCTCAAACTAGGTTTCCTTCCCATCCATAGTTCAAAAAGAGTCTTTAGAACTGCCTTACTAGGAATCTTATTTAACAAATAAGTGACGGTCTTTAACACTTCCATCCTCAGTGATAAGGGCAAAGATGAGCGTTTTAACATACTCCTAACCATATCTATTAAGGTACAGTTACGCCTTTCTACTACACCATTCTGTTTTGTACCTGGCATTGTGTATTGAGCACATATGCCATGTCTTTCAATGAACTTGGCAAATGGACTAGGGCATTGTCCATTCTCAGTATATCTTCCATAATATTCACCACCTCTGTCAGACTTGACAATTTTTACCTTTCTATCCATTTGCCTTTTAACCTCATTGATAAATACCTCTTGGGCATCCACTGATTGAAAATTTTCATGCAACGAATAAATATCACTATAGTATGAAAAATCGTCAATAAAGGTAATGAAATACTTTTCTCCACCAAAAGATGGAACGTCATAAGGCCCAGATATATTAGTGTGTATAATCTCAAGAAGCTGTGTACTTCTTGTCGCTCCTTTCTTACTTATGTGTTTTGTTTGTTTTCTCTTAATACAATCTACACAAATATCAAGATCAGTAAAATCCAAATTTAGAAGGATTTCATTCTTTACTAATCTCTCTATTCTTGTGTTGGATATGTGACCTAAATACTTATGCCACAAGTAGGCTGAACTTTCAATTGCTAAACCATGTTTAGTGCCAACATTATGATGCAAGGTTAATAGAGATTTATAAAAAACATTATCAAGCTTTAATTTGTATAAACCATCAGAAAGAATTCCAGAACCAATAATATTATTATGTTTAAACAAACTGAAACATCCATTCCCAAATGTAAAAGAATATCCAACAGAATCAAGTTTGGATAAGGAAGTTAAATTGCAAGAAACAGAAGGAACATAAAGAGTCTAAAAAAGATCTAAATGATGTCCATTGTCTAAAAAAGATCTAAATGATGTCCAATGTCTCAATGCCTTCAACTGAAGCTTTAACATGGTTCCCCATGAAGATAAACTTCTTATTGGGGTTTATGGTTTGTATCGTAAGGAATCCATGCATCGTATTTGAAGCATGAGCAGTGCAATCATTATCACTCTACCACGTGTTATAAGGAACTTCAGTTAAGTTTGATTTGAAACATACTAAAGCACTAGACTTACCTTTCTTTTCGAACCAACCTTTATACTTCTCGCAATATTTAGCGAAATGTTCACATTTATTGCAAAAATGATACTTCTCATTCTTGATGTCCTTCTTATGGACTTAAGTGGGTTGCACTTTCTACTTTGATGCTTCTTTCTTGCCCTTGCGGTAATTTATTCTATCAGGCTTCTTTTCAGCTCTTTTATGACCCATTAATGCTGGGTAAAATCAGGTTCGGATCAACACACATGTGAGAATTACATACTGAAGTTACAAGGCACATGGCATCGCAGGATTATGATTCAACATTATAGCATATAATGATATATCACGTTTAATAATTAAATTTTATAATGTGCAGACCTTTGAACTAGAGTAGAACTCTTCGTAGTGAGTGCAAATTTTTGTAACTTGGTAAAACAAAACAATATGTCTCAAATAATAACAATACAAAGAACCCAAAGATAACTTCAGTATAAAAATTCTCGGGTTGATCGGATTGGTGAAAATTTCATTTGAACTCAATCCGAGCCTTTAACTCTATTCAATTCGATTCGAACGTAATTCGGATCAGATTAGTTCAGATTAAAATCTCGATTTGAGATCGGTTCGGATCGAGTTCGGGCCAATTCGAGTCAGGTCAAATCAGGTTCATGCAATTTTGAGCTGTTTTTTTTTTCTTATTTTGAGCTTTTTATATTGCTTTTAAGACGTGTTTCTTAATTGTAGTCCTTTTTACAAATTTTCAACCAACAAAAAAAGGAAACTACAATGAAATCAAATAAATAAAAATTAAAATTAACACAATGTGCAAACTTAATAAAAGTTTAAATTAACACAAAGTCCAAACTTAATAGTCTTCATCCAAAGCATAATATCCAAATATTAGTCCATAAAAAACATAGTCTAAGTTTAAACATAATTAACTAGTTTCCAAAACACAAATCACAAAATTCAAAACACAACAAAGTTTAAAGTTTAAATATAAACATTAAATAACGTCTTCCTTTACTCCTCGCAAGCATTTCGACAAGTTATAACTTCAAATTCTTGTACTCCAAGTTGGAGCATTGATTCCCTAGAGAAGAATTGAAGAAATTATATACAATAACTACTTTCTTTAAGCCATATTGCAAATAAAGGCACATCAAACACAAACACAAATAAATGAACCCAATTTATATGATATAAATTATATCTTTAATTGAACATACCATATAATATAGCTTATAAACATACTAGAAATAAAATAACTTTGTAAAGAAATGAGAAGAACTTAGCTGAAGGTTGAAGAAAAGGCATGAGAGGAAAGAGTGATAATTCATAGAAAAGAAAGTTTCTAAGTATTAAATTCATTCATCATCCATTACAATAATCCATGTGCCCACTTCATAGGGAAAAGTATAAAATCAAAAGTAATGTTATTATAAAAATCCTTAACCTAAAAGGAAATGGATTATTATAATATTAAACCAAAAGTAATATTATTGTAATAAAAATATCTCATAATGATATATTATCACAATAATACTAATACTGTTCCAAAATATTCTAATTTGAAAAGCAAAGAAATCTAACAAAATACTAATTTTTACACCTACGTCTTGAATACACATGTATATCTTTAGGATATCCTACATCAATCCCCCTTGGTTGAAAAGAACTCGACTCTGACGAGTAGTGCTATAAATAAGAGTCCAGTAACATGGGATCAAGACGGTAAAGCTCGTCCTCAGTAAGCCATGCATCATCTATGTCAAGGTGATTCTTCTATTAGACTAAGAATCGGCGACAACCTTCGTTAGGTGAAGTCACAAATTGATCACCTAAGATATCTGTTATATCATCAGCAGATGCAGGTAATGGTGGAGGTAAGCGAGGTGCTAGAGCAGATGATAAACCTGTAGACATATCAGAAAAAACAACTAGAGGCTTGAAAGTACCTCAATAAGGAAACAAATCTACCACATTAAATACTAGACTAATAGTCAAGTCTGGAGGTAAGTCTAATAATTAAGCATTACTTCCAAGCTTTTTAAGAATGCGAAAAGGTCCAGTGGCTTGTGCATGTAATTTTTTTTAAGAGTGTTTGGTAAAGCGTTCAGGACATATGCGAACTGTAACATAATCATTTTCCTGAAATTTTACATGTCGACTATGTGCATCAGTTGCCAATTTATAATTTTCATTACTAAGGGCAATATTTCGTCTAACTTCATTATGTAATTCTCGCATGTGTGTGGCAAAATTAGAGGCAAATGCAGAAGGGCGAGAATCATGTGGTAAAGAGACAAGGTCGACAGGCTGACGTGGTGATATGCCATAAACAATCATAAAAGGGCTTTTTCCAATAGTTCTGTGGATAACATTATTATAAGCAAATTCAGCCATAGAAAGAACAAGATCCTAATTACCAGGCTTACCACCTACTAAACAACGTAACAAGTCTCCCAAACTACACTAACAACCTCAGTTTAACCATCAATTTATAGGTGAAATGTAGATGAAAATTTTAGGGTGGTTCCAAAGAGTTTCCAAAGTGTTTTCTAAAAGTAGCTAACAAATTTAACATCCTTATCAGACAATATGGTAACAGGCAGACCATGCAGTCTAACAATCTCCTTAAAGAAATAACTTTACAACATGCGAAGCATCAGCAGTCCTAGCACAAGGGATGAAATGGGCCATCTTAGAAAATCGATCTACCATAACAAAACAAAATCATGACCACGAGCAGTTTTTGGCAATCCTAAGACAAAATCCATGCTTAAGTCTCGCCAAGGCTTGTAAGGTACCCGTAGTGGGGTGTACAACCCTGAATTACGTTTCTTAGCTTTAGCTAGTTGACAAGTTCTACACTGAGACACAATCTTGGCAACATCTCTTTTTAATGCAGGCCAATAGAATATATCTTCAGCTAAAGCTATTGTCTTATCTCTACCTAAGTGGCCAGCTAATCCTCAAGCATGCATTTCCTAAACAAGTAAGTCTTGAAATGAGGTACGGGGAATGCATAGGTGAACTCCTCTAAAAAGATACCCATAATGAATAACAAAATCAACATGATTTCTACGGTGACCATCTAAAATATCCTGGTAAATTTTCCCAAAATCAGGACAAGAGGAGTATACAGATTTGATCTTATCAAAGCCTAATACTTGAATGCTCAAAGTATGCAAAAGGTTAGCCATGCGGCTAAGAGCATCAGTAACTTTGTTATCCTCACCTGAGGGATGTCTAAGTGCAAATGTAAAGGTTTGAAGAAACTCAACCCATGCTACATGTCTATCAGTTAGCCTTTTTTGAGACTGAAGGTACTTCAAGGCTTGGTGGTCAGAGTACAGGAAAAATTTATTAGACAACAGATAGTATTGCCAATGACAAAGAGCCCTAATAATGGCATAAAACTCTTTATCATAGGTAGAATACTTCTATTTAGTATCATTAAGTTTTTCACTAAAAAGGGCTATGTGATGTCCCTCTTGACTTAACATAGCTCTTATACCTACCCCAGAAGCATTACAAGGCACCTCAAAGACTTTAGAAAAGTCAGGGTGCCTTAGCACAAGTGCTTCAGTCATTTTTAACTTAATTTCTTCAAGTGCCCTAGTGGCTGCAGGAGTCCAATGAAACTCACCTTGTCTCATGTAATTAGTAATATGAGCCAGAATGGTGCTAAATCCTCTAATAAATCTCCTGTAAAATGGTGCTAACCCATGAAAACTATGTACCTCGGTCAAAGTCTTAGGAATAGGCCAATCTTTAATGGTTTTTACTTTTTTGTGATTAGCATTGATACCCTCAGCAGAAACTATAAAACCTAGGAAAATGACATGTGACTGCATAGAGGAACATTTCTTCAGGTTGACATACATCTTTTCTGTTCTAAGGGTGAAGAAGACCTGATTAAGATGATCTAGGTGCTCCATCTTAGACTTATTGTGGATGAGAATGTCATCAAAGTAAACCACTCAAAATTTTCCAATAAAAGGGCGTAGAATTTGGGTCATTACTCTCATAAAAGTACTAGGCGCATTAGACATACCAAAAGGCATAACTAACCACTCGTATAGGCCATATAGAGACTTGAAAGCTGTTTTCCATCATTCCCTGGTCTAATCCTAATTTGATGATACTCACTCCTTAGATCCATCTTAAAGAACCATTGAAAACCAGCCAGTTCATCTAGCATGTCTTCAAGCTTAGGAATGGGAAACCTATACTTGATAGTAATTTTGTTAATGGCTCGACTATCAGCACACATTCTCCACGGACCATCTTTCTTAGGAGTAAGTAGTATTAGGATAGCACAAGGACTAAGACTGTGACGAATGAAATTTTTTTTCCAAAAGTCCTTGTATTTGTTTGTTTAATTCAACCCTATCAGTAGGGTTCATCCTATAATGTGGACTGTTTGGCAATTGAAATCCTGGGACTAAGTTAATGGCATGTTGAATGGATCTCATGGGAGGTAATTGATCAAGTAGCTCATTAGGAGTAATATCCTGAAAGTTCTCTAACAAATTACTAATCTAAGGGGAATAGTCAGATCTAAGCTTTATAGTATTAAGAGAATTATCTTGGAATATTAAACCTAGCAGGATATTTGTGTCTTTTATGTCACACTCAAAATTTTTAGAAATTAAAAGTTTTATGCCATGTTGCTTAGGTCTATTAGGGATAGCTATTGGTTTTGTCTCATAATAGATATCCTCGGAGTATGACTCCATTTTGAGGTGAACAAGACATCTCTCAGTGACTGGTAAGGAAGTTTGATCTACCCAAGCAACTTTAAAAGGAAAAATGATGAGATTCTGGCTTAAGTTGAAACCTTTTAGCTGCTAATTTGGCTATGACAATCATAGTGCTACCTCCATCTATCACTAACTTACACCTTTTTCCTTTGCATGGAATAAATGTATGAAATATGCTTGTGTGTTTCCATGCATCATAATTTAAAGGGGTTGAGAGAATGCATCTCATGACAGCTATGGTTGGAGCAATACTTTTGTCGTTTTTAGAGGTATCTTCTAATTCTAACTCATCAAATCCATCTAAAGGCTCAACTTCTCCCTTATTGTCCTCGCAATAAGGGATCACTAATCTTGTGATCAATTATCATAGTGCGATCGGGACAGCGAGAGGCTGTGTGACCTCTAGTATGACAATTAAAACATTTTATTTGAGAAAAGTTAGAGTGAGAACTAGAGAAGGCAGGAGTTTGTCAAGGTGCATTACTGTGTGGATGATAATTGACACTAGAGTTAGACCCATTAGGACTTTTAGAAGTGTTTGACTGTGAAACAGGCGGCCTTTCTATAGTTAAAGGGCGAGATGAACAAGTGCCACTACTCTGAACAGGCATTCTCTTAAAGTTAGGATAACGGAGGTATCTCTCCGCTTCCATGGCCTTTTGATATGAATCTTCTATGGTTCCAGGCTTATGTATTTCTAGTTCATGTTTTATGTCTGTTCTCAAACTATTAATAAACCTACGCAAAGTAATTAGTGGATCTTCCATAATGTCACATTTTAACATGAAGTCATCAAATCGATTATAATATTCAGTGACACTATAATTAATTTGCCTAAGGTTTATCCATTGATTGATTAGGTTTTCTCTATGATGAGTGGGTAAGTATTTTTCTTTCAATTTAAATTTCATCTCATCCTAGAATGTGATTGGCTCTTGTCTTAAACGATTTAATTGACGTTGAATATTATCCCAATGTGTTCTAGCATTTGCAGTCAATCTTTATTTAGTAAAACAAACCCGTATGGGGTCTCTCATATCATGCCACTCAAAATAATCCTCTATACCTGTGACCCAATCTATGAACGCACTAGGGTCATCCCTGCCATCAAAGCTAGATGCTTCTACTTTGACTCGTTTCATAAGGTTATCCATGCCAGTGTTTATGTTCCCAGGATGATCATTATAAGAACATGAGTGGTTGTGCCGATAATGCCTAGTAGGCTCAATGGAGTCTTCGTCAAAGACTGGGATCCTATGCTCATGTCTAGTGGACTGGTTAAACCTATGATATTCGATGTTGTCACCCTCATAAGAAAAATTATTACCCTCCCTTTTGAATTTCATATGTGTAGATTGTTAGGTATTTCACATTGTTGAGGATTCTGAGGACTACCTGTGTGTTCTTTTGGAGTAGAAAGGATTCCTGCATAATTCTCATTAGGGTCCACATGCCTGAATTTAGGTGCCAAAGAACTACCAGACGCTTGGCCCATGGTGGAATCTTTTAAGGCATGTTCTATGGGTAGCATTCCTGGGTTTTTAGGACTCTGTTGGGAGACTAAAACATCTATAGTAGTTTGAAGACCTACTATTGAGTTTTCCATTTGCTGCATGGATGTCAGCATAGTTTTAAGGGTTTCTTCAAGGTTTAAGACACGAATACGAAGGTCATTTGGACTGGTTTCAGTGTCACGATTCTTTGTCATTTTGGTAGGCTACAATAGGGTTTGGGATTCAATTTAATAACTTTTCTAGAAGTTACAAGTGAGATGTAAGTTACCCTATCAAATGCAAACTACAAATTGACAGCAATGTAACAAAGTCGACGAAAACAAAGAAAAATGTTTTTGCAAGTTTAGCATAGATGCAATGAATCAGCAACATTGTTTTATATAGATATATTCTACGGTAAAATAAGTGAAAGTAATGCAATTTACTAAGACAACCCGCAAACTATAACAAAAGAACATCAATTCAAGGATAGAGGTACCTTACTGAAATTTGGCCATGGCAAATTTAAAATTAGACCTCAAAATTTTGTATTCTGAAAACAGTCCCAAACTTCAACGAATCATGAATCGGCCCCTTCCGGATTAGAAACTATGTAAACAGACCGCATAATAGTGACGACCATCTCTCAGTCACGAAAGGTGGCACGTACGGCATCTTCACCAATAATTTTCATAGATCGTTGATTCTAACAGGTAGATCAGCAGTTGGGGAGTGCTTTAATGATGTCAGAGAGATGTGCTTCGAAGGAAAGAAAACCCAATCTGGAGGTGGCAGGTTTTCGGTTTATGTTGATTTGGACTTATGATGGCTTGGGTGAAAGTTTGTTAGAGTTGGAAGTAGTCAGGCTGTCACATTGAATGGACTATAGAAAGCATTGGTGGGATCATGTTTAGGCTCTGATACCAATTTAATGTAGCTTATAAACATATCAGAAATAAAATAACTTTGTAAAGAAATAAGAAGAACTTGGCTAAAGGTAGAAGACAAGGCATGAGAGGAAAGAGAGATAATTCATAAGAAAGAAAGTTTCCAAGTATTAAATTCATTCATCATCCATTACAATAATTCATGTGCCCTCTTTATAGGGAAAAGTATAAAATCAAAAGTAATGTTTTATAAAAATCCTTAACCTAAAAGGAAATGGATTATTATAATATTAAACCAAAAGTAATATTATTGTAATAAAAATATCTCATAATGATATATTATCACAATAATACTAATACTGTTCTAAAAGATTCTAATTAGAACAGCAAAGAAATCTAACAAAATACTAAGTTCCATGCCTACGTCTCGAATACAAACGTATATCTTTAGAATGTCTTACATCACCATAACTATCATTTGAATTCCAATTCAATGGCTATTAGTTAATAGTAAAGCTTGTATATGTGAGTAAAGACAGAGCACCTATAGTTGAAAAGTAAAAGGGCTGTTACAATTTCTCTAATTTCTATTATACCATTACCATATAACATGTTTAGCAAAATTCTTCAAAGAAAAAAAAAACATATATACTTGATTAAATATAAAAAAAAATAAGTCAATCATAGCTTATTTTATGGCATTCATTACTAAGTCAAGTTAATAATAATCTTAGGCAATACCATTCTACCAACTTCAGCTTGCCTAACAAAAACCATTACAATGTTACAATTAGACTTAAAACTTAAAAATTTAACAACTATAATTATAGTTTAAATTACATCCTAAAAGTATAACATGAAATTATGAATAATAATATCTATTAAGAGTTACCTTTCAAATATCAATAAAACCAATGTCAGTGCTCACCATGTCCACCGTTGAAGCTTATATCTTAAAAGCTCTTTAAAATACAAAAAAAAATTTGAAGTTAGTAATTAACTTAAGTACATGTAGATGTTTTTTATAAAATAATAATACATTTTAAATATATTATGTATTTAATGTTTGAGAAAAATGTTACCTTCTTATAGCTTCATCTGAAACATCTGCTCCTTAATCTTCTCCTGAAGGTTATAGATGGGATTGGCAAAAAGTTTAGATTACAACCAATTTTCAGTATATATGAACACCTCAATCATAGTAGGGGTCAAAGAACACCTATATTAATTAATAACACGACGCCCTATGCTAAAGGCAGACTCAGATGCCACTGTGGAAACAGGAACAGAGAGGACATCCCTTGCAATTTTCTCTAATATTGGATACTTCGATCCATTCACCTTCCACCAAAGCAAAACATGGAGTTTAAGATTGTTAGGATCATCCACTAGGTCAATTAAGTATCTTTCCACCTCAGATGCTAATTTCTTGCCATCATTCTGAACATAAACCTTTTTAGCATATCTAAGGAAAGGGCAAGTAGCTTAGAAAGTGTCATCACCTTCACCACCAACAACCTCCCATCAAACTAATCTCAGTTGTAACATGTGGAGAAGAACTTGTACTACCATAACTGCCACTAAGAGCACTCTCAGTACACATCGATGGTGTAAAGCACAATGCACTATATGCATTATATAGGTCATTCAACAAGTCTTTTACTGCTTTGGTCATTTCTTCAATCTTTAAACTATCATTGAAAAAAATTAGCTCAATGATATGTTTAGCAAAGGATCAAGAATGGAGGCAACAATCAACATTTTGTTTATCTTCCCCGTGGACTCCCAATATTTATCAAATTTATCCCTCATATTATAAGCTATTGACATCACCCATAGATCCTTATTTAATTGTAATGCAGTCAATGAACTCAATTAAGCCAATAGTATCATAACAAAGATTAGAAGTCACACTCAAAGAGGTAGAAAGTATCATAACAAAGATTAGAAGTCACACTCAAAGAGGTAGAAAACAACAATGTGGCATCATAAAATACCTTAAAAACTTCAAAATTTGTTTAGTATTCTTTCAATCCTTGGGTTTAGGCAGGCCCACCCTTTTAATATTGTTTTAACTGGATTTTTGCTAGAATCCAATTCAAACCATTAAACGGCAGTTATTCTCACCGGATCTAGGTCAAATCCAACTAAAAATTTGTAAAATTTGTATTTGAAGGGGGGGGGGAATGGGCTAAGTTTGGATTGGGGTTTGGTTGTGTATTTCTACTGTTTGGGGCAGAAGGAATAACATAGGTGATTTGGGAGGTGAGCTTCAATGATTTAGGAGGTGAGCTGAGGTGATATGAGAGGTGGACTGCTATGATTTGGGAGGTGAGCTGAGGTGATTTGAGAGGTGAACTGATGTGATTTGGGTTTAAAGTAATATGAAGAGCTCTGTATAATTAATTTAAAGAGTTAACATGGGGAGTTTAAAGGAGCTTAGGAAATAGTTGTGGCGAACTTATAGATAGCTCCAAAGAGCTTATTCGGGGCTCGTGGTATAACTCAAGTGAACTCATATAAGGAATATGATCTGAACACCAAAACCATCTCAACAAGTAGAAAATAAGCATAAACAATAAAGAACACACAATATTTTATACAGTTCGGTCTTTTAACCTACATCCACGGGAGTAATCCTCTCCAATCTACTATGTACGTGAAGTATTACACGATTTGCTTTACAATAACAACAAACCCTTCTTAAAGGTTGTTTATGGTGAATAATAACATGAGGGAGATGTGGGTCTTATGGAGATTAGAGAGTTTTTCTAAGAAAATAATAATGGTAGAGCTTATTTGAGAGATGAGGTGTCAAGATCTTCCATGAAGGTGTAAAGATGGAGAAAGAAACCCTAGAAATGGAGAAAGAAGAAGAGTTTGCTGAATAATCCATTTCCCCCTCTTTTGGAGAACCCCTTGAATTTTATATAGAGTGTTCCTAAGGGTATTTTGGAAATTTTAAACACTTGGCACTCGATTATTGGTTGTCCTCCTTCAGATGAGGAATTTTTGTAATTGGCCTTGTGGTCCCAAAATGGTGATATGCTCAAGCAAAGGGAGCAAAGAAACATTCAGCCAACAATTTTCCCCTTTGTTTTATATAGGTGGCATCCTCCCGAACTGGTGGTCCGGCTGGTTTTTGGACCACTATAGGGGGAGCTGAGATGGCAGCCCTTCATGGCCTGTCCTAGGAATCTCTCCTTTCATTGGCTCCTTATATTCAGCAAAAGCAATATATTTTTTATTTTGGCATATGAGGGCACGTATTATTCACGTGTGACATTAACCACAAAAGACGTGATTCCAATTTAGCCCCTTTAATTACATATGTTTACTAGAGCTATCCCCCTTTAGAAGGGAGCTTATCTCCCATTTGGACTCTGGGCTTCCTCGCCTTCTTGATCCAGTAGTTTGTCTCCACCAATTTGACCCCATTACTGCTATTTGTCAACACTTTATTGGTCCACGTCGGCATCCATAATTCTTCTCAAATATGATCCCCCTAGTTTCTTGTGTTGAAAAAAATCAAAGCACAAGAAACTCAAAGAGAAATTTGCATTAGGGACACGTGGCAATTCACTGTTGAGTCATTTATTTTATCATTGGTGAACTTCTCAGATATTCTGGAGTGTGGAGCTGACCTTTCACATCAGTCTGGCGTTTTCAATATTTGAGCTATACTCAGCTCTGGCGATGATAAGTGCGCTACATTCATTGCTCTGGCGATTTCAATATTTGAGTTATACTTAGCTCTGGCGATTTCAGTACTTGAGCTATACTCAGCTCTAGCGATTACAACACTTGAGCTATACTCATGGCGATTAATAGTTGAGTTGCACTCTGCTAGCTCTGGCAATTTACTTAAGAGCTTTTTTTAGCACTTTGATCATAGCGATAAGACATGGTGATAAGTCTTGGTGTTATACACTAATTTCCTAGGAGAGGAGTTCTCAATCCCATAGGTAGGTAACTGTTGTTGATTTTATGCAATAGATGTCAGTGCGCAATTGTACACAACAAGTAATAAAGCGATAAGTATTAAGATCGTCTCCATCGGAATTGATGTTACTGGTTCTGCTACAGCAATCTTATTCATGCAATTACTAATAATTTAATAAAAGTAATTAAAATTAATTAACTAAAATTCAAATAAAATTAAATGACTATTAAACTAAGAATTCTGAAATAAGCAAATGTTTATCACAGATAATTAATCAATGGTTATGGTGTAGTTGGGGATCTAAACTCATTTAATAACTATTGACTTGTCTAACAATTTTTAGTTCAGTGTTGCTATAGCATCGGCTACAGCACTGAGCAGATTCCTAATGTATCATCATCTGTCGCTTGTTGGATATCTTATATCTATATGCAACCTAACAGCGACCAATTGTTAAGCCAACATCTAAATATAACAATATACACTCTTGGATCTATTAACCCTACAAGGTGAATCCCTATGTCTAGTTCATTATTAATCTTAGATCAAGCATGACCCTATTTAAGTTGAAATAAAAACCAACTAAGGAAAAACTAATCTAAAATCAGGTATTGCTTTGATTCTTTCCACTAAGCCGTCCCTGTTGAGGATCAAACCTAGCTTGTATCTCTAAATGGGTAGTCAGCCGAAATAGAGAATTAAATTGAGCATAACAAAATGCTACAGCAGACACACAGCAACGATAATATAAGTCAATTCATTATTAAGTTTGTTTATAACCCAACTACATTAAAATTTTAGTTCATAATCAATAAATAATTAAAAACCATAATCGGTTCAGCCATTGAATTAAACATCTAGAAAATTAAAACAAGAAATAGAAGAATCTAAGGGCAAAAGTTGAATCCCAAGGAGTTGCTCTTAATAATGTTACGATTTACAATTTTTCTCCGCTAAACTTCGTTGCAGCAGCCCCTTGAATTCTTATTCTTCCCTGCTTTTCTTTATTACGACCAGTTGTGTGTGACGGCTCTCCCTTCAAAATAGCCTCTTCTTTTAAAAAACGTGCTCCTTTTATGTCTTTAGGATTTTCTAAAAAGGCAAGTAGATCTCCATGTATCCTTAGGATTCTAGGAAATGATCTTTGACTATTATTAGGATTCTATATATCTTTTTTTTTTTCTAATAATGGAAGATCTTTTCCTTTAGATTAATGCATGCCACGTTTGCCCTATTTTGTTCACCAAATAATAATCATCAGCAGAAAATTTAATTGCTTGACCCGCACACATTCGCATCTATCCTGTTTTTGCGTGCTGCAGGGTTGCTACAGCAATAGTTGCTGTAGCAATTTCTGCCTTGCTGTAGCATCTTTTCAACATCAAATTTGATTTATCTTTTCTGCGAATCAGCTCTTTGTCATTCTTTGAGGCTCTATTGTTGTAGCAACCATTTCCATAACCTAAGCCTTTTTTGGTTACCTATAATAATGCACAAAATTAAAGCACATAATGATCTAAAATATATAAAATTATTAAAACTAAACTTAAATAAATACTTATGAAAAATGCAACTAGAAACTAAATAAAAACTTATCATTAACTCTCTAAGTAATACTAATTTAAGCCTAAAAATGTCATGATAACTCTCAATATTTCATAGAGTTATCAGTAACCTTACTGAAGGACCTATATGTTGGTTATTTGTTCATGTTCACAACTCTTGGGTAGCAATCAATATAAGTTAGCTAAAATAAGAAACGCTCAGGGTATCTAGAGCTACACTTTAAAAATTAAACACGATGAGTCATAAGTGGAGAAAAATTATAATCAATAAATCGTAATAAATAATGAGTTAACCATTCATTCTCAACCACATGGCAATAAAGATAAACCATTCATCCAATAAATCAACAATAATAAATAGGAGCTCATCTCGTGATGGTGAGCAAGAGTTAATCATTCAATCATATCCATGGAGAAACAATTGAGAAGATAAGCCATCCTCTCACGAGTACTTAGAATAAACATGTAATACTCATTATAAGATCTACCTAGGTGAAAATAGTTCAAATCATAATCATAACATAACTAGCACGCGTTATCCTAAGAAGAGATTTTGAAATATTTTTTGCTATCATGTAGACATCAAGGAATTTTAAAAATAAATCATGTCATAGTGGTGAACAACTGTGGTTCTTACCAAACCTTACAAAAATATGTTTGAGCAAATACATTATGAAATATTCAAATATGGAAATAAATAAAGAAGAGTTAAGAGCATAATACTAATAGTTATCCTTAGCATTCAAGAGGTGCACGACTCTGCTTTGGTGTTTTTCTCTTAAGTTCCTCCTTTAGTGTTTTTCAGAAATCCTCAATGGCATTTTTTGAGGAATCCTCTACAAATATTTCTTGAGGTATCCTCCTTGGCATCTTTTCTTGGGCATTTCTCGGAGGAGTCATTCGTGGTGTTTCATGAGGAATCCTTTTTGGTGTTTTTCTGAGGGATCCTTAAAAGAATTTTTCGTGGTTCAAATCTGAGAGTGTACAACCCAATCCAAGCTAGGCAACACTACGAAAACATTTTATAGCGCTCCTCACAAACAGCGCCAACTGTTTTAACTAGATTTTCACTAGGATCCGATCCGAACCATTAAGCTGCGGTTGTCCTCACTGGATCCAGGACAAATCTGAATAAAAACAAGTAAAATTTGTATTTGGAAGGGGGAGAATGGGCTAAGTTTGGATTAGGGTTTAGGTGTGTATTTCCACTGTTTGGGGCAAGAGGAATAACTGAGGTGATTTGGGAGGTGAGCTGAGGTGATTTGGGATGATTTGGGAGGTGAACTGATGTGATTTGGGTTTAAAGTAATATGAGGAGTTATGTACAATTAATTTAGAGAGTTAACATGAGGAGTTTAAGGGAGCTCAGGGAATAATTGTGGCGAACTTGAGGATAGCTCGAGAGAGCTTATTCGGGGCTCGTGGTATAACTCAAGCGAACTCATATAGGGAATATGATATGGACACCAAAACTAACACAACAAGTAGAAAATAAGCATAAACAATAAAAAACACACAATATTTTATGTGGTTCGGCCTTTTGGCCTACATCTATGGGAGTAATCTTCTCCAATCTACTATGTATGTGAAGTATTACATGATTTGCTTTACAATAACATGTATTACATGATTTGCTTTACAATAACAACAAAACCTTCTTAAAAGCTGTTTATGGTGAATAATAAAATGAGGGAGATGTGGGTCTTATGGAGATTAGAGAGTTTTTCTAAGAGAATAATAATAGAAGAGTTTATTTGAGAGATGAGGTGGTCAAGATCTTCCATAAAAGTGTAAAGATAGAGAAAGAAACCCTAGAAATGGAGGAAGAAGAAGAGTTTGCTAAATAATCCATTGCCCCCTCTTTTAGAGAAACCCCTAAGCTTTGTATAGGAGTGTTCCTAAGGGTATTTTAGGAATTTTAAACACTTGGCGTTCAATGATTGGCTATCCTTCCTCAGGTCAGGACATTTTTGTAATTGGCCTTGTGGTCTCAAGATGGTGACATGCTCAAGCAAATGGAGCAAAAAAACATTAAACCACCAATTTCCCCCTTTGCTTTATACAAATGGCATCCTCTCCAACTGGTGGTCCTACTAGTTTTTGGACCACTACAGAGGGGGGCTGAGAATGCAGCCCCTCATGGCCTGTCCTAAGAATTTCTCCTCTTAATGGCTCTTTATATTAAGCAAAAGCAAGATATTTTCGATTTGGCATATGAGGGTAGGTACTATTCACGTGTGACGTTAACCATTAAGGACATGATTCCAATTTAGCCTCTTTAATTACATATGTTTATCGTAGCTATCCTCCCTTAGAGGGGAGCTTATCTCCTAACTGGACTCTGGGCTTCCCTGCCTTCCTAATCCAGCAGTTTGTCTCAACTAATTTGACCCCATTCCTGCCACATGTCAACATTTTAATGGTCCACGTTGGCATCCATAATTCCCCAAACAAATATTATTTTCTTTCTCAAGAAAGTATGACTTATAAGGATTATCCACTTCTGGCATTCTATCAAATGCCGCTTGAAACTTTAACTAGTCATTAACATTAAATAGGTGGAATTCCACCTAGTAGGACAAACCAAAATGACAGTTTCGTTCGAGCCTTTCACCTATGCAACACATTATTTAAATGTCTGCACCCTCATGGCAGAGGATATCACATGCTTCACATCATTTCAAATTGTGGCAACACTAGCATGCAACTTATTCAACCATAAAACAACAATCAAATTCAAAATATGTGCATAACAATGCACATGGATATACTGTCCCGTCAATACCAAGTGCATCATCATTCTTCTAAGCAACCAATTGCATATTGACATTACTAACAGCAACATAATTTGCAGTGGCATTATCAACAGTTATTACAAACAATCCCTCTATCCCCTAGTCCTGCAAATAAGCTACATTCTTTTTGCCGATCGTTTTTCCTCTATGATCTTCAACCAAGCTAAAACCAATAATCCTCTTATTCAAACACTAGTCACTATCAATAAAATGAGCTTTGATCACCATGTAACTCATGTTTTGATTGAAAATCCATATATCAGTTGTAAGAGACACTTACTGCTTGTTGTCACAAATCAAACTCTTTAATATTGTCTTTTTCTCTAAAAATAAATCCATAACATCCCTACCAATAGTTCTTCGAGATGGCATAACAAACTGCGGAATAGCTACACAGCAGAAATGCCAAAATCTTTTGTTATCCACAAAACTAAGCGGTAACTCACCCATAATAATCATTAGTGACTGTCCTTCTACAAGCGTCTTGACTTTATCCTTTAGCCAAAACCATAATACTTGCATTTCCTTCTCCACCCTCAGCTGTGAAAGTTTGTTGACTTCCACCTTATTGTTCCTAGAATGTCTTTATGCAACACAGGTCTTTATATGATTTCTCATATTTGTAATCCCATCAAGCCTTGAATGACGTTGATATTGTCTACCACAATAATTGCACTTGCATTTGTTTGGATTGTAAAGTATAATGATTCCACGTGTAAGATATTTTCTTCATTAGTGGTTTTTTCCGCTTTGCCTTTTTCCTTTCCCTTTCGAGTTCCTTCCATTTGTATACTTTGTTCTTCATCATCACTTATCGAATTCGATATTGAGTGTCCAGTCATCTGAACATACAAAACTAGTAATCATTAATTCAAAAATCAAAACATAAAAATATTATTACCATAATCTAATTAGTATAACAAATCAATTCAAAAATTTATTAATTTAATTTTATGACATCGTTTAATTCGAAATTTCCTTCCTAATATTTCTATATGATTAATTGATTAGGTGTATAACTGTATATGTAAATATTCAAATTTGTTCATACTCCATAATAGAAAAGCAAGAAATTAATGATTAATTAATTTATAATATCCAATCCTATATAAATAATCCAATTATCCATTTCCCATAATAATAGGCCATTATTTTCATATCTATCTCTCAATTCTTATTATAAAACCTTAAATTTCATGCCCACATTACATGTACTTACTACTTAATGACTTAACGTAAACTTAGCATACAATTAATTGATTGAATTAGTTAATTTTTGTTGTAATTGAAGCTATTGCAGTCTGCAGCACATATCATATATAACTAAATATTTATTTTTAATATTTAATCTACCTAATCTATTCATATAAAAAAAATCAATTATTAACCATTAACAATCAAAAAAATCCAATACAAGAACTTTTTTTTATTTTATTATTAAAATTGAACAATACATATTATTAACAATTACTAATTAACAATTTATTTTAACATAGAATGTATAATATATTACACATTACAGCTAGTCAACTATATAGTATATCCCATCTAAGCTTCAAAAGAGAAATTCGGGTTGCCACTTGCTAGGTTTGAACTTCAGATGGAGTTTGGAGGAAGTTGGTGATGTAGAGGCATGGAGCAGCAAATTTGGTAGGCAATAGTAGTAGATCCAATGCTGAGGAGCAGGTTCGGTTGGCGTCGGCAGTGACTATGAGCAAAATGGGTTTGCTACGTCTAGTGGCACCACAGCCGCTTTCTTCTCTAATGTGTGAGTGTGTGTCAAACCTTGTGTGTTGATAACTCTATGAAATGAGAGTTATCATAGCGTATTTAGGCTTAAATTAGTATTAATCAGAGAGTAAATGACAACTTTTATCTCATTTTTAGTTTCATTATAAGCATGAGCATCTATTTAGATTTAATTTAATAAATTAAGGTGTTGAAGGCCATTTTATGCTCTAATTTTGTGCATTATTGTAGGTAACCAAAAAGCTTAGGTTATAGAGATGGTTGCTGCAACAATAGAGTTGCAGAGAATGACAAAGAACTTAATTTCAGAAGAAATAAATCAAGTCTGCAGCAGAGATGATGTTGCAGAAATTGCTGTGGCAGAAGTTGCTGCAGCAACCCTGAAGCACGCAAAGACAGGATAGATAAGACTTCATGCAGATTAAACAGTAAAATTTTCTGCAGCTGATTATTTTATTGTCATTAATTTGTGAAATATATATATATACACGCACATGACATACAGCAAAAAGAAAAGAAAAGATCTTCATTGATTGATAAAAGATATGAATGTATATTCCTAGAATCCTAAGGATTGTAGAAGATCTCATTGCCTTTTTTGGAAACCCTAATTCAATGATTATAAAAGAGCAAGTTTGCAAGAAAAGAAAAAGGAGGACCTATCACACAATTAAAAAAAAAGAAAAATAACATTAAAAAAAAAGAGATTTGAGGGCGGAAGCAAAAGATTTTAGTGAAGAAGAAGGGAGAATCGCAAAATAATAAGGGAGAGACATCTTGATCTTTGCGAATTTCTACTTTTATCCTTTATTTGCTTATTTTTTCTTTTCTTTGGGATGTATTTGATGGCTAGAACGAATATTATTGCTATTTCTTTATTAATCATGAACGAAATTTTAATGTAGTTGGTTTTAAACAAGCTTGATAATTTATTGACTTATTATCGTTGCTTTGTGTCTGCTGTAGCATTTTGTTTTGATTATGCTTAATTCAATTCCCTATTTCGGCTGATTACCCATTTAATGGATACAAGTTAAGAGAGATCCTAAAAAAAGACTACTTAGTGGAACAAATCAAAGCAATACATGGTTTTAGATCGGGTTTCCTGAGTTAATTTATTATCAACTTGAATAGGGTCATGCTTGATTTAGAATCATAAAGCACTAGACATAGGGATTCACCTTGTAGGGTTAATAGATTCTAATGTGTATAATGCTATGTCTAATGTTGGCTTAACAACTGATCACTGTTAAGAAGCATATAGATATAAGATATCCAACAGGCTACAGTTGAGGATACATTAAGATTCTGCCAAGTACTGTAGAAGATGCTGTACGTAAATTCCAGAATAGTCAGTAGTCATTAAGTGAGTTTACACACCCAACTACCTATTTGCTATTGAATATTTTCTTGTGCTTGACGTTTGTTTTTATTCACTGCCTTTTATTTATTGCTTAATTAGTTTCATTAGATTTTTAAGTTCATCAATTTAATTTAGTTTTATTTAATTAAAACTTTAAAACTACACCGATAACATTGCTGTAGCAAGATCGATAACATCAATCCCTAAGAAAACGATCTCAATACTCACACTTTATTATTTGTTGTGTTCACTTGCACACTAACACCTATTGCATAAAATTAACAACAAGTTTTTGGTGCCGTTGCCAGGATTGATTGCTTAATGTGTTTTGTGAATTCAATTTTATTTTGTGCCAACTTTAGTTTTTTTTAATTTGTTTGTTTGCTGTGTTGTCAAAATTGCTCTAGCAACCTTTGCATGCGCAAGTTCAAACCTGTTGAATTCCAGTTTGATCTAGAAATTGAACGAACTACAAGGAGGCTGAGAAGAGAGCATAAAGGTATAAGAATTGTTGAAAACATGGCTGGTATCTAGAATATGGGAGATAATTTGATCAATGCTCAAGGAGTTGAAGAAGGACCGAATGGGCAGAATGGTTATGGGCAACCAAAAAATAACAACATCATCGTTATGGTTGATGTTAGAAACTGAGCTATTAAAGATTATGCAGTGTTGATCCCTCAAGCCATACATCCGGAAATAGTTAGACCTAAAGTTCAAGCTGATCAGTTTGAGCTCAAACCCATGATGTTTCAGATGTTGTAGATAATAGGACAATTCAATGGATTGCCATCAGAGGATCCTTATCTCTACCTCAAATTATTCTTGGAAGTGAGTGATGCTTTTAAGATTGCTAGAGCATCACGGGAAGCATTGAGGTTGAGACTTTTTCCATTTTCCTTAAGGGACAGCGTAAGAGCTTGGTTGAACTCGTTACCACCTGATTCTATTGCAACATTGAATGACTTGGCTGACAAGTTTCTAATGAAGTACTTTCCACCCACCAAGAATACAAAGTTAAGGAATGAGATTACATCTTTCCACCAAATTGAAGATGAAAGCTTGTATGATGCATGGGAAAGATTCAAGGAGTTGCTTCGGAAATGCCCTCATCATGGTATTCATTGCTGTATACAATTGGAAACTTTTTACAATGGTCTGAACCCAAGTACTAGATTGATGGTAGATGCTTCAACAAATGGGGCTTTGTTAGTCAAGTCTTATAATAAAGCTTATGAAATTTTAGAAAGGATAGCCAACAACAATTATCAATGGCTATCTACCAAAAAAACTACAACAAGAGGACTAGCAAGAGTTCACAATATTGATGCCTTGACAGTACTATCAGCCCAAGTAACCTCATTGACGAATATGGTGAAGGCTATGTCCACTGCTCCATCAACTGTTAGCAAAATTGCTGAAGTATTCTGTGTTTATTGTAGAGAAGGGCATTTGTTCTATTATTGTCCGGGGAATCCTACCTTAGTCAACTATGTGGATAACTACAACAGTTAAAGCTAGGATAACCCTTATTCAAACACTTACAACCCTAGATGCAGGCAACATCCAAACTTCTCATGGAGCAATCAAAATCAGTGTTAATATATTGCAGCATCCAGTGCATAGAACAGACTTGCTCAACCACTTGGATTTCATTAGCAAAATCAAAGGCAAAGCAACACCAGCAATGATCAACTCAGCCACCTTGAAGCTTTGATTAAGGAATACATTGTAAAGAATGAAGCAATCGTCCAAAGTCAAGTCACATCATTGAGAAACTTAGAGAATCAAGTGGGGCAGCTTGCTACAGTATTGAGCAGCAAACCTCAAGGCAGTTTACCCAACAATATAGAGGTCTTAAGAAGAGAAGGGAAAAAGCACTGCAATGTGATTAACTTAAGATCTGGAAAGGATGTTCACGTCCTTGTTGGTGTACCAAAAAGAAGAGTTGAGCCCACTTCAATTTAAGAAGAAATTCAAGATAAAGAGGAGCCCCAACCCATCACCTCACAGCACACTGGTGAGAACAACAAGGCTACAGCATCTGCAGAAAATAGTGATCCAACACCTGTTGAAGAAGATGTTGCAGCACTAGTCCAGAACATGGCAAAGGAGAATCAGTTCGCACAGCCTATTGTAGCTCAACAGTTTAGGAACCCACCACCCTTTCCTCAAAGATTTTAAAAATAGAAACAAGAAACAATTCAACAAATTCCTAGAAGTGCTAACGCAGTTGCACATTAACATCCCTTTTGTTGAAGCTCTAGAGCAAATGCCAAATTTTGTGAAGTTCTTAAAGGATATTTTAACAAAGAAAAGAAGGCTAGGGGAATTTGAAACCGTTGCTCTAACACAAGAAAGCAGCCAGAGGCTTCAGAATAGGATGCCTTAGAAACTGAAGGATCTAGGAAGCTTTACAATTCCATGTTCTATAGGCAACAGATATAGTGGTAAAGCACTTTGTGATTTGGGAGCCAGCATCAATCTCATGCCATATTCTGTGTTCAAGAAGTTGAGGGATGGAGAAGCTAGACCAACAACAGTTACTTTATAATTTGCTGACAGATCTCATGCTTATATAGAAGGCAAGATTGAAGATGTACTAGTAAAAGTGAATAAGTTTATTTTTCCAGTGAACTTTATAGTATTGGACTTTGAAGCAGACAAAGAAGTACCTATCATTTTAGGTAGACCCTTTTTAGCCACAAGCAGAACTCTAATTGATGTAGAAAATGGGGAACTAATCATGAGGGTTAATGATCAGCAAGTTACATTCAATGTACAAGAGCCCATAAAGAGTCCTGATGTAATTGAATATTGTAATTTTGTCAGTGCAGTGGATGTTACTGTAGCAGAGAGATTAAACACTTGCTGCAACAAGAGAGAAATCAAAGCTGCAACATTTGATGAACTTGAGGAATTTAAGGTTAATGGGCAGAGAGTGAAGCACTACATGGGAGCTGCTGTGAATAATCCAAGGGAGTATATGTTCTTAAAGGATCCAGGTTGAACAATCAAGGAAGTTCAGGCTAAAGGACCTAAAACTAAGCGCTAATTAGGAGGCAACCCAATGAGGGAAGTGATTTTAAAGTACTTTAGTTTAATTTTGATTGTTTAGTTATTTTATTAATTTAAGCAATTAATTTTTATGTTTTTTTTTGTTGTTTTATGGTCATTACATTATCATGAATCAAAAACTAAGAGTGAAAAATTTGAATGCAAGACTTGAATGGAGAGGAAAATTTGACAATGTCAATTGTGAGAAAATGCTGCAGCATCGCTTGTAGCCCCAGAAGAACCAGAGCCAAAGAGAACAAATTCAAATCTGCCCAAATCTAAAGAAGTTGCTGGAACTCCACCAATTAGTCAAAGCAAAGGCACAAAGAAAAAGACAGCAGCTCAACCAAGTTCACAGAAAAAGAGCTTAAAAAGTGGAACTAAGAATAAGTAAACCTACAAAACTAATGCTGCAGCAACGGTTTCAACATCAGAGAAGTCCCCCTTTCCTGTTCAAGATTATTATGCAATTTCTGAAACTTTTCTTTTTATTTCGTATTACTTGTTTCTGCATTTTTTTAGTTTATGAATGATATGTAAGAATATCTTTTATTTGTTTTGTGTTGAGTGCATTTGAGGACATAGCACCTCTCAATTTTGGGGAGGTTGTGTTATTTTGTAATATGTTTATGGTGAATAAATGTGTTTTGTTTTAAAAAAAAAAGAAAAAGAAAAAAATTCAGTTTTATGATTGTTTATTTGAGTGTGTAGCTCTGTTTATCTAGTACTGGTTTTAGGAAACCGAATGAAGATGATTTGAGTGATGAGATATAGGATAAGTTACCTTCAAGTAGACAATTTATGGATAAAGGTTGAAATTCTGTCTTAACACTTAGACTTTGATTGAGTTTTATGAGTGCTGTAGCAAATCAGATTGAGCAGATTAAAAAAAAAACAATGGATATGAATAGCTCAAGTTTGGGGGAAATTGAAAAAAAAAATTTTTTATTACAAACTGTGCTGGAATAAGAATAAATTTTGCTCCAATGGCTTAGTTACTGTTTAACCAGGGCTGAGTATGCACCCCATATGCAGACTTGAGTAACAAGGCAGCCAAAGTTATGAGCATTATTGCAGCAACTTAAACAGAAGAAAAAGTCCTCTGTCTTAGAAACTGAGTAACTTAGGTCTATATATGAAGTTCAGCTCTGAGTCAAAGGAGTCTAAAGATAAGACCATGAATATAGCATCTTCGATGCATTTCTGTAGCAACTCTGATTTGTGTATTGATTAAGTAATTAGGTGTCAACAGTACCCCTGTTAGGCATTCACATAAATAATTAATGACACATTGAAGGGTTTTTTGAAAAAATAAAATAAAATTCCATGTGATAAGTGAATAACGATTGCTATAGCACAGTTTGTAAATCTTTATGTTTTTTATTTCCTTGTGAATAAATATGTTTTTATTGTTTTATTTCTTAGATATATCTGATACTTGAGTCCTATTGCAGTAAATCCGAATATGATCAAAGTACACACACACACACACACTCTGGACAGGACAAAACTCAAGTCTAGAACTAGAGCTGCTTTTGGTAATTTTGCATTTTTAAGAATGAAATCTGAGGGTTGATGAGTCAAAGCAATCTAGATGACAGAGCTAAGTTGTTTTATTGCATGATTGTGTGTGTTTGTGATGTTAATACCGTTGTCATTATATGTGTGTGTCATTATTCTGCTTCTTGTCTTCTTGAATCTTGAGAGCTGAGAGAGAGACGAGAGTGAGATGAGAACTGAAGTTGAGTTGAGAGTTGAGAGAGATGAGAGTATTGGTTGCTGTGTGTTTGAGTGGGTTGAGAGTGGTGTGAATACGTGTGGTGTGTATATACGCGTGTGTTGTGTGCTATGTACCGTGCGTGTGAGCGTGAGCTTTACAATTAATTAACTTTCATTTTTTTAAGCCAACCTGACCGGGTTATCAAATCGGATCAGGTTTCACCCAATCAGATATTGTCCTCAATTCGATCCAATTCTAACCCTTTTTTTTATCGAATTGGGTCGGATCGGATCAAATCGGATATATTACCCACCCCTACGACCCATGAGGTTAACTGAGTGAGTTCCCTGTTTCTTAAGTCTTGCCTCTTCCTAAGTGAGCATGGTCTGGAGTTCATTCATACTCCATTTGTCTTTAATGGTGTTATAATTTATTTGAAATAGTTGATAATGAATTGCACAAGTAAGCTCTCACTTAATTCCATTCCCATGGACCTCAGTTTTGCTGTTGTATCTATCATTTCAGTCACATGCTGATGCATGGTACTGTACCATCAAACTTATAGGTGGTTAATGTACCCATTAATACCCCGGCAAGAGACTTATCAGCCAATTTAGACTGAGAACACTCTTTCACAAATTCTATATATTTCTTAGCACTTTTAGGTCTTGGAATTGTAGACTTAATGTTGTTGACAACTGTCATTTGCATAAACATCAGGCTCAGTCTATTTGATATTTCCCAAACCTTATCGAGAGATCTCTCTTCTGCACTGTTTTCATCAATAATAGCAGCTGGCCTTTCAATTAATAATGCTAAGTCAAGATCTAGAACACCTAAGTGAAACTAGACCTGCTCAGACTAATTTGGGTAATTAAGGCCATTGAACGTAATAATAGACGAAACTTGCGAATAAAAAGCAATAGGAACAGATGCTGTAAATATACATGAATGCTCACATATTAATGCTTTGAACTTAAACATATAATATAGACTCAAATAAAATTCACATAAACTTTTAAGCGCATATTGAAATTCACATTTGACCAATATAACAATACTCTACAAAAAAACATAATTGATGCTTACTTTTAATTTCACATAATTAGTAATCAAATACACATTAACTAGACATGCCTACTATCTTTGGATATACTAAACATATCTAATCATGCGTACTAATTACGCACAATCATAATCACAGATTATAAAATTAATTAATCAACCTTTGGGCGATTCCTAAATATTTTATAATCTATGAATTTTCAACACCCATTTGTTATTAACATTATGTATAAATTATACAATCATTTATAAGCATCAATTAGTGGGTAATTTGATAATTATTCAATTTGATAATTATATAGCATTATAGTTTGGTCACTTTGGTGACTAACAAACAAGCATAATATATGTTTCAAATTGAATAACTATAACAAGGTAATTTTCTTAATAAAATAAATAAAACCACAGGCATTAATTGAAATTTCAAACATTAAAATGGGCACATTAAGTCAGAAATCATTAATTAATGAGCGGAAGCATTTAAAATTTATTAGAACAAAACTCACAAGACTTGATACACATAAAGTCAATGGGTTTATCATAGTAAACTCAATCAATCATATCTAAAATTTAATAAAAATAGAATATCAGGGACTTAACTGAAATTGCACATGCAACTACTCCTGAATTTCGGCTTGAAGACAGCATGTGATGTGATGAGCATTGACAATTCTTTTGATCCATAATTACTCAATTATCAATATACATAATTTCATCGCCACAATCACATGCAACTACACTACTTGTAGATTATCACAGCATCACCATTTCGTTTCCATTGTTAATTACAGAAGTCAAACCAGAAAATTATTATACATTATTAATAAATTCTTTCGAAACTAATCTAACTATCATCGATTAAAAAAAAAATCCAATCTCTCAAACAGTTAATGATTCGTAAAGTTAAAGAATCGATTCATGGTAGAATTAATGGAAATCTTACTGAGAAAGTTTTCGTTTATTTTTTATAAAAACTATAATAGAAAAATTATGAATTCTCAACCATACTCTGATATCAATTGTTAGGAATATTTTACAATTCTCATAAAGTAAGTAAACCTTTGCATAAACTTCAACCGCTAAGATCATAAAATATCAGGATTTTTACATCACCATAATTGAGAAAAGACATACCTTAATCCATAATAATTTTCTTGATCAAGTTTCACTGCAAGAATTAAAGGTTAGCAAAATTAATTTCTCTCTCTTAAACCCTTTAGAATAACTCACTTTCTTATGGATAGAAAAGTAACATATATACGAGGAGACAGTACCGATTTTAACAAAATCTTAATTCTCCACTTTCCATCAGAGTGGATAGTTAGTTTTCTCCATTAACTAATAAAATTTCAGCTCATTATTTATAATTTAAACCCAATTATAACTCATTCAACAACTTATATATGAGCCCAATTATAACTCATTATTCATAATTAGAATTGCCTTTGGTGGCGTGTTACGTGATTCAGATGGTAGTTTCTTAGCAACTCGGTGTGAATTAATGATTAGGGTTCTGGAACCGCGAGTTGCTAAAGCTGTCGCAATTCGTGAAGCCCTGATTTGGGTTAAGACTCTTCAACTTCCTTTGCTCATCATAGAGATGGACTGCCTTCAGGTCTTCAGAGCGTTAATTGAGAAGGATCACAGTCCCAATGGTTTTGGAGTTGTCATTTCTGATTGTCTTTCTTTAGTCCATCACTTTGGAAAAGTGATGTTCTCCTTTGTCCGTAAGTCTGCGAATGTTGACGCTCATACTTTAGCTAAAGCGGGAGGTTCTGTGTCAGATCTTAGAGAGTGAAGGGATGTTCCACCTCCTTAGTTAATCATGCATTTGTAATTGTTTCTTGTTAATGAATTTCTTCCAAAAAAAAAAAAAAACTCATTCAACAACATGACACGTGATTACTAATAAAATACTCCAACAATTCACAGGCAAAGTTATCTTTCGAACCCTTACCATATATAATGGACTTAATCCACTTCCCTCGGTCAAGAAGTTAAGTAAAATTACGTGAACAGTAACAGACGAGACGTGAACGAATTATCAGATCTAAGCTCTCTTCTGCCAAGCTTATAGAGAGAAAGAGCAATGGACGCTTTGCATAACGTCGTCGATCCTCACAGAGACTTCGCCAAGGACAGCGTCCGTCTCGTCAAGCGCTGCCACAAGCCCGATGGCAATGGTTTTTTTTTATTAAATTATATATGTACACGCATATGTTTATCTGGGTTTGTTTATTACGGATTTCGAAATTAGGGTTTTGTGTTTTTTTTTTTTTTCGCGTGTAAAATTCACGAAGGTGGCTTTCCGTACATCGATAGGATTCGTGGTGATGGGTTTCGTTGGATTTTTCCTTAAGTTGATCTTCATTCCCATCAATAACATCATCGTTGGCTCTTCTTAGGTACTTTCATTTTTCGTTTATTGTTTTATTTGGTTATGTTGAATTAATTATGATGTACTTGTAATATGTTTGCCTGCATTGATTTGTGAAAAATATTTTTAAATTATATGACATGTCAATTTTTTGATTTGATATTGAACAACAATTTTAAAATTCATTTACACTGGCGGCTATAATTTTCAATTTTGGTTGGTAGTATTGTTGTTCGACGTGGACTGTTTGGAAAATGAAAGGTACTTGCCGGTATGTGAGTTTATAAAGACGCTTGGCTTATTCCTTGTTTATCATCTTTATAGCTGATTGGGTTTAGAATTCATTTTCAACTGGTTGGATGCATGTAACTAAATTATTATTTTGGGTAATTGCTGGGTTTATGTGGGGTTTTGCTACTTTGGTGTCGCGGTCATTGAATCCATTGTTTTTATCTGTCATAAGCAAAAGTGATCACGTGAATTTGCTTATTGTTAGGTCCCATCTCTGTCAGTGTCGATGATACTTTTGAATTTATTCGGAAATTGGTGATTTTTTGGGTACCATTGGACGGTGATATTTGACAATTATGGTATCTTTTTTATTTTTGGTTAGATCATATTTTTTTTAATTATATAAAATTATTATTTATATTATAACTCATATTATATGAAATTATTATTAATATAGGATCCTCTCTAATATTTGAGCTCCACTCAACTATTTTATAATTAAAGAAAGAAATCAAATTTTCATAATTATTTTTATAGAGATTCGATTCTACTAAACCAAAGACATATTAGTTATTTAAATCATCTAATGAAGTGCACGAATCTTAGTTATGTTTAATAACTTTTATTCGGCTATGCTCATACCCCTCAGAAATTACGTATTTATTCAACTCTACGAATGAATGAAGATTATATTCCCCTAAAAAAAAAAACTTTTGCGCTACTCTGTATTGGGTCCCCCAACATATTGGTTGAAAACATGAGATACTGTTGTATGATGTATGAAATGAAAATATTCATCGCATCAAGAAGAATATCAGATTAATTGAATGCAGCCCATGTACAAGTCATTGTTTGCAATGTGGTTGAAAAGTTTCCTGTACAAACACCTAGATCGTTTTATTATAAAATAATATTGATATTCGAACCTAAACACAAGGCCTAAATATCATTCTTTTGATGCATTTTTGTCCACTAATTACTCGTTCAGTGATCTATTCGGTTTGTTGTTTGTGGTGGTCGTGTTCTTGCATGTTTATTTCGTTTTCAAGATTAATGTAAAAGTTGCATTTTTCACATGCAAACTTGTGGGATAGCTGAGAAGCATGACATGTCTTGAATTGCGGCCAATTGTTCAAGTTATAATAATGTTAGGAGAAATGTCGTAAACTCTCTGTTAATGGATCAGTTATACTGGAGGCTTGACTCGAATAATTATTTAATTTGAAAACTCGGTCATGTGTACATTTTGAGCTTCCTTGTAGATTAATAGGAAGTTTTTGACAGAAAGCTTTCTGTTCTTTTTGTCTTTCTTGCTGGATAATTTTATACCATCTAAGTTTGTTTTCATACTCCATGTTGTTGGTGCAGGATAGACCAAAACTGATTCATATTTGAATATTCAAATGCAGGTCCGATGTAGAATTGAAGTTCATACGGGATGGAATAGATCTGGTCCGGCCAGTTACAACATGTTTTCGAAGGGCTTTTAGCATACAACAGTCTTTAGGATTTTTTTTTTTTTTTAATTATGTATGTGATACTTTTGAGTAGACTTGTAAGCGGTGGAATCTAAACAGAACAATTTTCGGATTTCATGTTGAGCTCGCAGTCTTGATGGTTTGTTTGTGATTTAACATTAAAGTTCATTTCCCTCGTTGAGATGCCGTTCTGGCGTTAGAATGAGTAGGGGATGCCCATGTTTCATAGTTAGGGCCCGTTCGGCTTAGCAGCAACTCGGGCCAGCTGGGCTTTCAAGCCCAACAGAAGTTTTAAATAAATTTAATATTTATTTTAAAATACATATAATTTATTTAATTAATCTTGAAAATTGATTGTAATAAATGTTATTATAATTTTAATTAAAATAATTATGTTTACAAATATTATCAACTTTTACTTGATTTATAATTAGATTTACTAAACAAGCTATATTTATGTTTAGTAATTACAATATCTCAATACAAAATGGATTTTCAAAGCTGCTATTAGAATCATGAGAATATGAAAAATGACATATGCTTTCTATAATAAATCATTACAAAAAAGATGCATCCACAATAGTACTAGTAATGCTAACATTTAAATTTGATTTGATATATTTTCCATAATAATGCTAATAATGCGAATATTTAAATCTGATTCGATGTGAAAATGTGAGTCACATTAATCTGATCTTAAATTAATTAGGGGTGACCAGCATGATAAATAACAAAAAACGCTCCTGAATATGAAAGTCGAAAGATGGGAATCAAAATCTCTGCAAATATAATAAAAGAAACAAAAATACAAAATAGTCAGCCATAATTCCTACTTTACCCAGGAAAAGACCCGCAAGCATCGGGGGCTTTACGGTAAATTCAAATGTGAGAATCACATTTAAAGGATTCCATAAAGCCTACTCGCAAGCTCCCTCCCTTTGCCACACATCCAGCAGCTGCCTTTCGCATACACAATAATGGCGGCCACTTCGACGAACACCGCCCCCTTCACAAATCCCTCCTCATCGTTTTTCATCTCCACCACAAGAAAAAAATCAGCATTATTACCAATTTCCAGATTTACCCTTCCTATTTCTGATAATTTCAAAAAACCCAGTCTCCGCATCATCACAAACTCCCTCCCCAAACCCTCCGCCGCCTCCTCCACCACTACCCCCGAAGCTGTAATAACAGCCCCAGAGACAAAATTTTCTTCCCGATTTGCCCATGACGAGCCCCGCAAAGGTGCCGACATCCTCGTCGAAGCCCTCGAGCTCCAGGGAGTCACCGACGTCTTCGCCTACCCAGGCGGCGCATCGATGGAGATTCACCAGGCCCTAACGCGCTCCAACATCATTCGCAACGTCCTCCCCCGCCACGAACAAGGCGGCGTCTTCGCCGCCGAGGGATACGCTCGCTCCTCAGGCAAACCCGGCATCTGTATCGCCACGTCGGGACCCGGCGCCACCAACCTGGTCAGCGGGCTCGCCGATGCGCTCCTCGACAGCGTTCCTCTGGTGGCGATCACCGGCCAGGTCCCGCGCAGGATGATTGGCACGGACGCGTTTCAAGAGACTCCTATTGTGGAGGTAACGCGCTCTATTACAAAACATAATTATCTTGTACTCGATGTTGACGACATTCCTAGGATTGTTAGTGAGGCTTTCCTTTTAGCAACCTCCGGGCGGCCAGGCCCTGTGTTGATTGATGTACCAAAAGACATACAGCAGCAGCTGGCGGTTCCTAATTGGAATCAGCCGATTAAATTGCCGGGTTACATGTCTAGGTTGCCTAAAGAACCCAATGAGGTTCATTTGGAACAGATTGTTAGGTTAATATCAGAATCGAAGAAACCAGTGTTGTATGTTGGTGGCGGCTGTTTGAATTCTAGTGAGGAGTTAAGGAAGTTTGTTGAGCTTACGGGGATACCAGTTGCAAGTACTTTGATGGGTTTGGGGTCATTCCCTGGTACAGATAAGTTGTCATTGCAAATGCTAGGAATGCATGGGACTGTGTACGCTAATTATGCAGTCGATAAGAGTGATTTGTTGCTTGCGTTTGGGGTTAGGTTTGATGATCGTGTGACTGGGAAGCTTGAGGCTTTTGCTAGCCGAGCTAAGATTGTTCATATTGATATTGATTCCGCGGAGATTGGGAAGAACAAGCAGCCTCATGTGTCGGTCTGTGCAGATGTGAAGTTGGCTTTGAAGGGAATTAATAGAATATTGGAGAGTAAAGGTGCTAAGGGTAGGTCTGATTTTTCTGCTTGGAGGGAGGAGCTTGATGAGCAAAAAGTGAAATACCCTTTGAGTTTTAAGACATTTGAAGAAGCAATTCCTCCGCAGTATGCAATTCAGGTTCTTGACGAATTGACCAATGGGGAAGCAATCATTAGCACTGGTGTTGGACAACATCAGATGTGGGCTGCTCAGTTTTACAAGTACAGGAGACCTCGTCAGTGGTTAACATCCGGAGGACTAGGGGCTATGGGTTTTGGATTGCCTGCTGCAATCGGAGCTGCTGTTGCAAATCCTGATGCTGTCGTTGTAGATATTGATGGTGATGGGAGTTTCATCATGAATGTCCAGGAGTTGGCGACTATCAAGGTAGAGAAACTCCCCATCAAGATAATGCTGTTGAATAATCAGCACTTGGGCATGGTGATGCAATGGGAGGATCGGTTTTACAAGGCAAATAGGGCTCACACGTATTTGGGAGATCCATCAAGAGAGTCTGAAATATTCCCGAATATGTTGAAGTTTGCAGAAGCCTGTGGAATACCTGGAGCACGAGTAACAAGGAAGGCAGATCTGAGAGCCGCAATTCAGACTATGTTGGACACTCCTGGACCATACCTTCTGGACGTCATCTTTCCCCATCAAGAGCATGTCCTGCCTATGATCCCCAGCGGTGGAGCTTTTAAAGATGTGATCACTGAAGGCGATGGAAGAACACAGTATTGACGACAAGCTTAAGCAGCATATATGCCTTTCTTGGCTATGTAAAGTTATGTTCCTTTTGAATTGCAGGCTTAACTTACCTATGAGTGTGTGGCAATGTTTTTAGTTCAGATGTCAGTTTTAATGGAACTAATGTTTGTTTTAACAAACAAACATAACTCTATGAGTTATGTTATTAGTTTGTTTGTGTATTGAGTAGTTTGAATTTTTTTTTTTCTATTTTCCCTTCCATTTAAAGCAGTATTGGTGTTTTTTTGGTAGATGCATGATGCTCTGGGTGATTAAGATTATATTCGTCCCAATAGAGAAGATGGTTATGACCATGTATTTTTGAAAATTCAATTATCTAAACTCCAAATTGAAGTATTACTTGAACTCTTAAGTGATTGCGGCCAATAGAGCTACGCCTAGGGGCACTATTAAGTATTAATGAAACATCACTCTTTTAAAATTAAATAAAACATTATACGGTTATCACTCCAAAAGTTTATTATGTTTATAATAAAACTTGTTTTGAATTCTTATAGTGAGACCTCTCAATTTATATCACTGCCTTTGTTTTTCAATTAATACTATTTATTTCAGAATTGTCTATAATGAAAAATAAAAAATAAACATTTTTTCCCTCTCATATTAGGTTATGTTTGGCGTGCAAAATTGAATTAGACTAAGTATTAGGATTTGACTAGATTAGATTGGATTATATTAGGTTGGATTATATATAATGCTGACTTATGTTTGATACAGTATCAGATTAGATTATGTTAAATTAAATTTAAATGAAGTTAAATAATATTTAAGTTAATATTTGAATTTAAATCTCAACTATTTATAGATATTTAATAAGAAATATTATAATTAATTAAAAATAAAACTAATATGAAAATTATATTTATATATATATATTTAATTAGTTATTGGATAGTCATAATTATAATCAAGAAATTTTTTAAATTATAGGCTATTTCATATGAGATATATCATTTCATTAAATAAAATAAATAAAACTATTGATATAATAAATTAGTTAATAATTTTTAAGTAAATCATGAATAACGAAAAATAAATTACTTAATTAATAATAAATAAATAAATTATAAATAAAAATAATGTAATAAATTATGAAAAATATCATAAATGGACAAACATTTTTCTTCTCATTATCTAATCCCAACTAAACCCAAATGAAAATTGGAATGAATAATCCCATGAATTTATGATTAAAATTTGAATTTAGTCCATTAGTCCAATCCAAGTGAGCATGCCAAACATGGGATGAAATACTTTATCCCAAAAATTAGTCCAATCCTACACTTAATCCTAGCTCCCAAACATAGCCTTAATAAATTAACTTCTCATCTCTCTCATTTTCTTTAATTGATTCAAAATGTGAATGAAATACTAAGTTTTAATCAAATCTAAAATTGAAATTTAAAAAAACCTTAGATTATCACATAAAGTAAAACTAATATCATCAATAGAGATAAAAACCCAATATTAAAACTTACCATATGTTGGTGGAGGTAATGGATTGACGGTGAAGAAAATAGGTGGTGTTGGTAATGAAGATATGTGGCGAAGGTGATGGTTATGTGACTTATCAAGACACAAGCTACTAGACAAATCAAATAAAGTTGTTATTGCATATTGATTTTAATTTAGGCAGCTATTGAGTTAGCTTGACCTAAAATTAGTCTTCTATAACTTTTTAATTATTTGACAGCTAATAATTGAGTCATATAAAAAATAATAATTTTAAGTTTATATAAGTTACATCATATATAACTTATCAAGACCTTTTAATTTAATCTTTGTACTCTAATCTCCATTAAGAAAGCTGATTTTCAAAGTAATGTTAAGTAGCAGGATGCTATGAATTGATAGGTTACAATGTTATGTGTCACTAATGTATTAAATGATGAATTTCATAGCTTATATAATTACTCAATCACCATCCAATAGATAAATATCATATTATTTGGTATTTAAATTGATACTTAGATTTTGGGATGCCCAGCATTGTCCATAATCTATTTTTCAATAGGGATTAAATTAATTTAAATAATGGGAAATTATCACTTGTATACTCTTAATTTACTCCGTTATCAAACATATTATAACACTTTCATGGTGTATCAGTCATCCACCCTAAGTTAACAAAATGCGTCTGCCGTCCACTAAACCGTTAGTTGCTGTTTAAATGTGATGATGTCAGAGGAGTAATCTGGTCTTTTGATATGGAAATAAGAGGTACAAATGATAATTTAGGGGTATACAAGTGAGAATATGACAATTTAAAGGTATACAAGAGATAATTTCCATTTACCTTAATTTGAGTTTCAAGGGGAAAATCATTAATTTGTTACAATTTCGTTAAATTTCAAACGGCAGCTAACGGTTTGGTGGACGGTAGACGCATTTTGTCAATTTAAGGTGGATGATTAATACACATTGAAAGTATTATAGTACATTTGATAAAAGTGTATCTTAAGGGTATACAAGTGATAATTTCCCTTAAATAATTTTATGTCATCAATATTCCTTAATTACCAATGAGAAGAACCTAAGTAGGATTAATTGGTACGTATTAGAAAATCTTGATAAGAAAAAATGAGTTTCAAGTCCATCATATAAGCATATACTGATTAAAATTTATGTATTTAGTAGATATGACAAATAAACCAACTTTGACTTGACACGGCACGACACAAGCTACTAGACAAATCCTATAAAGTCATTATTGCATATTGATTTTAAATTAGGCAACTGTTGAGCTAGCTTGACCTAAAATTAATCTTCTATAACTATTTCATTATTTGACAGCTAATAATTGAATCATACAAAAAAAATTAATTTTAAGTTGATATAAGTTACATCATATGTAACTTATCAAGACCCTTTAATTTAATCTAGATACTCTAACCTAAATTAAGAAAACTAACCCTTTAATTTAATCTATCGACTCCAATCAGAATTAAGAAAACTAACTTTCAAGTATGGTTAAGGAGCAAGATGTTATGAATTAATAGGCTGCAATGCTCTGTGTCACTAATGCATTAAATGATGAATTTCATAGCTTATATAATTACTCAATCACCATCCAATAGACTAATAACATCCCAGTTGGTATTTAAATTAAAACTAAGATTTTGGAATGCATAGCATTGCTCATAATCTATTCTTCAATATAGGTTAAATTATTTAAAATAATTTTTATATAATCAATATTCCTTAGTTGCCACCGATAAAAATTCGAGTAGGATTAACTGGTAACGTGTTAGAAACTCTCAATAAGAGAAGTTGAGTTTCAAGTTTGTCATATAAGCATACTGATTAAAATTTATGTATTTAGTAGATATGACAAATAAATTGACTTTGACATGACACGGCATGATACAAGCTACTAGACCAATCAAATAAAGTCATTATTGCATATTGATTTTAATTTCAACAGTTGAGTTAAGTTGACCTGAAATTAGTCTTCTATAACTTTTTAATTATTTGAAAGCTAATAATTGAATCATAAAAAAAATTAATTTTAAGTTGATATAAATTACATCATATGTATCTTATCAGTACCCTTTAATTTAATCTATATACTCTAATCTCCATTAAGAAAACTGATTTTCAAGTAGAATTAAGTAGCAAAATGCTATGAATTGATGGGTTATAAAGCTAGGTATCACTAATGTATTAAATGAAAAATTTCATAGCTTATATAATTACTCAATCATTATCCCATGGATGAATTTCATATTAGTAGGTATTTGAATTGAGGCTTAGATGCCTAGCATTGCCTTTAATCTATTCTTCAATATGTGTTAAATTAATTAAAATAATTTTTTGTCATCAATATTCCCTAATTACGATCGAGAAGAATCCGAGTAGGATTAATTGGTAACTTGCTAGAAACTCTTGATGAGAAAAATTGAGTTTCAAGTCTATCATATAAGCATATACTGATTAAAATTTATGTATTTAGTAGATATGACAAATAAACAGACTTTGACATGGCACGACACGACAAAAGCTACATGACAAATCAAATAAAGTCATTATTGCGTATTGACTTTAATTTAGGCAGCCGTTGAGTTAGCTTGACCTGAAATTAGTCTTCTATAACTTTTTAATAATTTGACAGCTAACAATTGAATCCTAAAAAAAATTAATTTTAAGTTGATATAAATTACATCATATGTAACTTATCAAGACCCTTTAATTTAATCTATATACTCTAATCCCATTAAGAAAACTGATTTTCAAGTAATGTTATGTACCAAGATGCTATGAAATCAGGGTTACAACGCTATTTGTCACTAATGTATTAGATGATAAATTTCATAGCTTATATAATTACTTAATCACCATCAAATAAATGAATATCATATTAGTTGGTATTTAAAGTGAGACTTAGATTTTGGGATGCCTAGCATTGTTCATAATCTATTCTTCAATAGGTTAAATTAATCAAAATAACTTTTATGTAATCAATATTCCCTAATTATAATGGAGCAGAATCTGAGTAGAGTCAATTGGTAATGTGTTAAGAACTCTCGATAAGAAAAATTGAGTTTCAAGTCTATCACATACGCATATACTAGTTAAAATTTATGTATTTACTATTTAGTAGATATGACAAATATACTAACATTGACATGACACAACATGATACAAGCTACTAAACAAATCAAATAAAATCATTATTGCATGTTGATTTTAATTTAGGTAGCTGTTGAGTTAACTTGACCAAAAATTAGTCTTCTAAAACTTTTTAATAATTTCAAAGCTAATATTGAATCATATAAAAAAAATTTAAATTTAAGTTGATATAAGTTACATCATATGTAACTTAGTAAGACCCTTTAATTTAATCTATGTACTCTAATCTCCATTAAGAAAACTGATTTTCATGGAGGGTTAAGTAGCATGATGCAATGAATTGATGGGTTTTAATACTATGTATCAATAATGTATTAGATGATAAATTTCAAAGCTTGTATAATCATTCAATCACAATCTAATATATGAATATCATATCAATAGGTATTCAAATTGAGGTTTAGATTTTAGAATGCCTAGCATCATCCATAATCTAGTCTGCAATATCGGTTAAATTAATTGATAAGCACATATTTTCTATATATTTTATTATTAATTTCTCCATCATTTTCTTGTTTTGGTATTAAATATTATAATTAGTTTAGTTAATTTTTAATTAAGTTGTTTTATTAAATTATATTTTATTATATTAATTCTTAATCCTAACTTTTATATTTTGTTATTTTAGGTATATTATGGGATTAAAGAGGAATTAAATCGGAATATTCGGGAAGAAATCTACTCGGAATAATCAGAAAGGGAAAAGAAATAAAGAGATTTAATTGAAACAAGTCAAGGAATATTTGATTTAATTAATTATCATGCATGGCAATTATGGAAAGCAAATCAATTGCTTCAAATTGGAATTGGCCGAATATATGCATATATAGGAAACAAATAGCATGTGCATGGAAATAAAAGAAATGAATGGAAATTCAAGCGGCCAATATGCATGCATACACGTGAATTTGGGCTTGCAAAATAAGTGGCGGTGGCTTTTGTTTTAATCCTTTCCATACAAGGATTTAGGGTGCAAAAATTAAAGCTATTATAAAAGCACAAGACTTGCGGCAAAAAGGGAGCGAAAAATTGAAGCAAAAGAATTCGGCAGCCAAGAATTAAAGAGAAGCAGCAGCCGCACAATTCAAGACACAAACCTGAGAGAAGAAGTAGCAGCCGCAGAGGAAAATAAAGAGAAGCCGAAGGAATTAAATTGGAGCAGAGCCAGCCTTTTGAATTATTTCCCATGACTGGTTTTATCTACTCTTTTATTCTCAATTTAATTATGTTAGGCTAAATTTTCTATTTGGTTAATGGTGAATTCAAAACCCCAAACATGCTTTTTAATTAATAATTAATTTCTATCATTAAATTTCTTTAATTGAGATTGTTTATGTTCTTCTGTTATTAATATTTATTATTTTATTCTTGACTTGTTTAAGTGGCCAATTAGATAGGGTTTGAATAAATTCTATTGCTAGATTAAAATTCTTGATCCGTAATTGTCTTGATATTTTAATCATTAGTAGCAGATTGGAATCTGTGATTTTAATTGAAGAACATAACCTAGGTTAAATAATCTGAGCTTGTGTGTTTATTGCCTAGATTAACCTAAAATCTTTTTCTACTTAATGCTTCCGTTATCTTAAATTTAGAGAGCTTATTCTAAATTATTTAATGGTTAGAGATTGGGTGAAGAGCTTATTTTGCCTAACGACTCAGTAAGGAAAGATATGGATTAATAGAGCTTATTGTTATCTACGATTGATAGTTTCAATGGAAATTGATGATAGAATGAATATTCTATGCATGTTTGGTGGTGGCAAATGATCCTTTGACCAAAGTTTTCATTATTATTACTTCTTTCTCATTTATTAGATTTCCTTTTAAATTATTAATTTTGTAATTTTAGTTTCTCTATTTCGTGCTATTTAATTAAAAATTCATAAAACCCCCATTTATTTATAATTGGTATTTATTATTATTATTATCTTTATTATTATTATTATTATCTTATTTTAAGTCTTTGTTTTAGAGTTGATAATAAATTAAACTAACTAGTCTTCGTAGGATCGATCTTTACTTGCTCTATATTAACTATTTATATTGTTAGTAAGGTTTTAAATTTGGTGTACCCTAACGACACTACCATTAATTTAAATAATTTTTATGTCTTCAATATTCCCCAATTACCATCGAGAAGAATCCGAGAAGGATTAATTGGTAACACTGTTAGAAACTCTCGATAAGAAAAATTAAGTTTCAAGTCTATCATATAAGCATATACCGATCAAAATTTAAGTATTTAGTAGATATGACAAATAAACTGACTTTGACGTGACATGATATGACAAAAGTTACTAGACATATCAAATAAAGTAATTATTGCATATTGATGTTAATTTAGGCAGCTGCTGAGTTAATTAGACCTAAAATTAGTCTTCTTTAACTTTTTAATTATTTGATAGCTAAGGATTGAATCATACAAAAAAAAATTAATTTTAAGTTGATATAAGTGATATCATATGTATTTATCAAGACCCTTTAATTGAATCTTTGTACTCTAATCTCCACTAAGAAAGGTGATTTTCAAAATAGTGTGAAGTAGCAAGATGTTATGAATTGATGGGTTATAATGTTTTGTGTAACTAATGGATTAGATAATGAATTTCATAGCTTATATAATTACTCAATCACCATCTAATAGATAAATATTATGTTATTTGTTAATTAAATTGAGACTTGAATTTTGGGATACCTAGCATTGCACATAATCTATTCTTCAACATAGGTTAAATTAATTAAAATAATTTTTATGTCATCGACATTCCTTAATTACTAACGAGAAGAATCCAAGTAGGATTAATTGGTACATATTAGGAACTCTTGATAAGAAAAATTGAGTTTTGAGTCCATCATATAAGCATATACTGATTAAAATTTATGTATTTAATAGATATGACAAACAAACTGACTTTGACTTGACACGGCACAATATAAGCTACTAGACCATTCAAATAAAGTCAATATTGCATTTTGATTTTTAATTTAGGCAGCTGCTGAGTTAACTTGACCTAAAATTGTTCTTTTCTAACTTTGTAATTATTTGACAGCTAAAAATTGAATCATACAAAAAAAAAAAATTTAAGTTGATACAAGTTACTTCATAGGTAGCTTATCATGACCATTTAATTAAATCTATATACTCTAAATCCAATAAGAAAACTGATTTTCAAGTAGGGTTATTTAGCAGGATGTTATGAATTGATCTATTACAGTGCTATGTGTCACTAATGTATAGATGATAGAATTCATAACTTATATAATTGCTCAATCACCATCCAATAGATGAATATCATATTAGTCGGTATTTAAATTGAGACTTAGATTTTGGAATGCCTAGCATTGTTCATAATCTATTCTTCAATAAGGGTTAAATGAATTAAAATAAATTTTATTTAATCAATATTCCCTAATCACCATCGAGAAGCATCCGAGCAGGATTAATTGGTAACGTGTTAGAAACTTTTAATAAGAAAAATTGTGATTCAAGTATGTTATATAAGCATATACTGATTAAAATTTATGTATTTAGTAGATATGACAGATAAACTGACTTTGACATTACACGACACGACACAAGCTACTAGACGAATCAAATAAAGTCATTATTGCATATTGATTTTATTTTAGGTAGCTGCTGAGTTAACTTAACCTTAAATTGGTCTTCAATAACTTTTTAATTATTTTGAATCATAAAAAAAATAATTAATTTTTAGTTGATATAAGTTACATTATATGTAATGTATCAAGACCCTTTAATTTAATCTATATACTCTAATGACCATTAAGAAAATTGATTTTCAAATAGGGTTAAGCAGCTATTAATTGATGGGTTACAATACTATGTGTCACTAACGTATTAGAAGATAAATTTTATAGCTTATATAATTACTCAATTACCATCTAATAGATGAATATCAAATCAGTTGCTATTTAACTTGAAACTTAGATTTTGGAATGCCTAGCATTGCCCATAATCTATTCTTCAATATGGGTTAAATTAATTAAAATAATTTTTATGTCATCAATATTTCCTAATTAGCATCGAGAAGAATCCAAGAAAGATTAAATTGGTAACATGTTAGAAACTCTTGATGAGAAAAATTAAGTTTAAAGTCTATCGTATAACCATATACTGATTAAAATTTATGTGTTTAGTAGATATGACAAATAAACTGACTATGATATGACACGACATGACATAAGCTACTAGACAAACCAAATAAAGTCATTATTGCATATTGATTTTAATTTAGGCAGCTGCTAAGCTAACTTGACCTAAAATTAGTCTTCTATAACTTTTTAATTATTTCGCAGCTAGTAGTTGAATCATACAAAAAAAAAAGAAAAATTAATTTTAAGTTGATATAAGTTACTTCATATATAACTTATCAAGACCATTTAATGTAATAAATATACTCTAATCTCCATTAAGAAAATTGATTTTCAAGTAGGGTTAAGTAGCAATATGTGATGAATTGATGGGTTGCAATGCTATATGTCATTAATGTATTAGATGATGAATTTCATAGCTTATAAAATTATTCAATCACCATAAAATAGATGAATATCATATCGGTTGGTATTCAAATTGAGACTTAGATTTTTAAATGCCTAGCATTGCTCATAATCTATTCTTCAATAGCGGTTAAATTATTTAAAATAACATTTATGCAATCAATATTCTCTAATTACCAACGAGAAGAATCTGAGTAGGATTAATTGGGTACGTTTTAGGAACTCTCGATAAGAAAAATTGAGTTTCAAGTCTATCACATATGCATATACTGATTAAAATTTATGCATTTAGTAAATATGACAAATAAACTGACTTTGACATAACACGACAATACACAAGCTACTAAACATATCAAATAAAGTCATTATTGCATATTAATTTTAATTTAGGCAACTGTTGAGTTAACTTGACTTGAGATTAGTTTTCTATAACTTTTAATTATTTGACAGCTAATAATTGAATCATACAAAAGAAAATTAATTTTAAGTTGATATAAGTTACATCATATGCAACTTATCAAACCCTTTAATTCAATCTATATACTATAATCACCATTAAGAAAATTGATTTTCATGTAGGGTTAAGTAGCAAGATGCAATGAATTAACAAATTTCAATGCTATGGGTCACTAATGTATTAGATGATAAATTTCATAGTTTATATAGCTACTCAGTCACCATTCAATATACGAATATCATGTCAGTTGGTATTTAAATTGAAACTTAGATTTTAGGATACTTGGCATTACTCATAATCTTTTCGTCAATATGGTTAAAATAATTAAAATAATTTTATGCAATAAATATTCACTTATTACCATCGAGAAGAATCCAAATAGGATTAATTGGTAGCGTGTTAAAAATTGCATTTCAAGTGTGTCATGAGCATATACTGATTAAAATTTATGCATTTAGTAGATATCACAAATAAACTTACTTTGACATGACACAACACAAGTTACAAACAAATCAATTTAGGTGGCTACAATAACTGATCCACATGGCTTTGTTAGGTTGCGGGCTGGCACTGTAGTAGATTTTGTCTTGGCCCGTAGTAGGGATGGCAAAAAAACTCCGGATCCAGCCCCTATCCAGAAAGATCCGAGAGATTCGTATCATGAAAAATTCGGATCCACATATTTAAAAATACGAATCCGGATACCAGAAAATAGGATCCACACGGATCCAATTTCGGATGCTCATGCATCCGAAAAATCGGATTTCCTGATCTAGATAAATTGTATTATATATATATTATATATATATATATATATATATATATATATATATATATATATATATATATATATATATATATATATATATATAATTAAAAAATATATATTACCTTAAATTAAAAAAAAAGAAGGAAAACTAAAAACTAACCTAAGCTAACCCTAAAGGCTAAAACATCGAACTCACACACACTCTCACCACTCACGAGCAGTCGCAAGCAACCCAAAAATCCTTAACGCCCAAAACCTCCAAATCGGCAAGGACCCTCCATCGCGGTCGCTGTCTGCCGCTCCTGACGGCCTGAGCACTACGTCGAAGCCTGAACACACTACTGTCACTGCACGCCTGCACGCCGCACGCTGTACGCCTCGTTGTCGCTGCACTCCGCATGCCGCATGCTGTCGTCCAAGCCTCGCCAGCTCGCCTGATTGGATCTTTGTTGCAGGTAATTTGCTATTTTGTTTTTCAGCTTATGTTTTTCTAGTATTAGTAATGACTTGACATTTTTTTGGGTTAATATTTAGTTGATTGTTTAATTGAATTTAATGAGTTCAAAATTGTTTGTTCGATTGTATTTATGTAGAATTGTTTAAACTTTAAAATTTTAGTAGCTGAATTTAATTTTCTTTGCCGATTCAATTTATCGTTTAATTTGATTTTGATTAATTTTTTTTGCTGATTCGTTTAATTTAATTAGGTATTGGGATTGATAAACAATGTTGAAGATGGACAAGGAAATAATGATTATTTATTCATATATTGTAATATGTTTATATTTTTGCATTAAAAGAGCATTTAATGATTATTTTTTATGTTTTCATTGTTAGATCACGAGCCGCTTAAACGGTTTGCCGAACAAATTATGGATGCTGAAGGAGTGGATGATCCTAATGATTGATGATATAATGGCATGATGTGTTGGATTGAAAGCTTGGAATCTCCATTGATTTATGTTTTTATTTGTGGATTTTAATAATAGTGGTGTTAATTTTTAATTTATTTTATTTTTTATGTTTGACTTATATTGTGATATTTTTAATCATGAAATGATGTTGTTGTATGTTATTCATGTTAAATTATTAATTCTTGAATTGTGAATTTATGTTTAGATTTTATTTAATATTATTAGGTAAATTATTGAATTTATGTTATTGATTTTTTTAAATTTTTTTATTTATGTTGAAGTATTTTTAATTGTAGATTTATAATGCTGTATGTTATGCTGAATTGTTAATTGTTAATTGTTGAATTATAAATTTATGATTGGATTTTTATTATTATCATTAGTTAAAATGTTGAATTTTTAAATTAAAATTTGATTTATTGAATTTTGAAAATTGCGGATCCGGATATTCGGAATATCTGCCCGCAATCCGGGCGGATATTATCAACATCCGGATCTGGATGTAAAATAATTAATCTGGATCCAGATCTGGATGTACTTAAATCCGGATCCGGATTTTGTCATCCCTAGTCCGTAGTATGAAAATTGAAAAAAAAAAGATATTTGATCGTAAATCATTAATAAAAATTAAAGAAAAGTCTGAAAACAATAATAGAATACAACAACAAATTCATTTCATATTTAGTAGTATAACTTACAATGGAAAAAATAAAATATATAACGGAAAAAATAATATAAAACTAATTCATAATTTAAATTAAATTAAAATATAAAAAATGTTATGAATTTTAATTTCCAATTTACATTCAAATGTCGTATTTTGAATTCAATTTTTAAATTGTGAAACAATGTGGACAATTTACTTTAAAAATTATAAATGAAATGTAATAATGTAAATTGTATGTATTAATATTACTTGCATTATTGTTGCTGTTAATTTATTTCTATTATGATGATACAGAAATATAAAATAATTAAATAATTAGGCATGTCCTAAAATGATAAAATCTATGTGGGCCGCTAAAAATGGCTAATGGACTGCCAAGTGGTGCATGGCATGAATTTCCAACTCGTTGGCATGAATTCGTGCGATGATAGGAGCCCAAGCCTAGCCTTCTTCCCTCCAGGCCCATTACAGTAACAGTTAGGCATTTGTTAGGTTTCAAGGGTGTAATGGTCACGACACATATAAGACCTTTATTTCCCGTGTTGTGATTGTATATAAGGGTCAGGCTATTTGAACCCATCATTTTACTCAGTAGACCCATATTTTAATAAAGATTTATATTACAAATATGCCCATTAACGAAATTACTAATATACACATTAGTAAGTTTTCTTCATTTTACAGATACTCAAATGGAAGGGTAACATTTATACTTAAATGAACACTAACACATATACTTAATAAAACATTAACGTTAGAATCATAACAAAATTTTGACTTTTTTTTACAAGTATTTTATAAGTCTGATAAGTTTCAATTAATGTATATAACAATTAGCCATTGTCATCTCACAGTGCCATCATATTAAATACCTTAATTTTAAGTAGTATCATTCTTATTCTTTTAAGAATTTAATTAATGTTATTGATGTAACATATGAATAAAAAATTATTAATTTTAAAATTTCAGACGACAATAAATTTATGTAAGGCCCCAAATATTGAGGGGATTAGCTTCTTGGAATGAGAGAGTGAAATGCCAGGAGTGCAACAATGTTTTTCACTCCTTGGACTTTCTCAATCCATGGCAGGATGACAACTTTATTTTTTAGCCTATACTTAATGCTCTACCTTCGTCAAATTGGTTAGTATTTATCAGAAATTTTAAGTGAATTGAATTGATTTATTAGGGTCATTGGTCAAGTTGGTTAGTATTTATCAAAAATTTTAAATAATTGAATTGATTTATGAAGGTTATTTTATGATCCCGTGAATAAAATCAAAGTATCAATATCGTAATTAAACATAAATTATATAGTGAAACATAAGACGTGTAAATTTAACATAAAACTTATAAATCAATATTAAGTGTAAAATAAAACATAAATTATGTAAATGGAAAGTAAAACAAGTAAATTAACATAGGAATGGTAGATTGGTATATTATTGGTAAACGAAACAAAAACTTATGGATGTAACATAAAACTTGTAAATCAACATTAAGTGTAAAATACACATAAATAACGTAAATGAAACATAAGACTTGTAAATGGAAGGTAAAACAAGTAAATTAACATAGGAGTAGTAAATTGGTGTATTATTGATAAACAAAACATAAATTGTGTAAATGAAATATAAGACTTATAAATAAAAGGTAAAACAAGTAAATCGTGAAAAAAAAAACTTATAGATGTAATATAAAACTTGTAAATCAACATTAAATGTAAAATAAAACATAAATAATGTAAATGAAACGTAAGACTTGTAAATTGAAGGTAAAACAAGTAAATTAACATAAGAGTGGTAAATTGATGTATCAATGGTAAACAAAACAAAAACTTACAAATATAACAGAAAACTTGTAAACTAACAATAAGTGTAAAATAAAACAAAAATTAAGTAAATGAAATATAAGCTTGTAAATAGAAGCTAAAACAAATAAATTAACATAGGAATAGTAAATTAGTGTTTTACTAGTAAACAAAACAAAAGCTTACAAATGTAACATTAAACTTATAAATGAATATTAAGTGTAAAATAAAACATAAATTTTGTAAATGGAATATAAACTTGTAAATGGAGAGTAAAACAAGTAAATTAACATAAGAGTGGTAAATCGATGTATTATTGACAAACAAAATAAAAAAATTGTAAATGTAACATAAAATTTGTAAATCAACATTAAGTATAAAGTAAAATATAAATTATATAAATGGAATATAAGACTTGTAGATAAAAGATAAAACAAGTAAATTAATTGAAAATTAGATCCAATTTTATTGATATATCATATATGTCTAATAATATAATAATATCTTTTTATTCTGTTTTAGCTTGATCCACATCAAGAAAAAAAATTTGCTTAATTAACATGTGTAGTAAACAAATATTATGATAGAAAATAAAAAAAAAAGTTTATAATGTCCTAGAATGAATATAGAATTTATGGTTAAACCAATTCAATAAACATATTCCAATTATTTTTAATACAGTTTTTTTTAATTGATGAGTGATTTTCTTCGCTTAATTAAATTAAATGGACAAACTGTTTTTTGTTTGATTAAAGTTTAATGTTGATTTATAAGTTTTATGTTATTTTCAAAAGTATTTTTTTTGTTTGTAATTTCAAACCATCCATTTACTTGTTTGACCTTCCATTTACTAATTTTATGTGTAATTTATAAAATTTATGTTTATCACAGGATTGATGCAGTAATTTTAATCACAGCATCATAGAATTTTTGTATGATATATTCATTTTCACTTATAAAACTAAGTTTACAAAAGTATTTTTCCTTTATGGTCAACTTCGGATCCATGTTTACATTGTTGTGCTGCTTGTACGATATTTGGGGTTTCAAAATAGGTAAATTTGCTGGGTTTGGTATAAATATCTAGGTTTTTAAGCTGAAATATCAGCAAATAAGGTTCAATCAAATCATTCATCACCTTGTTAGAAGGATGATAATGTTGGCAAATAAGAAAGGGCGGAGGGTTTTGGATTTTGAAGATGAAGAATTGAATAATGTGAGTAGAGGCTAGGTCACTCAATTTGAGGCTTGGATGGCAGCATTGGGGATGTAAAGAGTGGGAAAATGATTAATGTTGCGTTTACTAAACGGAAATCGGGATGGAGAATTGGAATCAGAATAAATTGTTTACTTGAGCTATAGGAATCAAAATTGAAATGAGCTGTATTACCATTGATATGTTTACTTTGCCTTAGACTTCGAATCGGAATGAGTTAGATTGTTGCAAATTACTAAAAGTCCTTAATTAACTATGTCATAATTATTATTAAAACTAATATATTAATTGATTATAATACTTTTATCATTAATAACAACAACAACAACAACAACAACAACAACAACAACAACAACAACAACAACAATAATAATAAGAAGAAGAAGAAGAAGAAGAAGAAGAAGAAGAAGAAGAATAAATAAAATAATAAAATAAATATATTTTATTATTAATAATAATAATGATGATGATGACGACGACGACAACAACAACAATAAATAATAAATAATAGATAATAAATTTTAATAATATTGATCTTAATGACATTAATAATAACAATTAAAATAATAAAATTAATAAATTTTGATTATAATAATAATGATGAAATTAATGACAATAATAATAATAATAATTAAAATAATAAAATTAAATAATTTATTATTATTATTATTAAAATAATAAAATTAAAATTAAAATAATAATAAAATAATTTTTTATAACAACAACTTGATATTATTATTATTATCACTACTACTACTACTACTGTTGTTATCAAAGGGTCTATTTACAAATAATACAAAATTTTAAGTTTTTTTCATAATTCTGTAAGGACTAAAATGTAAAAATGACAAAACTTTATGAGGGCATTTTGGAAATATTGAAATTTAATTGGGGTAGAACCAGAAGTTCAAGGAATGTGAGAATCATTCCCAACCCTCCCTTGGCAATCAATCTCCCATCCCCATTCCCAAATTGCGGTGGGCCCAACGATTCCAATTCCAATTCTCGCATCCATTTTACGAAGTAAACGCCATCAATGATTTTGATTCCGTAATCTGGTAAGTAAATGTAGAATAAGATCGGAACTACTATAAATCATGCAGTTTGTCATGCGGAGGATTCTAGGGCTGATCTTAACAATGCCAAAGAGTAACACTAGCAACATAAGGTTTGTTTTACCAGAAGCCTTGCTGCAAGCCGCTTATATGACTCACTTAGTTTTAGAAAAAGAGCAAGGAAGAATGAAAAGTTAGTTTTATCAATTTATACTATTTTGTTAATTTAGTTCAAATTTGAGTAATCCTGTGGTCAACATTGCATTAAGCGAGGTAAGATTCTAATCCATATTGGGAATGGAGAAGGGTAGGAGGGCTAATGGAGATAATGCAGGTGAGGTTGGATTACTGGAAACAAATGGTTGTTTCTTTCCTTCATTCACACATTGTATCATTTTTCATTTCTAACTTGATATATTGGTCATTTGGTTCCTTAATTTAAGATAGAAGTCAAGAAACAACCTTTTTTCCCCTTTTTTAAATGTTTTGACTTCTTTCTTTGATACTTACTTGGAATGAAACCTCAATCCTTTAATAGTGCGTTTACTAACTTGGGCTCGAAATAGGCAGGAATCGTAATAAGTTGGAATCAGAATGAAATGAAATCGGAATGGTGAATGGAAATAAAAATAAGTTGTTTACTTGAACTATAAAAATCGAAATCAGAATCAACAAGATTTCCATTGATATGTTTACTTTGCCTTGTAATCAAGATGGATTATTACAAGTTACTAAAATATCCTTATTAAAATTATGTATATTTCACTACAAAACAGATAAGTAAACATTTTTAAAGGAAATATATGCATGTTTATTGTAAGGTATGCAAACCTATTAGTTATGATCTTTTATTACTTATAAAAATACTTCTAAGATTTGGGATTTATTAAGAAACATTGGCTACCTGATCGATCTCGCAGAAACTTATGCTGACAGAGGGTTATTACGAAATTCATAATAATAAATACAAATTTATTTTGAATTTGAAATTTTTATAGGTTATACTAGACATCGAAATGAAACTTTTGAAACTTGTTTCAACAAAATTGGATGAGAATTCAATTTATAATGATTTTTTGAACTCAAGTATATTAATCTGCAAATTTCTGATTTCAGCATAATGCATAAGCTACGGAACTATTTTATCATACCTAGACCTCTTAAAAAATTATAAAATTTGGAGAATGTTTCCTATATATGTCTAGTACATTTTTGGAAAGTTTCATGATTTTACAATTAAAGGATAAATTGTTTACAGTAAGGTCATAGAGAAATTGTTTGACAGGTTTCTTAAGGTCTTAAATGAAAATTATTTTCAATTGTTTTCGATGAAATCAAGCTATTAAATTTTTTCCTATATGTTAGTATACTCTATGTAAAATTTGAGAATTTTATGATGAAGGAATAATTTTTTGAATTTCAGAGACTAAAGTTTGTTCTAGTAAAGAATTGATAGTGATATTATTTGAGTCTTGAAGATATAATTTAACTGATAGAATTGAGGAGGAAATTACCAATATTGAGAATAAAATAATTATGAAATTAAATTTCAAGGCAAATTTATTTGAGAATTATTCTCCCCATAACAAGAAGTAGAACAAAAATTCTAATAATTATTTCAATCTCATTATTAAAGGAAAGGAAATTGTATTGTATTTAGAAAATTTGGGCACTATGTTAGCCAACATAACAATTAAGTAGGGCTGAGCAAATGGCTCGATCCAATCTGAAAAAAATCAAGTTAGGATCAGATTGGATTAATTGCATAATCCGATCGAATGGTTTTTAACCAACCCGATCCAATCTAAATATCCGATCGGGTCAGTCTCCTGTGATTTATCAAAAAAAAAAAACCATAACCTAACCTAATATTATCGTTATCTCTTCTCTTCACACACAACACAATAACACTTCACACACCCAACACAATACAGTGGTAGTGCATCATACACAGTCACATTACAGCAGCGGCAACCGGCAAAACTCACCAACCACAACACGTAAGACTGCAAACACGGCAGTGCAGACTTGTTGAGATGCAGACGCACTGCAGTAAACTAGCCCTGACTCGATCCAACATAACCATAAGAAGCCATCGCGATCCGCAACTCGCTGACGTGTTCTGCTGTCCTGCACCACGATTGCTGCTACCGCTTGGTCCACCAACTACCATGACGGCTACTGCACCGCTATTTGCTAACCTCCACCTTGCTGAATGGTTTGTCTTATAAAAAACAAAAAAGATTTAATTCATCCTGATATTTTCTTTTTTAATCAATCTCTTCTTATTTTACCATATATATTTGGACTTTAATTGGGTTGGAGTTTAATTTTGGCTGGTTTTCTTCGATCGACAAAATTTGATATTGGATTTGAGTTTAATTTTGGTTTGTTTTCTTCGAAATTTTGGTTTGTTTTCTTCTATTGGCAAAATTTGATATTGGGTTTGAGTTTAATTTTGGTTTGTTTTCTTCGATCAGCCAAATTTGATCTGATTTATTAGGCAAAATTCGTTACTCATCCGATTGGCCCGAATGCAACCCGAATTACCGATCGGATCCGAACATAATCAGTTCGGGTCTAATCCAATCCAATCTAAAAATCAAATTATGTTCGGATGAAATTTGTGTCAACCCGAAATCCGATCGGGTTGATCCGAATTTGATTTTGCCCACCTTTACAATTAAGCTCAAAGGAGTGGAGACAACTCCATAAGCCAATTTGGCTAAAGGAGATGACTTTATTATATATTGTGGTTGTCTTCAAAGAAAACATCATTATTAGACTCTAGTGAGGGAGGAGGAGAATTTGTTTTCCTTGATGACTTCTGGTCCACACTAGCCTTGAACAAGGAAAAATTCTTCTTAAACATAATTTTGAGAAAATTCTCTCATTGAGTAATATATGCCATATTTATGGAATATAATGTTATTTGAATTATGTCTTTGTATTGAGCAAGACATGGACAAATTTTTCCTTACGAAAGTAATTATATTATATTGTCAAAAAATGTGATATTTGTTGGGAAAAAGATATTCTTCTGGTGAACTCTTAAAACATATATATATTCTTAAGGATGAAATGCGAGTTATTTTGACTTGTATTGTTGACTCAATAGTGAGGGAGACATGAATTATGAGAGAACTTGGTGTATTGTCTAGTCTGAGCTTGTCAAATGACAAATGTGATATGCGTGTAGGATCAAAGTCCATAAAGAAGACTTGAAAACCAATTCTGAGCAGAGAAGCTGAATTTCTCAATTTAGTTCACAATGACCTTGGTAATTTAAAATAAACTCTAACTAGATGAGGTACAAGATATGACCTTTATTGATAATTTGTTAAGATGATGGTGGTGATGATGATGATAATAATTATTATTATTATACTAAGATTTTTTGAATAAACTAATTGTTGTTGTATTATTATTATTATTATTAGCAATAATAATGAGTATTAATTATAATAGTTATTATTCTTCTTCTTATTATTATAATATTGTAATAAACATGCCTGTATCTCCTTTAATAATAAGAATAAGAATAATAATCATACTACGATTTTTTTAATAAACTAATTGTTGTTGTTGTTCTTGTTGTTGTTAGCAATAATGATGAGTGTTAATTATAATAGTTAATAATTATTATAATAGTACAAAACTAAAAAAAATAATAATAACAATAATAATTACTATTATTATTATTATAATTATTATTGTTAACCAAATAATTATTACTATCATTACTATAATTATTATTAATATTGTTGTTGTTATTACTATTATTATTGTTGTTGTTGTTGCTAACAAAATAATTAGTACTAAAATAATAATAATAATAATATTGCTATTATTATTATTGTTGTTGTTGTTGTTACTATTATTATAATTATGACAATTACAATTGTTGTTGTTGTTGTTGTTCTTATTGCATGTAAATGGAATAAAAACAAATTTTTAATTTTCACTAAGAGTACAAATGTCAATTCACTCCTCATTCTCATTCCCATTTCCACATGAGAATGGGATTCTCATTTTTCATTCCCAAATTTATGGGCTCTCTCAAATTTCATTCTCATTCCTATATGTTTATAGCAAGTAAACACTGAATAATTCTCATTCCCCAATCTCACAAATAAATAAACTGTAAATCTTGTTTCTCAAGACTAGCTATTACCAAAACTAGATGATGTAGGATGGTTGTGTGGGATGAGCGGAGTATCTTTCGAAGGTCATAACTTGAGCTACATATGTTCATTTTAGGCGTATAATATACTTTTTTTAAGCTTATGAGGAAACGAACCAAACTTAAGATTGCTTGTGCTATTCTAATCCATGGTCAAGCTAAAAATTTTGCTTCTTTATTGGTCATTTTTCAGCTTTAAGATATTTCTGATTTTTCATGTTGCTTCTAGGATTTTTATCTTTTTTTTTTAGATATCGGATCTGGACACCGTTTATTTTTATTTTCTTATTTCGATTAAGAGAATTTTATTATAAAATAATATTTCAAATTTTTCTATTTTGGTGAATTTGCAATATTTAGGGTTTCTATAAAAAGGGATATAAAAACTTAGTTTTGTTCATTCAGACTTATTCAATAAAACTTCATTATTCAAAAATTTTTGTTTCTTCTATCAATCTATGCTAAACATTTCTGTTTCATCACTAGGCATCAGGAAGATCATCATTATACAATTCAATGATAAAAAAACTGGAGTAAAAACTATTAAAAGTCCATGATAAAATTCATAAAATAAAATTCAGATTCTATAATATAAACTTACATAAATACTCAATATCTAATAAATTTGTGCTTGAAAACAATAATGTTACATGAACTTAAATAACAATTCTGGTTCACCCGAGGAATAAAAAAGCAAACAAGTACAAAAGAGAACGAAATTAAAGGGTTCCATTGGTGGTGTCTAGACGGTTAATTTTAAATAAGCATAAAATGTACCTCCAGCCATGATTGTTCAAGTGTGTGAAGCTCTTTAAGCATATACCACAAAGACGTCTTCTAGCCTATTCCATTACTTGCCAAACTTGTGATGGAAAACTAATTTTTACACTATAGGCATGATTTGGCTAGGCTAGGGACTCCTTCATATAGCAAACTTAGTAACTTAAAAACTTCTTTAATTCCTTCTAATTAAAAGAAGATTAATAAATGGAACTCTCTAATTTCTTCCATCAAGGAAGTAGGTTATGAATTTAATCACTCTTACTTTCATAATAAAAATAATAATTAAACTCCACCACTATCCTTAAAATGAGGGAGTGGATAATTAGTATAAGTATTATCTATCTTTAAATGTCCAATAACTCAATTTATCATGTGAGCCATAATTAAAATAAATCTAACATTCTCCCACTTGGCTCACATGTTAAATGAATTAACTAAAACTTATAACTTAAAATGGTCATTAACTCTTAAATTACCCAAAATTTATTGACAGTGGAACTCTTATATATGAAAATATCAATATATGAATCATGGTGATTATGTGAAAGAAAAAATATTTCTTTCCATGTATTACATATATGATACTTTCAAAAGATTTTTTTATAACTTGCATCAATGAACTTTCATAAATCATTCATGGTCCAAATTGAAAATTTTCAATGAATTTTTAAATACTTGTTTATGTGCACAAAACTTATTTATTAATGTAACTTCAAAGTTTATACACAAGCCAAGAAATCAAATAAAACAAACTCATATTGAGCCAATAAGGGCCAATATGATTGACATGATCCTTGTACAACTTTGCAGACAAACTTTTAGTCATAGAATTTGCTAATAGGATTTTTTTGTTTATATATTCGATGGCTATCTTATTTTTATTAATGTGATCTCTAATAACCAGAAACTTAATGTCAATGTGCTTACTTTGGCTTCCACTCTTATTATTCTTAGAGAAGAAAACTGCAGCGGAATTGTCACAATAAATCATCAATGGCCTTTCTATAGAAACAACAACTTTTAGCCCATTGATAAAATTTTTAAACCATAATGCCTACGAAGATGCTTCATAGCATGCAATAAATTCTGCTTCTATAGTGGATGATGCAATTATTGTTTTCTTAACACTTCCTCCAATGTTTCATTCTAGGATTATTTTGGTTTCTGCCTAACATGCTTATTGCAAATCCAATATCAAGCCTCTTACAAACCTGTGCATACATTATGTTGCCTACAACATATGCATAAGGTATATTTTTCATATACTCCTTTTCAAAAGCATTTTATGGACATTGATCTTGATTGGATTTGTCTCCTTTGACAATAGGAGCAATTGTAGGAGAGCAATACTTCATTTTAAATCTCTCTAGAACTTTTTCAATAAAGGCCTTTTAAGATAGTCGTAAAAAAAACTTTTTCTTTCCAATCAGAACACTACAAGAAAAATGGTAATAGATGACTGACACTTTATGACAAAAATCATTATATCATAAAAGTATGACAAAGTCGTGATAAAATTACGGTCTATCAAATGATTAATGATATACTTGTGATACAATTTGTGTCTATCAAGAATTTATGATAGAGTAGTGATGGAAATATACTCTATCAAAAATTTTGTAATAGAATTTTAATATTGACTGTGTTTGATTAAATTTTAAATTAATATTTTATTAAAAGAAAAATAAAATGGCTCATTTTAGACGGACAAATAATTTTTTAAAGAAATATATATGTAAATGATAAATCAAAACAGGGCGTTTAGACTAAAACATAAAATTTTCTAAGGCAGCGTTTGTTTTTTTATTTGAAATCTGAGTGGGTCTAAATGTTACTAAAGTCTGAATGGGTCTGAATGCATATGTCTGAATAATATGTTTGTTTTTTTATTTTATGACGTCTGAATATAAGTGGTAAGTTGTTTGTTTTTATAAGCTCAAAACATCATAATTCTAATATTTTTACACTTATGACCTTGAAAGTGTTATATATACTTGAAGATTAAATAAGTATATATTTACAATGTTTTCTAGTATAATAGTTTTTATATGTTATAAATGTTTATAAGGTAAGCATTTGATATATAATTTATGAAAAATACTTTTGATAACATTATTTTTTTACAATTTAAGATAATATTTATACATAAAAAATTTGTTATCTAATAATAAAAGAATTTGTTTAAAATTCAAATTGAATGTATTTTAAGTATTTAATACCAAGTAAAATTTAAGATCAAGGAAAATTCTAATATGGCATCTAATAGATACGTAGGAAATAAATACATTTAATGAGGTTATTTTTGAGAAAGAAAATTAATTTTCATTAAGATATTTTATCATTCAGATAAAAGTCAGGAAATTTTACTTTTTCCATTCAAATGAAAATGTCTTGCAATAAGACTTTAGATACAAAAACAAACAAGCCAAAATATCAAAACTAGGGGTGGGCGTTCAGAACGGATTGATCCGAACTTTTGGGTTCGGTTCGGTTCGGTTTGGGTTGAAGCTTGTAACCTGTTTGGGTTGAAAATTCAAAACCGATCGGATTGTATTTCGGTTCGAGTTCAACCCAAACCGAATAGTCAACCTGATCGGGTTAACTATGAATTAAAAAAAAAGTAATTTAAAAATTCATTCCTAACCCTTACATCACAACTTCCACACACTTTTCAGCCGCCACTTGACTCCTCCTCCACTTCTTCTTCTTCTTCTTCCACCACTGCCAAATATCTTCTTCTTTTCTTTTCTTTTCTTCTTCTGCTTTTCTTTTTCTTTTTCTTCTTTTTCAGTTTTTCTTCTATTTTTTTCTTGTTCTTTCCTTTCGCCGTTGCCAAACATCGTCTTCTTCTTCAGTTCTTCTTCTCTTTTTCTTCTTCTTTCCTTTCGCTGCTGCCAAACGTCGTCTTCTTCTTCTTCATTTCTTCCTCCATTGCCAAATTTTTCTTTTCTTTTTCTGATCTCCCATTAATTAATTGTTAGTAATTTATTTTTTTAATTGTTAGTTAATTTCTTAATTTTCTTTTGTTAATTGTTGTTAATTTTTTTGTTAATTGTTAAATATAGAATTCTTTATGTTAATTTGTGAATGAGACAATAAGAAATTTGTTTGATGTTTAGTTCTTTTTTTTAGCTGTGGTAAAATTAGGGTTTGCAAACCGAATGAACCTGAATTTATAACCCAAACCGAACCAAATTAAATTCGGTTCAGGTTGTTCAGGTTTCGGTTTGGGTTTCAATCCGTTCGGTTTAGAGAATTCAACCTAATCGGGTTAAAATGATAAACCCAAACCGAACTGAACCGAACCAAGTAAAATTATTGGGCATCAATTTAAAGAGTGCTTGGCATAAAATGGGTAGTCAAAGGAAAAATTGCCTTATGGAGTCTATATGAAGGAATTATCCAAAGCCGAGAAAACCAAGTTGAATCGAGGAAGAGACAGATGGAATAGAAGGCTTGAGCAGCCACTCAATGGATTCATAGAAGCAGAGCACCATGGAAGAAGTCAAGCACAACAATCTGGGTTAAACCAACATACAAATGAACCCGGATCCAACGACCCCAGTTAAGGGGAAACTGATTGTCAAGCTACTAAGACTAATGAACAATTAATGCTAATGACTCTTGAACCAAGAAAGCAGCAAGATAACAATTAGAAGCAACCTAGCATAGCAGCTACTGAAAATATAGTTGACAGCACAAATGTTTGTGGAAGTCGGGGAAAAGAAGCAGGAACAGAGAATTGGAAGGACACAATTCAAAAATTTGGCAATTAACTTAGCGACAAGTGTAATTCCAAACACCAACTCAAGACAAGAGAATGAAAACTTAAGTTCAGATGAGGTGGTTTGTGATGGGCCCGGTACAAACATCATTAGGCCTAAGAGAAGGAAATGAAAGCTACAGGCTAGAAATGCAAGTATCGAAGGGCATATTAGAGAGGGGCCAATTGCTGGAAAAAGGCCACTTTGTGAATCATTAAAGCCAAGGCCAAACCATAAAAGAACATGGCTTCAAAGTCCCCGCAAAACCAACACAGCTAAAACAAGCTCTTGCAACTTGTTTTCATAGAGACACAAATTGAACGGGGATGACTTGGGAATGGAAGAAGAAGTTGAACTCACCCAAAGTGCAATTCAATCGGTGGAGGCTGTTGATCAGCCCCACCAACAGCTATGAAAATATTAAGCTGGAACGTTAGGGGGATAGGGAATGACCGACGTTCGTAGCTCTTCAAAAGTTCCTCCAGGTGTATAGACCTTAGTTGATTTTCTTGTGTGAAACTAAACTGATGACTATGCAAATGAATAATGTGGGAAAGAAGTTAAAGTTCGACAATTGTTTTGCTGTAAGTAGTAATGGAAAGAGTGGTGGCCTGGCTATGTTATGGAATTCTGAAACAAAGGTAAATATCACCTCATTCAACAACCATCATATTGATGCTGAAGTAGACACTAAAGATGGGAAGCAGGTGAGATGCACTGGGGTTTATGGACATCCAGAGATGAGTCAGAAAATGCATACATGGACCTTACTCAGAAGATTGGCATGTTTGTCCTCATCTCTATGGTTATGCTTTGGTGATTTTAATGAAATACTACATTTGGAAGAGAAAAATGGAGGAAATGATAGAGAGCCCAGTATGATTAATGAATTCAGAAATGCTGTCCAGGATTGTAATTTGAGGGATTTGGGTTGTTCGGGTCACCCTTTTACATAATCCAATAGGAGGTTTGGTCCCCATTTTATTGAAGAACATCTGGATAGATTTTTGTGTAACAAAGATTAGCAAAATTTTTTTAAGATCAGGCTGCAAAGAATCTGGTCACTTGGTGCTCTTATCATAACCCAATCTTGATGAAAGTAATAAGCAGGGGTAATGGAGGGCACTACAACATAAGAACCTTTTCAAGAATCCAATACAAGGATATGTGGAACTCCTATGATGAATGCAGAGACATAGTCAAGAAAGAATGGTCAGAATATGGAAGTTGGTCAGGGAGTAATGCAGTTCAGCTTTTAAGCAAACTAGCAAAGCTTCCGTAGCAAAACTTGTGCTTTGGAGCAAGAGAATTTTTTAAGACAGCAAGAAGAAATTGGAGAAGCTAATGAACAGACTACAGAAGCTTCAGCAACACGAGAGACAGTATGAGAGAGGGTAAGAAATGAAAAGCATCGAAAGAAAGATTCATCATCTCTTGCTGGATGAGGAGAGTTTTTGGAAACAGAGGTTTAGGGCGGATTGGCTTAGAGAGTGAGATAAAAACATAAAATTCTTTCACTCAAAAGCCTCATCTAAAAAGAGGAAGAACAAAATTTGTGGTATTGAGGATGCACAAGGAGAATGGATGAAAAAAGCTGATGAAATAGAGAAAGAGTTTTGTGGTTATTTTGCAAAGCTTTTCTCTACTTCCAACCCCACTCAAGATCACATGGAGGAAGCATTGAGGGGAATGATTCCAAAACTGTCACCAGCAATGAATGAGTAATTGAGCCAACCATTTACAGAGGAAGAGATTGCAAAAGCCTTAGCTCAAATGTGCCCAACCAAGGCACCAGGACCTGATGGGCTACCTACTGCCTCCCATCAAAAGCACTGGAGATTTGTCAAAAAACGAGTCATTAATACATGCCTTCACATTCTCAATGAAGCAGGTACCATTGCCCCATTGAACCACACATATATTGCCTTAATTCCTAAAGTTGTAAAGCCTAGGAAAGTAACTGAATTTAGACTAAAAAAGCTTGTGTAATGTTTGTCATGACCCAACCTAGACTTGGCAAGATATTGTCCACTTTGGGCCTTAACAAGGCCCACACGGTTTTGTTTCTGGGCTACCCATACACCCCAAAACAGGTCTTACCAATTAAGGTGTGAATCACCCCTTATAAACCCAGCATCTCTCTCGTGCTTTGCCGATGTGGGATTTGCCTGGGGTGTTATAATGTTATTTATAGAACTGTTGCAAAAACTATTGCCAACCGATTGAAAACTATTTTACATGCTGCAATTGATTTGTCTCAGAGTGCATTCATTCCCAATAGATTGTAACTGACAATATCATTGTTGGGTATGAATGCCTCCATAAAACCAGGCATAGTAAAGGCAAGAAAAGGGGATTAGTGGCTCTGAAGCTAGACATCAGTAAAGCTTATGATAGGGTGGAATGAGAGTTTTTAAGACATATTATGATTAGATTAGGCTTCGAGGATAAATGGGTGAAATTAATAATGGATTGTATTATTACCTCATCTTTCTCTGTAATTATCAATGGAGCACCCAAGGGTTTGATCACTCCTCAGAGGGGTTTAAGGTAGGAATGTCCATTATCTCCTTACTTATTTATAATATGTACAGAAGCATTCTCTAATTTACTGATGCAGGTAGAGAGAAAGAAACAAATTCAAGGGCTGAGATTTGGACAGCATATTTCCATTTCTCATTTCTTGTTTGCAGATGACAACTTGATTTTCTTTAGAGCCTAACTCAAAGACTGCCAGGACAGCAAAGACTTATTTGATTGCTATGTTACTGTTTCTGGAAAAATCTTCAACTTTGAAAAGTCTTGTATGTTTTTTAGTGGCAATGTTCATGAAAACCAGATTTCAGCAATTAAAAGAATTTTCTAGCTAAATGTGGTTTCTAAGCATGAGAAGTATCTGGGGCTGCCCTCTTGATTGGAAGAAAGAAGAAGGCTTTCTTTAACGAGATCAAGTTAAAAGTCTAGAGCAAGATATCTAGTTGGCAGTAGAAACTTTTCTCAAGTGGAAGGAAAGAAGTCTTGATAAAATCAATGGCATAAGCTATACCAGCATATGCCATGAGTGTCTTCAAGATACCTATTGGGCTTTGCAATGATATTCAGCAGTCTATAGCTAGATTTTGGTGGAGCAAAAAGAAGAATAAGAGAGGAATTTCATGGACAAAATGGGAGAAGATGAGCCAAGCTAAAATTAGAGGTGGAATGGGATTTAGAGACATATCAAGCTTCAACTAAGCTTTAGTGGCAAAACAAGGATGGAGATTGATTCAAAACCCAGAGTCTCTTGTAGCTAGAATTCTAAAGGCCAAGTATTTTAAAGAGGGTGATTTTCTGAATGCTTCAATGGGCTCAAATCCGTCCTATATTTGGAGAAGCATTTTGTAGGGATGACAAGTAATACTCAATGGCTATAGATGGAGAATTGGCAATGGAAGAAGGATTTTAGTCTACAGAGCCAATTGGATACCAAGACCATCCATCTTCAAACCTTATTCTACCCCAAAAATACCCCATGATGCCACTGTATCAGCTTTGATAGACAATGACAATAATTGGAAGATGGAGGTGACTCAGTAGCAGTTTCTAAAGGAAGATGCAGATACAATTTTGAGCATTCCACTGCCAAAGAGAAAAATAGAGGACCAAGTGATCTGGTGTTGTTCAAATTTTATTGAATTCACAAGCACACGAATCTATTGTAGAATAGATTAATGGTGACGAATGTCGATCCCACGAGGAGGTGGATTTTAATTGTGTGTAGGGTTAATTTTCTAGTTGGGTAGTTGGATTTGTTGTGAAGGTGATTTAGATTATTCTAAAATTTAAATTAAAATGGTGGGAGTAAACTAGAGATAAAACTATGTGAATAAATCGCTTGGGTATCTGGATCTGCATCAACATGCACCATGGGCTTAATATTCTTTATTAGTGCTAATTAAATCATTAGGGGGATTTCCACTCCTCATGAACCACACTTTAATAAATATGGTGCTAAGCACTTATTGTGCCAGACAGTAATAACCTTGCACTAGGGAGACAGTAGTATCGGTGCAAAATCTAGACAAGATTATTACTATCTGACGACGAAATGTCAAAATAACACATAAATCAGAGGGGAGAGGAAAGTAAATTTACCAAATTAAACCCATGGAACATATTGAGGCTTCACCTTCAACTCAAGATTGAAAGAAAATTAGTACTCATTATTTAAACTAGGGGGAAATGGTCATTATACTAAAATAAGTAGAAATACAAGAAGGAGAGGGAATTTACAAAATGGAGCTAAAAATGGATTCAGGGGTGTCAAATTAAAGGGGGGAAGCCCTCTTTTTATAGATATATTGAGTAAATTATGGCCATTAGATGAAATCAATTCGGACGCTCAAGATTGAGCCACGTGGCAAGCTCTGATTATTTGGACCACATCATCAGCGACTGTGATTCAGTGTGCTGCATGTAACTTAAGCCAATTTTTTTGTCCAATGTTGTGCTACCACCTCATCGGTCAACATCAAAGTCAACTAACCTTGATCAAGTGCATTGCTTCTATCGTAAGCTCATTTTTTCGGTCTAATAATACACTGCCATGTCATTGGTCAACGCCATATCATCAGTCAACGCCACATAAGCAGTCAATGCCACATCATTCATCTAATCAAATGCTGCCACGTCACCGGTCAATGACACATAATTGGTCAATGCCACATCATCATCCGTATATGTGAATAGTGCCATACATGATCAGTGATGTATACGTGAACAGTACCATATAAGTGAACAGTACTGTATACATGAATAGTGCCGTACATGATCAATGATGTATACGTGAACAATATTGTATACGTGAACAGTGCCATTTTTCCTTTTATGCTCCTCCTAAGGTTTTCGACTGTCCTCAGTTCAAAAATACTGTCTTTTTTGCTGTCCGATGTCTTGTTAATTGTGAAGGGCCAAAATTCCCTTGAAATATATAAAATACTTAAATTATAATAAAACTCACATAATTAAAGTACAAGGGACTTAAATACATAAAAGTAGGGATGTTAGTGAGATTTGAAGTGTAACATGACCATTTTATCTTTTATAAATACACACTTTCTACCACTCAACATCTGGCACTATGACAAACAAGGGAAATATTCAGTCAAGAGTGGTTACCAAGTGGCTCTAAATCTAAAATTTTCGGATTCAACTAGATGTTCTACCAGCAAGAGCAATCATTGGAGCATTATATGGGCGCTTACCCTCCTAGAAAAAATTAAGATCTTTATTTGGAAAGCAGCAAAAAATTTATTGCCGACAACTGAGAATTTATGGAAGCGTAGAATTATTCAGGAGGCTCATTGCAAACTATGTGGAAATAGAGTGGAAACATTTTGCATGCTCTAATTTCTTGCAAAGCAGTGAAGAAAGTGTGGCAACCTCTCACTTATGGCAAGTGCTTTTCAAGAGATGAGAAGTCCAGACATATTGGAGGATTTAATGATGGTTGAAAAGATATTGAGCAAAGCAGATCTAGAGCTACTGGTGAGTATTTTATGGGTGATCTGGCATGCTAGAAATAAGTTTGTGTTTGAAGGATTGAAAATTGATCCTAATCTCTCAATGGCCAAAGCTGAAGTAGTTAATGAGGCTTTTAGAAGAACAAAATTCCTAAATATACTGAATAGAGAAAACTTGCATAAGAAGAAGCCAAAAGTATGGACTCCTCCATCTCAGGGCTAGCTGAAAATCAATGTTGATGTAGCCACTAACACAAGAAGACAATGTTCTGGATTAGGTGCAGTAATCAGAGATAATAAAGGAAAGTGCATAGCAGCAGCCATCAAGATTCCAAAGTTCAAAGGAGATGTCTCTTATATGGAAGCAGAAGCAGCTGAATGGGGTATATATGTTGCAAAGGAAGCAGGCCTGCAATTAGTTATTTTGGAAACTGATTCTTAAGAGGTAGCAGATTTGATCAACAACAGAAAAGGTAGCAATACAAAAATTTATTGGATCATTTCATAAATCCAAGCTATGAAGAAGAATTTTAGGTCTCTAGAAGCTAATTATGTGCCTAGATCATGTAACACTTACGCCCATGGCATAGCTAAGATAGTTTTAGAAATATCTAAATCTATTGTATGGTGGGAGAATTTTCCCTCCGAAATTCTGCATGTATTCAATCAGTTGAATCAATGAAAGTTTTACTTTCCTTTCCTTTCAAAAAAAAAAACTTCAAACATAAAAACAAACAACCCCTAAGTCTCCAGACTCACTTATCTCTCACTACACAACACATACCACTCATCAACTAACACTCACTCTATGAAACAACACCCTTGCCAAACCCTAGAAATCAATCCCGCATCTTTATCGCTGTTTAAATAGTGTTCTTGCTGCCATTAGAGCACCTACGACGACAAAAATGACGCACGTGGAAAAACAGGCCACGAGTCCTCACTATGTTATGCATCCAAGTCAGTACAACTCCATATCACTGCTGTTCAAAACCAGGCCAAGCAGCCACTGGTGCTTGCATTGCTTTTCAAAATAGAAGATCGAGTAAATTCACTTTCGTATATGTTGATTTATGTTTTGAGATTGTGCTAAGGTACATGGATTTCCTTAATTTTTTTTTTGTGGATTTGTATTTAGATTCTTAGAGAAATATGTTAGATTGTAAATAGATTTTAAATTGATTAAGTTGTTAGGTCTTCATAATTTTGTCAATTTTTTTTTCTTTTTTCTGATCTTTGGACTGAATTCATGGTTATTTCTCAAATTATCTCTAATGACATGTTAAAGCTTAAGCTATTAAATGTTCATGTGCTTATGTTTATGCTGATTGCATCTTGAACTTATGAACTTAGCATTTTGATGATATTATTTAGCACATTTTTTTATTAATATTGGTATTTTTGGACTGGAAAAAAAAAAGATTAGATGAAATAATAGTTTCTAATAAAGCTCACTAGGTGTTTGATGGAATGCATTAGACAAAAATAATTGTCTTATCTTTTATTTTGTGGTGTATTATGTTGAATCTTTCATTTTTATTTTATTTTTTTGTAAGTTGTGCTTACCTCTTTGATAAAGTGACTACATGAAACGGTTTTTAAACATTACTTTCATAAGTGGATTGTAATCGTCACATTACCTATGTAACATGTCTAAAGGTTACCCTTGTTATTTGGCCCCATAACTGCTAGGGCTCAGAATATGCCAACCAACATTTGTAAGGTAATGTAATGTCTCTGTTTTTACCTGGAGCTCATATTATAAGTTAGCTAATTGATTTGTTTTGTGTCTTACTATTCTTGTATTCTATATACTATATATATAGTTATTGCAGGAACTTATGAACTTAGCTTTGGGTTTGGATTTTTATGTGGAGTAAATTTTTATTTTTTACTCTTTGGCTTTCGATTTTTGGTGCCTCCATGATTCTGTTAGTATTTTCAATGTGGGACAGTGTTTGCTTAAGAAATGGGGCGGTAAATGGTGATGCTACTCTATTGATAATCAATGTGCGCGCAATCCTAATTCCTAACTTTTTGTCCTCTTCATTTCTCTTCTTTAAACACCTCTCTCTTCCTTTTGCATAAATGTTTAACATTCTTTTCTATTGAGTGATATCCAAAAATAATTGGTCCTGTTTAAGTATTTGAAATTTTATCTCAAGAATCATAATTGCACTAGAAGGTAAAAATCGAGTAGCATTTTAAGTGACAGTTGTTGGTAGTGTTTTGTTTAGCCAAAAGAATAATCAGTGCTTTTGGAAGAAAGAGGAAAAGCATTGTTTCTTGGTTGATCTTTTCCAGAGTATATGTACAAAAACTTGCTTTCCTAATATGCTTTGGAATCCACTCTCATGTAACCACGGGAGAGCACTAGTCATGATTAATGGAGTTTACCCTTTTGACTCTCAAAATTTTTAAATTAATGGAGCACTAGTGATTATTCTTAAATTAATGGAGTTTACCCTTTTGACTCTCAAAATTTTACTATTGCTTTCAGCATGAAAATATAAAGAATTAGAGATAAAAAGGCTCTCTAACTTTTAGTGGCTTCTTATTCAAACTTATGTTTTGAGATAGATTGCCTTCTTTTCTGGCATAGAACATTTTTGGATACACAATACTTGTTGGAGATACCAATGTCACATTCTGTGGTTAATTATATTTGTTAATTACATGTGCTGTAAACTGATTTTGTTTCTTCTCCTTAACTTTCCTTATGATGTAATTGGTTTTATTTGTGTAATGTTGTTTTTAGGTACTGGAGAATTGGGATCTTGTAGCTAAATGAAGGTTTTAGGTATCCCTATGGAATATGCTGGACTTTGGTGCAAGTGTTTTGGGTGACTACTTATCTTAGGATATTTTGCAGAATTTGGCGTTGGTGTAGTTTGTATATTTCAACTATTGGGGTGGTGGTACTTTGTATGGTTTAAATGGATATTGTAATCTTAATATATATTATATTTCATGTATTTTGTTATTTATTAGATTTTGTAACTATTAGTATTATTTTAAATTTGTTTTGGATTTGCAATTTTTTTTTTGAAATCAAATTTGTGAAATTTGGGGATTTACAAAATAATAATAATAATAAAAATTTAAAATAACGATATCATTAATAATATTTTTAAATAATATTAATTAAAATATTTAAATTTTTCTACCAAAAAACAAAATAATGCCGGAAATTGAAATAAATTTAATTTTTCTTTAAATTAAGGTGTGATGTACTTGTGACTTATAAAAATTATCATAAATTGCATGATAGAGTTTTCTTCTATCATAAAAGAGTGATGAGTACATAGATGATAGATAAACTCTCTATCATCCACCCCTTATTATGACAGTTTTTTCTCGTCATCTATTACTTATTTTCTTGTAGTTAAATAATTGACTTCATTAAGCATTGAAACAATAGATGGATCATTAACATATGTATAAGAAATAATTGCAATAACAAGGAAATGTTCTTCAATGCTATGAAATCAAAATTAGAATTATAAATTAACTAATGTTACTTTATTAGTATACTCTAATCTTCCTATGGGTAGAGGTTACAAAAATGTATTGAATTTACTTACAACTTTATTGATAAGATCAGTAAACTATTGGAAATTCTGATACCTGTACGCCTAAGGAATTTCTATAAATATTTTAATTAAACATAGTTTATTATCTTATTCCATATAACTATTAAAATAATTATTTCCCAATAGGGCCAAATAATTATTTCAAGAAATCGAATGCTACATATTTGATGTCATGCATATAAAATTCACATTCTTTATTCTTATATGAAAAATTGCATTTGTTTAAATATCATCACATCATGAAATGCTATGGCTATTATTTTAAAAAATATAATGATATTTCAATTACACCAGGCAAACTTTTACAGCACAAAAAAATAAAGTAGAAGTTCCTGCACATGTACTTTTTAACTACTTATAGGAACATGCAATAATGTTAACACAATTAGCAGCATCAATTGACAGTAATATTAACAAATTATGTCTTAATCCGATTAATAACATAAACATGCAGAATTTAAATCATGCCACTGTAACAAGACCATGATCTATTATATTTCATATAATCAATACATATAAACACATGATCAGCATCAATTTTCATAACTTTGTGATCAATAAAAGTTCTTTGGCATTTACATTCATGCAAACGTAAAACAATATATATATATAGTCTTGAACTGGTCTGAAATTTTAAAGTGTGAGAAAGTCTAGGAAAGTTTTAAAACCAAGGGGTTTTAGAAACTTAAAACTTAAAGCACTTAAACCATGCAGTTTTAAAATTTTTCCGGACTTTCCCGCACTTTAAAATTCCGAATTGGAATATATATATATATATATATATATATATATATATATATATAATGGTTAATAAGAGCCAAGGGGAGGTAGTGTTTTATAGATAGAAGACTCTGTGATTATAGGACACGTGTTTTGGTTAAAGTTTATTTGTGTGGTGAGTGTTACTTCGTGTGCCTTGGTAGTTTTGGGTAGTAAGTCCCGTTTAGGTTAAAGGGCGGTAAAACCTATTCTTAGCCTTGGATTGTAGCCATACTTTTAAATTAAACCATTTCATCGTTTTCTTTTCATGGATTCTCTATTCTGCAGAGCATCTTCTTTCTCTAGCTCTTCCTCTGGGAAAACTAGTGATTCAAAGAATATTGTGAGTTCGGAAGAATTTATAATTGAAGACTTTAATAAAGCAATTGATAATTGGGATTTGCCAAAAATTTCTAAAGATATGATTTATAAAACGAAAAAACTTGATTTTCTAAAGTCTGATTTTGTTATAAAAACTGAAGAACATGATATAACTCTTTCCAAGCCATTTGAAACAATTCATTTGTTTTCAGAACATTCTCTAAAGAAGTTAAAAGAAAAGAATTTTAATTATGTTCATATTGGCCTAATTCAAGTCGGCATTAAACCCTTGACTAAAGAAGGATTAAATACTTCCATCCTAGCAGTCTTCAGAGATGGGAGATTCATCTCCTTTGATGATTCCTTACTCAGTAGTATTGAATCTGGTCTCTGTAAAGGTCCAATATCCTTTAGTTGCTATCCGAACATAACTGTCTCCTTAAAAGATAAAAATATTTTAAAAAGCATGATTCTTCAAATTAAAACCCATAATTATCACATGATTGAAGGATCAGTCCCAGTTGCATTAATATTTAAAATTTCCTACAAAGCCATGATATCTGCGTTCAATACGCAGCATAAATTCCAGTCAAAAAGAGATGAGACTCTTCTCTTGCAGACTGACTTGTCTAAAGCAAACACTGTCATTCCAAAACCTATCTAATGGAAAGATGTCAATCTTCCTGAGGAATGGATTCTTGAAGGAGCCACTGAACCAGTGATTCCAAAACAACTTGAGCCTAATACAAAGTTGCAAAATGTGACTCAGTATTCCGATGGTAAAGTCAAACTATCCTTCAGGAGATCTACATCTTCTAGATTCTCCGATAAAGATTCAAACTATAGCATCCCTTCACTTGAAAGAAAATTTTCAAAAATTCCTTCTGTTATAAATCTTCCTCTTCAAGGCCAACCTAGGTTCTCCACATCGGATATACCTAGCTCGTCTATACATTCTGTTGACTATACCACTAGTGTTCCCCATCCAATTTACACTAGCAGTCAACATGAACAAAAACAGGAAGAGAAGGAACCTTCTCCTCCAACTTCCCCTACATTTTCTGCTGTCACCGAAAATGTAGTCAGTGTTTTAGAAAGAAATTTTGTACTAAACAAAACTCTTCTTCATAAAGATTTTTATTCTAAAAATAATAAAGAAAAAAGACTTTGGTTTTTCAAAACCTTTCTAAACCAAAGAAAAGAAATTCAAGAAGTTTATTATGAATTTGTGAATTTACATAAAGCACATATAATGTTTTTTGATTGGTTTGAAATGTATGCTTCTCAAAACAACATTTCTTATCCTTTTAAAACTTCAAATCCTATCACAATGAGAAAAAAGACCACTGAATGGAGTCTATCAGATAGTGATAGAACCATTGAATCAGAACATCCACCTCTTAGGAGTCTGACCATTGACCATGGCTCACCTCCTATACAAATCAAAGCATCACCTTATAAAAACCATAAAGCCAATGATTTAGAAAAAGATTTAGATAGCATCATCCAACAGAACAATTTCTGTAATGCTAATCTAAATACAATAGGAAAACAGTTGACCAGAATAGAAAGTCAAATCCAACAGTCAACTATAACTGTTTCTCTTATTTCTTCTTCTTCAAAACTAACAAAGTCTGATGAAGACAAAAAGCTTAAAAAGCCTATTTTCGACCCCTTCCAAGTCTCGAAAACTAGTCAAAAGCTTGTTTACGAGTCAAAGTCAGATTTTGCTAAAGCTATTAGAGAACAACTAGATAGAATAGAGGCTTTTTCTTTGTCTAGTAAAATTCAGATTGCTCCTGATAGTGCCCAATCTAAGACTATTGGGGTTCTGGATCATGATGATCAAACTTCTATAGCCTCCTCGGACATAGAGGCTTTTAAAGATGAGTCTACTCCTAAAGCCAACAAAATTCATTGGGAATTAGCCCTCCCTACTGTAAATTCTCCACCAGATCTAACCATAGAAAATAGACCTAGTGCATTAAACCAGTCCCGATTTAATGCCTCCTCTGTCTATGAGTGGAATATTGATGGTATGTCTGAATACAACATCCTAGGATTGTTGCAACAAATGACAATGGCAGCTAATGCCTATAAAACCCAATCTGGAACTTCTGACAAAGCCATTGCAGAAATCTTTATTGCGGGTTTTACAGGTCAACTTAAAGGATGGTGGGATCATCTTCTCACCAAACAGCAACAATTATATATTTTAAATGCTATACAAATTGACGAGAATGGTGCACCCATTTTAGATGAGTTAAACAGCCCCATACAGGATGCTGTTGCCACACTCATTCTCACCATATCTCTTCACTTTATAGGTGACCCTTCTCATCTTAGGGATAAAAACGCTGAGTTATTACATAATTTGAGATGTAGAAAACTTAGTGAATTTCAAAGTTACAAAACCACTTTCTTCACTAGACTCTTCTTACGAGATGATGCAAACCACATTACTTGGAAAGAAAAATTCCTTGCTGGTTTACCAACACTCTTAGGAGAAAAGGTTAGGAATTCTATTAAAGCTCTTTATGATAATCGCATTCCTTATGACGAACTCACTTATGGTGAACTTGTCAGTTTCGTTAATGAGGAAGGCTTAAAGATTTGTCAAGATTTGAAATTACAGAAACGCCTAAAATGGGAGCTTAGAAAGTCTAAGCAAGAATTAGGAAGTTTCTGTAAACAATTCAATTATGACCCTTTTAAAACCTCTACTTCTAAAGATTGTAATGGTAAGTGTTCCTCGAAACCTTACAAAAAACATTACAAATCTAGAAGCCATAAGTATAGATAACCTTCTAAAGATTTTGGAGAATCTTCTTATAAAAAACCTTCGAAGCCTTATAAAAAATCACACTCTCTAAAAAGAAAAAATCCAAAGTTTTCTCTAAAACTCCTTTTAATTACAAAGAAGCCACATGTTTCAAGTGTGGGAAAAAAGGCCATACTGCAAAATTTTGCAAAGTGAACAAAAAACTTCACGAACTTGGTCTTGATGATGAAACATTTTCTAAAGTTGCTTCTTTACTTATTGAGTCTTCTGATTCTGAGTCTTCTATGACAGGAGATAGTGAACCTTTACAGGTTGATGAGTTAATTGACTCTGATACCTCTAGCACAAGTGGTACTGATTTTGACACAGAATCCTCGTTAAAGAAAATCAATGTTTTAACAAAAGAACAGGAAACTTTTCTTGAATTAGTTAAACATATTTCAAATCCTGTTCTACAAAAAGAATACCTTGATAAACTTTTAAAAACTCTTGATCAAAATGATAAAGTAGAATCCTCTAAAGTCCCTGTTTTAAAAAAGAATGCATATGATCTTACTGAAATCCTTAATAAAAAGAAGAAAAATAAAGAAAATGCACCCAGTATTCAAGACCTGCAAAAGGAGATTAAAGAAATTAAGCTTGAAATAAAAGAATTAAAAGAAAAACAGAAAAATGACTCTAATACTATCCAACTTCTATTACAAAAACAATTGGAAAGTAATTCCGATAAAGAATCAGAATCTGAAAATGATGAAAATGAGCCTGAAACTCAAAATATAGACAACATTGAATCATTCCCCAATGATTTTCTTTTTGTCTTAAAGCAAATTACAACAAGGAAATATTTAATAAAGATTACATTAATCCTTTCAAAAGATTTTGAGATCGACACCGTTGCCTTATTTGATACTGGTGCCGATTTGAATTGTATAAAGGAAGATATTATCCCTAAAAGATTTCATGAAAAAACCAGAGAAAGACTTTCTGCAGCGAACAATTCAAAATTAAAGATCACCTCTAAAGTTGATGCTTCAATCCCTAATGATGGCTTTGAATTTAGAACTTCCTTTCTTTTAACAAATGACATACACCATGCTGTCATACTTGGAACTCCTTTCATAAACCTTATTACCCCATATACTGTCGACTATGATGGTATAACTTTTAAAATAAAAAACAAGAAGCTAAAATTCCCTTTCGTTGAAAGACCTAAAACTCGAAATCTAAACATTGTAAAAGCTTGTTCGATTTACCAGAATCAAATCAGTGTTTTATTAAAGAAAAAACAAAACGATTTATTCTATCTACAAAAAGACTTAAGTGCACAAAGAATTGAAAACCAACTACAAACTAGTTTTATAAAAAAGAAAATTTCTGATTTTAAAGATTTGATAGAAACAGAAATATGTGCTAATTTACCATCTGCTTTCTGGAACAGAAAACAACACATGGTAGATTTGCCATATGAAAATTTTTTTGATGAAAGACAAATTCCCACAAAAGCTCGTCCTATCCAAATGAATATGGAATTAGAACAGTATTGTAGGACTGAAATAAAAGATTTGGAAATTAAAGGTTTAATTATAAAATCAAGATCCCCTTGGTCATGTGCTGCTTTCTATGTTAATAAAAACTCTGAAATTGAAAGAGGCACTCCAAGACTTGTAATAAATTACAAACCTTTAAATAAAGCATTAAAATGGATTAGGTATCCTATACCTAATAAAAAAGATTTACTTCAAAAATTACACTCTGCTTTTATCTTTTCAAAATTTGACATGAAATCAGGATTTTGGCAAATTCAAATTGACCCTAAAGACCGATACAAAACTGCTTTTACTGTACCTTTCGGCCAGTACGAATGGACAGTCATGCCATTCGGATTAAAAAATGCACCTTCAGAATTCCAAAAGATAATGAATGATATTTATAATCATTTTTCTGAATTTTGTATTGTTTATATTGATGATGTGTTAATTTTTTCTCAAACAAATGACCAACATTTCAAACATTTAAAAACTTTTTATTTAGCAACCAGAAAAGCTGGCTTAGCTGTTTCTAGTTCTAAAATTTCCTTATTTCAAACTAAAGTCAGGTTCCTTGGTCATTATATTTCCAAAGGAACAATAACTCCCATCGAAAGATCTCTTGCATTTGCTGATAAATTCCCAGATAAAATTCTTGATAAAACTCAATTGCAAAGGTTTCTTGGAAGTCTAAATTATGTCCTTGATTTCTGTCCAAATGTTAACAAAATTTCAAAACCATTACATGATCGTTTAAAGAAAAATCATGTTCCTTGGACCGATGAACATACAAAGGTTGTTAGACAAATAAAAAATCTTGTTAAAGAAATTCCTTGTTTGTTTCTTGCAAACCCTACCTTGCCCAAAGTCGTTGAAACCGATGCATCAGACATAGGCTATGGTGGTATTTTAAAACAAAAGGACAATAATAAAGAATAAATTGTACAGTATGTTGCTGCTCACTAGAATGAATGCCAGAAGAATTACTCTACAATTAAAAAAGAAATTCTTTCTATCGTATTATGTATTTCTAAATTTCAAAGTGATTTATTAAACCAAAAATTTTTACTTAGAATCGATTGTAAAGCTGCAAAACATGTTTTAGAAAAAGATGTTCAAAACCTTGCATCTAAATAGATTTTTGCACGCTGGCAGGCTATTTTAAGTGTTTTTTATTTCGATATTGAATTCATTAAAGGAGATACAAATTCTATTCCTGATTTTCTAACCAGAGAATTTCTCCAAAACAGATGATGGCCCCCAAAAGAAGTAAAGGAAAAGCCATTCTTAAAGACACTGAGAGCCAAACAAAGCCTAAAGACACACTAACCACCCCTTCTAAAGATAAATTATATATATATAATGGATTTCCAATCAGGGATCCTTGATTAGAACATTTCTATATATATATATAATTTTAAAATTTTAAATAAGCATAAAACGTTCCTCCAACCATGATTATTCAAGTGTGTGAACTCTAAGCATATGCCGCAAATATGTCTTCTATCCTATTCCATTATTAGCCAAACTTGTGATGGAAAACTAATTTTTACAGTAGGCATGATTTGGCTAGGTTAGGGACCCATTCATATAGCAAAATTTAGTAACTTAAAAACTTCTTGAATTCCCTCTAATTAAAAGGAGATTAATATATGGAATCCTCCACTTCATTCGATCAAAGAAGTAGGTTATGAATTTAATCACTCTTACTTTCATTATTAAAAAGAAATAATTAAAACCCACCACTATTCTTAAAATGAGGGAGTGAACAGTTAGTATAATTTTTTTCCTTCTTTTAAGTGTCCAATAACTCAATTTATCATGTGACCATAAATAGAATAAATATAACATAAGCATCCACTTTCCATTTTAGCAGGCTTGCTTTTTATGAACCAAAAATGGACGTCTCCTTTAAATAATGACTGCAACTTTATCAAAATAGTTTTCCAATTGAATTTTAATATGGCTAATCATACAGTCGTCATCACTCAAATTGTACCAACAGAGCACACCATTACACTCTAAAAGAATAATGTCATTATGCCACTTCCACTCTCTATTACACGCAGTGGATGAACTTTCATGCACGCATAAATGAGAGATGGATGATCGAAATATCTTTTTCCGTTCAACACAAAAACTTTGCTTCAAGTTCTTCGGATCACAGGGATCAATTGTAAACATCAATTGACTAATCAGTTTAAGCTTTTCATTTGGCTAATACTGCATTAGATTCAAACAAAACAAAGTTTCTGGTATTTAGCAAAGCACAACTTCCTACAACCGCTCTTCTACTTCTTCACCTCCCGCAAAAGGTCCCCCCCGCCGCTATCTTATTTAATTGGTAAAATATAATTAGATTTTACTATCACGAAAAAAAGGCAGTTAATTTTAAAATTTTGATTGGAAATTTCAAAAGATAGCCAGGTATCCGGAAAGCATCAGAAGACTCAGTAGAAGCATTGAACCAGTCAATGTCCAAAATTCTACATCAACAGCTGTTACCTTGCACCATCCTGCTGAGACAATATTTTGCGACTTGGTAATTGTCCTTTCTGAAGAAACAATGCATTTGAAACAGCTGAGCCGCATTGTCGATTTGTGACATGTTTATACCAATAAAAAACCGAAGATCAATAAGTCTAAAGTTTTAGTTTTATTAAGTTCTTAATTTCTGAATTTTTATAACATGATTTGTCCTAAAGATCTGAGTTCTGTTAGAATAATTTACCATCCTTCATTTGGATGTGTAGCTTGCTTGCTAGAGTTCAAATTGTAATTGTACCCCTGCATTGCAAAATTCCTCCCACTAGTAACTCATTAAATTGACACAAGATCATTTATATATAGAAATTAAGAATAAATCAATTTGGAATCCACTTTTATTGAAAGATTATTCATTGGACTGGTTATTAATTACCCAACCAAACAAATATTTACTCTTTTGAATCTCCAAAATGGGAAACATGTTTCTTCAATAATTCTTAAACAAAAAACACTTCAGTATACCATATATTCACATTCAAATACTCCATGTTACTCATTGGCATGAGCTGAACTTGTGGTAGTCTCGAAGGATTTCTTCCTCATGAGCAGGCAAGTGATCTTTGAAGGCTGTGCATTATGAGTATTGTCAAGACTGCACAACACAAAATCAGGTCGATGGAGTGCGAGATTGAGCCCATCCTCCCCTACAACCAATGCAGTTGCGTCGAGCAAGACATGCCATGAGTTCCGGTGAGCTTCTGAAATCCAGTGCATTGAATATCGTGTTCCGTTGATGTCAGCCGGATAAGAGAACAACCCTTTTGGTGTGTGCTTACATTTTCTGCGAAAATACTGGCTAAGCTGTGATCCCTTGATCCTCAAGTCCAACCATGTTTCTGGTGCAAGTATCACTTTTGATTCCTTGAAACTTGCAAATTCTCTTACATAATCCAGTTCTTCACCAATAATTGTCATGTAAAAGTTTCCTCTGAAGAAAGGGTAGCTCTCGCCGACTAGCATCATTGCATCTCTGTAATTTGGAGTGAACAAAACAAGATACTCATCGTCAGGCAATCCACAGTGCTTCAGGACTTTGTTTCGGGCTTGGATTTCAGGAATTGAGATGAAACTTCCAGGAAATGAAGATTTCTTGGTGAGAATGTCAAGCAATCTTGATGGTTCCAACTGGGTTCTGTCCAAATCAGGGAGGTTGCTTCCAAAGGAAGGCGTTGATGGTTCCGATCTGAAACCATTCCTAGGCGATTTTCGCCTGTCGTCAGAACCTGTTTCCGATGACTCTTCATTGATACAAAGACTAGATAGATCAACCTTTTCGCCTTCAACAAGGCCAGCATATTGTGGGTACTTTGCCAAGACATATTGTTCAACATATTGCATTTCTGTTGGTGTGATTGGTCCTGACCATCTGAGGTCAAGGCCATGGAGTGTTGATATGGCTTCAGCTACAATATGTGCAGGAATCAAAGTATGTGCTTTCTGTCAAAGGATGAAAAATTTTATTAGAGACAAGACTCTTGGAGGAACTAATAGAACATGAAATAAATGATTAAATTTGAATCCAAAACATTACCTTGATAACCATACTGCTTGGTCTTCCATTTTCTATTGGTGATTTTGGAATTGAAGCAAAAAGAGATGGTTTATATTCACCTTCCATCATGCCCTAATTTGTCAAGTTTCCGTTGATCAGAATCTTTGAAGCTTTTGCTTTCATAATTTTGTAAAACAGCCTACAAATTAATTAATATGTTACCTTAGATCCTACATGTGAAATTATTTGCTCCTCAGTGTTCCTTCCCATGATTCCAATTCACCGCAACACTCACTAACAAGAAAAATGACTTGTTCATGAGCCAAGAAATTAATCGACCCAAACACAAGTGAAAAAACAAGTTATTAGGAACTAAACATTTCTTGTTGCAGAAGTGTATCTAAAACTATAAATGAAGGCTATTAATTGAATAAAAAAGAGAAAGCCAACGTCTATGACAAAAGCAATGTCGGGGTACCTCGAACCATTTAGTTGAGAAAATAATTTTTAAGTACTTACCATAAGTGTCGCCTGATCATTTGTTAAGGGATTATATAATACTAAATCTTGATTAAATTAATGGCCTAGATTGAGTTTTCTTCACCTCTATCAATCCGACCGCTTAAACTGAATTATTTAGTGATAGAATGAAATAGGAACAAACCTGGAAATGTATTCTATTGGAAAATGAAACGTCAGCCTGTGAATTTAAAATTTCGGAAGGAAAGTGACTTTTGAGAGTAGTTTGAAATCTTACAATTACAGGTGGGAATGGGAATCTTGAGGCTCATGATAAGGCTTTTGAGTCAGTCAATCTGTTAAGTAAGTGCTAATTGCTAGCTAAATTTTTATATAGGAAAATGAATTTGAAGAGTATTTGATGGTGAAATTCTCTTAAAATTTCACATTGAATTAGCTACTAGAAGGATACAAATTAGGTACCACTTGCATTTTTTTTAATATCATATTTCAATTCTGTTGATATGACTATGCGAAATTGGCCATAAGTTCGTTTATCAACATTGGGACGATGAGTCAGTCCAAAAATCGACTCTGAAAATCGAAGCCTATTAAACCATAAATTTCTAAAATGTTGCACATTTATTTAAAGAGTAGGCCTTTTGACATCCTTCAAAATTCTTCAAATAAAACTTCTCTTTAATTGAAATTACTTAAATAACTTAGCACAAATTAATTTATTTTTTGTTTTGAATGGAAATTTAATTAAACACTTAGATAAATTATTCTTTTAATAAATTTTTACACTCTCCCCATTCATAATTTATGTTTATATTTTATATTTTAATTGTAAAAATTAGAAAATTATAAGAGTTTAGTGTTATAAAAATAGAATTTATATAAGAAAAAAATTTAAGATAAATTCATTATTTTAGGATTTTGTATGCATTTTAGAAAGAATTTTTTTGTTGGATAAAATTTGATGGGAAGATGGTTAATTATAATATATGAATTTATATTTTATCAATTTAATTGAGATGTTTTAGGAAATAAATTAAAAAAGGGTTTTATAAGAATTTTAGAGGAGTGTTGAAAAGGTCTACTCTCATTTAAAACTTTCCATTGACAATTGACATAAGCAAGAAAATTCTTAAGCGCCCAACGCCTTATTCAGGCTGCTAGTGTCTAATTCTAACCCCTTCACCACGACAAAGACTTTAATTGTAGTAAAATATGAAGTTATGTTAGCGTTTGACTAAAATTGATTCTAATTGTTGCTTGATGAGTCATTTTTTAAGTGTTGCTTTGTTAATGTTGACATTTTTGATAATACGATCCCAAGATAACTGATTTTTTTTAAGTAATAAAAATCAAGAGTTTGTTCAATTTTTTTCTTTAAAAATTTGTCGAGACTAAACTTGATCAACATAACAGAGATGAGCATAACTTGAAAATCGACTTCAAATTAGAGTATTAAATTAATCAAAAGTTTAGCTAGGACCAGCTTTGATCAACACAATAGCGATGATAAGTGTTGTTCGAAAATTGACTTTGAAATTGTAGGAGTATTCATTTTAGAAATTTGTTAGGACTAGTCTTGATTAGCATAGCCTAAAAATGGACTTCAAAATCCGAGCAAGACTCCAAGCAAACGAAAAATCTACCCATAATTACCACACAAGTGGGAATTGAACCCCCTTCTCTCAAACTTGGTGAAGCAAAGTGAGAACAAATCCCAACAAATAATAAGGTTTATGTTGTCGTAGCTTATCCTTAAAAATATACGTATAAAGTAGAGATTTTTAATTTTAAGAATTTGAAAAAAGATAAAAAGTTTCATTGATGTTAACCGATTCTGATAGTTGTTAAAAATATATATATCATTTAGTGTCACTTGAATTTTAACTTTAGGGACGTTGAGGCGTTAAAAAGATGATTGGAAAAATTGATGGCTCATTACAACATTAAGGATTTCCTTTTATAGGTACTAAGAAAATCTCTTTTTTTTGTAGTTACATAAACATGTGCACAAACCTTATCTCTTAGAGAATCTATTTTTACATCTCATTATTACTTTATGTCATATCACAGCTCATCATTATCTCTAAGAAATATTACTTTAGAGCACACTACTATTCTACAGTACAAATGAATCTTAATTCGCATGTGACACTACACACTTGTCACTTATTTAATGTCTACTATTCATCAATGCTTCTGCTATGTATGTATGTATGTATGTATGTTTATGTTTTCTTATCTTTTATTTTATTCTTAACTTTAATATAGTCAGGGATCCCTAATTGGGGAAATTATTATATGTATATTCTCACTTTGTTAAAATGAACATGTTATTAAAGTACAAAAAAATACAAATTTCAATACATTGAAAATTGTGATTTTTTGCCTGTTAGTGTATTGAAACCTGTGTTTTTTGTTTATTAGTGGCATCTTTATTTTAACAAAGTTAGATTGCCTTCACTAGAAATATTATATATATATATATATATATAGTCATTCTCTAGTGAGAACATCTGATGTCCACTAAAATACAAAAAAATACAGTTTTCAATGTATTAAAATTTATGTTTTTTTGTCTGTTAGTGTATTGAAATATATGTTTTTTTGTCTATTAGTGGCATCCTCATTTTAATAAAGTGAGGAATGCATGGATAAGTTAACAGATAAAAAAACACAGAAAATTATTATTATTATTATTATTATTATTATTATTATTATTATTATTATATATGTTCTAATCAGAAATTCCTAACTATATCAAAATCAGGGATAAGTTAACAGATAAAAAAACACCGACTGCAGTATATTTTTATTCTGTAATATATTGAAATATGTGTGATTTTTTTTTTACTTAATTGGAAACCCACTTTAATATAGTCAGGGATCCTTAATTGGAAACCCACTTTATACACACACACACACCCAACAATTATATGATTATATCCAACTTTTTCAAAGAACAAAAATTCTTTTGCATAAAATTTTTTATAATTAAGAAATTTATCAACATGCTTCCGACTACTCAACACGAGATCTAAAATTATATATATTTACTATAAGATCTGAAATTGCAAATTATTTGGGCTTACCCTAATTTGTTTATGAAAATAAAATGACAATAATGATTTATTTCATTTCGGTGTAAACAAAGATTTTGCAAAAGAGACGTAGAGAGATAAAGGATTTATGCTGTTCAAAGATTCCTTAAGCAAGAGATCATATACAGACAAGATCATCAAAAACAATTAATATTATTTATGTGCAATTGGGATTTAGGAAGATGATCTATGCCGTATTATATTGATTGCTGCATCACTAAAATTGGAGGGAAAACTTGAACCCAACTACTCAATTAAATTAAATTAAACTTAGTTATTAGCTGTAATGTCTCTTATTGGAGGAATATTAACCGTATCATTCCTTTATTCTCACTAAAATAGTCATAATCATAGGGCTATGACGATCCTAAAATCCTCTCCCGTTACTCCTTGAAAGCTACAAATATGGTTAACTAATATCTGTCTCATTTTTATTTTAACAATCAAGAAGTTTATTGTAAGAAATAGTAATTTTAAGAATTTCTTTCTTTTCTAATAAATTTAATGCACTTAATTTGATAAATATTCAACAATTTCTTGATTAAATTTGTCAGCATCTCATTTATTGAATTTTAAAGTAGATGATTCGAATCTCTCAATTAGTTATGGGAGTGAGTATTCTAAAATATATTTTGAATACTTCTTTTGTACTTTGCACACTTATATCAAAATTTAAAATTTAATATATTATGCAAAATCCATTAATTGAATTTAAATTATTGTCCATGGCTATTTTTGTTGATAGGCTTAAGGAATGGTTTTAGGGTCAAGTCCATAAAAGTTTCCAATGATTTTTCATGCTTATAACTCAAGAGTTTGATTATTGACACCCTTTCATTAATATTATAAAACTCATATTATATTATAATTACATTGAAAGATAAATACAAATAAAATTAATCCCATTAATAATTATTTTTTTCAAGTTTGATTTTCACCATTTGATTACAAATATATAGCAAAGGAATTAACACTTTCACCGACCGAGCCTCGGCCTTACGGATGATTGCAATCTTAGTAATCCAAGCCATCAAGTTTCGAGACCTGTAAGACTAGGAGACTAAAGAATTGTTCAAGTATGATTCTTTTATTGCGTAACTGCAAATCCAGTTTGCTTCTCTTTCTCTCTCCTTTCTTTTGTAGTCTCAAGATTGCAAAAGAATTTTAAGAGAAAAAATTACTGAAAATTGAAAGAGTGTTTTTGACCTTAAGTTAGGTATAATTAGAAAAGGGGGTTTTAAGAGGATTTTGATGGGTGCCAATAGTCCAACTTACCAAAAAAAAAAATTTTCGTATGGACTCTAACCAAATCCCAGTACACTTTTCATGTTAAGGCCCGTTTAGAATTTTTTTTAAGAGACTTAAAAATAATTTCAAAAAGTTAAAAGTTAATTTTGGAGTTTGATAAATTTTTTTAAAAATCACTTTTGACAAAACCACCTCATCCTACAGCAGATTTTGAAAAGCAGGGAAGGAATAGTTTTTCAAAATCTGATTTTGAGAATCACTTTTATACTTAATACAATTCCATATATAACCTCATATATTTAAAAGTCCAAAATTATCCTTATTAATTAGGAAATTTTTGAAAATTAGAAAATAAAATCATTAAATTTAAAGAAACTATTATTATTACAAATTATATTGAGAAAACAAAATTAATAATATAAAATATTTATTTTAGTTATCAATTATTATATATACATAATTAAAAACTTTTATATATATATTTAATTCAGTCATTTATATTCTTACATCAGCTTAATAGTAAGATTTACCAAACACATAAATACAATTCACAGCATTTTTAAAAATAAATTTTACCAAATATTTAATTGATTCTCTTGACAACTTATTATTTTTACAGCACAGCTAACTATAATTATTTTAAAAATTATAATATTACCAAACTAGCCCTAAATAAGTTACGTATCATCTCTACATAAATACAACGCATTTGAGGCCATAATCTATAGAATAATCTAAAGTTGCACATGGTAGTTGAACTGTGTGGTTAGAATTAGTGTGATTATTGAATTAATATGTGGTTGTGATAGATTTTTATGTTATATATGAATACCCTACCTCTCTAAAGCTCAAGAACATGCCCCACTCACCCTCATTACACTTACCTCGCTCACTACAATAAAATTTTTCACATCTTGTTGCCTAAACTAATTGAGAGGGGGAGTATTTATACATGTGATTTGGTTAGGATCAGTGAGGTAGTTAAATTAATGTGTGGTTGTGATTGATTTGTATTATATATAAATATTCCCCTCTCCCATTTGGTTTAGGCAACAGATGTAAAAATGACTTCTGTGGCAAGTGAAGTAAGAGTACATTTTGTATATTATATTGTGCTGTATTAGTTATATTGTATGATGGGTTTATTGCATTATGGTGTATTAAGTTGTAATGTAATATCATGTTTAGTAAAATATAGGGATGGCAATTGACACCGCCGGCAGCGGATTTGCTATTACTAAACCCACACCCGCACAAAATTTAAATTACCAAACCCGCAATGGTACCCAATGGATTTTTTACGGGCTCCTATGTTTAAAATCACAAATGTTCAATATATAAACTTATAATAATAACCTAAAATTTCACATAACATACTCAATTTTAAATTTAGTCAATGTAAATGGAAAATTAAAATTTCAACATCAATCCAATACAAATTCTCAAATTTAAGTATGAAATACATAAATTCATAAAAAAAAAACCACAAATAATCCATGCATTAAGTTAAACAACAATTATCCTTTCGTGTTCTCATTCAACACAAGCTCCAATAGTTAAGCTCTTCATTTCATTCCCCACCATTAGCACCCATCCAACACAATACCTACAATAATGATTAAAATTAAAAATATTAATCCGAGGAACAAAATTATAATAATGAAATAATCCATGAATTAAGTTAAAGAATAACAGTCCATACAAAATTATAATAAGTATATAATAATCTATGAATTAAGTTAAAGAAACTTTGTTCATTATAAAAAATTATAATGAGAGTGTGCAGCTCACAGTGGCTTATATAATCCAATTAAAGTTAGGTTATGACTTTAGTTAGGGCTTAGGCAGTAGGCATGTTGTAACTTGCACACACATGACATAATTACACTTCACATTTATTTAATTTATATATTTTTAGATTTAATTATTATTTTAATTAAACTTAAATTAAAATATATTTGAAAAAAAAGCTACGGGTTTGGTGGATATCCATGCGGGTATCTATCGGGTATTAAGCTAATATCAAACCCACCTGCAACTTAGTACGGGTTTCAATTTCTAATACTAAACCCGCCTGCAACCCGTAAAATTACCTGTAGCAGGCGGGTTTTGGCGGTCGGGTTTAGGCAGGTTTGAGAGTACCATTGCCATCCCTAGTGAAATATAAACTATATTATATGTAATAATATTTTATAGAGTCCCTCTATGATACTATAATTTTTTTACGATATCAATAACGTAAGAAATATGTACCATTGGATTTAATCAACGATACATTATTACTATTGATAAAAAATTTTAATTATGTTTAAAATAATATAACATGTTAACAATCGGTTAAAGGAGTGATTTTAAATTTTATAAAAAAAAAAAAGAGACACAATAAAATACGTTATCTCAAGTTCTTTTATTGGAAATTGAATTCTTAATAAGTATAACTTATTCCATAACATTTCAATGCCATAAGATTCTGAACTGCTGTTGTTATTCTAATGGGTGGAGTTATATGTAATCTAAAAATTACTATGAATAGTTATATTTTTATAAAAAAATTTTATTACAAAAATATTCATAATATAAATACTATTAAGGACACTTTAGTATGATCATGTATAATATTATTATTTTGAACACTTATTTAGAACACTGAAATCAATGTTTAATTTTTTTTTCTGTTGTAAACCTTAAATTTATTCTTCCCAATGATATTAAACAAGTCTATATTGGTTAATTGATTTTTTTTTTTTCCAACAAATACATGTCATTCCACAATACCTTGCTGAAGAAGATCGTCGTCATGATTTTTGGCAATACATGTTAATTGTTTATACAAATACTTTTTAAGCCACCATTATTATTATTATTATTTTTTGACAAACTCTGAATCATTCTTCCTTTGTTTATGAATTTTTTGCCTTTCAATTGGGGGTGGAAGTGGCATCGTAGCTGTGTTGAAGAAGATCGTCATACGGTTCCCTTCTGCCAGGCACTTGCTATGAATCATTCTTTCATGTCCCTCTCTTTCCACCATCAACCTCAGAATTATGTTGTCAGCAAACTCCATTATAAATCTTCACTTCTCATCCAAATTATAAGCTCAGAATTGGCGAAGCAGAGCAAACACTGTCTTTGCTTTGACTAAACTATGTATTGGTTAATTGATTTATTTTTTTGGTTTATAATGTTTATTTCTCATATTTTGATGGATTTTGTTAGCAGCTCCTTTATCATTCTTCGATTATTGGCTAAATTTGTTATATAATCAAATATTTAAATTTTAATAATAAAAGAGTGTTTAAAGAAATTTTTTGAGTGTGTATAGCATTCTCATAAGTGTGTAGAATAAATAAAGATAATTTATTTTAAAATGATTAAGTGAGGACTTTTTTGTTATTTTAAAGAGTGTTCAAAGTATAATTTATTTTTTTTTAAATTAATAGATGAATGTATATAATAATAGAATATATAGAATATTTTTTAGAGTGATATAGCCCGACTCTATTTTAATCGATTTGACGGTGAATCCTTGTGAATTTAAATCCTATTGTCAAACTGGATAACTTTTAAAAAAGTGAAAGAGATAGTGGTGAAGAAGGTGGGTGTGCAAGAGGTTTCGATGAATCCTTGTGAATTTAAATCCTATTGTCAAACTGGATAACTTTTAAAAAAGTGAAAGAGATAATGGTGAAGAAGGTGGGTGTGCAAGAGGTTTCGATGATTACTTTCCAAGTACTTAAATCATGTTTAAGGGCCAGTTTGGTAATGCTGAAGCTTTTAAAATAATTGCTGTTAGCTGTGCTGTAAAAATAATCAACTGCAAAGAGAATTAGTTAAGTGTTTGGTGAATTTTGTTTTCAGAAGTACTGTGAGTTTTAAAAGTAGTTGTAAGTGTTTGGTAAATATTACTTTAAACTGTTGTAAAAAAATAAATTATTAAAATGGACATAATATAGAATGAAATTTACTTACACATATAAAAACATGTACATACAATATTTTTAATTATGTATTATAATTATTTAATTAAAAATAAAATTTATACTTTATTGATTTTATTGATTTTATTTTTTATAATAAAAATTTATTGAAATACTGATTTTATTTCTAATTTGAATAAGGATAGTTTTGGATTTAGGTAATAATTGTAAGGATATTTATGGAATTATATTAAAGGATAAAATTGATTCTCAAAATCAGAATCTAAAAGCTACTCTTTCCCTGTTTTTCAAAATCAGTTGAGGAGGAGCTAATTTTGATAAAAGTGATTTTGAATTTTTTTTAACAAACACTAAAATTAACTTTTAGACTCTCAAAATTACTTTTAAGCCTTTTAAAAGAAATCCCAAATGGGCCATAAGACTGAACCCTAACTATATTACTTGCTTTTGGTCACCCGCTCAACCCGCCAGAACCTGTGGTGGTTGAATTTTAGTGGAAGACTGGTGTTGTTTCCAAATTCCAAGGATTGAACTATGGTTGCTAAGAAAGGGCAGATTGAAATAAGTGACTTTTACAAACATTTTGGTTCTTCTGTTCATTAATAGGTACTTTATATTTGTCATGTGGTTATTGTTACGAAATGTGTCTTATTTTTCAATAAGAATTTCTTAGGATACTTTTTTATTTAGTAGGATTCCTATTTAAAGAATAAATAATTTCCTCTTTAGGATTTGACTTATTCAAGAAGGAATACTATTAGTATAAGAAAATGAATACTTCTCCTACAAGAAATAATCATTATATATAGGGAGATTGGGTTCACTTATTTGTACACAGAATAAGTGTGAGAGAAATGGTAGGTCTATTGAGAGATTGGGTGTTATTGGGGTTTTGGGTGTGAGGAAAATTACTAGAGTGATTGAAACAATTTTTCACATAGTAGATTTTTCTCTCGTCGTCCTTAGCGGCCGTGGTTTTTCTCTGGTATAGGATTTTTTCACGTAAATTCTTATGTTGTGTGATTGGCTTTATTCTCCATCTATTTTCTGTTATTATTTGCTTGATATTTTAGCTTGCAATATCTTGGGTGAGATTAAAAAATCACCTAACAAGTGGTATCAGACCTAAATGTTGTTTTGCAAAGTAATTATGTCAGTAATAGGTTTTCAAAACCTGTGAATGTATAAATAGAAAAGTTGATGGAAAAATCAATTTTGGCTTGTGGCAAATTCAAGTAAAGGATATATTGGTTCAATCTGATTACACAAAGAAAGCAAAGGCGATGTAAACCCTGGCAGAAACCCTGGAGGTGTGTAGACAATCAAGGCATCTTAAGGAAGGTTGTCGGAATAGAGCAATTTTGGCAAGTAGCTCTAAATCAGTAGATGGAGATACTGATAGTGGTGTGTCTCTTTTCTCCATGAGAGATTGGTTTATCCTTTTGTTAGTGTGCCATAGAAAATGATGTGTTACTGATAGCGGTCCACAAGATTTGCACACAAGGCATGGTTTGGCATTTATGCAAGGTGTGTGGTGGAATTTTTTGTGTCGATAGCTAAAGACTCTCAAGAAAGCCAAACATGAGAGTGGGTATTTTCAGCAAGGTGATCGACATGTACCGAATATGTATACTCAAGATAAGGTAAAGTATGATGATTATCGGTGTAGAGAATTATGGCTACTAGATAAAGGACAAGATTTTACCCATGGTGCAGTGATTCTCATAAGCCTTATGTGAGTGTGATTTTGGTGGAGTAAACAAGATGGAGACGACATGGTTGTGCGGATACACGATGGATTGTCGCCTAATTGAAAAACTCGCCAAGGTGGAGATTGTTAGGAAATATGTCTTATTTTTCAATAAGGATTTCCTAGGATACTTTCTTATTTAGTAAAATTCCTATTTAAGGAATAAATAATTTCATCTTTAGCATTTGACTTATTCAAGAAGGAATACTATTAGTACAAGAAAATGAATACTTCTCCTACAAGAAATAATCATTATATATAGGGAGGTTGGGTTCACTTATTTACACACAGAATAAGTGTGAGAGAAAGGGTAGGTCTATCGAGAGATTGGGTGTTATTGGGATTTTGGGTGTGAGGAAAATTACTAGAGTGATTGTAACAATTTTTCACATGGTGGATTTTTCTCTCGTCGTCCTTGGCGGCCGTGGTTTTTCTTCGGTATAGGAGTTTTCCACGTAAATTCTTGTGTTGTATGATTGGTTTTATTCTCCATCTATTTTCTACTATTATTTGCTTGATATTTTTACTTGCAAGATCTTGGGTGGGATTAAAAAATCACCTAACAATTATTTCAAGATTATTTGGTACCAAAAATTATTTTTATGTTATGCTAATTATATTCAAAATAGCAAGATTTAATTATTTTAATTACGTGCAACCTGAAGATTACCCGTTATCTTTTAATTAATTATTTACTTATTCATTCTATTAAATTATATTAAATGAATGGAGAGATTAAAGCATTTAAATCTAAGGGTCTACAATAATCTCACTATGAATATTGTAAAAATACATACAGCATCATAAAGAAATCCTATTTAATATCATTTTATACTATTAATTTTAAATTAATATTATTCAAATTTATTTATATTTAAAATATTTATGATTAGTTATATTAAATTATTTAAAAATGATTAATTTATATATTAATTATTGTGATATATTCAAATAATGTAATATTATATTATATTTTTTTAAATTATTATTAGTTATATTAAATTGTTAAATAATAATCAATTTTTATATATTAATTATTATAATATAATTAAATAGTGTAATATTCAATTATATTTTTAACATAATTAATATAAAAAAAATATAATATTAATGAATATTAATTTATATTAATTATTGTATTGTAAAAATAAAATAAAAGAAAATAAAAATTAATATTATATAATATTATTAGACAATAAAATATTAAATCACCAATTTACTTTTATTAATTTAAAAACAAAAATAAAATAAAAAATAAAATAATGAGGCAAACTGATGCATTAACCAAACCCGAGTACTACAAGGGCATAAAATTCCCACAAATTTACTTTTATTCATTTAAAAACAAAAAAATAATAAAAAATAAAATAATGAGGCAAACTGATGCATTAACCAAACCCGAGTACGACAAGGGCATAAAATTCCCAATGAGAAAGCACTTAAGCAAAGAAGGTTGACTTGGAAGTTGCATAATGCAGCTGCTACAGCCAAACATTAGGCTGCACTATGCGGATTGCCAAACGCACCCTGAGTGTAATAAAAGTGACAGGTATATGTTCTTGAGTTTTGGAAATAAAGAATTTGTTTGATTGTCAAAATTCACCAACAATTACAAAATTCACCGCACGTAAAACTGTTGCTCATGGTCGTGGGGGCCATCTGAGATATTTACTGAAATTCGAGGTGTTAAGTTGTCATTTACTTTACTCATGGTGTTTTATCCAACTCATTCACTGATTCACACATAACTTTGGATAGGGGGTCAAGGTGTCAACTGCCCCCATTTCACTTTTTAGGATGAGGGTTTTAATTTCAGTTTTTTCATCCTTGGGTAGTTCTCTTATTCGTGTAAAATTATTATGGATTTTCAGAAAAAATTGTTTGTATTCAAGTATTATTGAGGTAAATTGTGGGGCAAATCCTCAAATTCCAAGACAATTTTATTTTCACTAATTAGAATTTTAGAATTCAACAACATTAAGAACTAATAAATAACCAAAACAGGATTTGGCATTGCAAAAAATGAATTTTAATTTCCAGTGGCCATCACTATTAGAAATCAAACTGTCAGTCTGTATGAAAATTACCAAAAGCATCGAGAAAGTGAAAAAAATAATAAATAAATAATTAATTAATTATAGGTAATAGACCCAGCAACAACTCCATAGCCTTCTTCAACTTCACTCATGCCCACCTAATGAACCCAAAACAGCAAAAGTTTAAAATGTGCACCAATGAACCAGCCTGCAAAGGGTTTCAGGACTCCAAGTCGGCATCTCCATAAAATGATTGAAACACCAACCTTCGTTAAAAAGCACCTTTGATACGTTAAAATGCAACACGGCAACCGCAGCTATTAGGTAACAAGCTGACAGCTCACAAGGAGAAATGCAACTCTTCAAACAAAAGCAATAACCATTTCTTCTTCCTCACTCAAGAAAATGCCTGAGATAGTTCTCATATTAACAACCCATATCAAAAGAAAGAAAAACCCCACCACTATCCTTAAAGCAGGATGTGATAGACTGATAGTAGTGCCTGTAGAGGAGCCGAGAGCAAGAATATTGAAGAAAATGCCCCCTGAAGTGCCTTTTGCCCGTCCTCTTCTAACTCCTCTTGTTCATTTTTCAGCGCCAGTCTCTCCTGTTAACAACAAATATTTCCGGGGCAACAAGAAAATGAAAATTCCTGGAAAGAAACTGATTCTTCTGCTTGTTTTTATCATAACAAGCCTGTCCATCCTCCGACTCCTTAGACTTGCAATAACTACTACGTCTCCTTCACCACCTTCCTCAACTTTGCTGTCAACCTTACAGAACATATGCCCCTCTAATTCTCCATCGTGCAGTAACGCTCCATCATACTCCCCGGGAACCTCGACATATCTGCCTAATGCATCGGCTCTCGCCAAAAAAGAATTCAAACTTCTCTCAAATCTCATTACCAGTAAGGCGCCCTGCAATCTTCTTATTTTTGGGCTTGATCCTCAGTACCTTGAGCTCTCAAAAATCAATGCAAAAGGAATCAATGTCTTTCTAGAGGATGACTCCAACAAGATTAATGCAATCAAAAGAAAATCCAACCGTACTGAAATCTACAAAGTTGATTACCAGAGACCTGCAAAAGATGCATACAAGCTGCTCAAGCATGCAAGACAGAACCCAGCCTGTGCACGAAGATCAGAATTGCTACCATCATCAAAATGCAAACTGACACTGAAAGATTTACCACAAGAAGTTTTCAAGCATAAATGGGATGTGATTGTAGTGGATGGACCGAGTGGGGACATGCTGGAGGCGCCGGGCAGGATGTCAACAATCTACACAGCTAGTACGCTAGCCAGAAACGGGGATACAACAGATGTTTTAGTACACGACATAGATCGAACTATCGAAAAATGGTTCTCCTGGGAGTTCCTATGTGAGGAGAACTTGGTTTCTTCTAAAGGAAAATTATGGAACTTCAGGCTCACCGGTCAATCAAATTCAACAAGGTTTTGCCCTGCAGAAACAATTCTTACAGAGTAGCAGCATTCTTTATAGTTGGTAATTGCAGCAACAAAGGATTCCCTTCAATTGATTTGCAATCTTTGGCAGAGACCAGCATCTCAGAATTTGCACAAGACAATACTATGACAATTCAGAGCCGAGATTTCTGCAATTTCTTGTCTCTGCTAACTTCGATTCATATTATACTACAAACACTACGGCCACGCCGTGCACATATATCAATGTAAATGACGGATTGAGCGTTTAAATAAATCTTAGGGAACATAATTATTTTTTGTGAAGTGTAAACCAAGCCGAGCATTGTAAAAATGCCTTTTCCAGTTTCCTTTGCAAAATGGAAAACAACAGAAAAACATACAAGCAATTAACTAGACAAACTAGTTACAGAACAACAGCAATAATTATATACATCATCCTGGTGCTCAATTCTAACATTCAAATTAGAGTCAAGTCAGGAACTATCTCACTTTGTACATGAATTATATGGTAACAAAAATGCATTAGGAACACAACAAGCACACTTGCCATACTGTTCTGGTTCATCCCTTACTAATTCTGAGCTGATCTTCATCTTGAACACTCTTACCTTCCTCCATAAGATCCAGAATCAAACTTTCAACAGAGATGAATAGGAGGAATAGACAACCAATCTCTCAACAAGGACATCATTACCAAGGCCATCAATTCAAATGAGGATCACCAGAATGTTCGCCTGCATCCCTTCGCTGCGAGGGAGAAATATAAAATGCATAAAGCTAAACTTCATTTACATAAACCCTAAATGTAATTAAAGAGAAAAAGTCAATATTCTTAATGTTGGATCCAAGAGCCATTTGCCTAACACGATTACAATCTTTTAAATTCTAGAAGTTAGAATGATTCATGCTACTCTATTGATGAGTCTACTGCTTAAAAAGCAGCAGCAGTAGCTCACAACATGCACCTGCAGGCAATTACCAAGAAACAAGTTTACAACTTGAAAACTTATTTCATAAAAGTGCAAATACCCAGAAATTTGGGTGTTTTAGATTTCTGGAACCAAATACTGTGCCACCTGCCATCAAATTTAAATCTGAGACTAATGCCCAGGAAACAGGTGGGCCAAATATAAGAATCCTTCCTGCTCCCACTCTTCCAGCCCAAAAGGCTCAACCCTCATACAGTCATACAACTTGCATAACTAAGCAACCACAAGTTGAATCAAATGCACCACAATATGACGAATCTATGTATGGAGACATGCAAAGGCATGAAATGCAACGAAATATTGCGGTATAAACAAAAACATGATTATCAATTCATGTCATGGGAGCATAGCCTCTTTAAAAAGAATAAAAGCACCTCTAGACAATAAGATAATTGAGTATGCAGGGTGGGCTTACCATTCGCTTGCTAACATAAGGCTTTATCTCCGTAGGCACCTCAGAAAGACTATGAACATTTGGTTGTTTTTGTTTCTCAGATTCAAATTCTTTTCTAGATTCCTTCCGAGAACCAGATTGCCAAACTCTACCAAAATTAGGAAGCCAGTTAGGATCGCAATCACTCTTAACAATTTCTCCTCTCTTTTCCATCTCCATCTCCATTTTTCTCTTTTCAGCCCAGGCAGCTCCCACCCTTTTTGGATTCAATTTCGACTTCCCTAACTTATTTAAAGTCGAAACTTGATTTAGCTGCACATTCAGCTGATCTCCTTCAGTTGCTTCAAACCATGGAGGAGGTGCCCCAGAATGCACATTTCCTCCAGCCTCTCGTAGAAGGAAGGAAGAAATTTGAGTTATATTCTGCAGACCTAATGAATAAAACACACGAGATAAGGAATATAAATCATATCTGCACCAAGCTACCCAAATATTTTTAGCAGATCATTATGCTGTCAATTAATTCAATACCAAGAAAACTTTCATTCAACTAATTGCATACAAAGGGCTTGCTGTCTTGCTGAGAAGGGGAAACAAAAATTATAGAACAGAAAACAAAATGTAGTAGCCATAAAGGATTACCCTGAGAAATGATCTCTCTGCTAAAAACTCTCTCGTCCTGATTGGCCTGGTACATATATTGTAAGAAATATGTTACTGTTTGAAGAAAATCTAATTAAAAATTCATACATGAACAGAATCGGGTGAAAAGCTATCATTTAACAACAAATCAAACGAGACCAAACAAGTGCAGAAGTACAAATGCCAGGGTGCTTTCTTAAAGGCATGCAGTAAAAGGAGTAAACTGTAGTTGCAGCTATTGAACACATGTAGGAAACACAGATCCCAAACTAAGGGTATTGTCCGTATAAAGGTTCCAGAAGACTTTCATTAAGATAAAGCAATGGCTGAGACAAGTCATTTTGCACTTCTGCACACAGATATTCAGGCATATTACAAGCTTCAACCAAATAAAATAACTGGAAAAATCACACCGAATCACAAAAAGATTTATGTAGAGAGTGATGACAAGTAGTAATGATGGTTACAAGGGATTGAATGAACCATGTGTTATCATGTCTAAGTTGAATAAGTTAATATACCAATTTTATAATGACAGGCAAATGGTTATTATATCTTCAATATTTTTAATATAAAGGGAATAAATTTCATTTTAGTTAGCAAATGTAATTCCCTGAATTTGGTTCATTAAGTCTGAAGTCGTAGTCTTCTTTATCCATTTGTCTTCTTTTTGTTTATAAGCCGAAAAATTGAAAAGAAAAATCAATCTTCAAAGACAATGCAAAGATCATAAATTGATAGCAGTTCAAGAATATAACATTCAAAATCTAAAACCGCGACATTAACAAGTCAATATTTTTGCAGCAGCAATAGCATGATTATGACAGATATCTATTAGATGGAATAGAGTGATGATGAAAACTTAAGCAATCAACGCTAACACCTCTATATCTAATAGCAATCCTTCAATCAATAAAGAGTGAATTCACAGGGCACAAAAGGAAGGCTAATAATATAATTTTTTAACTATGAGGTCCAAGTCTTAATATAACCATCTTAGTAGAAGACCTTGAATGCAATGGCCTTAAGGATAGTGATGGTCCTCATACAATTTTGCTTCTGGCACCAATGTCTGGTGATATACAAATTTGAATAATTGTTTTATTAACCCTGACACTAAGCAACCAAAATTTAAGATACTAAAAGATAAGATTTCAACCTAGCCAACAGGTTTCATGAAAATTTACAAAAAAAAAAATTGCAAGCTGATATTTGGAATTAAAACAGAAATAAATAAAAATGAGCCCCAATGGAAAGAGTGTAGGTCATCTTACCCCTTCTTTATTGAGTGACACATCACCGGCGCAGTTTGAACCATTGAAAACACCATTCCCGTAAGCTAGGAGATACAAGCACGCAGCAGATACCATGAGACTAGAATAAGTATCTGATTCTGATTACTTTGAGAAACATCAAACATCAAATGAAGAATTATTTGCGTACCCATTAAATTGTTTGTGTTCCATAAAATTGTACCATTACATGTCTCCGCAGACAAAGAAGAGGTAACAACATGCATATTTGAACCAACATTTGCAGCTCCAGAGTGTTCCCAACAGGATACCTGATACTCATTGGTATGCTGCTGTAAAGGCATAACAACATTTGAAATATTTGAATTAAGATGGTGCAAAGTATTCTTTTCATAGTTATTCAAATTTTCAAAGTCAAGTTCTTTGTGGATATCATTTGAAGGTCCTGATGGCAGTCCCTGAGATGTTCCCCCACAAGGCGCAGCTTCACTCCTCAGTGATTTGCATTTCTTCTCCCACTACAAGTACATAGAATAAGCCACCCACTGTTATAAATCTTTTAGCCACAAAACAACAAAGAAAAACCCTACACTACTAAGTTCTTCTCCTGAAACTAACCATTGTAAGCCGAACAGGGTAAATACAAGCTACAACAAAATATGATGCAACCACAAATCAACGACAGTGCTCAACAATTCAAACGATTATTAGAAAATATTGTTCATTGTTTCAACATAGTATGTTATAGTTTTCATTTCCTTTTTCCTTTGTTTCTGGAATTCAACAAAGCAACATAAAAACATTAAAAAGAAAAAATACATTAAATTTTCTTTTCTTCTCATCCATTCTATCAACAACCAGAGCTACATATATAACCATAAGATTTCTCATGTAAGCACAAATCAACAATACCTTAGCAATATCATCTTGTGAAATCCTAAAAGCATCTATGCGATCCATTCCACCTCCATATTTCCATAGAAAATGCTTCAAATTCTTCAAATGATCCCCACTCGCTAAGTGATTAATTACATTTTGACTGAGATATTAACAAAACAGTAAAATCAAAATTTTAACGACTCAGTGACTGAAAAATAATTCGATTACTTTATAATGACATTCATATTCTCATACCAAGCAAAGAAGCTACGGAGCTCGTCAATGTCGCAGTCGCAAAAGACACACCAGAGTCGATTGCGTGAAGCGAGATCGAGGCTGAGAAAGCTAGGATTCTTCAAGAAGAATCGAACTTCGGTCAATTTATTTTGGAATCGAGAGAGGAATTTAGAGAGTGAGTTGGTGTGGCTTGGGAAGTACTTGTGTCGCTGCCCTTCGTCGTGATTTCGATTGCATACTTTGCAGAAGTCAAACACGCTCTTCTGCTTCTTCTTCTTCTTTATGTTCTTTTGGTCCATTGGGGTTTTTAATTCGTTGTTAGGGCTAGGGTTTGGTTTCACAGACGATTCTGTCTTTCCGAAGAGAATTTTCAAAAATATTCGGAAAAAACGTTTCGTGTACAAGACCGTAAAGACGCGGCAAAATCCACCGCTTAAGGCTTTTCCATTATCAGCTTGCGGGAAATTTTATATTACGATCAAACTACCACAAAATTTTTTAATACTTTTTCTCTATTATTTTTATTTTGAAGTTTATATCAATTAATTGTTTTAAAATTAACAAAATTAAAATTTATTAAACAATTAACTATTTTATTTTACAAAATTTTAAAAAATAAAAAAATTATAATTACAAAAATATTCTTGAATTTAATAAAATAAATAAATCTAAAAATTTAAGATATTAATTTTTACAATTATATTTTTTATTTTTCAAAATTGAAAGAAAGCTTTGAATGTTAATTTAATTTGCATTGTATAAACTCTTTGCTTCTCTTTGAGGCTCTAATTAAGATTTGATTAAGAAAAGGTCAGCAGCACACTCTCCAAAAAAAATATAATTTCAAAAATTGAAAAATAAAAAAAATCATTTAAAAATTATAATTAAAAAAATTAACATTTTGAATTTTGAGATTTATTTATTTTATTAAATTTAAGGGTATTCTTATAGTTATAATTTATTTATTTTTTAAATTTTGTAAAATAAAATAATTTTTTAATTTACTTAGGGATAAAATGACCATTTTATTTCAATTATTTAATGGATTCTAACTTTATTAGTGCCAAAATAGTTGATTGATACAAGTTTAAAAATTATTTTAGCTTGAAAATGGTTCAGCCCAAAACACTATGAGAGCTTCTCTTATAGAGGGTGACTTAGGGTGGAGATCTGGGGATGTTGAGGCAGGGAAGAACCTAAAATCACAAAAAACGCCCGTTAGAGGCGAGGCCGGCACTCCAACGATCAAATTAGTGGAAGGTTGATGAAGGAGATGGGTTCTACAGAAAACCCACAGAGTAAGAAAATTGAGAGAAAATTGAATGAGTGTTCTTAGGTTTTCTTTTTGGCTTACCTTCTTAGTGAACTAACATGACCTTTTATAGTGGAGTGCCTATGAGGGCATCTTTGTGTCCTTTTGGACATGTGGCAGGCCGCTGTAGGTGGTTACCCTCCTTAGGTAGGGTTTCAAGAGTAATTTGGCTCCCTTTATTGGTGGCTTTGAGCTTTTCTTGAGTAGATAGCTGTCCTCTTGGGGACCAATTAGGTTAGGGAGCATAAGCGATTTCTAAAGATGGTGCAGGCGGCTTGTCTGTGGTCCTCCTTTTTAGCGTGACTTTGTTGGCCTGTAGGGAGATATTTCAAAGGCAGCTTAGGTGGGGACCGTACGACCATTGTGTATGGCTTGGTGGCGCTCACGTGATTGCCAGGGTTTCGTGGCCTTGAATCGTTGTTAGGCGCTGCGAGTAGCGTTTTGGGGGATCGATTTTGGTCACTTGTCGTCGGCCTTCTCCCGTTCCATCTTCCCCCGGTTCACTTCCCCTAGACTCCTTGACACTTTCATCCTCCCCTGATCAATTTCCCCTAGACTCCTTGTCCTAGTCTAAAGTCATGCTACCCAGGTGTCGTGACCTCAATTCCTCTAGTGAACAATTTACCACCAACAAGATTCCCCTAATCTCCTTTAGTGAAGAATGAGGTGAATGAGACTAAATTTTTCCATTCTAAAATAACACGACACATGGGGACCTTCTAAGCATGTTGGTCTCATGAGGACTGGCCTTAGATCTCAAGTCCAGCTCAACCCCCCCCCCCTTTTTCCCCTTTTTTTTTACTTCACCGATTTTTTCCAGGGGCTTGCTTGAAAATTTCCGTTAACTTGTTTTTTTTTAGTGGGAGACGTGGAGGTGCCCTAGCCGTGCAATACTTGGACACATTTTCCTAAGATTCAAAATTTTTCTTTTCATCTTCTCCTTCGCGCATTCATCCCAATCTCTGATTTTGAAAAGAGTATCTCACTTCCTTCTCTTCTTCGGTTTTTCTCCCTTTCTTCTTCTTCTTCTTCATTTTCTTGCTGCTTTTTCTCTTTCTTTTTTTCTTGGTTTCAGCCTCATTTCTTCTTTCCTTTATTCCAACGGTAGCACAGGCGGCAGCACCTTAGTCTGGTTCCTGACGTAACGCTCCCCCTCTCTTTTTTTTGGCCAACAACTCCCCTCTATCTATGGCCTGTCTCTCTCTCCCTCCTTTTTTGATAGCTTCATTATCATTTTTTTTTCTCATGATTTCCCCCCCTTTTTTTTAGTGGTAATTGCGCGGTCTCAGCTTAGCGTGGTTCGGATCAAGGGTTGTAGCTTCTCTGTTGGGCTTTCTTAGTTATTTTTCCTTTTCTCTGCTTTCACTTTTGGTATTGGTTCTGTTAAAGCTTTTTGGTTGGTGATTTTGGGCTGTTTGTTGCTATGGATGTATGGTGTTGATTTGTGTGCTTCATTGTTGGTGACGGTTGTGATGTGGTTCTTCTGAGTTTGTTTTGTAGTATGGTAGTGGCAATGGGGTCTCTTATGGTGGTGATGTGGGTTGTGCCGCTCTGATATTTTAGGGTTTTTGTGTACGCAATGTGTTGTCTTGGCATCTTGGGGGTTATGTATGGGTAATGGGTTATTATCACTATAGGCCGATATTCCGATGGGTAGAAGAAAGTTGGCACTATCTGATGAGGGATTAGACAGTTCTAGTTCGGGGTTTTCGGGTCATTTTAAGGGCTGAGGCATGCGCGGTTGTCCCTCGATTTTTTCTGCTTCGTGCTGTAACCCTCTTAGTAATGCTGTTGCAGGTCTTGCAGGCTCCCTAGGGTTGACCCCATTTCACCCGAAACTGTCCCTAGCAGCATGGGCAAGAAAAGGGTTCCCCATGAGATGGAAGGTCCCCGTAAGCTCTCTGTTAAGGTGAGAGAGAGGTTCAGGCCTTTAGATTAAATAAGCTTACTAGGGGTACGCCCAACGTCCTAGGGGGTATGACTGGGGCAAACTTAGAAAAAATTCGTGTCTTTCTTGACCTTCTTCCTGGTTAGAGATACGACGACCTTTTGATGATGAGGATAAGGCCAACCCGAGGGATAACATGGTTGCTATTAGAGTCGAGTCACTCTCCTTAGGGCTTCGATTGCCTCTTTAGGGTTTTAGAAGGGTGTGTTGTGTCTTTAAGGTGGCCCCTGCTCAGTTATCTAGGCACTCCTTTATCGAGTTGATTTCTATGTACGTACTTTAGAAAGAACAATTTGGCCGGGAACCCCCCATGTCGTTACTGTTGGGGATGTTCCAAAAGAAGGAAGGTCAGGGTAGAGGCATAGCTTACTTAATGACTTGGAGTAAGGATGTCAGTATCTTCAGTACAACTACATCTTACCATTCTTTGGATGCTCGCTGGTTCGTTGCGACTGGCCATTAGGGGCAGTTTTCACCTTCGGGACTTGAGGTTTTTTATGTGTTCACCTGATCTAGTATGTTTTCCTATCCTTTCTCTTTGCTCTATTCTTTTCGACTGGATTGTTAGTTCCGGTGGTTTTATCTTTATATCCTCACGTGAATCCCCTGTCTTGTAGAGGCGGAGGAGTGAGAGGCAAGCCCACGAGATAAAGATCTATTAGACTTGTCAGTTAGTTAAAAGAGAGAGTGGATGTTAAGAGCTTGGAGAACCTCATATCTCAGGATAGGATCTGGAGATCGAGCTTGTGCTCAGCTGGCATCGGGGAGGGCTCTGACACGAAAGGTGGTGGAGGCCTTTCACTTCATGTCCCTTGTTCGCCCGATTTTTGGGATGTTCTGTCGACCACACAGGGACTATCCTCGGGTGGTATAGAGTTCATCCTCTTGGTCGGGGAACTTCTTTGGCGATCTTGGGGCCGTCTATTGTATTTTTGGCGACAGGTGTCTATTTTCCTCGTTTGTTTTCGTGCCAGGCCAACAGTGCTCTAACTCCCCCCCTCCTTTTTTTTATTTGACAGGTAGTTTTAATGAAGGGCCGTCTATTGTATTTTTTGCAACATGTCAGAGGCCATGGAAGGTTCCTCTCATGCTGCCCGAAAAGGGGTCTCTAGCTCAGCTCAGGAGGTTGCTAACTCGGCCAAGAGGCCCTTTTTAGGTCATACAGATAATGACACACAGTTTCTGTTCGATGGGGGTCCCTCTAAGAAAGGTTCTTCATCCACCCCTAGGAGCCTCCCTAAGGATTTTCCCCCTCGTCATGGGACTCAGTTAGGAGCTGATAAGAGGAAGAGGCCCATTACCGATGACCCAGCTGCAGCAAACGATGACTTGAGCTTTCCCGTTCTTATGGAGGCTACGCAAAAGACTCTCAAGCCTGAGTTTTTGCGTTCCTTCAGAAGGGCCACGAATAAGGAACTGTTGGAGGAGGCCAGAAAAGGTTCTCTCCAGGTTAGCTGTTGTCTCAATACGCTTTATTTTCATTTCTTTTCTTAACTTGATATTAACTCATGCACTTTTTCATTTTTCTTTCTTCCCCCTTTTCTGTTCCCTCTTTTCTATGTGCGCAGGTCACCATGGTCTATGCCCGTATCTCAGATAGCATATTGGAATGAAACTCCGCGTTGTCAGTTAAGGTAGTGAAGCTTCGTAAGGAAGTGGCAGATCGCCGGTCGAAATCTCGTGAGGAGAGAGATTCTTTCAAGAAACAACTAGACTCGAAGACAATGAGGGCTAATAAAGTCGAGGAGGAGGTCCTTGACTCAAGGCGGGCGCCCAGCGTATGGTGTTGAGCTGTCTCTATGCCATTGGGATTGACCATCCAGACGTGGTCGTGGAGAAGTATCCCCCACACTACAAGTATGATGAGGTGAAGCATTCCCTTCACGATTTAAGGGGCTTTTTGGATGGCCGGAGAGAGAAAGGGGATCCCCTCCGGATGCGAAGGGGGATGTTCTTAGAGGTGTTGACCGTTCTCATGGTTCGTGTCCGACTTCCGCTAGCCAACATGGAGATAGAGATGCAGGAGACGGGGATTTCGTTGATGACGCGGAGTGTCAGGTTAAGGGAGAGGGTTGTGATGAGTAGTTTGTCGTAATGTCGTGGCCCCGTTTATTTATTTATTTATTTATTTTTCATGTATCCGTGAACTTTTTTTGTTTCCTGACTTGCTTTTCTTTTATGCTACTTGGAACTTTGTCATGAACTGTACCGGGCCAGCTTGATGACAGCTCTAAACTTTTATTTAACTTGTGATGTTTACCTTATGTGGGGAATATGATGTTGTTTTATTTCATGCGTGTGGGAAGTTGCTTTTTTAACTTCACTTATCCTTCCTCCTCACCTTTCGTTAGATGGTCGTGAGCCAGAGCAGGCATGACTATCCCTGTCATGGCGCTATCTTTACGAAGAGATTGATCATGTTCAGGAATTCATTTCCCATATTATGACTACGAATGTGCTTAGGGCATGTGCGTTTTGCTGCACCGAGTGAAGGAATCATGTTGCTGCATCAGGTGAAGCAATACGGCATCTGCCACCCCCAATGCGGCATCTGCTGCCCCTGGGGCGGGTGTTTAGATGCAGCCCATGGGGCTCATCACCACGCCTGAGGCTCGTCGCCGTGCTTGGGGCAGGTGTTTAGATACCGCGTTTGGGGCTTGTGGCCGCTCTTGGGGCATGTGTGTTTTGCTGCATCAAGTGGAGAAATCATGTTGCAGCACCCGAGGGGCATCTGTAGCGCTTGTGGCTCGTCGCTGCTCCTGAGACAGGTGTTTAAATGCTTGGGGCATGTGTGTTTTACCGCATCAGGTGGAGCAATCATGTTGCCACACCTGATGGGCATCTGCGGCGCCTAGGGCTCGTCGCCGCTCTTGGGGCATGTTATCACTGTCATATGGGTGTGTCCCGAGCATGTACGGTTTTGTAGATCGTGTAGAATGCGCGAGTTCTGCATTGACTTGGTGGAGATTGTGTGGGTTGTTCAAGCGGAAGTCAAGGTGTTTCGTTCATGTGTGTGCCCCATGTACAGATATGTTGGGGGTCCATAAACAGTGTCCCTCTTCCGCGTGTTGTTGTAGCATTAATGTTCGAGATTCAAAGTTTGGGAGACATATATATGTGCTAATCATCGCTTCATTATTAAAACAATAGGAAACATCTATATCACGTCATTATGGTTACAACATTAGTAATTCTTAAGCGAGGCGGGGGCCAATTGGAGCGATATGAGTCTCCCCTTGGGTTACCACCACCATACAAAAAGTGAGGTCCAAAACATAAAAGAAATTGCAAAAGTAACTTAAAGATACCAGCCCCCTTTTTGCCATTGGCTGAAAAGAAGGTCTTCTAGTTACTGGTAGTACTTTCTAAGCATGGCGGCATTCTAAGGGTGCTTGACTCTCCTTCCATCGAGGTACAGCAATGTGTACGCCCCAGATTTGAGTACTCGTTCAACTTTGTAGGGTCCCTCCCAGTTCGCTCCAAGGGTACCATCTCTAGGGTCTCTAGTGCTTTGGGTGACTCGACGGAGCACGAGGTCCCCTTCGATGAAGGCACGGAGGCAGACCTTCTTGTTATAGAGGTTAGCAATACGGTGTTAATACTTAGCTATCCTAAGTACAGTGTCCACCCTTTTCTCTTCTGCCAAGTCCACTACAGCGGCTAAGAGTTCCTCATTCTCGCCCTTGCTAAAGCAGGTAACCCTGTGCATGGGGAATCCCATCTTTGTGGGGATGACTGCATCCGTTCCATATGCTAGGGAGAAGGGAGTCTCCCCCGTGGCAACGTTCTTTGTGGTGTAGTATGCCCATAAGACCCTGGGTAGCTCTTCAGGCCATGATCATTTCTTGTCCTCTAACTTCTTTTTCAATAGATCCTTCACTGTCTTGTTGACCTTATCGACTTGCCCATTTGATTGGGGGTGAGCTCGGGAGGCGTATCGGTTAGCAATCTCTAGGTTGGTGCAGAATTCTCGGAACCTCTGGTTATTCTTTCTCTTTCTCTTTTAATTGTCTTGCTTCAATGTTTCCTATAATATTTATGGATTCTCTTTATTTTCCTATAAACTAATTTATTTTGCTGGGGCTACGATGTAGTCTAACTATGAAGATTTAATTCTATAAATCTGTGATATTTTCAGTTTATTATTCCATGATTGAGTGTTCATTATTGTGTTTAATGCTTTTAAATATATGGCCAATATTTGAATGATTTGAGGATACATAATGAGACCGAGAGGGGATTTATGTATTTTTGCTCTGTGTAATGGATGCCATGAATTGAACGAAAGACAGAGATGTGCCAACGTGATCCGTGCAGTATTATATTAGAATTTCCATAGAGCTTAATGAATCTTTGTATATTCAAATTCACATACAGATATAGTGGGTTAATATGTGAGGGTATTTTTGATATTACTCGAGAGAGGATATTAAATACTTTAGGGAAATTCACTGTCAACATGGGTAATAATTTTTATTAACACAGATGGAGGATTAAATTAGATTAGTTATGTTGAAATCGAATGTCCTAGTGTCTCAATCTCTTGGTAATTTCACAACTGCTTGCATTATTATTTAATTTTAGTTACTTTATTTTATTTAATTTTAAATCTAAATTCTATTAATCGATTGTTCAAATAAATTAGGGTTAGAATAATTTCGGTAACTAATAAGATATACAATCTCTATAGGACGATACTCTACTCTACATTATATTACTTGTGCCGATGAATCCTAGGAATTTCCCTCACGATACCTAGAAGGCACATTTCTCGGGGTTTAGTTTCATGTGGTTGGCTCGTAGGATTTGAAAAGTGATCCGAATGTCCCGTATATGGTGGCTGGCTCGAAGGGACTTGGTGATCATGTCATCAATGTATACTTCCATGGTTTTCCCAATTTCTTCCTTGAATAGCATATTGACCAAGCGTTAATAAGTGGCACCCGCTTCTTTAGGACGAAAGGCATGACTCGGTAGCAATATAGCCCTCTGTGTGTGATGAAGGATGTCTTTTCCTCGGTTGGATTCATTTGAATTTGGTTGTATCCGGAGAAGGCATCCATGAAGCTTAGTAACTCATGGCCAACTGTAGCAACTATGAGTTGATCAATTCGGGGAAGTAGGAAGCTGTCTTTGGGGCAGGCTTTGTTAAGATATATGAAGTTGACGCACATGCGCCACTTACCGTTTGCTTTCTTAACCAAGACTACATTGAAGACCCACTCGGTGTACATCATCTCACAGATGAAACCTACACTAAGGAGCTTGTCGACTTCCGCGTCAATATCATTGTAGCGCTCTTGATTGAATGTGTGGCACTTCTACTTGATTGGGCGAAATGAGGGGTTGACACTAAGCCTGTGAGAAGAGATCATTGGGTCTATCCCAGGCATGTCTGCGTGGGACCATGCAAAGACATTCTTGTATTTCCAGAGTAAGCTGATGAGACTGTTAGTGTCAGATTCGGTCATGTTGGCACCGATTCTGATTGTGCAAAAGGGGTCTTCCATACAGACTTGTACACATATCATCGGCTTTGCAGGTTCCCCCTTAGAGACATCTTTGGAGAGTCGTTGGTCAAGCGTGGAGTCCATCCCTTTCTGTGTTGAAGTGTTGGCTACCTTTAATGGCGAAAGGGGCTTATAGGAGTGAGGGGTGTTGAGGATAAGTGAGGGAAGGTTTTCTGCGGATGTGTCGACAAGCTGGAGGACTGTAGGAAGGTTCTCTATAGGTCGAGGAAAGGTGTCGGCAGGGGCGGGGATGTTTTCTTTAAGATTAGGCATAGTATTTACATGGGCGGGGATGTTCTCTGAAGGTTGAGGGATGGTATTTGTAATGACGAGGGGGTTTGCTGTGGGCTGAAGTATAGTGTCTATAGGGTTGGGGAAGTTCTCTGAAAGTTTAGGGATAGCGTTTGCAGGGGCAGGAATGCTTGCCGCGGGCTGAACTATAGTGTCTACAGGGGCGGGGAGGTTTTCTGAGGGTTGAGGGAGGGCATCTGCTGGGTAGTGAGGTTTTCTGTGAACGGTTGTGGAGAGAATGAGTGCCCTTGACTGAGTTTGGTTTGATGAGGACTTCTCTTGGTCGGCTTGCTTGGTTGTTTGGGAACATGCTGGAGTCGACGGTAGTAGGCATTAGCTGCATTGGAGTAGTACCCTCGGGCTGTTTTTTAGCAACCTTTGATAGTCACGATCCCTGTTGGGGTGGGGACCTTCATGGCCAAATAGCGCATGGAGACAGCGCCTTGGGATACAATTATGTACGGGCGCCCAAGGACACAATTATATGCGCTTTCTCTGTGGACAATCAAAAACTCAACAAGATGAACAGTATGGTGATATCCGTTAGTTACAGTAACTGGCAAGGATACAATCCCTTCGGGCATAACCATATCGCCTGCAAAGCCAACTATAGGGGTCACCCATGGGCGCATCTTTACTGACTTGATGTCTATTCATTGCAAAGCATCTGCGAAGATGATGTCCACTGAGCTTCTTGTGTCGATCATAGTTCTCACAATATTTGGGAGGCAATGTCAATTGTCACTACTAAGGCATCGTCATAGGGGTAAAGTACTCCGTCGGCATCGTCATCGAAGAAGATGATTGGCATCAGATGGGCAACTTGGGAAGTAGGAAGTTTATAATTGAGATTAACTTTGTGGACATGGCGTAGAGCCTGGGTTGTAATTCTTACATAATTCTTGTTGGCACGATTGGAAGTGCCTGCAAGAATAGGTCCCCCAGCAATGGTGTGAACTCTTAGGGGGGGGCTGGTGACCTTGGTGTTTTGCCACCCTTGGGAGGATACATTGGGGATGCTTGCTTTGTCTTGTTTCTGTAGTTCCGCTCGATTTCTTCTAACATCAGCAATGAATTCTAGTAACTTGCTGTTGTTGATGAGCGTTTGGATCTCGTTTCAGAAGGCGTAACATTCTGCAGTGGTATGACCGACCTCTCTGTGGAATTCACAATACTTATCAGTTCGTCTTAGGTGAGGACTCTTCCTCATTGCTAGGGGATCCCTAAGCAGGCCTTTATGCTTAATCTGAAAAAAGATTTGTTCTTGGGTGGTGTTGAGCTCATCATAGTGCCAGAGGGGAGGTACCAAAGGTTGGGGTTCAGTCCGTGGGCCATCTAAGAGTTGGGGTTAGTCCCCCGATTTGGGTTGGCGTGATCCCCTGGGCGGAATGGGACTAGGGTATGGCCTGCTTCACCAATGAGGCGGTAGGGTGCGCTGGGTATGCTCTTGCCTCTTGGGATGATTGGTTGCTGGTGGTTAGGTCACCTCATGTTTTTTGATGGTGCATCTCTCTTTTATGTCTATTAGCTCAAGGGCCCGGTGGTGTGCAGCAGCGTATGTTTTGGGCTCGTTATGCTTAATAAACTTTCTGTAGACCTTCTCATCCTTGAGATTTCTATAGAAAATGGCCAAGGTCCTTCCCTCAGTGTAGAGACCAGCATGCAAGACCTTCTCATGAAAGCGCTTTACATAGCTGTCTAATTATTCGCCTTCTCGTTGCACTACCCGTGACGAATTTGAGAATTCCCTTTGTTCTTTTTTTAGAAATCAAAACTAGGTGAGGAAGTCATGCTAAAGTTATTCTCAGGATGAGACACTCTCATGGGGAAGGCTCTTGAACCATGCCTTGGTAGCACCCTTTAGAGTGTGGGGAAAAGGCGACATATGGCATTATTGGTGATGCCTCTGATAGCCATCTGGCCCTCATAGTTCTCAAGGTGTTCAGTGGGGTTAGTGCGTCCCTCGTAAGGGGTCTTTGGGTAGATTTGCAGTGATGATTTACTTTGTGAGTGGAGAATGGAGAGAGGCCAGGGGAAGATCTTCTGCGGCCACCTCTTTTACTTTGGCCATCTTATCCACTTTGTCACGGTGGTATTGTAGTTCAACAAGGATGTCCTCAGTGACTACCCGATTTTCAGCCGACCCTTCATCCTCACGTTGATGCTTAACATTCAACTTATCGCGGAGGTCGACAAAGGTGGGTTCGAGGTGTTGCTTTGATCTATCCCTGGCGCTATGGCTGGTGGCGGTAGAGTTAACATCCCCGTTAAGGACAGGTCCTCCCGGTGAAGCATTTTGGGGTGCTCTGTTCGGGCCTGCTCTAGTAGATGGGGCTGGTGAGGTGGTGCCATTCGGTGGCAAATTGGTGATGATTCCGTTGGGTAGGTTGGGGTGTAAAACGGCTTATAAGGCATTTTGTATTAAGTGTTGTACATCTTCTCGGGTTAAAGGCTTCTCCTTTCTTTTGGGGGCTGGTTTGGCTGGGGCTTTGCCTTTGGCTGCACGAGTTCGATGTGCTATTGTTTAGGATTGTTGATCGTCCCCCTTTATGGTGTTTTCTTGGTGGCTGTCAGCCTTTGGTAGGTCATTGGTAACCATGTTTTATAGCTCAAGAGTATGCCTTAAGAGGTCAAAGAGCTAACTTTATGGGTAGATGTGCAGTTTTTAGAGTAAATGAGAGGTTTTATTGGGAAAAGAGATATTTGTATAGGGTGAAAGAGGAGCTTTTTGGATGGAGGTGTGGCTTTTTAGAAGAAAGGTGTGATTTTGTTGGAGGAAGTGGTTGATTTTTGTGAGGAGGTGGGTGGTTATGACTTTGAGGTAGTAGGCGTTTGAAGGTGAGAAGGTCTATTTGTCAATAGAGGTTGGAACAGCGGCTTCTTGTTCGAACCTTGCAAACGGGGCCAAAATGTTTTGGCCTGAAAATGGTTCAGCCCAAAACACTATGAGAGCTTCTCTTATAGAGGGTGACTTAGGGTGGAGATAGAGGTGGAGATGTTATGAGTTAGCTCGCTGGGGATGTTGAGGCAGGAAAGAACCTGAAATCACAAACGTACGTTAGAGGCGACGCCGGCAGTGGCTGGCGACGGTACTTTGACAGTCAAATCAGTGGAAGGTTGATGAAGGAGATGGGTTCCAGAGGAAACCCACTGAGCAAGAAAATTGAGAGAAAATTGAATGGGATCTCTTAGGTTTTTTTTTTTTGGGCTTACCTTCTTAGTGAACTAACCTGACTTTCTATAGTGGAGTCCCCTGAGGGCATCTTTGTGTCCTTTTGGACACGTGGCAGGCCGATGTAGGTGGTTATCCTTTCAGGTAGGGTTTTAAGAGTAATTTGGCTCCCTTTTATTGATGGCTTTCAGCTTTTCTTGAGTAGACAGCTATTCTCTTGGGGACAGTCTGTGGTGACAGTGTATCTCTAACCTCAATTGGTTCATTTTGAATGGATCAATTAGGTTAGGGAACATCTGAGATTTCTGAAGATGGTACAGGCGGCTTGTCTGTGGTCTGCTTTTTCAGCCTGACATTGTTGGTATGTAGTGAGATATTTCAGAGGCAGCTCAGTTGGGGACCGTACGGCCACTGTATGGCTTGGTGGCGCTCACGTGATTGCCAGGGCTTCGTGGCCTTGCATCGTTTTTTGGCGCTGCAAGTAGGGTTTTAGGGGATTGGTTTCTATCACTTGTCGTTGGCCTTCTTCTGTTCCATCTTCCCCCGGATAACTTCCCTTAGACTCCTTGACACTTTCATCCTCCCTTGGTCAACTTCCTCTGGACTCCTTGACACTTTCATCTAAGGTTGGGCAAAATCGGATTCAGATCGGGTTCGGACCAACCCAATCGCGTTTCAAATTGGTCGGGTTGAACAAAAACTCATCCGAATTTAACCCGATTCCAAATATAATTCGGATAGGATAGGATCGGATCGGATGAAACAATCGGGTTAAAATCGGATCGGTTCGGCTTCGGATTAAATACAGGTCGGGCGAAAAGTATCAAATTGGGATTGTTACTAACAATTAACACCATGGTAATTACAAATTGCTAACAATTAACAATTTCACAATTACCAAATATCAATTAACCTCATCAAATATATATATATATACCAATTAACAATTTCTCATGTAATATATAACATATTACTGCTATATACCATCAAAGCCGCAAAAGGGAAACAAAATCGGGTTGCAGGCTTGCCGAGTTGCTGGGTTCGAATGGAGCTTGGATCGGATCGAATGATGGTGGAAGCGTGTGGTAGTAGATCCGGTCGCGGTCCTCACGGAGCAGCAGATACAGTTGGCATTGGCGGTGTATCTTCGTCTGGTGACCGGCTGCCGCTTGCTTTCCGATGTGTGTGTGTGAAACTGTGAAGAGTGGAGATTGTGTGTGTTTGAGTGTTTCTTGTGTTATGTTCTTGAGAGCGTGAGGCTTTTAGTGTCAGCTCTGTGTGTGGTTGAGAAAACAAGAAGTTGAGTTGTGGGAGCCGTCGGCTGTGTGTTTGAGAGAAAATGAGAAGTTCAGTTGAGAGAGAAAATGAAAAGTTGAGTTGAGGAAGGAGAGGCTGTACGTGTGTGGTGTGTTGTGTGTGTCACTTATTGACTTTTGTTTCCACTTTCAAAGTCTTCTTTCTTTCTTTTTTTTTTTACCCCAAAGCCAACCCGATTGGTTTTTTGGATCGGATCGGGTTTCATCCGCTCCGATCATGATCCGATCTGGTTGACAAATTGAAACCCGATCAGATATGCACTCCCATCCGATCCGATCCTAACCCGATTTTTTTTGGATCGGGTCAGGTCGGTTCGGTTAAAATGCCACCCTTACTTTCATCCTTCCCTAGTCAACTTCCCCTAGACTCCTTGTCCTGGTCTAAAGTCATGCTCCCTAGGTGTCGTGACCTCAATTCCTCTAGTGAGCAATTTACCACCAATAAAAACAAATGTGGTGCAGAGAATATGTCAAAATTTTGTAGTGGTTAGATATACATATAACAAAAGATAAGTGGTGGAAAGATAATTTTCCTTACATTGTTGAGTGCTAGAAAGTGTGTATTTATATAGGATAAAATCATCATGTTACACTTCAAGTCTCACTAACATCCCTACTTTAATTGTGTATTTAAGTCCCTTGCACTTTAATTGTTTGTGTGTTATTATAATTTAAGTATTATATGTATTTCAGGAAAATTAAGGCCATTTCACAATTAACGAGACATCGGACAGTAAAACGAACAACATTTTTTAACTCAGGACAGTCGAAAACCTTAGGAGGAGCATAAAAAGAAAAATATCACTGTTCATGTATACGGCACTGTTCACGTATACGGTACTGTTCGCCTATACGTCACTGTTCATGTACGATACTATTCACACATACGTACGATTACATGGCATTGACCGATGACGTGTCATTGACCGGTGACCTGGCAGCATTTGATTGGAGGAATGATGTGGCATTGACTGCTTATGTGGCATTGACTGATGATGTGGCGCTGACCGATGACGTGGCAGCGTATTATTGGACCGAAAAAATGAGCTTACGATAGAAGCAATGCACTTGATCAAGATTGGTTGACTTTGCCGTTGATCGATGACGTGGCAGCCAATCATTGGATGCGAAAATTGTCTTAAGTTACATGCGACGCACTGAATCACAGTCGCTGATGATGTGTTCAAAGCAATCAGAGCTTGCCACGTGGCGCAATCCTGAGCGTCCGAATTGATTTCATATAATGGCCATGATTTACTCATTGTATCTATAAAAGGAGGGCTCCCCCTCCCTAATTTAACACCCCTGAATCCATTTTTGGAGTCCATTTTCTGTAATTCCCTCTCCATCTTGTATTTTTTTCGTATTTTAATAAAATACCCATTTTACCCCTAGTTCATTATGAGTAGCCAATTTTCTTTCAAGCTTGAGTTGAAGGTGAAGTCTCAACATGTTCCATGGGCTAATTTGGTAAATTTACTTTCTTCTCCCCTCTAATTTATGTGGCTGTTTTCACTTTTCGTCGACAAATAGTAATAATCTTGTCTAGATTTTTTACCGGTGCTACCGTCTCCCTAGTGCAAGATTATTATTGCCTGGCATGATAAGTGCTTGATACCATATTTATTAGAGTGCGGCTCATAATGAGTGGAAACCCCCCTCATGATTTAATTGGCAATAATAAGGAATATTAAGCCCATGGTGCATGTTGATGCAGATCCAGATACCCAAGCGTTTTATTCACATAGTTTAATCTCCAATTTAATTCCGCCATTTTAATTTAAATTTTATAATATTTCAAATCATCTCCACAATAAATCCAAGTTACCCAATTAGAAAATTAACCCTAAATGGGTAATCATCTCCGCCATTTTGTAAAATTTTTGTACTTTCTTCTCCCCTCTAATTTGTGTGGCTGTTTTGACTTTTCGTCGACAGATAGTAATAATCTTGTCTAGATTTTGTACCGGTGCTACCGTCTCCCTAGTGCAAGATTATTATTGTCTGGCACTTATCAAATCATCTCCACAACAAATCTAAGTTACCCAATTAGAAAATTGGGAGATGATTACGAAAATGGCCCATGGAACATATTGAGACTTCACCTTCAACCCAAGCTTGAAAGAAAATTAGCTACTCATTATTGAACTAGGGGTAAAATGGGTATTTTATTAAAATACGAAAAAAATACAAGATGGAGAGGGAATTACAGAAAATGGACTCCAAAAATGGATTCAGGGGTGTCAAATTAGGAGGGGGAGCCCTCCTTTTATAGATACAATGAGTAAATCATGACCATTGGATGAAATCAATTCAGACGCTTAGGATTGCGCCAAGTGGCAAGCTCTGATTGCTTTGAACACATCATCAGCGACTGTGATTCAGTGTGTCGCATGTAACTTAAGACAATTTTCGCATCCAATGATTGGCTGCCACGTCATCGGTCAACGACAAAGTCAACCAATCTTGATCAAGTGCATTGCTTCTATCGTAAGCTCATTTTTTCGGTCCAATAATACGCTGCCACGTCATCGGTCAGCGCCACATCATCAGTAAATCCGACATAAGCAGTCAATGCCACATCATTCGTCCAATCAAATACTGACACGTCATCGGTCAATGCCACGTCATCGGTCAATGCCATGTCATCGTACGAATGTATGAATAGTGCCGTACATGAACAGTGACGTATAGGTGAACAGTACCGTATACGTGAACAGTGCCGTATACATGAACAGTGACATTTTCTTTTTATGCTCCTCGTAAGTTTTCGACTGTCCTGAGTTCAAAAATGTTGTTCGTTTTACTGTCCGATGTCTCGTTAATTGTGAAATGGCCATAATTTTCCTGAAATACATAAAATACTTAAATTGTAATAACACACAAACAATTAATGTGCAAGGGACTTAAATACATAAAAGTAGGGATGTTAGTGAGACTTGATGTGTAACATGATGATTTTATCCTATATAAATACACACTTTTTAGCACTCAACACACCCCTCAACCAGCTTATTGCTAGTCCCTAGCAAATTAAGCGAAAACAAAATTCAAAACCAAAATGTTTTTTTTTTTTAAACTAACAGTTGTGTTTGTTTCTTCAATCGGACTAATGACGGCAATTAAATAAAAGTATAAACATTATCTCCAGTCTAAAGAATTATTTCTCCCACATTAACCATCCACAAAAACCAGTCCAGTATACTATGTCAATGCCGCATTAATCGAGCCACTTTAAAAAATGACATGTCAATCCCCAAAATCTCACCGATAGGAGTGACACTATCACAAGAAAATTGAACCCAATAAAAATAAATCTCACCGATAGGAGTGACACTATCACAAGAAAATTGAACCCAATAAAAATAGTCACTCCAATGAATGGTAAATTGAGAGAAAATAGTACAAAGACAGTTTCACACACTCTCACCAAGATGAAATAATGCCCACAGCTTAGAAATAAAATGATCTCAAGTTAAACAAAGTGCTAGTCAAACCAATGTAGTCGTTTTATGCATTACTACATCATTTCAGCTCATCTCACTAGCTTTTACTTCGGACTATAGACCCCTAAAATCAAGAAAGACTTTTATTGGGACGTAACGTAGGTTAGGTACGCGGCTAACAAAGAAGGGGATGAAAGGGAATACAAAATATGTGTTTGAGAAAAATAGAGATCTTTTGGAAATTACAAGGTGCATCTCATTTATTTGACTATCTTTTTTTTTTGAATTACACATCATCATTTTTTTTTAATCATATGTCATTGCTTTTTTTTTTAAATATTGCACCACTTAACTGAATAAAATAGTCATCTAAATTTTTCTCAAACAAAAATGAGTGATGGAACACATAAAATATGGAGTAATACTCTAAGTTGGAGTGGGACAGGGTGATAAGTTAACAAAAAAAAAAAAAATTTTTTTTTTAAAGGCTCAAAGGGGTTAACTATGGATATTTCACTCAAGGGATGGCTAGAAAAGGCTCAAACGGGTCAAAGATGGCATTTCTGTCATCTTCTAGGGCTCTAAATAATCTTCCATATCTACTAATCAGATGGACCTTCAAATGTAGTAATACAAAATTGACTCGAAGGAAAATATAGAGATCATATGTAAAATAGTAAACAACTAAGCTGTATGAAGAATGGACAAAAGAGTTATCTCCAAGAAAAATGAAGGCTTAAAAACTCACTTGGAATTTATTATAACATGTGCATTCCTTCAAGTAACTCAATTAATTCCACTCGTTAAATTTTCCAACAAAGATTCAAAATGTTAACCCTCAAGGCCAAAGATAATACAAATTCTAAAACGAAAGTCATCACATCCAATGTCACAAAAATCACACAAAATACCTTCAAAGAAGTTTTTTTTTAAGACATAATAAAAGAAAAGCAATTTTTTTGAACTTCAAGAGTAAGATGCGTGTCTAGAAGTAACTAACTCACCTCGCCATCTTCTGACTCAACAAGGTTAGTAAATATAAAACAACACTACTACTAAATATTCCACAGCATTCAACTGTTCCCTCCCCCCAACCAGAACAAAAGCAAATTTTCACAAACGGAGAGTTAAATCTAATGTCCACTTCTTACTGCAGCTACTGCTACCATTATTAGTAGGCCACTTCAACTCAAGGGTCTTGGGATTTGCTCTGGATTATAAGCTTGTAAAAGATCAAGTAACTCATTAGCAGTAGAAGCACAAACAAAGATTTTTTTCGCTGTGAAAGGATTGAAATGATTTTTTATTGCATGGTTAAGAAATGCAAGAAAGCCATCATAAAAATTATTGACATTTAACAAACCGATGGGTTTTTTATGAATGTTCAGATGGGCCCAAGACGCTAATGTGGTTAGTGCCTCTAGAGTTGCAAGATCTCCTGGTAAGAAAATAAAAGCATCAGCATGATTTAGCATTTCAGTTATTCTCTCTTGCATACCTGAGACGACTAACTCCTCTCCAGTTGGTGGGCCAGGTAGACATCCTAAAGGTTTTAGGGCTTCTGGAATGATGCCTAACACTTGACTACTTCTAGTAAAAGCAGCTTGTGAGACAAGCCTTGATAACCCTTAGTCACCTCCTCCAAATATCAGATGTAGTTTTCTCTCTGCTATGATTCGACGAAGATCTATGGCTGCTTCAACGAACTCTTTGTATTTACCAAAGTTAAACCCAGTGAGCACACAAATGTTCTTGAATTGTTTATCAGATGTAGCTGCCATTGGAAAACTTTTCAAAAATAACTTTGTGAGTGCTGAAAAAGAAGTTCGTATATAAAGATCTTGGAGACAATGCTTTACAGCTGTATATGAGGTGGTGTGTCGTTGTCAAATTACAAGTAAAGCACATGGCTCGAGAGTCAAAAAGTAAATAGTAAAAAGAAAAAAGCAAATAATGATAAAATCACAATATTAAAGAAAATAATGCAAATGATAAAACAATAGTGAATAAAAGGATATTTATAGATAGTTGTGACTGTGGCTCACATCTTCCTCTGGTTTTACGTCTAGAAACGGCTTGAACGCCCTTTATGGGTCGAGGATAGGCTTCCCATCCAGTTTTCTTATAAACTGGCAAACTGGCAAACAGGGTCGTTTATAGTCAGATTCTCGAGACTATATCGTGCACACTCTTTCTAGAATAATGGCCATAACTGGAGAATTGCTCGCTGTACGTATCCACTGGGATGCGTTTCAAGAGACAAAAGGATATCATCCAATGACTCTTTATTCAAGCCATCCCTAATGAATTGAATCTTATCTTCCCTGTTACCAAACACCATTCCAAAAGAAGTGCATGGGTGTTTAACACATTTCATTCTAGCACACTTATGACACGAAACTGGAAGCCGTCAAGCTCTTCGGTTTCTTGAATAGTTTCCTTTACCACAACCAGGCATGTAGGCAATAAATTTCGGAGGTAACTCACCTGCCAATCGTACCTTAGCTTCGATTAACCAACGGATGTCAGCAGGGATGTTGTTCCTCATCAGCAATCGCATGCGTTCAGACTGAGCTTTGTAAATCGTGAGGAGAGCATTCTGAGGGAGTGAAGGAAATCGTTTGTGAAGCTTTGTAAGAGTTGTGTTTCTGTCCATACCTTCGCCTCAAAATATCAGATATTCTGGGAAACTGAAGTAACCACCTTTAAATGTCACGGAGTATCGTTATCCGCCACTTAACCGGGGTAACAAATTAAAGCACACAAAGAAAATTAAATCTGCAAAATCAAAACAAAGTGAAAGCGAACAAAACAACAAAAAGAAAACACACTTAACCTCAAGTTGTAATTGGAAGTTATATATACCACCTTCTATTTCCCAAAGTTGTTGTTCAGATCCTCAACGTGGGCTACTAATTATGGTGGTCGTCGTTCCCAAACGGGATGTGATTTATAACTTCGTATCAGGCCTCTTAAGTGATATTTCACATGTAAAAGGCTTCTAAGGTGCCAGAAGGTGATCTGTCTAATTGAATTATGCATGATCAAAAATGGGAAAAGAAAACACAATTGTTTGAGCAAACACACTTATTCAAACATAAATAATTTTGATCGGCAAAAGAATAGTAAAAAGAAATGTCAAAAAGTTAAATTGCTTAAAAGAAAAGAAAAATCTCATTTCAAATTTGGTGGGTCCCTCAAATCGATTTCGGTGTCCTTTGCATGTGGTTGGTACTCTAGATATGGCTTTAATCTTTGACCATTTACTTTAAAAGTAACACTGTTCTTTGGATCCTTAATTTCAATTGCTCCATCTGGAAAAATAGTTTGAACAATAATGGATCCAGACCATCGAGAGCGTAACTTACCTAGGAATAGGTGCAAGCGAGAATTGGATAAGAGTACTTTCTGACCTGGGGTAAAAAATTTTCTCATAATTTGTTTGTCATGAAAGACTTTCATTCGGTGCTTGTAAATCTTGGCATTTTCGTATGCGTCATTGCGAATTTCCTCAAGTTCTGCCAGCTGTAATCTTCTCTCTGACCCAGCCTGTTGCATGTCAAAGTTAAATTTCTTGATGGCCCAGTATGCACGATGCTCGAGTTCCACATGTAGGTGACAAGCTTTTCCATAGACTAGCCTATAAGGTGACATCCCAATCGGTATCTTGAAGGCTGTACAATATGCCCATACTACATCATCGAGTCTTAATGACCAATCTTTTCTGTCTGGTCTCACTGTCTTTTCTAAAATGTGCTTTATTTCTTGATTGAAGATTTCAACTTGGCCGCTGGTCTGTGGATGATATGGGGTCGCCACTTTATGTGTGACGGAGTATTTTGCCAAGAGAGCTTTGAATGGTCTGTTGCAAAAACGGGTGCCTCCATCACTAATTATTGCCCGAGGGAATCCAAAGCGCGAAACAATGTTGCTTTTCAGAAATCCTATCACCACCTTGTGATCGTTGGTTCTACATGGAATTGCTTCTACCCATTTGGATACGTAGTCAACAGCAACTAATATGTATTGATGGCTAAAAGAAGGGAGAAAGGGTCCTATGAAATCGATACCCCATACATAAAAAATCTCAACCACTAAAATTGGGTTTAGTGGCATCATATTCCTTCGCGTAATACTTCCCATACGTTGACACCTATCACATGAAGAACAAAAAGTGTAAGCATTTCGATATAAAGTTGGCCAATAAAAACCACATTGCAAAACTTTTGCAGCCGTCTTTTTGGCACTAAAATGGCCACTACAAGCTTGCTCATGACAGAATGAGAGAATTTTTTGGAATTCATTTTCTGGGACGCATCGTTTAACAATTTGCACAATACTTGAACAGATAAGGGTCATCCCAAAAGAAATTCTTTATTTCCGCAAAAAATTTGGCTTTGTCTTGCTTAGTCCAATGCTCAGGAAGTTACCCTGTAACAAGATAGTTAACTATATCAGCATACCATGGTAATACTTCCACACTCATTAATTGTTCATCTGGAAATGATTCATTCAATGGTAATGATTCTGGAATCGTATCAAAATTGAGGCGAGATAGATGGTCTGCCATTACATTTTCTGAGCCTTTCTTATCTTTGAATTCGAAGTCAAATTCCTGCAAAAGTAACACCCATCGAATTAGTCTAGCTTTTGCATATTTCTTTGTTAGAAGATATTTAAGAGCAGCATGATCTGTGAACACAATTATTTTACATCTAATGAGATAAGATCAAAATTTCTCTAATGCAAACACTACTGCTAGCATTTCTTTTTCAATGGTTGAGTAGTTCAACTGTGCATCATTCAATGTCATACTAGCATAGTAAATAACATGGGGAATTCGATCAACTCTTTGTCCTAATACTGCTCCTACTGCATAATCAGATGCATCACACATGAGTTCAAAAGGCAAGTCCTAGTTTGGGGGCTGAATGATAGGTGATAATGTCAGCAACTGCTTTAGTTTTTCAAATGCCTCAAGACATGAATCATCAAAGACAAAAGGTGCATCTTTAGCAAGTAGATTGCATAAGGGTCTAGAGATTTTGCTAAAGTCTTTAATGAAACGTCTATAAAAACTAGCATGTCCAAGAAAAGATCTTACTTCTCTGACTATTTTCGGTGGAGGAAGATTGGCAATGAGATCCACCTTGGCTTTATCAACCTCAATACCTCTGTTCGAAATGATGTGACCGAGAACAATACCTTGTTTTACTATAAAATGGCATTTCTCCCAATTCAAGACCAAATTTTTCTCCATACATCTCTACAGAATTAGTGTTAAATGATGCAAACACTGATCAAATGAATCACCAAAAACAGAAAAGTCATCCATAAAAACCTCAAGGAAACGTTCAACCATATTAGAAAAAATGCTTAACATGTATCGTTGAAATGTAGCAGGTGCATTACATAATCCAATTGGCATTCTCCTATATGCAAAAGGGCAAGTGAAAGTGGTTTTCTCTTGATCTTTTGGTGCTATGGGAATCTGGTTATATCTTGAGTAGCCATCTAGAAAGCAATAGAATTCATGACCTGCTAATCTATCAAGCATTTGATTGATAAATGGTAAAGGAAAATGATCTTTACGTGTGACAGAATTCAATTTTCTATAATCAATGCATACACGCCACCCTGTAGTTACTCTAGTGGGAATCAATTCATTATCGGCATTGGTAACTACTGTGACTCCTGACTTTTTAGGAACAACTCGCACAGGACTGGCCCATGAACTATCATAAATAGGATAAATGATACCTGCGTCTAATAGTTTAAGGACTTCAGTTCTAACAACTTCTTTCATGTTAGGGTTCAACCGACGTTGCATTTCTCTAGTAGGTTTAGCATTTTCATCAAGATGAATATAATGCATGCAATCTACTGGATTTATACCTTTAATGTCGGCTATGGTCCATCCTAATGCTTCTTTGTGCTCTCTTAAAACTTCCAGCAACTTAGCTTTTTGTTTGTCATTTAGGAAAGATGAAATGATCACTGGCAGAGTGCTCTCTTCTCCCAAGTATGCATATTCCAACGTGTTGGGTAACGGTTTGAGTTCGAGTTTTGGTGGTGATTCAGATGATGGGCTAAGACTTTCTCCTGATGATGTCAGTTGCTCAATTCTCGACTTTCATTTATGAGTGTCCATGGATGGTGCTGAATCAAGTAAGGCATTGACCTCATCAATAGATCTGTTAACATCAAAATCCAAACCAAAGTAAGTTAAGCATGTATATAAAGGATCATCACTAAGGTTAGAAGGAAAAGTATAATCAACTAATTCTTCTATTAGATCCACATCAATAATTCCATCATCTGCATTGTGAGGTTGTTTGACAATGTTCCATGGTCATATTGCCAAAGGACAACTGCATATTTCCAGACCTACATTGAATGTGAGCATCGGCAGTTGCCAAGAAAGGTCGGCCTAGGATAATGGGGATGTGCTTCTTCGAATCCTGCACTGGCTGAGTGTCAATCACAATGAAATCAACAGGAAAATAAAACTTATCTACCTGGACGAGCACGTCCTCCACAATACTGCGAGGTATTTTCAAGGACCGATCTGCAAGCTGTAACACCACTAGGGTTGAGTGTAATTCTCCCAATCCAAGCTTCACAAATACTGAGTAAGGCAACAGATTTACACTAGCTCCTAAATCCAACAAAGCATTCTCAATCATGTGATTCCCTATACTACATGAGATAGTGGGGGAGCCTGGGTCTTTGTATTTTAGAGGAATTTTATGTTGGAGTATAGAGCTAATGTTTTCTGTTAAAAAGGCCTTCTTTTGAACATGAATGTTTCTCTTTTTAGTACAAAGGTCTTTAAGAAACTTGGCATAAGAGGGCACTTGTTTTATAGCATCAAGCAAAGGAATGTTAACACTTACCTACTTAAAGATTTCAAAATTCTCACTTGTGGAATTTCCTTTCTTTGCTTTAGCTAACCTCTGAGGGAATGGAGCTTTGGGGACATATTCCCGTATGTTGTTGTCTTCTTTCTCCTTCGATGAGGAGTCTTCAGCATCTACAGGTGCATCTTGAGTCGTTTTTGTCACTGGCATTTCCACTTTGTTGTCGACTTCTTTTCCTTTTTGCAAGGTCATGACAGTTTTGCCCTCTTCATGTTGCTGAGGTGAACTTACTTCATGCACTCCTTTGGGATTAGGCACTGGCTGGCTTGGGAATTTGCCCTTCTCGACGGTCATTGCCAAGTTTTGAACTGATGAGCCAAGTTGACCTACTATTTTTTCAAGATTCGAGATTGATTGGGCTTGTGAGTTAAATCCAGCTCTCATCTCGTTCCGCAACTCATCAATGGTGCGGTTTTGTTGCTCGATCATGGAGTGAGTAAGATTCTTGAGATTTTGCAATGCTTCCTCCCATGGTCTAGGCTGAGAGTAGTTATGGTTTTGATTGTATGGTCTAAATGGTGGCTGAGAGGCTTGAGGAGCCTGAGGAATTGGTTGCATTGGTGGAGTTGGAGCTGTTGATCCATTCTGTTGAAACCCTTGAGACCATGAAAAATTGGGATAATCTCTCCATCCAGGATTATAAGTGTTTGAGTAAGGGTTGTAGTTTGATGGCTTTCTCATTACACATATGGCGTTGACTTGATCTGGGTTTGAGTCATTGTCAAGTTGATTGTAAGTATGTGGCTCTGTTGTTTTGGTAGGCGTTAATGATGAAATTTGTCGAGAAAGACCTTCAACCATTTCTTTGACTTCCTTAATTTCTGATCTTGACTCGCCCATGTGAACCTCATTTACTCCTTTGACTTTTCTTACATTCCTGAACGATCGGCTTCGGTGTTGGGAATTATCCGCTTGGCGCTGGAAGAAATCCCAAATCTCTTATGCACTTTTCGACATTAGCTCTCTTCCACTTGTTGCCATTAGCCATTCTTGCACATGTGGCAATAATCCCTCCAAAAAGTATTGGCATTGGTGCCACTTCTTGTACCCATGATGTGGACACTTCAAGAGTAGCCCATTGAATCGCTCCCATGCTTCAAAGAACTGCTCGTCTTCTCTTTGGGTGAATTCTGAGATTTTCCTGCGAATGGTATTGGTTTTATGCACTGGGAAGTATTTATTTAAAAAATTTAGTAACCATTTGTTTCCATGATGTAATGCTAGTAGCAGGCATTGTGTTAAACCATGAACGAGATCTATCTTTTAAAGAAAATTGAAATAATCTAAGTTTAACATCGTCATCTGAAAAATTTTCATATTTAAATGTTTGACAAATAGCATGAAAATCATTCAGATGGTTGTATGGGTCTTCATTCTCTAGGTTATAAAATGTTGGGAGACAATTTAGCACACTAGGTTTTAATTCAAAACTCCTAGCAGTTACATTTGGGTATCTTATGCATGATGTGCTCAAATTAGCCAAGGGACTGAAGTAGTCCTTAAATGGCCTCTTCTGTGGTGCTGGTGGTTGTTGTTGCAAATCCATTTCAATTTTATTTTTAATTGCAATGTGTTTGTGTGTGCGAAGTGTTTTTTTCTAATTCAAGATCTATTGGCTCAAGATTGGGTAATTGTGACCTTCGACCATGCATGCAAAGAACACAAAAAAAAAATGAAAACAAAATAAAATAAATAAATAAAATAAGAATAAAACTAATAAAAATAAAGAGAAAGGAGAAATTAAGTTACTAACCATATCACGCTGTTACAACCTTACAATGAAAACACACCCAATTGCTATTGTTGTACAAAAAGAAAGAAAAGGAATACGTGAAGTAAAATAAATTAACTTAAAATAAATTAAATGAAATTAAAATAAGTTAATAGGCGGTGGAACCGGCCAAGTAAAATATGAAAATAAGTAAGAGAAACAAAAAAAATGAAATTAAAATAAATTAATAGGCGGTGGAACCGGCCAAATTAACAAGATAAAAAAAATTACAAAGAAAAATAAAATGAAAATTAAATTACAGAAATTTAAATAAGAGAAAAAGAAAAGAAATATTTACCTTAATATGTGGATTAACATTCTTCTTTATTATTATATTTTTTTTAAATAATAACAAAAAAGAAAATTACAAGAAAATAATTACATAAAAGTTATTTACACAAGAAAAATAACTCTACGAATTAAAATGACTTACCTCTCCGGCAACGGCGCCAAAAACTTGTTGTGCAAATTTTATTGAACTCACAAGTGCACGAATCTATTGTAATATAGATTAATGGTGACGAGTGTCGATCCCACGAGGAGGTGGATTTTAATTTGGTGTATGGTTAATTTTCTAATTGGGTAACTTGGATTTGTTGTGGAGATGATTTGAAATATTATAAAATTTAAATTAAAATGGCGGATTAAATTGGAGATTAAACTATGTGAATAAAGTGCTTGGGTATCTGGATCTACATCAACATGCACCATAGGCTTAATATTCCTTATTATTGCCAATTAAATCATGAGGGGGGGTTTCCACTCCTCATGAGCCACACTCTAATAAATATGGTATCAAGCACTTATCGTGCCAGACAATAATAAACTTGCATTAGGGAGACGGTAGCACCGGTGCAAAATCTAGACAAGTTTATTACTATCTGTCGACGAAAAGTCAAAACAGCCACATAAATTAGAGGGGAGAAGAAAATAAATTTATCAAATTAGCCCATGGAACATGTTGAGACTTCACCTTCAACCCAAGCTTGCAAGAAAATTAGCTACTCATTATTGAAACTAGGGGTAAAATGGGTATTATACTAAAATACGTAGAAATACAAGAAGGAGAGAGAATTTTACAAAACTAAGCTCAAAAATGGATTCAGGGGTGTCAAATTAGGCGGAGGAGCCCTCCTTTTATAGATACAATGAGTAAATCATGGCCATTGGATGAAATCAATTCGGACATTCGGGATTGCGCCACGTGGCAAGCTCTGATTGCTTTGAGCACATCATCAGCGACTGTGATTTAGTGTGTCGCATGTAACTTAAGACAATTTTCACATCCAATGATTGGCTGTCACGTCATTGGCCAACGGCAAAGTCAACCAATCTTGATTAAGTGCATTGCTTCTATCGTAAGCTTATTTTTTCAGTTCAATAATACACAGCCACGTCATCGGTCAGCGCCACATCATCAGTCAATGCCACATAAGCAGTCAATGCCACATCATTCGTCCAATCAAATACTGCCATGTCACCGGACAATGACACGTCATCGGTCAATGCCATGTCATCGTACGAATGTGTGAATAGTGCCGTACATGAACAGTGACGTATAGGTGAACAGTACCGTATACGTGAGCAGTGACGTTTTTCTTTTTATGCTCTTCCTAAGGTTTTCGACTGTCCTGAGTTCAAAAATGTTGTTCGTTTTACTGTCCGATGTCTCGTTAATTGTGAAATGACCAGAATTTTCCTGAAATATATAAAATGCTTAAATTATAATAACACACAAATAATTAAAGTGCAAGGGACTTAAATACATAAAAGTAGGGATGTTAGTGAGACTTGAAGTGTAACATGATGATTTTATCCTATATAAATACACACTTTCTAGCACTCAACACACCTCCCAATCAGCTTATTGCTAGTCCCTAGTAAATTAAGCGAAAACAAAATTCAAAACCAAAATGTTTTTTTTTTTTAAACTAACAGTTGTGTTTACTTCTTCAATCGGACTGATGACGGTAATCAAATAAAAGTAGAAACATTACCTCCAGCCTAAAGGAATACTACTCCCACATTATCCATCCACATGAACCAGTCCAGTATACTATGTCAATGCCGCATTAATCAAGCCACTTTAAAAAATGACATGTCAATCCCCAAAATATCACCGATAGAAGTGACACTCTCACAAGAAAATTGAACCCAATAAAAATAGTCACTCCAATGCATGGTAAATTGAGAGAAAATAGTACAAAGACAGTTTCACACACTCTCACCAAGATGAAATAATGCCCACAGCTTAGAAATAAAATGATCTCAAGTCAAATAAAGTGCTAGTCAAACCAATGTAGTCATTTTATGCATTACTACATCTTTTCAACCCATATCACTAGCTTTTACTTCAGACTATAGTACCCTAAAATCAAAAAGGACTTTTATTATGATGTAAAGTAGGTTAGGGACATGGCTAACAAAGAAGGGGATGATAGGAAATACAAAATATATGTGTGAGAAAAATAGAGATTTTTTTGGAAATTACAAGGTGTATTTCACTTATTAGGTTTTTTTTTTTTTCGAATTGCACATCATTTTTTTTTCACATGTCATATTTTTTTTTATAAATATATATATAAATATTGCACCACTTTTCTGAATAAAATAGTCATCTAAATTTTTCTCAAACATGAATGGGTGATGGAACACATAAAATATGGGGTGATACTCCAAATTGGAGTGGGACATGATGATAAGTTAACAAAAAATTTTTTTTTTTTTTAATATTAAAAGGCTCAAAGGGGTTAACTATGAATATTTCACTCAAGAGATGGCTAGAAAAGGCTCAAACGGGTCAAAGATGGCTTTTCTGTCATCTTCTAGGGCTCTAAATAATCTTCCATATCTACTAATCAGATGGACCTTCAAATGTAGTAATACAAAATTGACTCGAAGGAAAATGTAGAGATCATGTGTAAAATGGTAAACAACTAAGCTGTATGAAGAATGGGCAAAAGGGTTATTCTCCAAGAAAAAAAATGAAGGATCAAAAACTCACTTGGAATTTATTATAACATGTGCATTCCTTCAAGTAACTCAATTAATTCCACCCGTCATATTTCTCCAATCAGCATGCAGAGTAGCAAACATGGTGTAACATAACTCAAGGCCAAAGATAATACAAATACTAAAATTTGAAAGTCATCATGTCATCCAATGTCACAAGATCACACAAAATACCTTAAAAGAAGTTTTTTTTTAAGACATAATAAAAGAAAAGCAACCCTTTTTTTTTTTAAAGACACAATAAAAGAAAAGTAAATTTTTTTTTTGAACTTCAAGACTGAGAAGATGCGTGTCTAGAGTAACTAACTCCATATTCTGCCATCTTCTGACTCAACAAGGTTAGTAAATATAAAACAACACTACTACTAAATATTCCACAGCATTCAACTATTCCCTCCCCCCAACCAGAACGAGACATTGTCCTCAATGTTTTAAAGGAAAGAAGTAGGGTTAAGAAGATATCACCTGGGTGCCGCAACATAAAACAAAAGCAAATTTTCACAAACGAAGAGTTAAATCTAATGTGCACTTCTTACTGCAGCTACTGCTACCATTATTAGTAGGCCACTTCAACTCAAAGGTCTTGGGATCAGACTCTGGACTATAAGCTTGTAAAAGATCAAGTAGCTCATTAGCAGTAGAAGTACAAACAAAGATTTTTTTCGCTGTGAAAGGAATGAAATGATTTTTTATTGCGTGGTTAAGAAATGCAAGAAAGCCATCATAAAAATTATTGATATTTAACAAACCGATGGGTTTTTGATGAATGTTCAGATGGGCCCAAGATGCTAATGTGATTAGTGCCTCTAGAGTTGCAAGATCTCATTGTAAGAAAATAAAAGCATCAGCATGATTTAGTATTTCAGTTATTCTCTCTTCCATAACTGAGACGACTAACTCCTCTCCAGTTGGTGGGCCAGGCAGACATCCCAAAGGTTTTAGGGCTTCTGGAATGATGCCTAACACTTGACTACCTCTAGTAAAAGCAACTTGTGAGACAAGCTTTGATAACCCTCGGTCACCTCCTCCAAATATCAGATGTAGTTTTCTCTCTGCTATGATTCGACCAAGATCTATGGCTGCTTCAACGAACTCTTTGTATTTACCAAAGTTAAACCCAGTGAGCACACAAATATTCTTGAATTATTTATCAGAAGTAGCTGCCATTGGAACACTTTTCAAAAATAATTTTGTGAGTGCTGAAAAAGAAGTTCGTATATAAAGATCTTGGTGACAATGCTTTACAGCTGTATATGAGGTGGTGTGTCGTTGTCAAATTACGAGTAAAGCACATGGCTCGAGAGTCAAAAAGTAAATAGTAAAAAGAAAAAAGCAAACAATGATAAAATCACAATATTAAAGAAAATAATGCAAATGATAAAACAACAGTGAATAAAAGGATATTTACAGGTAGTTGTGACTGTGGCTCACATCTTCCTCTGGTTTACGTCCAGAAACGGCTTGAACGCCCTCTATGGGTCGAGGATAGGCTTTCCATCCAGTTTTCTTATAAACTGGCAAACAGGGTCGTTTATAGTCAGATTCCCGAGACTATATCGTGCACACTCTTTCTAGAAAAATGGCCATAACTGGAGAATTGCTCGCTGTACTTATCCACTGGGATGCGTTTCAAGAGACAAAAGGATATCATCCAATGACTCTTTATTCAAGCCATCCCTAATGAATTGAATCTTATCTTCCCTGTTATCAGACACCATTCCAAAAGAAGTGCATGGGTCTTTAACACATTTCATTCTAGCACACTTATGACACGAAACTGGAAGCCCACGAGCTCTTCGTTTTCTTGAATAGCTTCTTTTACCATAACCAGGCAAGTAGGCAATAAATTTCAGAGGTAACTCACCTGCCAATCGTACTTTGGCTTCGATTAACCAACGGATGTCAGCAGGGATGTTGTTCCTCATAAGCAATCGCATGCGTTCGGACCGAGCTTTGTAAATCGTGAGGAGAGCATTCTGAGGGAGTGAAGGAAATCATTTGTAAAGCTTTGTAAGAATTGTGTTTCTGTCCATACCTTCACCTCAGAATATCAGTTATTCTGGGAAACTGAAGTAACCGACTTTAAATGTCACGGAGTACCGTTATTCGCCACTTAACCGGGGTAACAAATTAAAGCACACAAAGAAAATTAAATCTGCAAAATCAAAACAAAGTGAAAGCGAACAAAACAACAAAAAGAAAACACACTAAAACTTACTGGTTGGGGGGTGTGTTGAGTGCAAGAAAGTGTGTATTTATATAGGATAAAATCATCATGTTACACTTCAAGTCTCACTAACATCCGTACTTTTATGTATTTAAGTCCCTTACACTTTAATTGTTTGTGTGTTATTATAATTTAAGTATTTTATGCATTTTAGGAAAATTCTGGCCATTTCACAATTAACGAGACATCGGACAGTAAAACGAACAATATTTTTGAACTCAGGACAGTCGAAAACCTTAGGAGGAGCATAAAAAGAAAAATGTCACTGTTCATGTATCCGGTACTGTTCACGTATACGGTACTGTTCGCCTATATGTCACTGTTCATGTACGACACTATTCACACATACGTACGATGACATGGCATTGACCGATGACGTGTCATTGACCGGTGACATGGCAGCATTTGATTGGAGGAATGATATGGCATTGACTGCTTATGTGGCATTGACTGATGATGTGGCGCTGATCGATGACGTGGCAGCGTATTATTGGACCGAAAAAATGAGCTTACGATAGAAGCAATGCACTTGATCAAGATTGGTTGACTTTTCCGTTGACCGATGACGTGGCAGCCAATCATTGGATGTGAAAATTGTCTTAAGTTACATGCGACACACTGAATCACAGTCGCTGATGATGTGTTCAAAGCAATCAGAGCTTGCCACGTGGCGCAATCCTGAGCGTCCAAATTGATTTTATCCAATGGCCATGATTTACTCATTGTATCTATAAAAGGAGGGCTCTCCCTCCCTAATTTGACACCCCTAAATCCATTTTTGGAGTCCATTTTCTGTAATTCCCTCTCCATCTTGTATTTTTTTCGTATTTTAATAAAATACCCATTTTACCCCTAGTTCAATAATGAGTAGTTAATTTTCTTTCAAGCTTGGGTTGAAGGTGAGGTATCAACATGTTCCATGGGCTAATTTGGTAAATTTACTTTCTTCTTCCCTCTAATTTATGTGGCTGTTTTGACTTTTCGTCGACAGATAGTAATAATCTTGTCTAGATTTTGTACAGGTGCTACCGTCTCCCTAGTGCAAGATTATTATTGTCTGGCACGATAAGTGCTTGATACCATATTTATTAGAGTGTGGCTCATGAGGAGTGGAAACCCTCCTCATGATTTAATTGGCAATAATAAGGAATATTAAGCTCATGGTGCATGTTGATGCAGATCCAGATACCCAAGCACTTTATTCACATAGTTTAATCTCCAATTTAATTCCGCCATTTTAATTTAAATTTTATAATATTTCAAATCATCTCCACAACAAATCCAAGTTACCCAATTAGAAAATTAACCCTACACCAAATTAAAATCCACCTCCTCGTGGGATCGACACTCGTCACCATTAATCTATATTACAATATATTCGTGCGCTTGCGAGTTTAATAAAATTTGCACAATTAATAAAATGAATGTTCACCTTAATATTAACCCTTCAATCTAACTCGATTCGGTTCAGTTCGATTTAATTGGAATTTTGTGAAGCCGGATTTAATTGAATTTGATTTGGTTTAATTATTATTTTCATTTCACTTTTAGGGAAATAACAGTTTAGTTTATTATGATATTGGTTATTCTTTTGTAAATAAAATTTTCACCATTTTAATAATAAGTTCTACGTCAAAAATATGTTAAAACTAGTGGCGGACTTACATGGGCTACATTGGCTGTAGCCCGGCCTGGCTACCAAAAAATTCATTACACCCCTTACATTTTTATGATTTTTTTTATAAAAATAATTTTTTTTTTAATTTTTTCTCATGTCCCTAAATTAATTTCTACAAAAATAATTCTAATATCATTTGATAGTTAAAATTACTCTTGCATTGAACTTTCAAAATCTAATATTAAAGAGTAATTTATCATTTTAATTGGAGCTAATGATTTGTTTTATTAAATATATCTATCGTATTTGAAAAGAGATTCTTTACATTGCATTATTTGTATATATATTTTTACTCTTTTATATGTACGAACATTCACATAAATATACACAATAAATTAGAGGTGGGCATTTGGTTTGGTTTAGGTTGAACCAAACTGAACCGAACTGAACTGTATTGTGACAGTTCGGTTCAACTCGATTCGGAGCATAAAAACTAAATGGTTCATAAACTCTTAACCATTTGGTTTTTTATTTGAACCAAACTAAATTACCGAACCAAATGGTTAAAGAAAAAATTAAAATAAAATTTAAAAAATGGTTTAGAATTTATCTTTTCTTACTTTTATTTGTTAGTTAATACATGTGATTGTATATATCATAGCATACACTTTATTTTATTCTATTTAATTGTTGGTACTTGAATAATAGCTCACTTTGACTTCAAGAGATAATGTAAGTATTGTGGATGTGGAAGTTAAACGATGAAGAAGTGGTGATTGGAAGAGTGCAAGTTGGTAATAGAAGTTTGAACTTTATTTTATAATATATATAGTGGATTTCTAGATTATTATTGGACTTTATTATGTTAATTTACTATTGTTAGATTTTATTATGTTGTTTATTATTTGTGGATTTCTAAATTATTGTTAGACTTTATTGTGTTAATTTACTATTATTAGATTTTATTATGTTGTTTATTGTTTGTTGATTTATAGACTTAAGGTTATTATTGTAGTAATAATATATTACTATTTTTTATTGAATAATAAATATACATGATAAAACCAAACCAAACCAAACCAAACTAAATTATAGAACCGAACCAAATTAATTCAGTTCGATTCGGTTTGGTTCTATAATATGGTTTCATTTGGTTAGCAAGTTTATGAACCATTTGGTTTTAGTTTGATTCAGTTCTGGGCCTGAACTGAACCAAACCAAATAGTGCCCACCCCTACAATAAATTTATTATTATAATCAAAGATTATGGGTCCACCCCTAGTTAAATTAGTACTTAAAGTATATATATGTATATATTTTGCGTCCTGCATTGGAAAGAAAACGTCCCCTAGGCTTGTAAACTACACACACACACACACACACACACACACACACATATATATATGGACCCTTAAAATTACACTTATTTTTACACTCATTTATTAGCCCTTAGATTTGACTGATTTAATGAATGTGATATATATATAGACCGCACCCAAAATATTTTCCCTCTTATATTTTCTCTCTCCTATTAATGAGTGTAAAAATAAGTATAATTTTAAAAATCCATTAATCCTCCCCCTATATATATATATATATATATGGTAAAATGTTATTAGTTAATTAGGGAGGTGAGCACCGTTTTGGACCATTATAAATAGATTACAATACTTTATAAATAACATTATGAACCAACATACAGTAATATCACTCTCAAGTTTTGGTTAATATCAAGTCTGTCCATTTGAAGTACCTTTATTTGTTTTACGTTATTATAACTATATAATTATAGCCTTACAAGTATGTTTTGTTGTTGTTATTAAAATAAATGTTTCACATCGTAAAATAAGGCTAACTTACACATCAGCATTATGAATAATCATACAATACAATGATAATATGAATTTTAGAAATTTGTGAAGATCAGAAATTTCTCGAATTATGTTTATACATGATTGCTTTTATTATAAATTTTAGGATTTATTTTAAATATGATTCTCACTATTATAAATATTTATATGCACTAATAACTAACCCATTAATTCGAAATATTAACATTTTAACATGTATTAAAATGTGTTAAGAAGTAAAAAATATAAAAAAATATTTATAAAATATGTATAGATAATTAGATATCATATTCCTACTTCAAACTCATGATTTGCCAAATTTAACCTTAAATTGAAAACCAAGATGTTGTCAAATTTAAGCCAGAATTGTCACTTTAACAACAACATCAACAAGCACTTAAGGCCTTAAAAAGCCGCACCAAGCCAGCCCAGCCCATGTATAAAAAAATAATTTCCTTTCAAAATTTTATAAAATATTGATTCATATATAAATATTATGGTTTTAAAAAATTGTTGTATTATAAATATGAAAAAAATTATTTATAAAAGTTAAAAAATTTGTTATAAAAATAATAACTAAAAATATTAATACAGGGAATTTATATCATTGTTACATTTTACTAAAAAAAGAAAAAAGCATTCATTATCATTTGTAAATATTTATTGTAAGGTAAACCTTAAATGTGATGAGTACAGATTTTTAAGCTACGTACACTTAGTAAATTTTCACATTATTCTATAGTTATATATATTTATAAGTTCAATAGGTTCTTTTTTATTTTTTAAAATAAGTAGAAGTATAGGTAAAGTTTAAATTAATTTTTTTTAGCCATTTCAAAATTTAAAAATGCATGGTTATTTAAAAATAAATTGCTAAAAACTACTCGTTTAAGTCCCGAGCCACTTTCGATGGACATTAAATTGTATTGTCAATCTTATGATATAAATTAAAAAAATTATATTAATAAGTTGAAAAAAAGAAAAAGAAACTTGGAAAATGAGCACCAATTAATATTGTCCTTCCTTCTATGGTGTTGAAAAAAAGATAAAGGCATTCCCCGGCCTACTGTAGTAGTGTTCCCTGCAGCCTACCAACGTGCTGACGTTTTTCACATGGTGATCTAAACTTTCTTATATTCGAAAGCAAGCTACCTTTTGACTAATCAATAATCTTCTCACATTTAAATATCTTTGATATTTTTTATTTACATTGAGAGAGATATGTCACTTCACACCAGTTTCATTAATAATAGTGTTATTATTGTAAGGATTCCATCATTTAAGTCCGAATGTAAATCTTAATTTTATATATCATCTATCTATTAAATAATGTATTTCATAATTTATAAAATTATTTAATTATTATTTAATAGATAAATATCACATCAATTCAAATTTAAATTGAGATTAAGATGTTGAAATACTTAGCATTACTTTTTATTAATTTATTTTTGAATTAATTTTGAACTTAATCTCTAATACCTATATAGATATATAATACATATTGAAGCTGTTTATGCTATGAAAATAGGAAATTTATTCCAATGATCGATGGACCCTAGACTTATCTCTAATAGTATGCAGAAACAGACATTTGATGTGGCCAGAACATACAGCTTGAATGTGAATTCATAACCCTAAACGATTACGTGTATGAATGTCAGTTGCTAACTCTTTATCCCAGCCAAAATTGATGAATCATGCACTGGTCAGTTTCAATAGGAAGGGAATTGATAAAAGTTTTGGTATGTGAGTCGCTACACTTCCATCACAACAGCATATTGATAGGTGTTGGAGAAATCCCACGTCTGCAGCTCAAAATAATTCTTCGAGTAATTACATAAACTTGAGACAATATTTAATCGTTAAGATAATTTTTTAGTATAAGTTAATTCCGTAGAGTTTTATAATATTTTAAATTTAATTTATGTATAAGCGAATCCACATAACCTTTTCATTTGATAAGAAACTACTCACATGTGACCAGAGTGATATAGAGAAAATTTCACATAAGTTAATCAACCCACATGTGATGGTGGTGATCATAAAGATAATCTCATATCAACTTAAAATAAATTATGATGGGGTGTTAGAGTATATATATGGCAAAACCTCATGCCAGGCGCAGGCTTGGCAAAACCATGGTACAATCCCAAGCTTTTTCATTTTTATATTTTTTTTCAATTATTCAATAAATTTATAATTTTTAAAATTTATTTTAATATGATTGGGCTTAGAAAGTTAGACTAAGATTTTAAATATATGTAAAAGGTAGGATAAATAAATATAAATTATTTAAAAAATATATTTTTAATTTTTTTTTAGTATAAAATTCGGGATTCTTAAGTCAGGCTTGGCTTATCAAGTGATATTCGGATTCGGCCTGAGCTTATCAAGTGAAGCTCGAGTTCGGTCTGGCCTTACTTTCATGCCGAGGCCGGTTCGGGCCTGCCATCCCCGTCGAGAGAAAGAGATTCTCACATTATTTGAGAATAAATCATGATGGAGGTGTGCTAGAGAGAGAATCACGCATCAGTTGAAAGTAAATCGTGACATTAGAAATCAAGAATCCCGCATGTATGTGTGCTAAGTGTTTATGAGTTAGGTCATGAATTTCTCGGGGGTCTTGATCCGGTAACTTTATTATTATTTTTTTAACTTACCAAATATTTAAAATTTTTACCACTATATTAGACATTTTTATGAATACGACCCAGTAACTTTAATAGCATGACATATTACCCAATATTTTACCCACTCTTTTAAAACTTTGACCCCCAAATATTTACCTTTATAATTTTTGGCCCCCCTAAATTTTAAATTCTGGTTTCTTTGATTCTTCTTGACAGTTCACCTTCCTGTATTATTATTACTATTATTATTATTTTTCTATTATAACATATCTAAATCAAATGAAATATTTGCATATTATATAACTTCACAATGACATGCCGACAAATGTGAAAAGACAAATATTAAGGTTTCGTGATAATGGCTACTTTGATGGTTTGGCAAGTAAGTGTGTCCTACAACTTTTTATTGCTTTTCAACTTTATGAAAGAGTTGATGGCTCTTGGATTTCTTTGTTGTTTCCTAATACAAGATAAAAGACAACGACCTAGCTATTAATTCTTCCATTGATATGAGTATTGACTAAGTGGCTATATTATACAGAATTAGGACATAGTCCCCAGTAAGCCAGCTTGCTTTTATTTTTGTTATGTAATCAGACTCTGAAGATGCATATGAAATTTCGACCATTGGAATCTATTTTTTTCTAGGCAAATAATCATATATAGACACTTGCCTCTTGTTGGTGCTGTTCTGCAATATAATCACCATATTTTACAGATTCTTATTCCTTGCTAGCTGGAGAAAATGTTTGTAATTTTTTCCAATTAAGTTGTAAATGCAATCAAGATTATTAAACAATAAGCACTAATTAAACGTTAATAAAATTAAGACAATGTGCATATATATATATATATAAAATTAAGTTTGATAAAAGCAAGACACGTCACATATATATGTGGATCAAAAGTGAAGAAATGGAAACACTTTTTTTCGGTGCTTGATTGTTAGGTTTAATGACTTGAGAAGATTCTAGCAGCTCGGGAAAAGAATGAATAAACCAATCAGGCTATAATAATTAATTTGATGATGAGGATTAGTATCTTTTTTTCTTTTTTCATTTTATTTTTTTTTTCTTCCCATACTTGCTTGCTGCTTATGTATTTATGCATACGTTGCTTTCGGGAGGGCCTTAGTGTTTGAAACTTGACGATACTTTGTGCCCCCACTAGATTATGTCTTGACCTTCAGAAAAGAATCAAGCTAGTGAGTGTATTATTGAAGCCAAGTCTTTGACAGATTAACAGCATTTGAGTAAAATGTCTGGAGGTTGCTGACAAATCAAGCTAATTATTCAGTTCCATTTTCTCGCGACATCTTGAAAGCTGCATCACTGTTAGCTGCTGCTTATTGATGCTAGCTTTTACTTGATGAGACGAGAGGCATATATCATATATGATTTTTACGAGTCCTTCTCACGTGTGGACGTCCGAGTGCATTTTATAAAGTGCAAACTTGATTGTGCCTTTCCAATATTGTAAAAAATTCATTTATAGTACTGTAAGAAAGGTATAAACCCTTTATAATGTTATGAAGCGCGAGTTCGCAGTTTATAAAATATAGATGTCCGCACTAGAGAATGATTATCAAATATATATATATATCCTATCCGAATTAAACGCTTTTCTTTTTGAACTGTGTTGGATCGCGGACAGAGATAGTGGGCGTCTGGTCTATGATAAGCAAAAGTTAAGAAGTTGAATACAAGTGGATACAGCTATATATATCCTGTCTTGCTCTTGATGAATTACTTGCTTTTTGTTCTGATTCATTTGCCTTTCTATTAATATCAAGGTTCCGAACTTGAATTAGTGGCAATCAATGGTTTGTCAACTTTGACTCCGTTAAGGCCAAATCATGTAACTTATCTATATATTAACACCTGTGTGATCGTCCGAATAAGTGGTGTAGTTAATTAAGGACTATTTTCCGGTGTGTACTTCTTGGCTTCTTGCTTGTAAGTTGTAAGGCTTCCAGCTAACGGAACTTTTGGCCGTGTCATACTGGTGGGTTAAGTTATTCCAAGCCCACACACTGCTTAGTACTTTATGTGAATCAAATATTATATCATAGACACGGCTGCTAACTTGGCAACTTTTACATATTTGTGAAAATTCAGTGAATCTGCTTGCTTTTAATTTCTTTATTGTTGTTTTTGACATTTGATTAATTTTCATGTACTTGAACTTTTTCAGAAACTAATATCTAACTTAGTACCAATCATCATATATACTTACGTACATCAAGGCTTGTCGCGCTGGCATGTGTTGTAATTATTAGGAGCAAAACTTTTATTTTAAAAATGATAGGCTAGCTGCAGGGAAAGAGGTTGATTTGGGAACTTGAATTAATATTGCTTATTATTATTTTTCGAATAAACACAGAATCAAACAAATACATATAGCTACTAATATCAGCTTTAGAAACTCGAATAAAGGTTCGGTGTTTAACTGATTTCTTGATGAGCACTGAATCAACAATATTTAATATTTGAGGCGCAAGATGGGAGAGCTCAAAATGTCATCAACAAACTCAGCATCAATTGTTCTAACAGATGAGTACATAATTTTCATATCGGAATTAATATTAAAAACAAAAGGGCATGCAAATGCATGATATTAAGCGAGTTTTATTGTGTCCTTTTGCCATTTCAATGTTGAATATTAATTAATTTTAAGGCCTGAACCTTTGCCTGCAAGACTGGCAAGTGATCTCCATGCACGTAGAATCAATCTGTCTGGTGGCTCTTTCTTTCATTCTCTCAGCTTTTTCAACCTCTTCTCTAGCCCTCTCCCACATTTGCTTTGCTCTTGTAAACTCCGATTGAGCCAACTCCATCTCCCTCTTTGTAAGCTCCCTCACTCTCTCCGCATATGCCTTTTCAATGGCTGCCAGTCTTATTTGCTCCGCCGCCTGCCATTTCAGTGCCTCGACGCAGCTCGTGTCATCACCAACGTCGCAGATTTGTCCGCTCAAAACCGTAGGCTGGTGAATCTGATGGTGCCTTACACTGATTGATAGTTGCAAGTCTAATGATGGCGCCACCACTTCGGACACCATTGATCGATATTTGGATGAAGACGAAGCTATCGAATGCGGAGTAGGCAACAGCTGCAATTCTTTCTGATGATGATCCTCTTCCATGGGAAATTAAAAAAGAAATTGATCCAACCAAGTGCAAAGAAACTTGAGTGGTGATGAAAAATGAAGGAGAATGTATAGGGTGGCACACACTTCTGCCCATATATATAAACAGCTCATGTACAATATGAAATTACCACTACACCCATATTTCCCATGCAAAATCACCTATCCTAAACCAACTTGAATGCCAATAAAAAGACCATTGCGACCTTCTCTTTCTTTATCCATGATACATGCTAGCTAGGTTAATTTATTAGAGTAATAAAATAATTCTTTTTCTTTTCTATAAATTTCCCTCCTACAGTCAAGTTTCTTAAAAAAAAAAATCAACAAACTTACATTCCACCTAATTATTATCCTAAATTTTTCATCTCAAATTGATTTATATTCCTCAATTAGATGGTAGAATGGTGTAGTAAATAATTTCAAAAGATATGAAATAATTATCATTTAATTGATTAGTGACACATTATTGAAAATAAAAGTCTACATAAATTACTTTTTGATGGATAGTTACAAACATAAGTTTATAAAACCTACTAAATTAGCTCTGTGTAGGCACAATTTGCATAATTTGAATATCTTGCCTTTGACCCGTCGAATTTAATTCAAATAGTCTTTGGAAGAAATTCAATTTTCCACATTAAGTGATTTGGATTATGAGTAGTATTATTGTTCTATAGTTGTTACATATATAAAGGGTGCTTTGTTAAAATTATGTTGAAGATAGTAAATTTCCTTTTGAAAGTGCAAAGTAGGACCATAATCCTCTCTCGATTTAAATTTTATATCAAATTTATGGATTATAAAAAAATAATAAGAAGCGAAAATAAAAATTGGTATAGATCCTATGGAATTGATAATAATGATTGGCGTATTGTAAAACATTATAAAATTTATATGAATTTTGATCAAGAGAGAGAGAGGCTGGTGTATCGTTGTTGGATATTATAGAGAGATTTTAGAATACATAAGAGATATTATACCCAATTAATGTATATATGTCATGGGTGTATTTATTTTGAAATATTACTATGTAATTAGTAGTTTTATTTAATTAAAATACACATAGCACATATGCATTAATTGAGTATATTATCTATAATATATTATGAAATTGCTCAGCATTATGAGTAGCTTTTTTGTGCCTGTAGTGAAGTATTTGTTATCTATATTAATATATACATATATATATAAATATTAAAAAATAAATAAAATTGTTAATTGTGCCTTTTTCTTTCTTTTATCTTTTTGGGAAGACGAGGATTGCAGTGTGGGCGTGTAATAATTAGAGTCGCACGTGTGTTAAGGGTGTGGGGGTATTAAGAAAATTTTAAGGAGCCTTTTGGTTTTGGGGATGGGATTGTTGCTTTATGGTAGGGCCTAAATTTGTCGGCCCTCGGTTACGAAAAGCACTTCACTTTCTAACTCAGCACTCAGCAGCACACACATTCAAGCCAGACTGGCACGTGGGATGGCCACACTGCTTTGCCTGACCATCATTGTGGAAACTGACTCTTCCACTTGGACCGTTCATCTGTGGGACCCACTTCATCGTAGACCTTTCCTCTTCATCCTACGTGTGGGGGTCGGGTTTCTTGCGCACATGGCAGGTATATAATACCAGTGTGTTTTTTGGAATTTGGATGAATATCTTATTTGTGCTTACCTTTTTATAATCTTATGTTACACATTTATTAATAATATTTTACGGTTAAATAATAAGGTAAGAATCACATCAACAAGGTTTTTTTTTTCTGCGTTACTAAGCTAGACTATATAAAATTGAATGAATTTAAATAGATTATAGGGCATGTTTAGTTTCCAGCATTACATGAGATTATAGGGTATTAGAACATTGTTCACATTTCCATAATCCTATGCCCATGTTTGGGGGAAAAATGAGGGGGAAAAAGTGGGGTTGTGCCGCATTAGCACAAACAAACCCGACTGTGAGTCGCGTTAGTGCCTTCTTCTTCTTCTTCCTTTTTTTTTTTTGTTTTTTTTTATTTTTCTCTTTTTTCTTTTAAATAATAATAAATAAATATGGACTTATAATATAATATTAATGTTTATTTTCTTTTATTTTAAAATTAAAATTATAAATTAATAAATTTATTATTTATATTTTAATTTTTATTATATTAAAAATATAAATAAATAATATTTAGTTATATTTTCATAATTAATATATAAAATTAATTAATATTTAATAAGTTATTATAAATAATAATAAATACTTAAATAATGTATAAAATATAACATAATATTACATTATTTAATTATATTATAGTAAATAATATATAAAAATTGATTTTTTTTATGATAATAATAATAAATAAATAAATATAACTTTTTCATTTAACATAATATTATATAATATTAATTTTTATTTCTTGTTTTTACATTATAATTATGAATATAAATTAAAAAATTTATAATTTATTACTCAATAATATTATATTATATTTTTTATTTATATTATAATTTATTATTAAATTTATAATTTAATATAACTAATAATAAATACTTAAATAGTATATAAAAATATAATATAATATTACATTGTTTAATTATATTATAATAATCAATATATAAAAATTAATAGTTTTTAAATAATTTAATATAACTAATAAATATTATTTTCTAAATATATAATATAAACTAATCACAAAAAAATTAATATAGTATTATTAAAAATTAATACAGTGCAGTGTAGTAACAAACATAGTATGACATAAAATTAATACAATACAGTGTAGTAACAAATACTGTACAGCATTATTACAATACAATACTAATGCAATACAGTATAATGCAATACAGCATAATATAATACAGTGTGCCAAACGCACCCATAATATACATGTAGGTATTAAGGTGTCTTAGATTTAATATTGTAACAAATTTGGTATATTACGAAACTGTAAATCAATGATTTAATATTTGACATTATTATTTGTATTAAATTAATATTATTTTTATTGATTATTAAAAATAAAAAAATCCCAATGTTAGTTGTTGTTGCCTAGCCACACATATTGCATGAATCGTCTTCTTTCGGTATTTGTTGAAATCAATCAAATTCAATACTGTCAGGATCTTGTCGTTCGATCTATACAAATTTATAATAAATAGGTGTATTTAAAAATGTGAAAAAATTAAAACTTATGAATCGTGCCCGAATTTGGGCTTATGTTTTTTAGTTAAGCATGAGTGAGCCGAGCTGCACTGAGTCAGACCCGAGCTTTTTTTATTATCCCTAATTCCTTTGATATGCATTTGTTTTTAAGTTTATGATGAAATCAATCTCTCGCGTTTTTACAAAGGGCTGAAAATAACTTTTCTTTAGCTATATATTACAAATATTAATATATTATGTATTAGATTGCTGACATCTTTATAACAGGATATCGCCTAATGATTTAAAGTATGCGAGTATATAGTGTAGTGTTATAGTACCTTTTGAATTAAGTTACAATAACGACTTGCTCTAAGGGCGCGGCATAGTGATTTTGAAGCAATTTCGTTGAGCTAGTCATTCCCGTTCGAATCTTAAAGAAATAAGGAATTAAAAAATAAATTTTAAACTTTTACTCACCATTTACCTTTTAAAAAAGAAATAAAAAAAGAAAAGTTATAATAATGACTTACACAACTTCAAAGTTTCAATTATTAGGAGATGAGTTACATGTGTACTATAAATATCAAAATTATTATATATTATCATTTGATTTTGGGATATTTTGCAATATTGAAAAACTAAAGTTGCCCACCCCTACCCAACCCACATGATTTTTTGCGGGTTTGGATTGGGTTGGTAAAGTATGTGGGTTGGGTTGGTAAAACCCCAACCCGTCAACTCGCAAATATATATATATATATATATATATGTATATGTATAATTTTTGATTTTTTTTCATTAATTATAAATTAATATTTTGATTGTTAGACTTTAAAAATTTTGGATTTGTTGCAAGAATTTTAATATTTGTGTTTTTTATTTTTTAATTAATTAATTTATTTTCTTACAATATTAAATTAAACTATAAAAATGAGATTCTCTTAAAAGCCCAACCCGATCAACCCAACCCGATTGCGGGTTGGGTTGATTTTTTTCAACCCGTTCTATATGCCGGTCGGGTTTGAATAACCGACCCTTGCTCAGCCCTAAGTTAGGGTGGATGCTAAAATAGTCCTCTCTTTTTGTAAAAACTGTTGAGATACATGTGATCAAATGGTTACATGCCGAACAACATTAAGGTATACACGATATATCACAAAATTGATACATCTTGTATGCCATGTGATGAAATTAAAGGGTGTGTCCCTTACAAGAGACACATCCTTACATGTTCAAATTTGATCATGTAACTTTCAAGTGGTTGATGGAAGTTTCTTGTTCAAAATTCGAACATATAACTGCCAGATTGTTGCCTATATAAAGACATGATCACATCACATGAAAATGTATAATTCGAAGACATACTCAAAGACTCATTATATCATATACTTGGAGTTCTGCATGTAACCACTAGCCTCAAAGCGGTGCAAAACGATCATTAAATTCAATAGTGGTATCAGAGTGGAGTTTAAATGTAGAACAAGGATAATAAGGATTCAAGTGCGAGAAAGATTTACCAAGGAAATACATCTCGGTTTAGTTCTAATCCAGAATGTTCCAGATGTCCTAACGAGTTCATGGAGTCCAAAAACGTGAAGTTTCGATGTCTGGAAGGGGAGAAATCATAAAAAATAGTGACTAGTTCATGGAGAGTTATAGGTACACACGCTTCAGAGGTTGAAGACGCATGCAGCAGTAATCGCGGGCAGCGCCATTTCAGCTTGCCCGACCTGAGTTGCCCCCAATGCTACCCGGATTCGACCGAGGTTTGACTGTGTGAACCAGGCTGTTAGTGGACCGCAGCTTGACCGATTTCTGGTTCGTTCGAACTACCCATTCTTGTCAGACCTAGTTGAGGCGTTAAATCATCCCTAAACTACACCAAATTTTGCATTCCAAGGTTTTCCACCAGTTTGGAATGATCTGTGACCTCGGAATTCAATTTTAAGAACTCAAGATTAAAAAATTTGGAGAAGTGCAACCAATTTTAATATAATTCCTCAGCGTAAAAGGGGTTTTCATATGCGAACTTTTATGCCTGAATACTTTTGGAAGCCACCAAATCTCAAGGAAATCAACTTCTTCATTCTAGATTTGAGTGTGAGGAAAATCAATTATGGTTATCAGATTCAAGGTCTAAGTCCACTACGTCTCAGAAGAATTCTGGAGAAAACTGAATTGCATTATTTGCGCCAACTTTCTGACAACAAGAGAATCATCAAATTACCAAATCCAATGCAAGTACCAGTAAGAGTTTCATCGAGACCATATCTGCACTTGTACTTGATTGAGTATAGTTCTAGGTTGATAAAACCTAGTGACCAGTGAGTTTGATCTACCATACTATTATTAAATAAGTTATTAAATAAGTGTTAAACACAATACTACAGTTGTAATCTCTTTACTACTTAAATAATAAATAACAATATTATTTATTTATTTGTTTATTTATTTGCTTAGTTCATGAAAATGGGAAGTAAAATAAATTCAGATATAGTTAAAGTAGAGTGATTAAATAATGATAATTTTAACATTTGGAAAAGAAGAATTCTTATTTGTCGACACATGTAAGAATTTTATACACAATTAATAAAGATAAGCCCACATATGACACAGAAATGACAGAATGGGAGGAGGATAATGCCTTAGCAAAGGCTACAATCCTCAATAATATGTAAGATGATTTGATTCCATTATATAAAGGGCATGATACTGCAAAAGAAATCATGGATTTGTTGAAAATAAATATGGGCCAAAATCTGAAACTTATATGCAAGTTCAGTTGGCAGAATTTAATGGTCTTTGTATGTCTGAGAATAATAGTGTGGTGGATCATATTATGCTGACATGAAGGTTTAGGAATAATAGTGTGGTGGATCATATTTCTTGGCTAAGTAAGAAACAAGCTTGCATTGCAAAGTCAACAATGAAAGCAGAATACATATCTTGCAACACTGCAGTTAGCATTGCAGTATGGGCTAAAAGTTTTATCGATAATCTACAACTAAATTTATCTAAAGAATCTATAAATTTGTTTTGCAACAGTAAGTCTGCCATCCTTTTAGTTAAAAGTGGAGCAAATAGCTCAAGAGGTATATACATCGATATAAATTATCACTATATACAAGATATAGTGGAGAGGGGAGAAATAAAAGTTGACTATATCCCCTCTAGCAAAATGGTAGCTGATCCCATGACCAAGGGATTATCTCTGGAAAAGTTCAGAAAGCATGTGACTACTATAGGTTTAAGAATCATCTAGACGTGTAGTCATAACATGCGGTATAAGGGTATCATTGAAAAATTCTCAGGGACGCTTGGGAAAACAATTGATCCAGCTCTATCTAATCATATATTAGTCAGATAAAAGATAGAGAACACTAAATGAGGAAACAAGGGTTTTAATAGATCATTTTGTATGTAAAGTTCATTTAGAGGCATCAAAGATGAATATATGTAACACTAGGCATCTAGTATAAAGTCGCCAAATAAAACTAGGTATAGACAGGTTATTCCTAGTTTAGGATATTGGTGCCATTTTACTTTTGTAAAATGAAGATACCTCTACTTTTGTAGTTTAGTCTTGGTATCATGATATATGATGATTAACGAAATGTGCACATAAAAATTATAATCATCTAAGAATATAAACTACATATTTGATCAAGTGGGAGATGTTGAGATACATGTGATCAAATGGTCACATGCAGAACAACATTAAGGCATACATGATGTATCACAAAGTTGATACATCTTGTATGCCATGTGATGAAATTAAAGGGTGTGTCTATTACAAGAGACACATCCTTAAATGTTCAAATTTGAACATGTAACTTCCAAGTGGTTAATGGAAGTTACTTGTTCAAAATTCGAACCTATAACTGCCATATTGTTGCTTATATAAAGGCATGATCACATCGCACGAAAATATTTAATTCCAAGAGATACTCAAAGACTCATTATATCATGTACTTAGAGTTCTGCATATAACCACCAACCTCACAGTGGTGCAAAGCGATCATTAAATTCAACAGAAACCACCCTAGTGATTAACCCATCCACCCCAAAAGAAAATTTAAGTGAATATATTTTGTAAATCCACCACATAAATATAAAAAAAACCCTGTAATTTGATATTTCTAATTTTTTTCTTTTTATTTTTTTAAGATTCTTTTATTGTTTTCCTTTAAAAGAAAAAAAAGAAACAATTGTTTGTTTGAAAAACCATTACCATAAAAACCACCAGATGCTATATTGCATATAGTGACAGATTTGAAAAATGATTTACCGGAAGCTAAATTACATAACAACAAAAGGTAAAAACTAAAATTTTATGGGTTTATGAGTTTATGGAGTTTAATTAAGTAGATTTAGTAGGGACTAAATTGAATAATAGTAAAACAATTAGTATGGGTTACTATGAGCAGCCTTTTTTTTATTATTTATTTATAACTAAAGTATGGACTTTAATAATACCTAAAGTTAAAGTTTAAAAATTTTATTGAGTTTATGAATTTATGTAGGCTATTTTTATAAATTTTAATGGGGATTGTTTTAGTAGATTTAATGGGACTAAATAGAAACTCAGGTAATTTTCTCTTCAAAATTCAAAAGGAATTCTATACTGTTTGAGGAGGACTAGCAGATTCTATGGCAGTGCACTAAGGAAAGGAAAGGGCCAAGCTCTACAAGAAACCCCACAGTAAATGTACCGAACAAAGCGTTCCACAAGCAAGCTATTAGTCTTGAGATTCCCATTGAGGACGCTTCACCCTCCAATAGTCATAAGCTGGATACATATATGTATATGTATTGTATGTATAAAAATGTATTTAAATAATTTGATTTTTTTTATGAAAAAATATAAATTCCATATCTCACCATAACATACCCACATTCATGAATTCAAGTCCTTTTTTATTTTAATAGCTTCAGTTTGAAAATTACTTTAAAAGTAAAAAAAAAAAACGTACTTTTTCCTTTCAGATTTCTTCCCAAGGCATGTCTTCTTCCTCCATTGATGTATTATTATTATTTTTAATGAAAGGTTAGATAAGAGCTTAAAAACTTAAAAATTCCTGGGTTTATACGATTATAATTCTAAATTATAATAGATAATAATATAAGAATGATTATTTACCTATTTTAGTCATTTCACCCAAGGATAATATTTTAATTACAAAATATCTAATAAGTGTGGTGATTTTATACAAATGATGGGTGTAAATTGTTAGGAATTTGATGGGTGAAGCAGACACATAACTAAAGTGAAATTGAGAAACAATGACGCACAAGGATACCAGAATTTAAGTGGTTCGGTTTTTAGCCTACGTCCATGGGCGAAGACAAAAGAAAATATTTTATTAGTGAAAAAGAGTTACAAGTATTGTAATATTTTGTCTTATAACCCAAAATCCCAATATACCCAAACTCTCGAAATACTAGAACAAGAGCTTAAAGCTCTCAAGACACTCTCACTAACTCTTGGCTTCTCTCACTTGAATTGAAGAATGGGATGCTTGAAGAAAAGAAATGAAGCCTCTATTTATAGACTCTAGGTTCCCCTTTCTCTAATTTTTATTATTACACAAAACTAAGTGGGTACCGAAAGTTACTCTAATAATATGCCACTAATTCATGTCTCTCACTTGCTCAACAAATTGTGCAAAAAGTCAAAAGTTGTGTGCTATTCACATGCAGTTGTTTGCCACATGCACGCACATGTTCGACATAAATATCATCACCCTAAATTAAGTTAATTTTGGAGTATCTCTTGGTGAAATGACAATATTTAAAATATACTTCAAACTATTGTAAGCCTCAACTTACTCCCAATATTTGTTAGAAGTCAAAAAAGCTTTCGTTAACCTACCTAATTTTTTTTTATCTTTTAAATGAAAATAGGGATAAATTGATGTTTACAATAATTTAAAAAATATTTTAAAAATTATCATGGGGTAATTCAAAATTTATCCATTAAATAATGTGAAGATTTGGGACAATATTTATGAAAATTCTTAAAATTAATTCACGATAAAATATTATTGTTTAAAAAAGATATATCAATGCTTGTATACACTAAGGATAGAAGATAACAGTAAAGGGTGGGTGCACGTGCGAGTAATCTTGTTGTCTAACTACGATGTTGTGGACAAGTTGCATACATTGGTGTTGCTTTTTTGACATAAAGAGGCCACAAAATATTTTATCTTTCAAAGATAAATAATTTATTAGAGATAAGATAAAAAATTTTCTCACTATTTTTGGGATCTTTCCAAAAGATAAAAGATTATATTAGGTTGAGAAAATATAATAATCAGGTATGAATATTCTATATTAATAAATTGTTATATAGAAACTTTATGCTTTAGCATAGTATTTACAATGCTTTATGCTTTAAATAAAAAATGCCTTAATATAAAAGAAACACAACTAATAAAACCGTAGCTGTTATAGCTTATATTAGTTAATTACCGATGCTTTTTCCGATTCCAATCCCGAGAACTCTTCTTATAATCAAATGAGACTTTGCCGGGCTCATGCTTTGCGGTCTCTTGCACAGCTTTGAGGTCTCTCAGGTAGGTATCGTTTAAATTCCATAATGGCACACGTCTGCTTTTAATGGTGAATCTAGTTTGTTATAAAACTCAATTTTAAAGTCTCCTAAATGGGTATGTTGCGCTAAATATTTATCCTACGAAGTGGATTAAACCCACAAATTATTACAATTTAAATCTTAAAATTTTTTAACTCTATTGTAACTGTTGTCATTTTATTGATCATATCACGAGTCGATTTGGCTCACCTTTGTCATCTCGTAAAGACATATCAAATTTAAAGACAAAAATAAGTTTTGTCTAAAGAATTTTTTTTTAAATGTATTACACCAAACATAATACAGTAATAAAGCGTACAAATATGTTCAAAAAATTTAATTAAGGATTTTTTAAAAGAATTTTTAAGGGTGCAGTATAACAAAAATTAATTTTTTAAATCTATAGAAAAGTGTATTTCAATGCCAATTATTGGGTTCCACGCGCTCCTTCGACGCATGTATACACTCCCAAAAAATGATAAAGAAACCGAAAGAAGATAGAAGGAACTATCAAATTGTATGGTTTTATAGTGTTAATTGATTATTTTGTCTTTTTCATCTAGGCTATATTATTTTATTGTTAATTCTGTCTTCTTTTTGTTTAAATATCATCACTCACATACTCCCACCCCTTGTCCTCGTTATTTTCTTGCTGTTTTATCAAAGAATGGAGCAGATTTTCTCCCTTTTTCTTTGTCAGTTTTTGAAACTCTATGAACTCCCAGGAGCTAACTCTGGTTTCAACAGTAGACCACAGGAAACACTGGTTTGGCTACATGGAAAGTGATGAAAAAATTACCGAAAAAACAGATTTAATGAAAACTAATTTGTTAATGAACTCAATACAATGAAAGTTATGGCATATTTATAGTAATCTAGATGGATAGCTAATTACATCTAACTAATTACTAAAAAATCTTCAACTAATTAAGCCGATGCGACACTTGATCTAATTGCCTTTAGTTGTGCATAACAGCTGAACTGATTTGGTACAAGCAGTGTTTCTAGAGCGAGGGTGAGCATCTATGCAATGTGTTGGAAATATGAATTGATATTGCTCCCTTGAAAGTCCTAAACATGAAGCTGTTGGCATTGTTCACATCACTATTCACTTTGGCACTATTCATGAGTACTGTTTATCTAAAACTATTCACTGCCGTTTGAAAAAAAAACTAGCAAAGAGTCAAGGCGTGCAATGGCACTATCCTTAAGATCAAATTCTACACCTCAAGATAATATCTTAGTGCAAGAAGGACTGACTAAGTCGGTTTGACCTCCAGGATACAATGACTTATTATCGCGTCGTTGCACTTTAACACGACAGTCTAGAACAGCAAACGCACAAAGATGAAGTAAAGAAGAAAGGCGCCAGCAAAGAATAGAGAGCAAGATTATTTTTTCGGATGCCATTGTGTGATATAATCAACTTTTTAAATAGATACAAACCCTAGCCCCCCTTGTCCTCTTTTAATCCGAATTCTCAATATAATTCGATTAGAAATCGAATTCTCAATAAAATTTGAATTAAAATAAAATTAAAATAAAGGGCTTGTTACCACACTATATTTGGTTTCTACAAATAAACTAACTTGTGCTCGCTTGTCTAAGCAATGTTGGGATATTGGTATTTTGAAGTACTAATAAAACTCCAACACAATGTGAGCACTCTTAACACATAGCAATATACTACATCCAAAATAATTTTCACAATGAGTTGTTATTGTAAGAATTTACAATAAACTTATAATTATTACCCATTTAAGAGATGGTTTTATTTAATTAAGCCATAAATTAAACTGTATAACTTGTTCACTTCTTTGGTGGAAGGAAGTGAAAGTAATTTGTTAATCTAATTTATTTAATAGAGAGGATTCAAGAGTCTTAAGTTATATCTTAAAGCTAATTATAAAAGGGTCCCTAACCAATTCAAGCTTGCACTGAGTTTGTTATCAATTGTAAAGTGGCTATGAGTGGAATAGGCTACTTAGCTAGAAGACACCAATATTGAGTTTGTGAGTGTAGAGAGCTTTTAATATTTGAGTGACTAAGTTTAAAGGTATGATTCTGTTCATTATTTATTTTGCATGTGGTATCAGAGCATTCTTCAATTCTTTTTGTTATGTATATATATATGATTTTATTTATGTGTTGAAATCATATTAAAGTGTATTTGATTGAAGAAATTTCTACATGATTCGTATGGGTATATATGTGTTAGTTTTTTATTTATTTATTTACATGAGACTATTGCTTAGATTACAACTGATATTACATCAGACTAAAATTAATATTTACAATTAGACAATTATTGGGACTAGTTTACATTAAATCTTATATAGTATTGCCCAGATTTTTACCCTCTTTAATATTCGAGGAATGTTCACTCCACTCACATATGGTAAGGGAGAAGATTGTCTTCACTAGATTATTTTCTATAATTGAGGAAAGAATACCCCCATAATGCTTTTGTGGGGCTCGAACCACTGCCCTCACAATTGTGAGGGCATGGTTCAAGCCATTCGGCTAAAGGCTGAGTGGTTTGTGTTAGGGTTTTTATATATTGAGAATCTAGACACACAATTTATTAAATCACAAATTCTATTATTTCAAAAGCATGATTTATTTCTTAACAATATATATTATTTATTTGTTCGGGCTACTGAATTGATTGGGAGTTACGGTTATTTTTAACCCAACAATAAGGACATAAAATTTCATGATTTATTATTTTGTTGATAATATTTTGAAATACGTCTAGATCTTTTACTTCTATATCTAGAAGTGTGGACTAGGGATAACATATATTGAGCTGGATGTTGATATTATTCATCCATCCATGTGTAAATGTATAACACTACTAGAAAAATGGTTTTTATTGACATTAGAATAGTATCAATAATTACTTTTAGTGACACTTGTTAATAGTGTCAATAATTTGGCAGTCAGAAAAATAGTGACACTTGTACTTGGTGTCAGTGAATTGTATTACTATAGTATTACAAGCTTTATGACACTATGGTGTTGGAAGTTACTAATATTTATTAAGTGTCAAAATTTAGTGTTATTATAGCATCACTAATATTATGACACTCTAGTGACAGTGTTTACTAACTGTTATTACATGTCAATAATTAGTTTCACTATAGTATCACTAATTTTATGACATTGTAGTGACAAAGTTTACTAACGAATATGACAGGATAGCTTGATCAGATAGACAGATACCAATACTTTAGTGTCAATAATTAGTATTACTATAGTATCATGACACAATGAAGTTATTACTTTCTGATACATATTTTAGTGTCAATATCTTTTAGTTGAATTTATATTTCGGGTTTTTTGATGTTACTTTACTGTTTACATTGTTCTTTTAGTTTTGCCAATCAAATGATGTTATTGACATTAGAATTATTAAAATTAAGCTTAACTACTAAACTGAAAAATTAAATATAAGATTCCTAATAACATTTAAATAAGTATCAAATGAAATAGTAGTACAAATATGTCAATCCTAGAAATATCTCAAATATGGTTTAAAATAACATAATGACAGTTTGCAGAAGTAAGCAATTATCCTAGTTTAACATATAAAATAATGACAGTTTGAAACAAGCATTTATCCTCAACACATCTACTCCCTGACCTTAGCCTTTCCCTTTACCTTTCCCACCTACAAGTGCAGCAGATGACATTAATTAGCTATTATGCTATAATTATTGGATATTTACAAGCAAAAATATACTTATAATTTACCTGATTATTGTATGCTGCAATTAACTTTGCAGCATATGTGGCCCACGCATCGCGAAGTTTCGAAATATCATCCATACTATACTCATCGCAGCCTTTGAACTTGAAAAATAAACCAACAAAATATAAATATATAATTTTAAATCTGTTATGATTAACATAAAAAATCAATAACATACAAATAAAGAGTATCGCCATAGTAAACAATAATTACCAAAGCTGCCTAACAAGTTGATAATTTATAAAAACTATTTTGCCTCACTCAATATTACTTTAGCACTCAACATTGGGCTTGATTAGCCTTCATTTTCTACATCCAACAGCTGCAGTAAAGTGCCTTAAGTGCATCAGATCACACGAAAAATTAGCATCAATTTTGCCAAAAAATATATTGAATGCATTCAACAAAATATTGATCACTGACTTAATTTGGATATATATAGTTTTGTTGCTTTTATTTATAATAAATATGCCAAGTAAAGTGTATGTGATTATTGCAAACATATATACAAAGTCTTTCCTCTCATCCATAGCTATAATATATACAGATATTGCAAATTACAAGCATGAACCAGCAAATTCCCAGCATCAACCAGCAAATTCCAAGCCAACTTACAGCAAACAATTCACCCATTACACATCTTCACAATTCACATTGTTGACAAGTAGTTTTTCATAAAGAGTGGCAATTGATTGAGTAAACACTGTTCTAAACAAAAATCATCCCACAATGCATTCTTGAACAAATATTAAAAAAAAGCTAGGGGAACTTACATTGTTTTCAAGAATATACAAATCTCGAACAATATCTTGGATGTACTTCATCATATAATAGCCACATTCAAAGGTTCCAGGTTGTTTCGGACACTAATAAAATAAAAATTAGCCTCAAATAAACTGATGAAAGTAACAATTAATGTTATAACTTTGTTTTGTTAATACCTTGATAGAGACCCATTGCACAACCTTCTTTTTGTTAGTCTTCACTTGATGCATTGTTATCCCATTATAAGCAATAAATAACAGATGTATTACAAGCTATGCAACAACATAAAAAAATAAATAAATAAGTAAACCAATTGTTAACATACTCATTCACCATTTGCCTCAACTCATCATCAGGATTATCACGTAATCGATCAAGATAATAAACTTTGCGCCTTACCATATCAATTGCTACTAGCACCCAATGGCCACTAAACAAACAATTAGAAAAATAACAAATAAATTACAAGATAAATTTATATCATGCATGTAAACAACGAAAATGGGCAAGAATTAAATAAACTATACCCTAGGTTATATGGGAAAACAATGATCTGGGCTATTTGTATCTTGTCGAAAAGGTCTGAAATATAGGAACACCTATTTGGGTCGCTTGCTTGAGTTGAATGCAACTTAGCTATACATCCAAATTGGATTGGGATGACATCACCACCATTATCCATCTCCTCATACAAATGTCTATTAAAAAAATAAACTACTATCACATATAAATATAACAGATAATTTAAGACAACTCTAAAATTTTGAAAAACATAATAAAAACATAAATTAAGTTTTTTTCTTGATCCATATCTCAATAACAGAATTTGAGAGCTCTGTGAACTCAATGACTTCATTGCAAATTTGTTTGTCCAATCTACTCTCCCAGTAGACACAAAAATTTTGAGATCATGTGTAATATTAATCGTCCATGGCAGGGAACTCTCAATCATCAGAGAAAAAATGTTCATCTGTGCACTCTTGTTCTCCTTTCTTGCTTTCACAGCTCCACGGGTATTCTTTTTGAGAACAAGTTTCCTTGCTGTCACTGGTTTCACAACAACAGGTTCCTTTACTGTTCCTTTCTCTTTATACAGATATTCCACAAAACAGGTTCCTTTGCTGTTCCTTTCTCTTTATACAGATATTCCACAGAATTTGTTGGATCCTTAGGGCTATCCTGAAGACCTTTTTTCTTGAAAGGAGTCAATCTTGAAGATCTTCTTGGGGGTAAGTTTTGAAGTGGCTTCACACTCTACTTGGGGTGGATTCTGTGTAGGAGTTGGCAGGGGAATTGTATTGATGTTTTTGTCATATTTTGGACAAACTATGGAGTCATTGGTCACTGACTTTGGGGTAAGTTTGGGGTCATTGGTTACTGACTTTAGGGTAAGTTTGGGGTCATTGGTCACTGACTTTGGAGTTGCTTTAGGGTTATTGGTCACTGATTTTGGAGTTAGTTTGGTTGGGGATCGACGATCCATCTCCATCTTAACACTGCAACCACCTCTGGAGTTAGGAAAGTTCAAACTGCCAATTTCAGTGTTGTTGCAGCCATTTATCCTTGCATTCATTTGATCTAACTGAGCCTGTATAAACTGAAAACTCTCCTGATACATTCTTCGTTCTCGCGCCAACTCAGTAGGATCAGGAATATTGAAATACATGAATGGGGTGATGAATTGACCCAATCCTTGCACCCGATTTACGTTAGGCTTTTTATAAAGGGCTTTGCCTAAGATATCATTTGGTCCTTGAGATTGAAATGTGCCCTGCTCAACCTGGCTTTTGAGCTCACTTTACAAAATAAATGCAAAACAATTTGATCAAAATTAGGAATAACAAAAATAAATAAGTTACATGACGAGAGCCGAAACATACATCTCATTACCAACATTTATTAAAAGAAACAATCTAACCCAATTTGTTAATTTAGATGCACTTGGATTATTATTCAATGACACTCATTAGTAACCAAAATAAATAAAAATTTCATTGCAGGCCTTGACTCATAAAATACTTGACCATATGAGTTTGCCTATACCAAAATTAATTCCTTATTACTGCGACTGCCTATAGCAAACATGATACAATACGTATGCAATAAAGTAAAAAATTTCTATCCAATCAAATTCCAAGAAAGCTCAAGGCATTAATAAGCAAAGAAAATTCAATATATTCATAAATATGTCCAAAGCTGTGTAGTGATGGCTCTTTTTATTTTTGTAGCTGCTCGTATCACATTGCACAACACATTTTAAATCACAAAGCCGTGTGAGTCCAGCCTATGTCTAAGCTAGCTTCTTTATTATCATACACAGCTTTTAGTTCTAATGAAGCTAGTTCTAACAACCAAAAAATGTTAATATAAAATAGAAAAATAAAATAGATTATTATTAGTAGCTCGGAGCACAATTTCAATTTAATGGTAGTGGTAGAAACTTACAATTCTCTCAACCACTTGTTGCACTTCAGGGGCATAACTTTCATCCTTTTTCTTGTGAGCCAATAACCAGGCCTCACTGCGGTTAATCTCTCGCTCAGAAACTTCGAGCTCCAATTTCTGCAACAATTCGATAAAAAATAAAATGAAAACTACTGTGAATCACCTTATTATTTGTATTAATTTCAATCCAAGTTTCTATTATAGTGGTTACTGTACTTACTCTTTTATGCAACAGCCCAGCATATCCTGTGCTGCCCAAATGATGATTATACACATTCTTTGCTATTTTGTCCGTTGCTGCCTTACTTTTTTTCTGCACAAAGTGGATCTTGATTAAAATGGTTACAAGTACTCAATGACTCCATTTAAAGTAACAGATTTTTAAACATACCTGAAAGGCTTCGGACAAAACCTTATCAACAAAGCTCTTCCAATCTTCTTTTCTAATGGCCTCATATTCAAGAGGAGGCTTTTTCAGTGAATTCATGTTGTTTGCATTAGGCAAAATATATTCATTTGCCAAGTTACATCTAAAAGCCCTTAATGCAACTCTCATCCATTTCAACACTTGGTTTTGGCCTTAAGACTCAACTTGAACTTTTCTTGAAAATGAGTCCACAATGTCTCCTTGATGTCCAGTGGCATTTTCCTCCAATCATCATATATGATTGGAACTCTTTCTCGTACAATCACCCTAATGTAATTCCTCAGCTTGTTTCTCTTCTTTCCAACCGAAACTTCACAGGAATTGTACATGATCTCAGCCTCTTCACAAACTCCTTTATGTAAATCTTTCTTGTATATAAGGTTTCGTCTTGGTCTTCCTTCGAGATCTAGATCAAATGTCGAATCCTCCTTTTTTGCCATGACTCCAACACACCTGCCAATATGTAAAGTAGTTTATATGCATTAGATATCAATATCCCAATATAATAATGAAATAATAAAAACAGATCAGTTGCTCACTTAAGGGAAGTAGGGCTTACAAGGAACAATAAATTTATTCATTTTTTGCCTTAATATTTAGATGAAAAGCATCAGCATATGATCTTACACAAATTCTTCATTGCTTATATCTAACTTACATTCTGGAAGATTGTTGGATAGTGGTGCATAAACATCCATGTCATCACACCCAGGCCCATTTGAAAAATTAGATTTTTCACTCACTGAACAAACAATTGATTTACTATTATCTAGTTGGTCTTTCACATAAAACACTTGCTTTGTATGACCAGCTAGAATAAAACAATCAGATTTGTAACCTATCTGATCTAAATTTACTACAGTGAACCCTAACTCATTAATGTTAACCCCCATATCATCTACCCAATCACACTTAAAAAGTACTTTCTTAACCCCCGGATAATAAAGTTGCCAAATTTCATCAACCACCCTATAAAAAGGCATATTCCCAGAATGAGGATTTTTGTCTTTTGAGCATGATTTCTGTAAGCTTTAGCAACAACATGAACACCACTGTTTTGTGTTACACGGTTGTTGTCTCGATCTCTCATGGCAAAATTATAACCATTAATACAATAGCCTTCATATGTAACCATGCTTGAGCGCGGTTTGTTTGCCAGCCACCATACTATTTCATCAACCGCTACATTATTTGCTTTAGCAGTTGTTACCTATTGTTTCAAATCATAAAACAGCAGTAATTAGTTAAATGAGAAAAGTTTGTTTCAGCCAATCCTTGGATACTTTTTTTAGGCGTAATAAAGCTAATCTAACCTTTTGTTTTAGCCAATCAGTAAACGTACGAGTGCTCGGTTGGTAACCATAAAGGCTTTTTAAATTGACAAGGGTGTTTTGATTGTAATAAGGCCAAATGCTCCTTAAAATTATACCTATAGAATTAACAATATTATATAAAAAGTTAACATAAATGAAGAAAAGTTTTTAGTCACATACTCTATGTATGGTTGAATCTTGGGGGTGTTAACCAAAACACATCGGTGCGCTTGTGCCAATGTAGGGGCATCAACCACCTTGATACTTGCACCTCCGAGTGGCCTTTCAACTGTAAAATCAATTAGACAACCGGAAGGCAGTCCAATTGATTCATAATTTGAAACGTATTCAGCACAGAATTCAAGTGTTACCTAGGCAATATAACACTCTATAATGCAACCTTCAAGATAGTTTCGATTACGAACATACCCTTTTATAGGTTTCATTTCTCTTTCAAATGGATACATCCATCGAAGGTAAACCGGGCCACATGACCTAACTTCTTCCACTAGATGAACTGTTAAATGAACCATTATATCGAAAAAGGCAGGTGAAAAGTATTGTTCTAAATTTTATAAGGTCATTTTAAGGTCTTTTTGCAATGGTTTAGAGAATCAGGCTCTACTACCTTAGAACACAACGAATTAAAAAAGAGGCATAACCTGATTATGACATTTCTGACATTTTGAGGCAAACAATTTCGAATTGCCAAAGGTAATAGTTGTTGCATCAAGGTATGAAAATCTTGAGACTTAAGCCCGTGAAGATGACAATCATCCATTGAAATAAGATTTCTAAAGTTAGAACAATAGCCATTAGGAACTTTGACACCTTGCAAGGTTTCACAGAACATTTTTGTTCTTTCTTACTTAAAGTGTATGGGGTAGTGGGTATGTCTTTGTTTATTCATCAGGGGCTAATGCAATAAATGCTTTTTTCATTAATTCTCTGAGGTTTGGATGTGTAAGATCTTTTCTAGCATTAATTCCATCTTTTGTTTTCCCTGGTTGATGGAGTAATGTGCCATAGATGCTCTTACATACATTTTTCTCAATGTGCATCACATCTAGCTAATGGCGAATTAACAAGTGTTTCCAATATTCTAATTCAAAGAAGATTGATTTCTTTTTGTACAACAACCGAGCTACATCCCTATCACCTTCACCCTCACCTTTACCCTCACCCTCACCACCCTTACCCTCACCGTCACCCTCACCCATAGCCTCACCCTCACCATTAGCCTTACCCTCACCCTTACCCTTACCCTCACCCTGACCCTCACCTTTAGCCTCATTCTTACCCTTACCCTCACCCTCACCCTCACCGTGTTTTCACTTTTTTGGACCTTTTTCCTAAACTTGGTGTCAATGTCAGCCACTAAGTTTAAGATCTCTGTACTAGATAAAGGCTTAGGAGGGTTTTCAAGAAACTGCCTATGATCCATATATGACATTTTTCGAATATGTGGCAGCCAACATGCACATGTATTTATCCCACAAATTAGACAACCATAGTATCCCTTAATAGTACACCCGGACAGGTTCCCATATGCTGGGAAGTCACTAATTGTCCACACCAATATAGCCCGTAAATTAAAAGTTTGTTTCCTATATGCATCAAACACATTAACACCTACCTCCCATAGGTTTTCAAGTCCTCAATCAAAGGTACTATGTACATATCTATATCATTTCCAGGTTGTTTACGGTCAGATATTAGTAGAGAAAACATCATAAACTTCCTCTTCATACATAACCATGGAGGAAGATTATATGTTATCAATGTAACAGGCCAATAACTGTAAGTCGTGCTAAGTGTGCTATGTGGGTTAATCCCATAAGATGATAAAGCCAATCGAAGATTTCTCGGCTCTTGGGCAAAATTAGGCCATTTTTTGTCAATTAGCTGCCAAGCCGTTGAATCTGCTGGGTGGCAAAGCTTCCCATATTTAATTCTTTTATTTTCATGCCATGTTAAGTTTTCAGCAGTTTGTGGTGATAAACATTCTCTTGAACCTAGGAATTATAGGAAAATACCATAACATCTTTTTTGGCACCCCCTTCCTAAGTTTTTTAGATCCATCTTTTCTTATTTGCCACCTAGATGCTCCATAGCTTGGGCATTCACTAAGATTTTTGAACTCATTCCTATAAAGAATGTAGTCATTTGGACATGCATGTATTTTCTCATAATCTAAGCCTAATAGCTTCATTGTTTTTTTTGCCTCATACATAGACTCCGGCATACTATTATCATTTGGTAATATCTCATTGAGCACTTCCAATAAAGCTGAAATCCCACTATCAGACCAGCCATAAAGTCCTTTTATATTGTACAGTCTCATTAAACCCAATAGCTTTGAATGCTTTTAACCCGGATATAAGGGCTTTTCAGCATATTTAAACATATACTTAAAAGAACTAGGATCTTTATCACAATGCTCGAAAGCATCATGAACCATGTCAACTAAATTACTATAATCTAGACGTTTAAAACGCTGACTTTGTGGCTGGTCTTGGCACTTTACAGAGGTAGGTTTTGTGTCCTCCTCACCATGCCAATTCCAAATTAAATAATTTTCTAGAAAACCTTTTTTTAAACAGATGTAGTCTCACTTGTTCAGGAGTCAAAAACTCCATATTACAACAAGAGATACAAGGACATCTAATCGACATTCTATTTTCGGAATTAATAATGGCAAAATCCAAGAAATCATCAACCCCATCGTAATACGTATCGGACAATCTATCATAGAATATCCAAGTTTTGTCCATCACAATTATTTTTACCTGTTCATTTATTAGATGTTGTTAGCTTAATAAGTTTAATTAAATTGAACAAACAACTTCAAACTTTTAGGTTTAAGTTATGTTTTTTAAAGTCACTTAAATACATGTACACATTCAGCAAGCCAACAAAACATATATGTACACATTCAGCAACCCAACATGAGATACATGTACACATTCAGCAAGCCAACCAAACATACATGTAAGCATCCAGCAACCCAATAGAGTATACATGTACGCATTCAGCAAGCCAACAGAACATGCAGGCACACATTCATCAACCCAACAAAACATGCCACACACATTTTTCAAAACTTCACTTTCATAGTAGAATAAACAAAATTATATATATATATCAAATAAACAAAAAATTTAATTCGAAAAGAATATACTCAACAAAAATGAAACTAATATTGTGCATGTAAATAATTAAAACATGTCAATACAAGTAAAACTCATAACACAACATCATATAGGACATTATTTTACTTATTTTAGGATTCTGGAATTTTAATTAGAGTCAATTTTCTATTTTAATGAGAGTCAATTAAGGAATGTGTCTTAGTCTTTTATTTCTATTAAAATTGTGATTTAGTTTTCCTTTTTGAAGTAGGTTTACTCTATTATAAATAGAGAGGTCTTGTTATTATTTTCATAACTTCAATTATTCAATAAAATTCTTCTTTTATAATTCCCTTTGGGATTATCTATTAAAATCTCTCTTGTAGAGTCGTTTGGATTAGAGCGTAATCTAATCTTGCTTTATGCGTTATTAAAAATCTCATCGAGTCGTTTAGACTAGAAATGATTTAATCTCGCTTCGATTAGAGCGTACGCTAATCGCGTTGGCTTGGTCTATTACTAGAACGATATCTAGTTTCTCATATCCTATCAATTTCGCTTCCGCTACACTATTTTTTATCAGTTGGTATCAGAGAGTTCTGTGCAAATTGCATGGCTTTCCTGGCTACCCACATCCATTTTTACAAATTACATCATTAAAAAAAACAAAAAATAAAAATCCCAAATTAAAAACCCTAGCCGCCGCCCCAACCACCAGCTGCCACCACAATTTAGCCGCCTTTACCACCAGCCATTATCACCATCACACTCGCCGCCAGCAGCCTACCAAAACTCGTCCAGCCAACCCCGCCATCCAGCCGCGCATCCACCGCTAGAACCACCAAGCCCGCGAACCTACACCACTAGATCTGCCACCATCAGCCACCTTCACCAGAATCCAACACCACCATCAGACTCCCCATCCTCCACTCATCAAAACCCGACTAGCCACCTGGTGAACCGACCTCAAACCTGCCGCGAACCACCGTAAGCCACCGCAACTTCAAGTCAATTTTTCAGTCAAGACACTAACGCCATCATGTTCCTCACCATCAAATCCTTCAGATCCGAAAAACCCTACAACAAATTTCGGCCACCAACCGTCGGCTACGCCAAACCTGAAAGTTTAGCCTTATTTATGGTTTTGCCATTGTGTTGAAACTTGACCATAAATGGTAAATTACCATCCTTGCCCTCCTATTTATCATGTGTCGTAATTATTTGCATACACTCGTCCAGAGAAATTTCTTGATTGGTTAGACGAGATTGAGCATTGGTTTATATTTTGGTACACTCCTAAAGAAGAGCAAGTATTGTTTGCTGCTAGTAGATTGAGCATAAGTACTTCAGAATGGTGGGAAGAGTTGCAAGATTCTCGACTTCGCCAAGGCAAATTCAAAGTTCGATCATGGAATCGTATGAAGCATATTTTGCGATCCGAGTTTTTCCCTTTTGATTATTGTTTGGTATATCAAGGTACAAGATCAGTTTCTGATTATGCTTATGAGTTTGAACAGTTTTATGGATGCAAATATTATTATGAACCTGAAGAGAATACAGTTATAAGGTTTGTGAGGGACTTGGTTTGCATATTCGAGAAAGGATGCCTACATACACTATCTATACTTTACAGCATGCAATTCATTTAGCCAAGCAAATTGTATCACAAATCAGAAGAGAAAGAAGTCAAGCATTGAAGCAATTAAGACAACCTCATCCTGGACACCAATTTGAGATCTCTAATCCTATCACAAGTCAGCAACTTAAAGTGGAAGACATCCAGATGAAAGAAGTTTGTGCCTCTCCACATGTTGAAGAAGTGCCTAATATTGCAGAAGAAAAGGTACAATTTATTATTGATTTAAAGTTTCAATCTGACAATTTGTGTAAGAATATGCATGATGTTTCCTTAGAGGACAAGACAAGCATTGAATATGAAGAGCAAAATAAAGTTGAAGAAGCTGAAATGATCGAAATGGTTCTACTTATTCACATTGAAGACAAGAAAATTATGCTTGAAGAAGATATGATTGAGAAGGTCAAACTTATTGGAGAGCGCATTGAGCGACAATTAGGAAAAGGCAAGAGTTATTTGATTGTTGTTCATTCTTGGAAGTCATCATTGCCTTAAAAAATATACAAGCGGAGGAAGTTGATGAAGTATGGTTACTTCAAAGTTTCGAGGAAGATTGATGAGAAAGAAAAGAAGTTCGACTTAAAAGATGATTTAGTCTTACATTAAAAGTTTCATCCTCTAGAATGTATTGAAACTCGAGGATGAGTTTCTTTTAAGAGAGGGAGACTGATGTAAAACGTTATTTTACTTATTTTAGAATTCTAGAATTTTAATTAGAGTCAATTTTCTATTTTAATTGTCAATTAAGGAATGTGTCTTAGTCTTTTTTTTCTATTAAAATTGTGATTTAGTTTTCCTTTTTGAAGTAGGTTTACTCTATTATAAATAGAGAGGTCTTGTTATTGTTTTCATAACTTCAATTATTCAATAAAATTCCTCTTTCATAATTCCCTCTGGGATTATCTATCAAAATCTCTCTTGTAGAGTCATTTGGATTAGAGCATCATATAATCTCGCTTTATGCATTATTAAAAATCTCATCGAGTTGTTTAGATTAGAACGGATCTAATCTCGCTTTGAATGGAGCGTAAGCTAATCGTGTTGGCTTGGTCCATTACTAGAACGATATCTAGTTTCTCCTATCCTATCAATTCCGCTTCCGCTATGCCGCTCCGTCACAACAATAATAGAAACTGAAAAAAAGTGGGTGATTTGTAAGAGTTACCAGATGAAGACCACTAGCACTCGTAACTTTTATGATTCTTCAAAAGCGAGAGATTGAACTGGGAAAATGATTGATGAATTGACCCAAATTGAATATATGTCTTTATCAATGGCTAATTAAATGGAACAAGTTAGGCTCAAAATTGAAAGTATCATGCAAAATTCAAATGCAATATCCATAAGAGGGGAAAAGGAGAAAAACCCAAATCTATAATTACATCATAATCTATCAAATCCTGTGAAAGCTTATATGAAATTCAAAGCTGATTGACATGGTAAATAAAGTAAAAGAGAAAAAAATTGGCTTGAATCAGGCACTTAAAAAACCATTCTTAATTAATAAGTCTAGTACAATAAGAAAAAAAATAAGAATTTTAACACCCATTCCATAGTTAAACCACAACCAAGTTTATGAACAATCAAATTTACAGAAAAAATCAAAATTTTAACACCCATTTTATAGGTAAACCGTAACCAAACAACATGCATGAGCAAAATATAAACTATAAATTACAAACATAGCAATGAAAAACAAATAAATGGTACCTTTACAAAGGAATCGATTAGAGGGGGGAGAGACAACCAAATCGAGGGGAGAGAAGACCAAATCGTGATAGAAAAGAATTGCTTTGCTTCGCGCTTGGTTGGGATTGGTCGTAGGGTTGATTAGAATGTGCAATTTCAATAGCAGGGGATAGGATTTTAGGGTTTTGCTTGCTCAGCTTTGATAGGGAAGAAAGTTTGAGAGGTGAAGAATGATGAGTGACTTAGGAAAAAATGGCTTCGATTTTGGTCTTAGGGGTAGGTGAAAACGATGCGTTTCAATTATCTTTTAGGTTTTTTTATTTTTTTAAGTCAAACGACACCGTTTTAATTGGATACTGATTCTCCAACTATAAAAAATTTCAACCAAACCCGCAAAAATTTTCACTCAAGTGCGCCCAATACATTTCATGAAACTATATGACAAAATCACTTTTATTTACTGATACATTAGTGCAACTAATACAAAGCCCCAATGGTTTTTGTTTTAAACAAAAAAACTTGCATTTCCTAGGTCTTCAGTTCGAAACCTTCTTCTGAAATAAGAGTAGAATTTATTTCTTTTAACTAATACGTTAGTGTCACTAATAAAAGTTCCAATGGTCTTTTTCTTAAACTTAAGCGCTTTCATACTGGAGGTCCTCGGTTTGAATTCTACCTGGAACATAATTAGAATTACTTTGTTCTTTTTACTAATACCTCAGTGTCAGAGATTACTGATATCTAACATACAGACACTATAGTATCAGTAATTTATGATACTTATATGTTAAACACAGAAAATGGTCAAAATGTATGAAAATACTGATACTTTTTAATAAAGTGTCACAAACCATGTGTCAGTAAAGACCATTTTTCTAGTAGTGTAATTATCCATTCATATCCATATCAAGTTTTAGATGCTGGAAATGGATATAAATTTTATCCATATAGATATGGATATCCATGTATGCCTATGGACATTAAATTTGTATTTTTAAATTAAAAATAATATATCATATTAATATATTTGTTGGTGCAAATTTTATTCTAACTTACTAGGTAGTAATTCCAACCAAGGATAGCCCTCTTAGAACTGGGTTTCTTCTTTGTTGAACTAGATGATGATGAATTCCCCCTTAAGGCTTACCTTAATGGGCTTCTGAATTTTTTCCTAGGAGTCCACTTCCTTAGGGGATGAGGATGAAGTCAGATAATGCTCTATAAACACAAGAAAATTATCAGAGGGCTGGCTTTGCTGGCGTAAACCCTCCGATAGTTCACTGGATTTTTAGAAATCTGCATTTAGAGAGAGAAAATATAAATGTGTACTTAGAGAGAGAAAATATAAAGAGAGAGCATTTCCCATGTTGAGTCCATTTTTATTTACCTTTTAGTGACAAGAGAGGGAATATTTATAGGTGAAATTGATTCAACTTGAGTTCTGGTTGCTTTGATGACAAGTGTCGTTGTTCTTGTGACACCTGGTGATACTTATATTCTTGTGGCCTTGCCGAGTAACACATGGACATGTGATAACTCTATGAAATGAGAGTTATCATGGCACTTTAGGCTTAAATTAGTATTACTTAGAGAGTTAATGAAAAGCATTTATTTAAGTTTAGTTTTAATAATTTTATATGTTTTAGATCATTATGTGCTATAATTAAATGCATTATTGTAGGTAACCAAATAGGTTAGATTTTATTAGTGGATGATGCAACAACGGGGCCTTAGAAAATGACAAAGAGCTGATTTGCAGAAAAGAAATAAATCAAGTTTGATGCTAAGAAGATGCTACAGCAAGGAAGCAATTGCTACAGAAACGATTGTTGCAGCAAACCCTGGAGCACCTAAAAACTGGATAGATGCAAATGTGTGCCGGTTAAGCAACTAAATTTGCTGCGGCTGATTATTATTTAGTGGACAACATAGGGAAAATGTGGTATGCATTAATCTAAAGGAAAAGATCTTCTGTAATTAGAAAGAGATAACGATATATATATTCTTAGAATCCTAATAATAGTCAAAGATCCTTTCCTAGAATCCTAAGGATACATGGAGATCTTCTTGCCTTTTTGGAAAACCCTAAAGATATAAAAGAAGCACGTTTTTACAAGCTAAGAGGGAGAAGCCGTGACACACACATAACACCTTGCATATCAAGGAAATGAGGACAACAAGAAGAATTGAAGGGTTGAAATATAATATATCCAACAGGCGAAATATAAATATAATATATCAAGGAAATGAGGACAACAACAAGAGTGCTTCTTTGGGATTTAGTTCTTGAAATCTTTTCTTTCTTGTTTTATTTCTTTAAAGGATGTTTCTTATGGCTGAACCGAATTGTGCTTTTATTTATCTATTTATTATGAAGTAAATTTACATGTAGTTGGGGTTTAGATGATCTTAATGATGATTTGACTTCTATTATTGTTGCTTCAGTTTTTGTCGCAGCATTTTGTTTTGATTGTTTTTAATTTAATTTTTTTATTTTGGCTGACCACCCATTTAGAAACACAAGCTAGGTTTGATCATCAACAGGGATGGCTTGGTGGAAATAAGTCAAAGCAATACATGATTTTAGATTAGATTTTTCCTTAATTGATTTATTATGAATTTGAGTAGGGTCATGTCTAATCTAGAATTTGGGAAGAAATAGAGATAGGGATTCACCTTGTATGGTTTTTAGATCGAAGGTCTTAATGTTATATCTAGATGTGGTTTAGCAACTGGTCATTGTTGAATTGCATATAGATATAATATATCCAACAGGCGAAAGATGAAGATACATTAGGAATCTGCCCAGTTCTATAGACGATGCTGTAGCAACTAGATCTAACATTGTTTAATAAGTCAATAGTCATTAAGTGAGTTTAAATTTCCCAATTACGCTTTAATCAATTGAATATCCCTTAGCATTTAACGTGTGCTTGATTAATTTAAATTTCAGTTTGTTAATATTTTAAATTTAATTACATTTTAGTTAAACAGTTTATTTAAGGCATTTTTATTTACTCTTTTGTATTAGTGCTGAATAGACTTGCTGTTGCAAAATTTATAACATCAATCAATGTGGAGACGATCTCTATACTTACTACTATATTACTTGTTGTGTACACTTGCACACTGACATATATAGCATAAAATCAACACCAACATGCAACCTTGTCTTCAGATTAGAGGAGGAAGTATTTTAATCTTAAGTTATTTTTCCTAAGATCTTAGGATCATAGGAACCTTAAAACCCAGAAAATTTATCCAATATAGTTTGTCCTTGAAACCTAGGATGTTTATTCTTGGTGGTTTGTCTTAGGATCCTATGGTCCTAGAAACCTTGGAACTTTTAGGGGTTTCACCTAGGATCCTGGAATCGTAGGAGTCTTGGAACCTTGGAACCTTAGAGATTTATCCTAGGTAATATGTCCTAGGATTGAATCTTAAGAACTTTGAAACCTTTGAAGATTTGTCCTAGGATCCTGGGATACTAGGAATCTTGGAGCATATGAGATTTTATTATAGATGGTTGTTTTAGGAACCTTAGAGGTTAAGAACCTCAAAACCAAAGAGGGCTATTCTAAGTGGTTTTTGTCAATCTCTGCATGGGTTTTATAGGGACTATATTTATTTAAGATGCAGTTCAGCCCATTTTAAATTTGGTCTAACAATTGCGCCTTGCCCACTCGCCCCTTCCCCCCCTAAAAAAGTCTTAAAATTTTTAAGTAAAAAATGTAGATTTGTTTTGACATTTTTCTTTTGGCAATTTATCCTAGGATTTTTAAACCTATAAGGTTTATCTAAGAATGATTCCACCTATAAAATTTTTTCTAAGAACTTTTATCCTCAGATTTTATTCTAGGAGGATTTTTCTCTAAGGATTTCATTCTATCCTAGGAGGATTTTTATCCTTAAATTTTATCCTTGGAGGATTCTCATCCTAGGATGATTTTTGTTTTGCAAGATTGAAAGCTATCTTAGGATTTTCCTTCAAAGATTTTCATCCTAGAATGATTTGTTTCCATCCTTAAATGATTGAGTTTGAAAAATTAAACCTTTTCTTAGCAGCATTTTCCTTCAAAGATTTTCATCCTAGGATGATTTATTTCCATCTTTGGGTGATTGAGTTTAGAAGATATTATGCTACCTTAGGAGGATTTTCCTTTAAAGATTTTCATCCTAGGATGATTTGTTTCCATCCTTGGATGATTGTGTTTGAAATTTTGAAAGTTTATTCTAGGACTGTTTATCCATATCTATTCCATCATTATTTGCCTTGAAAATCGGTTTTCTTTGATTGGCTTAGATTACTTGCCCTTATTAATTAAGATTTTCCATTAATAATTGCCTTAATCGTAGATTCTTCTTAATTGCCTAATATCTTCATCCTCTCCTATATACTGCTTCATTTTCCATTCTTCTTTCTCACTCAACATTTCTCAAGAGAAAGATCATAGTTTTTATAAAGAAAAGCTCTCAAGTTTCAAAAGAGAGAGGGTGATGATTCGCAGTGCTTGACGGTGGTGTTTATAGTGGCTGATGGTGATTTTGCGGTGGTTTTTTGGTGAATTTTTCGAGACTTTATGGTGACTTGCCGACGACTTTTTGGTGACTTTTTAGTGAATTTTAATTATTATTATTATTATTATTGTTGTTGTTGTTGTTGTTATTATTGTTGTTATTATTATTATTATTATTATTATTGTTATTAGGGAAATCATCTAGTGGCCACCACTTATTAAGTGAAACTTCTGTAAACCACAAAATTTTACGATTGTATCTGTAAACCACCTACTTTTTAAAGAATATCTCCCACCCACCTTTCCGTTAACTCCATTAACGGAAACATAATGTCAGCATGCCATCATAAGGGTAATATTGTCATTTAGTTAAAAAATAAATATTTATTAATTATATTCTATTTTAAAAAATAAATATTTTATTATATAAACAATATCGTTTTTGTTTATAAATAAAAAAATCAAACAATAAAAAAAATCATAATTATTGTATTACAGAATTAAAATAGTTTTTACGCAGAAAACCACTAACGGCAGTTAACTTTTTTAACGGAAAAGTGGTTGGGGGATATTTCTTTGAAAAGTAGGTGGTTTACAGATACAATATTAAAATTTAGTGGTTTACATAAGTTTCACTTAATAAGTGGTGGCCACCAGATAGTTACCCTTATTATTATTATTATTATTATTATTATTATTATTAATATTATTATTTTGTTGTTTTGTGTTGTGTCATACTAAAGAGAGTGATAGGTTATTCTAACTTTGTAGGTTTGTCTTAGTTCAAGAAGACCTGATTTGCAATGGCTATGGATAATAATATAGTGATGGATGCTATTCTTTTGACAACTATTCATGCTAATATGAGTGACATTGGTAGTTATGAGTTAAACGAGGAGATAGAGGAGGATAATACTACATATGTAAGTGACATATAAGAAGAAGGGAGGTTATTCACATTGAAAATTCTGAGGATGAGCCAATAGTTAAAGATACCTATCCATGGCAGATGAAGACGATTAAGTGTGGATTAGGCAAAATGTCCCTTGAGATTCTGATGATCAATAATAGCATTCCTAAGTCAATCATACTTTGTCATGCTTCGCTTAGGAGGAGCATTACCAATCCTCCTAATGGCCTTGTTGGGATTACTAGATGTATGTTAAATTATGGAGTATGACTTCCCTTTCACCATTACATTGGGAAGATATTATATGCCTTAGGGCTTGCCCCAGCTCAGCTTACTCCTAAAAATTGGTGTTGTAACATTGGAATGCGGTTTCTTTAGTATCACTCAGGAGTCAAGAATCCTAATATGGCTAAATTCAAGTGTCTATTTCATCCACAGAGATGTCCTAAGGCTGAAGGATTCTGGTGTTTATTTGCCTATCCTAATTCGGATAAGATTCTTGTTCATGGTGAACCTAGCCATGAAGAATAGACTTGGAAACCTTACCATTTTTTTTATTAGAGGCAATTGAGAGTTTGGGACAAGTACAAAAGATCTTGAAGCTAGGATCTAGACTCGATTTTTTCAACCAAGTAGAATTTCACCTTCTCATAATGATTTATTATTTCATATTATGAGTTCTTTCTATAACTTAGGAACTAATTTTTTTTCCTTGGCTTTGTAAATCAGTGGACTTGATTTGACCTTTCATTAGATAAGGTAACCAATATAGCAAAAGCTTTAAGCCTTAACTTGGGTAAGTGTAGCATCTCAACTACTTGTTCTGAAGAAACTATAGTTGAGGCTATAATTATTCCAAGCATCCTATTTTCTGAAAAAGAAGCTTTAGCTATGGGTTAAATATCCAGAGGCGACCAAAGGAACTATCTTTTCATAGACTATTTATTTGAAATATTAAGGCTACTCTTAAAGGTGACAAAAGGAAGAGGTTGGCAATTCCAATTGTTAAAAAAAAAAAACAAGGTGAATCATCTTTTTAGATTATATCTTAAGCTTAATAGATTATACTCTTTAATCCTCTTTCTCCTCCTCCACTACCTGAAAAAGAGCTTTTAATCTTGCATCAGAGACTCCTAAAGTGAATCAATCCTCTATATCCCTTCATTCTTTAACTTTGATGAAGGGCATTAAGAGCCTTGATCCTATTGAATCTCTCAAGCTTGCCTCAAGCTTATTATTAACATTTCCTTATTATTATTATTATTCTTATTTTTTAATAAGTTATTCTCTTTCTAACTTAGGCTTATCTTATGTAGAACTTGGTCTCTTTGTCCATGTCCAAGGGTAGGGCTAAGGTAGCTGAAACAAAAGTCCAAGAACTAAGTCTCTAACTTTCCAAGGATATGGACTGTAACTCTGAGATTCAGTGTTCATTGGATGATGCCAAGGCCAAAGAAAGAATAGGTTTAGATAAAGCAAATGTTGAGATGGAGAAAACCAAGGAGCTTGAGAAGGAAATTTCTGTAGCCAATGAGAAAATTGAAAGCATACTTAACTTAGATTACGAAGAATATAAGAAGGAATTGAAAGATTATTGTATGTTCTTTGCTTGCTACAATCCCTAATGCTAATATAGAAGTGGTTGATGAGCACTTGAAAGAGCTTGGTATGAAATTTGATGATAACAAGCCGATTGAGGATGATGGCTTCAAGACATGCATTCTTGATGGGGGAGATGTGGATGGTATAAAGGACACTCATTTGACCGAGGATCTATCTACAGTTATACTAGAAGGGTTCAAGGATCCTTTTGGGGGGCTCCTTATATCTTCACTTATTGAGCAGCAAAATGATGATGTTTAACGTATTAGGAATTTCCTAGGATGACGAGGATTTTTTAGCTTAGTAGCTTTTGATAATTTGTGTTTTCACTTTTGTAGTAGCTGACCTTTTAGGAGATGAGACTTTGAATTTTATTTTGTATGTTTCTTTAAGCTTTTATCCTTGAAATACTATGCTTTTTTTAATCTTCAGTGAAGATTAAAAAAATTTCACCTATTAATTTAATGAAAATTTGAAATTGAAATTCTACCAAAGGCATTGATAATAGGGTGGGCAAAAAAGCCCGGCTCGGCCCGCCCAAGCCCGTGGGCTTTCGGCCCAACCCTCCACGTGAGGGCCTGGACACGGGCCTAAGGGAAAATGCCTGGGCCAGGCCCAAGCTTGTTCATTTTTCAAAAAATTCATTTATACATTAGAATAATAAATTAAAATTGAAAAGAATAATTGAAAAATAAAAAATAAAACTTAAATCCCTAATTCATACATCAATAATGATTCAAAAAACCTAAAATTATAATATTAAACTCTTTCTTAAGTGTTAATTAATTAAGAGGGCGCTAGAATTAGAGAATTCAGTATTAAAAAATTAAATTTCTAAGCTTTTATTATTTTAATTTTCTTTATTTATTATTTTATTTTGAAATTTTCATGTTCTTTTACTCATTGTTGATTATAATAACTTGTTGATTATTAATTTATTTCAATTTTACAACAATTAAAAAATTTTAAAAAATAAATAAATAAAGCCCAAGCCCGGCCCAGGCCCGTACTTTGCCATCCCTAATAGGGATGGCAAATTGTCGGGTCGGGCTCGGGCTTTGCCAAGCCCGAGCCCGACCCGACCACCTCAAGCAAAGGCCCGACCCGACAAAAAGCCCGATCAAGCAAAGGCCCGAACAATATTTTACTATTGATTTAACTTATAATTTTTTGCTCTAATTGTTTGATTTATTTCCGATTAGCCCGCCACCCACTGTTTTCTTTCCTAATTTCAAATTTAATACTTAAATAAAACACAAATTTCACAACTCATATCTAAAATTTGATTTACACTTGTGTCATTTAAAAAAAAAAAGAAAAAAAGAAACTCATCCTATACAAATAAAAACACACAATTCCACAAATCAATTCCACAACCCAATGTTTAAAAAAAAAGTCATATCATATACAAATAAAAACGCACAATTTCACAATTTTATTCCACAATTTAACATAAAAAAGACAAAGCCATGTGTAAGTTTTTTTTTTTTTTTAGTTTGGGGTCGGGTCGGGTCGGGCTGCCTATGGCCCGAGCCCGACCCGACAATTTAATCGGGCCTTAATTTTTGGCCCGAGCCCGATCTTTGACCCGAAAATTCGGGCCAAAGCCCTAAAATTTCGGGCCGGGTCATTCGGGCCAAAATTCGGGCCGGGTCATTTTGCCATCCCTAATCCCTAATTGATAATTAAAAATATTTCATGGATAATCAAAATAGAGAACTTGCATGACTATAAGAAGTAGTCTTTTATTCATATGTGTTTTGTCTTTACAAAGCTTATCTGACTATAAGAGAAAGATCAGACTTATATGATTATAAGTACAAGATCATACTATTGGTGGTAAATCCTGAGATGCTTAGCATTCCAAGCATGTTGTGCAAATTTTATTGAACTCACAAGCGCACGAATCTCTTGTAGTACAGATTAATGGTGACGAGTGTCGATCCCACAAGGAGGTGGATTTTAATTTGGTGTAGGGTTAATTTTCTAATTGGGTAACTTGATTTATTGTGAAGGTGATTTGGATTATTCTAAAATTTAAATTAAAATGGTGGGAATAAACTAGAGATAAAACTATATGAATAAAGTGCTTGGGTATCTGGATCTGTATCAACATGTACCATGGTTTTAATATTCCTTATTAGTGTCAATTAAATCATGAGGAGGATTTCCACTCCTCATGAACTGCACTCTAACAAATATGGTGCTAAGCACTTATCGTGCCAAACAGTAATAACCTTGCACTAGGGAGATGAAAGTACCGGTGCAAAATCTAGACAAGATTATTACTGTCTGTCGACAAAAAGTGATGAAAGTACCGGTGCAAAATCTAGACAAGATTATTACTGTCTGTCGACAAAAAGTCAAAACAGCCACATAAATCAGAGGGGAGAAGAAAGTAAATTTTCCAAATCAGCCCATGGAACATGTTGAGACTTCACCTTCAACCCAAGTTTGAAAGAAAATTAGCTATTCATTATTTGAACTAGGGGTAAAATGGGTATTTTATTGAAATACAAAAAAAAATTCAAGATGGAGAGGGAATTATAGAAAATGGACTCTAAAAATGTATTCAGGGGTGTCAAATTAGGGAGGGGGAGCCCCTCTTTTATAGATACAATGAGTAAATCATGACCATTGGATGAAATCAATTTGGATGCTCAAGATTGCGCCACGTCGCAAACTCTAATTGCTTGGAACACATCATCAGCGACTGTGATTCTGTGTGTCGCCTGTAACTTAAGCCAATTTTTGCATCCGATAACTTACTACCACATCATCGGTCAACATCAAAGTCAACCAACCTTGATCAAGTGCATTGCTTCTATCGTAAGCTCATTTTTTCAGTCCAATAATACACTACCATGTCATCGGTCAGCGCCACTTCATCAGTCAACGCCACATAAGCAGCCAATGCCACATCATTCGTCCAATCAAATGCTGCCACATCACCGGTCAATGACACGTCATCTGTCAATGCCACATCATCGTACTTATATGTGAATAGTGCCGTACATGATCAGTGATGTATATGTGAACAGTACCGTATACGTAAACAGTGCCATTTTTTCTTTTATGCTCCTCTTAAGGTTTTCGACTGTCCTGAGTTAAAAAATACAGTTCGTTTTGCTGTCCGATGTCTCGTTAATTGTGAAATGGCCTGAATTCCAATGAAATACATAAAATACATAAGTTACAATAAAACACACACAATTAAAGTGCAAGGGACTTAAATACATAAAAGTAGGGATATTAGTGAGACTTGAAGTGTAACATGACCATTTTATCCTTTATAATACACACTTTCTAACACTCAACACACCCCCCAACCAGCTTATTGCTAGTCCCTAGCAAATTAAGCGAAAACAAAATTCAAAACCAAAATGCTTTTTTTTTTAACAAACAGTTGTGTTTACTTCTTCAATCAGACTAATGACAACAATCAAGTAAAAGTATACGCATTATCTCCAGCCTAAAGCAATATTACTCCCACATCAGCCATCCACATGAATCAGTCCAGTATACTTTGTCAATGCCACATTAATCAATCCACGTTCAAGAATGACATGTCAATCCCCAAAATCTCACCAGTAGTAGTGACATTCTCAAAGGAAAATTGAACCCAATAAAAATAGTCACTCCATGAATGGTAAATTGAGGGAAAATAATAGAAAGACAGTTTCACACACTCTCACCAAGATGAAATAATGCCCACAGCTTAGAAATAAAATGATCTCAAGTCAAACAAAGTGCTAGTCAAACCAATGTAGTCATTTTATATGTTACTACATCTTTTCAGCCCATCTCACTAGCTTCTACTTCAGACTATAGTACCTTAAAATCAAGAAGGACTTTTATTAGGACGTAACGTAGGTTAGGGACATAGCTAACAAAAAAGGGGGTGATAGAAAATACAAAATATATGTTTGAGAAAAATAGTGATCTTTGGAAATTACAAGGTCCATTTCACTTATTTGTGTTTTTTTTTAATTGCACATCATTTTTTTTATTTTATCCTTTTTTTTCTTCTTTTTTTTTATTCACATGTCATTGTTTTTTTTAATATATATATATATATAATATTGTACCACTTTTCTGAATAAAATAGTCATCTAAATTTTTCTCAAACATGAATTGGTGATGGAACACATAAAATATGTGGTAATACTCTAAATTGGAGTGGAACAGGATGATAAGTTAACAAAAAAATAAAGGTTTTTTTTTAACTAAAAAGCTTAAAGGGGTTAACTATGAATATTTCACAGAAGGGATGGCTAGAAAAGGCTCAAACGGGTCAAACATGGCCTTTCCGTCGTCATTTAGGGCTCTAAATAATCTTCCATATCTACTAATCAGATGGACCTTCAGATGTAGTAAAAAGAATTTTTTTTTAAAAGATTGACTCGAAGGAAAATATAGAGATCATGTATAAAATGGTAAACTGCTGACATGTGTATTCCTGCAAGTAACTCAATTAATTTCACCTGTCAGATTTCTCCAATCAGCATGCAGAGTAGCAAATATGGTGTAACATAACTCAAGGCCAAAGATAATACAAATACTAAAATTTGAAAGTCATCATGTCATCCAATGCACAAGATCACACAAAATACCTTAAATTTTTTTTTTTGTTTTTTATAAGACATAATAAAAGAAAATGTTTGAAAAGCAACTTTTTTTTTTTTGGATTGAACTCCAAGACTGAGAAAATACGTGTCTAGAGTAACTAACACCATATTCTGCCATCTTCTGACTCAACAATGTTAGTAAAAATATAACAATACTACTACTAAATATTCCACAACATTCAACTATTCCCTCCCCCCAACCAGAACCAGACATTGTCCCCAATGTCTTGAAAGAAAGAGGTAAGGTTTAGAAGATATCAGCTGGGTGCCGCAACATAGAACAAAAGCAAATATTTACAAGTGGAGAGTTAAATCTAATGTGCACTTCTTATTGCAGCTACTGCTACCATTATTAGTCGGCCACTTCAACTCAAGGGTCTTGGGATCTGGCTCTGGAATATAAGCTTGTAAAAGATCAAGTAGCTCATTAGCAGTAGAAGCACAAACAAAGATTTTTTTTCGCAGTAAATGGAATGAAATGATTCTTTATTGCGGGTTAAGAAGTGCGATAAAGCCATCATAAAAATTATTGACATTTAACAAACCGATGGGTTTTTGATGAATGTTCAGATGGGCCCAAGATGCTAATGTGATTAGTGCCTCTAGAGTTGCAAGATCTCCTGGTAAGAAAATAAAAGCATCAGCATGATTTAACATTTCAGTTATTCTCTCTTGCATACCTGAGACGACTAACTCCTCTCTAGTTGGTGAGCCAGACAGACATCCTAAAGGTTTTAGGGCTTCTGGAATGATGACTAACACTTGACTGCCTATAGTAAAAACAGCTTGAGAAAAAAGCTTTGATAACCCTCGGTCACTTCCTCCAAATATCAGGTGTAGTTTTCTCTCTGCTACGATTCGACCAAGATCTATGGCTGCTTTAACGAACTCTTTGTATTTAGCAAAGTTAAACCCAAAGAGCACACAAATGTTCTTGAATTGTTTACTGAAAGTAGCTGCCATTGGAACACTTTTCAAAAATAATTTTGTGAGTGCTGAAAAAGAAGTTCGTACTTAAGGATCTTAGTGACAATGATTTACAGTTGTATATCAGGTGGTGTGTCTTTTTCAAATGCTGCGTAAAGCACATGGCTCGAGAGTCAAAAAGTAAATAGTAAAAAGAAAAAGCAAACAATGATAAAATCACAATATTAAAGACAATAATGCAAATGATAAAACAACAGTGAATAAAAGGATATTTACAGGTAGTTGTGACTGTGGCTCACATCTTCCTCTATTTTTATATCCAGAAACGGTTTGAATGCCCTCTGTGGGTCGAGGATAGGCTTCCCATCTAGTTTTCTTATAAATTGGCAAATAAGGTCGTTTATAGTCAGATTTTCGGACTATATCGTGCACACTCTTTATGGAATAATGGCCATAATTGGAGAATTTCTCCCTGTATGTATCCACTGCGATGCGTTTCAAGAGACAAGAGGATATCATCCGATGATTCTTTATTCAATCCATCTCTAATGAATTGAATCTTATCTTCCCTGTTAACAGACACCATTCCTAAATAAGTACATGGATTTTTATTGCATCGCATTCTATCACACTTATGACAAGAAACTAGAAGCCGTCGAGCTCTTCTTTTACTTGAATAGTTTCCTTTACCACAACCAAGCATGTAGGCAATGAATTTAGGAGGCAACTCACCTGCCTATCATACTTTGGCTTTGATTAACCAACGGATGTCAACAGGGATATTGTTCCTCATAAGCAATCGCATGCGTTCGGACCGAGCTTTATAGATTGTGAGGAGAGCATTCTGAGGGAGTGAAGGAAATCGTTTGTAAAGCTTTGTAAGAATTGTGTTTCTGTCTATACCTTCGCCTCAGAGTATCAGTTATTCTTGGAAATTGAAGTAACCGACTCTAATTATCACGGAGTACCGTTATCCGCCAATTAACCGGGGTAACAAATTAAAGCACAAAAAGAAAGTTAATTCTGTAAAATCAAGTAGAAAGTGAAAGCAAATAAAGCAAAATAAAAAATAGACAATGTAAAAAAATGAGTACAAACAAATACTTACTCACATTCATCCTCTTATTGAATTTACGTCAAGTTTCAATTGGATTTCATATATGCCTCTCTCAATTTCTCTAAGTTGTATTTCTAAATCCTCAACATGGGATACCAACTCTGGTGATCGTCGTTCCCAAATAGGATGTGTTGTACAAAATCGTATCTGGCTTCTGAGATGAGATTTTACACATAGAAGTCTTCCAAGATGGTTCAAGAGGATTTGTCTAATTGAGATACGCATGACTAAAAATGATAAAAGAAACACAATGGTTAAACAAACACAGTTAAGCAAACATAGATAATTTTGATTAGCAAAACAATAGTAAAATGAAATGTCAAAAAGTTAAATCACCAAAAAGAAAACGAAAAAGAAATCTCAATTTAAATTTAGTGGGTCACCCAAATCGATTTCGGTGTCCTCTGCGTGTGGTTGGTACTCTAGATGTAGGCTTGATCTTTGACCATTTATTTCAAAAGTGACACCGTTCTTTAGATCCTTAATTTTAGCTGCTCCATGTGGAAAAATAGTGTGAACAATAAAGGGCCCAGACCATTGAGAGCGTGACTTACCTAAGGAAAAGTACTGGCAGGAATTGAATAAAAATAGTTTCTGCCCTGGTGTAAAAGATTTTCTCGTGATTCATTTGTCAAGGAAGACTTTCATTGCTTCCTGTAGTCTTTAGCTTTTCCATATTTGCGAGTCTTCTCATGTTTTGCCAGTTGTAATCTCTTTTCCGAACTAGAGATGAAGCCTTCAATTTCTTGTTTGCATCATAGGAGAATGAAATGATTTCTGACAATGTATTTTCTTCTTTCATGAATGTATACTCTAAAGTGTCTTGTGATGGTTCGAGCTGAAGCTTTAGTGGTGATTCTGATAATGGGACAAGATTTTCCCTTGATGGTCCCGGTTGCTCAATTCTTAACTTCCATTTATTAGTGTCCATGGATGGTGCTGAATCAAGTAAGGCATTGACCACATCAATAGACCTGACAATATCAAAATCCAAACCCAAGTGAGTTAAACATATTTGTAAAGGATCATCACTAAGCTTAGAAGGCAAAGTATGATAAATTAATTCTTCTATTAGATCCACATCAACAATTCCATCATCTCATCTTGAGGTTTTTTGGCAATGTTGAAGATATTTAGTACCATAGTCATTTTGCCAAAGGACAACTGCATATTTCCTGTCCTGCATTGAACGTGAGCATCGGCAGTTGCCAAAAAAGGTCGGTTTAGGATAATGGGGATGTGCTTCTTCAAATCCTACATCGGCTGAGTGTCAATCACAATGAAATCAATAGGAAAATAAAACTTATCTACCCAGATGAGCACATCCTCTACAATACCACGAGGTATTTTCATGGACCAATTTGCAAGCTGTAACACCACTGGAGTTGGGTGAAATACTCATAATCCAAGTTTCTCAAATACAGAACAAGGAAAAATATTCATTCTAGCTCTTAAGTCCAACAAAGCATTCTCAAATGTATGGTTCCCTATACTACATGAGATAGTGGGGGAGCCTGGGTCTTTATATTTTGGAGGCATCTTGTTTTGGAGTATAGAGCTAATGTTTTCTGTTAAAAAGGCCTTTTTTTGAACATGAATATTTCTCTTTTTAGTGCAAAGGTCTTTAAGAAACTTGGCATAAGAGGGCACTTATTTTAAAGCATTAAGCAAAGGAATGTTAACACTTACCTATTTTAAGATTTCAAAAATCTTCACTTGTGGGTTTTCCCTTCTTTGCTTTAGCTAACCTCTAGGGAAATGGAGCTTTAGGAATGTATTCTCGTATGCTACTTTATTCTTTCTCCTTGAATGATGAGTCTTCAGCGTATATAGGTGCATCTTGAGTTGTTTTTATCACTGGCATCTCCACTTTGTTGTCGACTTCTTTTCCTTTTCGCTAGGTCATGACAGCTTTGACTTCTTTCATGATGTTGAGGTGAACTGGTACTTATTTCATGCACTCCTTTGGGATTAGGACTGGCTGACTTGGGAATTTGCCCTTTTCTATGGTCATTGCCAAGTTTTGGACTGATGAGGCAAGTTGACCTACCATTTTTTTGAGATTCGAGATTGATTGGGCTTGTGAGTTAAATCCAGCTCTCATCTCATTCAGCAACTCATCAATGGTGTGATTTTGTTGTTCGATCGTGGAGTGAGTAAGATTCTTGAGATTTTGCAATGCTTCCTCCCATGGTCTGGGTTAAGAGTAATTCAGATTTTGATTGTATGGTCTAAATGGTGGCTGAGAGGCTTAAGGAGCTTGAGGGATTGGTTGCATTGGTGGAGCTGGAGCTACTGGTCCGTTCCGTTGGAATCCTTGAGAACATGAGAAATTGGGATGGTCTCTCCATCCAGGATTATAAGTGTTGGAGTAAGGGTTGTAGTTTGATGGCTTTCTCATTACACCTATGGCATTGGCTTGATCTGGGTTTGAGTCATGGTCAAGTTGATTGTAGGCATGTGGCTCTGTTGATTTTGTAGCTGTTAATGATGCTATTTGTCGGGAATGACCTTCAACTATTTCTTTAACCTCCTTGATTTTCGATTTTGACTCGCCAACATGGACCTCATTTACTCCTTTGATTTTTCTCGCATTCCTGAATAATCGGCTTCGCTGTTGAGAATTATCCGCTTGGCGCTGGAAGAAATCCCAAATCTCTGATGCGCTTTTCGACATTAGCTCTCCTCCACTTGTTGCCATTAGCCATTCTTGCACATGTGGCAATAATCCCTCTAAAATGTATTGGCATTGGTGCCATTTCTCGTACCCATGACGTGGACACTTCAAAAGTAGCCCATTGAATCTGTCCCATGCTTCAAAGAATTGTTCGTCGTCTCTCTGGGTAAACTCTGGGATTTCCCTACGATTAGCATTGGTTTTATGCATTGGGAAATATTTATTTAAAAATTTAGTAACCATTTGTTCCCATGATGTAATGCTGTTAGCAGGCATTGTATTAAACCACGAACGAGCTCTATCTTTTAAAGAAAATGGAAACAATTTAAGTTTAACATCCTCATCTGAAAAATTTTCATATTTAAATGTTTGACAAATAGCATGAAAATCATTCAAATGGTTATATGGGTCTTCATTTTCTAGGCCATAGAATGTTGGGAGACAATTTAGCACATTAGGTTTTAACACAAAACTCTTAGCAGCTACATTTGGGTATCTTATGCATGATGTGCTCAAATTAGCTAAAAGATTAAAGTAGTCCTTAAATGGCCTTTCTTGTGGTGCTGGTGGTTATTGTTGCAAATCCATTTTAATTTTATCTTTAATTGCAATGTGTTTATGTGTGCGAAGTGTTTTTTCCAGTTCAAGGTCTATTGGCTCAAGATTAGATAATTGTGACCTTCGACCATGCATGCAAAGAACACAGAAAAAAATGAAACCAAAACTAATAAAAATAAAGTGAAAGGGGAAATTAAGTTACTAACCTTATCACGCTGTTATAACCTTACTACGAAAACAAACTGTGCTATTATTGTACAAAAAAGAAAGAAGAAAAAAAATGTGAAATAAAATAAATTAACTGAAATTAAAATAAATTAATAGGCGGTGGAACAGGCCAAATTAACAAGATAAACAAAAAAAATTATAAAGAAAAATAAAATGAAAATTAAATTACAGAAATTTAAGTAAGAGAAAAAGAAAAGAAATATTTACCTTAATCTGCGGATTAAGGTTATTCTTTATTATTATTTTTTGTAATTTTTTTTAAGGAAAAGAAAATTACAAAAAATTATTTACAGAATAAAGAAAATCAACTCTACAAATTAAAATGACTTACCTTCCCGGCAACGGTGCAAAAAACTTGTTGTGCAAATTTTATTGAACTCGCAAGCACACGAATCTCTTGTAGTACAGATTAATGGTGACGAGAGTCGATCCCACGAGGAGGTGGATTTTAATTTGGTGTAGGGTTAATTTTCTAATTAGGTAACTTGATTTGTTGTGAAGGTGATTTGGATTATTCTAAAATTTAAATTAAAAGGGCGAGAATAAACTAGAGATAAAACTATATGAATAAAGTGCTTGGGTATCTGGATCTACATCAACTTGCACCATGGGCTTAATATTGCTTGTTAGTGCCAATTAAATCATGAGGGGGATTTTCACTCCTTATGAACCACACTCTAATAAATATGGTGCTAAGCACTTATCGTGCCAAACAGTAATGACCTTGCACTAGGGAGATGGTAGTACCAGTGCAAAATCTAAACAAGATTATTACTATCTGATTATTACTATCTGTCGACGAAAAGTTAAAACAGCCACATAAATCAGGGGGGAAAAAAAGTAAATTTTCCAAATTAGCCCATAGAACATGTTCAGACTTCACCTTCAACTCAAGCTTGAAAGGAAATTAGCTTCTCATTATTTGAACTAGGGGTAAAATGGGTATTTTATTAAAATACGAAAAAAAATACATGATGGAGAGGGAATTAAAGAAAATGGACTCCAAAAATGAATTCAGGGGTGTCAAATTAGGGAGGGGGAGCCCCCCTTTTATAGATACAATGATTAAATCATGGCCATTTGATGAATCAATTCGGATGCTCAAGATTGCGCCATGTGGCAAGCTCTGATTGCTTGGAACACATCATTAGCGACTGTGATTCAGTGTGTTGCATGTAACTTAAGCCAATTTTTGCATCCAATAATTTGCTGTCACATCATCGGTCAACAGCTCATTATTGATCATCGGATCGAAGTGTTGTACTCGGTAAATCTGTGTTCTTATTTCAATAAGGATGACAGCTTTTACTCCAAATGCCAAGGAAAAAAGGATTTTCTCTATAGGAGTCCTTAGAGTAGTTCTACAAGACCATAAGTCAAATGGCAACTTAGCTGCCTAAGTTTCTATGGCTTTCTATAGTCTAGCTTTAAGAATTTGCTTAATTACTCGATTGGCAGCTTCTACTTGCAGATTAGCTTGAGGATGGGGGGAGAAGAATAAGAATTTTTTATCTTAAGTTTCTTATAAAACTCATGAAAATTGTCATTGTCAAATTGCTTCATATTGCCAGTGATTAAAATATGAGGTACACCATACCAACATATGATATGCTTTTTAATAAAGTCGACAGTTTTCTTCTCAGTGATAAATGCCAAAGGCTTAGCTTCCACCCACTTTTTGAAGTACTCAATGGTAAATATGGCAAATTTTACTTGCCCCTTTCCTTCTAGAAGAGGAACAATCAGATCAATTCCCCATTAGGCAAATAGCCAGAGAGTGAAAAGAAGAGTTAGCTTCTCTAAAGGTTCCTTGGGTATAATGTGGCAAATTTCTGGTAGTTGTCACACTTGTTTGCTAGCTCCAAGGCATCTTGTTGCATAGTTGGCCAAAAGTATCATTGTCTCATAACCTTGTAAGCGAGTGCTTGACCTCTAGAATGGTTTCCACATATCCCCTCATGGGTTTTATATAGGACATTATCTTTATCTTCGGGTGTTAAACACTTGAGAAGAGGAAGTGAATATCCACGTTTTTAGAGCTGATTATCCATGATCACATATCTTGCAGCTTTGTATCTCACCTTTTAAAATTCATTCTTATCCTCAGGTCAAGTTTCATTCATAAGATAACTCATGATTGGTTTCGTCTAGGAACTCCGATGGTCAATGGTTGCCACTTCATGTTCTTCAAATTTGATTATGTTTAGTTTGGGGATGATCACTACTGGAACTATTCTTAGTAAGTCTTTCTCAGGTGAGAAAGCTAGTTAAGTTAAAACATTAGCTCGTGTGTTTTCCTGCCAGAAAATTTGTTTCATCTCATAGCTGCGGTTCTTTAACAACTCATTTACTCGATCGAGATATGTAATCATGTTAAAATCCTGAGCTATAAGTTACAATTCACTTGGTTAACCACCAATTGAGAATCATTAAAGACAAGCAAATCCTTTGCACCTAATGCTCGAACTAGGCTAAAGCTAAGTAGAAGAGCTTCATACTTGCCTCATTATTGGTAGCATTAAAGCCATACCTAAGAGCACATTCGATCTCACCATAGTCTATGGTGATCGCTATAAACCTTCACCACATCCTCGCTTACTAGAGGATCCATCGACGTAGAGAGCCCATTTATCATGATGTTTCTTTTTAGGGTCAAGTGATATTACCTTTCCTTCAGTAAATTTAGCAATAAACTTTGCCACTACTTGCTATTTCAATGATGTCCTAAGGTGACACAAGATATTGAATTCTCTAAGCTCAATAGTCCACTTGGTCAACCTTTAATAGTGTCCTAGGCTTAGCTAAGACATGTCGAATTACCTGATTAGTGAGGACGACTATGGTATGAGCATAAAAGTAAGGTCTTAGCCTTCTTGCTAAACAATCAAGGCTAAGAAAATCTTCTCTAAATTCTTCCATGATTTCCTTGATTCTCTAGTAGCTGGTCCTCTCCAAATGTGATTGACATCACAAATGTTTTCATGACTATCCTCCTTCTTCTTTCCCTTTCTTTTTTTCAAAGATTCTAGTTGGTCACTCTTCACTCGATCATCATGATTTTCTTATATACTCTTGTAGTTGGCCTTATTGAACCAAACTCTTTATTTATTCCTTAAACTCAAAACATTCGGAGTTGTCATCCTTATGATCTTTATGGAAATGGCAACACTTATTTGGATTCCTTCAAGATGGATATGTTCTCATAGGAGGTGGGGGCTAAAAACAAAGTTGGATTCCTCACTTGCATGAGAATTTTCTCCCAAAGAGTATTCAGCTTTGTAAAGCTAATGAATTAAGAGGCTGAATAAGGATAAGTATCCTGAACTTCAGAGTGTTCCTTAAGATGAAATTGATATCTCATTAGAAACTAAACATATCTACCAGCCATTATTTTTTGCAATTATGTTTCTTTTTCTTTCTTTATTTGATTCTTCTTTCTTTTGATTTTTATCTTGAAATCTTTCTTCGGTATTGTTGTACTTCTCAGCTATTGCAAGCATCTTAGAGTAAGAAGTCGGTTTTTTTTTTTGGTATAAAATACTGTAGTTTTCCCATCCTAAATCCCTCTATAATATTAGAAAGTACTACGCCATCATCATAGTTATCTACTTGGGTGATCTCTCAATAACTCCTCTTGTTTTTTGACTGTCAAGAGTTAGGTTAGTAGTTTTTCTCATTGTCAAGCACTCTAGAAGTGGGAGGTAAATTCTCTATTCAAATCCTCATAAGATGAGATGGAATGTGGCCTCAACCTTCGAAACCATCTTCGTGCTGCTCTTACCAAGATAAGAGGAAAAGCAAACAATCACTTGTGATGCTCCTTACACTTCCATAAGGGTGCGATACAATTCTAGATGTCCAGTAAGATCTCTTTGTCTATCATTGGGCTTCATCTAGGGTAATAGAATCTAAGTGGATATTTTGCTATCTTTATATTAGGAGTACATGGTGGCTTAGGTTCTGCTGTTCTATCATCAAGTGGTCTTATTTCTCGAACCATTTGCTAGACTCTCTGCATCTTCTCTTGTAATCCTCCATCGACTTCCTCCCCTTGATCTAAATCTTTTCTCGCCATTCTTTTTCTAGATCTTTGCTGGTTCAGGGAGCGTTTAGATGGCCTTCGTTCAATTCTTTTCTAGACCCCATTCTAGATGGGTCAGAATTAACCACATTACCTCCACCTGAGTTCTCCCTTTCCTTAGCTTAAGTTTGGAATTTATGGAACATTCTGTTGAGAGGCAACTGATCCACTTACTGCTAAATTTGAACAACACGAGGCTGTCCTCGAAATCTAGTGTAGCGATGTGGATTCGGTTGAGTATTTAGAGGAGGATAGATAGGAACTGTGTCATCATCCTCTAGATCTCATTGTTGTCTCCTTCGTTGAAAGTGAATTTTCTTGTAAATTGGAACTTTCATTATCAAACTCAAGGTCATATTGCTCACGGTTTGCATCTATGCTTGTGGTAGGGCTTTAAAGATTTTTAGTTGGATGTCGCTACAGACGGGGCCAATCTGTTAGTGCAACTTTTATCCTAAATTATTAGATAGTCATTCCCCTCTTAGAACTGGGCATTCTCTTTGCTGAATGGACCTATAATTTTCTCCTAAAATTCCACTTCTTTAGGTGATGAAAATGATTGACATGACTTAAAAGTATTTGATTTACTCTCAGGTATAAGAATATCTAGTTATAATATAACCTGGTGGGTCCGGGGTCGAACCATAGGAAATTTTAAAATCTAGTAGTAAATTATTAAATATAAATTAGTTGTAGAAAAAAGGGATTAATAGTTTAAAAAGTGCTAAGGTTATGAGATTCACTGTTGGTATTCAAATTTTGTTAATAAAATTATCTCATATTTATATTTTGCATTTTATTATTATTCCATTTAATTTTTAACTAACTATTTTTATAGATAAATATCGAAATAAAGTATATGATGTGCCACAGCTATATTGGAGTGTCGACATAATGTCAAAATACCATATACATCAAAGGTGATCTAGATCTACAAATTAATATGACATAAAAGTATAAATATAAATAATAAACGTGTAATAAATAAAATAAATTTTAAATTCAGTTGAGAGGGTAATTAATTCCATAATTTGAATAATTGAGTTTTACCGTTCACCTTAGTTTAGTAAATGAGCCACTCATATTGGAAAGAAAAATATTCATTTATTTGACAAATTTCTGAAATATATTACAAGAAAATTAAAAACCAAAGAGGAAAATTGAAAACAAAAAAAAGAAGAAAATTTTCTGAGCTTTCTCTTTTTCTTCTGTACATTGCCTCATAGCTTCCCTTCCTCTTTTGCCTTCTGCTTGGCTCTTTTTTTAAAGGCTCCAGAAGCTTTTTTTTTTTAAATTTATTATTATTATTATTATTATTATTATTATATATATATATATATATGTTTTAACAACGGCTACCAGCCACCTTTGTTGATTTATTTTATTTTATTTTATTATTTTTTATTATTATAAATCAACGACATTTCTTTTGTCTCCCGTTTTCAGTTCCGATTCCTCTTTATTTCTATAATATACCTAAAATAACTGAATATAATAATTAAGATAAAAATTAACATAATGAAATATAATTTATATAAAATTGCATTTGAGGAGCACTAAAATAAAATATGAGTTATGATCATATTAATTAGCACTATAAGTGATAAAATGATAATTTAAATCTTTATTTAATATACACTTTCAAGTCACCCCCCAACCAGCTTATAGCTACTCCTTAGCAATTAAAGCGCTATATTAAATTGGGATTTACAAAATTCACATGTAAGTTAACAGTTGTTCATCTATCCTCTAAATTACCAAATAAATAAATTTTTCTAAATTTCTTTACTTTAACTTTCTGTCATTCACTCATTATTCAAGATATCACCAAAACTTCTTTTGTACTCAAGAAATTAACACAATACCTATGGGGCTTCATCAAAAGAAAACAACATTTTTGTTCCAAAAATTCATTAGAGATACTATCTTTATTAGGTAGTAGATTATTCACACAATTCACAAAATAACATTTTTAATCCATGTAGCGAGCTTTGTGCTAGTGACTCCCAAACCAATTAGTCTTAAGGCACTAGGTGTTGAAACATCCTTACGGACTTAAGTATTCGGATTTTTGATAAACAAGCAAACAATATATTTGCAATGTAGCGAGCTTTGGACCAAATTTCTTTTTGAAATATATAAGTTTTCAACTACCTTAGATATTATCTCCAATAAATCAAACGAAAAAAATATTGCAAAAATTTTAATTTACAACGCACTAGCATGTGTCATAGTATGTGTGTGAGAAGAATGATTTAATAATATCTGTTTAATGAATAAATGATAAAAACGACTTAATTACTGATAATCAAATAGAGAATTTACAAATTTGAGTAATTCAAAGAAAAGGGAACAACAACGACTTACTATGAATTTCAAAATCAAAATATAATATAAATTGAACTATTAGGATGGGTCTCAAAAGTAGTGACTCTTTACACAACCATCCTAGACAATAAAAAAAACTTATTGGTTTTGGTTTTTTTTTAAAAATAAACAAACACACATATTTACAATTTATGTCAACTATCCCAACCCCCAACCTATTCTAAACACCATCTTTAACATTACATAATTTAAAGATACGCATGCAAAAAGACGAAAAAGATAAAAAAAACCATAAATAATAAAAAAAGAAGTAAGAAAGATCATAGCTGAACTTGCTGAAGAAGCTTAAAAGAAGATGACAAAGAAAAAGAAAACATTAGAAATTTTTTTTTGAAAATATAACACTAAAACTAAGAAGATGCATTTATAGAGTCACTATACTCCATATTCGGCCATCTTCGACTCACATTTATCCAAAGTTAGTCTTTACAATAAAAATTAGAAAAAACATCAACAGGACTAAGATATTCCACAACTGTCAACTATTCGCTCCCCCCAACCTGAATGAGAAATTGTCCTCAATATTGGTAGTTGCAACAGTGCCTCACATTTTCCTTTGAGTTTACGTCCAGTAATGGCTTAAACGCCTTCTATGGGTCGAGGATAGGCTTCCACATATTCTGTTTAAGTCAGATTCTTAAGACTAAACTGTACAATTTCTTTTTGGAATTGTGTCCATAATCATTTAATTGCATGTTGTACATATCCGCTTTGATGTGTCTTAAGAGATCATAAGATATCATCTAACGATTCTTTACGCTGGCCGTTTTTAATGAATTTAATTTTATCTTCACGATTAACAGCAACTATTCCTAATGATTTACAATGTGTCCGATTGCAATCAAATCTAACACAGTTATGACATTGAGAACCAATTTGTTTAGCTCTTTTCTTTTTAGTGAATGTGTTTTTACCAAAACTAGACATATAAGAAATAAATGGATCAAAAAACTCACCTGTTAATCAGGCTTTTGCTTTAATTAACCAACAAATGTTAGAAGGAATGCCATTGATCATTAACAAATGCAATCATTCACAATGAGCTTTGTCAATTTTCCTGAGGGCATTTTGCGAGAGAGAAGGAAAATGCTTATACAATTTATGTTGTATTTCTTCCATGTTTGGTTTTGGGGTTTCAGTTATTATGAGAAACTGAAGATTCCGACTTAAGAAGTCTCAAACAAACATGCTTAAACAAAAATATTATAATGCTAGAAAAACGTGCGGTGCGTATCAATCGAGACATAAAAAGAAACAATCAAACAATCAAATGGAAAAATAATAGTAAAACAAAAAAATAAAAAAATTGAGTCACCCACTAAAGACTTAATCAAGTTTGGTGGGTGACTTTAATTGATTTCATTGTCTTTTTCATGTGGTTGGTATTCCAGAAATTATTTTAATCTCTAACCATTAACCTTGAATATGACATCGTTCTTTGGATTCTAAATTTCTACAGCCCTATATAGATATATATTTTGCACAAAAAATGGGCCATTCCACCTTGGCTTTAACTTCCCTGGAAACAAATGAAAACGAGAATTATAAAGCAATACTTTTTGACCAATTTCAAATGTTTTCCAAAATATTCTTTTATCATGAAAAGCATTGTTTCTTATTTTGCTAATTCTTGAATTTTCTTATGCGTCATTTTTTAATTCCTCAAGTTCATTCAATTGCAATTTACATACATTACCAGCATCATCAAGATTTGAATTAAAAGCTTTAATAGTGCAAACTGACTTATGCTCAGGGTTTGGTTCTTCTACTTCAGTCGTCTTTTCAAGTTGTCATGTGTGTTGTAATTGAACACTGTCATCCTTAAGTACCTATATAGAATCAAGTATAGAGCATATGTTATCAGTATTACATTCTAATTACTTACTTAATTCAAATGAATCAATAAAACAAGTTTCTATAGAGTTTGTAAGTTTCTCATCCTGAATGTGTTCCTCAATAATTGATTCAATGAGTTTAGTTTCTTCATTATCACTATCATCATCTTCTTTGTCATGAGGTCGTTTACACAAGTTGAACACATTGAGTTTTAATGTCATGTTTTCGAAAAATAAATTCATCACTCTATTGTTGTAATTAATCAAAGCACTAGCAATGGTTAAAAATGGTCGACCTAATATGAAAGGAATTTGCTTGTATTGATCAGCAATTGGCTCGATTTCCAAAATAATAAAATCCACAAGATGAATGAATTTATCAACTCGAACTAATAAATCTTCAATTATCCCTTTCGATACCTTAATTGACCCATCAGCAAGTAAAAGAGTGGTAGAGATTGGCTTTAACTCACCAAGATTGAGTTGTTGGTACTAAGGGTGGGCAAATTTCGGTTCGGTTCGGTTTTAGAAAAAACTGAACCGAACCGAACCGGATCGGTTTGATTAAGTTAAATATTTTTTAATATTTATTGTTTGCAATGAACCAAGCCGAACCGAACTGGTTCATATCGGTTCGGTTCAGTTAGGACCAGTTCGGGTTATTTCACTGTTAGCTGATACTCTCAATTAATTCAATTATACAAATCAAATATTTTTAATAATTACTAAAAAATTAAAATAGAAGTAATCAATTAAATTTTTGGACACATCCTGCATAAACTAAATACACAAAATAACAAAAACTAATAATCCTACATAATCCTAATCAAAGCTAACAATCATTGACTTTCTTAATAGCTTCCAATCTCCGCATTTGATGCATCTAGTAACGCAAGTATAGATTTCCTGAGCTCTACGTAAGAATAATTTAAATATGAATTAATTTAACAAATAAAGAATTAAACATGCATAAATTATAACTTTTAAATTAAAACACTTACCAGATTGAACTGTTTGATAAAGTTCTAAATCTTGAATGCATGAATGATCAATTTTAACATGAACTTCTTCATTGCTACTAAATGAAGACCGTAACCAATTTTGGGAACAAATCAAGGCTTGTACCACTTGAGGAGTTAATGAACTTCGAAATGGATCAAGAATACGTCCACCAGTGCTAAAAGCGGACTCCGAAGCTACCGTTGAAACAGGAATTGCAAGCACCTCCTTAGCAATAAGTGACAAAATTGGATATTTAGTGCAATTGTTCTTCCACCAACTTAGAATATCAAATTTGTCATTGCATGCATCCTCACTCTAGTCAGCTAAATACACTTCCACCTCACTTTTCCCCACAGTCTCTTTCTTTCTCTTTTTTCTTTTAAAACTTCTTTCGTATCATAGGTATTTCCCTGTGACTCATTTTCCCCCACATTCACATCCCCATCACATGACAAAACATTAAAAGAAGTCTTGGAATACAAGGTATGGTAAAAGTTATAAACTCTTACCAACTGATCTTTGATGCTTGCTACCATTGCTTCAACCTTGATGGCATTATACAAAGATTCAAAACAAAATGAGACATACTCCAACTTCTTTCGAGGATCAAGCACAACTATAATAATCAACAATTTGTTCATGTTGTCCACTGAACCCTAATATTTATCAAAGTTTTTCTTCATTTTTTTTGCCATTGTACTCAACATAGAATCTGCATCTTGGCACTTTGCTGTCAATAAAGATTGGATAGTGCTCACCTAAAAGAATACAAACAAAAAAATTAAAACTGCATTAATAATAATAAATATCATGCTAATTAAGAAATTAGCCACTTTAACAAATGAGTTTAAAATTTCAAAAATAATAATATAATAAAATAACAAACAAGTTACACTTACACGATGAAAATATAAGTTGGAAGTTACAGTTAAAGAGGCACTAAACTTTAAAGTGGCATCCTTAAAAATCTCTAAAAACTGAAGAAACACAGCTGTATTATCCCGATCTTCAGGTTTGGGTGGCCCTGAGTACTCACTTTCATCCACATCCCCTTTGAAATAGTTACGATAATGTTCATCATCTTCTTCCAACCGTTCAAATGCCTTCTGAAACTTAAATGCACTATCTAACATCAAATAGGTAGAGTTCCATTGAGTAACAACATCTAACACTACAAACCCTCTACTTTTAATCTTCTCATGTTTTAACACACTTTTTAAATCTATTCTCCCTCGCCGGAGATGATCTTACATACCTCACTGCATTCCGAATACTAGCAACAGAACCTTTCAACTCTGTTAATCCTTCACCAACAATCAAGTTTATAATATGTGAACAACATCTCAAATGTAGAAATTTACCACCCAACAATGTTCCATCCGCCTGCCAACTCTTTAACTTCCTCTTCACATACTTGATAGCCAAATCATTTGCAGCAGCATTATCTACAGTAATCGTAAGTACTCTATTTAGACCCTAATCATGCAAAACAGTCTCAATCTCTTTCCCAATTAAGTCCCCTCTATGACTTGTTATTTGACTGAAACTTAAGATTTTCCTTTGCAACTGCCAATCATAATCAATAAAATGAGCTGTCACAACCATGTAATTGATATTCTGTATAGAACTCCACGTGTCAGTGGTAAGACACACCCTCATCTTACTAGCAATGAAGATATTTTTCAATGCTATCTTCTCATTTAAATACAATTGATAAACATCTCGAACAAGTGTCCTTTGAGAAGGGGGCTCAAACTGCGGACAAGCAACATGACAAAAATAACGAAATCCTTTACCCTCAACAAAACTAAATGGCAACTCATCAAGCACAACCATTTTGGCACAAGCTTTCCTACATTCTTCTTTATCGAAAGAAACAAGCGCAGTACTAGAAGCACTAGTGTGAGAAGGTTTTCTACTTTGCTCTGATTCATCAACTTTAGTTGCCAAGTAATTATCACAAACCTTAAGATGATTATTCATATTAGGAGTCCCATTTTTTACTGAATGAAAAGCATAAGTTTTACCACAATAGTTACACGTAGCCCTCGGTTCTTCGTCACATCTAGTAAAATGAGCCCATGCATTCGACACTTTCTTTCTTGCCTTTTTTTTCTCTCAATTGAACTTCACTTTGCTTTGTACTTTGCTCTGCCATGATATCATACTCTGGATCCATTTTAGCCAAACTTGTTGTATGAAACAAGTCGACAAATATTAATTAGATGGGTGAAAAAAATATTTGTTTTATGACTAAATGGTGTTTCTAAACCTGTTGTATCAAATAAGCCAAAAGAATATTTGATTATAAGAGTTCTTAGCAATTAATTATTTGGTGGGTGCAAGTGCTGGTGAATATTTGATTATTCTAATCATTTTTTTCCCTCTTCTTCTTCTAAGAAAATGCAAAATTCTAAATTTAATAACAGATGAAAAATGCAAAAAGCAATGTTTGTACGGTATTAAACTATTTCTCCTTGAAAGGCATTCCAAGGTTCAGATCAAAACCAGCTTTAAACGAAGGTCCAATCCACCCCCCCCCCCCCCAAAATAACATACTGTTTTTTATTATATAAATGGTCCATTATTGTAGTGAAATAAATAAGAAGAACAGCCAAGTGTAATTATGAGCTAATTTGAGAAAGAATTTCTGCCTAGAATAATTCTGTTTCAACTGACTCAAATATTAACTATTGAAAACATTGAACTTTTTTAACAAAATCTTTTATGCTTTCTCAAAAACATTTATTAACAGTCAAGCTTGAGCATCTGATTTTCATATAGAAAATTCATATTATTGTGTTTTTTTTTTCTACCTTCCTAAATAAATTAATTGAAACTTAAAATAACATGTTATAAAGCACATACCACAAGCCAGAAAACACCTCATTCATATTATTGTGTTTTTTATTCCAACCTCCTCAAGTTTTTAAAGCAGTACTTGATCTCTTGAATGACTTAAAATTGTGCCTTGAAGTTTTTGATTATGAATGTCCTCAATTGCAGAAGCTTCTCTAGATAACACCTCATTCTTAAACGAGTTCTTTGTGTATGAATCCCTGACTCTTAACACCAACAATTTCTATAGATAAAGAAGGCTCTGAGAAGTCAAAACTATTAAAAAACAAAACAAGAGCCGAATGAAAATAAAAATCTCACATCATAAAAAAAACTCAGATTTGATAAAATCATAATTATGTCCATCATCAGCAACCTCATGAGTCACAACATGTTTCAGTGGCAAAATAAAAAAAGCCCAAATTCAAAAAATCTCAATTTAAAAATCCCATATCATAAAATCAAATAAAATCAAAACAAGAAACAATGGCAAAGAAAAAAGTGAAAGAAATAAACTGTGGAGAAATGATAGAGGACTGACCTTAAGTGCAGTTGATGGCCGACAAATAATGAATGGCGATTGCTGTTTATCTCAGATTTGATGGACGGAATCACGGAATGAAGTAGTGGGTTGTGAGAGTGAAATGTAGAGAGGAAAAAAATTGACGATGTAATGGGCGATTGTAATCAGTTTCGTTTTCGGTCTTGACTGATGCCAACCGAAATAAAACCGTTAAATTCGGTTTTCACACAACTGAAACGATAACCAATCCGAATTTGAAAAACCGAACCAAATGGATTTGGGTCGGTTCGGGTCATCTATTTTTTGCCCACTCCTAGTTGGTACACTAAATATCGAAGCAAATTGACACTAGCACCAAGATCAAGTAAAGTTTGTTCAATTTTATGGTCCCCAATAATGCAAGAAATAGTAGGACAACCAGGATCTTTATATTTCAAGGCATTATTAGTTGAAAGAATGGAACTTACCTGTTATGCTAGAAAGACTTTCTTCACAGATTGTTAAAAAATTGTGCATAAGATAATAAATAAAAAAATTACATATGTAATAAAAATAAATAAACTGAAAATTAAAATTGAAATTAAATAACTAAATAGGCTGTTAAACCAACCATATAAAATAATAAAAGAAAAAACATAAAATAAATGCGGAATAAAAATTACACAAGTTAATAGACAAGAACTAAATAAACTGAAAATAAAATAACTTAATAGGCGGTTAAACCGGCCATGTTAACAAATTAATTAACTAAAGATATAAACATAATAATAATAAATTAACAAAAATTAAATAACAATTCAGGTGGTTAACCGACCATATAAATAAAATAACATAAAATAAAATAAATGAGAAAAAGAAAAATTGAAAAGGAAAATAAAATAAATGCTAAATTAAAAGAAGAAAGAAAAAGGAATACTTACCTCAAGATGCGGTGTCTTTTTTTTTAAAAAAATTTTAAAAATTACTAGTCAATTAAATTCAAATTTAAAAGTCCAAGTCCATGTCCATTCGGTCCAAATTGAGTCCAAATAAGTTCAAGTTATAAGTCACAGTCCATAAATCCAAAATTCTACTCAGTTCAAGGTTTGATTTACAATATTTTCTAGGTCAAAATAAAGTATTTTCACAAGTTTTGTGGTATTTTTATAATTTCAGGAGAAAGAAGGGAGCTAACTGAAATTTTACAAAAAAAAAACATAATGACGAAAGTTTGAAATAAAACAAAAAGATAAAATAGAAATAAGACAAGAATATAATAAATAATAATGAAATCACACTAAATTTAGAAAACTCCCCAACAACGGCGCAAAAAATTTGACACGATTTAAAAGTGTTTGATTTACTCCCAATTATAAAAATATGTAGTTATAATATAACCCAATGAGTTCGAGGTTGAACCACAATGAATTTTAAAATCTGGTATTCAATTATTAAATAAAAATTAATTGTAGAGAAAGTGATTAATAGTCTAAAAAGTGCTAAAATTACCAAAACCACTCTTGGTATTCAAATTATGTAAAGAATTTTAAAAACAATACAAAGAATAAAAATTCCACTCTTATTGATTCATGAGCACAAAGGCTCAATTTATACAAGTATTTGAAACATAGAAAAGGAAATTATACATTTGGGAATAATGATTGATTAACAAAGATTGAGTCAATCAATGTTTATGTTGATTGACAAAAAATCTTTCTTAATTACCAATTAAGATGGAGACAATCAATCATTTGATTGATTATTTTGATTCCATCAGTATTGCTTGATTCATATCATCCTCCCTCAAGTTAGTGAAGGAAATTTTTTGAATTCCCAACTTGCATTCAGAAAAAAAAATGTAAATCATTAATTTTGATTTAGGGTCTCATCCAAGTATCATGCAACGATACAAGAAGCATTTCTTTGAAGCTTGTTTAGGAAATCTTGCAATTGTTCCCATACACACTTTTTTTTTGGACCTTGAAAAAACTTGAATAAATTCCTTTGATTAATGAATTCTTTTATTATAAAATTCATTGCAACTAGGGGTTCATCTGGATTTCCAGATAAAATAACCTTCTTTTCATTATTTTTTTGGTCTAGAGCATAGTTACTAACTTCAATTGGGCCAAGTAAATAACTAAGTACACCATCCAGAAGTGGTTGCATGTCCTTGTTCTTGAATGCATTGCCTATAAATACTGGGATAAATTTCTGTGCTACTATGGCTCTGTGAATTGCTTCCTCAAGATCACCAAATGATATAGGCTCGTCACTGAGAAACATATCACCAAGTTTTGGGGAATTTTAATCCCACCCAAGATCTTGCAAGCAAAAATATCAAACAAATAATAAACAAAAAATAGATGGAGAATAAAACTAATCACACAACACAAGAGTTTATGTGAAAAACTCCTATACTGAAGAAAAACCACAGCTGCCAAGGACGATGAGAGAAAAATTCACTATGTGAAAAATTGTTACAACCACTCTAGTAATTTTCTCACACCGAAAGCCCCAATAATACCCGCTCTCTCAATAGACCTGCTGTCTGTTTCTCTCACACTAGAAACTATCTACTTGTAGAGAACTGATTGCTGTGTTATTCTATACAAACAAGTGAACCCAACCTCCCTATATATAGTGATTATTTCTTGTAGGAGAAGTATTCTTTTTCTTATACTAATAGTATTCCTCCTTGAATAAGTCAAATTCTGAAGAGGAAATTACTTATTCCTTAAATAGAAATCCTATTAAATAAAAAAAATATCTTAGGAAATCCTTATTTAAAAAAGAGACATATTTCCTAACAATCTCCACCTTGGCGAGTTTTTCAATTAGGCGACAAAACATGATCCATCATGTATTCGTACAATTGTTTTGTCTCCATCTTCTTTACTCCACCACAACACACTCACATAGGGCTTATGACAATCACTTTACCATGGGTAAAATCTTGTCCTCTATCCAGCAGCCATAATTCTTTACACCAAGAATTATCATACTCTACCTTATCCAGAGTACACATATTCGACACATGTTGATCACCTAGCTAAAAATACCCACTTTCATGTTTGGCTTCCTTGAGAGTCCTTAGCTATCAACATAAAAGTTCCACCACACACCTTGCATAAATGTCAAACCATGCCTTGTGTACAAATCTTGTGGACCCGCTACCAGTAACACATCTTTTTCCATGCATGCCAAAAAGGATAAACTAGTCTCTCATGCAGAAAAGAGACACACCACTAGCTAACATTATCAGTATCTCCATCTACTGATTTAGAGCTATTTGCTGAACTTGCTCTATTCTGACTATCTTTGTTGAGGTGCCTTAATTATCTACAGACCTCCAAAGGTTTCCACCAATGGGAACAGGGTTTACATCGCACTTGCTTTCCTTGTGTAACCAGATTGAGTCAATATATCCTTAACTTGAACTTGCCATAAGCCAAGACTGATTCTTCCATCAAACTTTTCTATTTATACCTTCATAGGTTTTGAAAACCTCATTGCTCATATAATTGTTTTGCAAAACAACCTGTCTCTAATACAACTTGTTGGGGAATTTTAATCCCACCCAAGATCTTGCAAGCAAAAATATCAAACAAATAATAAACAAAAAATAGATGGAGAATAAAACCAATCACATAACATAAGAATTTACATGAAAATCTTTTATACGGAGAAAATCACGGCCACCAAGGACGACAAGAGAAAAATTCACTATATGAAAAATTATTACAATCACCTAGTAATTTTCTCACACCCAAAACTTCAATAATACCCAATCTCTCAATCGACCTGCCTTTTTTCTCACACTAGAAACTGTCTACTTATAGAGAACTAATTGCTTTGTTATTCTATGCAAAAAAGTGAACTCAACCTTGAATAGTGATTATTTCTTGTAGGAAGAAGTATTCTTTTTCTTATACTAATAGTATTCCTCCTTGAATAAGTCAAATCTTAAAGAGGAAATTACTTATTCCTTAAATAGAAATACTATTAAATAAAAAAATATCGTAAGAAATCCTTATTAAAAAAGGTGACATATTTCCTAACACCAAGTTTACATTGACTTCAGAAACAACCTCAATTAGTTCACACTTCTTTTCCGTAACTAAGGTCTCCATATCGGCTGGAACTTCTCTAATGACAACATTTTTCACCATTGGAACCATGAAAATGATAAGCTTTTAACTGCACCAAGTCCACAAAACCCTGAAACTGATCTTCCAATCCCATAGGAACTTGCACAGTAACACAGTGGTGCCGCAGCTTACACCTTGCCTGATCTAAAACTTTCCATGGATCAGCTCCCATTCTATCAAGTTTGTTAATGAAAGCCAGTCTTAACACCTCGTATAATCTTATTTTCGGATCAACTGTAATTGATTGACTTTGCACGCCACCAACACTACAAAACACAAGAATTGCACCATTAAGAACTCGCGAAACCCTTTCTACTTCAACCATGAAGTCCACGCGTCCAAGTGTGTCAATCATATATAATCTGGTGATTCTTCCAAGCATAGTAAGTGGCAGCTCTTTGAATTATTATATATTTCTCATGCTCTAAATCTATAGAATCCAATTTGGCACTGACACCGTCTCAGCCTTGAACCTCGTGAATCTTGTGAATCCATCCAGTGTAAAATAGAATTCACTTGGTTAGTGTGGTTTTTTCGAAATCGATATGTGCTGAGATTCTGATATTTCATAGCCGCTCCATTGATTTTTTCCACCATGGCTCCTTATCATCCTTCACACATGTAACGTTTCCACGCGCCGTAAATTGCCGTGACTGGAGGTGGAAGTTTCCTTGGAGAAGAGCGGCAAATGGAGATTGTGGTGAGGATTTGGATGGTGTCATTTTGGAAGAGGAGAAGAGAGTTTAGAGGAGGCGTGGTACTAGAGATCGTGGGAATATAAATTCCACTCTTATTGATCATGAGCACAAAGACTCAATTTATACAAGTTTTTGAAACATAGAAAAGGAAATTATACATTTGGGAATAATGATGGATTAGCAAAGATTGAGTCATTCAATGTTTATGTTGATTGACAAAAAATCTTTCTTAATCACCAACTAAGATTGAGACAATCAATTATTTGATTGATTATTTTGATTCCATCAATATTGGTTGATTCTTATCATTATGTTCATAATATTTTCTCATATTTTTATTTTGCATACCATTTACTACTTAATTATTATGCCATTTAATTTTAACTAACCATTTTTATGCATAAATATAGGAATAAAGTACATGATGTGCCATAGCTATATTGGAGTGTCAACATAATGTCAAAATACCATATATATCCAAGGAGATCTAGATCTACAAATTAATATGACATAAAAGTAACCGGTAAATAAAATACAAATAATAAACATGTAATAAAAAATAATCTTTAAACTCACTTTAGAGGATAATGAATTCCATAATTTGAATTCTAGAGTTTCACTTTTCACTTTAGCTTAGTAAATTAGCCACTCATATTAGAAAGAAAAATACCCATTTTATTTGACAAAATTCTAAAATATATTACAAGAAAATTGAAAACCAAAGAGAAAATTTGAAAATAAAGGAAGAAGAAATTTTTCAGAGCTGTCTCTTTTTCTTCTGCACACTAACTTACAGATTCCCTTCCTCTTCTGCTTTTTGCTCGCCTGTTTTTATAGAGGCTTTAGTAGCTTTCTTTTTTTTTTATTATTATTTTATTATTGATTATTATTCTAAATCAACTGCATTTCTTTTGTCTCCCGTTTTTAGCCCCGGTTCCTCTTTATTCCCAAAGTATACATACAATAACAAAACATAATAATGAAGAGAAAAATTAACATAATAAAATATAGTTACTTAAAATTATATTTGGGGAGCATTAAGATAAAATATGAGTTATGATTATATTAATTAACACTATAGGTGATAAAACGATAATTTAAACTCTTATAAAATATCACTTTCTAGTGTTAATCAATGACTTTATCTTATATGCTCTACAAACATAAGAAAATTATCACAAGGCCGGCATTATCAACGTAATCCCTCCAATAGTCAAGTTAGTCATCGAATTTTTTGAAATATGAATTTAGAAAGAAAAAATCTGGAGAGAGGAAGTTAGTATTTTCCCTCTTGAGTCAATTTTTTTAAGTGAGAATAGAGAGAATCTTTATAGGCGAAATTGATTTGACTTGAGTCCTAGTTGCTTTGATAAGTGTCATTGTTCTTATGACACCTAGCAATACTTGTATTTAGATCAAAGGAGGAAGAGGTTTAGTTTAGGTTATTTTTTCTAAGATCCTAGGATCATAGGAAACTTGGAGCCTAAGAGGTTTATCCCACCTTCGAACCTAAGAGGGTTATCTTAGGTGGTTTGTCTTAGGATAAGATCGTAGGAATCTTGAAACTTTTTAAGGTTTATCGTAGGATACTAGGATCCTAGGAATCTTAGAGCCTAGGAGATTTTATCCTAGGTGATTTGTCTTATGAACTGTGGAGGCCAGGAATCTTGGAACCTAAAATCCTAGGAGGGTTATTCTAGCTAGTTTTTGTCAATCTCGTCAAGGGCTTTTATAGAGACCATATTTATTTGGGCCTAGTTGAGCCCATTTTATTTTTGGTCTAACAAAAGTAAAAGTTAATTAATAATATATTCATTAGTAAATTCTTATTATTATTTTTTGTTTCATAAAATCATTAATTTTAAAAACTAACTAATATTATTTTTTATAAAAACATAATAATAAAACTAATATCGCTGGCGTTTTTGTTTTGTCGCTGATGGCAATGGAGAAAGTTGTCAAATGATGAAGAATTAGGTACTGTTGAGTCAAAATTTCACGATTTATAGAATGGTATTAAATTCTTTAGCAAAAGGTAAATGATGGCGGAGCAAATGGCACCCAAAATGGTGGTGGCAACTCAACATTATCGACTAACGATGATGTGGTGAGTTGCACTGTTGTCTTAGCCAAATGTGTTAGCATCTGATGAGTTTGATGGCAATGCATCTCACTTTACAGTCTTTGATCGGCAATGTTTTGTTGCCGCCACTGTTTTGCTGGTACTTCCGCCACCACCAATTACTTTTTACCAACAAAATTAGTTCGATTGCGTAGATCATAAAATTGTCCGTCACTAGCGACGACATTGCCTCCATCGGAGGAGTAATGCCAGCATGAGTTAATTTTTCATAAAATTAAAATGTTAATTATTTTTATTGGTAATCTATTTTTTAAAATACAATAGGTTTGATATTGTATGATGTGAGAAGAAATAGTCTAGGGTTTGGCATAACGACATGATTTTGTATTTTTACTTTAATTTTATAAGTTAGATTTTATTAACCTAAAAAAATCATCTCTTTATGCAATATGATCCATATCCATCCAATAGGATCCATATCCATTTAATATGATCCATATCTATTTAATATCTATTTTGTTTCTATACATTCTGTTTTTCATTAATTAGGAATTTGGGATGTCTCTATTACTTGCTCTTGTAATTTTAATAATTTTTTCCTTTGTAACTGGATTACCTGTAAGATGGTTCAAATTGATTTATGACTTCTCTAATTGTTGATTCGGTCTACTTTACATTAGAGGTAATTTAATTTATCGTTTGCTGTCTTTTTAATCATAACCTGAGTGGTGTGGTTCATTAAGAGTGTGTGTTTGATGAAATCTGCAATTTTTGCATATTTGGCATTAGATTTAATTTTTATCAATATAATGTGTTTTAGCTAGATTTTGGGAGGTGAAGCTAAGAAAACCAAAACCTATCTAATCACAATGAATTTTATTTTTTTGGTTTGAGATGTACCTCACTGGGTTGTGGAGTGTGGGCTGTTTTGTGCTTTTTAATGAAAGGAGAAGGATGAGAGATGGCTGACAGTGGAGAGAGGCTGAGATTTTAATAGGTGAGGTGCCTTAAACCTACAAAATAAAGAGATTGAGGTTAGAGGTGAAGCTAGCGGTGGACGGCGACCACACATTGATGCTTAAGTCAGCAACTTAAGCTTTTTGTGGAGTGGATTGCTTGCAAGCTCTTTCAAAATATAGAGAAGAAAAGATTGAAGAAGAGGAGCTCAGCCATATATGTAATATGTGTGTGAATATTGGTGAATGAGTGAGAGAAAGAACTTGGCTGCCCTTATATAGTACTGTTGGGGTACCCCGTCACGTGGCATATTTTCCAATGATGATTTTGTTGTCATTTCCTAGACATTCCTTGTCCTTTTATGATGCGGATTAGGAATCCTAATCAATCCTAATCGTATTTAAATTAATATTCCTTATTGTTTAAAGTTTATTATTATTTTTCTTTCTAGTTTAGGAATTTATTTTCTTTCTAGTTTAGGAATTGTTTTCCTTTTTCTTCATAGTTTAGGAAAATTATGATTAGTATAAATAGACCTCTCTTGTAGCCTTTGAAGGAGACTTGAATTCAATAATATTTTCAGATTTCAAAGCTCTGTGTGAGTTTTTAAGCTTAGTTAATTCTCAGCATTCTGCGAAATCAACGAGTCTTAACCCTCTAGGTTCACGGTATTCTTTGGAATCAACATGAATTTAGTTCGTTTCTTTATTCCGGTATTCTCTAGAGTCAACTGAATATAAGAATATAAAACTTCTGCTGGATTAGTTTGGTATCAGAGCTAAAAGCCTGGTTCTTAACTGTTATCAACACCTTACATTTTATTTCTCTATTTTTTTTACCTAAACCCATTTAGTTTAAACCAAAAAACCAAAAAAAAAATTCAAAAATTCCAAAAATAATATAAAACACTGAACCAGAACCCGAACCACCGCAACTACCACCACTTGCAATGGTGCCGCCACTTTTGCCAAGGCATACTCTGTCGATCAGACCTCCGTCAGGGACAGAAGGAACTGGCCATCAAACCCCAAGCAAATACCACCGCCGATCGGCCACATATCGTTGGAAATTAGCCATCACAGCCGCGATCTTCGTCGCCGCGATCACCGATTTCCACCTTGATTTGGCTGTCACCACCACCACCAATCAACTCCACTCCACCAGCACAACCTATCTAACCCCTCACCACCCCCGATTGACACATCGATCGCCGGAATTAAAACCCAACAAGCCACCATTATCTCCAAATTCCGGCCAAACCACTACCTTAAGGCAAGCTGCCACCACCATCATACTTACCACCCTCAAATCTTCTAGATCCACCCATCCTAGTCTAATTTCCGACCACCATCACCGGAAACCTAAACTTTTCTTTAATTATGATTTTACCTAAAATGTTTACCCAATTTTCAGTTTAGCCCCCAGTCCTTTATAAACCAAATTAATAAATATGGCTACAAGAAAAGCATGTAATGCTCCTCATACAGCTCCCTACGACTAAGATGACGTTCCTAAAGATGAAGCTATCGCTAGCATGGCAGCCAGAATTGATATGTTAACTGCACAAATGGCAGAGTTATTCGCTGAACGTCATCGTACACCAGAACGCGAAGACAAATCAAGTGAAACCTTTGTTAACCCATTCTCCGGACGTCGACATAAAACTGAGTTGACATAGAAGGTGGGAATCTAGGTTGAGAATTGACATTCTTGAATTCTAAGGAAGTGGCCAGCCAGAGGAATTATTGGATTATATCAATGCCATTGAGGAAGTTTTTGAATACAAAGAAGTTCCTAAGAACAAACTAGTCTCGCTTGCTGTAACTCAATTTCGTGGAAGGGCAGCAGCTTGGTGGCAACAAACAAAACTCACAAGGATGAGGCAAGGCAAAAAGAAGATTGACTCTTCGGAAAAGTTGAAGAAGCACTTGCATGGAGCACTCTTACCTCACAATTATGCTAAATTGTTGTACCAACAGTTACAGAATTTGAGGCAAGGTAATCGATCAGTAGATAATTACACCATAGAATTTTATTGGTTGGTAGCGCGCAATGACTTAATAGAGATAGAAGAACAACAGGTTTCCCGCTATATTGAAGGCTTACAATCACAGTTTTAAGACCAGTTGAATTTACTTGATCTATACTCTATTTTTGAAGCACACCAACAGGCTTTGCAATTAGAGAAGCAATTTAATCGGCGTACTAGTGACTCAAACTTTCGTGGTTCTCGAAGTGTTGTTCATAATAATCCAATTCAAACTTCCCAATTTCATAATTTCACTCCTCCAAATCCTCCAAACAAAACTAGTAAATCTAGTGAAAGTGGCCCAAGCAGCAAGACCCAATCTTCGAGCTCAAAAATTACGCTGCTTTAATTGCAGGAAAAGTGGACACCAAGCGACAGAGTGTAAAAAGGAAGGACAGTATGGTAAAGGCTTATTCGTAAACACTGAGGAAGTGAAAAGTACCAAGAGGAAGAAATTGAAGAGTTCGTTAAGGAGCCAACTTTTAATACTAGTGGCAGTACACAATGCATCGAAGAACATGGTGATATTGGGCCAGTGTCGATAGTAAATCGAGCATTTTTCACTCCTAAAGGACAAGATAAAGACAAATGGTTACGTCAAAATATTTTTCAGACTACTTGCATGATTGGAGGAAAAGTATGTCGTGTGGTCATAAACTTGGGTAGTTGTGAGAATGTTATTTTAGAGGAAGCTGTAACGAAATTAAATTTAAAGACGGAACCTCATCAAACTCCATACAAGCTCACATGGTTGAAGAAAGGCAATCAAGTAACAGTATCTAAACGTTGCTTAGTTTCTTTATCTATTGGATCAATTTATAAAGACCAAGTTTGGTGTGACGTTGTGGCAATGGATGCTTGTCATCTATTACTGGGCAGACCTTGGCAGTATGATCGAAACCAAGTACATGATAGGAAAAGAAATACCTACAGCTTTATGTTTAACAACACCAAGATTGTTCTTTTACCTAACAAGGAGCGTACTCTTAAACAAGAATTGTGTAATTATTTGTTAGGTAAAAAGCAGTTTATAGATGTTGTAATAAAGACAAAGAGGGTCTATGTTTTATTAGGAAAAGAGAGCCATAGTAATTCGAAGGTACCGGAAGCTGTGACGCCTATATTAGAGAAATTTCAAGATTTGTTTCCTAATGAGCTACCACAAAGCTTACCATTTCTCAGGGATATACAACACCAAATTAATTTGGTACTGGGTTTTACATTACCAAATCGACCTCATTATCGTATGAGTCCTACAAAACATAAGGAATTGAGGCGTCAAGTGGAAGAGTTACTTGGAAAGGGATTTATTCGTGAAAGTCTGTGTCCCTGCATTATTGACTCCAAAGAAAGATGGTTCTTAGAGAATGTGTGTGGATAGTCGAGCTATCAATAAAATTACAGTCTGATATCGTTTTCCAATCCCTCGATTGGACGACTTATTAGATCACCTATCTGGAGCAATGATTTTTACCAAGCTTGATTTGAAGAGTGGCTACCATCAGATTCGGATTCGGCCTGGAGATGAATGGAAAATAGCCTTTAAAACTCACGAAGGGCATATGGGTCGTGACAAAACCCTGACTCTCATAGCCTACACTTATTTTTGGCCTACTATAAGGCGTGATGTTTATCATTATGTCGAGACTTGTCACATTTGTCAGGTTTCTAAGGTAATGCAGGATTTTATATACTGCAGCCAATTCCAATACAACCTTGTGTTGACATTAGCATGGACTTTGTCTTAGGATTACCCCGCACTCAAAGGGGTATGGATTCAATATTTTTCGTTGTGGATCGGTTCTCGAAAATGGCTCACTTTATTGCATGCAAGAAGACTACAAACGCTTTGACTGTTGCTCGTCTATTCTTCAAAGAAGTTTATAGATTGCATGGTTTGCCGAGGTCTATCGTATCTAACTGAGATACACAATTTCTTAGCCATTTTTGGAGTACATTATGAAAGTTAACTAACACTCGCTTGAATTTTGGAAGTGCTTATCACCCACAGATAGATGATCAAATTGAAGTTGTCAACCACTCTTTGGGAAACCATCTACGTAGTCTAGTTGGCGATAACCTTAAGACATGGGATCAAAAGTTGTACCAAGTAATTTGCTTGTAATCGTTCTGATAAGCATAGTACCGGTTCAAGCCCTTTTCAGGTTAATTATGGATATAATCCACGAGCTCCCATCGACTTAGCCCCAGTTCTAGATTTAGTTCGCAAAAACAACAAAGCAGAAGACTTTATTGAGCAACTTCAGAAAATTCATACAACTACACAAGAGTCTTTGAAGAAAACTATCGAAGGTTATAAGATTGATACAGACAAAAGACGTCGAGCTTTAGAGTTTTAGGTGGGAGATCTTGTTTAGTCTGTCCTAACCAAAGACAGGTTCTCAGTTGAAGAGTACAACAAGCTTTCTGCTAGGAAAATTGGACCTCTGGAGATTATAGAGAAGATAAATCCTAATGCCTATAGACTGAAGCTTCCTAGTCATATCCGCTCCGCAGATGTATTCAATGTCAAGTATCTTATTCCTTTCAGAAGTGATCATGATGAAGATGCTGTTACTGACAATCTGAATTCGAGGGCGAATTCTCTCCAACCTGGGGGAATGATGCAGATTAGGAATCCTAATCAATCATAATCCTATTTAAATTAATATTCCTTATTGTTTAAAGTTTATTATTATTTTCCTTTCTAGTTTCGGAATTTGTTTTCTTTCCAGTTTAGGAATTATTTTTCCTTTTCTTCATAGTTTAGGATAATTATGATTAGTATAAATAGACCTCTCTTGTAGCCTTTGAGGGAGACTTGAATTCAATAATATTTTCAAATTTCAAAGCTTTGTGTAAGTTTTTGAGTTTAGTTAATTCTCGGCATTCTACGAAATCAACGAGTCTTAGCCCCCTAGGTTCACGGTATTCTTTGGAATCAACGTGAATTTAGTTCTTATCTTTATTCCGATGGTATTCTTTAGAATCAATGGAATATAAGAACATAAAACTTTCGCTGCATTATTTTGTCTCCTTTTTACTTTTTAGGCTGTTGGAATCACACATGGGGAACATTGAAGCCGTCTTTAGCAAATTTTGTCATTTTGTACACGTGGGGTATGCTGCAGAGCTGTATAGAATATTCCTGCAGAAGTTGTCTGGACAGCTGTAAGTGTGGCAGCCAAGGATAGTTGTTTGTCTCTTCTTTATTGACAAGATATTTCTTATATTATTTTACCAAATCAAATATTATTTTATGGCGATAGTGATAACTCACATGAAGGATATTTTGGAGATTGTTTGACCATCTCGATTTTTGTATAGCGTACCTCTTAACTTTTTTGGTGTATCTAGGGTACCCTGTATTCCCCTAGGGTATAGGTACCCTAGGTACCCTTAATAGCCAAGGTCACATGTAGATCGGGTACCTCGGGGTATCCTAAGTACCCTTGATGATCAAAGTACCCCAGGCACCTCAAATATCCTAGGTTCCCATTTTAAGTGAAAAACTTCCAAGTGGACATATGGTGATTTATTATTGCTTTTTCTATTTCTTCCCTAAACAACATCCTTATAGTTTCTTTTTGGTGAAAATAATTGAGGCAAAAGAAACTTTTAGAGAAATCATGAGCAACATGTGATGATAATTTAGCCTGTTTACCCATTAGGCTGAACAAAAGAGACACCCTATAACTCCCTTGGTAGGCTGACAATCAATTTTTCTAATTCAAGAGTTACAACCCCCTTTTCTTTTTTTTTTAAATTAAAAAATTTAAACTGAGAAGGAAAATGGAGATATTATTGTATTTCTTTCCCTCTTTCATTGAAACTTGCCCCTTGATTTTCTAATAACCTTTTCCAGCACCTTTCCATTGACTCTTTCTCTAACATTAACCACCTGACATGCAACTGTCTTTTGTACCGTAAATTTAAAAAAAGAGCACCTTTTTCATTTCTGACATCCTATGTGATTTAAGCTCACCTCTTTTTGTTTGGGTTCCACTGAAACCAAACATTCACCTTAAAGCTTCTCTTTTCTCTTTTATATTCCTTTCTTCTCTTTCATTTTGTAATCCTAACAAAAAGTCTTTCTTTGGTTATGTTATATTTCCAAGTCTCTTAGGTTCCAACTGCTTCTCTTATACTCTTTTTCTTTCTCTTTCATTTTACAATCCCTAAAAATTTTTAAAGCCTTAGCCGTTTCTTTTCATTTTTTCATTGGTTTCTCCCAAGTCAAAAGAAACCCAAGATAACTTTTTGGCTCCCAGCGGGTTTCTGTCGTGCCCAATGTGTGGTGGCTTCCTTTTTCTTTCTTTCTTTCTTTCTTCTCTTTTTCCTTTTTACTCTTTTCTTTCTATAGCCAACGGTTTCGGCTCTCCTTCACCAATTTTCGGCATGTCTTGACAGATCTTGCTTGGTTTTAAGTAGATCTTGGCAATTTTTAAGGAGATTCAGTAACTTCCAGTGAGACCGAGTGGTTCCATCTAGATTTAGTGACTCCCGACGAGATTTGTTGGCTCCCGACGGTGTTTGGCAATTTTTTAATGCACCTGGTGGAATTTTCGACGTCATTCGGTCATTTCTAGTATTGTTTGGTCATTTTTCGGTGTTGTCTGGTAACTCCAGCGATATTTTGGTGAGGTTTGAGCGGTTTTCATCTTTATTTTTTCATTTCACCGGCGATAAGAGGCAGTTCTATGGCAGTTTGTGACGGTTCTTGGTGATTTGTTGTGAAACTCGACGTTTAGTGGCGGAACTTGGTGATTTTGTAGCTAGTTTATGCAATTTACAGCGGATTTAGGTATTTGTGGTGGATTTGATTATTTTTTCTAGTGGCATTTTGGTGTTCTGTGATTCTCGTTTGTAATTTTTTTTTGGTGATTTTCGTTTGGTGTTTGGCACTTTTCAGTGGTGCTTGGTATTTTCCGATGGTGCTTGGTGTTTCCAGTAGGATTTTTAGTGATTTTTTGTGGTGTTTGATATTGTATGATTTCTGTTTGCTGCTTGGTGTTCTTTTTTGTTTTGTCATTTTCTAGTGGCAATTCTTTTTCGGTGGTGTTAGTATTCTTCCTTTTGTCATTTTAGAGAAACAAAACCCCCTAAAAATACCATTTTTCCTCTTGGCAATAGACGATCGTAGGGTTCCTCTTGGTGTTTGGTGATTTTCATTTGGCATTTGGCAATTATTGGGTGAAGTTTGGTTTATTTTCAGTGGTGTTTCAAGGTGATTCTCGTCCCTCGTTTTGGCTCTCTCTCTCTCTCTCTCTCTTTTTTAACTAACTCTATTTTTGGAATTATTTTTTGTGACTGCAGCCTTGATCTTTACTGATTTGGCCTTTGGTGGGTCTAAGGTATATATTCGCCTTATTCTTTTTCTTTTTCTTTGGCACATGCACGGTTGTGTTAATTCTACAAATTCTAAAAAAACTTTTCGCTTTTCATATTTTTAGCCTTGGGTTGTGCTTGGTTGGTTGGTGTATGTTTCTTTAATTAGTTGGATTGGTGTTGGTACTGGTGGGGTGGGTTTGTGTTGGTTGGATGTAGGATGTGGTGGTGTTTGATTCAGGAAGATGGGTAGGAAATCTCTTGGGGGAAAGGGGTGTGGGCATTCGGTGCCCGATAAGGATAGTCCCCCTACTGATCCTGTTTCCCATATTTCCATTAGTGGGGATGAAGAACTCCCCTCTAGTTCCCTCACTGTAGTAACCGTGCTTCTGGATCTTCCTCCATGGCACATGCCGGTCGTAATAGCCCATATTTATCCCACTATTTTTCTACCCACCAATCTCGGGGAAGGTCTCAAACTCAGCCCTCTAGTGTTGGAGTCCACCATAATAGTTTAGTCAATGAGTCCCATGCTGTTACTCCTAAGTCCAGTAAATCGTACTCTTTAAGGGCTAGGCGGGCTACCTCTGACGACTTTGCAAAAATTAGTGTTATGTATCAAATTCCCTCTTCTGTCTACCTTAAGGTACCCTGCGAGGGCGAGCGATCGGAGTGGCCTGTAAGTAGTGGGGTAGCCCTTCACATTGACCTTTTTTATCTAGGGCTTCGCCTATCCCTCAGCCCTTCTTTGTGAGGATGTTCAGCCATTTATATATAGCTCCAAGACAATTGTCCCTTCTCGGATGGAGGATCCTTTTAGGTCTTCAAGTGTTATGGTCACAAATTTTGAGGCAGGATGTCTCTATTAGGGATCAGATGGGGTTGTACCAACTGAAGAAACCCAAAGGTCTAGCTGTTGGATATTTCTCAACTTGGAGTACCCACAGTAACTTGGTGGATGTGGACCCCACCTTAAAAAAGGGTTATAAAAAGGGGTGGTTTATGGCGGACGCCGAGTGGTGAAAGGATACTAGCAATGGTGATGGATCGGTGTGGATCAAGAACTCTTTTAATGAAGACAGTACGTGTTTCCCTCTTATCTCATTATTCCCTCTTAGCTATCTATAATTTATTTTCCTCACGTTTAATTTTTGGTAATTCTGCAGATGTCTTGTGGACCAAGGGATCATGCCCGGTGTAAGAAATTGGGAAGGAAGTGGAGGTTTTTGTAGAGAGAATTCGGGCTTCTCAGGTGGATTGTGATGTTTTGCTGGAAGGGAGATTGGAAAGAGCAAGATTGATAGAGAGAAGCTTTCCTTCCACATATGGTCATAACCTATGTACAGCTTGAAGGAGTTGCGGGGTACCCTATCGTTAGTCCACATGTTTGGGGTACCCCACCATCTCCATGTTTTGATTTCCAGTCTTCTATGTCCTTCTCCTTTTATCTTGCTTGTGATGCTTCTCCCTTGCCTGGCTAATCTTTGTTTGTTATGGTGTGTAGCTATGGTAACCTTTGGCGATGACTTCGATGCCTTCTTCTAAGAGATGACAGGTGGCTTATTAAGTCCTTAGGACGTTGCTGCTCCATCTAAGGCGGCTAAACATCTATGGGTTCCCAAAGTCAAGAGCAAAATGCAAGGTAGCTTTCTTGGCAGTTCAAGAGGTACCTCACGTACCCGTAAAAGAAAGTTCGAGGACCTGTTTGAGGGTGATTTGGACCTGCTGGCCAATGAGAAAGTCTCCCATCTGGCTCGCTATATGTATCATTAGTCGAGAACATCACCCTTGAGATTGTAGTAGAAGTAGACAGATTAGGGTTGAGAGAGCAGTATGGCAGAGCATTTAAGGATTCTCAGGATGTAAGCATTTCTTGGGTACCTCAGGTACACCATTTCATTTATCATTGCCCCATTCATGGATTAACTTATTTATCCATTTCACTATTTACAGGCGACTTTCCTCCTGAGTCATATCTTCAAGATTTTGAGGCCGTTGCTAGGCCTCAGGGGGAAAGTGAGAGGCTGAGGAGCGAGCTGCGGGATCACAAGTTTCGAGAGGATAGGCTATCTCGGGAGGTAAAAGTCACAAAATGAACGTCTTGATAACTTAACCGGAGAGCGAGCATAGGTGAATAACTAGTTCGATGAGTTGACAGCCAAGTATGATGGTGTGCTCTCGCAGTAGAGGAAGATGGCCAATGACACCTTCACCCATATTATGACTGAATTTTGGAGTGTAGATCCAAACTTAGAGGTATCTCGTGTAGAGAAGTAGGTCAACAAGGTGACTATTCTGAAGGCGATCGAAGAAGGCAAGACAGTGCCAGCATCCACTTCTGGCAATCCACATAGATCCCCTGGGTTACCAGACATACCCCAGCAAAGGCTTCCCTCAGATGCTTCAGCTTTGAAAGCTTATATTTTGGGTACCTTCAAATTCATTACGGGCCCTCTTGCTTTCAAAGATGGTGAAGATGATATCCTACTGACTATATAATTTTTTAACTTGTTGATTTTTCTTGCTTATTTAGGTCTCCCGAAAGATTGTAGTTGAAACTTTTCTTCTTTGTCTTTTTTATTTTTAGGCACCTTCGTGCTATCGGGGTGCCTGAATTATCTGGATGTTGTACTGACTTATTTTGTATCATGTGATTCCATTTATTTTGAATTTTTGCTGCTTTGCATAAATTGGCGATTTGATATATTTCTCGGGTACCCTTTCATGTACTCAAGGGTGCCCCATTTCTCTGCCTTGAGAAACCCAGCTTTATTAGTTGTATGGCAATCTTCTTAGATATATCTACTGCATATCTTAATAGAATTTGTGGCGCATCTTGAAAAATAATCATTAATGGTGGCAATAAGAACACATAATCGATGTAATGGTAAATAACAACGGAGACAACTCGCCTACCCCTTCTCTTTTAGGCACCCATCTCGGCCTATTTACTTTGACTTGCTCATTCCCTATTTTCTTAAGAGAATAGAGGTGGGGGCAGATGCGTACTTTAACAGGAATCATGTTGTAGGGGTACAATTGTATACCCCGCCCTTAGGCCTTCTCTAACCCTCCATCTCTTTAATGGCTGCAATTTTCATAATTGCTTTATTTTATGACTTTGACCAAGGGTAGGTCATTGTGATTGGGATAAGTGAGCTTAATGTTTAGGTACTTGTGCATGGGTTTGGGTGGGCAGAGTAAGCCACTGTCCCTAATCTCATAAAATATTTGGTCATGAGACCGATTCAAAGGGTGGTAAAAGTCATATCGGTGTTGCTATGGTAGCTCTCTCTAATCCAGGTGGGGTGGCTACTCAATTGAGGGTAGACAGGTTAACCCACTTGTTCTCTACCCTCTGCCCTCTTCCGCTGAGCTAATGTTGGGGTAGGCTGCGAAGTCAGGGTACCCTAGGTTCCTTTTGTTGTGTCATATTAGGTTTCTTAGGTTTCTCCTTGATCTTTAAGAGCTCCACTTTGTCGTCTTGTCTTTTGATGTGGCATTTCTTATCCATTTCTATCTGATACAAAGCTCGAGAGTGGGCTTCCCCATATAAAAGAGGGCGACGCTTTAGAAATGAGCGCCATAGCTTCCCCAACCTCATGTTTTTTTCAAAGTGGGTCAACGTTTGTTGGTGACCAAACGTGCCGGTCCACAATACTTCTTGGTGGAAGCAAGTCGAATACTCGGCCAAGGTCTCAGACTCCCTTTGATTAATGAAGGCACGCTTGGAAATCGCTTGATCTTGAGATGAGGCTTAGGAAAATCATGCATAAACTCAGTGAGTAGCTGGTATAGGGGGGATACACTGCCTGCCTTCAATGATCTGAACCAAGCCTTAGCAGGGCTGATGAGTGTATGGGGAAACGTACGAGACATGGTATTGTCGGTGATGCCCTTAATAAGCATCTTATCACGGTATAGCTCAGCGTGTTCTATTAGATCAGAAGTACCCGAATATAGGAGTATCTAAGGCATTCCGAAAGTGTTTGGGAGAACGGCTATCTAGATGTCCATGGTGAATGGCAAGTTGTATCCCACTCAAGTCGGAGCATTGGCGACATTTTGCCTATCAGAGAGGAGCTTGACTTGAGCTTCCAAGTGTTCCATTTTTTTTACGTACTCGTGGGATACCCTAGGCGCCCCTGAGGATACCGCTGCCAGTTGAGAAGCTCTTTTGGCGCTCAGCTTGTCTCGAAGATCCTCACGGACTCTTTTGTTATGCCTTGTGCTTGATTACTACAGGAGTAGCTTGAGGCTGTGCAGTGTTCGAGCGGTGTAGGTGTTGGTTGGTGCTTAGATCGGGTACCCGACTGCTCATTCCGCAGTCTACTTCCCTCAGATACCTCAGGATGTAGGATGATTTGCTTCTCGAGTCTTTTTGGAGGAGTGTCTTGAGCGGTGGAAGGATGCTCCGATTCGGGGACTCGAGAACCCATAGCCCGAAGAATCTCATGGGCAAGTTCTTTAAAGGGCCGTCATGAGGCGGGTTCCTCTTCTAGGCGAATACCGATAGATTGTTTGGTGGACTTGCCCTTGTTGAGATGGGCTGCCCTCGTTGTGGGATCACTGGTGTCTTCACTATTATCATCTCTCACCTTCTCATAATTGCCCATGGTAGTATCAGAGGGTACGTCAGGTGCCATTACTCACAAACATACTCAACAACTAAGCTTAGCTACTGCTGTAGAAGCTTTTTTATGCGTTCCCCACCCAGACGATGCCAATTGTTTTAGGTAGATTTTCAGAGATGAAGCTAAAAAAATCGAAACCTATCTAATCATAATGAATTTTATTTTTTAGGTTTGAGAGGTACCTCACTGGGTTATGGAGTATAGGCTGTTTTGAGCTTTTTAATGGAAGGAGAAAGATAAGAGATGGCTGACAATGGAGAGAGGCTGAGATTTTATTGGGTGAGCTTGGAAAGGTGCCTTCAACCTAAAAAATAAAGAGATTAAGGTTAGAGGTGGAGCCGGCGGTGGCCGGCAACCATACTTCGATGCTCAAGCTAGCAACTTAAACTTTTTGTAGAGTGGAGAAGAAACTTAAACTTTGAAAATATGGAGAAGAAAAAGGTTGAAGAAGAGGACCTCAGCCTTATGTCTAATAAGTGTGTGAATATTGGTGAATGTGTGAAAGAAAGAACCTGGCTGACCTCATATAGTACTGCTGGGGTACCCCACCACGTGGCATATTTTCCAATGATGATTTTGCTGTTAATTCCATGACATTCCTTGTCCTTTTGTCTCTATTTTACTTTTTGGGCTATTAGAATCACACATGAGGGACAGTGAAGCTGTCATTAGCAAATTTTGTCATTTTGTACACGCGGAGTACGCTGCAGAGCTGTACAGAATATTCCTGTAGAGATTGTTTGGACAGTTGTAAGTGTAACAGCCAAGAACAATTGTTTGTCCCCTCTTTGTTAATAAGATATTTCTTATTTGATTTTGCCAAATCAAATATTATTTTTTGGTGATAGTGACAACTCAAGGAGAATATTTTTTGGAGATTGTTTGACCATCTTGCTTTTTTTATGGTGTACCTCTTAATTCCGTTAGTGTATCTGGGGTATCCTATGTACTCTTAATAGTAAAAGTTACATGGAATAGATCGGGTATCCTTAGGGTATCCTAGGTACCCTTGATGATCAAAGTCACTTGGGATAGGTCGTATACCCTAGGTAACCCAAATATCCTAGGTTCCCTATTTAAGTGAAAAACTTCCTAGTACGTGGCGCTCTATTATTTCTTTTTCTATTTCTTCCCCAAACATAATGAAAATGTGATCTTGATCTAGACCTATGAGTTTCTTTGTAGCTACGTGAAACTGAATTATTTCTAATTTATTGATTGCTATCCCATTTTAGGAGTAATTGATTTATTTAAGTAATTGGTTCAATCTAGTCTCCTTGTCAAACGTTAGAGTGTCTATACATACTAAAATTTGTTAACAATCAATTATGGTTGAAGATTTCAGATTTATAGTAAAATCTGCTTGGCATTCGTTCTGGTAGTGCTTTGTAGACATCTGATATATGCTTTAGTTTATTGTTATCTTCATCTCAAGCCACATTAGCTTTGGTGTTACACTTTTCAAGCTGCAAAAGGTACACATTATACAAAAGGAATACATTCTTTTTATGCCTTCTTCTCGAAAAGAAATGATGTTTGATGGATGTTCAGAACATTTTATCAGTGGTCGTCATGGATGTTCAGAACATTCTATAATATATTACATCAATCCGATTATTAAATTTTGAAATAAAATTTGTGAAGTGTAACATGTTTGATGATAATGAGACAGAAATCAACATGTAGATGTAAGTTCTGATTATGCACATGTTTACTATTTCCCAATTTTTCTTATATTGCGATGGCACAACACTCGGAGACTGACTTGAACATTGAAGTACCAAGATGCTCGCAGAGGACCATCAGAAAGCTTCAAAGATTAAGAAGAGTTTGAGTCACCAGTCTGTTCAAGCAGCAATCACTTCTGCTCAGTCAAGGCTGAAGCTTTAGAAAAATGTTCCCAGCAATGGACTTATACTGCTTACCGGAGCAGGTGTAACCGAAGATGGAGATAAGAAGTTTGTTTACGATCTTGTGCCTTTTAAACCATAAATTCTTTTCTTTACATCTGTGACAGTTTATGTTCCGTATAGAAAGCTATCAATTGTCCCCTTGAATGTGATGACAAGTAGGATATATATTATATCATTACAGAAGGAAATGGAACTCTCATTGGGAAATTATGTGGCAGCAGTCTCGAGATAGTTCATAAATTTACAGTTGATCTCCCAAACAAGCACAGAAGAGCTGATCAATCAGCCCTCAGAATTTCTCGTCACGAGCTGCAGAGCTTGCCACGAAGTATTTTATAAATTCCTGCAACCAGCCATCCAGCCAGCCAAATGTTGGTGGGCTAATACTCAGCTGCATCTGCTGAATTTAGAATAGAACTAAGTGGTTACAATCAGGCCATAGAGCTTTCATCTGATGTTATAGCCAATGTAAATTTTTTGAAAGAAAAGCGAGTGATTTGCAATTTTTTTATGGGCACTAGAAATGAGAGCCATTCACACTCTTATTGTCTGGGAAGATTTGGATATACATTGGTATGAATTGAAACATGGTGTGAGAAATGACATTGTCATAAAGCAATTAATAAAAAGCAAGAAGTTGGCCCCAGCAATTTTGAGGATTCAGCTACGGCTTCTGAGCTATTTGTTGATCATTACAAACTGCTTGGCTGCTGCTCACTGGAAATAGTCACCAACAAATCACAAGAGGGGTCTCAATTGTGCAGGGGATTTGGTGTCGTTCTCTCTTTTACATTGATCTGTGTCATTCTCATGTTTCATATGTTAGTTTGTATCTGGGCTGACGTTGACAAAATAGTAAAAAAAAAGAAATGAAATTACTGTTTACAACCTAATCCAATTATGTATTATGATAAATACAATACAATAATATAATCTCATATAATTCTATCCAATTCAATTGAGTCGAGCGAAAAGTTTTAATTATTTTTATTTTTCAAGTATTTTCAAAGGTGTATTTCACTGACACCACGCGCTCTTTCCACGCGTGTATGTACTTCCACTTCTTTCCCCGTCATTTTCCCGCTATTTTTCTCAAAGAATGATGGGCGATTAATAAAATTTTCCAGCAGATTTTCTCCGATATTTCTTAGGCGGCTTTGAAACTCCATGAACTCCAGAGAGCTAACTCTGGTTTCAACAGCCACCGTCTTTGGTGCTTTAGCATCTGCAATTGCTTTTCGTTTCTTCTTCTCCTCTAACCCTAAAAAGCTCGTCTCTCGAATCGATTCATCCCAATCCCAAAACGGCGTCGTAGCTTCCAAAGTAGTTTCTTCTAGGAGCCCTTTTGATCCCTCAAAACGCAAAGGGTTAGTAAATTTACGAATTTTTTTTTTTTAAAGTATTGAGTTTACTTATTTGCTAAAATGTTTTTTTTTTTTTAAATCTGATTTGATTTAAGAGCAGATACTTGTCATGGGATGATTATTTTATGGCAATTGCTTTTTTATCAGCTGAAAGGTCCAAAGACCCTAACAGGCAGGTCATATTTTCACTACTTCACTGTTAATGTGGATTCTTGGTTTTACACATTAATATTTCAATTTGGGAATTTATAATTTTTATTTTTTAAGTGTTGATTTTGGAACTGATGTGGGCTTTTGACTGCGTTGTAGGTTGGAGCATGCTTGGTGAGTCAAGATGGTATAATTCTTGGTGAGTCATTTGCCTGCAAAAATTGCATTTTAATTCTTGGCATCAATAGTAAATTATCCATTTCTTGTTGGATGGCAAGTCAACATTTTATTTCTAGTGAAATGGGGAATAGACCGGTCAATAATGGATTATATACCTATGTCATATTATTTTGTGAGTTCTCATGTTTGGGGCTAGGCGTTATTTGAGGGGATTGGTGGTTTCTGCAAAAATAAAACACTTTATAATAAAATCGAGTAGCAATCATCGATACCCTTGGCTGTGAAGCTGCTTTTTTCTATCTATTATGTACCTTGGAAGGATTTTACAGCAACTTTTGCATTGAACCTGTATGCGTGTGCTGTGAGTTTAACTTATCTTTAGTTGATTAATAATGGAAGTTGTATTTGCAATCCCTGCAAGTTATAAACTTCAAATAATCCCAATGTATTGATCGCCTCTGACTCTGGGGCCAGTTTTCCCTCTGCAATATTTAGGTTCTAATGATAATCAAATCGTAGTCCCATTTATTATGGTGTGTGCCTCAGTTTATTTTCTTTTGGTTAGGCATTGGCTATAATGGGTTTCCAAGGGGTTGTTCAGATGACAAGCTTCCATGGGCAAAGGTTGGTATTTCGTGGTAAATGAGTTCCAGGTATACTTTAGGAATTAAAATACTTTTCTTCAGTTAGAATTGCTAACTGTGAAATTGACCCTTCTGTTTTAGAAATCCAAAACGGGGGATCCTTTGGAGACAAAATATCCGTAAGTGCTCTGCTCTCATCTCTCCACTTCTGATTTTCCATCTTCTACTCCTTATTACAATAATGCAATGATCTCTCTTTAGTTCGTTTATAAAATCCTCTTCCCTGCTCTCTCCTACCAACAAAGGTTTGTGACCTCATCTATAAATTTTCTATAGTAAGCAGTTTTTCATTATACACCAATATGGATTCTATAACTTTTCCCGTGTTTTTCATTGTCCATGATTATATGATCTAGCTATTCCTCTGTATAGTTGCTTACATATTCAATCATATGCTGTAGTTATGTTTGTCATGCTGAAGTTAATGCCATACTAAACACGAACCATGCATCTGCTGCTGGACAGGTTCGTTGTAGTCATTCCTTGTCAATTTTATTTTATTTTATTTTTTTTAACTATCGTGTCTAGTATTTTGAATTTCCTTTGTAAGAACGCAACTATTTTGGTTGATTTTTTCCCCTTTTTTATGGTCTTACCACTTTAACTACATCTTTGCAGAGGCTTTATGTTACCATGTTCCCTTGCAATGAATGTGCCAAGATAATTATTCAGGTTTGTTGTCCATTCTCTTCTTTGTCACGATTTCAAAGATTAACGGTCTGCAGTTCTTAGAAGCAAAATTGTTCAGAACTGACCCTTTGCATACTATTCCTTGTTCACACTTCGGTACTGTATGGATTTAGTTATACTTCTGTCTTGCAGTCAGGTGTCTCTGACGTCATTTATTTTGTGGAGAAGAGGCTAAATAATTCAGACATTGCATACATTGCTTCACACAAACTCCTAGCAATGGCTGGTGTTAAAGTAAGGCTTGCTTATTTTTCTGAATAGATCTATCAAAAATTTGATATTTGCTTTTCTTGGAAAACTTATCTTCCAGCTTCTTGACACTTGAGTCTAGTCAGCTTGGTCTGGTTTTAAAGAAGCGGCTGTTCAGTTCATAATCAGAGTTAATGATTTGTTGGTCTTATCATCAATCTGAAGTAACATGCTACATGTGGCATTATGTGGTGAAATCTGGACTGTCATGGATCATGAACGTATATGCTTGAATTGTGTTAATTTCACTAACTTGTCCTACCTGAGTCATTTTGCCCACATCAACTTAATTAATGTGATTTTTCCAACTTGGTATTAACTGTAAATTTACACTTATTCTAGGTCAGGAAGCATCAACCACAGATGAAACAAGTTTTAATTAAGTTCGAGGAGCAGTAGATCATCAACCACAGATGAAACAAGTTTTAATTAAGTTCGAGGAGCAGTAGATTCTAACTTGATATCTGTTCTCACTTCATGACTGGAATTTATGAAGGTTGTCGCTCGTTATAACATATACCGTATCTGTTGCTCATGCATCTGTAACTGTGAGTACACTTCAAACCTGGAAATTGTAAAATGCACCCAACTATTCAATTGTGCACTTCGTTATTGTGTTATTTTCTTTTAAGAGCTGATCATTTAAAAGTGACTACTTGGAGACACTGCTTCACACAAACCTGGAAGCGACTATTCAATGTTTATCACTGCTTCCAGTGTTATCATACCATACTTGTAGCTGGTAACAAAATTGATCCATGCGACACGCTAGATAAAATCTCAGGATTTCGGGGAGCGATTTCTTCCAGTTCATTAATTCAACGTAAATTGGAATGAATAATTTGATTGTTGTACAATTTTCTAGCATAAATAAAGGAAATTTAAGTAATGATAAAAAAACCCGAAAGATGGTGTCAGTTTCTATGCTCTCGGAAGCACAAAATTTGGGGTTGGCCACTCCCCATTTGCACTAGTAATTGGTGAAACCTAAATGACGTTAGAACATTGAAACACAATTAGATTGCATGCCCTCGATTAGAATGAATCGAAACCGCAAAATCCTTTAAATGGGCTAGAAGCCTAGAATACAATGTCAACCGGCATTAAGGGCTTCAAGTTGCTTTCGGAGAAGATCTAGGTCATCAACTGAGGTATCCGTTGGTTCAGGAGCTGGAGACTTTTTAAAATCATCAGCATTTGGTAGCTCGTGAGTAAGACCTTCCGGAAGAGCATCTGAACAAAAAAGGACAGATTAAGAAAGGTGGACAGCTGATAAATTAACAGACTCTTTGAGGTTGCTAAGCAAACAAAAGAAATAAACTGAAACTCGAATTTTGACATAAAACACTTATCTGCAATTCAGTGAAAATACTGAACTGGAAGCATAAAATTGTACTGGAACATAAAGCCGGCTTAAGGTCACAGGCATTTGCTTCTACTATTCAATTATTTCTATGAATTAATTTTAAATGTCTAAAAGTTCTTCTGACCAGGCTCAGGAGTCAGACTCTTGGATATTTTAAGCAACTAGAAATCCACACAAGCAACATTAGTGCTGGATTCTTCAACCTAACTAGAAAACCATTATTGAGTTTCGGCTAGCAGTGATTAACAGGTTTGACAAATACTCAATGGTGTAAGGCAATGGGTAAATGCCAGTGAATTTTACCATACTGAATCATATTTTGAATTTTTTCCATAGAAAGCACCATTTTTAATTGATACATACTAATAAAAAATTAAAAAATAAAAAAATAAAGGGGAAAGAGAAAGACCTAATATTACATGTTAGCAAAAGTGACCAAGAAAGATTCTGCCAAGCACCTTCTACATTCGAATTTGTGATATTAAGAAAGACCATGGAGTGTCCTTTAAGTGAAAATTACAAGGCTATTTACAATTCAGAAGCAACTAGGCAAACCTAAACCATGAAGGCATCCACATTTGTAATCATTTAGAGGATAAAAAATATAGCTTACCTGCACTTGTGGCTTCTACACTATCCGGATCGCTATCATCTACAACACTGAAAAAACATAGACATCAGTCAACTTGGTGAACTAGATGATACAACTTTGTGACAAAAATCGCAGTTTCATCCCAAAAAAAATAAAAAAATGTTTGTAGTTGACAATTCAATCCTATTGAAAAAGTCATGCATCCCTCTTTTACATATTATATGAGCTCCAGATATATCAGCAAAGAAAAGATATGTTAATTTCCAACTTCCGTAAGTTGGAAAGTTAATATTGAAATAAAGCTATGCCTTATGTTCCATTCATTATCAGCATGGAGAGAACATTCTGTAGCTGATGATGCTTCAGCCTCCAACTTGGCTTTAGCTGCAGCATCCCTTGCTGGCTTTGCCAGAATATATTCTTTCTGCAATGTAAATTACATTTCTACTGTTAGATATGCAGAAAGCAAATGACCTGAATACGTAGATTTATAAGATCAACCCCTGGTAAATCAATGCTTCATTTGCTTATGATACCTGTCGTTCCAGACATGCAGAATTTGAACATTGGGGATTTGGCTTCATTGCCATTGTTGGGAAAAAATCTTTAAGAGAATTGTATCCCTGTCAGCAACAAATAAAGCTAAAATGTTCAAAACTAAGGATAATTAATATATAGTTACTATTTTCTGGACCACATATAACATACATGACCATTAAACCCAATTAGATCCATGTCAAGTTATCAACTGCAAGATGTATTGGGAAAAGCTTCTGGTACAGATGCATAGAGAAAGATAAATTAATGTAGGACTTACCAAGTAAGGGGAAACTTGACCAAATTTTAGCAAATATTTAAGTGTATTTTGAACTAGTAGCCCAGCAACAACTCCCTGAAAAATTCAACACAAGCCATCAGATGATAACTGATAAGGACATAGCATGTTAGTAACATTACTAATTTGAGCCAAATGTAATGCTGGAAAAACAATCATACTAAATCAACATTATTACGGATACTTTCAATAGTAAAAAATCAAACAATTAGAATAGTAACACAAACAACCTGTTCATTTAACTCGACAAGATGAAATTGTCAGGTTGCTTAAAATAAGCCACCCACCACAGTCACAACAGTGTAAAGTCCTATGCAGAAGAAAGTAAAAATTACCATGGTAGTAGGTAAAGATGCAGCACACACTCCCTCACGCTTGAGTGTTCGTTCATCGACTCCAGAAGCTACAACCTGTAAAAGAGTAAAATCCATGTTTATATTTCACATTCCTGATTATAGAAGATGTCCATTTTACAGGCTTGGAACTCATATGATTTAGGTGCAACAATCACAGAATATGTACAGGCATTGCAAATTTCTCAACCAAAAAAAGATTTATTGATAGTAAATCAAAATTTCCTCCACAATCTCCTAAACTCAGTTCAATGAAAAAAAATAAAAAATAAGTACCAAGGGAGGTGCACAAGCAAAACAAGCAGTTTCTCCAGGAATTAGCAGCTGTATATGCCCTGAAACAGCATCCTCAGATACACCTGCCCATAATTCTTTTTGGGTAAGTAAACTGTTCAAATTCATTAACACATGTCAAACGGGTACAAACCAAGTACAAATTAAGCATACAAGAAAATCCACCTTTGACAAAGAAAACATAAATGCAAAAGAACATTAAACTCCAAATGAGTAGAATGAGAAGGAAACAAAATTTAACTACCCACATGCAGACACATGCACAGAAAGTGACCTTACAATAAAAATTTATATAAAATTTAAATAACTATGCCAAATGTTATAATTGCCCGTATCATAAGTTCAGTTCAAAGAGCTTCAGTGGAGGGCATCACTTCAAAATTATTTTCTTGTTCTCTTAAAGTGCATGCAGCTGAAATGGATAAATACAAATAGTTTTAAATGACTCTGGACATGCAGAAAAAGAATTAAATCTCAAAACAATTAGTTTCAATCTATATGGTTATCAACAAGTCTAGCTATAATGCATCAGCTTAACTGATACTAATAGACCTCCAGATACTCAAGTACCTGAAGCTAAATTCAGTGAATGAATATACTATGCACTCCACATGTATTAACATCATGCAGTTAAATCAAGCACTATAATCCAGCAATTTTAATAGTGTATGTTCAAAGAATCTATATACAAATAATTTGAGAAGAAAATATCAACGGCCTTTCTTTTCAAAACATCATGTTTGCCCATCAACAAAACTTTCAGATAGTTAACACGTGTGCACAAACACACACTGACATACAAGATGCAGTGACTTCACCAGCAATAAAATAAAAGAAAAAAGATGCAAGAACTACTTTGCTTACCAGATTCCATCCACGTTTGATTCAACTCATTGCAAGCCTGCACATCTTTAATAGTATCATATATAAAATCTGTTACAAAAACTAAGACCATCTAAAATTCTAAAGATAATCAAACACCAAGCATCCTTACCTGGTTTACAGCCATTCTTGCTTCATAGTTATCTACGCAGCTTAGAACCAGATCCACTCCGCTACCTTCTTTACTAGGGCGAAATGATTTGTTCCTTAAACTTGACATAAAGGTTTCAAACCCTTGCACAGTCGTAATGTTTAGGGTGAAGCTCTAAAAACAAAACGAACCAGTCAGCATAAGTGTAAGTGTATAACTAGATTATAACATTGAACAATCTTTTTACACAGGAAAAGATTTCAGATAAGCTTTCAAGGACCAAAACAAGTGTGTTAATATAAAACATTTTTCCTAGTTCACTCTCCTATTTACACACACTTAATCTATATTTAGGGGTACATTTATATGCCCTTCTCTCCCAACCTAAAAGCTTCTGTCTCAATGTGTTACAGGAAATAGTCCAAACATTTATTTCTCATAAACACCAAGGAATTACGGAAACCATGTGACCATCAAGAAGGCAAACACTCATTAATCCCTCAAAATTATAGAGGACTAAAACTCTAGAAAATTATCAACTTCCAAGACTGTTGAAACAGCAAAAAATAAAATTACTGACACAAAATTACCTCAAGAACAACATCAGGATTTATGTCTGCAAGGGTCTGAACAGCTGCATCAGTCTTTGTCATACCAACCTAGAAATGTAATCAAATTTAAAGAGTTTACCCCAAGATTGTCATTATAAGTAAAAATAAATAATTTCTGGTCTGCACAATGACAATACTGACAATAGCTTTAAATACAGAGCATATAAGAATATTAAACAAATATGTGAATCAACACCTGCTCTGGACGGAAAAATAGCCTATTCATATTGGCTAACTCCACTTTGTCGTAATCATACAACAAAAGACGACCTATGCCACACCTTGTGAGCATTTCAGCTGCAACACTCCCAACACCACCAACCCCCTATAATTTCATGAAGATTACCACTGTAAGTACATCAGAAATCAGCAGACAAGACATTACGAAGTACAGCTTACCATAGAACAGGAAACTAAAACAAATGCAAATGCAAGAAAATATATATGATTTACATGATATCATAAATTGAAGGGAAAAAATGATCTAAGAAGAAGAAGAGATAAATACAGACAACTATGGCAACTGAGAACTCCCGTATTCTCTCATAGTTCTCCACAATACCCATTCTTTGAAGTGCCATAAGCCGACTATAGGGATTGCTATCCACAACTTCGGAACTCATATCCTGCCACCAACATCACTCTACACATCTCAGAATATAAACTCATTCCCACTATCATACAAACAGTCAACAAACAACAAGACAGGGATTTAAGAGACAAAACCTTGACTTTTGAACGCCGAACAGTAGCGGAATTTGCCATCTTTGTGAGATTTTCAACACGCAATTCCAGCTGCAAAACACATAAAAATCATATTAATCACTGTAAGCAGCCCTTCGTATAACTTAAAAGAAGAAAAAAAAGAAAAACCAAATTTGCTTATAAATATTATTAATTATTTGTTTATTCCTAAAACTACAATATTCAACTTCGATTTTTACATTAAAATTGACAGCAAACTACACGAACGGAAGATAAACGGAATAATCAGATGATGAATAAATAATGATCGTGAATCAAATTAAGCACATAATTGTGCATTACACTGTAAAAAAAATAAAAAGTAAAGAACGGTAGATCCAAATTGATATATTGAAATTACCTTATTGATTGAAGCGTGAAGAGAAGAAGAGTCAGGTAACGATCGCTTCAGAGATTCGAGATCGTCGATCATATCTTTCAATTCAGCCTCCATTTTTCTTTTCACTGTATACGTTTCTCTCTCCGTCTCTCCGCCGCAGAAGGATTCACTTTTGTTTTGGAAGCAACGGAAATGCTTTCGGCTTCGGAAGTAGAAGAAAGCTACTACCACAGTGCCACCTGCTGTCGGCTTCTATAATTTGGGCTTTTTATTTCTGTTTTTTAAGCCCAAAAGAATTTGAGACCCAACGTCAACTCAAAACCAATATGACTTATAACTTTTTTAATTAAAATTGTATTTTGGTCCGGTAAATATTTTAATCTTATTTCATAATATTTTTCATTTCTTTCCCACAACTTTGAAAACTAGAGGTTCTTTGATACGGAGTTTTACTTCTGTTCTTGCTGTTCTTGATTCAATTCTTGATTAGGGTTAGTTTGTTTGAATATGGATTGAATGATTTGGCGTATTTTTATCTATATTGTATAATTTGATTAAAAGCATAACAAGAGTAATTATATTTTTAATGTAGCATTGATGGTACACGTTACATAATCTCATTCTTAAAATGATTATATGATTTGGACATAAAATAAATTTTGTTAACTTTGAAACAAAATCGTAACGTTTTTGTTTCTAAAACCTAAAAGGAAAAGCATTTAGGGTTAATTTTAGTTTACCCATTATAATTTGACTATTTCCAAGATATCCCCTAAACTATTATAAACTCCCACTTACCCCCAATTACGGTCTTTGTATTCTAGTCGAAATGTGTCGGATTTGGACTCGTTTGCCTTGTTTCAACAGTATTTTTTCCTTATAATAATGTAATAATTTGTCTCACAGTAATTTACTGACTCTTTACGAACGAAACAAGGAAATCAAGTTAAATATTTTATAAAACTTGAGCAAGAGGAATAAGGAAAAAAAAAATTAAAAAAAGCAACAGTAATAACAATATGTCAAATCTATTCGTCAGAGAAACGATCGACATCTTCTATGAGTAATTATATATGCACAGGTATTCACAAAAAAATACTCGGAGCATATTTTTAATCTTGCATTGAAAGTACACGCTTACATCATTCTTAAAGCGATTAGATGATTTGCAAATAAAAAAAAACTGTTAATTTTCAAACAAAACCTAACATTTTATTTTTGCATTGAACCAAACTTTCATATGTTGAAATCAGTTGGTATTGTTCACAATCAAGTTGTGGCTAATCGTGCTATCAATGCTATCCTAGAAGCGGCCTTCATTAATTTTGAGCTTCGAGAAGTCCGTTTGACTCTACAACATTTGGATGCTCGAAGGGAGATAATCTCAAATTTATTTGGTCTAAGTTGAATATATTGACTACACTCTTGATGATCTTCGGTGTGTTCACTACACTTGATTGCTTTGATTTATTCGACCTCCCTAGTTATCTAGTTATTATCTAGTTTAAGATGTTATTTCAATTTCAATTCATGTTATGTTATCCACCTTTCTTATGGGGAGAGTTCATTTTCCTAATTGAACCTTGGACATGAGCGTTTATTTATTAAAGGAGATTTTGATCTTGAACTATCGGTGACTAATAATTTTTGTTTTCACTAGTTCTTTATTCTTTTTATAACTTATGTGTAGGTTATTGTTCGTGGTTTATCTTACTTCTACACACATCGATTGAAGATAAGAAAATGAGTTAGTTTGTGTTTTGACTGCAAGGATGCCAAAGGGAAAGCTTTAAGAGTTTTTGTTATTCACGTCAGTGTGTCAATAATATTGTAATTTATTTATTCCTTGCATTAGGCATTTGTCTAGTTTTGGGTATTTATTAGATTAGATTATCTAGAATATTAAAGAATATTTTTTGAGACATAAACAAGCAAATTAGCGTGTACATGAGGATTACAAATCTAAGAGTTCTAAATATTATTACATTGGTAAGTATATCAAGTATTTAAAAACTATTGGACTCTGGAAGTATATTCTAGTACGCCTCTACTAGAATTTGGGTGAAATATTTCAGACATTAAATGCTAAAGAAGATATATCGCATTTTATATTAAGAGAACAATAAGAAAATCTATTTTGGCTGCACATGATGCTTCATCACAAACATGTGGAATCTAAATCAATTAATTTTCATAGCTTAAGAATATTGTTGTCTTTACGACTGCTTTATTCTGTCTCAGATAAAATATTAGAGATGGCGACAACATTATGATTTGCCGAGAAATTTTGTTTTTATTTTGTTATCAATTCTTTTTTACAATAATAACAATCACATGTTCATGACATATAGGGTTTAATAAATGTTTAGTAAGGATATCATTTTCGCCCAAACTCAAAAAAATTAAAATGACATATTTTCTTTTGTATGCACTCCATTTTTTAGAACTATAAAGTAATCTAGAATGATTTATAAATATCAATAACTTTCTATACCATTCTTATAGAGGAATTTCACTGTGCTTAGTTCCGTAATTTAATGCTTTGCTACAGTAAAATAATAGTAATAATAAATTGATATGTGTGTATAAAAAAGAATTTTTTGTTTGCCAATTCATCAGTAGACATGTGGAGTGCTGCCATTAAGCACGAATTTGTGTTGAGAATGGCGAGAGAAAGCTGCCGTTTCGCTCTCGCCTCTCCCTCAGCATAATATAATAATAATAAATAATAAAAAAGAGCGTTAAGCCATTTGCACATCGGCTCCCACTGACTTTTGTTCAATTGTTTCAAGAACTATCTCGTGAGGGCGAATCTCATCAAGGAGCTGTTCGTCAAACCTCTTCAAGCAAGGGTGAAGGTCACTTGGAGATGAGCTGACCATTTACTCTCCCACAAGCACATTATCAAAGACCCTTTAGTCAAGCACCATCTCAACAAAAATCCCCTTGTCCATGACCATCACGACAAAGACCCACTCATCTAGGACCATCTTGACAAAGATCCCCTCTTCGAAGACCATTTCGACAAGGACCCTTCTGTCAAGGAGCTGTTCGTCGAACCTCTTCAAGCAAGGGTGAAGTTAGCTTGGAGATGATCTGGTGGTTTGCTTCCATCAACTCTAATATCCAAATTAAACACACACATACACTCTCTCTGCCTCTCTCCCTCCCTGTACTGCAAAGGCCGACCTCTCTCGCTCCTCTCACTATTTTCAAATCTAGATCAGGCTCTTCTTCTAGGAGTACTAAGCAGTAGCTGGGAGGATGATGATGAGGAAGTCTTCTACACAACAAACCAGTAGCCGTTTGTTTAGGGGAACTGAGGAAATTTTTGGAGAAGAACACTTAGAGAGTGATTTTGAGTTTATGCATTCATGTTAAAAAATAAAAAATAAATAAACAAATAAGCTATGCATTCTGAGATGGTCTTAAATGTTGAGAGGAAACAAAAATTAGATTTTCTCAAATTTTTAAGATTATTCTCATAACACTCTCTTTATTGATGTGGATGTTCAGCTTTTAATTTTTTAACATTAAAATTCGTGCCATTTTCAAAAGGAGAGCCAAGTTATAAATTCTGAGATGCGAGAGCAAGAGAAACAACACCTATGAACATCGTTTCTATCGCCGTTCTCTCAGCATTTTCGTGTTCAATTGCATTTTCCATAATTAAGTGCCAGGGTGAGCTTACCCTCACACAAACATCTAACATAATTCAAGAAAAATTTGAAAGGAAGAAATGGCCTAAACAAAAGTTCTCTCAGGCACACTTTTCCTCGCCCTAGTGCTATGCATGTGTAAGTTTTTTTGTTTAGATTAATTCTTTTATGCTCCCTTTTTATGAAGCACATTGTTCTACGTCCAAACTAGTTCAACAGAGATTTAGATATGATTCATTCAGTCCGCCATTAAAAATAAACTTGTTGACAATGCTTAAGTATTTTACAATTCTGTTGACTCTTAACGAATCACTAATGCATGTATTGTGGGTGTTATTCTGATTGCAATAAAGTGAGCGCATCTAGATACTGCGGAAACTATCCTAACCTTGGAAAGTGTGTCTCAGGCATGAATGCTAGACCTAACACCGGTAAATGATTGAAATTTTGTAGCACCAAATGTAAGGGAGCCAAATGCCAATTGCTCGGCCATCGTCACCAATGTCATTGTCTGTGTTGATGCTCACGTATAGCGCTTGCAGGTATATTATAAATAAAGTGTATAAGGTAACGAGAATAAAAATTTTCCAGATAATGAAACAGGATTGAGAATTTTCCTCAATCATTGTATTGCGAAAGTAATCAGTGCCATGTTGCGATAACCAAATATTCAATACATAGATGTTTTGTCAACAAGTAAGCGAATAATAACTCTACAATGTGATTTGAAATGCCCCAATGTGCACTTTGAAATTTGACACCAATAGTTAATAATAACATAAAAGAGAATAGTTATCAACAAGACACTAATAACAATTATATTAATCATGTTCGCTAGAGAAACGATCGAAAAGAACTTCATAAGTAATTGCACATGCAAAGGCATTCACAAAAAATACTTGAAGCATGCTTTTAGCCTAGCATTGAAAGTACATTGTGACGGCATTATTAAATCGATTAGATGATCTAGAAATAAAATAAATTTTATTAATTTTCAAACTAAACCTATCATTTTATTTTTTGATTATCCATTTTCTAATTAACCTCATGGTATAAGCATGAGTATTTTCTTTGAAATTAAAAATAAAAATAAGATCACGACTTTGAAATTGTCTTAATCGTTGTAGCTAGTTCGACTCTCAACTAGCATGCATAAGGAGTAATTTGGTGGGTTAATTGGACGACGAGCCGGCTATTCGTTTATAGCTTCCCTCGTCAGATTCAAAATTCAGTGAAAAATACCTCGTTTCGAATCTTTTGTTATTCAGTAATAAAAATCATATATATATATTTTTAATAATTTAAATGTTTAGGAACTGAATTACAATCTATAGTCAATCTACAGATATTAAGGTCATATTATGTTCATTATATTCCAGTGAAAATGTCAAACTTTGACTATTCTGTCTCATTTCATCATTATTTTTTTCTTATAAAGTTATAATGGTGTAATAATTTGTCTCGGAGTAAATTGTCGACTTTTCGCAAAGCGATTACGTTAAACGTTTTAGAAAATTTGAGCAAGAGAAATATGAAAAAAAAAAGCATCTGTAATTTGAATAACAATTCAAGATGATGTGAGAATATAGGATATTATCAAAAGCAAGACTAGGAGAACACTTCAAATCCACGTTGCTATTATGATTAAAGATCAAGCTAAGATGCAGATGTTCCCTAGCTGCTTGATCACACTGGTCTAGTAGTTTATCTAATATTACAAACATGTGGAAGCTAAATCACTTTTTATTGCCTAAAAATACTGTTTTTCTAGATTGGCTTTCTATTTTAGATAAATTATTAGAAACCGCCACTACTAGAAAAATGACATTTACTGACATCAAATGCACCATTTCGCGCTTTTAACAAGTTGGTATCAGAGGTTATTGACACTAGTGTGTCAGTAAATTAAACATCAACGATCACTGACACTAAAGTATCAACGATTAAAAAAAGTATATTAAGACTCGCTTTAGTTCCAACTAGAACCTGAGACTTCAAAACATTAAAAGCTTAACATTTGAAGCACAGACCACGAAACCCCATTGCATATAGTTACAAATAATATTTTAAAGATTTAAAAAAAAACGTAATAACAAAAGCAAAACATAACCTAAAGCATATCGCCATCACACCCAAAATCTAACTCTCAGTCGCTTTCTCTTTCGTTTCCCTCTCTTTCTCTTTTGTTTCCCTCCATCCTTCTCTTTTGTTTTTCTTCTATTCTCTGTTTCATTTTTCCATTTTTCCCCAAATTGAAAAACGAATCAAAACCCTAATTGCTTGTTACAAGACGTGCTTCTTCTCCAACTAAACCTCTAGTGTCTCTACTGGCCAAGCAACCAAAAACCATTAACAAGGGTGAAGTGGTACCATCACTTACGCAATCCCGTTCTTCGTAACAAGCAAAGTTCAGAGAATGAACTGTAGCTGGTAATGGCTTAATATTTTATTTTTTTTGTCAATTTAGTTAATGGGTTTGTTTTATTTTAGCTTATGATTAATACTGTTTTTAATTTTAATTGTATGGGTTTTTTTTTAATTTTTCAGTGGAAGTGTATTGTTATCTAGTGACCGGTGTTTTTGCCATAGTTGAGGTAAGTTTAAAAGCTTTGATCTAATTTACTGTCATTGATCTGATTTAAAATTAAGAAAGTACATTTTTTTTTAGTTTCTGAAATAAACCGTCAGGTCTTTAATGGTATTGTTTGTCGAGGATTAAAGTGTTGATATACAAATATATGATATTTTGTGTGTGTTGGGGAGTGCTTTCTATGAAAAATTTGCTTCATTGTATCCACTTTCTGAAACAGCAGATATATGTAGCTTCTTCAATAGCTCTTGACTTCATATCTGTTTGGAAAATTAACGACAAAATGTTTTACTCCGTACATGTGATTACAAACACTTTCCTTCAAACTATACAACATAGAAAGAACATTTTACTAGTTAAAAGTGCTTTCAGCACAATCTTGCATCTTGGCTTTTCTTATTTTGGTTTGAATTTGATTGTATTGTTGTTGGTAATTAGGTGAGGAACAAGGTATTGGAATCTAGAGGAGCTGTAATTTCTCTAATGTTACGTGGAATGGAGATAGTATGGAATTTGGGACTGTATTGGTCTAATTTGATGTATGATTGCTTGGTTGGGAGAGACAAAGAGGTTGTTTCTGATCGTGCTCGCCAACTTCAGAATCTCTTGTGTAATTTGGGCCCTTCCTTTATCAAAGCTGGGCAGGTTTGTCTTTACCTTTCAGAATTTTCATTTTTGACTACAGATATGCGTTGAAATGTTTGAGCCATTACAAGGGGATAAATATGAGTATTAGTTAGGACATTCCTTCTGGTCCTTGGTTTTACGTATTGAACGAGTGATCTGCTTGCGCTGCAGGTGCTTGCGAATAGGTCTGATATTGTAAGAGAAGATTATATGAATGAACTCTGTATTCTTCAGGATGATGCTCCCCCTTTTCCAAATCAGGTAAAACATACTATGACAATGGATAATAGCCATCTATGAGCATCTTTTAAGCAATTTTCGATTATAATGGGACAGAATATTTTCACCTAGCGAGTGACTGGTTTGATAGCCATTTTCCAAATCAGGTAAAACATACTATGACAATGGATAATAGCCATCTATGAGCATCTTTTATGCAATTTTTTATTACAGCGGGACAGAATATTTTCGCTTAACCAATGACTGGTTTGATAGGTTGCTTTTAGCATTATAGAAGAGGAATTGGGTTGACCTCTGGAAGCTATCTTCAGTAAAATTTCTTCACAGACAAGAGCGGCTGCAAGTCTGGGTCAAGTTTACCGAGCCACCCTTCGTGAAACACGGGAGGACGTTGCTATTAAGGTGATTATTGATGGTTCCTGCTATCGCAATATTTTTGAAGTTTAAGTTTGGATGAGAATTCAAAATAAAAAGTTAGTAGAAAAAAAGAAGGTGCAGATTGTGTGTGTTTCTACTTTATAGTTAAGTAGATTCTATATATGTTTAATTAAAAAAAAATTGAAGAGTCTTATTTATTTGAGCTTCAGTTTTGGTATTGACGTGAACTGATATCATGTGACGATTCTTTTTTGTGAAGGTAGCTGAACTCGAAGTTATATAAATGTGCAGGTTTTATTGATTTTATGTGTAGTTCGTGCAGAAAGGTCTAATGTACGCTTGCTTGCCACATCTAACTCCGTTGCAAGGTGTGTTAATTATTGCTTTTTCATATTTATCAGTATAATCCGGATTAATATTAGTTTTGCCAACATATTTTTGGATATTAGTGATCTGTTTACTAGATGTTTGAGGAATTGAGATCCTTGATTCTTGTTTAGGGAGGTGAAACATGCGAAGGGATTTTGTGCAATGTATGACATTTGTAGAGCACATGGTGACCAAAAAGTGTTGAATTGTCCTTATAATATCCCATCTGTTAAGGTATCTTTTGTAGCTCTTCTACCATAAATTATACAGTAATGGTGATTATTGATGGTTCTTAAATTTATACGAACTTTTTCTTTCCTTAATTTGTCGTTTACAGCCTAATTATAACTATCTGATGATTACATCTCATTGTATTTCCCCAGCCAGATGACTTGCTTTCATAAAAAGTTCAAAGTTTATGCCTGACAATTACTGGCAATGTTTATTGTATAGAAGATTTGATACTTTACGGACACAAGTTCAACAAGTAAGAATTTTATCTAAACTTATTCTTCCTATCCTGTCTCATGATTTCAGGTGCTCTTTCTGTCTTTTTCCCAGTTCCCAGGGAGACTTGAAATGCTTTGAAGGTAGTCCATTTATAAGATGGAACAATCACCGTTTTATTTCAAAGGAAATGGTTATGAATACCTATAGTCATGTGCCCATGCTCTTAGGAAGGGTGCTTTGGTTATAGTTATGTTTTTCCAATACTTAAGCAACAGAAAATGAAGCCAATTGTACAGTTCTCATGTATGTATTTCTTTTTGCCGGCGATGCCTTTTCTTGTAGGTTGTCCAGCATGTTTGAGAAACTTTTTAAATCTGTTCTGTGAGCTTATTTATCAATGTGACTTCTGTTTCCAAGGTTAGAAATCATTATTATTGTTATACAGTTTCATTTCAAAAGATCTCTAAGCATTCCCATATTATTAGGTCTCCCTTCTAAAAACCAGCGAGCAATTTCATTATCTAAGATTTGAAAAATAGGTCTGTCTCCTTTATATTTCCTCCATTTTGAGTTAGCACAAGCTATTTAGTTTGTTCTCTTGTTGCTTCTTTTTTTTATATCATTTGGATTGTTTTACCTGGACACAAACTGTGACATGTTTAGCACATGTAGTCTTCTGGTAATTTAACTTGCCATGCAATCCTGCTATTGTTCAAAAAATTAAAAAAAACTTACTACAATTTAAATATGAATTTTCCTAAGCAGTAACATACTTTTTTAAGAATTTAAGTTATGGTTTTCATCACATTCCCCATTGGAGACAGAAATACCTTGAAGCACGTATAATTTATTTATTCCTTAAACTTGTTGCAGGTCAATAATAATTTGACAGTGGATGGGATTGATTATTATATAACTGACACTTTTAGTGAAGGATTATATGAATCTTGCAAGGATGTAAAGTTTGGTACCATGAATACTCGAGCATTAGATTTTATTGGTGCAGGTGCTCAAAATTTTAAAGGTAAATTAATGCTTGGCTATTAAACTTAAGGTTGCTCTCTCTGTCTATTCTATCTCTCCTTCTTTTTTTATTGGGTGACATGCTATGGTTGGAGGTGTAAAACAAATATCAAAACAAATATCCTTTCAATTCTTAGCTCATCCAAAGAATTATTTACAATGTGCCTCTTAAGATTAATTGAAAATGCTGATTTCAAATACCTGGATGCTAACTGTTCTAATTGCCAAGAACCATGGTCTGGCTACTTAATGAGGGGTTGATTGGGTAGGTCTAGAAGAGCTAAATCCAATTTTGTAGCCCGCTATATTTCAAAACCTCAAAGCAGTCGAAAAGAAAATCTACAAAAGTTGGCTTGAGCTGCAGCGACAGAGCAGAGTAACATTTTTATTTAGGTTTGGTTTTGGGAGAATAATTATGTGCAGTGACTAAAGAAGTGGATGCATCAGTTATTGTTTTCAAAGTCTCCACGAGTGGGACTTGAAAAGTGAACTGATTGTTACTGAAAAATGTTAGTACTTTTTACTAGTTTATTTTTCTTATGAGACTATAGATATAATCCCTATAATCTTGAATAACTTGTTGTGTTTGAATGTTTTCGTTTTGCAGATTGGTTTGCTTTTATTAGTAGGCGAATTTGCTCCCAATGTGCCTGGTTCACCATATGCTATTAAGTTTTGGCCAAGTGCTCCTGAGTCATCTGGAACGATACCTATGAATGTATCTACTTATTCATCTGCTGATGTTTCAATTGGCTGCTCTTGTGGTGACTGCACTTCCTCTTTTGTCTGCGCTAGTACCGCACCTCCTCCACACAAAAGCGGCTCCTGTTTAGTTAAAATGAGATCTCTTAAAGTGAGAGCCGACTCTATTGTGTATCAAATTTCGCTGTTGCATTCAATTTCTTGTTTACGTTGGATACAATTGTCGTCAAAATGCATTTAGACTTTCATGTAGTTTAATTGTAGGTACCATACATATTTTGTTAATGTTTGACTGGTTCACATCTGCAGGCTAAATGTGTTGACTTTACTTTAGCAATCCTGTATATAATACTGGTTTTATATGCTTACAGGTACAGAGGCCTGAGATAGAGCCTATAATCTACCGAGATCTTTTTCTTTTCAGAACTTTTGCTTCCTTCTTAAATGGAATCAGTCTACAGAAACTTGGTTGCAATTCCAAACTGATAGTTAACGAATTTGGTGAAAAGCTTTTGGAAGAGCTTGATTACACTTTAGTACTTTGTTGAGTGTTAGAAAGTGTGTATTTATAAAGGATAAAATGATCATGTTACACTTCAAGTCTCACTAACATCCCCACTTTTATGTACTTAAGTCCCTTGCTCTTTAATTGTGTGTGTTTTATTATAACTTACGTATTTTAGGAGAATTCAGGCTATTTCACAATTAACGAGACATCGGATATCAAAACGGACAGTATTTTTGAACTCAGGACAGTCGAAAACGTTAAGTGGTGCATAAAAGAAAAAATGGCACTGTTTACGTATACGGTACTATTCACGTATATGGTACTGTTCACGTATACATCACTGATCATGTACGGCACTATTCACATATACGTACGATGATGTGGCATTGACCGATGACATGTCATTGATCGGTGACGTGGCAGCATTTGATTGGACGAATGATGTGGCATTGACTGCTTATGTGGCGTTGACTGATGATTTGGCGTTGACCGATGACGTGGCAGTGTATGATTGGACCGAAAAAATGAGCTTACGATAGAAGCAATGCACTTGATCAAGGTTGGTTGACTTTTATGCTGACCGATGACATGGCAACACAGTATTGGATGAGAAAATGAGCTTAAGTTACATGCGGCAGACTGAATTACAGTCGCTGATGATGTGTTCCAAGCAATCCAAGCTTGCCACGTGGCGTAATCCTGAGCGCCGAATTGATTTCATTTAATAGCCATAATTTACTCATTGTATCTATAAAAAGAGGGCTCTCCCCTCTAATTTGAGACCTCTGAATCCATTTTTGAGCTTAGTTTTGTAAAATTCTCTCTCCTTCTTGTATTTCTATGTATTTTAGTATAATACCCATTTTACCCCTAGTTCAAATAATGAGTAGCTAATTTTCTTTGAAGCTTGGGTTGAAGGTGAAGTCTCAACATGTTCCATGGGCTAATTTGGTAAATTTACTTTCTTCTCCCCTCTGATTTATGTGGCTGTTTTGACTTTTCGTCGACAGATAGTAATAATCTTGTGTTGATTTTGCACCGGTAGTACCGTCTCCCTAGTGCAAGGTTATTACTGTTTGGCACGATAAGTGCTTAATAGCATTTTTATTAGAGTGAGGCTCATGAGGAGTGAAAATCCCCCTCATGATTTAATTGGCACTAATAAGGAATATTAAGCCCATGGTGTATGTTGATGCAGATCCGGATACCCAAGCACTTTATTCATATAGTTTAATCTCCAATTTAATCCCACCATTTTAATTTAGATTTAGAACAAAATTATATCAACACCTTCACCATAAATCCAATTACCCAATTAGAAAATTAATCCTGCACCTAATTAAAATCTACCTCCTCGTGGGATCGACACTCGTCGCCATTAATCCATACTATAATAGATTCGTGCGCTTGCGAGTTCATTAAAATTTGCACAACAAGTTTTTGGCACCGTTGCCGGAGAGGTAAGTCATTTTAATTTGTAGAGTTGATTTTCTTTATTGTGTAAATAATTTTTTTTCTGTAATTTTCTTTGCCTTAAAAAAAATAAAAAATAATAATAATAAAGAAGATTATCAATCTGCAGATTAAGATAATTATTTCTTTTCTTTTCTCTTATTTAAATTTATGTAATTTAATTTTCATTTTATTTTTCTTTGGAATTTTTTTTTGTTAATTTGGATGGTTCCACTGCCTATTAATTTATTTTAATTTCATTTAATTTATTTTAAGTTAATTTATTTTACTTCACGTATTCCTTTTATTTCTTTTTGTACAATAATAACAATTGAGTGTATTTTCGTAGTAAGGTTGTAACAGCGTACTAAGGTTAGTAACTTAATTTTTCTTTTCTCTTTATTTTTATTATTTTTATTTTTATTTATTTTTATTTTGTTTTGTTTTCATTTATTTATTTATTTTTTTTGTGTTCTTTGCATGCATGGTCGAAGATCACTATTACCCAATCTTGAGCCAATAGACCTTGAATAAGAAAAAACACTTCGCACACACAAATATGTTGCAATTAAAGATAAAATTGAAATGGATTTGCAACAACAACTACTAGCATCACAGGAGAGGCCATTTAAGGACTACTTCAGTCCTTTAGCTAATTTGAGCACATCATGAATAAGATACCCAAATGTAGCTGCTAGGAGTTTTGAATTAAAACCTAGTGTGCTAAATTGTCTCCCAGCATTCGATGGCCTAGAAAATGAAGACCCATATAACCATTTGAATGATTTTCATGCTGTTTGTCAAACATTCAAATATGAAAATTTTTCAGATGATGTTGTTAAACTTAGACTATTTCCATTTTCTTTAAAAGATAGAGCTCGTTCATGGTTTAATACAATGCCTGCTAATAGCATTACATCATGGGAACAAATGGTTACTAAATTTTTAAATAAATACTTCCCAGTGCATAAAACCAATGCTATTCACAGGGAAATCTCAGAGTTTACCCAGACAGAAGACGAGCAATTGTTTGAAGCATAGGAGCGATTTAATGGGCTACTCTTGAAGTGTCCACATCATGGGTACGAAAAGTGGCACCAATGCCAATACTTTTTGGAGGGATTATTGCCACATGTACAAGAATGGCTAATGGCAACAAGTGGAGGAGAACTATTGTCGAAAAGTGCATCGGAGATTTGGTATTTCTTCCAGCGCCAAGTGGATAATTCCCAACAGCGAAGCCGATCGTTTAGGAATGTAAGAAAAGTCAAAGGAGTAAATGAGGTTCACGTGGGCGAGTCAAGATCAGATATCAAGGAAGTCAAAGAAATGGTTGAAGGTCTTTCCCGACAAATTTTATCATTAACGGCTACCAAAACAACAGAGCTACATACCTACAATCAACTTGACAATGACTCAAACCCAGATCAAGCCAACGCCATAGGTGTAATGAGAAAGCCATCAAACTACAACCCTTACTCAAACACTTATAATCCTAGATGGAAAGTCATTGTGCTTTATTTCTAACATGTGCTTTATTTCTCGATTGGAGATCTTAACTTGGCCATTAGTTTACAGATGATATGGGGTCGCCACTTTATGTGTGATGGAGAATTTTTTCAAAAAGGCTTTGAACGGTCTGTTGCAAAAATAAGTGCCACCATTACTAATTGTTGTCCGAGGGAATCCAAAGCGCAAAACGATGTTGCTTTTTAAAAATCCTATCACCACCTTGTGATCATTGGTTCTACATGGAATTGCTTCTACCCATTTCGATACATAGTCAACCGCAACTAATATGTATTGATGGCAAAAAGAAGGGGGAAAGGGTCTCATGAAGTCGATACCCCATACATAAAAAATCTCAACCACTAAATTTGGGCTTAGTGGCATCATATTCCTTTGTGTACTGCTTCCTATACGTTAACACCTATCATATGAAGAGCAAAAAGTGTAAGCATCTCGAAATAAAGTTGGCCAATAAAAACCAGATTGTAAAACTTTTGCAGCTGTATTTTTGGCACTAAAATGGCCTCCACAAGTTTGCTCATGACAAAGATGGGAGGATTTTACGTAATTCGCTTCTCTCGGGACGCATCGTCTCACAATTTGATCCACACAATACTTGATTAAGTAAGGATTATCCCAAAAGAAATTCTCTATTTCCGTAAAAAATTTGGCCTTTTTTTGCTTAGTCCAATACTCTGGAATTTGACTTGTAATAAGATAATTAACTATATCAGCATACCATGGTAATACTTCCACACTCATCAATTGTTCATCTGAAAATGATTCATTCAATGGTAATGGTTATGTAATTGTGTCAAAATTGAGAGAAGAGAGATGATTTGCCACAACATTTTCTGTGCCTTTCTTATCTTTGAACTTAAGGTCAAATTTTTGCAAAAGTAACACCCAATGAATTAGTCTAGCATTTGCATCTTTCTTTGTAAGAAGATGTTTAAGAGCAGCATGATCTGTGAACACAATTATTTTAAATCTAATAAGATAAGATTAAAATTTCTCTAATGTAAACATTACTGCTAGCATATCTTTTTCCGTGGTTGAGTAGTTGAACAGTGCATCATTCAATGTCATACTAGCATATTAAATGACATGAGGAATTCAATCAACTCTTAGTCCTAATACTACTCCTACTGTATAATCAGATGCATCACACATGAGCTCAAAAGGTAACTTCCAGTTTGAGGGGTTGAATGATGGGTGATGAGGTCAATAACTGCTTTAGTTTTTCAAATGCCTCAAGACATGAATCATCAAAGACAAAAGGTACATCCTTAGCAAGTAGATTGCATAAGGGTCTATAGACTTTGCTAAAATCTTTATTGAAACGTCTATAAAAACCAGCATGTTCAAGGAAAGATCTTAATTTTCTGACTGTTTTAGGTGGAGGAAGATTGGAAATGAGATCCACCTTGGCTTTGTCAACCTCAATACCTTGGTTTGAAATGAAGTGACTGAGAACAATACCTTGTTTTACCATAAAATGACACTTCTCCCAATTTAGGACCAAATTCTTCTCTATACATTTCTACTAAACTAGTGTTAAATGATGTAAACATTGATCGAATGAATCACTAAAGACAGAAGAGTCATCCATAAAGACTTCAAGAAAACGTTCAACCATATCAAAAAAAATACTTAGCATGCATCGTTGAAATGTAGCAGGTGCATTACATAATCTAAATGGCTTTCTTTTATATGCAAAAGTGCCAAAAGGGTAAGTGAAAGTGGTCTTCTTTTGATCTTTTGGTGCTATGGGAATCTGGTTATATCTTAAGTAGCCATCTAGATAGCAATAAAATTCATGACCTTCTAATCTATCAAGCATTTTATCAATAAATGATAAAGAAAAATAGTCTTTACATGTGACAGAATATAATTTCCTATAATCAATACAAACATGCCACCCTGTAGTCACTCTAGTGGGTATCAATTCATTATCAGTATTGGTAACTACTGTGACTCTTAACTTTTTGGGGACACCTTACACAGGACTGACACATGAACTATCAGAATTAGGGTAAATGATACCTGCGTTTAATAGTTTAAGGACTTCAGTTCTAACGACTTCTTTCATGTTAGGATTCAACCGACGTTGCATTCCTCTAGTAGGTTTAGTATTTTCATCAAGATGAATGTAATGCATGCAATCTATTAAGTTTATACCTTTTATGTCGGCTATGGTCCATCATAATGCTTCTTTGTGCTCTTTTAAAACTTCCAATAGCTTACTTTTTTGTTTGTCGTTCAAGGAGGATAAAATGATTACTGGCAAAGTGCATTCTTCTCCTAAGAATGCATATTCCAAAGTGTTGTATAATGGTTTGAGCTCGAGTTTTGGTAGTGATTTTGATGATGGACTGAGTTTTTTTTTTCAAATGATGCTAGCTGTTTAACTCTTGACTTTCATTTATTAGTGTCCATGGATGGTGCTGAATTAAGTAAGGCATTGACCTCATCAACTGATCTGTCAATATCAAAATCCAAACCAAAGTGAGTTAATCATGTTTGTAAAGGGTCATCATTAAGGTTAGAAAGAAAAGTATAATAAACTAATTCTTTTATTAGATCCACATCAACAATTCCATCATCTGCATTGCGAGATTATTTGGCAATGTTAAAGATATTCAGCTTTATAGTCATATTACAAAAGGACAACTGTATATTTTCGGTCCTGCATTGAATGTGAGCATCGGCAGTTGCCAAGAGAGGTCGGCCTAGGATAATGAGGATGTGTTTCTTCGAATCCTGCACTAGTTGAGTGTAAATCAAAATGAAATCAAAAGGAAAATAAAACTTATCTACCTAGATAAGCACATCCTCCACAATACCGCGAGGTATTTTCATGGACCGATCTGCAAGCTATAACACCACTGAAGTTAGGCGTAATTTTCCTAATCCAAGTTTCACAAATACTGAGTAAGGCAACAGATTTACACTAGCTCTTAAGTCTAACAAAGCATTCTCAATTGTGTGGTTTCATATACTACATATGATAGTGGGCGAGCCTGGGTCTTTGTATTTTGGTGGAATTTTGTGTTGGAGTTTAGAACTAATGTTTTATGTTAAAAATGCCTTCTTTAGAACATGAATGTTTCTTTTTTAGTGCAAAGCTCTTTAAAAAACTTGGCATAAGAGAGTACTTGTTTTATAGCATCAAGCAAAGGAATGTTAACATTTACTTATTTAAAGATTTCAAAAATTTCACCTGTGAAATTTCCCTTTTATGCTTTAGTTAATCTCTGGGGAAATGGAGCTTTAGGGACGTATTCTTGTGGGTTGATTTCTTCTTTCTCCTTTGATGATGAGTCCTCAGCATCTACAGGTACAACTTGAGTTGATTTTGTTTTCGACATCTCCACTTTGTTGTCGACTTATTTTTCTTTTCGTAAGGTCATGACAGCTTTGATCTCTTCATCATGCTGAGGTGAGTTGGTACTTACTTCATTCAAGCTTTTAGGAGTAGGCACTGGTTGGCTTGGGAATTTACCTTTCTCAATGGTCATTGCCAAGATTTGAACTGAAGAGGCAAGCTGACCTACCATCTTTTCGAGGTTTGAAACCGATTGGGCTTGTGAGTTGAAGCCTGCTCTTATCTCATTCCGTAGTTCGTCAATGGCGGTTTTGTTGCTCGATTGTGGTGTGAGTAAGATTTTTAAGATTTTGGAATGCTTCCTCCCATAGTTTGGGTTGAGAGTAATTCTGGCTCTGATTGTATGGCCTAAATGGTGGATGAGAGACTTGAGGAGCCTGAGGAATTGGTTACATTGGTGGAGCTGGAGCTACTAGTCCGTTCTGTTGGAATCCTTGAGACCATGAAAAATTGGGATGGTCTCTCCATCCAAGATTATAAGTGTTGGAGTAAGGGTTGTAGTTTGATGACTTTCTCATTACACCTATGGCATTGGCTTGATCTGAGTATGAGTCATGGTCAAGTTGATTGTAGACATGTGGCTCTGTTGATTTGGTAGCCGTTAATGATGCTATATATCAGGAAAGACCTTCAACTATTTCTTTGACTTATTTAATTTTCGATCTTGACTCGCTAACGTGAACATCATTTACTCCTTTAATTCTTTTAATATTGTTGAGTGATCGGTTTCGTTGTTGGGAATTATACGCTTGTCATTTGGAAGAAATCCTAAATCTCCGATGCGCTTTTCGACATTAACTCTCCTCCACTTGTTTCCATTAGCCGTTCTTGCACACGTGGCAATAATCCCTCCAAAAAGTATTGGCATTGGTGCCATTTCTCGTACCTATGATGCGGACACTTCAAGAGTAGCCCATTGAATCGCTCCCATGCTTCATTAAATTGCTCGTCTTATCTAAGTAAACTACGAGATTTTCCCGTGAATAGCATTGGTTTTATGCCTTTGGGAAGTACTTATTTAAAAATTTAGTAACCATTTGTTCCCATGATATAATACTATTAGCAAGTAATGTATTCAACCAAGAGCGAGCTTTATCCTTTAAAGAAAATGGGGAACAATCTAAGCCTAAAATTTTTCATATTTAAAAGTTTGAAAAACAGCATGAAAATCATTCAAATGATTATATAGGTCTTCATTTTCGAGGCCATAGAATGTTGGGAGACAATTTAGCACACTAGGTTTTAACTCAAAACTCAAAACTCTTAACAGCTACATTTGGGTATCGTATGCATGATGTGCTCAAATTAGCTAAGGGACTGAAGTAGTCCTTAAATGGCCTCTCCTGTGGTGTTGGTGGTTGTTGTTGCAAATCCATTTCAGTTTTATCTTTAATTGCAACGTGTTTGTGTGGGCGAAGTGTATTTTCTAGTTCAAGGTCTATAGGCTTAAGATTAGGTAATTGTGACATTCGACCACGCATGCAAAGAATACAAAAAAACAAAAAAACAAAAAAAAACTAACAAAATAAAGAGAAAGGTGAAATTACGATACTAACCTTATCGTGCTGTTATAACCTTACTATAAAAACACACTCAGTTCTATGAACGTACAAAAAGAAAGAAAAAGAGTACTTGAAATAAAATAAATTAACTGAAATTAAAATAAATTAGTAGGTGGTTAAACCGGCCAAATTAATAAGATGAGCGAAAATTACAAAGAAAAATAAAATGAAAATTAAATTACAAAAATTGAAAGAAGAGAAAAAAAAAAGAAATACTTACCTTAATATGCAGATTTACTTTCTTCTTCTTCTTTTTTAATAAGGAAAAGAAAATTACAAGAAAACAACTGCACAAAAAGTTATTTACACAATAAAGAAAAATAACTCTACAAATTAAAATGACTTACCTCCTCAGCAATGGCGCCAAAAACTTATTGTGCAAATTTTATTGAACTCTCAGGCGCACGAAGCTATTGTGGAATAGATTAATGGTGACGAGTGTCGATCCCACAAGAAGATGAATTTTAATTGTGCGTAGGGTTAATTTTCTAATTGGGTAATTTGATTTGATGTGAAGGTATTGAAATATTTTATCTTAAAATTTAGAATAAAATTGCAGGAATGAAGTAGAGTTAAAACTATATAAATAAAGAGTTTGGGTGTGTGGATATGCACTCAACACTGCACCGTGGGCTTAATATTCCTTATTAGTGTCAATTAAATCATGAGAGGAGATTTCCACTCTTCATGAACCTCACTATAATAAATATGGTGCTAAGTGCTTATCATGCCAAATAGTAATAACCTTGCACTAGGGAGACGGTATACTAGTGCAAAATCTCGGCAAGATTATTACTATTTGCCGACGAAAAGTTAAAAGAACCACATAAATCAGAGGGGGAGAGAAAGTAAATTTACCAAATTAAGCCCATGGAACATGTTGAGGCTTCACCTTCAACCCAAGCTTGAAAGAAAATTAGCTACTCATAATTGAACTAGGGGTAAAATGGGTATTTTATTAAAATACGTGGAAAATACAAGATAGAGAAGGAATTACAGAAAATGGACTTTAAAAATGGATTCAGGGGTGTCAAATTAGGGGGGAAGCCCCCTTTTTATAGATACAATGAGTAAATCATAGCCGTTGGATGAAAATAAATTGGACGCATAGGATCAAGCCACGTGGCAAGCTCTAATTTCTTGGAACAAATCATAGTCAATGCCACATCAGCTTGTTGGTCCAATATATACTACCACATCATCGGTCAACACTACATCAGCATTTCAATCCAATGGGATCTTGCCACAGCATCAATCAACGCTATATAATCAGTTAATGCCAGATCATTGACTGATTATAATACTACCACATCATCGGTCAATGCCACGTCGGCGTATCGTATATGTGAACAGTGTCATGAGCAGTACATGTACATATGAACAGTGCGTATATGTGAACAGTGCATATCATTCTATGCTCTTTCTAAGGTTTTCGACTGTCCTGAGTTAAAAAATATTGTCTGTTTTGCTATCTGATGTCTCATTCATTGTAAATTATCCATAATCCCCCTGAAATACATAAAATACTTAATTATAATAAAACATAAACAATTAAAGTACAAGGGACTTTAATATATAAAAGTAGGGATGTTAGTGAGGCTTGGAGTGTAAAATGACGATTTTCTCCTTTATAAATACAAACCTTGTAGCACTTAATAGTAATAATTCAATGACCCTATTCTTGCTTTGACAAAATGCTTCAAGCATTGATGGTTTATAGCAAAGGAGGATTTGGGCTATACTATAAAGCTTAAGGGCAAAGTGAGCCACGTCAGGATTGCCTTTAATGTTAAAAGTAGGTGACCTACCTCAGCTTTTCTTTTTTGTTGCTTTGTGTTGTGCAAATTTTATTGAACTCGCAAGTGCACAAATCTATTGTAATATAGATTAATGGTGATGAGTGTCGATCCCATGAGGAGGTGGATTTTAATTTGGTGTAGATTTAATTTTCTAATTGGGTAACTTGGATTTGTTGTGGAGATGATTTGAAATATTAGAAAATTTAAATTAAAATGGCGGAATTAAATTGGAGATTAAACTATGTGAATAAAATGCTTGGGTATTCGGATCTGCATTAACATGCACCATGGGCTTAATATTCCTTATTATTGTCAATTAAATCATGAGGGGGGGTTTCCACTCCTCATAAGCCACACTCTAATAAATATAGTATCAAGCACTTATCGTGCCAGACAATAATAATCTTGCACTAGGGAGACGGTAGCACCGGTATAAAATTTAGATAAGATTATTATTATCTGTAGACGAAAAGTCAAAACAACCACATAAATTAGAGGGGAGAAGAAAGTAAATTTACCAAATTAGCCCATGGAACATGTTGAGCCTTCACTTTCAACCCAAGCTTGAAACAAAATTAGCTACTCATTATTGAACTAGGGGTAAAATGGGTATTTTATTAAAATAAAAAAAATATAAGATGAAGAGGGAATTACAGAAAATGGACTCCAAAAATGGATTCAGGAGTGTCAAATTCGGGGGGGAGCCCTCTTTTTATAGATACAATGATTAAATCATGGCCATTGGATGAAATCAATTCGGACACTCAGGATTGCGCTACGTGGCAAGCTCTGATTGCTTTGAATACATCATCAACGACTGTGATTCAATGTGTCGCATGTAACTTAAGACAATTTTCGCATCCAATAATTTGCTGCCACGTCATCGGTCAACAGTAAAGTCAACCAATCTTGATCAAGTGCATTGCTTCTATCATAAGCTCATTTTTTTGGTCCAATAATACACTGCCACATCATTGGTCAGCGCCACATCATCAGTCAATGCCACATAAGCAGTCAATGCCACATCATTCGTCCAATCAAATGCTGCTATGTCACCGGTCAATGACACGTCATCAGTCAATGCCATGTCATCGTACGTATGTGTGAATAGTATTGTACATGAACAGGTGACGTATAGGTGAACAGTACCGTATACATGAACAATGACATTTTTCTTTTTATGCTCCTCCTAAGGTTTTCGACTGTCCTGAGTTAAAAAATGATCGTTTTACTGTCCGATGTCTTGTTAATTGTGAATGGCCAGAATTTTCCTGAAATACATAAAATACTTAAATTATAATAACACACAAACAATTAAAGTGCAAGGGACTTAAATAGATAAAAGTAGGGATGTTAGTGAGACTTGAAGTGTAATATGATGTTTTATCCTATATAAATACACACTTTCTAGCACTCAACACACCCCCAACCAACTTATTGCTAGTCCCTAGCAAATTAAGCGAAAACAAAATTCAAAACTAAAATGTTTTTTTTTTTTAAACTAACAGTTGTGTTTACTTCTTCAATCGGACTGATGACGGCAATCAAATAAAAGTATAAACATTATCTCTAGCCTAAAGGAATACTACTCCCACATTGACCATCCACATGAACCAGTCCAGTATACTATGTTAATGCCGCATTAATCAAGCCACTTTCAAAAATGACATGTCAATCCCCAAATTCTCACCGATAGGAGTGACACTCTCTCACAAGAAAATTGAACCCAATAAAAATAGTCACTCCAATGAATGGTAAATTGAGAGAAAATAGTACAAAGACAGTTTCACACACTCTCACCAAGATGAAATAATGCTCACAGCTTAGAAATAAAATGATCTCAAGTCAAACAAAGTGCTAGTCAAACCAATGTAGTCATTTTATGCATTACTACATCTTTTCAACCCATCTCACTAGCTTCTACTTCAGACTATAGTACCTTAAAATCAAGGACTTTTATTAGGACGTAACGTAGGTTAGGGACATGGCTAACAAAGAAAGGGATGATAGGAAATACAAAATATATGTTTGAGAAAAATAGAGATTTTCTTGGAAATTACAAGGTGTATTTCACTTATTAGGTTCTTTTTTTTTTTTTGAATTGCACATCTTTTTTTTTTCACATGTCATTTTTTTTTTATAAATATATATATAAATATTGCACCACTTTTCTGAATAAAATAGTCATCTAAATTTTTCTCAAACATGAATGGGTGATGGAACACATAAAATATGGGGTTATACTCCAAATTGGAGTGGGACATGATGATAAGTTAACAAAAAATTTTTTTTTTAATATTAAAAGGCTCAAAGGGGTTAACTATGGATATTTCACTCAAGGGATGGCTAGAAAAGGCTCAAACGGGTCAAAGATGGCCTTTCTGCCATCTTCTAGGGTTCTAAATAATCTTCCGTATCTACTAATTAGATGGACCTTCAAATGTAGTAATACAAAATTGACTCGAAGGAAAATATAGAGATCATGTGTAAAATGGTAAACAACTAAGCTGTATGAAGAATGGGCAAAAAGGTTATTCTCCAAGAAAAAAATAAAGGCTAAAAAACTCACTTGGAATTTATTATAACATGTGCATTCTTCAAGCAACTCAATTAATTCCACCCGTCAAATTTCTCCAATCAGCATGCAGAGTAGGAAACATGGTATAACATAACTCAAGGCCAAAGATAATACAAATACTAAAATTTGAAAGTCATCATGTCATCCAATGTCACAAGATCACACAAAATGCCTTAAAAGAAGTTTTTTTTTTAAGACATGATAAAAGAAAAGCAACCCTTTTTTTTTAAAGACATAATAAAAGAAAAGAAAAAAAAAATTTTTTGAGCTTCAAGACTGAGAAGATGCGTGTCTAGAGTAACTAACTCCATATTCTGCTATCTTCTAACTCAACAAGGTTAGTAAATATAAAACAACAACACTACTACTAAATATTCCACAGCATTCAAGCTGTTCCCTCCCAAACCGTAACGAGACATTGTCCTTAATGTCTTAAAGGAAAAAACTAGGCTTAGGTAGATATCACACGGGTGCCATGACATAAAACAAAAGCAAATTTTCACAAACGGAGAGTTAAATCTAATGTGCACTTCTTACTCATAGCCTATCGCTACCATTATTAGTAGGCCACTTAACTCAAGGGTCTTAGGATCGCTCACGGACTATAAGCTTGTAAAAGATCAAATAGCTCATTAGCGATAAAAGCACAAACAAAGATTTTTTTTTCGTGAACGGAATGAAATGATTTTTTATTGCGTGATTAAGAAATGCAAGAAAGCCATCATAAAAATTATTGACATTTAACGAACCGATGGGTTTTTGATGAATGTTCATATAGGGCCCAAGATGCTAATGTGATTAGTGCCTCTAGAGTTGCAAGATCTCCTGGTAAGAAAATAAAAGCATCAGCATGATTTAGCATTTCAATTATTCTCTTTTACATACCTGAGACAACTAACTCCTTTCCAATTGGTGGGCCAGGCAGACATCCCAAAGGTTTTAGGGCTTCTGGAATGATGCCTAACACTTGACTGCCTCTAGTAAAAGCAGCTTGAGAGACAAGCTTTGATAACCCTCGGTCATCTCCTCCAAATATCAGATGTAGTTTTCTCTCTACTATGATTCGACCAAGATCTATGGCTGCTTCATGAACTCTTTGTATTTACCAAAGTTAAACTCAGTGAGCACACAAATGTTCTTGAATTGTTTCTTGGAAGAAATTCGCCATTAGAACACTTTTCAAAAAATAATTTTGTGAGTCTTGAAAAAGAAGTTTGTATTCGAGGATCTTGGTGACAATGATTTCTGTTGTATATGAGGTGGTGTGTCTTTGTCAAAAGATGCTTAAAGCACATGGCTCGAGAGTCAAAAAGTAAATAGTAAAAAGAAAAAGCAAACAATCATAATATTAAACACAATAATACAAATGATAAAACAACAGTGAATAAAAGGATATTTACATGTAGTTGTGATTTGTGGCTCACATCTTCCCTACGGTTTTACGTCCGAAACGACTTGAACGCCCTCTATGGGTCGAAGATAGGCTTCTCATCCAGTTTTCTTATAAACTGGCAAACAAGGTCATTTATAGTCAGATTTCTGAGACTATATCGTGCACACTCTTTCTGGAATAATGGCCATAACCTCGGAGAATTACTTAACATGTACGTATCCTGCAGGATGCGTTTCAAGAGACAAAAGGATATCATCCAATGACTCTTTATTCAAGCCATCCCTAATGAATTGAATCTTATCTTTCCTGTTATCATACACCATTCCAAAAGAAGTGCATGGTTTTTAACACATTTCATTCTAGCACACTTATGACATGAAACTGGAAGCCGTCGAGCTCTTCGTTTTCTTGAATAGTTTCCTTTACCACAACCAGGCATGTAGGCAATATATTTCGGAGGTAACTCACCTGCCAATCGTACCTTGGCTTCGATTAACCAACAGATGTCAGCATGGATGTGTTTCTCATAAGTAATCGCATGCATTCAAACCGAGCTTTGTAAATCGTGAGGAGAGCATTCTGAGGGAGTGAAGGAAATCGTTTGTGAAGCTTTGTAAGAATTGTGTTTCTGTCCATAACTTCGCCTCAGAATATCAGTTATTCTGGGAAACTGAAGTAACCGACTTTAAATGTAACGGAGTACCGTTATCACCACTTAACCGGGGTAACAAATTAAAGCACACAAAGAAAATTAAATCTGCAAAATCAAAACAAAGTGAAAGCGAACAAAACAACAAAGAGAAAACACACTAAAACTTACATCCGTCCTCTTATTGCAATAACCTCAAGTTGTAATTGAAAGTTATATATACCACCTTCTATTTCCCAAAGTTGTTGTTCAAGATCCTCAACGTGGGCTACTAATTCTAATGGTCGTCGTTCCCAAATGGGATGTGATTTATAACTTCGTATCATGCCTCTTAAGTGATATTTCACACGTAAAAGGCTTCTAAGGTGCCAGAAGGTGATCTGTCTATTTGAATTATGCATGATCAAAAATGAGAAAAGAAAACACAATTGTTTAAGCAAACACACTTATTCAAACATAAATAATTTTGATCGGCAAAAGAATGGTAAAAAGAAATGTCAAAAAGTTAAATTGCTTAAAAGAAAAGAAAAATCTCATTTCAAATTTGGTGGGTCCCCCAAATCGATTTCGGTATTCTCTGCATGTGGTTTTGATCTTTGACCATTTATTTCAAAAGTGGCACCATTCTTTAGATCCTTAATTTCAGCTGCTCCATGTGGAAAAAGGTGAAGTGTGTACAATAAAGGGTCCGAGACCATTGAGAGCATGACTTACCTGGGAAAAAGTTCTGGTAGGAATTGAATAAAAATACTTTCTGACCTAGTGTAAAAGATTTTCCCGTGATTCGTTTGTCATGAAAGACCTTCATCCGCTTCCTATAGTCTTTATCTTTTCAATATTTGCGAGTCTTCTGATGTTTTGCCATCTGTAATCTCTTGTTTGAACTAGAGATGATGCCTTCATTTTCTTGTTTATCATCATGGGATAATGAAATGATTTCTGGCAATGTATTTTCTTCTCCCATGAATGTATGTTCCAAAGTGTCTTGTGACAATTCAACCTAAAGTTTTAATGGTGATTCTGATGATAGGGTAGGATTTTCTCCTGATGTTGTTAGTAGCTCAATTCTTGACTTCCATTTATGAGTGTCCATGGATAGTGCTGAATCAAGTAAGGCATTGACCTCATCAATAGATCTGTCAACATCAAAATCCAAACCAAAGTGAGTTAAACATATTTGTAAAGGATCATCACTATGGTTAGAAGACAAATTATGATAAGTCAATTCTTCTATTAGATCCACATCAACAATTCCATCGTCTCCATCACAAGGTTTTTTGGCAATGTTGAATATATTCAGCTCCGTATTCATGTTGCCAAAGGACAACTGTATATTTCCAGTCCTGCACTAAATATGAGCATCAGCAGTTGCCAAGAAAGGTCGGCCTAGGATAATGGGGATGTACTTAACAAATCTGCACTTGTAGTGAGTGTCAATCACAATGAAATCAACGAGAAAAATAAAACTTATCTACTGGATGAGCACGTCCTCCACAATACCGCGAGGTATTTTCATGGACCGATCTACAAGCTGTAACACCACTGGGGTTGGGTGTAATACTCCTAATCCAAGTTTCTTAAATAAAGAAAAAGGTAAAATATTCACGCTAGCTCCTAAGTCCAACAAAGCATTCTCAAATGTATGGTTTCCTATACTACATGAGATAGTGGGGGAACCTGGGTCTTTGTATTTTGGAGGAACCTTGTTTTGGAGTATAGAGCTAATGTTTTTACGTTAAAAGGGCCTTCTTTTGAACATGAATATTTCTTTTTTTAGTGCAAAGGACTTTAAGAAACTTAGCATAAGAGGGCACTTGTTTTATAACTTCAAGCAAAGGAATGTTAACACTTACTATTTTAAGATTTCAAAGATCTCACTGTGGAATTTCCTTTCTTTGCTTTAGCTAGCCTATCGAGGGAATGGAGAGTTTGTGGGAACATATTTCCGTATCTTGCTTTCTTCTCTCCTTCGATGAAGAGTCTTGATATCTACGGGTGCATCTTGAGTCGTTTTTGTCAGCGGCATTTCCAGCTTTGTTGTCGACTTCTTTTCCTTTTCGCAAGGTCATGGCCGGCTTTGACCTTTTCATGTTGCTTTGAGGTGAACTTACTTCATGCACTCCTTTGGGATTAGGCCTTTGGTTGGCTTGGGAATTTACCCTTCTCGACGGTCATTGCCAAGTTTTAAACTAATGAGGCAAGTTGACCTACCATTTTTTAGATTCGAGATTGATTGGGCTTGTGATTTGAATCCGGCTCTCATCTCGCTCCGCAACTCATCGGTGGTGCGATTTTTTTGTTCTATTGCGGAGTGAGTCCAATTTTTGAGACCTTTAATTGTCTCTTCCCATGGTTTGGGTTGTAAGTAGTTCTGGTTCTGATTATATGGTCTAAATACTGGCTGAAAGGCTTGAGGAATAGGAGGAATTGGTTACATTGGAGCTACGATTCTTTGTGTTATTTTGTTGGAATCCTTGAAACCATGAAAAATTTGGATGGTCTCTCCATCCAGGGGTTATATGTCTTTGGAGTAAAGGTTGTAATTCGATTGTTTTCCCATCACATTTATGGCATTGGCTTGGTGCAGGTATGAAGCTTGGTCAAATTAATTGGAGGCATGTGGCTCAATTGTTTTTGCAATCGTTAATGATGCTATTTGGTGAGAAAGCCCTTCGACTTTTTCTTTAACTTCCTTAATTTTTGATCTTGACCCGCCAACATGGACCTCATTTACTCCTTTGACTTTTCTCACATTCCTAAATGATCGGTTTCGCTGTTGAGAATTATCCGCTTGGCGTTGGAAGAAATTCCAAATCTCTGATGCACTTTTCGACATTAGCTCTCCTCCATTTGTTGCCATTAGCCATTCTTGCACATGTGGCAATAATCCCTCCAAAAAGTATTGGCATTGGTGCCACTTCTTATACCCATGATGTGGACACTTCAAGAGTAGCCCATTGAATCGCTCCCATGCTTCAAAGAAATGCTCGTCTTCTCTTTGGGTGGTCGAGATTTTCCTGCGAATAGCATTGGTTTTATGCCTTTGGGAAGTATTTATTTAAAAATTTAGTAACCATTTGTTCCCATGATGTAATGCTATTAGCAGGCATTGTGTTAAACCATGAACGAGCTCTATCTTTTAAAGAAAATGAAAACAATCTAAGTTTAACATCGTAATCTAAAAATTTTTCATATTTAAATGTTTGACAAACAGCATGAAAATCATTCAGATGGTTGTATGGGTCTCCATTCTCTAGGCCATAAAATGTTGGGAGACAATTTAGCACACTAGGTTTTAATTCAAAACTCTAGCAGACTACATTTGGGTATCTTATGCATGACGTGCTAAAATTAGCTAAGGGACTAAAGTAGTCCTTAAATGGCCTCTCTGTAGTCTTTGGTGGTTGTTGTTGCAAATCCATTTCAATTTTATTTTTAATTGCAACGTGTTTGTGTGTGCGAAGTGTTTTTTCTAATTCAAGGTCTATTGGCTTAAGATTGGGTAATTGTGACCTTCGACCATACATGCAAAGAACACACAAAAAAAAATGAAAACAAAATAAAATAAATAAATAAAATAAGAATAAAACTAATAAAAATAAAGAGAAAGGAGAAATTAAGTTACCAACCTTATCACGCTGTTACAACCTTACTATGAGAACACACTCAATTGCTATTATTGTACAAAAAGAAAGAAAAAAAACATGAAGTAAAATAATTAACTTAAAATAAATTAAATGAAATTAAAATAAGTTAATAGGCGGTGGAACCGGCCAAGTAAAATATGAAAATAAGTAAGAGAAACAAAAAAATAAAATTAAAATAAATTAATAGGCGGTGGAACCAGCCAAATTAACAAGAAAAAAAAATTACAAAGAAAAATAAAATGAAAATTAAATTACAGAAATTTAAATAAGAGAAAAAGAAAAGAAATATTTACCTTAATATGTGGATTAACATTCTTCTTTATTATTATTATTATTATTATTATTATTATTATTATTATTATTATTATATATATATATTTTAAATAATAACAAAAAAAATTACAAGAAAATAATTACATAAAAGTTATTTTCACAAGAAAAATAACTCTACGAATTAAAATGACTTACCACCCCGGCAACGGCGCCAAAAACTTGTTGTGCAAATTTTATTGAATTCGCAAGTGCACGAATCTATTGTAATATAGACTAATGGTGATGAGTGTCGATCCCACGAGGAGGTGGATTTTAATTTGGTGTAGGGTTAATTTTCTAATTGGGTAACTTGGATTTGTTGTCGAGATGATTTGAAATATTAAAAAATTTAAATTAAAATGGCGGAATTAAATTGGAGATTAAACTATGTGAATAAAATACTTGGGTATCTAGATTTGCATCAACATGCACCATGGGTTTAATATTCCTTATTATTGCCAATTAAATCATTAGGGGGGTTTCCATTCCTCATGAGCCACACTCTAATAAATATGGTATCAAGCACTTATCGTGCCAGACAATAATAATCTTGCACTAGGGAGACGGTAGCACCAGTACAAAATTTAGACAAGATTATTACTATCTGTCGACGAAAAGTCAAAACAGCCATATAAATTAGAGGGGAGAAGAAAGTAAATTTACCAAATTAGCCCATGGAACATGCTGAGACTTCACCTTCAACCCAAGCTTGAAAAAAAATTAGCTACTCATTATTGAACTAGGGGTAAAATGGGTATTTTATTAAAATAGAAAAAAATACAAGATCGAAGGGAATTACAGAAAATCGACTCCAAAAATGGATTCAAGGGTGTCAAATTAGGGGGGGAGCCCTCCTTTTATAGATACAATGAGTAAATCATGGCAATTGGATGAAATCCATTCGGACGCTCAAGATTGCGCCACGTGGCAAGCTCTGATTGCTTTGAACACATCATCAGTGACTGTGATTCAATGTGTCGCATGTAACTTAAGACAATTTTCGCATCCAATGATTTGCTGCCATGTCATCTGTCAACAGCAAAGTCAACCAATCTTGATCAAGTGCATTGCTTCTATCGGAAGCTCATTTTTTCGGTCGATAATACATTTGCCACATCATCGGTGGCCGCCACATCATCGATCCAATGCCACATACGATCAATGCCACATCATTCGTCCAATCAAATGCTACCATGTCATCGGTTAATGACACGTCATCGGTCAATGCCATGTCATAATACGTATGTGTGAATAATCTTATACATGAACAGTGACATATAGGTAAAACGATCTAGTATACATGAACAATGACATTTTTCTTTTTATACTCCTCCTAAGGTTTTTGGTCGTCACGAGTTCAAAAATATTGTTCATTTTTCGTCCGATGTCTCGTTAATTGTGAAATGGCCAGAATTTTCCCGAAATACATAAAATACTTAAATTATAATAACATGAAACAATTAAAGTGCAAGGACTTAAATAGATAAAAGTAGGGATGTTAGTGAGACTTAAAGTACAACATGATGATTTTATCCTATGTAAATACACACTTTCTAGCACTCAACACTTTGGTTGCCTCATTCACTTGAAAATTGACTTGAACTACCCTTGTGCCCTTATAGATATTATATAGAGTAAATCATACTGCCCGGTAAAAGTGATGCAAGATTTTTTGACTTCTAACAAAATAAAACTTGTAATTCTATAAGAGGGGAGCTGTACTGAGTAAGGAGAGGCTTCTTAAGTCTGGGCTTCTTGAGGAACGTTCCCTATCTGATGAGCGTGTTAGATCTATAATGGGTGTTTTAGTTATCCCTCTGAGTCTTTCTCTTATCTCTTTTAGTTTTGTTTTATCTTTCTCACTAACTAGTTTTACTTGATGGATAGCAATTTCCCTCACACTTTGAAATTTTGGAATCCCCTCTTGGTCTACTAGGAGTAAGCAAATGGCTTTAGACAAGCAGGCCTCTGCTAGCCTTTTGTCCAAATCAGCTAAGAAGAAATTGAGTTTGAGTTCTCCCAATAAAGGAGTAATCCTTTCGTCTTCTGACATGATGACCATATACCAGCGCTCCCTATTAATTGACTTTAAAGATCCTTCTTAGACTACCCCTATTTCATCTAGGAAGAGGAAGCATTCTAAGTCGTTTTCCTCTAATAACCTCTCAAGAGATTTGCATCCAGCCTCAGGAAGCAAACTTCATCACCTTGGGAGTTTTATTCAATTTGCAAGCGAGCACCTGACTTCTGAAGCCGATGCTGCAATGAGCAGATGGAGTCTCATGTACAACATCACTGGAGCCATTAAAGCCTGTCAGGATGTGACTTTACACCATTTCCTTTTATTTTTTTAGGAACTCCATTTCTCTTTATAGTAAGTGCTAACCTTCTCTCTTTTCCTCAAACGGCCTTTATGTTAACCAATAACTATGATTTGGCGAAAGAATCCTTCGATGCTCTCTTAGAGATGAGGAGAACTTGGAAGATGAGCTGAACTTAGAGATGAGGATCACTCATGAGGCTTAGGAGCAAAGTGATCTACAAGCTTGGGCAACTGTAAGGAATGACATGTCCGAGAATTAGAAGGCCAACCCCCACTTCAAAGCCCTTTATTTAGAGCTGTTTGTGGTGGAGAAAGATATTTTGGCTCTAATAGAGGAAGAGAAGGTGGCCAAAAAAGGCGCTTAAGTAGGCTCACGTGATGCTTCGATCTAAATAAAGAGGTCTATTGGAGCCAATCTCCTATGAAGAAGAAATTAACCCTTATGTTTAATTTAACTCTTTTACTGCTTATATTGTTATTGATGCTCTCTGATAGCATACAAAATATTTATGCTTTCTTATTTCTAAGTACTATGAATTGTCCTTTATATAGGGCATTATTTGGTGTTTAAGTTATTTTTGATTTGTTTCAGTATTTGAACTTTGTGAGCTAATCATAAACTATGGCTAAAATTTAATGTAGGCTAGGGTGTTTTTGTAAGCAGTAGTGTACAATTGTTTTGTTGGTTTTTGTGGCTTTTCTAACTTTTGAAAAATTTTAGAGTTGTCCTCGTTGGGCAGTGATGCCAAAACTTATGCAAGCTTTCTCGTACACACTAATGGGAGCTTGCAACTTGTCATAGGGCATCTGCACTTTTTCAACCGAGTGGAGAATAACTGTCAATAAGGAGGAGTTCTCTACCCATTCTATAAACGTCTAAGGGAGCTTTAACTTTCTTGATGGGGCTTTAAATACATACCAAGGATGTTGACCCTATATGTCTATTCACAAGTGTGCTTTTGCATGATAAATGGCATATGTTCTCATGGAGAGGAATTCTCAGTCCATTTGTTCAAGGTGAACTTAATCAATTTGATAAATAATATGAGAGCTCAGTTCCCATGGTTGATATTATATAAGGTGATATGCACCTTTCTAAGCAATTTAAATAAATGAGAAATCAAGGTATAAGGCAAATGGCGAAATAAAATATTTCAAGAGATGCCTTACAAGCATCCTAGATCAGTTAAGCTCTCTCAGGGGTTACCTTGACCTTGTTTTGTCATATGTATAAGAGCATTTGCGTCTTCTTTAATATATAGTGTTCATTTCCCTTATTTGGGTGTAAACTCATAAAGGCTTATTGCCTTCTTTTAATTATTTAGTTAGCCCGCTCGATGGTTAACTCCTACATGCCATTTTAGCTAAACATTATAATGGTTGCTTACATTATTCTTTTTAGCTAAATGGCTTATAATCCGTTTGGGTGGAGTGTGTGTGGGTAATTCAGTTATGAAAATGTACCTTTAATAAGTTCTTGCTGATTTGGTTTAATCCTTAGGCCTTGTATGACCTCCACTTCTACCACAATTTGTCTGAAATGTTGTAGCTTTCATTGTTTTTGCTCATTGTCTAAAAGTAAATGTTCTTTGATTCTATCCTAGAGTTGATCTCCCAAGTTGGCTTAGGTAAGGTGTTATAAGAGCTCTTCTTGCTTAAGTCTATTGATGGTGTTAGTTTCCTAACAACCTTACTGACTTGAAACATAAGTTTTAGAGTATTAATTTGTGGTAAATTATTACGGGAGTAATTAATCATGAGACAATAAAGAAATCACCAAGCAAAATGCTAAGCTCATTTAATCAAGTGTAATCATCGATCATTCGTTCATATCTTAAGGAGATTAAAAGTAGGCTGCATTCATAGATGAAAATTAACATGCAATCATAGATAATTTTTTCTCTAAGCAACGGGGTTTATATCATTACATGACATGACAAGAGTTAACTTGAGTGAGGCAAAACTTGCTAGCCTCTTGATTTATTATAATGACTCCTAGGAATTAAAAAGAACTAATCATTGTGGGGAACTAGTATGGCACCCATATTGGCTTGGACATAATATTACAAACGTATTTAAAAAGAATAATAGATAAAGGAAGCAGTGATCAAAGAGGTCTAGTGATAATATTTCTTTAGTATAGTTGCATTCCATGGGTGCTTAACTATCGTCCTATCTAAATGTAGTAACCTGTACGAACCTGAGACGACTGGTTTATCTATTCGGTAAGGACTTTTTTAGTTTGCCTCGAAAACTCCTTTTGAAGCCACCTTAGTATTCAAAATTATCCTCCTGAGAGCCAGATCTCTTCTTTTAAAAGCTCTTGGGTGAACTTTTTTGTTGAATAACTTAGAGACACGATGTTGATATGCAACCATTCTGAGTTCTGCTCTTGCTTTTTTTCCACAGATAAATCGAAGAACAGTAGTAACAAGGGAGATATTTTCCTCCTTATTGAAGTGAGTTGTCCTATGAAAATGAATTCCAATCTCAACGGAGATAACTGCATCTACCCTAAAGGCAAAAGAGAAAGTGTTTCTCTTGTAGCAATATTCTTAGTAGTTTTGTAGGCCCATACTAGGTAACTCGTTTACCCAATCTCCTTTCCTGTCCTCAAGCTACTTGTTCAGAATCCCCTTAATAATCTTGTTGATAGCTTGACTTAGTAGTTAGTAATTGTAGGTAAGTAAGTGAAAAAATTCTATTAGCTATCCTCCGCCCTAAGCAGAACTCTCAAAAACTCTGGTTGTCAAAATACTTCACACTGCCGCTCACTATGGCATTAGCAATACCGAATCTATAGATTATAGACCTCTATATAAACTCAGTAGTTTTCCTCTTTATGATAGTAAAAAAAGGTTCAGCTTTGGCCTATTTGGTGAAGTAATCCAAAGCTACAATGGTTTACTTTAGCTTGTCCTCTAGCGGTTGGTAATGGACCTATGAGGTCAGATCCCCATGCAGCAAATAAACATGGTGAAGACATCAAATTAAGCTTTTTTTATGGTAATTTTGCCACTTTGACGAACCTCCAGTACTTGTCACAACTTCTGACCATCTCATTTACATCATCGTGCATTGTTGGACAGCAGTACCTCTACCTTAAAGCCCTATGATCTAAAGACCATGCCCGTAGTGATTCTCACATATCCTTTCATGTATTTTACTTAGAACATACTCAGTTTGACCTCCCTCCAAACACCTTAGGTAAGAAAAAGAAAATCCTCTTTTGTAGAGCACTCCTTCGATCAAGCAATAGCTAACTGCTCTGTATCTTAGTCTTTTGGCTGCATCCTTATCATTTGGCAGCTCTCCTCTTTAAAAAAACTTTATTATAAGTGTCATCTAGGATCCCTCCAAGCAGATGAGCTTACCTCTTTGGGCTCAACATGAAGGATACTATGTGTAGGGATATGCTTCACTAGTACCCATTTTGATAGTTGAGTGGTCACAAATGAGGCCATCTTGGCCAAGTTGATAGCTTTACTATTCTTTGCTCTTAGAACTTGCTCTACTTTCACTTTTTAAAACCCATAATCAATTCTTTAGTCTTCTTTTGATAAGCCTTTATGTTCTATTCCTTAGTCTGGTATGAGAATATTCTTGATAATGAGTCTTGCTACCCCTAAGGCTTTACACATCCTTAATGTAGCAATTTTTGCTTTATACTCATCCTCGTTATTAGAGGCTCTAAATCCGACCTACAATTCACACTGGAGCTTTACTCCCTCAGGACTTAAAATAATTAAACAAGCTCTACTCCTATATGAATCTGAAGAACCATCTACATAAACATCCCAGTACTCCTCAAGCTTTTTAGTGGTTACCTCTTCGCTCAGCTCACCCAAGGCTCCTTCTCCCCTGAGTCATTTGTATATTCTACTAAGAAATCAATAATGGCTTGGGCTTTATTAGTTGAGCGTAGACGGTAGGTGATATCAAGTTCACTAAGCTCGGGGACCACTTCATAAGCCTTCCTGGCATGTCAAGCTTCTAGAGTGCTTACCTCAAGGGCAAGTTGGTGACCACGGCTATATCATAGGCTTAAAAGTAGGGTTTGAGCTCCCTTGCGGAAATCACTAAGGCTAATACCAGCTTTTACTATTGAGGATTTCTCTTCTTTACATCCATCTTAGCTTTTTTAGTATAGTAGACAGGCCTCTAAAATCCATCTTCCTCCTCTCTAACCAGGACTGAACTAGTAGCATGTTAAGATACAGCCAAGTATATAAAGAGGATATATCTAGGCTTTGGCTTAGTGAGTACTAGGGGGTAAATTTGGTATTCCTTTAACTGTTAGAAAGCTTCTTCATATTTCGGAGTCCACTGTAGCTTTTTCCTGACCTTGAGCGATTGTTTAAGGAGATTTCCTTTCCAGTACTGTTTTAATCTCGTCGAGATTGGCCTTAATACCCCCTTCTGTTGCACCATGAACCCTAATAACCTCACTGACATGATCCCGAACGCATACTTTTCTAGGTTTAGCACATCTTGAATTTTCAAAATAGCTCAAAAGTTTCTCAGAGGTATTCCACATGATCAAGAGCCCGTACAAACTTTGTTAGCATTTCATCAGTGTAGACCTCTATATTTCTGCCAATTTGGTCCTTCAAAACCTTATTGACCAAACGTTGTAGGTAGTTCCCACATTCTTCAACTCGAAGGGTATAACTCTGTAACAATAGAGCCCCCAATTCTAGATGAATACAGTTTTCTCTTGATCTTTTTCATGCATTCTAATTTGGTTATAACCAGAAAAAGTATCCATGAAACTTAATATTCCATGACAGAAGGTGGCATCAACCAGCTGATCAACTTTAAAGAGAGGAAAACTATTATTCAGGCATGCTTTTTTTAGATCTATAAAATTGATGCACATGCAAACTTTCCATTAGACTTCTTAACCAAGTCCATGTTTAAAACCCAATCTAGGTAGGTAGCTTTCTTTATAAATCCTACTTACAACAAACAATCTACCTCTACCTCGATAGCTTCATATCTACCCTAGTTGAAGTCCTTTTTATTGTGCTTAACTAGCTTTTGATGCAGATCTACATTGAATCTAAGGTAGGATACCTCCATATTGATACCTAGCATATTCTAATGTAACCAGGTGAATACATCGTTGAATTCCCACAAAAAAGTGATGAGTTACTTCTTGGTCTCTTCTGTGAGATGGGAACCAATATTGCAACCTTTGTGGGGTCATCGTCCTTAATGCGAATGGTGAGTAGATCCTCTGTTGATGTACCATACTTTTCTTCCCTAAAGATTCGTGGATCTAGTGGTGCTTCAGTCCGTTCTGGTGATTCACGGTGACTGTTCCCTTCTGGAGTTTTCTAGAGAACCATGGAGTCTACATCTATTAAGGCATCTTCCCTTTGGCCTTCTACTATGACCAACTTTACAGTTTTCTTTCTAGCATTCCTCTTTCGCTTGATAATAGCACGCCTAGTCATTTTAAGAGCTAAACCCACGGTGATGTGCTGTTTCTTGAAGAGAAAATCAATAATATGATCATTGGAGGCTATATGGTAGCTAACCTTTGATACAATAGTGTAACACTGGCGGGCAATCTGTTGATCCCTCTCGATGTTGATCACAAATTTTAAGGTTAGTATTTTCATAGCAAGGCAGTGCATGAAGATAGCTACCTTAGTAGTTACCATTAATGGTCGACCTAAGATAATGTTTCAAGCTCTGGGGCTATCTACCACTAGAAAATTAACCATATAGACCTCCTTATAGGGAGATTTCCCTATTAAAATAGGCAGGGTGTTGTTGATTTTATGCAATAGGTGTCAATTTGCAAGTGGACACATAAAGTAATAAAGTGATGAATATCCATATCATCTCCACGGGGATTAATGCTATCAGACTTACTACGATAATTTTATCAATGTAGTTTTGAAGATTTAATTCAATAAAACTAAATTAAATTGATAAACTTAAGAATCTGATTAAACTAATTAGGCAATAAATAAAAGGCAATAAAAATAAACATAAAACACAAGAGAATACTCAATGGTAGATAGGTAGTTGGGTGTCTAACTCACTTAATGATTATTGACTTTTTAACAATTTAAGTACAATTGCTACGGCATCTACTACAGCACTAGGCAGAATTCCTCATGCATCCTCAGCTGTCGCATGTCGGATATCTACACCTATATGCAACCTAATAGTAACCAATTGTTAAGCCCACATTAGGCATATCATTATACTCTCTATAATCTATTAACCCTACAAGGTGAATCCTTATATCTAGATCTTTACTAATATTAGATCAAGTATGGCCCTATTCAAATTGATATTAAATTAATTAAGGAAATCCAAACTAAAACCATGTATTACTTTGATTAGTTCCACTAAGTAGTCCTTTTTTAGGATCTTTCTTAGTTAGTATCCATTAAATGGGTGGTCAGTTGAAATAGGGAATTGCAATCAATATAATCAAAACAAAGTGATATAGAAAACACAGAGCAACGGCAATATAAGTCAATCAATTATCAAGCTTGTATAAATCCAACTATATTAAAGTTTAGTTCATGCTTAATAAAGGAATAGAAATAATATTTAGCTTAACCGTTAAATACATCATCAAGAAAAATAAAAACAAGAAATTAAAGAATATAAAGGCAAGGATTGTAATCTCGAGAAGTCACTCTTGTAGATGTTGCGATCTACCCTTTTACTCCTCTATTGCAGCCCTCAAATTTCTCCTATTTCCTGTCTTTTTCTTATTTATTAGGGATTATTGTATGTGTATAATAGCCTTCTCCTGTTTTCTTGATATGCACTCATTTATAGTGTGCATATTAGGGTAACTCCCTAGAAGAGGCTTCCGAATCTTGATAGATCTGCAGTATTCTTGAGTCACACACTAATTGAACTGCTTGCCATGTCAGCCCTATTCTGTTCATGCTTGTTTATGTCAGCCTTATATTTGCATGCTCCAGGATTGCTGCAGCATCTCTGCAACATCATCTCTATTTCAGACTTGACTTGCTTCCTCTTCAATTAAGTTCTTTGTCAATCTTTTATGCACTGTTGTTGCAACATCCATCCATTGAAATTAAGTAGTTTGGTCTCCTACAATAATGCAATGAATAAGAGTACGTAATGATCTAAAATATATTAAATTATTATAACTAAACTTAAATGCATACTAAGCAAAATATAACTAAAAATGAGATAAAAATTCATCATTGACTCTCTAAGTAACCATAGTTTGAGCCTAAAAATGCTATGATAACTCTCATTTCATAGAGTTATCAACCCCCAAACTTAAACCATTACCCTCAAGTAATGAAAATAACACTCAACATACAATCACACAATCATACAATTAACAACTTAGCTCCGTCATCTAGATTGCTCTAACTTATAAACCCTCAGATTTCATTCTTAAACACACAAAATTACCAACAGCAGCTCCAGCTCTAGGCTTGGCTTTAAATCTGTACATAGTGTGTGTGTGCTACTCTGATCAAGTTTAGAGTTGCTGCAACATTACTCAAGCATCATATATTTCTCAAAGATAAATAAATAAAAAAACTATTTTCTCTATAAGGGAACAAGGATTTTAAAGAGTTGCAACTGTGCTATAGCAATAATTATTCAAGAATTTTTTTTAAGTTATACTCTTTAGTGCCACATTAACTTTTCATGTGAATGCCTAACAGGGGTACTACTGACACCCAATCACTTGTTTAATACACAAATCAGACTTGCTGTAGCAGTGGCATCCAAGATGCTACACCCTAGTCTTATCTTTAGGCACCTTTAACTTAAGGCTGAATATGGGGCTTATGAACAGACCTAGCTACTCAGTTTCCTAGACAGAAGACCTTTCTATCCTATGTTTTGCTATTGCAATGCTCATAACTCCTATTTCCTTTTACTCAAGTATGCATATGAGGTGCATACACAACCTTGGTTACTCAGCAACTGAGCCATTAGAGCAAAGTTTATTCTAGCACAATTGGAAAAGAAAATTCCCTTTTTCCCCTAAACTTGATTTATCTATAATCTTAAAGTATTGAAAATTTTCTATATTTGCTGAACCTGATGTTGCTACGGTAGACTCACAAAACTCAACTGAAGTTTTAGGTGTTAAGATAGAGTCTCAACCTTCATCTATACACTGTCTCTACTTTAGGGTAACTTATCCTACATTTCATCACTCAATTTATCCTCATTGGGCTTCCTAAATCAAAGGAAAAGCTAAATAACATAGCTCACAATTTTTTTTTTAACAACAGAAGTAAAGATTAACATAACATCATAACACAACATAACTCCTTCCAAAAACTAGATAAAATAAAGAAAAGTAAAGAAAAATTTAAAGGAATGCAAATTTAAACTGGCTGGCAGGGGGATACTCCCCTGTTGTTGAATATGATGCTGTAGTATTGGTAGAGCGGGGATACTTCTGCTGTGTTCCACTTCGTGAACTCTTCCGAAGAGACAGAAGTGCTGCAGCAAATGTCTGCTTCTTCTTCTGACTTGTACTGGTCTGAGGCGATCCAGCAACTGCGGGCTGGCTTATTATTCTCTGGGCCTTCTGGTGCCTGCGATGTCGCTACACCTCCAGAGGTTGGTACCCCTTTTCGTTTACTGGATGGCTTGGGAGTTTTGGTTGGAGTAGTCTTGGTTTTTGGAGCAAGAAGAGTTGTTGCAGCATGGTCCTCAGTAGTGATCGCAGCAATCATTTCCCACAGGCTCTTTCTTTGTTCTTCTGTTTTAGTACTCCTGCAGATACCCTCCTCAAATTCTGCATCAATATCCTCATCGTCCATTTCCTCTGACTTCTCTTATTCCCTGATTATTTGCTTCCCTTTGGGTTTTAGAGGTACCATAATTAGCTCCTCGCGTTTTTCTTCCTTATCTTCCTCGGCCTGCTCGTCCTCTTCACTCTCTTCACTCTCTATACTTTCTTCATCGGCACCTTCTTTGTCTATTGGCTTTTCTTCATCAGATGCTTCCTCCCTCTCCTTCTTTTCTTCTACTGTAGGTTCTGCTTCTGGAACTAATGCTGCTGAACTGGAGAAATTAAATTACTGCAGCAATGTGTTAGGAAAATTTGTATACTTAGTCTTCATGAACAGTGCAAATTGGTGTTTTTAATTCTCGAAATGCTGCAAGTAAGCCCAGAGTTTTTGATTTTCCTCCATATATGCTATTAATCATATTTTTCAACAATTGGTCAACCTCCCCTATTGGTTTTGCTTTAAAGCGGCGACATGATGTTCGGGTGTTATCGCAAAGACTCGACTCTCCCGCAATTCTCTTAACAATCCAGGCAATCATGACTCTTTCATTCTTAGTTCTTTCATCCTAGGCAGAGAATTTAACTCCAGTATGCTCACAAATTCCAGTGAATAGAGATGGAAAAAGTAAAGCAGCAGTCTTTTGTTTTCTAATAGAACACTATGTGATTTCTCTTTCAATCACTCTTCCCACATTAATTTTCATTCCCTTAATGATGGAATATAGGAGTAGAAGTCTGTCTTGGGAGTCAGAGGTGGTGTTGGTGGTGGGCATAAGTTAAGATTTCAAAATTTTGACCCACACCTTAGCTACTAGTTTGAGGTCAATCCTATGCATAATTCGAGCTTCCTCATTAGCCCACACACAACCAACAATAGTTAATGTTCTCAAGACTCCCACCTATTTTTTATTAGTTATCCCCTCAACAAATCGTGTATTGTCATAGTCAAAATCTGCAGGTAATTAATAAAAAGCATTAATCACATGAGAGTCGAGAGGTACCTGAACGTTTCTCACCCATATGTTGCGTTGATCCTGCTGCAACATATTAGCATAAAACTCTTTCACTGCGGATGCATTTGAGTCTTAGGGATGCATACAAAACTTGTTCCAGCCTAATTTCGCAACAATTGCGAGTACTGATTTGAGGGTGTCTGTGGGTTGTTTGGGAATTTCAAAGCCTTTCTCTTCTAACAACTTCTGTTGTTCAATTTACTCATTGTATTTTTTCTCAACTTTATAGCTGTGGAAGCGTTCTAGATCTTTTAGTCGTCCAGCAGTCTTTTTAACTCGAGTTATTGCTATAGCACTACAAGAAGTAGAGAAAATCTGGAGAAAAATGAATATTGCAATAATAATGTTTGGTAAAGTGTAGCATGTCAGCCTCCCAAACGGTAAAAACTGCAAAAGTGTCAGCCCAATGGTAAAAAGTGTTGACTGCTGGGTTATTTGACTAAGATGTTGCTGTAGCATCCAAGATTTTGCTGCAGCATGAACGTTAAATGTATTTTTCGTCTTGGAGTTGATTTTCATCTGGATTGTTTAATGCTCCAGCATTTCCTACTGCATATTTTTGTCTAACTGGCTTCTCCCTTTTTTTTTTTTGCTTATGTTACTTTCACATCTTTTGTTTCTAAATTTACTAATAACACTATTAGAAAACAGAAAGTGAGTTTGATTAAACACAAGAATTAAACTAAAAATTAAAACCGAAACACTATAAAATAAAAGAACATATAAAATTAAAATTACTTAAAACTTTAAAATGTATTTCCCTTCTTGGGTTGCCTTCCAATTAGCACTTGATTTTAGGTCCTTCAGTCAGACCTTTTCTGATTGCATAGATTGAATCTTTCTAGAGCAGATTACAGCAAATCCCATGTATTTTTTCACTCATTGCCTATTTAACTTGAACAATCGGCTTGATTTTTCATCTTTCAGGTCAATTGCCCCTTGAGGGTAAATCTTTAGGAGTGTGAAAGGTCCTGACCATCTGGACTTTAGTTTGCTAGGAAATAATTTTAGTCTAGAATTGTATAGCAATACTTGTTGAGTTGGAATTAATTCCCTTTGCTGAATGTGCTTATCATTCCAATTATTGGTTTTCTCCTTGTTGATTTTAGTATTCTTATATGATAATAACCTTAGCTCTTCTAATTCACAAAGTTGTAGCTTTCTTTGCTTTGTTCTTTGCATTTATGTCCATGTTGAGTTGTTTTACATGCCAATAAGCTTTGTGTTCTAGCTCTAATGGTAGATGGCAAGCCTTGCCATAAATAATCATGTACTGAGACATGCCAAATGGTGTCTTATTAGCAGTCCTATAGGCCCACAAAGAATCATGGAGTTGAGTAGACCAATCCCTTCTATTATGATTCACAACTTTCTCTAAAATCCGTTTTATCTCTCTATTGGATACCTCTGCCTGACCACTGGTTTGTGGATGGTATGTTGTAGCAACCTTATGCTTAATCTCATATTTAGCCAATGCTGCAGCAAAGATTCTGTAGCAGAAATGAGTCCTTTCATCACTGATGATGGCCCTGGGGGTGCCAAATCTTTTAAAAATATTCTTTTGAAGGAATTACACCACTGCTTTAGCATCATTTGTGGGTAATGTTGCAGCTTCGACTCATTTAGATATATAGTTTGTAACAACTAGAATGTATAGGTTTCCAAAGGATGGTGCGAATGGTCCCATATAGTCTATCCCCCATACATCAAAAAGCTCCACTTCAAAAATATTGGTTAATGGCAATTCATGCTTTTGAAATATATTTCCAATTTTCTGGCACCTGTCACAGCATTTAACATATTCATGAGCATATTTAAAAATAGAGGCCGTAATAACTTGATTGAAGAATTTTATTTCTTTGATTCGTGGCCTCCAAAGTGTTTTCTCGTATGTTTGCGACATGATGAGACTGTAGAATGGTTGGAATTTCTACATCCGTAACACATCTTCTTTTCACATGGTCAGCATATAGTTTATAAAAGTAAGGTTCATCCTATTAATTGCTTCTGACATCATGGAGAAACCTCTTCTTTTGCTGATAATTTAAATCAAGTGGTAACAATCCACTAACTAAATAATTTGTAAAGTTTGCATACCATGGAAATCTAGATTGTTGCAGCATTTGTGCATATTCTAACATCAGCAACTGTTCGTCAAGAAATGTCTCTGTGATGCTGATAACTCTATGAAATGAGAGTTATCATACTATATTTAGATCTATACTTATATTACTTAGAGAGTAAACGATGAAGTTTTATTATATTTTTAATTACATTTTGCATATGTATGTATTTAATTTTAGTTATAATAAAATGATGTGTGGAAGACCATTTCATGCCCTTTTTGTGCATAATTGTAGGTGACCTCAAGAGTTTATGATTTGACAAGGGATGCTACAGAAGAAGGATCGAATGCTGTAGCAATAGGCTTGAAGAAAACAACAAAAGACTTGTCCGTAGATGAACAAAAACGAGTTTGAATCAAAGGAGATGCTGCAGCATTCCAAGAGCAAATACAGACAAGACTGACAAGACAACTCACATGACAACCAACAGAATCTGCTACAGCAGAATATTCTACTGTCATTGTCAGGCGTAGACAAAACAATGACAGACCTGTAGAAAGCAACAAAAGATCAGTCTGCATGTGAATGATATCAAGCTTAAATCAAAAGGAATGCTGGAGAATTGCTGCAGTAATCCGAGAGCAAAACAGACAGATAAAAAGGATTGTCCAGCCTGTTATGCGTCAGCAAACAAAACTTGCAGCATCCGTTACTGCCACTATCAATAGCATACAAAATAGTGGTGGCAGCACAAAATATCATGTGGTCTAGGTTATCAAATGGTGATAAATGTCCTCATTTCCTCTTAAGGTTACCCTAATTTCAAGATATAAAAGGGCTCATTTTAAGAAAGCACATCATCCATTCACACATCCATCTAACCATCCACGAGCATCCACTCTACTACATCATCATCCATCATCACTCACAACCGACACTAATAAAAATCAAGGAGATTGTCAGAGCTACAACAGAGGATCATTCAAGAAGAAGAAGAGAAGATACTCCAAGATTGAAGCGTGACACTTCCTTCTTTGTTGTATCTAAACTTTATCTTTGTATTTATTTGTTTTCAATCTCTCTTTGATGATGTATTTGATGACAAACTTTTATGCTTTTATTGTTTTAAATCTTTTCATGAGCTAAACTTTTAAGTAGTTGGATTTTAAATGAACTTGATGGTTATTTGACTCATATATTGTGTTGCTGAGTGTATGTTGTAGCATTTTGCCTTGGTTGCATGTGTTGTAATTCTCTATTTTGGTTGACCACCAATTTAGTAGATACAAGCTAGGAAAAAGCCTAAAAAAGTTCTAACATAGTAGATCTAGCCTAGGCAATACATGATTCTAGGTTGGGTTTCCCAAGTTTAGTTTAACTCGATTTGAATAGGGCCATGCTTAATCTATAATTTGTGATGAACTAGATATAGGAAGTCACCTTGTAGGGTTAAGGGAACCTAGAACGAGAAATGCTATATCTAGATGTTGGCTTAACAACTGATCATTGTTAGGCTGCTTTTAGATATAAGATGCCCAACAGGCGATAGCTGAGGACGCATAAGTGATTTTGCCCAATGTTGCATAGATGCTGTAGCAACAGAGCCTTAAGTGAAAAAGAGTCAAAACCATTAAGTGAGTTTAGAATCCAACTATCCCTTCTGTCATTGAGTATACACTTGTGTGTGACATAACTTTATTTTATTGCATTTAGTTTATTACACTTTTTAATTTCTTTTGGCCTTTAATTTTAAAATTTATTATTGTTTAATTACTTAGTTAAAATTTGTACTATAAGATTCTTTGTAGCAAGTTGCAATAGATCAATCCTTGTGGAGACAATATGATTACTTATCAATTTACTACTTGTTGTGTCTGCTTGCACACTGACACGTATTGTATAATTGAAACAAATGCAATAGATGTCTTGTTTCGTCAGTGTGCTTGCATCTACTTTAAGCCTTGAAAGGTGATCTGCTACCTAATTTTCAGTTCCCTTTCTATCATTAATCGCCAAGTCAAATTCTTGTAACAATAAAATCCACCTAATCAACCTTGGTTTAGCATCTTTCTTGGAAATTAAGTATTTGATGGTTGAGTGATCTATGTAAACAATCACTTTTGTGCCAACCAAATATGTTTAGAACTTATCAAATGCAAAAACAATAGCTAGCAATTCTTTTCCAGTAGTGGTATAATTAAGTTGTGCATTAGTTAGAGTTTTACTAGCATAATAGATGGAGTGAAAAAACTTGCCTTTTCGTTGCCCTAGCACTGCTCCAACAGAATGATCACTGGCATCACACATCAATTCAAAGGGCATGCTCTAATCAGGGGTTACAACAACGGGTGCTGTAACAAGAGCTTTTTTCAATGCAACAAATGCCTTTAAACATTCCTCATTAAAATCAAAGGGTCTGTTGTGCTCTAGCAGCATGCATAAAGGTTTAGCTATTTTCAAAAAATCCTTAATAAACTGTTTATAAAATCCAGCATGCCCTAGAAAACTCCTTATACCTTGACTGAGGTAAGTGGTGGAAGTTTGTCAATTACCTGTATTTTTGCCTTATCTACCTCTATTCCCTTTCTAGAAATCCTATAGCCTAGAACTATCCCTTCTAGACACTTCTCCTAATTCAATACTAAATTGGTTTCCTCACATCTCTTGAGTGCATTTTTTAAATTGAGCAAACAATCATCATATGATTCCCAAAATATCGAAAAATCGTCCATAAATACCTCTAGTGTTTGCTCTACCATATCTGAAAAGATAGACATCATACACCTCTGGAACGTCGCTGGAGCATTGGACAGGCCAAATGTCATCCTTCTGAAAGCAAAGGTTCCATACGGGCAGGTAAATGTTGCCTTCTCATAATCCTCTGGTGCTATAGCAATCTGATTGTAGCATGAGTATCCGTTCAAGAAGCGTAGTACTCTTTTTCAACAATTTTTTCTAACATTTGATCTACGAAAGGCAATGGAAACTCGATCCTTCCTTTTGGCTTTATTTAACTTCCTATAGTCCATACAAACTCTCCATCCAGCTATTGATTTTATAGAAATAAGCTCATACATCTCAGTTGCTACAATAGTCACTCCATCTTACTTGGGGAAACATTGTACAGGACTTAAACAGGATCTATTTGATATGGGGTAAAGGATACCAGCATCGAGCCATTTGATGATCTCTTTCTTCACTACTTCCTTCATGATTGGATTCAATCTTCTTTATTGCTCTATAGAGTTGTTGTAACAATCCTCTAGCAGAATCTTGTGCATGTATATTGAGGACTAATTCCTTTAATATCTCGCCATGGTCCATCCAATAGCTTTCTTGTATTTCTCCAATACAACTGCTAATCTTTTTCTTATTATGCATTCAAAGAAGATGAAATAATTTCTAGAAATGTGTCTTTATTACCAAGGTAAACATATTTTAAATGTGAAGGTAAAGGTTTTAATTTTAAAACATGGGGGAATTCAATAGATAGTTTTGAAGGTTTTACTTCCCTGATTAAAAGATCAAGAGATTTAAAGTGCATGTCGAGTTTGAGAGGTTGCTTCTCTCATAGCCATGCTATGTCAACTGGCTCATGGTCTTCATCTTCGAGTTCTTCAAATGTTACAGCACTGATTTCTTTTTTACTATAGCAATTAGTGAAAGTCTATGCTACAATAAAATCTACAACACTAACAAAATTATAGTCTTCTACCTCATCCGGACTCTTCATAGCATCGAGCACATTGAATGTAACTCATTTGGTCATTAACTCTTATGTTCAATTCTCTTTTTTGCACACTAATTAGAGTCTTTTCTGTGGCTAAAAAGGGTCTTCCCAAAATGATTGGTACTTCTTTATCAGCCTCAAAATCCACAACTATGAAATCAACTGGAAAGATAAACTTATCCACTTTCACTAGTACATCTTTAATCTTTCCTTCGGGGTATGCATAAGATCTGTCAGCAAGTTGCAAGGTGACAGTTGTAAGTCTAACTTCTCTAACTCCCAATTGTTTGAATACTGATAAAGGCATGAGATTGATGCTAGCTTCTAAATCATAAAGTGCTTTACCACTGTATTTAGTTCTTATTGAACATGGTATTGTGAAGCTTCCTGGATCCTTCAATTTCTGATGCATCTTGTTCTGAAGCATATAACTATACTCTTGTGCTAGAGCAACTGTTTCAAACTCTCTTAACATTTTTTTCTTTGTCAAGATATCTTTTGAGAACTTTACAAAACTCGGCATTGGTTCCAAAGCTTCCACAAAAGAGATGTTGATATGCGGCTACTTTAATGCTTCTAAGAATTTATTAAACTGCTTATCCTGCTTCTGCTTCTGAAATATTTGAGGAAATGGTGGTGGATACCTGAACTGCTGAGCTGCAGCAGGTTGTATAGCCTACTTGTCTTTTGCTTTGTTTTGAGTTGGGACTACAGCATCTCCATCAACAGGTGCTGCACTTCAAATTCTGCAGCAGCTGTAGCATGACTGTTCTCACCAGTGTATTGTGTAGTGGAGGATAATAGCTCATCTTCAATTTGAGTTTCTTCTTGGTTCAAAGTGGGCTACACTCTTCTTTTTTGTGCACCTATTGGAATGTGAATATCCTTTCCAGGTCTTAAGTGTATTACTTTACAATGCCCCTTTCCTTCTCTTCTTGGATCCTCTGTATCGCTTGGTAGACTGTCTTGGAGTCTGTTACTTAATGCTGTAGCAAGTTGTCCCACTTGATTTTTTAAGTTTCTCAATGATACTGCTTGGCTTTGGACAACCTCTTCATATTTTACAATGTACTCTTTAACCAATGCTTCAAGTGAGCTGAATTGATCATTGCTGGTACTTCTTTGCCCTTGATTTGGCTACTAAAATATTAAGGTCTGTTCTATCCGTTGGGTGCTGCAGCATGCTGATTCTGATGCTGATTGCTCCATAAGAAGTTTCGGTGCTACCTCAATCCAGGATATTATGTATTTGAATACGGATTGTTCTCGTTCTATCTGTTGAAGTTCCCCACATAGTTGACTGAGGTAGGATTTCTTGGATAGTTATCTGATGAGAACCCTTCTAGATCAAGCTAGAAAAATCCACAACTAGATTGACAAGAACCCAAGAAAGCCAATATGATCAGAATTCAGATAAACGAACTGAACCCTTGAGAAGCTGAGTCTCAAGACCCCAGATTGCTAGATAAGACGCCACAAAGGTTAGCAAATCCTTTCATAAGTCGAAAGTTCTTTCAAGAATAAATTGATAAAATCCTCTCAATGATATTAAACTCAATAATGTCAAAAAGTCTATTCAAAATAACATAAAGGAGTGTTTATATAAGGTGGCTAACCCTAATTTAACTTAAAAATAAGAGAAAACCTTAAAATTAAAAACTTGAACCCGCAGGGCTTGGGCCTGCAAAGTAACTGATTTTAAACGGGCCATAACTTAGTCATATGATGTCGGATTTTGACCTACAATATACTGTTTTGAAGCTCTCGGCGTAAGAAATGCATCTACAAATTTAGAATCGCTCTTCTAGCCCCTGAATATTAGACTCTTGTAAATTGAATTTGAATTAAAGTCGTCCATAGTAGCTTGAATAAATCTTTGCATTGCTTTCTTGATCTTCTTAGCTCGTGCTCTCGTAATTGGCCATCCTAGAACAAGCAACGGATCTTTAATGCTCTGAGCACTCTGGATCACATTATTCCCCCTCTCCTCAAAAAGATTCTTCCTCGAATATAAACCTGCATCAAAGGGAGACAGATCAGAAACATTAAATGTGGCAGACAAGTTATACTTACTTGGAAGATCCACTTTATAAGCGTTATCACTAATATGCTCAACAATCTGAAATAGACCATCTCCTCAGGGGTACAACTTAGATTTCCTCTGGATAGGAAACCTCTCCTTCCGCATGTGAATCCAAACCCAATCACCGGGTTTAAAAATCACACGTTTCCTACCCTTATTAGCTTGAGTAGCATATTGCTCAATCTTTTTCTCAATAAAATAAGCAATGGGCCTTCGATCCTGCATCAAAACAGCTCCAATACCTATTCCTGAGGCATCACACTCAATCTCAAAAGTGCGATTAAAATCAGGTAATGCTAAAACAGGTGCAGAACACAACTTTTCTTTAAGATCAATGAATGATTTATCTTGTTCATCATTCCAAGTAAATGCAACATTCTTTTTAACAACATCAGTAAAAGGTACAGCAATAGTGCTAAAATCCTTAACAAATCGCCAATAAAAACTAGCTAAACCATGAAAGCTCCTAACCTCAGTGATGCTCTTAGGCGTCGGCCACTCCTTAATAGCCTTAACCTTCTTTTGATCCATCTCTATACCATTTGCACCAATAACAAAACCAAGAAAAATAATTTTCTTCATGCAAAAAGAATATTTCTTATAATTAGCATACAACTTTTCTTGCCTCAAAACATCTAACACACATCGCAAATGCTCAATATGCTCATCTAAAGTCTTGCTGTACACTAGAATATCATCAAAGTAAACAACTACAAATTGACTTATAAGCGCACGCAACACATGATTCATTAATCTCATAAAAGTACTAGGTGCATTAGTAAGACCAAAAGGCATAACTAACCACTCATACAATTCGTACTCAGTCTTAAATGCAGTTTTCCATTCATCACCTTCTCTCATGAGAATTTGATGATAGCCACTTTTTAAATCAATTTTAGAAAATAAACAAGCTCCATGCAATTCATCCAGCATATCATTTAACCTAGGAATGAGATGGCGATACTTTATCGTAATATTATTGATGGCTCGGCAATCAACACTCCAATTTCCATCATTCTTTGGTACTAATAGAACTGGTGCTGCACATGGGCTCATGCTCTCTCTCACGTATCTTTTGCTCATCAACTCCATAACTTGCTTTTGAAGCTCTTTGGTCTCTTCGGGATTACTTTTATAGGTTGGTTTATTGGGTATGACAGCTCCTGGTACGAAAACGATCTGATGCTCAATGCCTCTAATAGGTGGTAAGCCAATAGGCATCTCCTCAGGAAACACATCTTCAAACTCCTGTAACAAAGAAGTAACAACACAAGAAAGAGAATAATTAATGTCATCAAAGGTTAGATATGATTCTTTGAATACGAGCAAAACCATGAAATGGCTTGCTTTTGTTTTCCTAATCTCACCCACTCCCGCAAAGAAGTTCTTTTTCACTCTTTCCTTTCTCACTCTTTTCTTTTCTCTCACTTTTAGCCTCACTCTCTTTCTTTTTCTTCTCATAACTCTCGACCTCACTCTTTTTATATTGTTTTTCTTTTTCCCTCATCTTTATTTGGTCCTCGTAGACCTCTTTTAGTGTTAAAGGAACAAGCGTCATGGTTCTCCCATTTTTGACAAAGCTATATCTATTCCTAAACCCATCATGTGTCACCTTCCTATCATACTGCCATGGCCTCCCTAATAATAAATGCCTAGCATGCATAGGAACTACGTCATAAAGCACCTCATCACTATACTTTTCAATAGTAAATGTTACCAATACTTGCTTATTAACTTTGACCTCTCCACAATCATTTAACCACTGCAATCTGTAAGGCCTGGGATTTTTTAGCAAGGGTAACTCTAACTTCTCTACAAGGGTAGTATTGGCTACATTGGTACAACTCCCACCATCTATTATCATACTACACACCTTATTATTCACAATGCATCTAGTATGGAAGATGTTCTCTCTCTGCTGCTCCATGTCATCAACACTCATTTGTGTACTCAAAGCACGCCTAGCAACTAGGGATTCACCTTTCACATGATATTCTACTTCATCATCATCACTAGCATCAATCAACTCTGGCATCTCCCCACCATCAATCTCACTCTCACTCATTAATTCTCCACTATCTTGCATTACCATAACTCTCTTATTTGGGCACTGAAAAGCAATGTGTCCAGAACCCAAACACTTGAAGCACTTGATTTCTCGATACTTTTGTGGTTGAGATTAGGTGGTTCAGACTTGATACCTTCATTTCTTCTCTCATTGCTACTCCACTTTGATTTCCATGGGGTTGAAGAAGCCGAAGAATATCTAGCTGTACCCTTCCTCTTCAATTGCCTCTCCACCTTTATAGTCATGTGGACCATATACTCCAACTCCATATAATATTGTAACTCCACTACATTGGCAATATCTTTATTCAACCCTGTCAAAAATCGTGCCATTGTAGCCTCCCTATCTTCCTCTACATTAGCCCTAATCATAGCAATCTCCATCTCCTTATTGTAATCCTCTACACTCTTCGACCTTTGGGTAAGTGTTGAGTGTTAGAAAGTGTGTATTTACAGAGGATAAAATGGTCATGTTACACTTCAAGTCTCACTAACATCCCTACTTTTATGTACTTAAGTCCCTTGCACTTTAATTGTGTGTGTTTTATTATAACTTATGTATTTTATGTATTTTAGGGGGATTCAGGCCATTTCACAATTAACGAGACATCGAACAGCAAAACAGACAGCATTTTTGAACTCTGCACAATCGAAAACCTTAGGAGGAGCATAAAGGGAAAAATGGCACTATTTACGTATACAGTATTGTTCATGTATACATCACTGATCATGTACGGAACTATTCATATATACGTACGATGATGTGGCATTGACCGATGACGTGTCATTGACCGGTGACATGGCAGCATTTGATTGGACGAATGATGTGGCATTGACTGCTTATGTGGCGTTGACCGATGATGTGGCAATGTATAATTGTACCGAAAAAATGAGCTTACAATAGAAGCAATGCACTTGATCAACGTTGGTTGACTTTGACGCTGACCGATGACGTGGCAACACAGTATTGGACAAGAAAATTGGCTTAAGTTACATGTGGCACACTGAATCACAATCGATGATGATGTGTTCCAAGCAATCCAAGCTTGCCACGTGGCGCAATTCTGAGCGTCCGAATTGATTTCATCCAATGGCCATAATTTACTCATTGTATCTACAAAAATGGGACTCTCCCCCCTAATTTGACACCCCTGAATCCATTTTTGAGCTTAGTTTTGTAAAATTCTCTCTCCTTCTTGTATTTCTACGTATTTTAGTATAATACCCATTTTACCCCTAGTTCAAATAATGAGTAGCTAATTTTCTTTCAAGCTTGGGTTGAAAGTGAAGTCTCAACATGTTCCATGGGCTAATTTGGTAAATTTACTTTCTTCTCCCCTCTGATTTATGTGGCTGTTTTGACTTTTCGTCGACAGATAGTAATAATCTTGTCTAGATTTTGCACCGGTACTACCGTCTCCCTAGTGTAAGGTTATTACTGTTTGGCACGATAAGTGCTTAATACCATATTTATTAAAGTCTGGTTCATGAGGAGTGGAAATCCCCCTCATGATTTAATTGGCACTAATAAGGAATATTAAGCCTATGGTGCATGTTGATGCAGATCCGGATACCCAAGCACTTTATTCACATAGTTTAATCTCCAATTTAATCCCACCATTTTAATTTAGATTTAGAACAAAATTATATCAACACCTTCACCATAAATCCAATTACCTACTTAGAAAATTAACCCTACGCACAATTAAAATCCACCTCCTCGTGGGATCGACACTCGTTACCATTGATCTATACTATAATAGATTCGTTCGCTTACGAGTTCATTAAAATTTGCACAATAGTAAGGCTCTGTAGCTTAAGATAAAGATCCCTATGGTAATGACTATGAATGAATCGCTTCCTCATAAGTGCTCTCAACTCTTCCCACGTAGCTATGGGCCTCTCATGATTCCTCCTCCTATTGTTCACCAACTGATCCCACCAAATAATAGCATAGTCAGTGAATTCAATAACTGGTAGCTTTACCTTTTTCTCCTCTGAATAATTGTGATAATCAAAGATCAACTAAACCTTCTTTTCCCACTCCAAGTAAGCCTCCGGGTCACTCTTTCCTTGAAACGAAGGAATGGACACTTTGATTTTGCCTAAATATCTATCCTCATCATCTCTCCTATACCCCCTCTCTTGTCTACCTCTTCTATATCTCACTCTATCCCTATCTACTTTAGATGCTCGATCATCACCATCATCTTCCCAAAATTCATTCTATACCTCAAACTCATCCATAGGCTCATATCTACGGCTATTATTTCCCTCATTATGTCTTGCTTCATCAATTCTAGCCATGTTATGCTCACTATTAGTTTGCTCCTCCTGAATACTCTCAATGGCAACTCCATGTTGCCTCGGCGCTTTCCATCTCATCAAACCTCATATTCATCTTCTCAAATGCCTGGTGCATTGCCTTCAAAATTAAAGTAAGGTCCACCATGGAAGGTTGCGTCTCACTTTTATCATCCATATTACTTATTTGAAATAAGCTGCAAAGAGATGTTAGTAAAATAGAAAAAAATAGTAATAAACCTCACAAGCCTCACGTGTTTACACTCAAATAGGCTTTTACCCGAAGTTGTGCTCACACACTCTTGCCTTTTACCACTCTTATATTTTCTCAATCAAGTTCTTTAGGAACTAGTGACTCAATCAAGGGAAAGTACCAAAGTATAATCCCTCTAACAATCACAGTCCAAGAAACAAAAGCAAAGAAGAAAGAAAGAAACGAACAAGAAAATAGGAAACAAGAATAACAAAACCAAGAAACAAAGGAGATCACCAAATATGATTATTATTATTATGATTTTTTTCGTTTTCTTTTTTGATCAAACTTTTTTTTTTTGTAATCCCTAAATAATTGAAATTTGAATAAACTTAGGCAAAGGAATAGGTAAAATTGGCAGATTTAAGGAAAGAAATCACAAGGATGCAAAAATTGATATAATAAAACCCTAAAAATACTGTTCATGCGGCACTATTCATATATTACTGTTCATGGGGCATTATTCATGCGATACTGGTCATGTGGCACTATTCACGACTTTTTTTTTTAATAATAGAAAAAGAATGAAAAATCTCAAACAAGAATGAAAAAAATAATAAAGATAAATGAATCTGACCTTGGTGCCTAAGAAAGCCAATATGATTAGAATTCAGATAAAAGATCCAAACCCTTGAGAAGCTAAGTATCAAGAACCTAGATTGCTAGATAAGACGCCACAAAGGTTAGCAAATCATTTGATAAATCAAAAAGTCCTCTCAATGATATTAATCTTATTAATACTTCTTTCAAGAACAAGTTGAGAAACTCCTCTCAATGATATTAAACTCAATAATATCAAAAAGTCTATTCAAAATAACATAAATGAGTGTTTATATAAGGTGACTAACCCTAATTTAACTTAAAAATAAGAGAAAACCTTAAAATTAAAAACCTGGGCCTGCATGGCCTTGGCCTGCAAAGTTACGGATTTTAAACGAGCCATAACTTGGTCATATGATGTCGGATTTTGACCCACAATATACCGTTTCGAAGCTCTCGACGTAAGAAATGCATTTACAAATTTAGAATTGCTCTTCTAGCCCTTGAATATTGGACTCTTGCAAATTGAATTTGAATTAAAGTCGTCCAAAGTAGCTTGAATAAATCCTTGCATTGCTTCCTTGATCTTCTTAACTCGTGCTCTCGTAATTGGCCATTCTAGAACAAGCAACGGATCTTTAATGTTCTGAGCACTCTCGATCACATCATTATCAAACAAATGCCCTTCCCCGCAATAAACACAAGATGCCTTAGTAACTTGATTGACGATTGTTAGAGCAATAGACATAGCCTTTACCATATTTGTCAGCAAAGCTACTTGATCTAATAATGCTATCAATGCATCTACTTTATGAACTCTTGCTGGTTCTCTTGCTGTAACTTGTCTGGTAGATGGCCAATTGTTATTAGCTATTCTTTCCAAAATCTCATAAGCCTCATTATAAGACTTAAATAACAAACCATTTGCTGAAGCATCTACCATTAATCTAGTGCCTAGGTTCAAACCATTGTAAAAGGTCTCAAACTGAATGCAGCAAGGTATACCATGATGAAGACATTTCCGTAACAACTCTTTAAATCTTTCTTATGCATCATACAAGCTTTCATCTTCCAATTGGTGGAAAGATATGATCTCATTCCTCAATTTCGCATTCATAGTAGGTGGAAAGTACTTCATCAAAAATTTATTAGCCAAATCATTCCATGTAGTAATGGAATCAGGTGGTAGTGAATTTAACCAAACTCTTGCTCATCCCTTAAAGAAAATGGAGAAAGTTGATGTAGCACTTTATTTTAATTATTTTAGGATTCTAGAATTTTATTTTCTATTTTAATTAGAGTCAATTAAGGAATGTCTCTTAGTATTCTATTTCTATTATAATTGTGATTTAGTTTCCATTTTTAAGTTAACTTAGGGAAATAGGTTACTCTATTATAAATAGAGAGGTCTTGTTATTGTTTTTATAACTTCAATTATTCAATAAAACTCTCTTTTATAATTTCATTTGTGATTATTTATCAAAAATCTCTCTTGTAGAGTCGTTAAGATTATAACGTCATCTAATCTTGCTTTATGCATTATTAAAAATCTCATTGAGTCATTTGGATTAGAACGGATTTATTCTTGCTTCAATTAAAGCGTAAGCTAATCGCGTTGGCTTGGTCCGTACTAGAACGATATCTAATGTGCTCCTATCCTATCAATTATGCTTCCACGATGCCGCTACACCGCTTCATCAGTTGTTAGTTGCTCTTATACCAATTGAGGAAGCGGCGTAGTAAAAGCGGAATTGATAGGATAGGAAAACACTAGATATCGTTCTAGTACGGACCAAGCCAACCCGATTAATTTACGCTTTAATCGAAGAGAGATTAGATTCGTTCTAATCCAAACGACTTTACAAGGGAGAATTTTTTATAAATAATCCTAGAAGAAATTATAAAAGAGGAATTTTATTGAATAATTGAAGTTCAAGTTACAATAATAAGGTACCTCTATTTATAATAAAGTAAACCCACTTCCCTAAGTTAACTTAAAAAGGGAAACCAAATCATCATTATAATAGAAATAAAAGACTAAGACGCATTCCTTATTTGACTCTAATTAAAATAGAAAATAAAGTTCTAGAATCCTAAAATAACTAAAATAACGTCCTACATCAGCACTACTGGCTATTGTATTTATGCGGGAGCAAATTATGTCTCATGGTCATCCAAAAAGCAGCCCAAAGTTTTTCGTGCAAGTACAGAGGCAGAAAATCGGGCTCTTGCAACAGCAGCAACAGAGTGCACATGGGTGACATATTTATTCAAAGATATTGGCATTCCATTGCTCAAGCCTCCTCAGCTATTATATGACAATCAAAGTGTTCTTCATCTATCAAAAAATCTAATTTTTCATGCATGGACAAAACACTTAGAACTGGATTATCATTTTGTTCGTGAAAAGGTCATTGTTGGCCAGTTAACAACTCGATTCGTTAGCTCAAAGAATCAGATTGCTGATGTATTAACAAAGCCATTATCAAAAAATCAATTCATCTTTCTACGCAACAAGCTGAGTTTTCATTTCATACCACTTGCCAGCTTTAGGGGGGATCATAAACATCAGCCTAAATTATAGCAAGCAAATCATCTGCAGAAACTACAGAACCAAAAGCAATGGAAAGAAGGATCAAACATCTACAAATCAGACTAAAGAAAGTTTTTTAAAATACAATTGTCAACCTTCTATAAAGCTTTCATAGTCACTTGTTTTACCAAATCTTTGTAAAACACATACGGGAAAATATTGTATATATAGAACTAAAGGCATAATCATGGGGATTCTTTTATGATTCATACCAGCCAAGAGTTGTATATAAATATCATATAGTATTAATAAGATCGTCATCTGACAATACATGTTGATATTTGACTTGTACTTTATTTGATTGTGTAGGAAATGACCATAGATCACGAATGATTTTATGTTAATGCATTACAAATATTCGATCATTACGCGCGCTTCGACTAGGTTACTCTAATCCTCATATTTGAAAGAAATTAAAAGAACTTATATTAAAATATTATCATGGCCTAAGGTTTAAGTTGTTCAGAATAAGTAAATATCTATTAGTTTTAAGTAGTGATTTTGATGAAGACATAAATTATTAAGATTCGTGAAAGATATATGTTTGGTGGAGAAGGTAAATAAATGTGAAAAGGAGTAAATTTATTTACATCATAGGCAGTTTAGTAATATAAGCTTTATGTAATATATGAGTGTTCAATATATTATTTTTAGGATGCAAATAGTCCTATCGAAACAAAATAGATTAAAAAAAAATGGGAAGGGAGCTATGGATGTAACTGTAATCGTTCGTTCGCAATTAACATCTAGCATACTCCTCTCTAACAATTGATCATTATTACAAAAATACGAATACAACATAAGAGAAATAATCAATTACCAAAATCATTTGCATTCTCTAGAAGGGCATGGATAGACATAGTTCCCATGACCAATCTGATGCAGCAGAAGTTTTATGTTCTTATATTACTTTAGGGATGCAAATAGTCCTATCCTAAATCGAAATAGATATAAAATAATAATAGGAAGGGAGTTGTGGACATAACTGTATTTGTTTGTTCGTAACTAGCATCCAACATACTCCTCTGTATTAGATTGCTTCAATGATATGTATATAAGAAAGAAGCACCAAATAGCACGCAACAACAAATCACATCACATCAAACATGAATATTGAATTAATATATTTTTTACTTTATTAAAACATAGTTTTGATTTCTCTAACAATTGATCACTATTACAAGAATACGAAAACAGCATAAAAGAAATAATCAATTAGCAAAATCATTTGCATCCTCCAGGAGGGCATGGATAGACATAGTCCCTATGAGCAATCTTAGTCTGCAAAGTTAATCACTCTTCTCTTGCAAGCCCTGAGCAATCGGCACTGTGAGGTGATGCCGCAGGATTAGGAGAAAGTGAAGCTTCAGTGTTGGGTTCTCCGTCAAGAGAAGTGGCCGAAATAAACATGTTTTCAGTGGTTGCCACTACAAGCAAAGCCAAGATGATGAGACTTAGACTCTTTCACATTTTTGAATTTCTTAATGGAATTATAAATAACTTAATTAGAGTTAAAATAGATGTTCGAGAATCAGAAAGTCATAGGCTCGATCTATAAGATTTAATATTGAGAACGGCTTTCTAGCAGCATTAATGGGATTGAAGATTCTATAAATGAGCACTAAATAAATTATGATGCATTTGTTTGTGTTAACTATTGATTCTTAAAATCTTATTGCGTTATGAAGGTAGTTACAACATACATCAAATTAATTATAGTTTTCTTTAGTTTGAATTTTTTGTTCAGTTTATTTTTTTATTTTTACAAGTATATCGATATCTAGTGATCCATGATCCACATAAATGAAAAGAAATTGTCTCGTTATAAATGTTGTATTTAATTTTGAGTTAATTGGCGTTTAAAAAATAAAAAACCCAAGAGCTTAAGACAAAATGACAATGAAACAGCATGCCTAACTTTGCTATTCCATACTTGTATTTCCAAAATTTAAAAAACGAAAAGGAAATTTTATTGAGGCTATTTGACTATGCATGCTTTGGAAAGTGTGGTTAACATTAGTAAAAAAATTTATCAAATGCGCTATGATTAAAATAGTCATGTTTAAATATTAATTACTAGATTTTTCATGCCTCAAATATACTCTTTTCTCTTTTTTTTTTTTTAATTTTAATAGATATCTAATATGATTGATCAAAGCATAAGAAAGTTACAAAGGAAAAATTCAATTTCAAAGCATGCAATTTCATGGTAATAATTTATTAGTAAAACCAAAAGAAGTTAAATTGGCACAATTTCATTGCGAGCCTGCACTCTAAGTTGAATAGTATTCAGACCTACCGAACAATAGTCTTGCAATTTGATTTCCCTTCTCAATATAGTATTCTTACAATTTTAATAGCAAGGGACAATGAATCCTATGGTAATTAATATTCTTAATGTCATATCACTATTTTAGCAAGAGATACGAGAGAAATGTTTGCTACAACACAAGTTGATATTTGACTTGTAATTTACTTGATTATACTGGAAAATGACCACAGATCACAAATGATTTTATGTTAATGCGTTACAGATGTTCAATCATTACGCGCGATTCAACTGGGTTGTTCTAATCCACATCTTTGAAAGAAATTAAGAGAACTTATATTAAAATATTATCATGCCCTAAGGTTCAAGTTATTCAGAATAAGTAAATATCTATTATTTTTAAGAATTGATTTTGATGAAGACATATTAATTATTAAGATTCGTGAAAGATGATTGTATGTTTGGTGGACGAGGTAAATAAATGTGAAAAGTAGTAAATTTATTTAAATCATAGACAGTTTAGTAATACAAGCTTTAGGTATACGAGTGTTCAATATATTAATTTTGGGATGCAAATTGTCCTATCCTAAATCGAAATAGAAATAAAATAATAATAGGAAAGGAGTTATGGACATAACTGTATTCGTTTGTTCATAACTAGCATCCAACATACTCCTCTGTATTAGATTGTTTCAATGATAAGTATACATGAATAAGCACCAAATAACGCGCAACAACATTTCACATCATATCAAACACGAATATCAGATTAATATATTTGTTATTTTGTAAAAACATAGTTTCAATTTATCTAACAACTTATTATTATAACAAAAGTACGGATACAACGTAAGAGAAATAATTAATTAGCAAAGTCATTTGCATCCTCCAGGAGGGCACTCGTAGATATAGTCCTCATGAGCAATCTTAGTCGAACACTCTTCTCTTGTAAGCCCTGAGCAATCGACACTGGGAGGTGATACCGCAGGATTAGGAGAAAGTGAAGCATCTGTGTTGGATTCGCTGCCAAGAGTAGTGGCTGAAATAAACATGTTTTCAGTGTTTGCCACTACAAACAAAGCCAAGATAATGAGACTGAGACTCTTCGACATTTTTTAATTTCTTAATGGAATTGTAAATAACTTAATTCGAATTAAAATAGATGTGTGAGAATCAGAAAGTCATGAGGCTCTATATATATGATTTAATATTGACAAAGGAGTTTTAATGGCATTAATGTGATTGAAGATTTTATAAATGAGCATTAAATAAATTATGATGCATTTGTTTGTATTAATTGTTGATTCTTAAAATCTTATTACGTTATGAAGGTAATTACAACATACATCTAATTAATTATAGTTTTCTTTTTAAAAAAATTTTTTGTTTAGTATTAGTATTATTTTTTTCATTTGTATCAATCATTAAGCCAGTATTTTTACCTTTTGAAGCTATTGACAATAGCCGTATCCTCTAATGAAATTTTATCAAATTTCAATTATACTTATAATAAACGATAATACACTGGGATTCTAATTAAAAAAATGGCATTTAACTTATGAGAATTTTACTTATAAGATAATATTCTTCAAACAAATTAAAAAAGTAGTGCCTTTGAACATGACAGTGAATTTTTTCTTAAAGAGAGAGCTAGAAAAGTAAAAAAAGAATGTTGTTAGCATAGTGGTGGTCGCTTCATCTCATGATTGAATTGAGCGTTTAAGTCCATCCGTATGCGGTGTGGTGGAAATTTTACTTTTTCTTTGAACAACATATTTTAATAATGAACTCTAGCTATAAAATACCAATGCAAGGTTGATGGAATTGTAACTTTACCTCAATCACCGACATGAACCAAATGTTTTACGTAAATTTGAATTATTTGCTATTTAAAAAATAAAAAACCTAGAGGCTTAAGACCAATTGATAATAAATGAGCATGCCTAACTTTGCTATTCTATACTTGTATTACCAAGATTTAAAAAACGAAAAGGAAATTTTATTGAGGCTATTTGACTATGCATGTTTTGTAAAGTGGGATTGACATTAGCCAAAAAATTTATCAAATGATCTATGATTAAAACACTCACGTTTAAATAATAATTATTAGATTTTTCATGTCTCAAATATACTCTATCTCTTTTTTTTTTTAATTTTAACAAGCATCTAATATCACTAATCAAACAAAAAGTACTTTAGGAAAAATTCAATTACGAAGCAAGCAATTTCATGTTAATATATTATTAACAAATCCAAAAAAAGTTAAAATGGCACAATTTCATTGCGAGTGGGCACTCTAAGTTAATTGGTATTCATACCTACCAAACAATAGTCTTGCAATTTCATTCCCCTTCTAGAGATACAATTCTTACAATTTTAATCAGCAAGGGACAACGAGTCCTACGCGTAATTAATAATCTTAATGTCATATCTCTATTTTAGCAAGAGATACGTGACAAATGTTTGCAACAATACATGTTGATATTTGACTTTTACTCTATTTGATTATGCAAGAATTGACCATAGATCACGAATGATTTCATGTTAATGCATTACAGACATTCGATCATTACGCACGCTTTGACTGGGTTGCTCTAATCCGCATCTTTGAAAGAAAAAAAAAAGAACTTAAATTAAAATATAATCATGCCCTAAGGTTCAAGTTATTCAAAATAAGTAAATATCTGTTAGTTTTAAGAATAGATTTTGATGAAAACATATAAATTATTAAGATTCGTGAAAGTTGATTGCGGGTTTGGTGGATGAGGTAAATAAATGTGAAAAGTGGCAAATTTATTTACATCATAGGCAGCTTAGTAATATAAGCTTTAGGTAATATATGAGTGTTCAGTATGTTAATTTTAGGATGCAACAAGTCCTATTCGAAATGAAATTGATAAATAATAGAAATGGGAAATGAGTTATAGAAGTAACTGTAATCATTCGTTCGTATTTAGCATCCTGCATACTCCTCTCTGAGAGATGTTTCAATGATATGTATACAAGAAAGAAACACAAAATAACACGTAACAACATTTCACATCATATCAAACATGAGTGTCGGATTAATATAGTTGTTATTTTATTAAAACATAGTTTCAATTTCTCTAACAATTGATACTTATTACAAAAGTACGAATGCAACATAAGAGAAATGGTTAATTACCAATGTCATTTGCATCCTCAGGAGGGCAAACTGTAGATATAGTCCCCTTGAGCAATTTTAGATTGCAAAGTCATGCATTCTTCTCTTGTAAGCCCCGACCAATCAACTTTGTGAGGTGATGCCGCAGATTAGGAGGAAGTGAAGCATCGTGTTTGATTTCACGCCGAGGAGTAGTGGCTGAAAGGAACATGTTTTCTGTGTTTGCCACTACAAGCAAAGCAAAGATGATGAGACTGAGACTCTTTGACATTTTTCAATTTTTTAATGGAATTGTAAATAACTTTATTCGAATTAAAATAGATATTTGAGAATTAGAAAGTCATGAGGCTCTATTTGTACGATTTAATATTGAGAAAGGAGTTCAAAGGGCGTTAATGGGATTGAAGATTCTAAAATGAGCATTAAATAATTTATGATGCATTTGTTTGCATTAACTATTGATTCTTAAAATCTTATTGCATTATGAAGGCAATCACAACATACATCTAATTAATAATAGTTTTCTTTAGTTTTAATTTTTTGTTTAGACTATAATTTTTATTTTTGCATTTGTATCAATCATCGAGCCATTAATTTTACCATATAAAGCTGTTGACAATAGTTGTATCCTCCAATGAAATTTGATCAAATTTCAATATACTTATAATAAACAACAATGCACCGGGATTGTAATTTAAAATGAAAATAGAAAGACATTTAACCTATGAGAATTTTAAGTTATTTATCAGCAGTTATAAATTAATATTTTTCAAATAAATTTAAAAAGTAGTGCCTTTGAACATGATAGTGAATTTCTTTCAAAAACAAAAAGGAGAGTTAGAAAAGGAGAAAAAAATATTTTAGCACAGTGGTGGTCGCTTCTCATCTCATGATTTTATTGAGCATTTAAGTCCATCCATATTCGTTGTGGTGATAATTTTACTTTTTCTTTGAACAACATATTTTAAGAATAAACTCCAGTTGTGAAATACCAACGCAAGGTCGATGGAATTATAACTTTCCATTAATCACTTTGAATTAATTGGCACTTAAAAAATAAAAAACCTAAGAGCTTAAGACAAAATGACAATAACAGAAAGTGCCTAACTTTGCTATTCTATACTTGTGTTACCAAGAATTAAAAAACAAAAAGGAAATTTTATTGAGGCTATTTGACTATGCATGCTTTGCAAAGGGGGGTTGACATTAGTAAAAATTATCAAATGCGCTATGATTAAAACAATCACTTTTAAATAATAATTAAAAGATTTTTTTTGTCTCAAATATGCTCTTGTCTCTTTTTTTTTTATATTTAAATAGGCATCTAATATCGTTAATCAAACAAAAAGAAAGTTCCAAAGGAAACATTCAATTTCAAAGCATGCAATTTCAAGATAATAATTTATTAAAACCAAAAAGATGTTAAAATGGCACAATTTCATTGCGAGCGTGTACTCTAAGTTAATTGGTATTCAAACCTACCTAACAATAGTCTTGCAATTTGATTTCCCTTCTAGATATAATATTCTTACAATTTTAATAAGCAAAGGACAGCGAGTTCTACGCGTAATTAATATTCTTAATGTCATATCTCTATTTTAGCAAGAGATACATGAGAAATGTTTGCAACAAGACATGTTGATATTTGACTTGTACTTTATCTGATTATACAGGAAATTACCATAGATCACGAATGATTTTATGTTAATGCATTACAGACGTTCGATCATTACGCTCTCTTTGACTCGGGTTCTCTAATCTGCATATTTTAAAGAAATTAAAAGAACTTAAATTAAAATATTATCATGCCCTTAGGTTCAAGTTATTCAAAATAAGTAAATATCTGTTTGTTTTAAGTATTGGCTTTGATAAAGACATATAAATTATTAAGATTCGTAAAAGATGATTGTATGCTTAGTGGACAAGGTAAATAAATGTAAAAAGTAGCAAATTTATTTACATCATAGGTAGCTTCGTAATATAAGCTTTAGGTAATATGCATGAGTGTTCAATATATTATTTTAAGGATACAAATAGTCCTATCATAAATCGAAATAGACATAAAATAATAATAAGACGAGAGTTATGGACGTAACCGTAATCGTTTGTTTGTAATTAGCATCCAACATACTCCTCTGTATTAGATTGCTTCAATGATATGTATACAAGAAGGAAGCACCAAATAGCACGCAACAACAAATCACATCACATCAAACATGAATATTGAATTAATATATTTGTTATTTTATTAAAACATAGTTTCAAATTCTCTAACAATTGATATTATTACAAAAGTACTAATAAAACGTAAGAGAAATAATTAATTTGCTTAGTCATTTGCATCCTCCAGGAGGGCACTCATAGATATAGTCCTCATGAGCAATCTTAGTCGAGCACTCTTCCCTTGTAAGCCCTGAGCAATCGACACTGGGACGTGATACCACAGGATTATGAGAAAGTGAAGCATCTGTGTTGGATTCGCGGCCAAGAGTAGTGGCTGAAATAAACATGTTTTCAATGTTTGCCACTACAAGCAAAGCCAAGATGATGAGACTGAGACTCTTTGACATTTTTTAATTTCTTAATGAAATTGTAAATAACTTAATTTGAGTTAAAATAGATGTTCAAGAATCAAAAAGTTATAGGCTCGATCTATAAGATTAAATATTGAGATCGGCTTTCTAGCAGCATTAATGGGATTGAAGATTCTATAAATGAACATTAAATAAATTATGATGCATTTGTTTGTGTTAACTATTGATTCTTAAAATCTTATTGCGTTATGAAGGTAGTTACAACTTACATCTAATTAATTATACTTTTCTTTAGTTTGAATTTTTTGTTTAGTTTATTTTTCTATTTTTACATTTATATCGATATCTAGTGATCCATGATCCACATAGATGAAAAGAAATTGTCTCATTATAAATGTTGTATTTAATTTTGAATTAATTGGTATTTAAAAACTAAAAAACCCAAGAGCTCAAGACAAAATGACAATGAAACGGCGTGCCTAACTTTGCTATTCTATACCTGTATTTCCAAGATTTAAAAAACGAAAAGGAAATTTTATTGAGGCTATTTGACTATGCATGCTTTGGAAAGTGTGGTTAACATTAGTAAAAAAAAATTTATCAAATGCACTATGATTAAAATAGTCATGTTTAAATATTAATTACTAGATTTTTCACGTCTCAAATATACTCTTTTCTCTTTGTTTTTTTTTTTAATTTTAATAGGCACCTAATATGATTGATCAAAGCATAAGAAAGTGACAAAGGAAAAATTCAATTTCAAAGCATGCAATTTCATGGTAATAATTTATTAGTAAAACTAAAAGAAGTTAAATTGGCACAATTTCATTGTGAGCCTGCACTCTAAGTTAACTAGTATTCAGACCTACCGAACAATAGTCTTGCAATTTGATTTCCCTTCTCAATATAGTATTCTTACAATTTTAATAAGGAAGGGACAACGAATCCTACGGTAATTAATATTCTTAATGTTATATCTCTATTTTAGCAAGAGATACGAGAGAAATGTTTGCTACAACACAAGTTGATATTTGACTTGTAATTTACTTGATTATACTAGAAAATGACCACAGATCACGAACGATTTTATGTTATTGCGTTACAGATGTTCAATTATTACGCGCGATTCAACTAGGTTGTTCTGATCCACATCTTTGAAAGAAATTAAAAGAACTTATATTAAAATATTATCATGTCCTAAGGTTCAAGTTATTCAGAATAAGTAAATATCTGTTATTTTTAAGAATTGATTTTGGTGAAGACATATAAATTATTAAGATTCGTGAAAGATGATTGTATGTTTGGTGGACGAGGTAAATAAATGTGAAAAGTAGCAAATTTATTTAAATCATAGACAGTTTAGTAATACAAGCTTTAGGTATACGAGTGTTCAATATATTAATTTTGGGATGCAAATTGTCCTATCCTAAATCGAAATAGATATAAAATAATAATAGGATGGGAGTTATGGACATAACTGTATTTGTTTGTTCATAACTAGCATCCAACATACTCCTCTGTATTAGATTGTTTCAATGATAAGTATACATGAATAAGCACCAAGTAACACGCAACAACATTTCACATCATATCAAACACGAATATCAGATTAATATATTTGTTATTTTATAAAAACATAGTTTCAATTTATCTAACAATTGATTATTATAACAAAAGTACGGATACAACTTAAGGGAAATAATTAATTAGCAAAGTCATTTGCATCCTCCAGGAGGGCACTCGTAGATATAGTCCTCATGAGCAATCTTAGTAGAGCACTCTTCTTTTGTAAGGCCTGAGTAATCGACACTGGGAGGTGATACCGTAGGACTAGGAGAAAGTGAAGCATCTGTGTTGGATTCGCTGCCAAGAGTAGTGGCTGAAATAAACATGTTTTCAGTGTTTGCCACTACAAACAAAGCCAAGATGATGAGACTGAGACTCTTCGACATTTTTTAATTCTTAATGGAATTGTAAATAACTTAATTCGAATTAAAATAGATGTGCGAGAATCAAAAAGTCATGAGGCTCTATATATATGATTTAATATTGAGAAAGGAGTTCTAATGGCATTAATGTGATTGAAGATTTTATAAATGAGCATTAAATAAATTATGATGCATTTGTTTGTATTAACTGTTGATTCTTAAAATCTTATTACGTTATGGAGGTAATTACAACATACATCTAATTAATTATAGTTTTCTTTTTTGTTAAATTTTTTATTTAGTATTTTTTTTTCATTTGCATCAATCATTAAGCCAGTAATTTTACCTTTTAAAGCTATTGACAATAGCCAAATGCTCCAATGAAATTTTATCAAATTTCAATTATAATTATAATAAACGACAATAGACTGGGATTCTAATTAAAAAAAATGGCATTTAACTTATGAAAATTTTACATTATTTAGCAACAGTTATAAGTTAATATTCTTCAAACAAATTAAAAAAGTAGTGCCTTCGAACATGACAGTGAATTTTTTCTTTAAAAAAGGAGAGAGCTAGAAAAGTAAAAAAAGAATGTTATTAGCATAGTGGTGGTCGCTTCATCTCATGATTGAATTGAGCGTTTAAGTCCATCCATATGCCGTGTGGTGGCAATTTTACTTTTTCTTTGAACAACATATTTTAAGAATGAACTCCAGCTGTGAAATATCAATGCAAGGTTGATGGAATTGTAACTTTACCTCAATCACCGACACGAACCAAATGTTTTACGTAAATTTGAATTATTTGCTATTTAAAAAATAAAAAACCTAGAGGCTTAAGACCAACTGATAATAAATGAGCGTGCCTAACTTTGCTATTCTATACTTGTATTACCAAGATTTAAAAAACGAAAAGGAAATTTTATTGAGGCTATTTGACTATGCATGTTTTGTAAAGTGGGATTGACATTAGCCAAAAAATTTATCAAATGATCTATGATTAAAACACTCACGTTTAAATAATAATTATTAGATTTTTCATGTCTCAAATATACTCTATCTCTTTTTTTTTAATTTTAACAAGCATCTAATATCACTAATCAAACAAAAAGTACTTTAGGAAAAATTCAATTACGAAGCATGCAATTTCATGATAATATATTATTAACAAATCCAAAAAAAGTTAAAATGGCACAATTTCATTGCGAGTGGGCACTCTAAGTTAATTGGTATTCATACCTACCCAACAATAGTCTTGCAATTTCATTCCCCTTCTAGAGATACAATTCTTACAATCAATAAGCAAGAGACAACAAGTCCTTCGCGCAATTAAAATTCTTAATGTCATATCACTATTTTAGCAAGAGATACGTGAGAAATGTTTGCAACATTACATTTTGATACTTGGCTTGTACTTCATTTAGTCATGCAGGAAAGAACAATAGATCACGAATGATTTTATGACAATGCATTACGTGCATTCAATCATTACGCGTGCTTCGATTGGGCTGCTCTAATCTGCATCTTGAAAAGAAATTGACATAACTTAAATTAAATATTATCATGCCCTAAGGTTCAAATTATTCACAATAAATAAATATTTATTGCATTTAAATATCATTTTTATTGTGAAGATTCGAGAAAGATGATTGTATGTGAAATTCTAAGTGTGCACCCAAGAGGGGGGTTGAAATGGGTATTTAAAAATTTCTTCAATGTCAACACCATAATTCAATATCAACAACTACCACAACCAATAACAATAATAATTTTTTACAACAAGTAAATGTAAAGGGTTAAGGGTAGAGAAAATGAAGTTAAGGGTAGAGAAACCGAACACGATATTTTTACGTGGTTCGACAAACCCCGTCTACGTCCGCACCTCCAAGCAAACCACGCTTGAGGATTTCACTATCCAAGCCAACCAAGGCTTCAAATTCTTACAGTTGACTTCCAAGGTATCAATAAACCTTTACAAGTGGTGTTTCACTCACACACACCTTTCCCCAAGTGTTTCCCACACTTATACTCACACAAATTTGATAATGGATTGGAAGATTACAACAAATACTCTCTTATAGAGTAAATATATAAATGATAGCTAAATGATAACTCAATGTATGTAGATTTGCAAAACGAAAGCACAAGGTAAGGATTATTGACTAGTTTTAGCTCAAATGAGATTCAAGTAATTATTAAAAATGAGTTTGGTTTGAGTTTTTATAGTTTAAACTTTCAAACTAGCCGTTATAGACATTTTTAACAAATAGCCGATTAACCGCTTTCATGAGGCTATTAGCCACTTAAGTTACCGTTAGAGAGAATTTCAAAATTTGCGCACAGTTGGTTAGCCATTTAAAATCAGCCGGCTAGCCGCTATATTTCTAGACTTGATTTTCAAAAAATCAGAATGCAGTCGGTTAGCCGCTTGTAACTTTACCTTAATCACTTCGAATTAATTGGTATTTAAAAAATTAAAAACCTAAGAGCTTAAGACAAAATGACAATAAAAGATTGTGCCTAACTTTGCTATTCTAAACTTGTTTTTCCAAGATTTAAAAAATAAAAAAAGGAAATTTTATTGAGCTTATTTGACTATGCATGCTTTAGAAAGTGGGGTTAGCATTAGTAAAAAAAATTTATCAAATGCGCTTTGATTAAAACAGTCACGTTTAAATAATAATTACTAGATTTTTCATGTCTCAAATACACTCTTGTCTCTTTGTTTTTTTTTTAATTTTATTAGGCATCTAATATGATTATTCAAACAAAAAGAAAGTGGTAAAGGAAAAATTCAATTCAAAGCATGCAATATCATGGTAATAATTTATTAGTAAAACCAAAAGAAGTTAAATTGGCACAATTTCATTGCAAGCCTGCACTCTTAAGTTAATTGGTATACAGACCTACCCAACAATAGTCTTGCAATTTGATCCCTTCTGGATGTAGTATTATTACAATTTTAACCAGCAAAGGACAACGAGTCCTACTCGTAATTAATAATCTTAATGTCATATCTCTATTTTAGCAAGAGATACGTGACAAATGTTTGCAACAATACATGTTGATATTTGACTTTTACTTTATTTGATTATGCAAGAATTGACCATAGATCACGAATGACTTCATGTTAATGCATTACAGACGTTCGATCATTACGCACGCTTTGACTGGGTTGCTTTAATCCGCATCTTTGAAAGAAATAAAAAGAAGCTAAATTAAAATATAATCATGCCCTAAGGTTCAAGTTATTCAAAATAAGTAAATATCTGTTAGTTTTAAGAATTGATTTTGATGAAAACATATAAATTATTAAGATTCGTGAAAGTTGATTGCGGGTTTGGTGGATGAGGTAAATAAATGTGAAAAGTGGCAAATTTATTTACATCATAGGCAGCTTAGTAATATAAGCTTTAGGTAATATATGAGTGTTCAGTATGTTAATTTTAGGATGCAACAAGTCCTATTCGAAATGAAATTGATAAATAATAAAAATGGGAAATGAGTTATAGAAGCAACTGTAATCGTTCGTTCGTAATTAGCATCCTGCATACTCCTCTCTGAGAGATTGTTTCAATGATATGTATACAAGAAAGAAACACAAAATAACACGTAACAACATTTCACATCATATCAAACATGAGTGTCGGATTAATATAGTTGTTATTTTATTAAAACATAGTTTCAATTTCTCTAACAATTGATACTTATTACAAAAGTACGAATGCAACATAAGAGAAATGGTTAATTACCAATGTCATTTGCATCCTCCCGGAGGGCAACTGTAGATATAGTCCCCTTGAGCAATTTTAGATTGCAAAGTCATGCATTCTTCTCTTGTAAGCCCTGACCAATCGACACTGTGAGGTGATGCCGCAGGATTAGGAGGAAGTGAAGCATCTGTGTTTGATTTCACGCCAGGAGTAGTGGCTGAAATGAACATGTTTTCTGTGTTTGCCACTACAAGCAAAGCAAAGATGATGAGACTGAGACTCTTTGACACTTTTCAATTTTTTAATGGAATTGTAAATAACTTTATTCGAATTAAAATAGATATTTGAGAATTAGAAAGTCATGAGGCTCTATTTGTACGATTTAATATTGAGAAAGGAGTTCAAAGGGCGTTAATGGGATTGAAGATTCTAAAATGAGCATTAAATAATTTATGATGCATTTGTTTGCATTAACTATTGATTCTTAAAATCTTATTGCATTATGAAGGCAATCACAACATACATCTAATTAATAATAGTTTTCTTTAGTTTTAATTTTTTGTTTAGACTATAATTTTTATTTTTGCATTTGTATCAATCATCGAGCCATTAATTTTACCATATAAAGCTGTTGACAATAGTTGTATCCTCCAATGAAATTTGATCAAATTTCAATATACTTATAATAAACAACAATGCACTGGGATTGTAATTTAAAATGAAAAAAGAAAGACATTTGACCTATGAGAATTTTACGTTATTTATCAGCAATTATAAATTAATATTTTTCAAATAAATTTAAAAAGTAGTGCCTTTGAACATGATAGTGAATTTCTTTCAAAAACAAAAAGGAGAGCTAGAAAAGGAGAAAAAAATGTTTTAGCATTGTGGTGGTCACTTCTCATCTCATGATTTTATTGAGCATTTAAGTCCATCCATATTCGTTGTGGTGATAATTTTACTTTTTCTTTGAACAGTATATTTTAAGAATAAACTCTGGTTGTGAAATACCAATGAAAGGTCGATGGAATTGTAGCTTTCCATTAATCACTTTGAATTAATTGGCACTTAAAAAATAAAAAACCTAAGAGCTTAAGACAAAATGACAATAACAGAGAGTGCCTAACTTTGCTATTCTATACCTGTGTTACCAAGAATTAAAAAACAAAAAGGAAATTTTATTGAGGCTATTTGACTATGCATGCTTTGGAAAGGGGGGTTGACATTAGTAAAAAAATTTATCAAATGTGCTATGATTAAAACAATCACTTTTATATAATAATTAATAGATTTTTTATGTCTCAAATATGCTCTTGTCTCTTTTTTTTTTTAATTTAAATAGGCATCTAATATCGTTAATAAAAAAAAAGAAAGTTCCAAAGGAAACATTCAATTTCAAAGCATGCAATTTCAAGATAATAATTTATTAGTAAAACCAAAAAGATGTTAAAATGTCGCAATTTCATTGCGAGCATGTACTCTAAGTTAATTGGTATTCAGACCTACCCAACAATAGTCTTGCAATTTGATTTCCCTTCTAGATATAATATTCTTACAATTTTAATAAGCAAAGGACAACGAGTTCTACGCGTAATTAATATTCTTAATGTCATATCTCTATTTTAGCAAGAGATACATGAGAAATGTTTGCAACAAGATATGTTGATATTTGACTTGTACTTTATCTGATTATGCAGGAAATTACCATAGATTACGAATGATTTAATGTTAATGCATTACAGACGTTCGATCATTACGCTCTCTTTGACTCGAGTTCTCTAATCTGCATATTTTAAAGAAATTAAAAGAACTTAAATTAAAATATTATCATGCCCTTAGGTTCAAGTTATTCAAAATAAGTAAATATCTGTTTGTTTTAAGTATTGGTTTTGATAAAGACATAAATTTTTAAGATTCGTAAAAGATGATTGTATGTTTAGTGGACAAGGTAAATAAATGTAAAAAGTAGCAAATTTATTTACATCATAGGCAGCTTCGTAATATAAGCTTTAGGTAATATGCATGAGTGTTCAATATATTATTTTAAGGATACAAATAGTCCTAGGATGCAAATAGTCCTATCCTAAATCGAAATAGACATAAAATAATAATAGGACGAGAGTTATGGACGTAACTGCAATCGTTTGTTTGTAATTAGAATCCAACATACTCCTCTGTATTAGATTGCTTCAATGATATGTATACAAGAAGGACGCACCAAATAGCACGCAACAACAAATCACATCACATCAAACATGAATATTGAATTAATATATTTGTTATTTTATTAAAACATAGTTTCAATTTCTCTAACAATTGATATTATTACAAAAGTACTAATAAAACGTAAGAGAAATAATTAATTAGCTTAGTCATTTGCATCCTCCTGTAGGGCACTCATAGATATAGTCCCCATGAGCAATCTTAGTCTGCAAAGTCAAGCACCCTTCTCTTGTAAGGCCAGAGCAGTCGACACTGTGAGGTGATGCCGCGGGATTAAGAGAAAGTGAAGCTTCAGTGTTGGATTCTCCGCTGGGGGAAGTGGCCGAAATAAATATGTTTTCAGTGGTTGCCACTACAAGCAAAGCCAAGATGATGAGACTTAGACTCTTCGGCATTTTCGAATTTCTTAATGGAATTGTAAATAAATTAATTAGAGTTAAAATAGATGTACGAGAATCAGAAAGTCATAAGGCTCTATATATATGATTTAATATTGAGAAAGAGTTCTAATGGTGTCAATGGGATTGACAATTCCATAAATGAGCATTAAATAAAATTTGATGCATTTGTTTGCGTTAACTATTCATTCTTAAAATCATATTGCGTTATGAAGGTAGTTACAGTATACAACTAATTAATTATAGTTTTCTTTAGTTTGAATTTTTTGTTTAGTCTATTTTTTATTTTTACATTTATATCAATGATCAAGCCATTAATTTGACTATTTAAAGCTATTGACATTAGTCATATCCTTCAATGAAATTTGATCAAGTTTCAATTATGCTTATAATAGACTACAATACACTGGGATTCTAATTTTAAAAAAAGAAAGAAAGAAAGACATTAAACTTATGAGAATTTTACATTATTTATCAACCGTTATAAGTTAATAATTTTCAAACAAATTTAAAAGGTAGTGCCGTCGAACATGATTGTGAATTTTTTTTCAAAAAAAAAAAAAGAGTGAGACAGATATCTAGTAAAGTAAAAAAGGAAAATTAGTTAGCATAGTCGTGGTCACTTCCTCCTCTCATCATTGAATTGAGCATTTAAGTCCATCCATATGCATTGTGTAGTAATATTATTTTTTCTTTGAAGAACATATTTAAATAATGAACTCCAATTGTGAAATACCAATGCAAATTTGATGGAATTGTAAATTCACCTTAATCACCGACACAAACCAAATGCTGCATGTAAATTTGATTTAATTGGTATTAAAAAATAAAAAACCTAAGAGTTTAAGACAAAATGACAATAAAATCATAATTTCATTTTGAATGTGCACTCTTTGTTAAATGGTATTCAGACCTACCCAACAATAGTCAATAGGCTTGTAATTAGATAGCCCTTCCAGATATACTATTCTTACAATTTTAATAAGCAAGGGCCAACGAATCCTTCGCGTAATTAATATTCTTAATGTCGTATCTCTATAGAAAGAGATACGTGAGAAATGTTTGCAATAATACATTTTGATACTTAGCTCCTACTTTAATTGATTACACATGAAATAACAAGTATTTGTTTCAGTAAGGACATATAAATTATTAAAATTCGAGAAAGATAATTGTTTGCTTAGCAGACCAGGTAAATAAATGTGAAAAGTAGTAAGTTTATTTACATCATAAGTAGTTTAGTAATATAAGCTTTAGGTATATGAGTGTTCAATATATTAATTTTGGGATGCAAATAGTCCTATTCTAAGTCGAAATAGATATAAAATAATAATAGGAAGGGAGTTGTGGACATAACTGTATTCGTTTGTTCATAACTAGCATCCAACATACTCCTCTGTATTAGATTGCTTCAATGATATGTATACATGAAAGAAGCACCAAATAGCACGCAACAACAAATTACATCACATCAAACATGAATATTGAATTAATATATTTTTTATTTTATTAAAACATAGTTTTGATTTCTCTAACAATTGATCACTATTACAAGAATACGAATACAGCATAAGAAAAATAATCAATTAGCAAAATCATTTGCATCATCTAGGAAGGCATGGATAGACATAGTCCCCATTAGCAATCTTAGTCTGCAAAGTCAATCACTCTTCTCTTGTAAGCCCTAAGCAATCGACAATGTGAGGTGATGCCACAGGATTAGGAGAAAGTGAAGCTTCAGTGTTGGATTCTCCGCCAAGAGAAGTGACCGAAATAAACATGTTTTCAGTGGTTGCCACTACAAGCAAAGCCAAGATGATGAGACTTAGACACTTCAACTTTTTTTAATTTCTTAATGGAATTGTAAATAACTTAATTTGAGTTAAAATAGATGTTCGAGAATCAGAAAGTCATAGGCTCGATCTATAAGATTTAATATTAAGAATGGCTTTCTAGCAGCATTAATGGGATTGAAGATTTTATAAATGAGCATTAAATAAATTATGATGCATTTGTTTGTGTTAACTACTGATTCTTAAAATCTTATTGCGTTATGAAAGTAGTTACAACATACATCTAATTAATTATAGTTTTCTTTAGTTTATTTTTTTATTTTTACATTTATATCGATATCTAGTGATCCATGATCCACATAGATGAAAAGAAATTGTCTCGTTATAAATGTTGTATTTAATTTTAAATTAATTGGTATTTAAAAAATAAAAAACCCAAGAGCTCAAGACAAAATGACAATGAAACAGTGTGCCTAACTTTGCTATTCTATACTTGTATTTTCAAGATTTAAAAAACGAAAAGGAAATTTTATTGAGGCTATTTGACTATGCATGCTTTGGAAAGTGTGGTTAACATTAGTAAAAAAATTTATCAAATGCGCTATGATTAAAATAGTCATGTTTAAATATCAATTACTAGATTTTTCATGCCTCAAAAATACGCTTTTCTCTTTATTTTTTTTTTAATTTTAATAGGCATCTAATATGATTGATCAAAGCATAAGAAAGTTACAAAGGAAAAATTCAATTTCAAAGCATGCAATTTCATGGTAATAATTTATTAGTAAAACCAAAAGAAGTTAAATTGGCACAATTTCATTGCGAGCCTGCACTCTAAGTTAACTGGTATTCAGAACTACCGAACAATAGTCTAGCAATTTGATTTCCCTTCTCAATATAGTATTCTTACAATTTTAATAAGCAAGGGACAACGAATCCTACGGTATTAATTAATGTCATATCTTTATTTTAGCAAGAGATACGGGAGAAATGTTTGCTACAACACAAGTTGATATTTGACTTGTAATTTACTTGATTATACTGAAAAATGACCACAGATCACGAATGATTTTGTGTTAATGCGTTACAAATGTTCAATCATTACACGCGGTTCAACTGGGTTGTTCTGATCCACATCTTTGAAAGAAATTAAAAGAACTTATATTAAAATATTATCATGCCCTAAGGTTCAAGTTATTCAGAATAAGTAAATATCTGTTATTTTTAAGAATTGATTTTGGTGAAGACATATAAATTATTAAGATTCGTGAAAGATGATTGTATGTTTGGTGGACGAGGTGAATAAATGTGAAAAGTTGCAAATTTATTTAAATCATAGACAGTTTAGTAATACAAGCTTTAGGTATACGAGTGTTCAATATATTAATTTTGGGATGCAAATTGTCCTATCCTAAATCGAAATAGATATAAAATAATAATATGGACATAACTGTATTTGTTTGTTCATAACTGGCATCCAACATACTCCTCTGTATTAGATTATTTCAATGATAAGTATACATGAATAAGCACCAAATAACACGCAACAACATTTCACATCATATCAAACACGAATATCATATTAATATATTTGTTATTTTATAAAAACAAAGTTTCAATTTATCTAACAACTGATTATTATAACAAAAGTACGGATACAACGTAAGAGAAATAGTTAATTAGCAAAGTCATTTGCATCCTCCAAGAGGGCACTCATAGATATAGTCCTCATGAGCAATCTTAGTCGAGCACTCTTCTCTTGTAAGCCCTGAGCAATCGACACTGGGAGGTAATACCACAGGATTAGGAGAAAGTGAACATTTTGTGTTGGATTCGCGGCCAAGAGTAGTGGCTGAAATAAACATGTTTTCAGTGTTTGCCACTACAAGCAAAGCCAAGATGATGAGACTGAGACTCTTTGACATTTTTTAATTTCTTAATGAAATTGTAAATAACTTAATTTGAGTTAAAATAGATGTTCGAGAATCAAAAAGTTATAGGCTCGTTCTAAAAGATTTAATATTGAAATCGGCTTTCTAGCGGCATTAATGGGATTGAAGTTCTATGAATGAGCATTAAATAAATTATGATGCATTTGTTTGTGTTAACTATTGATTCTTAAAATCTTATTGCATTATGAAGGTAGTTACAACATACATCTAATTAATTATACTTTTCTTTAGTTTATTTTTTTATTTTTACATTTATATCGATATCTAGTGATCCATGATCCACATAGATGAAAAGAAATTGTCTCGTTATAAATATTGTATTTAATTTTGAATTAATTGGTTTTTAAAAACTAAAAAACCCAAGAGCTCAAGACAAAATGACAATGAAACGGCGTGCCAAACTTTGCTATTCTATACCTGTATTTCCAAGATTTAAAAAACGAAAAGGAAATTTTATTGAGGCTATTTGACTATGCATGCTTTGGAAAGTGTGGTTAACATTAGTAAAAAAAAATTTATCAAATGCACTATGATTAAAATAGTCATGTTTAAATATTAATTACTAGATATTTCACGTCTCAAATATACTCTTTTCTCTTTGTTTTTTTTTTTAATTTTAATAGGCATCTAATATGATTGATCAAAGCATAAGAAAGTGACAAAGGAAAAATTCAATTTCAAAGCATGCAATTTCTTGGTAATAATTTATTAGTAAAACTAAAAGAAGTTAAATTGGCACAATTTCATTGCGAGCCTGCACTCTACGTTAACTGGTATTCAGACCTACCGAATAATAGTCTTGCAATTTGATTTCCCTTCTCAATATAGTATTCTTACAATTTTAATAAGCAAGGGACAACGAATCCTACGGTAATTAATATTCTTGATGTCATATCTCTATCTTAGCAAGAGATACGAGAGAAATGTTTGCTACAACACAAGTTGATATTTGACTTGTAATTTACTTGATTATACTGGAAAATGACCACAGATCACGAATGATTTTATGTTAATGCATTACAAATGTTCAATCATTACGGCGATTCAACTGGGTTGTTCTGATCCACATCTTTGAAAGAAATTAAGAGAACTTATATTAAAAAATTATCATGCCCTAAGGTTCAAGTTATTCAGAATAAGTAAATATATGTTAGTTTTAAGAATTGATTTTGGTGAAGACATATAAATTATTAAGATGATTGTATGTTTGGTGGACGAGGTAAATAAATGTGAAAAGTAGCAAATTTATTTAAATCATAGAAAGTTTACTAATACAAGCTTTAGGTATACGAGTGTTCAATATATTAATTTTGGGATGCAAATTGTTCTATCCTAAATCGAAATAGATATAAAATAATAATAGGAAGGGAGTTATGGACATAACAGTATTTGTTTGTTCATAACTAGCATCCAACATACTCCTCTGTGTTATATTGTTTCAATGATAAGTATACATGAATAAGCACCAAATAACACGCAACAACATTTCACATCATATCAAACACGAATATCATATTAATATATTTGTTATTTTATAAAAACATAGTTTCAATTTATCTAACAACTGATTATTATAACAAAAGTACGGATACAACATAAGAGAAATAATTAATTAGCAAAGTCATTTGCATCCTCCAGGAGGGCACTCGTAGATATAGTCCTCATGAGCAATCTTAGTCGAGCACTCTTCTCTTGTAAGCCCTGAGCAATCGACACTGGGAGGTGATACCGCAGTGAAGCATCTGTGTTGGATTCGCTGCCAAGAGTAGTAGCTGAAATAAACATGTTTTCAGTGTTTGCCACTACAAGCAAAGCCAAGATGATGAGACTGAGACTCTTCGATATTTTTTAATTTCTTTATGGAATTGTAAATAACTTAATTCGAATTAAAATAGATGTGCGAGAATCAGAAAGTCATGAGGCTCTATATATATGATTTAACAATGAGAAAGGAGTTCTAATGGCATTAATTTGATTGAAGATTTTATAAATGAGCATTAAATAAATTATAATGCATTTGTTTGTTTTAACTATTGATTCTTAAAATCTTATTACGTTATGAAGGTAATTACAACATACATCTAATTAATTATAGTTTTTTTTTTTTAATTTTTTGTTTAGTTCTTTTATTATTTTTTTTTTCATTTGTCTTAAGCCAGTAATTTTACCTTTTAAAGCTATTGACAATAGCCGTATCCTCCAATGAAATTTTATCAAATTTCAATTGTACTTATAATAAACGACAATACACTGGGATTCTAATTAAAAAAAATGGCATTTAACTTATGAGAATTTTACATTATTTAGCAACAGTTATAAGTTAATATTCTTCAAGCAAATTAAAAAAGTAGTGCCTTCGAACATGACAGTGAATTTTTTCTTAAAAAAAGGAGAGAGCTAGAAAAGTAAAAAAAGAATGTTGTTAGCATAGTGGTGGTTGACACGACTCAAAAGTGTATTATTCCCAAGTATAAGAGTATCTTGTTATAATATAACCCGGTGAGTCCGGGGTCGAACCACAGGGAAATGATTTAAATTTATTTATTTTAATTTATCCCAGAAAAGAAAATAAAAATAAAATATATGTAGATTAATTTTTAAATGAAAATATGAAATTAATTAGTTAGGGTTTGGATCCACTCTTAGTATTAAATACAATCTAACAAATTCTTTTGATCATTTTTATTTAGATTTATTGCCCAAAAGATTAATTATATAAATTATCATTATTTTTCAATTAATTTTAATATATATTAAGTACTCAATGTGCCAAAATTCAATTTGTATACAATAAGTCAAAATACAATTTTGCCATTATTTATATTAAGATATTAAGAATTTATTGTGCCAAACTCCATTGTTTGTCTACAATAAATCAAAATTCTAAAATATAAAATATGGGTAGAATTAAATAGAAAATAATTTAATTAATATAATTAAAAATAGAATTTGATTAAATCATATTTATTTTCTAAGAGTTTCACCTTACCCTAACTATAATTATTTAGCTAGACATAATTGAAATAAAAATAAGCATTAAAACTAAATTATACATAATTAAAAGAAATAAAAGCAACTAAAATTGGAAATAAAACTAAATTTATTTATAAAAATAATTACGAAAAATATTAAAAACACAACTAAAATTTTATTAATATAAACTAAAGAGAATTTAGGAGAAAATTGCAGAAGAAGAGCTCTCCTAATACATGAAAATGAGGCTATATTTATAGGAAAATTCGTTCATAATCCAGTGCTTTGCGGTCCATTATAAGCTTTATATATGCACTCCACACAACCATTAGATCAAGATCTGAAGGCTAGTCAAACTTCAAAAGTCAACATGACACGTGGCATCATTTGAAGCATCCAATTTGGTCAAAGAACGGTTGAGATTTGGCGGGTTAATGGGCGGATCGGGTCAACCCAAATACAAAGGTTCGGATCCTCCAACCCAACTCACCAACCATAGCCACGTGGCACGATCGTAGCCATTGAATTATGAACGGTTGAGATTTGGTCAAAGTTGACAACTATCCAGTGCACTCATATCTATCGTAAGCTCATTCTTTTTTATCCAATAGTATGCTGCCACATCATCGGTCAATGCCATGTCAGCATACTGTATATGTGAACGGTGTCGTATACGTGAACAGTACCGTATACGTGAATAGTGTCGTATACATGAACAGTACATATGACCCTTTATGTCTCTCCTAAGGTTTTCGGACTTCTGGAATCCAAATTTGACGTCCGTTTATCTGTTTGGAGCCTCGAATTGCGTCAAAGTATTATTTTACCTAATAAACACGCAAAAATACATAATATCAAATATTTAAAATCTTAACTAGAAATTCATAACATATTACATAATTACAAATATAAATTATAACATAAGCACAAAATACCCTTTAATCACTAGATAAAAATACAATTTTTAACACTAATCACACCCCTAGCAATTAAAGCGCTATATTAAATTAAGATTTACAAAATTCACGTGCAAGTTAATAGTTGTTCATCTCACCTCTAAACTACCAAATAAATAAATTCTCCCAAATTCTTTAGTTTAGCTAATTGTCATTCACTCATTATCCAAGATATCATCAAACCTTCTTTTGTGCTTAAGAAATTAATACAATACTTATGGGGCTTCATCAAAAGAAAACAACACTTTTGTTCCAAAAATTCATCAGAGATACTATATTTATTAGGTAGTAGATTATTCTCACAATTTAAAATATTCCAAATTTAATCCATGTAGCGAGCTTTGGGCCAGTGACTCCCAGACCAGTTGGTCTTAGGGCACTAAGTGTTGAAACACCCCTACGGACTTACTTACTCGGATTATTTAAAATAAATAAGCAACTAACATATCTGTCACCCATGTAGCGAGCTTTGGGCCAGCGGCTCCCAGACCAGTTGGCCTTAGGGCGCTAAGTGTTAAGACACCCCTACGGACTTAATTACTCGGGTTCCAGAGAAAAACAACATACCTGTCACCCATGTAGCGAGGTTTAGGCCAATGACTCCCAAACCAGTCGGCTTTAGGGCACTAGGTGTTGAAACATCCCAACGGACTTAATTACTCGGATTCCAGATATAGTGAAATTTATCGTATTCAATTTTTTTTTGTTTTTTTTTTGTTTTTGGCCTGAAATATATACATTTTCTACTACCTTATATTATCTCCAGTGAATCAAAAGAACAAAATTATTGCAAAAATTTTAACTTACAACCCACTAGCATGCGTCATAGTGTGTGTGTGTGTGAAGAATGATTTAATAATACATGTTTAATGAATAAATGACATAATTATATAGTTAATGATAATCAAATGGAGAATTCATGAATTTGAGTAATTCAAAGAATAGGGAACAAAAACAACTTACTATGAATTTCAAAATCTAAATATAATACGGACTAGACTATTAGGATGTGTCTCAAAAGTAGTGACTCTTTACTCAGCCATCCTAGACAAACAAAAATTTTTGTTGTCTTTGGATTTTTTTTTTTTGAAAAATAAACAAACACACGTATTCATAATTTACATCAACTATCCCTACCCCCCAACCTATTCTAAACATTATCCTTGACATTATATAATTTAAAGACATTAATGTAAAAACGTGAAAAATAAAGAAAACATAAATATAAAAGGGAAATTAGGAAAAATCATACCTGACTTTGCTACTGAAGCTTAAAAGAGATGACAAATTTTTTTTTTGGTTTTTTTTTTTAAAGAATTTAGAAATAAAACTCTAAGACTAAGAAGATGCGTTTCTAGAGTCACTACACTCTATAATTCTGCCATCTTCGACTCAAATTTATCCAAAGTTAGTCTTTACAATACTAATTAGTAAAAACATCACTAGGACAGACATATTCCACAACTGTCAACTATTCCTTCCCCCCAACCTGGATGAGACATTGTCCTCAATGTCTTAAAGGAAAGAAGTAAAGTTTAGAAGACATCACTAAAATAAAAATATTTACAAACTGAGAGTTAAATCTAATTTGCACTTTTTATTACTGCTACTGCTACCATCATCGGTTGACCAATCCAACGCCAAGGTCATAGGATCTGGCTCTGGTTTGTAAGCTTGTAAAAGATCAAGTAACTCATTAGCAGTTGGAGCACAAATAAACAGCTTTTTAATAGTGGGTGAAAAAAAATGATTCTTAATCGCATGGTTAATAAAGGTTAGCAAGCCATTATAAAAATTATTAACATTTAACAAACCGATGGGTTTTTGATGAATGTTCAAATGGGCCCATGATGCAAATGTGATTAGTGCCTCCAGAGTTGCAAGATCACCTGGCAAGAATCACCTGGCAAGAAATCAAAAGCATCAGCATGATTTAACATTTCAGACATTCTATCCTGCATACCTGAGACGACTAACTCTTCTCCAATTGGTGGGCCAGGTAGGCATCCTAAAGGTTTTAGAGCTTTTGGGATGATGCCTAGCACTTGGCCTCCTCTAGTGAAAACAGCTTCTGAGACAAGCTTTGATAACCCTCGGTCACCTCCTCCATATACCACGTGTAGTTTTCTTTCTGCTATAGCACAACCAAGATCTACAGCAGCCTGAACAAACTCCTTGTACAATCCATATCGAAACCCAGAAAGCACACAAATATTTTTGAATTGTCTACTCGAAGTTGCTGCCATTGGAACAATCTCAGAAATAATTTGTGAGGGTTTGAAAAAGAAGCAAATATTTAAAGATCTTGATGACAAAAATAATGATACACAGCTGTAAATGGGGTGGTATATTTGTCAAATGACGCGTGAAGCTTTGGCTCATTATTCAAAAGCAAATAGTGAAAAGAAAAAGCAAACAGTAATTAGACATAAAATCAAATCATTAAAAGCAATAATGCAAAAGATAAAAGATTTAAAAGGAAAGGATATTTACTGGTAGTTGTGATTGTGGCTCACATCTTCCTCTGGTTTTACGTCCAGTAACGGCTTGAACGCCCTCTATGGGTCGAGGATAGGCTTCCCATCCAGTTTTCTTATAAACTGGCAAACAAGGTCTTTTTGAGTCAAATTCCCAAGACTAAACTGTGCTCTTTCTTTTTGGAATAGTGGCCATAACTGATGAATTTCACGTTGTACATATCCGCTTCGATGCGTCTCAAGAGATCGTAAGATATCATCTAACGATTCTTTACTCAGGCCATCTTTAACGAATTGAATTTTATCTTCACGAGTATCAGAAACCATTCCAAAAGAATTACAAATCTTTCGCTTGTATTGAAGTCTTACACAGTTACGACATTTAGAGCCAAGTCGTTTAGCTCTTCTATTTTTAGCGAATGTGCTTTTTCCAAAACCAGGCATGTAAGATATAAATGGATCGGAAAACTCACCTCCCAATCGGACCTTTGCTTCAATTAACCAACGAATGTCAGAGGGAATGCTATGGAGCATTAACATACGCAGTCTTTCACAACGAGCTTTGTAAATTTTCTTTAGAGCATTTTGAGGGAGAGAAGGAAAACGCTTATGTAGTTTATGATGTATTTCTTCCATGGTTAGTTTTGGGGTTTCAGTTATTGTGGGACACTGAGAATACCGACTTAAGAAGTCACGGAGTACCGTTATCCGCCATTTATACGGGATAGTAAATAAAATAACAAAAGGGACAAAATCAAAACTACAAAATCAAAACAAACATGAAAGTGAACAAAACAACAAAAAGAAAACACACTAAAAATAAATAAATAAACAAAACTTACATCCGTCCTCTTATTGCGCTAACCTCAAGTTGTAATTGAAAGTTATGTATACCACCTTCTATTTCCCAAAGTTGTTGTTCTAGATCCTCAACGTAGGCTACTAACTCTGGTGGTCGTCGTTCCTAAATGGGATGTGATTTACAACTTCGTATTAGGCCTCTTAAGTGATATTTCATATGCAAAAGGCTTCTAATGTGCCTGAAGGTGAGCTGTCTTATTGATGGACTCATGACATAAATCAGAAATGTAGAGCGAGAATGCAATTATTAAACAAACACGCTTAAATAAGAATTATTAATATGCTAAAGAAAACGTGTGATGCACATTAATCGAGACATAAAAAGAAACAATTAAACAATCAAATGGTAAAATAACAGTATAACAAAACTAAACAAAAAAATTTAAGTCACCCATTAAAGATTTAATCAAGATTTGGTGGGTCACTTAAATTGGTTTCGGTGTCATCTTCACGTGGTTGGTATTCCAGATATGGTTTAAATCTCTGATCATTAACTTTAAATATGACACCATTCTTTGGATTCTCAATTTCTACAGGCCCATATGAATATACATTTTTCACAACAAATTTCTACAGGCCCATATAAAGCAAGACTTTTTGACCAATTTCAAATGTTTTTCGAAAAATTCTTTTATCGTAAAAAGCTTTGCTTCTTGCCTTTATAATTCTTGAATTTTCATATGCATCATTATGTAATTCCTCAAGTTCATTCAATTGCAACTTACGTAATTTAAAAGCATCATCAAGGTTTTCATTACAAGTTTTAACAGCCCAAAATGCTTTATGCTCAAGTTCAACTGGTAAGTGACAAGATTTTCCATAAACTAGACAATAAGGAGACATTCCTAAAGACGTCTTAAATGCAGTACGGTAGGCCCAAAGTACGTCAGTAAGTCTAAGAGACCAATCTTTTCGGTTTGGGTTAACCGTCTTTTCTAAAATTTGTTTTATCTCCCTATTTGCTAATTCAACTTGACCACTTGTTTGAGGATGATAAGGGGTAGCAACTTTGTGTGTGATGCCATATTTTTTCATTAATGACTCAAAAGGCTTGTTACAAAAATGTTTACCCCCATCACTTATAATGGCTCGAGGAATTCCAAATCGATTTAAAAGATTTTTCTTCAAAAATTTAATCACAGTTTTGTTATCATTATTTCGACATGAAATTGCTTCAATCCATTTTGAGACATAATCAACTGCAACCAATATGTAAACAAATCCAAAAGATGGTGGAAACGGACCCATGAAATCAATTCCCCAACAATTCAAATATTTCTATTTCAAGTATGGGAATTAAAGGCATCATGTTTCTTTTAGTAATTGATCCCAATTTTTGGCAGTTTTCACAAGTTTTACAAAATTCATATGTGTCTTTGAATATGGTGGGCCAATAAAATCCACATTGCAAAATTTTAGCAGCAGTTTTTCTTGAAGAAAAATGTCCACCACATGCTTCTGAATGACAAAAATTAATGACACTACTTACCTCATTGTTGGGAATACAACACCGAAAAATTTGATCAGGGCAATATTTGAACAAATAAGGATCGTCCCAATAAAATTTCTTCTTATCCTGAGTGTTCCATTGCAAAGGCATCTTACCTGTAACAAGTAAATTAACAATGTTAGCATACCATGGCATTGAAGTAACAGAAAATAAAAATTCATCTGGAAAAGAATCATTGATAGGTGTTATGTCGGTGCAGAATTCAGATGTGATTCTTGATAAATGATCAGCAACGACATTTTCGACACCCGTTTTATCTTTGATGGTAAGGTCAAATTCTTGGAGTAACAAAATCCAACGAATTAGTCTTGGCTTGGCATCCTATTTAGTCATCAAATATCTCACAGCTGCGTGGTCAGTAAAAACAACAGATTTAGAACCAAGCAAATATGAACGAAATTTGTTTAATGCAAATACCACAGCAAGTAATTCTTTTTCAGTTGTAGAATAATTCATTTGAGCATTATCCAAAGTCTTACTCGCGTAATAAATCACAAAGGGCTTACCGTCCCTTCTTTGTCCTAAAACAGCACCAACAGCAAAATCACTTGCATCACACATTAATTCAAAAGGTAATGACCAATCAGGAGATTGCATAATAGGTGCAGAGGTTAAAAGAAAAATTATTTTCTCAAAAGAATTTTTACAATTATCAGTCCATTCAAATGGTGCATCTTTTAATAAGAGGTTAGAAAGTGGTTTAGTTATGACACTAAAATTTTTTATAAACCTCCTATAAAATCCTGCATGTCCTAAAAAGGATCGCACATCTCTAACTGTTTTTGGTTGTGGCAATTTGGAAATGACTTCAACTTTTGCTTTGTCAACTTCAATTCCTTTAATAGACACAACATGCCCCAAAACAATTCCAAAAGTAACCATGTAATGACATTTTTCCCAATTCAAAACAAGTTCTTTTTCAACACATCTTTTCAAAACTTTTTTCCAAATTATCAAGGCAATTATCAAAAGAATTCCCAAACACAGTCAAATCATCCATAAAGACCTCTAAACAATGTTCAACCATGTCACAAAAAATACTTAACATACATCTTTGAAATGTTGCAGGAGCATTACAAAGTCCAAATGGCATCCTTTTAAATGCAAATGTTCCAAAGGGACATGTAAATGTGGTCTTTTCTTGATCCTCAAGTGCTATAGGAATTTGATAATAGCCTGAGTAGCCATCTAAAAAGCAGTAGTATGGATGTCCAGCTACTCTTTCTAAGATTTGGTCAAGAAATGGCAAGGGAAAATGATCTTTTCTTGTGGCTTCATTTAATTTTCTATAATCAATGCACATGCGCCAACTAGATGTAATTCATGTTGGAATTAACTCATCTTTTTCATTTTTAACAACAGTGATTCCAGATTTTTTTGGCACTACTTGTGTAGGGCTTACCCACTTACTATCAGAGATAGGGTAGATAATTCCCACATCAAGCAATTTAAGAACTTCTGTTTTTACTACTTCTTTCATGTGTGGGTTTAATCTTCTCTGAGATTGTTGACATGTTTTAGCATTTTCCTCCAAATTAATTCTATGTGTGCAAATTAAGGGATTAATGCCTTTGATATCATTTAAAGTCCATCCAATTGCATTTTTAGGCTTTTTAAGAACATATTGTAACTTACCTTCTTGGTTGCTTGTTAGAGTAGAAGAAATCACAACAGGATAAGTTTGTTCTTCTCCAAGAAAAGCATACTTCAATCCTTCTGGCAAAGGTTTCAATTCCAATTTAGGTGCTTCTTGTTGTTCTGTCTTTTCAATGATTCCAAGCTCTTCAAATTTTGAGTCTTCATCATGAGTGTGTAAAGTCTGCATAGAATCAAGCAACGAATTTATATTAGAAGTATCAAGTTCAAGTTGCTTATTTGCATCAATTGAATTAATCAAGCAAATATCAGTAAGTTCAGAAATATCCCCTTTTTGAATATTTTCCTCTATACAAGATTCAAGCAATTCCTTTTGTTCATCAATATCATCATCATTCTCATGTTCTTCATTAGGTTGCCTACACATATTGAAAACATTCAATTCCAAAGTCATATTTCCAAAGGACAAATTCATTAAACCATTCCTACAATTAATTAAAGCATTAGCAGTTGCTAAAAATGGTCGGCCCAAAATTAAAGGAATTGGTTTGTAATTATTAACAACAGGTTCAGTTTCCAGGACAATAAAATCTACAGGATATATGAATTTATCAACTTGTACTAAAACATCTTCCACTATTCCTTTTGATACTTTAACTGATCTATCGGCAAGCAAAAGTGTAGTTGAAGTTGATTTTAACTCACCAAGATTAAGTTGAAGATAAACTGAATATGAAAGCAAATTAACACTAGCACCAAAAATTTAGCACAACAGCCAGCACGTGAACAGTATATGCCATCATGATAGATAATAAAAATATCCTCTTTCTGGCTAAGGATAAGGAGCCTATAAGAATGAAAATTCTCTAACCAAGCAATGAGGAAAAGTCATGTTAGCTGTCCTTTTGCCACCTTAATTAACACTAGAAAGTGTATATTTTATAAAGGTTTAAATTGTCGTTTTATTACTTTTAGTGTTAATTAATGTGCTTATAATTCATATTTTATCTTAATGCTTTCCAAATGTAATATTACATTTTATTATATTAATTTTTATCTAAATTATTATATTTTATTATTATAGGAATAATTTGAGAATGAAGAGTGATTAGAACTGAAAACGGTAAACAAAAACGATGAATGGATTACATTATTGGAGTTATTTGTATTAAATAATATAATAAAATAATAATTAAAAGAAAAAGAAAAAAGAAATAACAAACAAAACAAACAAAGCACGCCACGCTTTTGATTTTTGAAAATGAAGACAAACATGACAAGTGTGGCATGGAATTATTGTGTGTAATCAACAATTTGCTCCACTTGGAATCCTGGATGAAGGGTATAAAAGAAGACTTTGGGGTGAGAGCTAAGGAAAGGGAAGGGGTGGGCGAAAACCAAGGCTGGGCGTGAGAATATGTGTGTGCTTGGGAAAAATTTTTGTGTGTGTGTGTGTTTATGGAAAGTTTGTGTGTAAGCTTGTGTGCTGAAATTTTCTTTTCCTTTTCTTTGTTTCAACTTCTTTCCTTTTTTTCAATTTCTTTGTAACATATTTCAAGAGTGAACAAATAAAATGTGTGTTCCTTTTAATAATGAGTAGTTAAATTTTTAAGTTAAAGTGAAAGGTGAAACTCATGGGTCATATTATGGAATTAATTTTTCTCTTAAGTGAGTTTAAAGTATATTTATTTATTATATATTTTTATTTTATTTACCGGTTATTTTTATGTCATGTTAATTTGTAGATCTAAATCACCTTGGATTTATATAGTAATTTCGACATTTTATCGACACTTCAATTTAGTTGCGGCACATGTTGTACTTTATTCCTATATTTATCCATAAAATTGGCTAGTTAATCATTAAATGGCATAATATTTAACTAGTGAATAAAATACAAAATATAATTATGAGAGAAAATTATGAACATAATTTGAATTCCAAGAGTAGATCTCGTAGCCTTAGCACTTTTTAAATTATTAATTTCGTTTTTTCATTTAATTTATATTTAATAATTGACCACTAAATTTAAAATTCCCTGTGGTTCGACCTCGGACCACCAAGTTATATTATAATTGGACACTCTTATACTTGGGAGTTAATTGTACACTTTTAAGTCGTGTCACACCTCTTGAGAAGCAGCAAGACCATAAGGCTGAGAGGCTGTCGCTTGCCCAACTGTGGAGGCAAAATGGTGGCTGGACGTTTCTTTGCCTCCAAATCCCATGGGTGTCACCGTTAGGGGACCAGAAGGCAAATTACTCAAATGTCCTCACCTAAGGGAGGGCAAGCATTAAATGAAAGCCAAGTGTCCAAAAGGACCAAAATGACTCTCAGGCACACTCCACAAAAAGCCCATGGTTTCTCCAAAAATGTTGACTTCTTCGTTATTAAAAAAATAGCTTCATCTTCTTCTTCATAAGAGCAAACACCCCATTATTAAAGCTTCAAGGTTCCTTGGACCTTAAGGCCGCTACTTTGTGACCCCAAAATCTTACTTGAGCGTCAAAGTATAGTCGCGGGCCACTGCCAGCTCCACCTCTAACCTTAGTTTGCTTTGTTTTTGCAAGTTCTCATAGCTTTAAAGCCTGATTGTTTCATCTTTATTTTAATCCCCTTGCCAAACACTAAACACGCCTAACTATTCTCCACCATATTGCAAGAGCACACCTCAATCTTAGCAAGGCAACCTCACACTACCTTAAAACAATCCTACTTGTTTTAATCAGATCCACCAAAATCTAGAAAACAATTGGCTCTGTCTTGTTGGGTAGCGCAACAGAAAGCTCCACAACAGTTGCCAAGTTTTTTTCTTTAATTGAAGCAAGATAGAATAAGATTGTTTCTCTAGTGAGAACCTTGCTATCATTTAACAAGATGACAACTATGAGAATGAAACCACCATTAAACTTGTGAAGAAGATGACAAAAACAAAAAAGGGAAAGTCCATAAAAACCACGACCGCTGTTTACTAGGGTGATGAGTTCATCACTAAGAGGCACTTTTATGAGTTTACCGTGTCATTGGTTTATAAGTTCAAAACCCAGATGGTGCATGGCCTAAGTAAATAAGCAAGCAAGCAGCTCAACCATGCCAGAACCAGATAAAAAATACACATGCTTATTCTAATGATGAAAGATCTACTACCAATAGTCGGTGTAGTGGCAGTAGGGGTCGAAAACGTAGCAAACAGCTGGTCAAATATTTGCAAGATTAGCTCAACGCTAGGAGGTCTCCTCAAAATGGGGAGGGTTCCTCCAGAATGCAGAGGATACCTCAGGAAATCCTCATCAAGCTATCTTTTAGGCAGGGCCGACTTTAAGGGGTTCGAGGCCTTAGGCAAATTTTTTTTCTTAGGCCTTTGTGCACTTAATAGCATCAACTCTCAAAGGAACATAAAATAACTTAAAGGGTAATTATCCGGTGGCCATCACTTATTAAGTGAAACTTCTGTAAACCACCAATTTTTAAGATTGTATCTGTAAACCACATACTTTTAAAAGAAATATCCCCAACCACTTTTCCGTTTAAAAAGTTAACTGCCGTTAGTGGTTTTCTACTTAAAAACTATTTTACCCCTTTAATACAATAATTACTAAAATTATTTATAATTAATTAAATATAAGATTTTGTATTGTTTGATTTTTTTATTTATAAACAAAAACGATTTATATAATTAAATTTTTATTTTTTAAAATAGAATATAATTAATCAAATATTTATTTTTTAACTAAATGAAAATATTACCCTTATGATGGCATGCTGACGTCATGTTTTCATTAACGGAGTTAATTGAAAGGTGGGTGGGAGATGTTTCTTTGAAAAGTAGGTGGTTTACAGATACAATCTCAAAAATTGGTGGTTTATAGAAGTTTTACTTAATAAGTGGTGGCCACCAGATAATTATCCTAACTTAAAATTTAATTTTCTTTTATATTATACAAACTATATGTTAATATAAAACTTAAAAATAAATTAAAATTGTTAAAAAGAAACAATAATAATTTAAAATAAATAATAAAATAATAGCACATGAAAAATTGACTAGTTGAGGTGAGTATGATGATCAAATGATGTCAATAGATTTCGCGGAGAATAAATTTCTTTGTAGAGAAGAGAACAAGAAAATATTTAACTGAGATTATTATTGATTCAATATCTATTGGTTAGTTTTAATAGAGTTTAAAGAAATATTAAAAGTTAGTTTAAATGTTAGTAGTTTTATGCTGCATTTACTTGTTAGTAATCAGAATGGGCTGGAATAAGAATGGGAAATGGAAATCAAAATAAACTGTTTACTTGAGCTGTAAGAATCGGAATTGGAATAAGCTGGAATCCCATTGATGTGTTTACTTTGACTTGGAATTGGAATCGAAATAAGCTGAATAGTTTCAATTTACTAAAATGCCCTTAGTTTATAATAATAATAATAATTATAATAATAATAATAATAATAATAATAAAAATGTTTATAATGATAATATTAATAAAAAATAATAATAACAATAATTAATAATAATTAAAATGATAAAGTTAATACAATTTATTAATAATAATAATGACATTTAAATAATAATAATAATAATAATAATAACAATAATAATAAATAGAATAATAAATTTTTAATAAAATAATATTAAAATAATAATAAAGAAATTATTATTATTATTTTTTGTGATTATTATTATAATAAAAATGATATTAATTAAAAAATTTAATTAATAAAATTTAATAATAAAATAAATAAAATAATGAAATAAATAATAATAATAAATGTTAATAATGATAATATTAATAAAAATAATAATAACAATAATTAATAATAATTAAAATAATAAAGTTAATATAATTTATTAATAATAATGACATTTAAATATTAATAAATAATAAATTTTAATAAAATAATATTAAAATAATAATAAAGACATTATTATTAATTTTTATTATTATTATTATAAAATGATATTAATTAAAAAAATTTATAACAATGATAAATAAAATAAATAAATTTTGATTATAATAATAATAATAATAATGTAATTAATGACAATAATAATAATTAAAATAATAAAATTAATATTAATAATAATAATAATTAAAGTAATAAAATTAAATAAATTTTTTATAACAACAATAATAATAGTATTATTATTAAATAAATTTTATTTTTATTATTATCATCATCATCATCAAAGGATCTATTTGCAAACAATATAAAACTTTAGGTTGTTTTCATAATTCTGCAAGAACTAAAATGCAAAAACGTCAAAACTTCAATGAGGGCGTTTTGGGATTATTGAAATATGAATGGGGGTAGACTTGGAAGTTCCGGGAATGGAAGTCCCATTCCCAAGCTCCCCCAAGGAAATCACAACTCCATGAATCAATCCCAAATTTGTGTGGAACCCACGAAACCCATTCTTATCCCCAACCTCAATTTAAAAAGGAAACAAGTTATTTATTCCGATTCTCTCAGTCCAATATTCATTCATGGAAAGTAAATACAGTATTAATAGAGTATTCTTTTTTGGAAAGTGAAAGTATTTAATTTTTTTCCTTGGAAAGATAAACAATATAAAGAATTAATTGGTAAAAGTATTAATTCTACCATATGTGAACATTATCAAATATGAAATTTTTATAAAAAAATAAATCTTCTTTTGAAGGTAAAGATGATCAAAAATACAATTTTTGTTAAGAAAACAAATCTTAATTTTTGGATAATTATGAATGGGAGTAATAATAGGGAGATATATGAAAATTAGGCTTTCTTATATATGTAACTTAAATAGAATCTTTAAAATTTTAGAAGAATAATTATTCATTAGTGTATTAATTAAATAAATGTCAAATATTACGGCCTTTCTAAAGTTTGGGGTCTTAGGTGACTGCCTAGTTCGCCTAGTGCTAAAGCCACCCCTGCTTTTGGGGAAGAACAAGTACGAAAACTCACTGAGAAGGATAGCTCCAAGGGATGAAGCACCAATTGTTTATCAATCACCATTCACCATGGAAATTCACCAAGCATCTCTCCCCACCGACTTTAACATGCCTCAAATTCTGCAATATCAGGGTACTTTTGACCTCATTAAGTATGTTGAGTTATACCAGGATCAGATGCTCATAAAAGGATTTGAGGAAAAGGCTATGTGTTGTATCTTTACACAACCCTCACGGGCCCAGCCAAGTCTTGGTTTAGGTCTCTGAAGCCCAGGAGTATAGCTAGAATAGATAAGCTCATCTCTGAATTCATCCAGGATTTTCGCTAAGCCTCCCACTAGGAGAAGTCCTCCTCTAAGCAGGCCTTCATCAAGCAGGGAGAAACAGAGTTGCTAGCGTCTTTAGTCAACCGTTTTCACGAGGAGTTTCTTCGTACGAGAGCATTTAGACTTTTGACGAAGCGGTGTAGCGGAGGCGGAATTGATAGGATAAGAACACACTAGATATCGTTCTAGTACGGACCAAGCCAACGCGATTCGCTTATGCTCTAATCGAAGTGAAATTAGATCTGTTCTAATCCAAACGACTCCATGAGATTTTTAATAATGCATAAAGCGAGATTAGATGGCGCTCTAATCCTAACGACTCTATAAGAGAGATTTTTGATAAATAATCCCAAATGGAATTATAAAAGAGAGTTTTATTGAATAATTGAAGTTATGAAAACAATAACAAGACCACTCTATTTACAATAGAGCAAACCTACTTCCTTAAGTTAACTTAAAAAGGGAAACTAAATCACAATTATAATAGAAATAAAATACTAAGACACATTTCTTAATTGACTGTAATTAAAATAGAAAATAAAATTCTAGAATCCTAAAATAACAAAAATAACGTCCTACATCAATCTCCCCCTCTTAAAAGAAACTCGTCCTTGAGTTTAAATACAATCTGGAGGATGAAACTTGTAGTGTAGGAGCAAATCATCTTATAACGCGAACTTGTTGTCTTCTTCATCAATATTTCTTGAAACTTTAAAGAATCCATACTTCATAAATTTCCTTCGCTTACACATTCTTCAAGGTGATGAAGACTTCCAAGAACAAACAATGATCAAATAACTCATGCCTTTCCCTAATTGTCGCTTAATGCACTTTTCAACAAATTTCACCTTCTCAACCAAATCTTCTTCGAGCACAACCTTCTTGTCTTCAATGTGAATGGGTAGAACCATTTCGATCATTTCAGCTTTGTGAACTTGATTTGGGTGGTGGCTAGGGAGTCTGATGGTGGTGTTGACTGCCGGTAAAGGCTGCTGACATCGGCGGATCGAGTGGTGGAAGGGGTTTGGATGTTTCTCGCAGTGGCAGCAAGCATTAGTTGAGGGCAGCGATGGCTGGGGTTGGTCTCCGGATGATGGTCAGTCCGGTGGCTGGTTGAACGATGGCCAGAGATGGTGGCGGCATTGGGTGGACCGGGGCAGCGGCTAGGGTTTCAAATTTTTTTTTGTTTAATGATGGAATTGGTGGAGATGGATGTGGGTAGCTAAGAAAGCTGTGCGATTCGCACAAAACGGCTCTGATACCAACTGACAAAGCGACGTAGCGGAAGCAAAATTGATAGGATAGGAACACATTAGATATTGTTCTAGTACGGACCAAGCCAACGCAATTAGCTTACGCTCTAATCAAAGCGAGATTAGATCCGTTCTAATCCAAACGACTCAATGAGATTTTTAATAGTGCATAAAACGAGATTAGATGACGCTCTAATCCTAACGTCTCTACAAGAGAGATTTTTGATAAATAATCTCAAATGAAATTATAAAAGAGAGTTTTATTGAATAATTGAAGTTATGATAACAATAACAAGACCTCTCTATTTATAATAGAGTAAACCTACTTCCTTAAGTTAACTTAAAAAGGAAAACTAAATTACAATTATAATAAAAATAAAATACTAAGACACATTCCTTAATTGACTCTAATTAAAATAGAAAATAAAATTCTCAAATCCTAAAATAACTAAAATAACGTCCTAAATAATGACTATTAAAATTTTAAAAAAAAGAGAAAAGAGCATATTTGAGATTTGAAAAATCTATAAATTATGATTTAAGCATGACTATTTTAATCATAGCGCATTTGATAAATTTTTTTTGCTAATGTTAACCCCACTTTCCAAAGCATGTATAGTCAAATAGCCTCAATAAAATTTCCTTTTCGTTTTTCAAATCTTGGAAATACATGGATAGAATAGAAAAATTACTCACTCTCTTTTATTGTCATTTTTTCTTAAGCTCTTAGGTTTTTTATTTTTTAAATACCAATTAATTCAAATTTACATACAACATTTGGTTCGTGTCGGTGATTAAGGTAAAGTTACAATTCCATCGACCTTTCGTGGTATTTCACAATTGGAGTTCATTCTTAAAATATGTTGTTCAAAGTAAATGAAAAATTTCCCCCACAATGCATATTGATGAACTTAAATGCTCAATTCAATCATGACACGAAGAAGTGACCACCATTGTGCTAACAACATTCACTTTTTACTTTTCTAGCTCTCTCCTTTTTTTTCTGAAAAAATTCACTGTCATGTTCAAAGGCACTACTGTTGATAAATAATGTAAAATTCTCATAAGTTAATTGTCTTTCTTTTTTTCTTAAAAAAAATTAGAATCCTTGCATATTGTCGTTTATTATAAGTATAATTGAAATTTGATTAAATTTCATTAGAGGATACGGCTATTGTCAATACCTTTAAATGGTAAAATTAATGGCTTCATGATGGATAAAAATACAAAAAAAAACTAAACAAAAAATTAAAACTAAGAAAACTATCATTTATAAGATGTATGTTGTGACTACCTTCATAATGCAATAAGAGTTTAAGAATCAATATTTAATACAAACAAATGCATCATAATTGATTTAAGGCTCCTTTACAAAATCTTCAATCCCATTAACATGTATATAAAGCCTCATAACTTTCTGCTTCTCGCACATCTATTTTAATTCGAATTAAGTGATTTATAATTCCATTAAGAAATTGAAAAATGTCGAAGAGTCTCAATCTCATCATCTTGGCTTTGCTTGTGGTGGCAAACAATGAAAACACGTTTATTTAAGCACTACTCCTAGCGGAGAATCCATCACAAATGCTTCACTTTCTCCTAATCCTGCGGCATCACCTCATAGTGTTGATTGCTTAGGGCTTACAAAAGGAGAGTGCTTGACCTTGCAGACTAAGATTGCTCATGAGGACTATATCTACAAGTGCCCTCCAGGGGGATGCAAATGACTTTGCTAATTAATTATTTCTCATATTTTGTAATCGTACATTCGTTACAATAATCAATTGTTAGAGAAATTGAAACTATGGTTTAGTAAAATAACAAATATATTAATCCAATATTTGTGTTTGATATGATGTGAAATGTTGCATGTTATTTTGTGCTTCTTTCTTGTATACATAACATTGGAACAATCTATCAAAGAGGAGTATACAGGAGGCTAATTATGAACAAACGATTGCAGTTACCTCTATAACTCACTTCCTATTTTTATTTTTTATCAATTTCGTTTTGAATAGGACTATTTACATTCGAAAAATAATATACTGAATGTAAATAAACTGCCTATGATGTAAATAAATTTACTACTTTTCACAATTTATTTACCGGAACCACCAAACCTGCAATCATCTTTCACTAATCTTAATAATTTTTGTGTTTTCATCAAAATCAATTCTTAAAACTAACAGATATTTACTTATTTTGAATAACTTGAACCTTAGGGCACGACAATATTTTTATTTAAGTTCTTTTAATTTCTTTCAAAGATGCGGATTAGAGCAACCTAGTCAAAGCATGCGTAATGATCAAACGTCTGTAATGCATTAACATGAAATCATTCGTGATCTATGGTCAATTCCTGCATAATCAAATGGAGTAAAAGTCAAATATGAACATGTATTGTTGCAAACATTTGTCGCGTATCTCTTCTAAAATAGAGATATGACATTAAGAATATTAATTACACATAGGACCCGTTATCCCTTGCTGGTTAAAATTGTAATAATACTATATCCAGAAGGGAAATCAGATTGCAAGACTATTGTTGTGTAGGTCTGTATACCGATTAACTTAGAGTGCAGGCTCGCAATGAAATTGTGCCAATTTAACTTCTTTTGGTTTTACTAATAAATTATTACCATGATATTGCACGCTTTGAATTGAATTTTCCTTTGCAACTTTCTTTTTGTTTGATTAATCATATTAGATGCTTAATTAAAAAAAAACAAAGAGACAAGAGTGCATTTGAGACATGAAAAATCTAGTAATTATTATTTAAACGTGACTGTTTTAATCAAAGCGCATTTGATAAATTTTTTTTACTAATGCTAACCCCACTTTCCAAAGCATGCATAGTCAAATAAGCTCAATAAAATTTCCTTTTTGTTTTTTAAATCTTGGAAATAGAAGTATAGAATAGCAAAGTTAGGCACACTCTTTTATTGTCATTTTGTTTTAAGCTCTTAAGTTTTTAATTTTTTAAATACCAATTAATTCGAAGTGATTAAGGTAAAGTTACAAGCGGCTAACCACTTCCCATCAAGCGGCTAATTGACTGCGTTTGGATTTTTTGAAAATCAAGTCTAGAAATATTGTGGCTAGCTGGCTGATTTTAAATGGCTAACCAACTGCGCTCAAATTTTTAAATTCTCTCTAACTGTAACTTATGCGGCTAACAGCCTCATGAAAGCGGTTAACCGGCTATTTGTTAAAAATGTCTGTAATGGCTAGTTTGAAAGTTTAAACTATAAAAACTCAAGCCAAACTCATTTTTTATAACTACTTGCATCTCATTTGAGCTAAAACTAGTCAATAATCCTTACCTTGAGCTTTCATTTTGCAAATCTACATTAAGTGAGTTATTATTGAGCTATCATTTGTATATTCACTCTATAAGAGAGTATTTGTTGTAATCTTCAAATCCATTATCAAATTTGTGTGAGGACAAGTGTGGGAAACTCTTGAGGAAAGGTGTGTGTGAGTGAAACACCACTTGTAAAGGTTTATTGACACTTTGGAAGTCAATCGTAAGAACTTAAAGCCTTGGAAGGCTTGGATAGTGAAATCCTCAAGCGTGGTTTGCTTGGAGGCGTGGACGTAGGCGGGATTTGCCGAACCACTTAAAAATATCGTGTTCGTTTTCTCTACCTTTAACCCTTTACATTTACTTGTTGTAAAAAATTATTATTGTTATTGGTTATGGTAGTTGTTGATATTGAATTGTGGTGTTGTCATTAAAGAAATTTTTAAATACCCAATTCACCCCCCCTCTTGGGTGCACACTTAGAATTTCACATACAATCATCTTTCTCGAAATCTTAAGAATAAAAATGATATTTAAATGCAATAAATATTTATTTATTGTGAATAATTTGAACCTTAGGGCATGATAATATTTAATTTAAGTTCTTTCAATTTCTTTTCAGGATGCGGATTAGAGCAGCCCAATCGAAGCACGAGTAATGATTGAATCTCCGTAATGCAGTATCATAAAATCATTCGTGATCTATGGTTCTTTCCTGCATAACTAAATAAAGTACAAGGCAAGTATCAAAATGTATTGTTGCAAACATTTCTCACGTATCTCTTGTTAAAATAGTGATATGACATTAAGAATTTTAATTGCGCGAAGGACTTGTTGTCCCTTGCTTATTGATTGTAAGAATTGTATCTCTAGAAGAGGAATGAAATTGCAAGACTATTGTTGGGTAGGTCTGAATACCAATTAACTTAGAGTGCCCACTCGCAATGAAATTGTGCCATTTTAACTTTTTTTGGATTTGTTAATAATACATTATCATGAAATTGCATGCTTCGTAATTGAATTTTTCCTAAAGTACTTTTTGTTTGATTAGTGATGTTAGATGCTTGTTAAAATTAAAAAAAAAAAGAGATAAAGTATATTTTAGGCATGAAAATCTAATAATTATTATTAAACATGAGTGTTTTAATCATAGATCATTTGATATAATTTTTGGCTAATGTCAATCCTACAAAACATGCATAGTCAAATAGCCTCGTTTTTTAAATCTTGGTAATACAAGTATAGAATAGCAAAGTTAGGCACGCTCATGTATTATCATTTGGTCTTAAGGCTCTAGGTTTTTTATTTTTTTAATGGCAAATAATTCAAATTTACGTAAAACATTTGGTTCGTGTCGGTGATTGAGGTAAAGTTACAATTCCATCAACCTTGCATTGGTATTTCACAGCTGGAGTTCATTCTTAAAATATGTTGTTCAAAGAAAAAGTAAAATTTCCACCACACGGCATACGGATGGACTTAAACGCTTAATTCAATCATGAGATGAAGCGACCACTGATTAGTGTTAAAAATTGTATTTTTATCTAGTGATTAAAAGGTATTTTGTGCTTATGTTATAATTTATATTTGTAATTATGTAATATGTTATGAATTTCTAGTTAAGATTTTAAATATTTGATATTATGTATTTTTGCGTGTTTATTAGGTAAAATAATACTTTGACGCAATTCGAGGCTCCAAACAGATAAACGGACGTCAAATTTGGAGTCCAGAAGTTCGAAAACCTTAGGAGAGACATAAAGGGTCATATGTACTGTTCATGTATACGGCACTATTCATGTATACGGTACTGTTCACGTATACGACACCGTTCACATATACAATATGCTAACATGGCATTGACTGATGATGTGGCAGCATACTATTGGATAAAAAAGAATGAGCTTACGATAGATATGAGTGTACTGTTCACGTATAAAGAATTTTACGAATCAGTCCCTGGACTAAATTTCTCTTAATAATCAAACTTGGACTTAAATCTTGGACATAATTTGGACTAAACAAACTAATTATTAACTCCTAACTTTCTAACTTCTTTAAATTTCAGCAATTTAATTATTGCATTTTTTTCTTTAATTTATGTTTGTAGTTTAAAGGGTCGGTTCACCGCCCGAAACTGTTAATTTTAATTTTCTGTATTTTTTTTCTGCAATTAGTTTAAAGGGTCGGTTCACCGCCCGAAACTGTTAATTTTAATTTTCTGTATTTTTTTTCTGCAATTAGTTTAAAGGGTCGGTTCAACGCCCGAAACTGTTAATTTTAAATTTTTTGCAATTAGTTTTTTTTAATTTGTGTAATTTTCATTCAGTTCTTGTGTTATTTTTTTTTTGTAATATTTTTGCAATATAATTTCACACACACAAATATCATCATTGTTGTATGAGACATTGGTCTCGATCTTCAAGTGGTAGATTAATCCGTAAATCTCAATCACCGCCACCAATCATGGAAGAGATCCATGAAGAAAACATTTTGGGTCAAATTAATCTCCAAATTGATCAAGAAGACAATCACTCTCAACACGATGCACGTGATCAGAATCAACCAAGAACGTTGAGAGACTACATGAATCTGATTAGAGCCGGAGCTCCGTTGTGTATTGTATTTCCTCCTGAGGCATCTCGATTCAACTTCAAACCAGGTATTATCCAACTTTTACCAACATTTCATAGTTTAGAATCCGAGAATCCATACTTGTATTTAAGAGACTTTGAGGAAGTTTGTAATACATACACAGACCAAAATTGTAGCATGAACATAATCAGATTAAAGCTTTTTCCTTTTTCATTAAAAGATAAAGCTAAAACTTGGCTACAAAATCTTAGATCTGGATCAATAAGAACTTGGAATAACATGCAAGAACAATTTTTGAAAAAATTCTTTCCACCTCATCGAACCAATTCATTTAAAAGGCAAATCACTTCTTTCACTCAAAAAAATGGAGAAACATTATACCAATGTTGGGATAGGTTTAAAGACTTGTTTAATATATATCCACACCATGGTTTTGAAACTTGGCGATTGGTAACTTATTTCTACGAAGGCTTAATACCCCAAAGTAGACAAGTAATCGAAATGATGTGTAATGGTGAATTTAGGGATAAAAATCCTGAAGATGCACTAGATTACCTTGACCAATTAGCTGGAAATGCACAACATTGGGATACTGTTGGAACTTTTGAATTGTCAAATAAACCACAACCATCTCCATCCAGTGGAGGAATCCATAATCTTAGGGAAGATCATGATTTACAAGCAAAATTTGCATCCCTAGTTAGGAAGGTTGAAGCCTCAGAACATAAAAAGAGTGATCAAGTAAAATCTGTTCAAGAAATTGCATGTAATGTTTGTAGTTCTAATGACCATTTCACTCAAGATTGTCCTACTCTGCCTGCACTTAAAGAATGTCTCCATGATCAAGCTAATGCCATTAACAACTTTAATAAGCCAAATCCATATTCACAGACTTATAATCCTGGTTGGAAAAATCATCCGAATTTTAGTTGGAGAAATAATAACAATGCACAATCTTCACAAGCACCACCTCCACAAAATTTTCAAAATTCTCAACCTTATGCACCATATGTTCCACCACCATGGAAAAATTTGGAAGATACAATGCATACATTTATTAGAAAGCAAGATGTTATTAACAATCAAAATGCACAAACTTTTTCTGATTTGAAAGATACTCTTGCTAAAATTTCTTCTGCACTCACAATTCAAGAGAAAGGTAAATTTCCAGCTCAACCACAACCAAGTCCTAAAAATCAACAAAATCTACCCATGGACCAAGTCAAGACAGTTATAACTCTTCGTAGTGGTAAGGTTGTTGACAGACCTATTCCTGAACCTTGTGAAAACAAAGATGATGAAAATTCAAAGGGTAAGGAAGGTTTAAATAAACTTACACCTAGTGAAGAAATAACTATTGTTCCACCTAAACCACCATTTCCGCACGCATTGAATAAACCAAAGAAATCAAACCACTCTTCTGAAATTTATGAAATTTTTAAGCAAGTGAAAGTTAACATTCCTCTGTTAGATGCAATTAAGCAGGTACCTTCATATGCCAAGTTTTTGAAAGACTTATGCACTGTCAAGAGGAAATTGAAGGTAAGAAAGAAAGCGTTCATGGCTGAACAGGTAAGTACCATTCTATCTAGTAGTAATACATTGAAATATAAAGATCCTGGTTGTCCTACTATTTCTTGTATTATTGGTGATCACAAAATTGAACATGCTTTATAATATACTCGCAAGCACACGAATCTTTAAAAATAGAATAGTGGTAACAAGGTCCAATCCACAGGGATTGCCATAAATTGAAAAGTCTAATTTAAATCTAAAATTAATACTAATCCTAACCTGGTTGAACAAATTGAGTTTTAAGGGAAATTAAACTAATTAAACTAAGAAAACAATCAAAGTAAAGAAAATTTTAATAAGAAAAAGGATTACCAAGGTTTCAGAATCCACCAATTTTCAACTAATATTTATCTAATTATTATTAATTCCCAAATTTAGAGCGACAACTAGAAATCAATCTATATCATCTCATGGATACAACAATTAAGCCCAAATAATTAAATCTAATGTAGGTTCTTTTTCGCATCAAGGTAGGATTTCTAAGCATTACATGTATCCTATTGAAAAATAAAGAATCAAAGTTTCTTGAGCATTAAAACAAATAATCAAAGAGAATCACAATAATCATTATTTTACCAAACCTTGATTTAATCAAATAATCTCTTAACTATGAAGAATATATGATATTAAAGATGAAACGATAATTATTCATTCAATCATGTGAAACAAAAAACATAATTATCAAAAAACAAATATATGGAATTAATTAAATAAAAAGATAATTATTTCATTGAATAGGGTTTCATCCTTATTCATTGAATAGGGTTTCATCCTTAACCTTAGTATACGAAAATTAGCTAGACATACACTACAACAAAATTGGGTATTTCCCACCATTTATTTCCGAGGGAACTAAAAATCCCTAGATAAAAAATGTATTTCTGAGAGATTTTAATCGTTTGTAGGTAATATTAGAAAAATCCATATGTTATTACCGAGGGAAAATAATTCGTAGCTAAAGAGTACAAAATCCCTCGGTATAGTGAATAATTTATAGTGGGAAGTGAAAGAGCCAAATTTTGGGGCGACAAATTTTTTCAGGAATAAATTATATTTTTTTTTTATTACCCGGGGAAAAGTTTGTTGGTAAAGATAAAAAGTATCCCTCGGTAGTTAAAAACAAAAGGAAAAGAAATTTTCACCAGCAAAAAGAAAAGACACAAACTTTTGTTCATTTGCTTGCTCTCTGAAAAATTGCAAACTTGTATTTGGTGAAGCTCATTAGATTAAACACATCCAACTGCAGAAACCTTGAGAGGAATGTAGCATCTTCCTTCATCAAATTCACATCTTCTTAGCGCGATTAATTCCGAGGTAAGTTTTATTTCTTCTTTTTATTTTGCTTGCTTATTCTTTTATATTATTTAGTAAAAACAGAGGGTTTCTACTTTTGAATTAAAGAATTGCACTCGAGTTATCAGGATTTTGTTCAACAATAGAATGCGGCAGAACAATTTTACCAGAAGGTGGAGAAACCTTTTGAAGGAAAGGAAAAACATTTTCATGTAATTGTACATCTCTAGATATGAAAATTCTTTGGTTATTTAAGTCATACAATTTATTACCTTTTTGAACATATGGATAAGCAAGAAAAAAACAACAAATGGCTCTAGCATCAAATTTTGTCTTTGAAGTATTTGTATTGGTAGCATAACACAAACACCCAAAGACCTTTAAATGTGAGTAAGAAGAAATTGAAGGAATTGATTCAAAAAGCATTTCATAGGGTGTTTTACCATAAAGAAGAGAAGTTGGTGTCCGATTTATAAGATAAGTAGTAGTCAAAACATATTCTCCCTAAAACTGTAAAGGAAGTGCTGCTTGGAATCGCAAGGCACGGGCTACATTCAATAGATGGCCATGTTTTCTTTCCACAATCCCATTTTGTTAGGGTTTGTTAACACAACTCTTTTCATGAATGATTCCATTCATGCGATAGAAATCTAACATGTTAAATTCCAACCCATTGTCAGAACGTAGAACTTTAATTTTCTTGTTAAATTGGGTTTCAACAGAAGAATAAACAGATTGTATGAGTAAGCGAGTCTCACTATTACACTTCATAAGAAAAACCCAAATACATCTTGTATAATCATCAACAATGGTAAGAAAGTAATGAGCACCAGATAAAGAAACAACGTGATATTTTCCCCATATGTCACAATGGATTAAATCAAAAGGCTTTAGAGAATTTTTATTACTCAACGTAAAAGGAAGACGAGTTTGTTTAGCTAGTGGACAGACTTCACAAACTCAATTTGGAGTAGAGACATTTAAATCATAAATATAATTGGAAAATAACTAAAGACGTTGATGGCTTAGATGTCCCAAATGTTGGTGCCACAAATTAGAAGAATACATGGATTGTAGACATTTTGGATGAGTGATTGGTAATTGAAATAAGAAAATGACATCATGTAATTTACCCGCTCCAATCACCTTCCTCGAGGACTGGTCCTGTATAAGACAAGAATTGGGTAAGAAAGTTACAATGCAATTTGCATCATGAGTGAGTTTTGCAACTGAAATTAAATTAAATTGGAAACTAGGAACACAAAGAACATTATTCAAAACAATATTAGGTGTCAATTGAAATGTACCAATATGAGTGATTGGGGCATCTACCCCATTAGGCAGTTTAACTGTCCTTGAACAGTGAGACGTGATGTGTGAGAGAATTGAGGAAGAACTTACCATATAATCAGTAGCTCTAGAATCAATAATCCAAGAAGTGGAATGTGGTAAATGAACAACATTGAGGGCAATACCTGTCAAATTGCTTTGTGGAACATTGTTACTCACTAAGTTTGATCTTGGTTGAGTGTTTATCAATGCCAAGATATGTTGATATAGTTCTAGCGTAAAAGAAAAAGGCTTGCAATGCTAGAGAATTCGCAAAAGTTTAGTTGGCAGCAAGCTGATTTGGCTGATTTTGACCCTAATACAACTTATGGCCAAGAGGATATCCATGCTACTTGTAGCATTTTTCTTTCACATGTCCCACCTTTCCACAAAAATCACAGCATGGTTATTATAATTAGATGTATTGTGCCTTGGAAATTTACCTGAAGCATTATTTCCTTTGGCAGCCAATGTAGCGGATTCATGTGTCTAAGTGGGTAGTGTACTAATGATGCCGCGCTGTCGCTCCTCTTGAAGAACCAAGGAAAAGACTTTCCCAACATGTGGAATTCGATCCATCAGTAAAATTTGGCCTTTAACAGCTGTGTATGTTTCGTTCAAGCCCATTAGAAATTGCATAGTACGATCTCTATCTCTATATATGATCTCTATCTCTATATGCCTTGAAGGTATTGTTAGAATCACATGTACAAGTGGGCATGGGAGAATATATATTTAATTCATCCTATAAACCTTTCAACTTAAGAGTAATAGGCTGTGATGGAATCCAAACTTTGGGATATATAACTGATTCTCTTTTGTAGTTCGAAGATACGTGGCTCGTTGATTTGAGAAAACCTTTCTTGAAGATCAACCCATAAATCTTGGGCTAATGGCATTCACAATCCAAGAGGCTACCATGTCGTCACATTGTTTCCAAAATCCAAAGTTTGAATCTGAAGTGGAAGGCTTTTTTATTACTCCATTTATAAAGCCATATTTGTTTTTTGCACTAAGTGCTTTGATCATGGCTCTACTCCACATGGTGTAATTTTCTCCATTTAATGGAAAGGAAACAAGGGGCGGTTCCATGAAGAGATGGGCATGGGCCGTGGCCCCTGCAAGAAAATTAAAAAAAATTTAAATACAATATATTAAGTTAAATAATAAGATAGTTAAAAAAATCCTTCAAGTTACTTATATTTACCAAAATACCAATATATGTATATCTTTAAATTAAGCTAACTTTAATAGTAATCCATATTTTACTCTTATCTTATCTCCCAAATTCTTAATTCGCGATTCTCTCGTTCTATACCCTTAAACTCTTAATTCCCAATTTTCACTATTTTCACCTGTATTCTTTGAAAATGTTAGTTTATTATTTAGCTTCTTTATTTAATTTCAATTGATAGTCTAAATTATTTTAGGATTTGGATTTAGGTAATTGATTGTGATGAATGTTGCTTATATTTTTTTCTTAATTTTTCAGTGTAACCGATTAGAATCTGATCTCAATAAACAAAAATTCCTTACCTTTAAAAAATTCTTAACTTTTTTTTACTTTCTTTTCAAAAAAATTATTGTTCATTATATTGATAATTGTCTATTTAAATTAAAATTTTATTTTAATTTTTTTTGTAATAAATTTTTGGCCCCTGCAGTTAAAGTTGGCTTGTTCCAGTCCTGAAGGAAACCAAAATGGTTCCAAGATTATCTTACGAATGTAAAGTACAAGCAGCATTTTTTGCTGTCATTTGTGACATCCGATTGGTCAATCATAATGACTGATATCCAAAGTTTGAAAAGAAGGGCAAATGGATAGCAATAAGAATTATGTCTCTGATACCATGATAAAAATGAAAGTTCTGGAAAATGCTTTCATGTGTTATATATTTTACAACGTGAAATACAAAGATTTATATAAAAGTTCCAGTTGACTTCTAAAGGTTAATAAAGGAAAGCAACTAAATGCAAAGCTATGTAATCCCTAAATTAAAGAAATAAAAGTAGTAAAATATATAAAATTGGATAACAGAATGTTCTGTAATTGAGAGGAAAATTTGCAGCGCATCAAGGCAGTCAATGACATTCTCCAACACATATTCTTTCATATGCACCCAATATCCTTTTTAGAAATATTAAGTAATTTAGAATGATTTACAAATACGAAATAACCATAGGAAAGAATTTTCTTTACATTATACCATAGGAATTTCACTGTACTTAGTTTCATAATTTTATGCCTTGTTACAAAATGTAACAATAATAATAAATCAATGTGTGGTATAAGAAAGAAATTTTTCGTATAATAATAAATCAATATGCATGCATAACAAAAAAAAATCGTTTGTTAATTCATTGGTGATATGTGTAAGCTTTAACTATTTATTTAAGATTTTTAATCAATTTTTTTTTTTTAATTTATAATAATTCCCGTTATGGCTTTAGTTGACTTACCGCAATTTAAGTTACTCACACTGTCCTATCCCAATTTATCCCAATGTATAAATAAGTGCCAATGCGCAAAATCATAGAATATAATTCAATTGCCAATTTATAATTCAAAAAGTTGTATATCCCAATTTATAAAATAACTACTAATGCGCAAAAACAAAAGTTCTCACTCCTCAACATAAATGGAGTTGTGTAGGCCATATTCTAGATATATAGGAGGATAATATAAGCTGTCAACTTAAGCTTATTAAAAGAATCTAGAACATATTAAAAAAGTTAGCATAAATACAGTTTTTATCAATCAACTGTTTTTATTTTTTATTCCTTTGTGATCTCGTTGGTCCAAAATAAATGGTACAAATTTTAACTGTTTTTCAAAAACAAATATGAGCACAAGAGAAATCGAGATAGCAGGCAACAGCATCATAATTCAGGAACTCGACAATGTTTGCGACTCAGTCACCGGCCGCCCACTCACTGGTGCATGGCTCTGGGACTCCGCTCTGATTCTTGTTCAATTCATGTCAACCCACCTCGACTTTCAAAACAAGTCCGTCCTCGAGCTCGGCGCAGGGGCCGGCCTCCCCGGCTTGACAGCGGCTAGGCTCGGCGCCACCCGGGTTGTTCTCACCGACGTCAAGCCGTTGCTTCCTGGGTTGATAAACAACGTTGAGGCGAACGGGTTGGGAGACCGAGTCGAGGTGAGAGAACTCGTTTGGGGGTCGGACGAACTGAGTCAACCCAATGAGTTGGGCGAGTTTGACATGGTGTTAATGAGTGACGTATTTTACGATCCGGAAGAGATGGTGGGTTTGGGAAAGACGTTGAATAGGGTGTGTAGGAGTGGGAGGGACACGGTGGTTTGGGCAGTGAGCGAGGTGAGGACGTGGACCGGTGAGTGCTTGCACGAGTTAATCACGAGTCAGGGTTTTGGGGTTGTCGAGTTGCCGTGTCAACTCGGTGGGGGCTGTCGTGGAGAAGAAGAAGATAAAAGCTTGGAGGCGTTTGCTGTTTATCAGTTAATACCAACCATGAATGAAGAGAATTTCCACGTGGCAACACATGAGCCTTAGAAGGCCACTTGTTAACTTTACCTGTGCTTTCTCCTTTCTATTGATTAAAAATTATAATTAATTATCTTCTTCTGACCCTACCTTAAATTAGCGAGTGTTATAAGATGAAAATATTAAATAGTATTTTGTGAGGGTCAACAGCATTGAACTTCGGAGTACGTGAAGATTGTAGTTGACTAAATATTAACCCACTCCACTTCTTATCCGGTTTCAGAATACTAAACCCTAAATAAATTGAATAAAAGGGATAATTATTATCCCATTGGACTGATTATTTTCTTGTGAGTAATAATAATGCACGTCTTAAATTTTATTTCAAAATTTCTCTGTTAAATAATATGACATATTTATCAAGTGGAAATGCTGGCAGTGCACAAATTTATCTCAATATCATTTCAAAATTTTGAAATAATAATCATCTCACAATGTCTATGTTACATGACTAATTAATTAACTGGCTGAACTGCTAGCAAACGCGACAAGTTTTAACACAAAGCACAAATTTTTCAAAATATTGTTTGGGGACATTTTAGATCGTGTGTGCATATATAAATAATATAACAATATAGTACAATTATATGTGGTGGTAGATAATTTAGTCATATTACATTATCAAGATAACAATTGTAACCACCAAATTTATCTTTATATCCATTTTAAAAAATAATTTATTATTAAAAATTATAAATTTAAAAATCTCAAAATTACCAATCACTAATCTCTTTCTCTCTACTCATGATTGGAGAGTCTCTCTTTACTCTCACATTCTGCAAACTAAACACTCAATTTTATTATCATTTTGGATTCTTTTTTTTTTGTTTACCTCCTAATAAATCATAATCTCTATCCATGTGTTCTATATATAAGAATTTTTCTTTAATTGATGTCACTAGCTTTTATGATTGGTAAATAATAATTTCTTAATATTCATAAATTTTCATGACTAGTAAAAATTTATTGATGTTTATTTTTGAATGATAAATGTTGCACCTCTTAATCTATGATAGCTTATAATGAAACCAATAATTTACAGTTAAAAAAGTAATATATGAAGTAATTGATGAGAATTCAATAATTGAGAATGAAAACAGAAGAAATGGTGAATTAAATAATTTTATCAAAAATTATTTTGATAATAAAACTTTTAATTAAAAAAATGGAGTATAGAAAAAAATAAAAAATTATCATTCGTGTACCCTAAGTTTGTACCGTTATCAAAAATACTACAAAACTTCAAAGGTGTATCAGCCGTCTATCCTCAGTTGACAAAATATATCTCCCACCACTATTCAGTCAGCTGCCGTTTATAAGTGCTGACGTCATAAGGGTAATATGGTCTTTCAAGATAGCAGAAGTTGTGGAAAAAATGACATGTCACCCATTTACTAGACAACAACGTTGTTTCATTGGACGACGACGTTGTTTCATCTATTTGAAACAGCACCATCTCATCGAAACCGTAAAAAAAAAAAAAAAAAGAATGAAACGAAGTCGTTTCACTTTATCTCTGAAAAAAAAAAAAAAACAAGTGTAGAGGTTAGCCACTCCCACATCTTTCCTCCATCGAGAGAAAGCTTCCATACATACAAGAACATCCACCAGCCACTCTTGCCCATTTCTGCCAGCTTTTCACCAAATACCTTCAATATTTACCCATGAAACAAGTGTAGCTGACATATGTAGAGTTTGATTTGGAGTTTGATTCGAAGGGTAAACTGATAACGCTCGAAGACAGCAAGTGAAGTGTTGGGTTGTTGAGTATGTTCATATATCAAACCAAGCTTTGCAATATATCTCTTATTTAATCATTAGATGTGAGAACTTGTAAGAAATTATTTGAATTTGTGTTAATTTAAGTTTTGTTACGAACCCTAGAATGTGGAAAATGACAAAATTGGTTGTTTTTCTATGTTAATTGAAATCCTTATTTGCTGTTATATGGTGTTTATTTCCTATTTTGTTTTTGAAAAGCTTGAGTTTGGATTTAATTATGCTTTGTTGTGTTTGGTATCATAGCAGACATGTCTCCAATGGAGTTATTGATTTGTTTCAAAAGGGAAAAACATCGTGTAAGTTTGATTCACCCGGAAGATTGTACTGTTGATAGAATAAAGGCTGAGGCATTGAAGATAACAGGTGTGCATGGGTTAAACAAAGTTGGAAAAATCATGTTAACTGTTATGAATCCAGATAACAAAGTCAGGGTTGTGTTAGATACTGATTTTGGGTTGAAATGCTTATTTGGGATACATAACTCAATGGGTTTAGCTACATTTGAAGTTGAAGTTGTGCTAGTGTTATGCCTTCAATATGCAGAGGCTCCATTACTACAATCATTGATGTTTAACTTAGGAATACAACTGCCTTCAGAAGTTATAAACATGTTGAATGAGAAGTCTAATGGAGCAGTGCATCAGGGCACACCAAAAGTTAGCCGTTCAGTTAAAGATAAAGATGATATGTTATCAAATTGGTCAGGCAAAAGAATTTATAGTAATGATGATGAGGATGATAGTGAGGAACCTACCGTGCCTGTTGAAGATGATATGTTATCAGACTGGTCAAACAAAGAGATGGACAGTGATGATGGTGATTGTGGAGAACCTACTATACAACCACCAACTACTTTTTTTGTTGATGATACCGTGCCTGTTGAGGGTAGTGATGATAGTGATGGCAGTAAGGGCAACGAATGTGATAATGATAGCGAAGCAGATGCTTTACTGGATGATGACACTAAGGAGGTCCAAATGGTAGTTAACTCTTCAGACGATGACATAAATTTAGGCACTGTGCAGTTTGGGAATTATTTAGAGAAGCATAAGTATAAATTGGATGCTGATAGACACATAGACTGAGAATGGGTGATTTGATCATGGATGTGGGTCGTTTTAGAGAAGTGTTGCATGAGGTGATGGTTATGAAAGGGTTTAATATTAACATAAAATACAATGAACCAAGAAGATATTATGCAACTTGTAAAGAGTCTAGTTGTCCATGGTTTGTTAATGGTGCAAGGCTGAATGATAGAAATGGTTTTTGGTTGCAAGGATATCACAAAAAGTATGAGTGCAAGCTTACTAAGAAATCAGTCAAAGTGACTTCTACATGGATTACTAAAATGATAAAGGGACATATTGCTATTGACCCTAATGTGAAGCTATCTCTTCTTAGGACTTATATGTAGGAAAAATTTAGATTGAAGATTAAAAAGTAGACAATGTATAGGGCTAGAGAAAAAGAAAGGGTTTTGGCGTATGGTGATCATTCTAAGGGATATGAGAAGCTATTTCAGTATGCTACAGTTATTCATCAACCTGATCCAGGAGCCATATGCAAGGTGCTATGTGATGCAGTTAGTTATCCTGAGAAATGTTTATTTCAGAGATTCTTTGTTGCGTTTCCTGCACAAAGAAATGCTTTCCTTAATGGTTGCAGACCTTTTATTGGAATTGACGGATACCACTTAAAGGGGAAATATGACGGAGTATTGTTGGCTGCTGTTGCAGAAGATGCTAACAAATGGATTGTTCCATTAGTATTGTGTGTGTGCGAAATTGAGAATACTGAAACATGGACCTGGTTTCTTGAACATTTGTACAATTATTTAGATGATGAAAGGCAGGATACATTCATTAGTGATAGGCAAAAGGGGCTATTGAATGCAATCCCAAACACATGGCCTTCTGCATATCATTGGGCATGTTATAGGCATGTGTATGCTAACTTTGCCAAGGACCATAATGGTGCCAAGTTGCGGAATTTTTTTAGAGGGTAGCTAAGAGTAGTAACAAATATGATTTTAATGAGGCAATGGCATTGATCAAAGAAGAAAAGATAAAAGCTTATAATTGGCTGGAAAGAGAACTGCAGGGGGTACACTTGGTCTATGCATGCATATGACAGAAACTGCAAGGTAGAAAGAACTAACAATAATGCGTGTGAGTGCTTCAACAGTTGGATTTTGCCTTATAAAGACAGGCCTTTGTTGTCAATGCTTGAGAAGATTAGATGCAGACTCATGAAAAGATTTACAAAGAGAAGAAGTGAAGCAAACATTTAGCCAAAAACAACCATGATTTATAAAGAGCTGGATAAAACTTACAAGAAATGAGAGAAAATGATTGTGGACCCTTCAGGAGACTTGAATTTTCAGGTTATGGATAAATCTTGTTATCCGATTAAGAAGTTTATTGTGAAATTAGAGGACAAGACGTGTGATTGTGGGTATTGGAAAATTGTTGGCTTACCTTGCTCTCATGCCATGGCTAGCATTGGTTATGCAAGACATGAAATTGAGGAGTATATCCCATTTTGCTTCACCAAGCAGGCTTATGTTAATACTTACTCGATTATGTTTACTCCAATTCCTGATCAGCGGACATGGGAGCGTGGTGATAGGCCATTGATTGATCCCCCAATTGTGCAGAAAAATATTGGAACTCTAAAGAAATGTAGGAAGAGAGCAGCTGCTAAGCCTAAAAAATGCAGTAGGAGATTCTTTGTCAATTGCTCAATTTGTGGTAGCTCGAACCATAATGTAAGATCTTGTCCATTAAGGCCTTCTGTTGCACGGGCAGCTCAAGCTAAAAGTACTAATTCTCAGGTATCTATTTAGTCCATCAGTTCTATTCCATTTATGTTTGATGCTTATGTTGTTTTTATTGTTTTCATTGTCATCTGACGTAATAGTTATATTTTGTACAGTTATCAGCTTCAAATGCTTCAGGCCAGCCAATAAATCCTTTAGGCCAACCATCAAAGGCAAGTACCTGAACTAAAAACACAGCCCATCTACCAAGTGGTCCAGGTGAGAGCTCTAGTGTTGGATCAAGGAAAAGAAAAAGTGCAAGTACTACTGTTGGAGTTGTTGGATCAACCAGAAAAAGAGGTTGAGTTTGGTTGAATTTCTTTTCTTATAGTTCACAGTATATATTGGAGTGTAATTTATTTTGTCTTTTGTATTGTAAGAAGGACTTCATATGTCAACCTATCCCAAGTGAACCAATCTCAGAATCTATCACAAGCATCGAATGTTATTGGTGCTCTGTAATGAATTTGATGCTAATTTTGCATGGTAATTTTGTTAAGAACAGTGCATCAACTTCAGTTTCATAAACTATTCTCTTGGTTATGTTATTTCAACCGAACTTAATTATGCTCTTGCATGAGCTAAACCATATTTTAGATTTTTTGGAACATGTATTTGAAGGAGATATGTTATTTTGGATGTGTTTTGGTTGGATTATCACTGTTTCAGCTGATGATTATTATTGTTGATGATATATTGTTATTGTTGAATACTTTTTTAGTACAAATTTTGTAGGCTACATTACTTTCTCACAAAGACAGTTACAAATACACACACTAGCACAATTAAAGTATATTTAAGCTTTCCTTCAATGAGTTTTAGCCTTTTTTTTATTTTCACCACATCGTCATTCAGCTTCAGGTTTTGCTCATATGGCATCCCATCATTAGTATTAGGATATATGAGAGATTCAGTACTGAACCATTCCTAAAAATCACAATGCTTCAACCTACATGACCAAAACAATGCATTAGGATTTTGCAATGTAGTTGACACCATAACCACTATCAGCACGCCACACTTGCAATATTTTGGCTAGCATTTCACTTTTTTTATATCTTTTGAATCCACTGATAGCAGAACTTGATGCTTCATTGGAGGCCATTTTCAAATGAATGTTTGTTGTAATACCACAATGGGAGTGTTTTTTGTCGAACTTGAAGTGATTGTTAGGTGTGTGCTGCTGATTTGTTGTTGATAGGTGTGCTGTTGATTTGTTGTTGATAAGGAGTAGCAAATTTTTTTTTTTTTTTGTTGCAAGGAAATGTTCTACTGATTTGTTGCTGTTAAGGAGTAGCAAATTTTTGGTTTCTTGCAGGGAAATATGTTGCTCAGTTAGGTCATTATATAGCCAAAAATATAATTATTAATGCCACCAACGGTTACATTTGGCTTTGCTTCATTTTTGGGGCAATTTTGTCTTTTTACGTTAATTTCAGATTCAAGGATAAAATTATCATTTCGTTACAATTATATTAAATTATAAACGACAACTAACGGAATAGTAGTTAGCAGATATATTTTATCAACTGAGGATAAACGACTGATACACCTTCAAAGTAATGATAATTTTCCCATTAAAAATTAATAGGTTCCTTTAACCCGATCAATAAACAATTTGAATTCCGGCGAAGTTTATATTACGGGTCACAAGAACTAAAAACGCAAAATTAATATAGATTTGCGGTAATAATACAGCCACAAACTGTACAAATTTATTGTACAAACTTTTAACATGCCATAGATTGATTGGCTCATGAAAATAATCATGTTGGCCTTTTCAACCAATCAATTTGCGAGCTAAAATTTTATAATTGATGCTTTGAAAAGCTCAAATTTTGAAAATGAAAAATCAGATACCAAGCTTGTTCTTGTCAACAAAGGTACTTCCAATAGTTACGTCCAGAGTTGCATACACGACACAACTATTCATTACCATAACAATAGCATCAAGCAGGCATCAAAGACAAACCCACCAATTTTCACATAAAAACCAGCAACATTTTATATACCAACAATATCTATGGCGACAGTACTTCAACTGGTTACACTTTCATAGGATATCATCATAAACTACGTCGTCTATTCAATAATATGGTGTAAAGAGTATAAATAATTACATGTCATGACGAAGCTGAAAGGGTCAAGTGATTATCCTCTGCATGCTGCTGTACAAAAGCATCTAGCTGTAGCTTCCTCCGCATAAATATGGCGTTTGTCGTATATCAATCAAGCAAACAGCATCTCCTCTTTTCAGATCAAACCCTTTCGACCATACCATATCATGTAATTTTTCTATCCCTCTTACCAATATTACCTTTTTTTTTTTTTGGTCCTCAAAACAATAGAAAACTTCAATCAGGTAATCGGGGTTATCCTTTTCTCTCTCAGCTCCAGATGTGCTACCCGTGTTTGCACAGAGACCCATAGTAAGTGTCTGAGAATATAACTTATTCCCACCAGTGCAATCATCTCTAGGGATCATGGAGATGATCAAACTGACTTCAAAACTTGCAAAACCTCATTTTAAGGCAGATATATTTGGGCACACATGACAGCACATACCAAGTTGCCGAATGCAAAGGCTATAACCCATCACTTTCGTAAATAACACCTCCAGCCCCTCAACCGTTGTAGTGGTTTTTCTGGTTTTGGGAACCCTGGCCCTGTTGAGGCTGCTGCTGTGAAGACTGCAAATTCAGCGGTTGAGTGTTGTAGTGGGCAAAAGGCTGGGAGTAGAGAGAATTCATCATGCCCTGCAAAAGAATTGACAACATATATAATTGCTGATTAAAGAGGAAAGCTAGTCACCGAGACAAATTATCATTGGCCAAATTATCAAAGGCAGAATGCTGTAACCACTATTTGTCCATATTCAGAGCCTATACGACACTCCTTGCTATACAGGATTGCATGTTTCAATGGATGATTTTTTGGTGGCCAAATGTTCCTCATATTTCGCACTTTGATGAGTTTACTATGCGACAAATCTCTTATCAACAGTAATGCTAAGGAAAAACCTGAGTCTGAAGTGCATTGGGATTGACCACACCAAAGTGGCTCTGTGATGCATCATCTTGTGTGGGCTCGTTATAGCCAGCCTGAGTAAACAGACCTTGTGATCCATGAGCCATGTAGTCCTGTGAGACAGAAGAAAAATTAGGTAGAGAAACAAACCACAATGATTATACTTATCAAATGATGGCAATTTGGATCAAACCTGAGACATAAAATCATTCCCACTACCAAAACGAGAATATCCTGCTTGAGAATTCTGGTTTAAGAAGTTCCCAGGAAAGCCACCTTGAGCTCCTTGTGTAACATAATCAACAGCATATCCACTTTGAGAAGCCTGTATGCAGGTCAATGAGTCAAGATAAAGAGCAAGTATACGTTGGCTTTGTGGGCCTGGGTTGGATACTTTAGTCTATTGAGAGAAAAATATAAATACTTGAAGTAAAAATTAGTAAACAACCCTAAATATTTTTCTGCTATACAGTTCATACTGCTGACAGGATCTCATTTGCTTACAAAACCCATTTAGACATGAGTTCTGACCATTTCTAGATACCCAATAATTATTTGCTTAAATAAGGAAACTTCCTAAAATCAAATTAATTGGTGGAGAATTGAAAATTAGATGCAACAGCCAGTAACCAACCACAATGACAAAAACAGCTCCAACCATCCACCCATATACCCCCATTTGCTAACAATTATTACATGGTGTAAAAAAAACGAGAAATACCTGTGTAGAGAATTCAGTAACATTATAAGGAACATGTGATCCCTGACTTTTGAAGTCATCACCCAAGAAGTCCTGCAAACGTTAAGTATAAGACATCTATGATGAACACCAACATCAAAATTTTGGAAACAAGCTTATTATGCATGGTATGAATACCTGAGACATGCTTCCCACAGAAAATCCATCACGAAATGTTTGACTGGGACCTTGAACTGGCATCTGCCACATAGAACATATATACTCAGAATATCATGATATCTTGATAGGATTACATTTCTTTAAAAGAGTGAAAAATATTAAAATAAAGAGTCATTATATAATTGATGATCAACAGTTTATGAGCAAGGTACAAACATTGTTAACAAATCCAGGCTGAGTTAGTGGGCCACCAACAGATGGTTGGCTATTTGGATTTTCGAGTGAAGGAAAGTTGAAAGTAGATCCAATAGTTCCAATGGGTTGCTGAGTATTTTGTTGGTGCTGGAGATGACTGCCAATAGGAGCACCAGCACTGCCACGCCCAGCTCCAAAACCCCTACCTCCTGGTGGAGGAACATGGTGAACAGCTCCAACCGGTCCATGAACCGCTCCACGACTCGGAATGGCGTACGGCTGAGAAGGGGGACCACCCTGAAATGGTGGAAGGGCCACACGAGGCATAGGGAATCCTGCAGGATGCAGTCCTGGTTTATGGGTACCATTAGGCGGGCCAGGTGGCATATAACCTGCAATTGGAAATAAATTACAGTTCATCTCTACACTACTGAAATTCAAAAAAATATCAACAGCCAAAATAAGCAGGTAGGAAACCATATCGACAAATTATCATCGAGTATGTGATAAGACCATATTCCACAGCCAAAATAGGCAGGTAAAAAATCATTCAACATTTTATCATCGAGTACGTGATAAGACCATATTCTAACCTGATTTCAAGATTAAAGCAAATATGACTTCACAAACATAAAAAATATGAGAATCATCCAGTTGATGATATACATAAAATTTCAAGTTTCAAAAGACAAGCAATTACATACCCCGCGCACGACTGCCTCTTCTATCAGCATTAGGGTTAGAAGCAGAGATATCATTAGGAACAATTCCAGGCCCAGCACCAAAGAAGAGTCTTCGGTCATTGTAAATCTATGTCAACATACAAAGTTTCACATCAGTTTATCATCACTCACAAAAATTGCTTCCAAACTGAAAACATATTAGGAAGAAGGGAAAATATACACGAAAAAAGGGGCCCATTCACTAAAATTACGAGCAGATAAACCAATTGGATCCCCATTCATTTAATCATACCTTTTTGGGCTTCTGAAATTGAACCATACTCTGCTTCAAGTTGTTCAGAGGTCCCTCAACCAAGCACTCGTGTTCCTGTGGACCATATATAAGCAAACAATGGTTTAAAATAAAAGAAGATAGTAATCATCTGTGAAACTATGACAAACAAATTTAGAACAACACTAAACAATCTTTATATACTTCCAAAGGAGGAAGTTGAACAGTTGAATAATGATGTCAGTATGACACACATAATTCAAACTAGATACAAACATAAGCAGAGCATTCCACCAGCTGTTTCAGTGACAGTTGGATCCAATGACATAGGATGTAAAATACGGAGCCTAGTTATACCCTTTCAACCAGGAGCATAACTACAGAAAATACAGACAGTATATACCTTATAGTGCGTCAATAAGCCATTCCAAAGGGGTTGTTTGCTCAGAACTTTAGGGTTTCCCAGGATGACAATACCATATCGGGCACGTGTTAGAGCAACATTGAGCCTCCGAGGATCATTAAGGAAACCAATGCCCTGAAACGAAGTATCAACCAGTCACGCATCGATGCACAACATGATTTATACACATTCTAACGAGTTAAAAGACTAATGTGCTAGTCAATATCTAGAATCTCATAAAAGCAATCCAGATAAAATTTTCGACCAATAACTCGGCACCAAAAAAAAGAAGTGCTTTAACATCAGATTTAAAAATTACAAAGGGGAAAGGCAGATAGAAAAGATACGGCAATTAAAGAATAAGCATTCAACTCAAGCACAGGGAGCATCTCCTACGTGATATTGTTCTAACAAAATACATTCTCTCTCTCTTCCCCACTTCTCCCCCCCCACCCCCAAGGATCATTAAGGAAACCAATGCCCTGAAATGAAGGCTCAACCAGTCACGCATCAAATCACAACATGATTTATACACATTCTAACAAGTTAAAGACTAACGTGCTAGTCAATATCTCGAATCTCATAAAAGCAATCCAGAGACAAATGTCGACCAATAACTTGGCACAAAAAAAAAATTGCTTTAACATTAGATTTAAAAATTACAAAGCGGAAAGGCAGATAGAAAAGGTATGGTAATTAAAGAATAAGCATTAAACTCAAACTCAAGAAGCATCTCCTACATGATATTCTTCTAACAAAATACCCCCCCCCCCCCCTCCAACACCAACAAACTCCCCAACTGCTCCTCACGAATCAGTACCCTCTTATCTTCTACTTTCTTTCTTTCACTTAGCTAATATGCAGGCTTTTCTTCTTTGGGAGACATACTTCTTTTTTGTAGCATTTTGTTTTTTTGTTTTTTTTTTTTTAGAGGGACAAGAAGTCCATAAAGACAAAAGTCAAAAGTCCCCAAGCCCAAGAAATGTATATCCACTGTAAATCCTACAAGATCAAAAATTCTAACTAATGAATTTACACCATAGCTGCTTCCCAATTAATCAAAATAAAGAAGAAAGACAAGTCTTTAAACTCCATAGAGATAGAAACCCATAGAGAAGCTCAGAATTTAACTGTGTCCCAAAGAAACATGTAATCCTCCATCACTTTGTTCTAAAAAATTCTTAAGTTTCTTTCAATCCATGGGACCCAAAATATAGCCACAACTGCGCAATCCCATAAGATAGAAGCCCTAACCCTACCTTTAAGTCCCAAAATTTTTTCCAAGAGTACAGAAAAGCTTGTTGCAGGTGCTGCCCAACTCAATTTAAAAGTCCTAACCAACTTGGACCATAAGAAGAAAGCAGCTGAGCAGTGAAGAAATAAGAGTTCAATACTTCCCAACGCATTTTTACACAGGACACACCAATCCGGAGATAAAGCAATACTTGGTCTTCTCTTCTAAATTACATCATTGGTATTAATCTTCCGTTGAGCAACAGCCCACACCATCATCTTCACCTCCTTTGAGGGAACTTTAGATTTCCAGGTCAGATTAGAGGGGGCAAAAATAGGGGTAGAGTCATCTATAAGACTAAGAAAGTACGATTTGGTAGAAAAGATCCCTGATTAGAAGCTCTCTTATCTTCTTTTATGATATCAATATGAACTCCCTCTAAAATCCCAAGTGAGTTAGAACAGTGTTGAAGGTCTATCATTTAAATTTCTAAAGAATCTAAGGTCCCAACTCCACTACGTTGAAAACCTCACCATACTAACTCTAGAACAACTATGACCTAAAGAAAGACTATACAACTGAGAACAAGACTCACTGAGTGTCCTCTCTCCCACCCAAACATCCTCCCAGAATCTAATTTAATATTTGACAAAAACCAGCTCTACCCTTCGACATATACACCCAAGGACATCTACCAGATCCTCTTATTAACATCAGCACTATCCCACCCATTTTTCATGCATTCCATACTTACTTTTAATGACCAGATGCCAAAAAGAGTTGACTTCCAAAAGAAATCTCCATAGCCGCTCCCCAAGCAAGGCTCTATTTCTTTTAACCAAATTACCCAACCCTAAACCTCCCTTACAATTAGGTTGAGACCCCACACTCCACTTCACCAAACGATCCGTTTTTCCCTCCCCAACTCCTTCCCACAAAAAATCACTCGTACCCTTCTCTATTCTTTTAGCAACTAATATAGGAATGCGAAAAAAGAGACAAAGTAAGTTGGCAGCCTAGAGAGAACTGATTAAATCAATGTTAACCTCCCACCTCTAGAGAGAAACTTTTTTCCACCCATTCAATCTCTTCTCAACTTTTTCTAGCACAGAAGCCCAAAATTCTACAGCCTTGCGATTCCCTCCTGCAGGTAATCCTAAGTATTTCAAAGGCCAATCTCCACTCTCACACCCCACTGAGGAAACTAAGTCAAGCAGCTTATTCTCAGAGATATTAACACCAGAAATAGAGCTCTTTTTTAAATTTACTCTCAACCCAGAAACTGCCAAAAAAAAAATCAAACCACTTTAAGAAGGTTGGTAAACTTTTCCTCATCACTAGAGTGAAAAAAGATTGTATCATTAGTAAATTGAAGGTGAGAAACCATTACTTTGTCCTTCCCAATCACAAATCCTTCAATAATCTAACATCCTGAGTCCTCCCCATCATCTGCATAGCACCTCTACCACCAAAGTAAAAATAAAAGGAGAAAGAGGGTCCCTTGACGAAGGCCTCTAGAAGCTTGAATTTTGCCCCCCACTCTTCCATTGAGGAAAATTAAAAACCTAACTGATTGAAGACAACCCATCATCTATCGTCTCCACCTTGGTCCAAATCCTTTGGCTTCCATCACACAGTCTCAAAAAATACCAATCTATGTGGTCGTAAGCTTTCTCAAAATCAATTTTAAAAAGAAGACCAGATTTTCTATACACCACAGTTTCGTTGGCAACTAAGAAAGCACCCTGATCAGTAGAAACAGTCTCCCCTAACACCTCCCTGTGCCTTAAAGAAAGCATTTAGCAATGATTTATAAAGACTAGTCACCAAACTAATAAGTCTGAACTCACTCAACCTCACAGGTTCATTCTTTTTCGGAATAAGACATATGAATGCAGAATTAGTAACTGAGTTCACAACACCAGAATTGTAAAAATCTTCAAAAACATCCAACAAATCTTGCTTCAAATTATTCCAACAATCCTGATACACTGCCAAAGAGTACCCATCAGGACCAGGGGATTTATCTCTGCAACAATCTTGGATACCCTTCTTTATGTTCTCCTCTTCAAAAGGTCTCTCCAACCACGAAGCCTTCAACTCAGAAATATTTGAATCCCAGGCCTGTTGACCTCATCTAGAATAAAGATTCTTGAAAAACTCTAAAATCTCTTTTTCAATATCGTTCTCATCTTCCACCCAAAAAACCTCCATCTATCTCCAATCTGTTGATCAAACTTCCTCCCATTCTTCCTTTCACTATCCTGTGAAAAAACCTTGAGTTGGTATCCCCCTCTTCAGCCCATTGAATTTTAGGTTTTTGTCTCCACATAAAGATTCCTCTGGATACCAAAGTAATCATAAATCTGGACGCTACACGATATATGCTCTCAACGACTACCACGAATGTTGCATGATTTGAGAGTGCAATTCAGACAGCCATGCCTACTATCTAACATTATATCTGCGCACTTCCATAATACCCTCAACTACAGCTACTTTGTAAATAACTCCTTGAACCATATACGTAGGATAATTTTGCAAGTCTTGTTACAATTTTTTTTTTTAACTCGTGACCGGCAATATAGGAAAATATTTGAGAAGATGTAACTTCTTATTAACTTAAACATGACATAAAGGTGCTAAATTTCCAATTCTCAGCACTCTCATTGGGTAAACCAAAAAATAATTCTCTTATCCTAAGAGAAAAAGAGATTATAAGAAATTTATAATGAACATGATGAACCAAAGTGTACCTAGAACATCCTGCTGATCATCATAAAGCAATAGAAAATGGAGTGTTTCACCATAACCCTCTATACCAATAAATTATCCATTAGACAATCAGAAAAACTAAAAGCCCTACAATATAGTTGGGAGAAGAAAGATGGAAAAATATATATATCTATTATGACTTCTTTAAGAATGAATGCAGAGAGAGAGAGAAGGGAATAATGAAAAATGTTACTTAGACCATACATTGAAAATTAATGTGTTGGGCAAAATAAATCAAATCCACCGAGCATTAACAAGTCAATGACAAATATATCAGTGCGCTATTGACAGAATTTTATATTCATCACACATGGAGTCACTTTATCTTTCAATTTTAACAAAAGCTATTATTATTTACTGCGGCAATAATTCTATAGTGCAAATTCATGTTAAGATTAAAATAAATAAAATCCAATGAGTATGAAAAGTGCAATAAGAAACCTATCATCAAGTTTGGACATAGACATCTATAATCAGATAAATCAACCAACCTGATGTTCATTACTCCTCACACAAGACAGGATGATGTAGTCTTTCTCTCTTCCTTGAAATGAATCAACACTTGCAACCTGTAATATTCATAAATTATGTTCCCATGGCAACAAAAGGTCAAATGTCATTCCCTTCCTATTGTGACCTATTTAATACCTCAATTTCCTTGTACAATTGCTGTCTGAGAGCACCATTCCTTGACATATAGTTCACAATATATGCTCTCTGTCCCTCATATGGTGTTATCACCCCAATCTGTAAATGTTAAACCATATTTAGACCGCCAAAACACATATTGGAACGCCAATCTAATAAAATTTAAGAAGAAGATCCATGGATATGCCTGGCTAGGGACAACACCGCTCCTCAAGAAAGTAGTTACAATCTTTTCAACATTCGCAGCCTCTGTCCGATTTAAATATGATGTTCCGCTGGCACTTATTTCCTCTTGTCCCATCTAACAATATTTGGATTATAGAAGATTACCTCAGAATAACGCCAAGAGCCACAAAATTACAATGAAGACAAATAAAAAGAGGAAAAAAAAAACTTGTCCAATATGACAACAGAATCATTATATGATGTTATTCGCAACCAACCAAAACTGTAAAGCCATAGCTTTATAAGTCAAAATTGTATAGTTATAGAACATTGAGGGAATTAAGACAAAAAAGTATGAAATATTCCACTTGATTTTTGTTAAAACATAATAACCCAGATTTGTATTACGTCCAGGAAGATAATGTTGAACTTTCCAATGGAAAATAATAGCAAGCCCAATGGTAAGAAATAATCAGACAAGGGTAAATCATGATTCTTCGTATCTTAATAGAGACGTAACCCAAACATCATAATCTCATCTATTCCTTAGAATACTACCTGGACATAAAAGAACATGGGTCGATTAGGCACAGGCCAAGGAAAATCAATCCCTGATGATTGCCTTTCATTGATAGTTACACCATTCTGTAGTGTTCCTTCATAAAAGCTATTGGAAGGAAATTCTGACAAGGATGGGTGCATACGATATTGAACCTGAAGTTGAGGGGAACAGAAAAAACTTCATTAATCAGAACATGACATATCCTACAATCGCGACCTTAAAAGATTCAGAGTTGAGAACACTGACATTATTCCAGCATCAAAAATTAGTCAGAACAATCAGCAATCAAAGATATATAAGCAGAAAAGAAAAAGGTCAGACCAATTTTTTGTATAATTGCTGAAGATGGCTATAAGAGGGGGGAGAAATTCAACAAAATATATCAACAGGAGTTTAGGAAAAAGACAACAGAGAGAGTTCATAAATGAAACAGCATCGAACAAATGCTATCAGCAACTAAAGGAACTGCCAAAGCTCTTAAAAAAGAAGATCATGCCAGGAAAAAAAAAATTAAAACAAGTTCATAAAAATAAATCACTTAATCTGTACACCAGCTAACTGTTAAGCTTGAGCAATTAAATATAGAGATGCTGTACACTCATACCCTCCTACACAAATATACGTCCATACAACAAAAGCTTGATGATTGCAGCAATCTTCCAACATTACAAAGTTAAAAGTCAACATGTACAAAGCAGAAAGCACATTGGCATCATAAACCATAGATAAGGTATCAGAATAGATCAGTATAACCCCCAAACATGTCAGGCCATGTGTAAAACCAAAAAGAAAATAATACTCACCTGCAATCTAATTGGTTTCAAACCAAGTAAAACAAGGCGCTCAAAGAGAGATTGGGCAAGCCCAGCACGAGCAGCTTTCTTGCACATAATGACTGGACCAAGCTGGCAATGATCACCAACAAGAACAACCTAACATAAAAAATTGCTAGTTAGATGCTAGCATGCAATAATGTCAAAAGCATAATAAAAAATTATAATCTTAAGTACCTGTTTTGCCCCAAGAACCAACGGAATAAGACACTCAGGTTCTGTTGCTTGAGTAGACTCATCAATAAGTACCTAGAACAGGAAAATGAGAGTAAGTATATGAAGTGTTTAATGCTAATAAGAAAAATACTTGGAATATAATTCAACCTGGCGAAACCTAAAGTTTGCCAATCGAGGATGAAGTGTTTAACGCTAATAAGAAAAATACTTGGAATATAATTCAACCTGGCGAAACCTAAAGTTTGCCAATCGAGGATCTCCAGCACCAACACATGTACAACAAATTACATCGGCACTCTGTGAAATTTCCCTCTCTGTTGCCCTCTTAAGTGCTTTGTATTTTTTTTCATCACTGCTGGACAATTCTCCTGTAAATATTTGGAATAAAAGAGGTAAAAAAATCACATTAGCTAAACAAGAAGCTGGTCCACTTCAGTTTGTAATGTGAACGCACCCAGGTTTTCCCACTAAAATAGAGTGATTGAAAAGTCAGACAATGAAGCAGGGAAAGTTAAAAAAAAAAAAAAAAAAAAAAACCAACACCATAAGTGAACTAAATCTTTCAAGGAATAAAGAACATGCAAATAAGAAACATAGAAAATTTTTAATCCACATTGAGAAACTTCCAAGAATTTTAGCAAAGATTCTAAAACTTCAAATGTCACCTACACAAAAAACATTAGTAATTATCAATGTTCATAACAATAAACAAGTAATCTGCAACCAAAGTTTGAGAATTGAAAAGAGGAACGACACGCAGACAATTTAAGAAGAAAAAATCCCTAAAAGTTTGGAGGTGTTAGTCACTAGTGTCTGTGTTGCCAAGTCTCTATATATTATCAGTGTACTCCTATTGGAGAATTAAGAGCTTAATAAGGCACGACATTACATGTGTTCAACATTTTGCTACTAAAGTTTAACCAATACAGAAAAGCCAGAAATGTGTTAACTCATCTACAAAATGAAAACTCAGACCAAAACTACCCTGAGTAAACATTCAAAAACTTAAGGTTTAACCCATTTACACTCCCAGCTGCATAAGCTAAAAGAAGCATATTTTTTATTCCAAACTTAATTTCCAGCCAGAACAAGCACAGATCTAACTTTACCAATCATGTTATGCAAGTGAAATATCAGCAGAAAAATTATTGTTTGGCAATCTCTATGACAGCCCCAAAAAGTGTTCAACAAAAGAAATTTGCAGTGCAAAAGCATCAAGTAAAAAGCTGACCTTGTTCATCTTTCAATTGTTGCAACTTGTGCAGCTCACTCTTCTCAGAAGTGTCAAGATGTCGAACCTGTAATGAGCCATTGCAATATGAATAATGCTACAGAGGAAAGATGAAAATACAGAACATTTAAATATGCTAACAAGTTGACAAACCTGATAGTGAAGGGTTAAATGCTCAACTGGAGAGCTAACAGCTTCCCTTGATTTTGCACAAAGCCGAACAACCTTGAGTTTGGAAGAAAAAAAATTTTAACAAATTGACTTCCGTAAACATAATTCAACAAATGAAATCATAATGCAATATCTATAAATACTTGTATATTTATCGCATGAATTAAGCATGGTAAATTTTGTTGGCAAGTTCAAGGAAGATACATAATCATACCTTCAAATTTATATGGTACAGTATACACATTTGCATATAATACAATTGCATGAAAAGCAAATGATGCCAGAAGGCAATTATATGATAATAACTAATGACAATGATCATGATAACAGCCATCATTATCATAGTCATGATTAAATAAAAAATTGTTTGGAGTGAACTAGGGCAAGTTTGCAACTAAAACGCAAGTTATATTGCTATCCAATCACACGTTTAAAGGAAAAAGACCAGAAAGTTGACACTGGAAACCGTCCAAAGAATCTTCAGCAAACCATTTGCCAATAAGAAAGTCAATTTGAAAAATATTCTTAAGTAATTATTTTCACTAAACTACAAGCATGTTGGCCTCATTTACTACCACCTCACAATCTTCCTTCCTTAATAAAATTTACCATTTAACATCTTCCTTAAAAATGTCTAAGTCCACGAAAGGCAGAGAAAACAACCAGGACAAAAATTACCACATCAATATAGACTATCATTCCAAGAATTTGCCACAACTTAATGGAAAGATTTTTCTTCTTTACCTTTAACCCAGTGGCACTTATCTTTTCAGCTAGTTGGTCAACAGCCACATTACTTGGCGCGCACACCAAAACCTGATAAAAGTAAAACTAATCATATAATTGATATATAAGAAGACAAAAATGTAACATAATAGATTTTAAGAAAACTAACCTGGCCTTGGCCCTGTTTGGCCATGTGATACACAATCGCTGCAGAAGTAACAGTTTTTCCTGTGCCAGGTGGGCCTTGAATTAAACTTATGGGCCTTTGAAGGACACTCTTTACAGCAAAAACCTATCAATGAAGCAAGGTAAGAACCTCTGGAGACAAAAACAACTAAAACAGAAAATCCAGAGTGAAAACAATAGAAAATGGCAATAAGCGAAACCAAGGCACAATATATAAAACTCGCGTACAAGCGGTTATGGATGGGGCCCTGATACTCCACCTAGACATAAAACTTATGTATGAGTGGATAAGAAGTCTTTATGATCATAAGGTAGCATGCAATGCAGTTAAAAAGAATAATACATTAACATATAGATAAAACTTGCACCCATTGTCAAGGGTGCAATTTTGTTTGTCTATACGTGACACTGACACACAAAATATGAACTTTTACATAATGCTGTCTCGAAACTACTGATAATCTTAAAAGATTTTCTCTGGGTCTGGCTGCATAATCTGTGTCTCTCTATTAGATGCATACAAATAACAAGGGGAAAAAAATATGTGGCTTAGAACTCTCAACAAACATGGGCAACTCTAAAAAAACAGAGTAAAAGAAGAAAAAGAAAAAGGCATAATTCAAGTCTTTGATGTTCAAGGAAAAATATTAATAATAATAATAACCAGGCAATCAATGAACTGGAGTTAAGAAGGCAGTCAATTGAAATACCTGAGATGCATTCAGCTCTGGAAGACCAGGTGCACCAAAACGACGAGGCAGTGTATTACGAACCATCTGAACCTCAACTTCATGGCCCAACAAGTGGTGGTAAATATACCTGTGAAGAAGGTAGCAAATAAGATGGTTCAAAGGCATATAGTGCAAATGAAGAATACATTTTACTTCAATTTCACTGGGCAAACAAAATGAGCTAGAGAGGCCTAAGATTACCACACTCAACCCAGAATATGGCCAGACCATAAAACATTGATGGCAACAAGATGGTCTGACCAAGAATGACCAAAGCTGGGCTCATTAAAATATGCATACAAATAAATAGATACCCAGAATATGACATAAGTCACTAGCCCACATGACCATCACAAAATTTTAAGCTCTTAGATAATTTGACAAAATAGTGAAATAATTCATGCATGACTATTGATGTTCATATTCTTAACAGTTATTCATTTGAAAGTGTTTAAATGGAAAAACAAATACAAAAAACCATAAAAGAATCTCTTCCAGGAACATATCAATAGCAAAGAGTATGCAAACGAAACTGAAGAAGCAGTGAGCAGACCTACCCACTGACACTTGTTTCATCAACTGCAAAAGTTTTCATCGCTCCCTGCATCCTATCAAAGCTTGTACTCTTCCAAACAAAATCAACACTGAACCCATGGTTTATATCAACAGGAACTCCCTGCATACAACAGTTACAATTAGCACAATTATCTGCTATACTCACCAAAGAGTAGAAGCAATAAGCATAGCACACTACCAAAACTACCTGACTAGCACGAAGCTCAAGTGCAACTTCCTCTTGTGCAGTTAGCTTGATCTGAAACAACGTTAATATAACGTATTATTACATTAGTTAATACAGAAAATTAAAACTACAAAAAAAAGATTCCTAAAGGAAAACAACTAATGAATATTGTACACAGAATCTTCAACAAACAACACATAAAAATTCCTGAAAAAGACATCAGTAATTACATATAAAAAGTTTAGAAAGAACATACCACATGCCCAACTGACTGCCATGCTGGATGAGCCGCATCCCCTGAATAACGTAACCGCAGCTCATCTCCAGGTACCAGACGCAACTCATTGTCTTCCTATGGAACAGAAGCAGCAGTTCAACTTCCGCCAAAGAAGAATTAAAAAGAGGTAGAACATTACAATAAAACATGAGCGGTTCACAAGAAAAGATTAACATAATAACAATAAAATTTAAAAGAACTGAAATAAACTAAACTAAGACAGTGAAAAGGACCTTTGGAAAGACAAAATATGCAACACGCTTCTTGTTAAGACCGATATCCCATCGAATCGTGACATTGTCCTTGCTTTGAGATTCTTTCATCATCTATACGAAAATTAAGACAGTAAGATGCTGCGCAATATTCAATATAGTAAAAAGCGTTTGAGGAATATCCAGTAGAGCATTTTAATGAATGAGCAAACAATCCCAAGGATCAAGAGGCATACTTTATCATAGTCAGCTTCAAGCTTGATAAGTGGTGCAAAAACATTTTGATACTGCACGAAATAAGAGAGAAAACAGCAACTACAGTTAGCAGCCGTAAGACAAACTGTAACTTCCTGCAAAATTCTAATGTGAAAAACCAAATCTAAATTTTGCATCTATTGTAAACACAGAACCTGATATGCATCTTCATACTTTAAAGCTACAGGCTGAGGCTCATCATCGACACCAGGCTTCTCAAGATCCTCAAGTGTAGCATCAGGATTTGTCTTCCATAGTTCTTCTACCTTGTTTATTTGTTGAGCACTGATCTGGCGTGCTCTCAACTGCTCCTGTTCAGATGGGATCTGTGAAGTGCAATATGTCATTAGCAGGTTGAAGAAACAAAGCATCACATCCTAGCAAATCAATAATGCAACATTTACATACTACCTATACAGAATGACATTACATATATGTTCTCAGAGACAAAATAAAAAATTATACAATTTGTAAGTAATCCAGTTCAGATGGGATCTGTTAAGTGCAACATGTCATTAGCAGGTTGAAAAAACAATGAATCAAATCATAACAAAAACAGCATTTACATAGTAACTGTACAAACAGATCGGGCATATATGTTCTAAGAGAATGAAAATATTAAGTTAAGCAAATTAGAAGTGATGATGCAGAAGTGAACAGTGCCAAGTCATGTTGTATGCAAAAGTTTGTATAGATTGCTCATAAGTTGAGTATTCTCATAACAAAAAGAAGAAATACCAACCTTAACAAGCCATTGCAAGAAACATCTATCATCAATCAGAGGACACCACTGACTTAGATCCCAATTCATGTCCTTCAATGCATTAACATTCAAGCAAGGTTCCCTACACAGAAGAACAACTACACTTTCTGTCTTAGCTGATATAAAGCCAAGAAGGAACACATTTCGGCATCCGCAGTTGTAGCACTCAAGGATCGTCTCTCCCAGAGGACTGTCTTTATGAAGACAGACTTCCTTGTGTTTCGCTCGCACCTACAAGAGAACCCAATTCAGAGAAATGAGGTATCCTCCAATAAATGGACCATTAATACACTAGTTTCATTCTACTTGAATTCAGTCAACAGCCTACCATAACCAAACAGTGCCAAATGACTTTGAACAATTACTAAAACCATAGAAACGAGAAAGAACGCTTAGAAAATTATTCAAATTTAAAAGCAGCAGACAAACAGCATAAAAAGTGAAGAAGCAAACTGAGCTACATCAGCCACATGACAAAACAAAATACATGAATAAAAGCCAGTACCCAGTACCATTGAGGAATGATTTTTATTCTCAGATCATGCAGTGTCCCTTTTGAACCTCTAGTGGTCTAAGTAGGCAATCCGTCCTTGCTTTTCTTGACATAATGTTCAAAATTCTGGAAATATCTTAGATCAAACACAATTTACCTTTGACTCTTACAAGCAAAACTTCATAAATAATAAGATGCCTTGTATGTATTATTGGAAGCTACAAACTACTTCAAACCCCAAATGTTAATTTTATTTTCAAGAAAGTAAAAAGAAACTAAACTACAGCTAGGGAAAGAATCAAAAAACTTAAGAATTAATTAGCTTTCCGTCACAATCCCAGGCAACAGCGACAAAAGGGAAAAATAAAAGGAATAGTAATCTCCATATAAATCCTCTAAATCATGAACAAAAATTCAGACAAATTTTATCTCCACACACAAGGAATTTGACGTATTAAGTTACCAGATACATGATTACAAACCTCAGCTCCTAGGTGAAATGACCTATCAACAAAGTATGGAACTCTCACTAACATCAAGAAAATTGCTGCTCGTTTTGTCTCATCAGACACTAAATTCTTTGGAACCCCTCTAAATTTTTCAAAAGTCTATGATTGTTCACCAAATGAACCCATCTCAGATATGATGACTCAACCCATCTCAGATATGATGATTCAAATAGTTCTTAATTTCAAAATAAAATTTGGTTCGGTTTAAACCTCTTTCCCACATAAAATCAGAACCCACTTACTCTTTAGCCATCAAAAAATGCCTAGCCAAATAACTATTTTCAGTATTCAAGATTGCAAAACATTTATTTCAAAATAACTATAAGTAAAACACCACAAACAATTTACCTATTACAGTGTGATAATAAGCATCAAAATCGAGAAGCTAGAACCTCAAGCATTCTTTGACCTAAGTTTCTTGAATAGTCACTTACAGTCGCCGCTACGGTATCTTTAATCTTTCGACTCCAATGACACAAGTAAAAATTGAAGCATTCAGTTTGCTCACTAAAAGAGGAAATAGAAAATGTTCAAGACTTAAACTGCCAACTTCATCACGTGGTCCTCTTCATGTTTCTTTAATACGGTTTCTTACCAAATATCAAACTCCAAAATACCATCAACCTTCAAAAATCATGCCTTCCATTACTTTTTTTTTATATATTAAGAAACTGAAACTTGTACTAAAAATGAAAATCAATACCGCAAACTGGACCAGCTATCCACTATGTAAGCAAAATACCAGGAGAGGGAAAACAATCATGCCTTCTTCAACTCGGTATACATTATCCACCAGCCACACGAGATGCCTGAATTTCCATGCACCCATTACATTAAATCCCAGTAGCCTGACCAACATGTAATAGCCACAAGTTTAAAATCCTTGCCCTTAAACTCATTCTGCACTTTTTCTAAGGTTTCCACTCATGCCCTCCCACCCCCTTCTTTTAAAGAAGACCGCAACAATTTTAATAAATCTACTACCAAGATTAATGTAAGGGGGCTCGACTCCTAGACCTTTTGTTTCCACCACAAGAGGCCTAACTAACAAAAACCTTATACCTAAATCCCTTCTGTGTTGCTAAGCATGTTTTTTTCTATAGGAAACAGAGAAAATTTTACAGAATAAAAGAAGGGGAAAAGGATTACAACGTTAACTAGAGGTCCACAAACTAAAATTTCCCTACAGTGTAAAACTTTGAAAACGATACAAAACTCCCAAAAAAGAAAACCTTGATGCACCAAGACAGATTCTATGTTCTTAAGCATGTGCTTACCAATAATCCTGAAATACATTAAATTTATTCACTCCAACTTCTATCAAACTCCAGAACCCCTGATGACCAGAAAACTTTATAATACAACAGTTAAACTATATATCACACAAAATATCACTCCAACCAGAATACAATATCAAAACCAAACCATCAGTACAAGGGTACAAATACTCAATCACCAATTAATCACTTCACATCCTATCACAAACCATAAAGTCAACACTTCCTCACTCTCAGTTCACACCAACAGCCGAAAATCAGACAAATTGAAAAATAATAATCATTGAAAAATTACCGGCAAAATACAAATTAATCCCTTAATTTTCCATAATGATCACATAACCCACCATAATTTAACACCAGCACTCTCATCCGCTCACAAACAACTACCAAAACAAAAAACTTACCAGATGGTTGACTATGTGTGAGCCCGAGGTGTTGCCTCTAGAATTGCAGAACCATTTACGGCAAGATGGCACATTGCAACGAACGACACACGCCGGGTTTGAAACCCCACAGTACCGACACGCGTGCTCGGTAAAATCCGCCTTCCCGTACTCAAATCCCTCCACATCATCACCCGGCTCCTCGAAACTCAACCCCGCCATCCCCTCCACAATCTGACTAGTACTAGTATTACTACTGTTGTTCGCTCCTCTTTTGGACGGAGATGACGTGGCAGCGAGAGAATCCGAGTGGCGGTGGTGATTGTGATGGTGATGGTGATCGGAGGCAGGAGGTGCGGACCGAGAATCTGAGGGAGTGGCCGGCGTCGCCGGGGTCGTAGGTTCCACCGAAAGAGAATCGGACGGCGTAGGCCATGATACCGGCGAGCGAAATTCGGGATAGGCGTCGAAATCGGACTCGCCTTGGGTGTTGAATTCGAGGAAAGTGTAGGCGTCGGTCCCGGTGTCCGGCTGCGACGCCGTTTCGAAGAGGTTGGTTTGTTGAGAATCCATAGAACCAAAAAACCGAAAACGGTGTAGTTTTATTTGTGGTTTTCTGATTCAAAATTAGGGTTAGGGTTTTTGGTTAGACAGATAGAGAGAAAGAGAGTGAAATTTGGGGCGAATTGTGTGAGTGTGTTGTTATGTTTTATGTCATTATGAGTTGACGTTACGGTGCGGAGCGAAAAGAGAGAGAGAGAGAAAGCGCGTGAGACGAATGCTGAAAGATCGCTAGCGTCAAATACGACGCGATCACGCGCCGACGTGATTGGGTTAATAAATGTGGGTCCCAATTTTTGTGAGACGCTTCAAGATGGCAGCAGAATTTATTTTAATCACAGTAAAGGCGCGTGTGACGTGCATGATATTTTATAACTATTTGTTACACGTAAATTTCTCTTTTTTTTTTTTTTAATTACCGTAAACTTTATTTTATTTTTTGTATTAATGAAAACACATGTTGGCTGGTTTAGTAAGCACCGTCAGTGTTAAACGAGCTGCCATCCAAATATATCAGACTTTTCAACCTGTAACTTTTATTTTGATAGATGTACGCCCGATTTATAATTGTTTTTGTTGTGATATTCACGAAATATTTTGTCTAATACATTTATCATCACTGCTTTTTTATCGAAATGCTTTAGGAAATTTAAATTAATTTAATTATACAAATTATTGGTGGTTAATTTTGGTCCAATAGGACAAATAGACGTGTCATCCTACAAGGATTGACAAGGCGGATGATGCCATTTGGAACGATCCGGACACTTTGAAGCATACTTGCCGAACGGATGATCGCCATGCATAATTATGAAGATGGAGTTAGGATGATCCAGTGGATTAGCTTGCAGTATTTTAAGGTTGGTTTTTTTTTTTTTTTTAAGGTGAGGTTAAGAATTACTTTGAATACTCTATTTATTTAATAAATTTAAAAAATTAAGTATTATTTTGTACACTCTTTAAAATTATAAAATACCAACAAAATTTTTACTTAAATCAATTAAATTAATTATCTTTATTTACTCAAAACACCAATAATACTAGGGTAAGGATATTTTCATCTTATTAATTGTGTAAACCCATCTTACTTATAAAAAATATTTATAAAAAATTCTCAATATTTTTAATAAGTACAAGTAAACAAAAATATTTGTATAATTAATCAATTAAATCATTCTTATATTCTTTTTTTCTTAGATTTTTTTTTTACTGTTAAGGTTGTTTAATATAAGTTCTATTTAATTATTTTATCTTTATGACATAAAATGACCCAATTGCAAAAGAAATATGTGTTATTGTATCTAATACTTTAGGTACTTAATTTTGTGACTTATAATCTAACTTTTTAAATGAAATCTAATGGTTTTCAATATTTTAGATTTAAATAACATAAATTTAACAGCCTAATAATTTACATTAGTATTGTCTTATGAAGAAATTATATTAGTTTAATTAAAGGTTGATAAAATAATAAAAAGTTGAAGTTAAAGCAAATTTTTGATATTTTTAACTTTTAAGAGTAATATAGTCAATTTAATTTTAGACTAAAGCAATCTCAGTAGTCAAATATAATAAAAAAAATCTAGGTCACAAAAAAATGAATTATTATAAAAAAAATAAATGAAGATATCACAAAAAATTAATTAAGATAGATTTAATTGATTAATTCTTCAAAATTTTTCTTTATTTAAAATTTTTAAAAATAATGTGAACTTTTTGTAATTATTTTCTGAAAGTGGGGTGGATTTACGAAATTTATGGGGTGGAAATATCACTATCTATAATACTATTCAACATAATCAAATAAAATTTTTAAGAAATTTAGCTTATATTTACAACATAAAATCAATTTAAGTTTTTCAAAAGAAATTCTTTAACACAATTTTAATAATTAATTATTGTTTATTAAAGAATGAGTTATATATTGTTTTTGCTCCCCAAAAGCAACTTTGTGCAATCGAGACAGAAGAAGAAAATGTTCAATAGGGTTTGCTGCACAATCGAAAAAGAAGAAGAAGTTTGGGGTTTAATTTTTAATTTCTTTTGAAAATGAAAACCAAAAAAGACGGCCATCTTAACAGTTTTTTATTTTAAAAAAAATTTGAAAGGGCCATACTTACCTCGTAGTCAAAATCTTTTGAAATACTGATTTGGTTCTTGTTAATATTATCGTTTCAAAAATAAAGATTTAAGACCAGTTTCGTAATTTTATAGTTTTTAAAATAATTGATGCTAGCTGTGTTGTAGAAATAATTAGTTGTGAAGAGAATCAGATAAATATTTAGTAAAATTTATTTTTAAAAATACTGTGAGTTTGAAAAATAATTATATGTGTTTGGTAAATTTTACTATTAAACTGTTGTAAAAATATAAATGACTGAATTTAACATATTATAGAATAAAATTTATTTAAACATTTATAAACAAGTACATAAAAATATTTTTAATATGCACATATAATAATTGATAATTAAAATAAATATTTGATATTGTTAATTTTATTTTTTATTTTGTTATCTCAACATATATAATTGGTAATAATTATAATGTCTTTAAAGTTAATCATTTTATTTCCTAATAAATAAGGATAATTTTGGATTTTTATAATATATATGAGGATATATGGAGAATTGTATTAAATTTTAAAGTGATTCGCAAAATTAGATTTTGAAAAGTTAATCATTCCCTACTTTTTAAAATCTGCTGTAGAATGAAGTGATCTTGCAAAAAGTGATTTCTAAAAAAAATTTATCAAACATTAAAATTAACTTTTAACTTTTCAAAATCATTTTTTACTCTTCCAAAAACAATCCCAAATGGGTATAGAAAAAAAATTATACGTTAAATAATAGGTGTGTTTTGTGAGTGTTCCAAATAATTACGTTACACTTAGCACATAATATATTGTCTTTAATAATAATTCACATAAGGGATATTTTGTAATAAATTATTTTTTAAAATAAGAATGTTTAGAGTATTTTTTAAAGTGCAAATAATCCCACTTTTTTCTAATTAAATAATTTTCATCGTACATGAGAATTTATTAACAAGAATTCAAAAAACACCTAATATAAGTCTTACTCTTCAAAATATTTGTCCTATCCAAAAGAAATTATTGAAATAGGATACATAATCAAAAAACTAATAATAAAAGTACAATGTAAATTAAAAAAAAAAGATAATTAAAGTTGTGTCCTACGATTCTTCAAAAAAGAAAACTCGTCTATTATCAAATCTGAGTCGATGTTATCAGCAATTTCTCTTTTAATGTGGAAACCATGCAATCTAAAAGAAATTCATTCTCCATGTTGTGCCAATGTGTTGTCTTAATAAGTTTCATGAGATGCATTTGATTTTTGCAATTTGAAGAAATTGGATCATCAAATTTTTTTTTTGATTTATTGATATATTACAATTATGGGTACACTGATATTATAATTAGAAGTATACTGATATTTACAATCAGAGATCAGTCGAGACTCGCCTGAATAATTTTATTATGACACCACCCGAAGTATACTAATATTTACAATCAAAGTTTTTTTTTTAAGTATTTTTTAAAAAAAAAATTATCCAGGTTAGAGCCTTGGTTAGTCCACTAGGAGCTCTGCCTTTGGGATCATCCAAGAGCTCCTTAAGGGATCAACAAGAGGATGAAGAATCTTCAATTAAGTCGTGAGGAAAGAGGATAGATCTCACGTCCATTAGACTTACTAAAGAGGCCCAATGGATGCTCTAAGGACGCCCATAAGATGGATGGAGGATACTAATATAGGACACTCTTATGGGGTATTTAGGAAATTAAAATGGGCAGGAATTAAAATGAGCTGAAATAAGAATGGGGATTGAAAATCATAATAAGTTGTTTATTTGAATTGTAATAATCAGAATCTATATTTTTATTAATGTGTTTACTTTATCTTGGAATCAAAATCAAAATGAGTTAGATTATTTGAATTACTAAAAAGTCGTTAATTAAATATTGTCATAATTATTAATTTATATTTTAATTATTGTAATTATTATTATTCAAAAATTAGTATTACTGATAATTGATGTTAGTATATTATTAATATTAACATTAATATATTAATTAATTATAATACTTTTTAGCATTAATAATAATAATCAATTTAATAATAATAATAATCATCATCATCATCACCACATTGGCAACATCATCATTGACAACATTGGAATTCTCAGGAATGGGAGACTCATTCCCAACCCCCCTGGGAATCAGTCTCCCATTCCTCATTCCCAAATTAGGGTGAACCCTACGATTTCGATTCCGACTCCCACTTTTATTTTGTGAAGTAAACACTATCAATGATTTCGATTCTCCAATACGGGAAGTAAACACATCATTAATATGGATGATCGCTGTAAGGATCATCAGTAGACCTCTAAACTATCCTTCAAATAGATTGTAATCAATTAAAAAATAATAATTATCTGGGTTGCACCGCCATCACCATTAGAGTGACGCCCAACGATCCAGTCAACGATGGTGGTGGTTTATCCTGAAATTGCTCCATTTTACAGTGGTTTATTGGAGTCTAATAGAATAATAGATGATTTCATGCTGAAGCCTCCTTGGATACAATTGTTGAAAATGGTAAATTCTCTTTCAGACCCTATATTTTCGTATGTCAAATTTGGTTGAATTTTAAGTTATATAAAATAAATATTATTTTAGCTTTGAAAAGTCAATTAATGGACCAAGGTTATTAATATAGAATGCTCATCTGTGAAATTAATGAGATGGGTGTTTTGAAAAATATTTAAAATGGAGAGATTAATTAAACTAGGTTATTGGCTTAAACTGTAGGGACAAAGAAAGCATTTGCCCTTATTGAAAATTACAATAAAACCTTGATAAATTAATACACTTGCAACCACGAAAAATCTATTAATTTAGAGAATATTAATATATTGATAAATTAATAGTTATTAATTTATCGATAAATTAATAAGATATTCATTTATAAAGGTAATATCACGTTCGTAATAGGATTTTTAATGATAAATAGAGAAATTTAGTTAGAGAATTTAGTAATTTTAAAATAGTATGATATGGTTATGATTTAATTTTTTTTAAGTCAATCAGTTTCTTGATAATTCTTTAATTAGATCATAATTTTTCGGTAACTCATCTGAGGAGACTTTTTGAGGCATATATTAAGCAGATCTTTCTTTTATTTCTCTTAATAAAGCACGTAGAATACAACAATAACTTATCAACTAAAAGGTGTAAAGAAAGTAACAATTACCAATGAAATACTTAAAATATTATGTTAGTACAACAAAGAAAATTATAAATATTATATACCATATGTATTTAGTTTTAAATTAGTTAATTATTAATTTATGTATAATGAATTATATAGAAAAATAAGATTTTAAACAATCTATTATCTAATAAATTTATCGAATTACTAGTTTTATCACATTGGCTCTGAGTTGGGACTGATAAAAATTAGTATTTAATCAAAGTTATCAATTTATCGAGTATTAATTTAACGAGATTCTATTGTATATGATAAAAATTGTATACTGATCAAAGACATTGCAACCGGGTGAGATAATAATAAGCATGATCAATAGCCATACATTTCACTCACTAATTTTAGTGTTTTACTTTGAAATTTTAAAATATTAATTATTTTTTTTTGTAAGGATATTTTCAAAAATAAATTATGAAGGGTATTTTGAGCATTGTGACATTACTGCTCCTCGCAGCATCTTTTTGGGAGTTCATTAATTAAAAGGGTGTCTTAATTGTAAAAATGATTTCTAAATAATATATCAAACACATTTTGGATGCTAAATCTAATTACAATTCCAAAAATCCACGCACTAACCACATGACATTGAAAAAGTGATGGGAAGAGTGATCCTAATTCATTCTCCACTTCTACAAGAATCAAAATAGAGCCAGCAACCTAGCATGGGATCGCACATGTAGTATGCTCCCATAAATCTCAAGTTGCATGTACGCTTATATATTTTTGGCTTCTTAGCCTTAATAACTTTTCTTGATTGATCTCTTTCCCTAACCATTTTTATAAACAAAGGACCTCTTTTACTATAAGTTTTAGTTCCACTGTACCCATATACATTTCCTTTCTAACACACAAGAACAATTGAAGGCACATGTATTGCGTCACTTCAAGCAAGTTGATTTAGGCCTTGGTGGGTTTTGAACATCAGGGAAAATTATTAATTTATTGAAACAACATACGAGGTGTTGATCAATTTCAAGAAAAATTGTGACAAAATACTTATGCCAAACACATCTATAATAATGTTGAATATTACTTTTCTTGTATCATAATAACAAATGGAATTATAACGTTCGCATGTTCGTGCATCACATTTTCTATAACAAGAGCTAGTCAGTCTTTTCATTCATACTTGTAAATAACTTTTTAATATCTCAAAGATTGAAAATGTACAAGTACAGATGTTTGTATAAAATTTCATGCAGACGCTTTTTTTTTTTTTACAAATTCTATAAAATTTTGTGTCCGCACAACATTTTTAAATATAAATTTAAATGCGTAAAATAATTTTTTCTAAAGTTACAAACGTCATCACAACTGCCAATGCCTTCAAGATGCTTTAAATTTACACCTTAAATACAAATTTAAATGTAGAAAATATTTTTTTTCTGAAGTTGCAAATATCATTACAAACTGCCAATGCCTTCAAGTTGCATGCTTTTCCAAAGATATTTTCAGATAAGTAAGCGTACAGTCACGACAAAATTGCCAGAGATAGGTGATGTATCTATACAACCAAAAATCAAGATCAAAACAGAAAGCACAGAAAAGAATATGTTTTGATTTACTACAAATGTTATATGTGTTCGCGTTCTTTATTATAAACTTCTCTATAAATATATCAACATTATTCTACAATTCTGATCATCCCAATTAACGAAATTATGCTGCATTTCTCAACCTTGATCACCTTTCTAATTACATTCTTTCTTCTCTTTCTCGTTTCTTTAAGCTCTAATCTCATCCATGATTCTTGCAAAAACGCAGCGAAAAATGATCCAAATTTGAGCTATGAATTTTGTGTTGCAAGCCTTGAAGCTAATCCCAGAAGCCAAAATGCAACCCTTGAGGAATTGGTGGTCATCTCACTAGAGCTAATCATATCCAATGCAAAAAATATTAGCTCCCGCATTGAACAACTTTTGTCACTGAAGAGCTTTGATAAGCATACCAAAATTGGCTTACAAGATTGCCTTGAACTTTACTCAGATGCAAAATCAACATTACTAGAAGCTATGGAAAATGTCAAGTTAAAAGATTATGAGGGGGCTGATGTAGAAATAAGCTCTGCAATTGATGCATCAACTACTTGTGAAGATGGTTTTAAGGAGAAGAAAGGTGAGGTTTCTCCTTTGACCAAGGAGAATATTATTTTCTTCCAATTTACTGTCATCGCTCTTGCTTTTATCAATATGTTTCATTGATTATCAATTTGATTAAAAAATCTTATATATTTATTTTGTTTATTAATTTTCAATTTAGTTTGTTATTTGTATTTTAAATAAAATTCTATTCACTACGAAAGTGTATCAAAATTTATATTCGACCAATTAATAGCCATGCATCAAAATTGAGGTAAGTTTAATTTGAGCGAGATGAGACGAATTGCTTGGTAAGTGAAAAGAAAAATGTACAAGATATCATATCGAGATCGCCAATTTATAGTAAATAAAAGAATATTCAAAGTTTACAATTTTTTGTTCCTATAGACACAATATATCTATGGGTTAATTACTCTGGATGACACATTTTTTGACAAATTTAAAAAAGGTGACAACATTTTTAAAAATATTGGAGGGGGTGACAAATCTGTTAACTTTAACGGGAACAGTAACAAAAACAGCAACTTTAATAAGAAATGATGTTTTTGCCCCTAGAGTTAATTATAAAATGACGTTTTTATCTCTATAATAGTTACAAAATAATATTTCCATCCCTACAATTAGTTACAAAATATGTTTCTGCCCTACTCAATTATTTTAAATTTTTTAAATAGAAAAAATTATAAAAAAATTACACCTAAGTCTAATTAACAGACTTTTTTTTTGGTTAAATCAAATTCTTTCTGAATCAAACTTTGCCGTTAACTTTAATAAGAAAATTTTGTTGGATTCAGTAAGAATTTTTTTTTTAAATTTGATTTAACAAAAAAAAATCTGTTAATTAGACTTAGATGTAATTTTTTATAATTTTTTCTATTTAAAAAATTTAAAATAATTGAGCAGGGACAAAAACATATTTTGTAATTAATTATTAGGATAGAAATATCATTTTGTAACTATTATAAAATATTATTTTATAATTAACTCTAGGGACAAAAACGTCATTTCTTATTAAAGTTACTGTTTCTGTTACTGTTCCTGTTAAAGTTAATAGATTTATCACCCCCTCGAATATTTTTAAAAATCCTATCACATTTTTTAAATTTGTCAAAAATTGTGTCATCCTAGGATAATTAACCCTGTATCTATCCATATATTTCATTGCATGATTACTAAGTCTATTATTTGACTTTGTGCTGTGTGATTCTCACTATCCTCTTGTATTTTTATTTATTAATTATCAATCACTCACTGGAATTTAACATTTACATCTTGCTACATATAATCATCAAAGCAAAAGCCCTAATTCCTCTCTCAAATAACTGGTGCTCATAAATAGTAAACGACAGGAAGCTTCCTTGAGATAAAAACATCAATCACAAGAGCTTTTCCTATGCATTCGGGCCGAGTTTCTCTTTTCCTATGCAGTAACAATTTTCTATGTCTACATATGTAAATTGCCGTATGCTCACTTTCACTGTCTACTTCTTTTGTTTTGTTATGGGTACATGAGAAAAAACAAATATGGCAAAGCAAATAGGAAGCTTCCTTCAAATTACTATAACCTCGTAAAATCAAAGCATGATATAATACATAAGATTTCAGTTTATCAAGCAGGCCAAGACCCAAGAAACCAAGCAAACAAGCAACACAAATCAAAATGCGGCAATTTTCTTTCTTCTCCTCTTTCTACATCTTCTTCTTCTTTTTTATCATATCTCCTCAAGAAAAATCCTTTGCGATGAAAAGTGCTTTCTCCATTGACATAATCAAGCAAACCTGCAAAACTTGTGCTGACAAATCAACCATCTTTAGCTATGATTTATGCTTAACTTCTCTCCAATCTATTCCGGCCAGTCATGCAACCAATATTCAAGGATTGGCATTAATTGCTATGGAACTGGCTCTAGAAAATGCAACCAACACAATTTCAAGCATAGAAAAGCTGTTGACAAGTGGAACTTTCAACCCGTTTGCCAGGGCTTGCTTAGAGGATTGCTTCAAACTATACTCTAATGGTGTAGTGACATTGATAGATGCTACAGGAGCTTTTTTAACAGGGCAATATAGCACTGCTAATGCGTGGTTAAGTGCAGTTATGGAAGGGGCAACCACATGCGAGGAAGGCTTTACGGAGAAGCAAGGAGAATTGTCTCTATTGACAAAAGAGAATTATTCTCTCTTTCAGTTATGTGACATTGCATTATGCATCATTCACTTGCTTTCTCTGCCTTTACATTCTTAATAACTCTTCGCATCTTTTCCATTGTCAGAATGTATACATTATTAAAAAATCATGTGTATTTAAGAATAAAATTAATTGAAGGATTTAGATTCTGATACTCTGATATAATTTACCAACCAAAAGAAAAAAAATTAAAAAATTTGTCTGTGTCACAGGATACTAATTGCTTATAAACCCATGATCCACCCTAACAAACTCTTGTGACAAAAACCTATAGTTACCCAGATTTCTAAAGCATTCATTAGAATAATATAAACATCAAAGAAACATGACAAAATGAAACTAAGATTATGCATCAAATTAGATCCTCTAACAAATTAAGATAAAGATTTTTATTCAATTTGCAGCATACCATTCATGATAAGGCACCATTACTAAAGAATACAGAAGATGCCCTATTGCATTATTCAACTTGTGAATACAATGGCCAACATTAAGAAGACTAACCAGCGAGCTTTTAGAAGTCCAAGGCCAAAACTGAAAGAAGGGCTCAATGGGCCACCTGATCCTCCTACTCCATAGCCATTAGCACAGCTCCAGTTCAATAAGTTTTCGTATTTTTCATCTTCTTTTCCTCCATCTAACAACGAGATGAACAATAGAAGTCAGCTCAGTTATACTTTTCCACCGACAGTTGAGTAGATTCCTGCAGCTCCTCATATCAGCATAAGTGCATTAATAACCATGAAGTGCTTTTGAATGAAGCAAGACTACCAAACACTTTTGAATGAAGTATCCTCACAAAGAAGCAAGAATTTAGGAGTTTATCATAAACGATAAATACTGTCGCCTCATTACAGTGCCAGAACAACTATACTATACTACAATTGTTAAAAGATGTTGGCAATGTGCATTTGGATTATAAATGTCAGTAATAAAAAATCAGCTATTGTCCTATTCTATACTCCAAAAAAGTCAAGATATTTGTGAGGCTTCTTTTAATATTCTCTCTTTCATTTTGCATATGCTTTGTGCAATAGTTGTTCAAACAGTAATTAACATCATATGTTAAGACTGAAACTAGAATCACCATGACTTAAATCAATGTACAAATTTATGTATAATTTATATGATGGAGCTACAAACTATACTAAAAACAGAAATAGAGAACCGAAGCATCCCACGTTAAGGATTTCAACACCAAGCATTATCAACTCATTTTGCCAGTGTAATCACTGCTTTGCATCTTTTGCCTCATACTCATTGCTGAGCACCACCTTCATCATCGAGATTCCATCACTCACTTCATCTAAACAACAAACTTCTCTGCACTAGTAGTTTGAATTGGATCATTCACCAAGTTCATATTTGCTGCTCCAAACTTGCATTTTATCCAACGTTTTAACCTCAAGAAATTCCACGTTAATCCAGACCAAGAAATGACCTCAGCACATCACATAGACTACATGATTTTATTTCGAGACAAGCTCTTCAAATCTTCAATAACTAAACGTTCTCCAGGAAATCAATAATTAGGAATAAGAAAATCTAGTATCATATGAAAAATCAATAATAGGAACAAAAATGACAATCTCCAAAATTTGTCAATATATATATATATATATATATATTTGACTAGAACTATAAATTGTATTAATGATGAAGAATCGTTACAAGGAGTGGACCAGCTGTCAGATATAACAACAATAATGAATTGAATGAAGAAAATAGATCAGATTATAAATTTTTTCCAAAAATCAAGTCCAACTCCAAATTGATATAAATTTGTGAAACTAAACAGTATTTCACAACTTAATTATTAAGACAAGAAAAAGGTTCAAGAGAGAGCGAACCAAACCTGGTCTGGTGATGTCTCAAGTGACCATCTAGCGAGGGTGATTAAGTCAGTGGCTTCTCATGTCACTGTTTCGAATTTCATCCGATCACTTAGCTGGTGTGAAGAGGATAGTCTAGAAAAATTGGTTTTCAGTTTTCAATAAACCCAGTGTCCGTTTTTTATTTTTACTTTTGTAGTGCCTTTATACAAACAATCAGTGAGCTTAATTCAGATGTTATTGATAAGATCAAAGACACAAATGCTTTATGAGAGGATCCAACGTATGGGTATTGGATATCATTCTCATGTATATACCATAATGGACATGCTGGTGTTGCAGTGAAGATTTTCAGGACACCCATAAGTTGTCTGACAGAACAACTGTAATGTTTTTGAACAATCGGCAGAGATACTCATTGCAATAAAATCTATAAAACTTGACAAATATAATTTCATTTCTCATAGATATTGCACAAGAAATTCTATAGCGCCTTCAACCCATAGTGTTTATCAACTTGTTTGAAGCAACAATTTGGTTTTGTATCGTTTTCTCTAACCAGTACAGAATCTCACTCTTCAAGCAGAGTAACAAACTCAACCTTATATCCTTGCAACGTGAAGCCCTTCACTTTCTTCATCTTCTTTTGTCTTGTCCTCGTAGTTCTCGTGATTTGAGCTCAATAATGATTGCTGATCATTTTGTATGTTGCTACCACCACTCTTTACCAAGGATAGCTGATCCATCACAATAGCATTCCTTTTATAGTTCCAAACAAGCATTGAAACATAGTCCTGAGGAGAAACAAGACCTTGTTCTCTAATGCAACTTCGCTGCTCTTCCATAGTTTTGGGATCATCAAGCCTTATATATTCAATCAACGCCTTCTCATGATCAGGTCTCCAGTTGCCTGGGAAGGGTGAATAATCAGCTTCAGGAACAAGAGACATTCTGGTGAACAGAAGCCCATCAATTGATTCAACAAGGCCCATCCTAAGCAAATTTTGGTAATCAGGTGACTGCCCTTTCTTCTCTTTCAGAGGACGACCCAAATTCCTAGCACCAATTGTATACACCTTTGCCCGTGAACGAAGCTTGTATTTTGCAGCATAGAGCTTCGCAAGTGAACCCCTAACGATGTAAGAACAAAAATTAACAATTTTCTTCCGGTTGTCAGCATATCGATACCATTCAACCATGGCTAACAAGAACTTGTTCATTTGTGCATTCGTGTGAGCTTGAGTGGCATGGAACATTCTGAAACAAGGCTGAGGATCAGGATCCCTATCCCCCTTGAGAAAGTTCAACTTCCTAAATTGCTTGATGCATTGTTTCAAGCTAGCAGTGACTGATAAGAGGGTGCCTACACCTTTTTCACTAATAATCTTCCCCCCAGTGGCTGTATAACGGAGAGTAGGATAAACGACTCTCCTACACAACACATGGTCAAGAAACATTATACCCTTAGTTATATGTTCAATAGGGAGGCTTTCATTGTCAAGCTTGAGCATATATCTTTGATCAACAAACTCTATTAGTTGCTTCCTCAGAGTTGCTGCATCTGCTCTAGGTCCTCGAATGCCAATCAAAATATGGCCACCATAACGTACATAATCCATTTTTCTGGTCTTATCTGGCCCACTAGTTGGCACAAATTCTGGCCAAGATGTATTCCCCTGTTCAACTTCTCCTTCTGGGCTATTCCATATGACATCACTCTTTGAAGGTCGATAAAACTCCTTAATCTTCCCCTCCATCCAACGGTCCAATTCATCAAGACAAATATTAGCCACAAGAGGACTAAGAATTCCACAGTGACCCCATTTAGGAAGCTTCTCTGCCTCCTCAGGAGCAAACCCAAAAAAGGTCTCTAACCAATAAGGGTCTGGCTTTGGCTCATCCTCTGCCAACACTCTCTTCTTCTGATACTTTCTCTTCGTCTTTTTCTTCTTCTCTCCCTCATCAATCCGGCTCGTGATTACTGGTGTAACCAAAGCCGATTTCACCAAATCAATCACCTTCTTATCCCTCACATCCCTCATCAAAGCACTAATTACCAAGCCCACCTTCAATCCATCCAAAACCGTACTCAAATCCCCTTTTATATACCACAAATACCCTGCAAAATTCCTTCTAATCACCCTCAACACTGTGTGTGCATTCCTCCCCGGCCTAAACGCATACGACTTTTGTGAAAACCTTGACTCATATATTGGCTCCAAAATCATAAACAACACCTCCTGAACTATCTTATCCTGAAAGGGTGCTGGTTGTGTTGTAGTCAATATGGCCTTAATCTTCCTCTTAGATAAAGATTCATAATCAGTCTTATCCCTAGGCGATTTTATAAAGAACTGTAACCTAGCACCCCATTTAAACCTATCATCAAGAACAGCATTTCTTAAAGCTAACAAATCCTCTAATGCCGATTTCTGAATAGCACTACGAGGCATATACGTGCCCGTTTCATCAGCATATACTTTTTGATAAGCTAATACCCACAACTCGAACCTACGAATATAAGATGTTAAATTGGTAACAACCCTATCGGGTTCCCGAAAATTCTCAATCCACATCTGTGAACAAACTGAGACACCATCTTCTTTCATTAGGTTTGTTGGGTCATCAGGATCCGGTGCACGCCGCTGCACCGGAGAGAAAGAAAGACAGCGAAAAAAAGAGAACCCATTTGACTTAGGATTTAGTGGGTTTAGTTGGTGATAGAAGATAGTGGCAGAGACACGTTTGTGATTTGTGAGAATACGATGGCTGAAAATGGTGAGGTGACGATACATCAGGAGAAAGATAGTGAAATAATCAATCGTAACCTTTTAGCTACCATGTCATTTGTGGGTTTTGCCAAAAAGATAATTTTCAAAATTAAGATACTTGATAATTGAAACGGTTTCTGACAGCACTTCAGTTCAGCTCGAGTTTTGGATTTTGAAGCGCAAAACAAAACCCTCCCTCAGCTCCGTTAAAACCCTGTTTTTGCCCTTTGGGATATTTCTAGTATGCCCTTAATGTTTTAAATATTTATGTTTTGTCCCCAAAGTTTCTCTTTTTTGTTCTTTAATTGACCTACCCAACCAAGCCCAACATTAAATTTAAACCAGCGCTCGACAGTCTGGGCTTTTACCTAAATTGCTTCAGCTTAGCAAACACTTCCGCTCACCGTCTCTTACTGATCTTTCCCAGTTTGTTGACTCTGAAAATGGCGCCAGTGTCGGCTCTCGCTAAGTACAAGCTGGTGTTCTTAGGAGATCAATCAGTGGGCAAAACAAGTATCATCACTCGCTTCATGTACGATAAATTCGATAACACCTATCAGGTAATAATTTTCAGAAACGAAGCAGATCACATTGTTTATATATTTATGTCCAGGATCAGTTACCCTTAGCTTTCGATCTACTTGTTTGAAATGTTTCGATTTCTTGTTTTGGGTTTTATATTTCAAATAAGAAAAAAGATAATTGAATAGATCAAATCAACTTGGGAACTGCTGTTTCAAATTTACTGATTTAGTGTCAGCAGCCTGTGATCAGTTCTGACGTAATCTCCATTTGAATGTACTTGTTTGGGAATTTAGTTGCTTTATTGCATTAGTCAGACCCATGTAATAATAACCCATGTGCATATAGCATGCATCACATAAGGGATGCTGAGACATTGTTTAATCAGCAGTGCTGTAAAATTTGAAATTATTTGAAGATAGATTAATTCATGGGTAGTCTGCTTACTTCTGACTAAAGTGAAGATGATAGAGATTTGGGATGGGATAATCTTGACATGAAGATTTATGACTTCAACTGTAAAGTTTTTGACATGTCAACCATAGATGGCGATACAAATACAAGGAAAACATCAATAAGAATGTCGTTTGACTTGAGAAAAGCAACGTCGATATGTCCTTTTCTTACATTAGATTAGTATTTGTATATCCTTCTTGGTTCATAATAAACTTATGATCACCCTTCCAAGAAGAGACATTCTGAATTAATGGTGTGGTGGTGATGACTGATGGATAATGCCAAATTCGGTGGTCCAAATGCGTGCAGGTTGGAGAGGTAAGCTATGAGAAAACAGTAATGGAAGTATGTGGAGAGTAGTTCTATTGTGCCTGATATGAAGCTGATTGTATGTGAGGAATAGTTGTATTGGTTGTATAACTTTTATAACGCACACCTTATAGCCTATAATTTTGAGATCACTGGTCCAGTAAATGGTTTCCTCGGCGGTCTTATGACTTCTCAACCTTTGATTGAATTTTTTGAGTCTCTTTTTCTTAGCTGCACCTTTTATACAGTTTCATCTTTTGATTAATTACTTGTTTATAGAAAAATAGATGTGCGTGACAGTTACTGAGTTACCATATATCAATGTACACTCTGCTCATTTGAAGCTTGTTTTTACTCTAATTTTGTAGTGTTGACTGCAAGTGGTTCTTGCATATGAGCTTTTATCATAAATCATGTTTACCACACTTGCTGTCATCATAATAACCATTGTCTTTTTAAGTTATGGGGTGGCACTTTTTGAGGTTACATGTAATTGGCTTGCTGAACTTTTTGTTTGTTCTTTAATAACATATACTATCTGGATTTGATGATCAGGCTACAATTGGTATTGATTTCCTTTCAAAAACTATGTATCTTGAAGATCGAACTGTTCGTCTGCAGCTGTGGTAAGATTGGCGCATCAGAAAGATATAATTAACTTATATTTTTTGACAGTGCGGCTTTATGATATTTCTTGTTTTATCTCTTAAATTGTCAAAGCTAGAAATTTTTTCTCTAAATTTCTGAAGAATCAACTTTAAGTCTGCACAAATATCTCCAGCAATCTATTCCCTTTGAGTCGTAAAGCACCTCTAGTATTCAAAGCATTAAATTTGTCCTTGCTTTATGATATTTTCAAATATTTCAAATGTGGATGAAAAGATGGTTAGGCCAATCTTGTACTGCTTGGACAATTATCATTTGTATGCTTTGAGTTTTTGGAAGAAAGAAAATAGCAGAACCTTTTGTGGGGTGGAGTGCTCAATCATCTTGCTAAAAGCTGCAGTCTGTTGAGTTTACTTTCTAAAGTTTTCTGTTCCTTTGAAATTGAATTTTCTGGATCTCTTTTTGCAATAAAAATTTGCTAGATTCTAGTTATCAAGTTCATAATCTTCCTGTTATGCTTTCTTTCCATAGCTTTTCATTTGCATGATTCTGTCCCTGTATTTTCTTGAATTCTAGTTTCCTGTCACTGATAGCCATGATTCTTGTGGTTGCATGCATGATCTGTTTATCACGTTGTTACACCGATTATGATCATTCAAATGATTCACTTATCTTTCAGATTTGCTTTCTCTTTGGATGATTAATTCTATCTTTTTTTGCTGCAGGGATACAGCTGGACAGGAAAGATTTAGAAGTCTTATTCCAAGCTACATCAGGGATTCTTCTGTTGCTGTTGTCGTATATGATGTTGCAAGTATGTACTCTCAGGTTTATTTTCACCTTAACATTACTCATCCACTATCCTTTAATACATCTCAATTGTTTTAAGAAAGATTACTGAATTGCTGTAACAATCTTTAGAAGGTCATCTGCTCTAGTTTTCATTATCTGAGAATGCCTGATGTGTGTTCTCTAACAATTTTGTTGCCTTAATGGTTTAGGCCGGCAATCTTTCTTGAACACTTCAAAATGGATTGATGAGGTTCGAACCGAGAGGGGTAGTGATGTCATCATTGTCCTTGTTGGCAACAAAACTGACCTTGTGGAAAAAAGGTATACATTGTTCAGCAGAAGATGGTTAAAATTGGAATTTAACTGGATTTCTTTGCTGCTGTGTTTTTTTGTTCTGCTGCGATTTGAAGGCTTATTTTGCTTTGTAAATGAGTTACTGAACTTAGTACACTGTGCACTGGTATACATTTGGACTTTTTGCACAATTTAGAAAAAGTTCTCTACTGTCTTAAATGACTGTAGATAGGGAGATGGATTTAAATACAGTTGGTGAGGTGTAAGATTGTGGTAATTAACTGTTTTGAAGAAAATATTAGAATCTGGATTACCTTATTTCTTAATAGTTATCAAAATTAGTCATTAACTTTTTTCAATTCTCCAACTAGTATGGGACTGGCTCAAAAATGCCTGCTTTTGAACCCACAAAGATTTCTTTTTTCCCCTCATCGAGACATAAGATACCGTGTTTCTTCATTTCATTTTCCATGTGTTGTTTGTTGGCAATTGGCTATTTAGCTACCTGAGTTAATGAAAAAAATTTGGTTGGGGTTTGTTTTGATATTTATTGCTATTGCCCTCTTTCTACATTTTTTCTGTCTCTAAATGCAGACTGATTAACACATTTTTTATTTCATGAAACCAACTTGGGCAGCCTGCTCGAATAGTATCATTACTTTTCATCCAAATTTCTTGTCAATCATCTCTCAAGTTAAATTTTTATCTTCTGAATTCATGCCTATTGTCACTAGTTATTTTGAAATAGCAGTTATATGCATGACCCTGTCAAAATGCCTATAGTCACTATGTTATTTTGAAATAGCAGTTAAAAGAGTGATTTGAAGGCACTGATCCCATCCTCTGTGATAGGAGAATTGAGAATGGGCCTGGGCCTTTTATAAGGCTTTGGACAATAGAGCTTCACTGTCCCATTTCAAAAGTCACACGGTTGATATTGAATGAAGTTTGATGCTCACCTTTTTTTCTATTTTTCATATGAACTTTGGATCCTTTGATTGGCTTTTCTCTTTCTGTATATTAGTTTGAGCACGGAATTTAGTTTGTTTTGCTTTGTTTACTTATGTATTTTCATGTGGATGATTGCAAAGGCAAGTCTCCATAGAGGAAGGAGAAGCCAAATCCCGGGAACTCAACGTCATGTTCATTGAAACGAGTGCTAAAGCTGGTTTTAATATAAAGGTAAATCTCCAGCTGTTGTTCTCTCTCTTTGTTTCCTTCTGGTGTTTTTGTATCATAAGGTTTAGGTTGCTAGGGGAGCGAATAAGTATGGTACGCTTGTCATAAGGAAATCTGCATGGTCTTGAAATTGTAGGAATTTCACCAAAAATAATAGATATAAAATATTTTGATTTTCATTGAAATATTGCTATTCAACACATTTACAATTGTCCTCCATCTGACCCAAATTTTTTCAAAAAGCAAACGTCTTTGGAGGAAATTTATTGAGAAAAAATATGAATACATATAGTCACAGGGGATTTTGTCCTAAAACTCTAATCAAGAAAAAGAAGTTACATGATCGAATCATGAAGTGGCAGAATAACTATGCTGAGATGAGCCTACTATATGATTGGATTGCCAATGACTAGAATCAGAATTCAAATGATTGAATCAATGGCACAAATTTGAATATAACAACTTTACAAAAGGAGCTAATTCCTATCTTTAGGGCTGTTTTCTTATCCTTTAGGAAATTTCTAGGAAGGTACCTCATCGCTATAAATAGAGGACCTTGTACTCATGTAAAAGCATCTATTTTAACAATGAAAAGAGCGGAGATGATGTGTTGTGCATAGCTTCTGTTTAGAAATTTAAAATTCTAACTTGGTATCAGAGCTAGAAAGCCCTGGCTAGCAGCAGTAGTAGTCCAGCTCAAATGAATGAAAATGATTCAAGCCACGAATCAAATGGATATGTTGAACAAACACCAAACAACAACAGTGTTTTACCAAACAATCTGAGGCATAATCTAGCTCCTTCAAGCTCTTGGCTTCTCAGTCTCTATCAAACTAACACAGAACAATTTCATGCTAGGGAGACCTCAAGTCTTAGCTAGTATCCTTGCTAATGAACTTGAGAGATTCATTGATGGCTCTTTTAGTCGTCCAAGGCAGATGAATGTTAGCTTTGATGCGCAAAACAATGTTATCACCCCCCAAATCCTGAGCACCAAATCTGGAAGAAGCAAGATAGCATCCTTATGAATCAGGGCTATCATGATGGTAATAATAATTAGAATAATAATATTCTATACAGTAGCTCTGAACAGCACAATATCTCAGCTCTTTTGATATTCCATGAATAGAAGGTCCTCTTTTTTTCCACAATGAGGTACCTTCCTAGAAATTTCCCAAAGGTTAAGAAAACAAGGCTAAAGATAAGAATTTGCAATGACAGTTTTTCCTTTTGTGCAGCTGTTACATTCTGTGCCATTGATTCAAAAATTTGAATTCTGATTTTAATCATTGGCAATCCAATCATATGGTAGGCTTATCTTACTGTAGTTATTCTGCCACACTCTCAATTCCTTCATCACCATTTGCATCACATGAAGAATCTGTATTAGTGTCCAAATGCGTGATCAGGTGTGCTTTATGTGGCACCCCAATGTGGTCTGATTGCACCTCTGCTGATCTTTCTTCATTCTGATCATATTCAACAGAGGTGAGTGAATGATTGCCCTAGAAGGATGTAATAAACTCTCAAGCAAGAAGATCTGCAAGTTTTTAAAGAGGAGATAGAAAGAAGTAATAAAGCTAGGAAATGAGAATGAAAAGAACAACCTAAAAATGATGAGTTTTGACTTGACTATTTTGTAAATTTGAAAAATTAGGAATTGCGTTCATAATAACTGTAGGAAAATATTGGCGCCTTTAAATAGCTCCCACCCTTGTCCACTACTACAGAGCCCATGACCTTATACTATTATTTTCTGCATCTTTTTCTCTGTTAACTGAGTGATGATTCTACTTTGGTTTTGCTCATTATTGATTTTTCTCATTATGTTAGGGATGCAGTCCAACCATATGAAGGTTGATCTAAAAACAAGTGTCTTGAGCTTTAAACTCTATCTGTCTCTGTCTCTATCTCTCTCTCAATTTGTAGTTAACTGGTTTATTTGCACAGCCTTTGTTTCGGAAAATTGCTGCGGCATTGCCAGGGATGGAAACACTTTCTTCAACAAAACAAGAAGACATGGTTGATGTGAATCTAAGGTCTACAACTGGCAATGCATCACAGTCCCAGTCTCAGTCAAGTGGATGCTCTTGTTGATGCAATCCTGGACATTTTGGTGCCTATTGTCTCTCTCATGCTATTGGGTTTTTTCTACCTTTTTATACTCCAGATCTGTAAAGGTTACAGCAGCCTCTTAGTATTTTTCCTTTTTTATATTTTTCCCCATTGCTGTTTTGAAGTATTTTACTGCTGTTGGCTAGTTGGTCTTAAGGCATGGTATGTGTGGTAATATTTACTGGGTTTTCCTGGTAGAATTCATATTCCTTAGGGTTACAAACAAAGAAATGATACATTTATAAGATTTGGATTCTTTGAAATGAGTTTGTAAAATTCAAATTCTGGATTCTTGGAAATGATTTTGTAACATTAAAATGTTGTAGAACTCGCTCTCTCATGCTATTAGGTTCTTCCGACCTTTTTATACTCCAGATCTGTAAATGTTACGCAACCTCTTAGTATTTTTCCTTTTTTATATTTTTCCCATTGCTGTTTTGAAGTATTTTACTGCTGTTGGCTAGTTGGTCTTAAGGCATAATATGTGTGGTAATATTTACTGAGTTTTCCCTGTACAATTCATATTCCTCAGGGTTACAATCAAAGAAATGATACATTTATAAGATTTGGATTCTTGGAAATGAGTTTGAAAAATTGAAATTCTGGATTCTTGGAAATGATTTTGTAACATTGAAATGTTGTAGAACTACTTCTCTATACTTCTGCAGTCTACAAGTATTCAATATGTCTCTGGACGTAATCTTAATGTGATATTAGATGAGCTTGAAGGCATCTTAATGTGATAATAGAGTAAACAAAGATAGATTATATATCCAGTTTTATGAATTGTTATGCAAATGGTTGCTATCATTTTTTGGAGGCTGTGATTTGGATGCCCAATCTGCTCGCTATCTTAATGTGATATTAGATGGGCTGTAATGCATAGGGACATTGATATATACTGTCCAGTGATGGAAGTTTAAGCAGAGAAGATGAGCTTGAAGGCATGAATTGGCTCAACTTTTAGGCAGAACCAAGTGTTTGTGCTCTTTAGTTTTTGTTGTTTGGGGAAGTACTGTGTTCTTGTGGGTGGGGTCTTTTACAGAAGACGCAGTTAATGACAGCTTTGATTCCATGTTGCTACAAGAGTCTTTAGTGAGAAGATATTTGTGGTACCTAATTTTGGACATCACAATGTCATTTAAAAAAAAAAAAGTGTAGCATCTGTTGACATTGTCTCACATGATATTATATTTCTTTGACTATTCATTGAATACTATGTTCACTAGCTAAATTGTCACTCCTAACTACACTTTTATTTTTTTTTTTCATGAAGACTAAAACTCTTTTAAGTCTTGAATTAGTACAATTTACATTCCTTTTCATCAGATTTTGTCAACAATATCGGTGACCCATGCTTTAAGTGTTATTTTCAAAAAAAATGTTCAAGAATATAAGCACTTAACCAGTTAGGTTATAACAATCAAATTGTTTGACTTTAATAATGGGTTTTTAGGGTGCGTCTGGTACCATTTTCACTATGTTGTTTTTCATTTCGTAAAAAGAAAAATGCAGAAAACTTGTTTTGTGGGTTCATTTTGGTGAAAAATTCTATAATGATTGGAAATAAAAAATTTTCATTTTTCAATACAAAGAAAACAAGAGAACACTATATTAACATTCTCCATTTTGTTTCATTTCAAGCTTTCTGCCAAGGGCCTATAACATAGTGTAATGAAGGGCAAGTATTTGTTTAATTTTTATATTTTGATTTAAAAGTTTGTTTGATCTCTACATTTTAGAAAATATCTCAAGACACTCATGTTCTTAAATATATTATACTCTTGCCCTAATTTTTTTTTTTACTTTCACAAGGATACCCTTACTATAATATTCTTGACAGCAATTTATTTGTTTATTTAAAAAGTTAATTAACAAATTAACCAATAAATATCATTCTAAAAGAACTTGTATTTTTTTATTTCTCTTGCAACAATGTTGCTAATTATTATTTTATAAATTAATTAATACCAGCCAACTTTAAACAATGTTTAATATCCCTACAATAATCTTACTAATAATTATTTATAAACAAATTAATTTACAAAGTTAATCCTAAAAGTAAAATAATAACAAAAAAATTTTACTCTAATTTTTATTTTACTTTTAAGGTTTATTTGCTAAATTAATATTGTTTTCTTTTCATTAATATCCACAAGAATATTGTTATAAGGTATTATTATAAAAATAAAGAAAAAGTAAGGGTAAGAGAGTAACATATTTAACAATAAGAGTCTCTTGAGGTATTTTTTAAAATATAAAGACTAAATGGATATTTAAGTTAAAATATAAAGACTAAATGAATATTTACCTATGCAATAAATTACGTAGGCCCTGTGAATAAAGAAGTAATTCAATAAATAAACTATCATAACAAATATTTAACAATGGTAACAATAATTTATTCTATACATTGCAGCCTAATATCTTAATATATTATGAGTCCATTTGAGATTGAGGTGTTATTTTTAAGCTACAGCTGTTGTGGAAAAAATGCTGTAACTATACAACAAAAGTTAATAGTATATAATAAATATGATTTTTAAATAATAATTTTGACAAAAATATAATGATATAATAGATTTTTCATCACACAAGTAAAAAATCATATCAATATAGTTTCCAAACTACAGCAGCTAGTGTTTACCAAACACTTTAGTACTACAGCTTTTAAGTTACAGTTGCTCAACCTCAATCTCAAACACACCTTATATAAATTGTTTTAAATAAAAAGTAATATCACATAATTTATTATAGTAAACTATTACATTGTTCTACCAATATGCATTTATTTAAAAATGATTACAAATTTTTATATGTTGATGAAAATATATCAATAAAAAAGTTACATCTTCACGACTAATACAACAAATATATGATAATTATAAAGTAATTTAAGGATTTCTCAAGTAATATTTTCTTATAACTACAATTTATTTACATAACTAAAAGTTTTTAAGAAATTATTAAAATAACTATGTGCCCATATGCATTTATAATAATATATAGGTTTCATTAAAAACTATTTAATGAAATAGTTTTTGAGTTATAATAGCTAGATAGACAAACCATTTAATGATGTAGGTTTCATTAAATAATGCAACCGTTAATAAAAGTTTTCATTAAATTATTCTCTACTCTCTTTTCCTGTCTTCATTTTTCTAAATAAACAACCAAATATTTTTTATTTTTTTTATTTTCAAGTATTGTTCTCAAAACAAGTTACAGAATTGATTTTTATTTTCAATAAAAATTAATCATTCTTGTTCCATAAAACAAATTAAAAAACACCATTTCAGAAACGATACCAAAATGCACCTTAAACGCTCATCATTGTTGAATCCATTAGTTTCAGTTCTAGCTTCCATGGGGCTCTTTCCCCTTTCTATAAAATGTGGGATATGATTATAAGAGTATATTTTTCCTCATTTATAGTAAGTAAGAGTAAGTTTTTGAGTTATACTTGATAGACCTCTAAATTGTACTATAAAAATACATGTATTTATATTGCCAGTAGACTATAATAATAGTAATAATGGGTTTTAACTAAATGGGACAACCTTGTTCTGTCATAAACTCGAGAGTAGAGACTTCAATGTTATCATCCCGTTCTTAAATCTTAATAAATAACGGAAGCTGATAATCTGTCTGGTTATTAAAAAAAAAAAAAAAAAAAGGGGTCCCCACTCCCCAGTGAGCAAGTTAAAAGTTAGATGAGCTAGCGAAGTCAAAATTTGCTTCTAGACCAAAAAAATGTCAAAAAAGCTTTAATGAGTTTCAACTCCAACTTAGATGCAAAATCTTTTAATTTAAGCAAAAAGACAAAGTTGTCATTTAAGAGGCCAATGCCATCTTATCAATTGTTGAATTTTCTTTTAACTTAAAGGATTTTAAGCACAGAGAGATAAACAGATAAAGCAAGCATCCTTTGTTCCTTTGCTAAATCTTCAGTCATGGAGGCTACTCCAGAGCTGCAACTACAAACCAGAGGTTAGCAATTTTTCACATTCGTAGTTTCAATTTGCTCATTTCGTGATATCTTTAGTCTATCTCTAAGCAGTGATCAGAATTTTAGAGTGTGTCGAAATTTCAAATGTTGATTATGTTCTGTTTTCTTGCATGATTGAAATGTTTGTATGTTTTTACCAGTTAATGATAGGGAACTAGACTCGCGTATGGACATCTCTGTGAATCAACAATGGCGATTTTTGAAGGTAAAACATTATAAATGGTGGTTTCGAGTGATTCTATACGTACTATGTCTTCTTGTTGGGCAGTCAGCAGCTACTCTTCTAGGCAGATTATACTATGACAAAGGGGGCAATAGCAAATGGATGGCAACATTTGTTCAATCAGCCGGCTTCCCAATTCTGCTTCCAATTCTATTCTGCTTCACCAAGGACTCACATTCCACCAACACAACCGATCCAAAAATCTCCGCCCTTGTCTTCCTCTACCTTGCGTTTGGCCTACTCTTGACTGGCGACAACATGATGTACTCGTACGGACTTTTGTACCTCCCTGTATCTACTTATTCTCTGCTATGTGCAACCCAATTGGCCTTTAACGCATTCTTCTCATTCTTCCTTAATTCGCAAAAGTTCACACCTTTCATATTCAACTCTGTAGTTCTTCTAACCATCTCAGCAACCCTTCTCGCAGTGAATGCAGACTCCGAAAACACTTCAGGTGTAAGCAAAGGAAAGTATGTGATCGGATTCTTATGCACGCTGGGTGCATCCGCAACATACTCCTTGTACCTCTCTTTACTGCAGCTGTCTTTTGAGAAGGTTATAAAAAGAGAGACATTCTCTGTTGTGTTGGACATGCAAATTTATTCATCATTTGTGGCAACATGTGGGTGTGTGGTGGGGCTGTTTGCTAGCGGAGAATGGAAAGGTTTGTCGAAAGAGATGAATGGATACGAAGAGGGAAGGGTGTCCTATCTGATGACTCTGATTTGGACGGCCGTGACGTGGCAAATTTCATCGGTTGGTTTGTTGGGGTTGGTTTTTGAGGTATCATCTCTGTTTTCCAATGTGATTAGCACCTTGTCTTTGCCTATTATTCCTATTCTTGCAGTGATATTTTTCCATGATAAGATGAATGGAGAAAAGGCAATTGCCATGTTATTGGCAGTCTGGGGCTTTCTTTCCTATATATATCAGCATTATCTTGATGACTATAAATCCAAGACCATGGCAAACAAAAGCAAGGCCAATGAGGTTTCTGGTTCTGGGTCTGTCATAGAGATGTGTTGACGGTTTGGTGTGGAAAATGGTCGATTTAGGATATGCAAATGAGACCTGATTACATGCACTTTTCAGCACTGAGGCTTGAAGTTTGCATTCTTATATTATGAACTGTTTGTTGGGGATATATATTTGTGGGAATGACAAATGTAGAGAGCTGTAGTAATAATGATGGAACTTTATTATAATAAAGTAATATGTTTACAACTTTATAGATACAAAGAAAATAAGCGTAATAAGTAAATTTTAGGAAATTAATATGCACTTCAAGACATGTTACAAAAGTCACTTTTTTTAAGAAGTTATTTGCTCCTAATAATTGAGTGATGCATATGGATTAAGCAAATACGCCTTTAGGATACAATAAAGCACTTAATTGTTTACTTGCATTGTATATCGACGAAAGCAAACCTGAATACTCTTGAATATTGCAAGCCTACCAAAAATCAATATATTGTTCTTGCAGTAAACAATATATTGAATATTTGATGCATAAAATATATATGTGATATGATAAAATTCGTTTTAGCAAAGAAGGGTGAGAAAAGAGTGGTGTAAAATAATTTTCTTCATGTCTAAATGCCCTAAACATAACTTCTATTTATAGATATACATGTCCCTTCATTTGGGTTGTTACCTTTCATGATACCCCTTCGTTCATGACCATTGGATCAAGAATTTATTTTAATCATAGAATTCAAAGTAGGATTAAAAGTGGAGCAGCAGCTAGAGCAACTGTGGAGCAAAGAGACATCTTAAAAAATTCAGAATCCAAGAGGGAGGCTCACAAATAAAGTTGATCACTGATACGACTCAAAAGTGTTTAACTTACTCTCAAGTATAAGAGTGCCGAGTTATAATATAACCTGGTGAGTCCAGGGTCGATCCACAGGGAAAATATTTAATTTGTTTATTTTAAATTTATCTAAAATATGAAAATAGATTTTAAATCTATGTAAATTAATTTGAGTAAAATTATGGAATTAAATCAGTTAGGACTATGAATCCACTCTTAGTAGTAAATATAATTTAATAAATTCTTTTTGTTATATTTCTTTATTGCCTAAAAGATTAATTGTATAAATTATCATTATTTTTCCATTAATTTTATTATGAATTAAGTACTTAGTGTGCTAAAATTTAATTCGCCTACAATAAGTCAAAATATCATTTTACCATACTTTATATTAGGATATTAAGAATTTATTGTGCCAAACTCCCTTGTTTGTCTACAACAAATCAAAATTTCTAAATATAAAATATGGAAAATAGTAATTAGAAAATAATTTATATACTTAAAATTAGAATTCGATTAAATCATATTTTTCTACTAAGAGTTTCACCTTACCCTAACTATTATTATTTAGCTATGCATAATTGAAATAAAAACAATATTTGAAATTAAACATAACTAAAATGAATAAAAACAACTAAATTTGAAATAAAACTAAATTGAAGTTAATTTACTAAATATTACAAAGAGAGATGAGATGAAGAAGAATTTAGGGAGAAAAAAGTAAAGAAATGTATAGAGAGGTGTGTTCGTCCCCTCTCAATTTATACTAGTTCATGATTAATCCATACCATACACTTAATTAAAGCCAATTAAATCATGGCCTTACATTTGTACCACTAACAAGACATAAATGTCCCACTATCCAAACATAAATCTAACCCAATCCTCTCAAGTATATCCACTCATAGTTACCACACATAACATAGTAAAAACTTATAATTTTACAATTACCACACTTAGCATGGTAAAAACTTATAATTTTACAACAAAAGTCGTGGATCATCCTCAACAATGACTTAACTTTTTGGACCTCCGGAATTCATTCGTTTATCTGTTTGGAGCCTCGAATTACGCGAAATTATTATTTTTACCTAATAAACACACAAAAATACACAAAATCAAATACGTAAAAACATAATTAGAAATTCACAATATGTTACAAAATTACAAATGTAAATTATAATATAAGCACAAAATAACATTTTTACCCTTAGTGAACATACAATTTTTAACACTAATCAATCACCTGCTGCACAACCATTAGAAACTCTAAAAATAAACATATAGCTAGCCATCCAACCTTTCCATTTTCAACGGCTCAGAGAAAAGCGAACAAAACACTAGGGAGAGCCGTCTCGAGATGATACGTTTCATAACTAAAGCCATCTCAAATTACAACAAAAAAAGGTAACACAACTATTTTTTATTACAGTAGTGCTAGATAACAAGAAGGCTGAGAGAAATGGTAGCTTGTCTCCCACTCTTTTCTTAGCTTATAATAATTTTTTATTATTAAAAATTAAAAAAATCACATTCTCTCTCACCGTTCACGTGCCACCATCACTCACTTTCTCTCTCATTCACTGCATCTGCTAGCTCTCTCCCTCTTTCAGCTATTTAATGTCACTATTCTTCTTCACTTACTATAGACAAACAAGCAAAGCTACAGCAATAGTGGTGTAGATTTCTTGGTTCATTTTTCCTTTTTTTTTTTTAATTTATTCTTTGGTGGGTGTTGTTGAAATTACTAAATTTGAAATGGGTTTGTTTTATTTCTGCATTAGAGATACAAGTTAGGAAGCAATTTTGAAGGCTTTTGCGGATTTGAGAAATGGGGTCTTGTGTTGTGTTGAGGTTTGCACAGAGAGTGGTTTTTGGAGATGGTCAAACGGCACTTTCACTTTCACTTTTTTTAATTTTTTTAACATTAAAAAATTGTCACGAACCTTGAGAGAGAAAAAAGGTGAAACGGCAGCAATATATGTCGTTTCTCTCAGCCTTCTCCTAGGCTTCATGACAATAAGCATTATCCTTTTTATTATTATTATTATTTGGTTTAATTGGAGATTTGTGATTGTGATTCAAGGGTTTTTCAACCATGGTTTATTATTAGGCTACATTTTTCGGCCGCTGTTATCAAGTAACTCACAGTTTCTATTTACTACTTATTACACTTAAATAAAATAGTAAATGGACTACTTTACCTTCTTATCTTAGTATAATAATGTCATAAAATCACACTTTAAATTTAGGACTGAATTCAATAGTTGATGATGATGATGGAACCGTGAAGGTGCACGAGATTTTGACTATGATGGTGATGGTGGTGGTGATGATGATGATGATGATGATAAATCAATGCATTACATATACTTTTGATGATGTTGATGTTGATCTTGATGATCATGATTATTGTAGTGCAAGTGCGTGCATGTGACCTGTTGTTAATTTTATGCAATAGGTATCAACGCGCAAGTGTATACAACAAGTAATAAAGTGATAAGTATTAAGTTCGTCTCCACAGGGATTGATGTTATCAATTTTGCTACATCAATTTATTCAGTGCAATTTTTAAGACTTTAATAAAATTTAAATTAAATAAATGATTTAAGAATTGAATAAAACTAATTAAAGGATAAACAAAAAAATAATAAAAGAAAACAGACGTCTAATACAATGAAATAATCAATGGCTAATAGGAAGTTGGGTGTCTAAACTCAATGATTATTGACTATTTTGTAATTTATGTACAGTTGCTACAGCATCAACTACAGCACTGGGCAGATTCCTAATGTATTCTCATCTGTCGCCTGTTCGATAGCTTATATCTATATACTTCCTAACAATGATCAATTGTTAAGCCAACATCTAAATATAGCATTATATGCATGCTCTTAGAATCTATTAATCTTACAAGGTGAATCCCTATGTCTAGTTCTTCACTAATTCTAGATCAAACATGACCCTATTCAAGTTGATAATTAACCAACTAAGGAAACCCAATCTAAAACCATGTATTGTTTTAATTCTTTCCACTAAATAGTCCTTTTTGGGGATCTAACTTAGCTTGTATCCACTAAATGGGTGATTAGCCGAAATAGGGAATTAAAATAAGTTCAATCAAAACAAAATGTTGCAGCAGACGCAGAACAACAATAATGTAGTCAATTCATCATTAAGTTTATTTAAAACTCAACTACATTAAAAATTATTTCATACTCAATAAATAAATAGAAATAATATTCGGTTCAGCCATTGAATTAAACATCCAAAAAAATAAAACAAAAAATAGAAGAATAATAAAATAAGAATTGTGCCAAGGAATCTCTTTGGATGTATTGCGAATAGCTCTTCTCTTCCTTGGAACTCCTCTTATAGTCTTCTCTTTTCTCTTTTCCCTGTCTTTTATTTATTTGTTTTGGGTTTTTGTGGTGTGTGACGGCTCTCTCTTTCTTCTAAAAATGTTTAGGGTTTTCCAAAAAGATAAGGAGATCTCCATGTATCCTTAGGATACTGAGAAAGGATCTTTGACTATTATTAGGATTCTAAGAATATATTTCCTTATCTTTTTCTAATCATGGAAGATCTTTTCCTTTGGATTAATGCATGCCACATCTACCCTATTTTGTCCACCAAATAATAATCAGCTGTAGAAAATTTTGTTGCTTAACCCGCACAGATTTGCATTTGTCTTGTTTTTGTGTGCTACAGGAGTTGCTGTAGCATCTGTTCTGACTCATGCTTGATTTATTTCTTCTACAATTAAGCTCTTTGTCATTCTCTACAGCTTTGTTGTTGTAGCAACCATCTCTATAATTTAAGCCTTTTTGTTACCCACAATAATGCATAAAATTAGAGCATAAATTAACCTTAAACATATTAAATTATTATAACTAAATTTAAATAAATACTTATGCAAAATATAACTGAAAATGGGATAAAAATACATCATTTACTCTCTAAGTAATATTAGTTTAAGCCTAAAACTATCACGATAACTCTCATTTCATAGAGTTATTATGACCTAAAGCCTTTATTGACTTTGAGGCAACAAGCTGCCTGCTGTTTGCTGTCTGCTTCATTATACAGCCTACATGCATGCTTAACTTAGTTAATATAAAATATGTTATAAACAATTATCTCTCCTCCACTTCATTTTATTATATTTTAATAATATTAATTTTGCATTACAAACATTCAAAATATTAATTTATGTATGTTATATGTCAGCATGTTTGTATGTTTAGAATGTTTGGCATGAAAATGACCGGTGGAAACTTCACTATAAATAAGGCCATTAACCTTTGTAATTGAATAATAATAAAAATGAAGCATTATGAATGCCTCATACTTTAGCTTATTTCCCTTTCCACTTCACTTGGCTTCTTTTATCTAAATTTTTAAAGTTTTTCTTATTTACAATTATTTCATAAACTTAAGATAAGTTAACAATAGATCTATCACACATTACCAGCAGGAGGTCACTTTTGATATGGCTTTTCAAAAGGGATATTGCATGATGAAGAGATATATTTAGCTAACAGTGCAACTACACACACCATTCTATGCAATAAAAAATACTTCATGAGTTTAACATTAATTGAAGCTAAAGTGAATACTATCTCAAGTCTTACAAACCTAACTAAGGGCTCTGCTAGAGCCATATTTATATTAGCGAATGGCACAAAATTATGTATCAATGACGTTCTGTATTCACCCAAGCCTAGAAGAAATTCTTTGAGCTTCAAAGATATTCGTCGTAATGAGTTTCATTTAGAGATAGTAAATGAGAAAAACACAGAATATCTCTGTATTACTTGTAGTATTTTAGGCTAGAAATGTATATCTAAAAAGTTTCTAGTTTTATCATCTGGCTTATATTATATGATGATAAAAGAAATTGAGAGCTATGCATGAACTGAAAAATTTGTGATCTAAAAGCTTTATGCTTTAGCATGATTGTCTAGGTCACCCTAGATCAACTATGATGCTCATAATTATTGAAAATTCTCATGGACACCCGTTAAAGATTCAATGCCAAAGAATTTCCCACCGCTACTATATAGCATTCATCTCTACTTGGTGATAAATAAAGCATCTGTACTTTTTTTTTTCAATGATTTCATAAAATGGGATTTAAAGATTCTTTTATCCAATGAGAATAGTTGCACTGCTTGTTCCTAAAATAAGTTAGTAATCAAACCATCTCTTTCAAAATTTAGTCTTAAATCTCTATCATTCTTACAAACATTCGGTGAGATATATGTGGACCTATTCACCCAACTAATGGACCATTTTGTTATTTTATAGCCTTGATTGATGCATCTATATGATGGTCATATGTTTGTTTATTATCTACACATAGCGTTGTATTTGCTAGATTACTTGCACAGGTTATTAGGTTATGTGCACAATTTTTAGATTATTAAATCAAGACTACAAGACTAGATAATGCTGGTGAGTTCCCTTCTAAAGCTTTTGATGACTATTGCATGTTAGTCAGGATTGATATACTCAGTACCACATGTCAAACACCTAGAGGTAATTGCAAGAACTTTGTTATTACGTACTTAATCATTATTTGTACATGGGGACATACTATTCTGCGTACAGCGGCCTTGACACACTTAAGACCTACTACCTATCACCAGTATTCCCCATTGCGGTTTGTACTAGGGCATCAACTTGATATATCCCATTTGCGCGATTTTGGTTGTGCTATACAAGTGCCTATTGCACATTCTCAACACACTAAAGTGGGATCCTAATAACTTTTGGAGATTTATATGGGTTTTGATCCACCATCCATTATTAGATATCTTGAGCCTATTACCGGTGATTTGTTTACCGCACGTTTTATGGATTGTTATTTTAATGAGATAAAACTTCCTTCATTGGGAGAGAAAAAAGGCCTAGATGATAATGGGCTTAAGCTTTCAATAGCCAGTAACTAAATTGTCTCATCTAGATTCTCGCATCATTCAGAGTGAAAATGAAGTGTGGAGATAATTGACTTATAATAAATTGTAAATTACTTGCCAAATACGTTTATAGGCATCTAAAGTAACCATGTCATATATACTAGCTGCAAATATACCTGGCCAGGTAGTTTTTCCTATTGAACACTTTGATAAAAGGCAATTGATAAATTATCTGTGACATGCCACTACAAGAAAACAGACAATAAATGTCGGATAGTTTGTGACAGATTATAGGCAAAATAGCTTATATAATAAAATTACGACGGACTCGTGATAGAATTTTCAATCTATCATAGATTAATGATGGGCTTGCGATAGAAATATATACCATCATGAAAATATGATGGTTTTATGGTAGGATCATTATTTATCATGAACTTATGATAAAATTATGATAGAAATTTAATCTATCAAGAAATTGTGATTAAAAAATGACTTTGACAGTGTTTGACCTTAATTTAATGTATTATTTTATTTAAAAAATAAAATGTGTATTTTAATAATTAAAAAAAGCCAAGAAAACTGTACCATTTTGGGTACTTTTAACTTTGTTTCTTTTATTTTTTTCCCATAAGTGTTAAACATTCATAACAATTAGAAATCCAAATCCCTAAACTTTACTTCTCTTGTTTGTTCATGCTATTCACAAATCCTTTGTCTGAAACCCTCATTCTTGCCGTTCTTCTACCGTTCACACGCTGTCGTTGCCATCATACTTGATTATTCTTCTTTTTCAGTTATTAGTCTCATTCCTTTTAAGCCATCAACCTCTTCAGTTTTGCTTTGGCCCCTAATAAAGTCCATCTCTTTCACTTTGTTTCAAAATTTCCCAATTAATCCATTGTCTCTTTGTTTTGACACCATATGTCACTGCCATCGCAACATAGAAAGCACCAGCCAAGCAAACAAAATTCAGCCAATTCTCAAGGAAACTCTAATGCTCATTTAGGGAACCTTTGGTATTATCTGTCTTGGATATTGGGGGATAGAGATAGATCCATGTGGGTAAAATTGAAGCTTCATGTTCTTCTATACGTTTATATTAATGGTATTGTCTGTCTTGTAGCGTGAGTCTTTGGTTAAACACGTTGTTTTGATTCTCTTTGCTTTATCCTCTTTATATAAATATATGTAAAGGCTTGACGTGTTTATTAGATGCACTTTAGTTTCTTCACTTAATTACCCATTCATCGAACTAGTTTTGTTGCGCTCTACGAGGTAGGTAACGTTTTTTCTTATTACTGTATATACCCCCATATGCTTATTTGTTTGCTTTTTGATATGGGTTTGCTCGTTTCTTTAGTAATTTATACCTATGGCTTTGTTGTTGGGTTTAAATTATTAACTATTTTATTTATATTTATTTAGTAATAGTTTGTATATTTTGATGGCATTTTTGTTTTTGTAAATTGTGTTAATAATGTGGGGACAATTCTGAATCAAACTTAGACAAATGTTTGTGCACTGAATGTGACTTGCCTGGAATAATTGAGTGGTGAGAATTCTTTAGGGATGGTAATGCAACCAATCTATTTTATTTGTTCTTTAGACTAAAATATCATATCATATGTGTTAGTGGTGCAAAGTTGAATTGCTTAACTGAAACTATGGGGAATTGGTATATGAACATATCTTGTGGTTATGATTTGGCTAGTATGAGTAATTTTGAAGCCATTTTCTACAATAGGGTCTCACAGGATTAAACTAAACCAATCAAAATTGCCTTTTACTTTACACAGAAACAGATGAGATTTAGTGATTTATTAAAAATAAAATACTCAATATATTGGGATAAAACTTTCCAGAACATAGGTAGACATATTACTATGTAACATATTAAAATTTCATGTCATTATGATATCTTTAAGCTAGTGTTTCATAAGATCAAAAGTAAGAGAACAACTTTGTCAAATGGGCTTACTATTGAAGTAGAAAAGTTTGAAATATCAGAAAAAATAAACCACAAGGTCAATTACCATTAATTTTCCAAATTTGAATACACATATTGAAGCTTAATATATCAAAATTTCATGTTATTATGATATCATTAAGCTAGTGTTTCATAAGATCAAAAGTAAGAGAACAGCTCTATCAAAGGGGCTTACTCTATTGAAGCAGTAAAGTTTGAAAAATCATAAAAAATAAATCACAAGCTCAATTACCATGAAAATTTTCAGATTTGAAATAAACATATTGACGTTTAATATGCCAAAATTTCATGTCAGTCTAATATCATTAAGCTAGTGTTTCATAAGATCAAAAGTAAGAGAACAACTCTGTCAAATGGGCTTACTATTGAAGCGGTAAAGTTTGAAAAATCATAAAAAATGAACCACATACTCAATTACCATGAAATTTTTCAGATTTGAAATAAACATATTGAAGTTTAATATATCAAAATTTTAGCTCATTTCGACACTATTAGACTATTTGTTTATAACAGCAAGCATGGTTATATAGAGTTTCTATAACTTCGGACAGCAGCTGACCAATTTGACAAATTCATTAAAAATCAACTACTAGTTCCAAAATATCCAGACTTGGAATGTACATATTCAGCTTTTATTACTTAAAAATTCAAGTCAATTAATCATAGTTTAGTCACATTTTAAAACAATAAAATTACCATAACAGTCCAGCAATCCTCAAATTTTCCAGAGAATCCGTAAACCATTTATCATCCTTTCACTTCAATAATCAATTTTCCAGCAACTTAAACATCACAAAGTCACATGTTTAAAGCAAAATTAGACAAGTAAAACAAACAACAACCTTGCTTTTCAGTTTTGAAATAAAAAGCATCACTAAATCATATAGCTTGAGATAATTTGATCACTCTTAGGACTTTGAACATGTTTACATTGGCAAAGAATATTAGTAGGACAATTTTTTTTTCTTTTAACATTATAGTGTTATAATATATGTAATATATTCTGATTTTAAATTTATATGTAATCTCTTTAATGTGTCAGGATCAGATCTAATAAACTAAAAATAGATAAGAATTAAGACTATGCTTAATATGAAAGCAAAGAAAAGACGGTTCCTCTTTCACAGCATATTCTTGATTCATTTACTATATGCTATTCATCTTGGCGAGCTATTAATCAGTGGTCTATTATCAATTATCAAAGAGAAATTAATTTTTTAGCTTTTGAAGTATTCTGAAAAGCCTTGATTGTTTGTGTCCTTGTTTTACAAGTTAGGAAGCTTGAATTTTTTTATTGCTGTTCTTGTATTTACTATGGCTGGATGTTTTTTAGCAGAGCTTAGTTATGCAAAGCCAAATGCAAAAGAAGTTCTACATGGATTTTTTGTTCCCCAACTCATAACGAAATGGTGCTACTAGTCTCGCAATTTCACTTTTTATGCTATGGTTATGCCGTAGGTTTCTTATGTTCTTCTTACTTTGAATTGGGTTTCCTTGTTTGGAGTTTGTAATCTTTGTTTTCATTCATATCTTGTTCAGGCACAATCTCTTTCTCCACTAAACATTGGTGCTTTCTAGGAAAATCCCAAGCTCTGTTAAAAGCATCAAGGTGAAGTTTTGTTTACTCTAGACTAATGGGACATGTTGAGTTTATACTTTCCCCTTTATGGGAAGATATATAATTTATAGCGCATTCCCATACAGTTTTAGTCATTAAACAAGCTGAATGGATAAACCAAGTTATAAATTAAATGACTGAATTCTAATAGATCTTAACAACATAGTTGAAGAAATGGTGATACTAGTCTCGCAATTTCACTTTTTGTGCTATGGTTATGCCGTAGGTTTCTTATTTTTTTTTTTACTTTGTATTGGGTTTCCTTGTTTAGAGTTTGTCATCTTTATTTCCATTCATATCTTGTTCAGGCACAATCTCTTTCTCCACTCAGCATTGGTGCTTTCTAGGAAGATCCCATGATCTGTTAGGAGCATCAAGGTGAAGTTTCATTTGCTCTAGACTAATGGGACATGTTGAGTTTATACTTTTCCTTTATGGGAAGATATATAATTTATAGCGCATTCCCATATATTTTTAGTCATTAAACGAGCTGAATGGATAAACCATGTTATAAATTAGATGACTGAATTCTAATAGATCTTGACAACCTAGTTGAACAAAGTTAAATTTATATAAAATAACTCCCAAGTGTAATAAGTAATCACATATGGCTGCAGTGTTCATGAAATGCACTGATGATTGGTGTTTGAGTCAATTCTTGTTCACAAGAAGCTTGCAGGCCGCTTTGTAAGTTTTAATTTTCATTTAGAGTGCTATTGGAAAATGGTATTGTTGCTGGAAGTTTTGCTGGAATACTTGCATTAATCTTTGGAAGTTTTGTTAGGTAATTGGCTTGGTGGCTAGAATTTTTCTTGTTTCTTAGAGTTTAATTAGAATTTAACTGTTATTTTATACTTTGGGATGGTTTTTTCAATTTGAGATGATTTATTATGCACTGGTGGTGATCACATTGGATACTAGATGTACTTCTTTTGAAATTAATTTGTTCGATTGAATGGATGTCAATTAATATTATTTGTTTTTAGTTTTTTTGACAATATTCAATTTATTAATTGATTAAATTTGTAAATAGGAATTCATCAATAAATTATAATTATAATATAATTTTTTTAAAAAATAACTTTATGACGAGAAATACCCATCATAAATTCTGTCATAAACAATTTCCGCCAAAATTGAATAATAAATTTACAAATGATATTTGAATTTCCTACCAAAAATTTAAAAAATTTGCATAAAAATTTAAATAAATTCATATTTTAAGTTAATTATCTTTTCACATTAAAATATCGTGTCATGGATATATGACTGTAAAATATCATCATGCATTTATGACAGAAAATATTATGTCATAAATTAATGACAGTGACATAGGTGATAGATAAACTGTCTGTCATGCACCCCCTTTTATGACAGTTATTTTCTATCATCTATTGCTTGTTTTCTTGTAGTATGCCTTGAGCATGGTAAACCACTTGGTTCAAAAGATAATATTTCGCTGAAATGAAAAATGAAACGTTAGGATCTTGTTATCGTGAATGATCAAGCTGTAAGTGAAAGTGCACCTTCAAAGTAAAAGGTCCTTGATGAGACCCCTGTCCCTATAGTGACGCTACCTCGTAAAAAGATAAATATCCCAAATATGGCCAAGCCCTTGATGTGACTCAAAATCAAGAAAAGTTTATAGACTTTACTCACTCCCAAAAATTACGGAATCGTAAAGAAATAGCTATTAAATGATGACATTGAATCACAAATCTATCGACGAATGTACACTGAGACATGATCGGCACAAATGGGAAGAAGTAATATAGGCAAAATTGACTTCTTTAGCTAAATGTGAGGTTTTTGGGAAGGTGTTAAGCTTGTTAAGTACGAATGGATATTTGTACGGAGACGTAACAAAAAAAATGAGATCATTCGATATAAAGCACTACTCATTGTACAAGGTTGCACTACTCATTGTACAAGGTTTCTCACCGAGACCTAGCATTGACTATAGGGAGACTTATTCACGGGTATGTACTCAGTTACGCTTTGATTCTTAATCACTTTGGCTAAGACTGAGAGGCTTCATATGCATCTTGTGTATGTGGTGATAGTTTATTGGTATGGATCATTGGATGCTAATATATTTATGAAAATCTTTGAAGGATTCAAAATGCCTAAAGCATCTTAGTCACCACATCATAACTTATTTCTATAATTCTATAAAAATCTTTGTACGGATTAAAATAATTTGGACGAATGTGGTAAAATCACATCAGTGATACTTGATCAAGGAAGAATACGTGAATGATCTTATTTGTTCTTGTGTATTCATAAAAAGTCATAATATGGATTTGCTATTATATTAGTTTATAAGAATTTAACTAGAACTCTCGTAAATATCCAAAAAAACTATTGATTATTTGAAAAAGGAGCTTGAAATGAAAGATTTGGGAAAAGCTATATACTGCCTCAAGCTATAGATTGAGCATAGATCTAATGTTATCTTTATCCATCAATTAAATTATACTGAAAGAGATTAAAATGTTTCAATATAGATAAAGCTTATCCATTGAGTACTCCAATGGTAGTCGAATCTCTTGATCTTAAAAAGGACCTTTTTTGTCCTAAAGAGGATGACAAAAATGTACTTGATCCTGAAGTACCATATTTAAATGCCATTTGTGCTACGATGTATTAGTCCGAACATAACTTTTTCACTAAACCTGTTAGCAAGGTTTAGTTAAACTAACTAAACGACATTGGAATTGTGTCAAGCATATTTTTTGTTATCTTCATAGGACTATTGATCTGGGTTTATTTGTTCTAATGAACTAACTAAAAATTCAGATCTTGTTGGTTATGCTGATGCAAGTTATTTATCTAATCCTCATAAATGGGACATATTTTTATTTACAATGGCACATTAATTTCTTGGAAATCTGAGAAGTAGACTCTTATAGCTATATCATCAAATCACTCCAAAATCTTTGTACTCAATAAAGCATGTCAAGAATATGTATGGTTCCGGTTTGTCATAAATCACATTCAAAGCATCTGTAAATTATCTCTAAATATGGACGGCCCAATAATAATATACGAAGATAATACTACTTGTATTGATCAACTTCGAGGAGGACATATTAAAAGAAATAGAACAAAACATATTTCACTGAAGTTTTTCTGCACTCATAAGCTCCAACAAGATAAGAAGATTGATGATATTAAGCAGATATGCTCTACAAATAATTTTGTGGATATATTTACCAAAGCTCTACCCACATCAATATTTGAGAAAATAGTTTATGGCATTTGCATTTGCCGTTTGAATAGATTATCAAGTTGATCATCAAGGAAGCACCGATCTAGGAAAACGCTCATTAAGCGGAGCGCAATCTTGCAAAAAAAGAACTTCTAAAGCTAAACTGGAGAAATGTATACTATATTCTTTTTCCCTTTGACTAGGTTTTCGCACTAGATTTTTACTGATAAAGGTTTTTAATGAGGCAGTTTTGAAGCACATCTAACGCCACTTTACGATTCATCAAATTATATTTCTTTTGCTTGATTTTTTCTCCCATTGGGTTTTTCCTTAGCAAAGGTTAAGTGCAATTATCATGAAGTGGTGGATATTCAAGGGAGAGTGTTAAAAACAATTGACTTTCCTCAACTTCATTTTCTTATATTTTGATAATATTAATTGTACATTTACAAATATTCAGAATATTAATTTATGTATATTTGTATGTTAGCATGTTTATATATTTGGAATGTTTTGCATGCAAATGGTCGGTGCGAACTTCAATATAATTAAGGCCATTAACCTCTGTAATTGAATGATAATAAAAATGAAGCATAATGAATGACACTTGCTTTAGCTAATTTCCTTTTCCAATTCACTTAGCTTATTTCATCTTAATCTTCAAAGTTCTTCTTATTTACAATCATTTCATATACTTAGGATACTGTCACAATAGATCCATAACAAAATAAGTAATTTTATGGATCCACTTCATTTTTGGCAAAAATTTAACTTGAGGCAACGAGCAAAAAGAGAAGAGAAGAGAGAAAGAAAGAAGAAAAGGGAATGACTTAACCAATTTTCATACATTTTGCTCAATACCGAGAGCTACACAACCTCTGGTTGACTCACATAGTTTTGCTAATCTAGTTCTCCATTTAGAAAAGCAGTTTTGACATCTATCTAATGAACATGTAAGTTATGAATTGTAGCTAGTGCAATCAAAACTATAATAGTTTCAATCTATGTAAAAAAGGCACACACACACACACACACACACACACATATATATATATATTTATCAAAATAATCTATGTCTTTATTTTGTGAGAACCTTTTGGTATTTTCAATTGATCCATCAACTTTCAATTTTCTTTTGAAAATTCATTTGCGCCTAATAGTTTTTGTACCAGGAGGCAAATTAACTAATTCCCAAACATGATTGCTCATGATGGAATCTAACATGATTACTCATGATGGAATCTAACTCACTATTAATTACTTCTCTCCATAAAGGTGATCTCCAGAAGCCATAGCGTCTTTGAAAGTCTAAGGATCATTCCTAGCACAAAAAACGTATAAATTTCCACCAAAACTAGTAGTCATTCTCATCTTATTACTTCTCATAGGTTCAACATCTGAATTTTTAAGAGGATCACTGATTGACTTTTTTTTTTATGGTAAATAATTAATGTTAGCTTTCTTAGGGAAAATAGAATCAAAGAACTTAGCATTCTTGGACTCAATGATGTTATTTTCCTCAAGGGAATGTCCTTTATTTGAAGTAACAATACTCTATAACCAACTCTTATGTGGACATACTCTATAAATAAAAAGTCAACAGTTTTAAGTCACAACCTATTCTTTTTGGGATCAGGCTTAAGAACCTTCGATGAGGTATAATAAGTTAGGTGTTATCATCTTATTCCTTCATCAGAAAAATCCCTAAGTTTACAGAGCATAAACTGACATATTAATTTTTTAATAATAAAATTATCGTAGCTCAATTCCATCTAAAACTATTGAAAACAATTTTTGTTTTAGATCTCATAAAACTTGTCAAACAATTTTCTACTTTGAGCTTACTGATTTCAAAAGTTGAAAAAAATTTATTCTTTTGTCAAAAATTCAAGAAACTTTCTAGAAATATACTAGACACATATAAGAAATATTGTTCAAAATTTTATTGTGATGGAACTAGAAATTTCTAGTGTATCATACTTGAGTTCAAAAAATCATTATAAATTAAATTCTTATCCGATTTCATTGAAACAATTTTCAAAAGATTCCTTTGAATGTCTAGTATAATATATAAAAATTTGAGATAAGAATCAATTTACATTAATTACTATAAACTTTGTAATAATTCTCTGTCAGCATAAATCTTTACAAAATCTTAGTAGCCAATATTTCTTATCAAAACATGCTTACAATTAAAGAAGTCATTCTTAAAATACTATTGAGATTTTGGATCCATTACTATATATATTTTAATAAATCTCAAATTCTAGAATTTTTTTATATCTAACAAGTAAATCATAAGTAATAGGTTTGCGTACCATATTTTAATTAATAATCAAAACATATATTTTTGCCTAAAGATTATTGAAAATATAAGTCAACATTGCTTCTTTGAACTTCAAAATCAACCGAAACAACACCTTTAATCAACAAATTAGAGAATTTGTAAGATTGTGCAAGAGCACTTGTCCTTAAGACCAAATTCCAGTCTTAAAGGAAGATTTTCTGGTGCAAGAAGGACAAATAAGGCAGTTTGATATCTAGGATATAATGGCATTGTTGTGAGGTTGCACTTTTGAACTCCAAGATAGAATGACATTGTTATAACACTGCACTTTGAAGCATAATGGTTTAGAACAACAAAAGTAAACGGATGAAGAAATATGAGATAGAAGTGGAGAACGATAAATTGGATTGTTCTCTTCTCTTTATATTGTCGTAGCAGGCATCATTAATGGATTTTTATGTCTCTCTTATATAGATAAACCTTATATAGACCTTTTCCTACTTCAATTTGACTAAGTTACCCTCTTTTCCTTATTTAATTTGAATTAGTCATCCATGTGTCTCATAATTTAATTCAACCTAAATAATCCAAATCACATGTAGATTTGACTTATTCAACTCAAATTTGTAATTAAATCAAACATAAAAATAATTGCTCTCACTTTCCTCAAATGTGAATATTAGCATTTTGAATTACTCATATAATTCTAACATGATATAACAAATGTATAGTATAATTTTTTTCAACAAAATCAAGCAAAAAAATTATTTAAAAATAAATTTTTTTTATGTATGTAGTTGTACGTATATTTTGTCAATAAATACTAAAAATGGTATATTTGATATACTACATTGTACTAGATTGTAATATATTGTGTTAAACTTAGATAAGAATAATATTTCGTTAGGAACCCACATTCCTCTTCGAACATTACTTTAGGTTACCTGATTCCCGAATAAGGGAGTCTAGTATTATGATTAATTCCTACCTATCATTCAACATACCTATAAAATATTAAAAATTGTTCAATTTAAATGAATCAATTTATATTTTAAACATGGGTCCCTTTATGATGTTGTAAATTTTTTACAGGATCAATAATATAAGAAATATGTTCCATTAGATCTAATCAATAATATACATTATTTCTATTAATAAAAATTTCAATTATTTTCAAAATAACATAACCGGTCAGCAAACCAGTTAAAATGGTGATTTTAAATTAAAAAATAAAAATAAAAAGAGATGCAATAAAATACAATATCTCAGGTTCTTTTCTTTGAAATTGGATTCTTGACAAGCATTGTTTATGCCATAGCACTTTGCTGCCAAAAAATTCCAGTGCTATTGTTATTCTAATTGATTTGATAGTGATTCAAGATTGACTAATAATTAACATAAAACTGCAAAGGAAAGAAAAGATGCAAAATTGAAACAAAGCATAAAAACAAATGGAAAGGGTAAAGCACACTTTCATAATTGCAACCACGAGAAGGAATTGACAAAGCTTAATGAAAAAATTAATCGAATGACATTGAATCTTGCTGCTGTTAGGTATGAACTTGGAGAGCTGAAGAGGAACAATCTAGATACTTATGTATTTGGTGCAAAAAATTTATGGTGTAGCTAAAACACTTGAACATAATACAATTCATACGCAATCATTCCCATGGAAGGACAAGATGACCTTTCCTTGTAAAGAAGTTTGAATTAGTGAGAACAAGTGGTTAAATTTTCTTGGGAGAAGGAGATGAGGTTGGGGTAAAGATAGCAGAGGTTAAGGAGAAGATTGAAGATACATGTGATGAAAATTTATCTTTGAAAAACTTATTCACATATAGGAAACTAAAACTGAATCAAATCCTTCACAATTTTGTTAAAAAGGTATGATAATAAACAACTATTTTACATTTTTCTAAGATTATCTATGCTATCACATTTGTTAAGCAAAAAATTATTAAAATTCTTGTTCTTATGTATGTAGTATAAAGCCATGGATGGGGTTGATTTTGTGGATTTGGTACCATCGGTCAAACTAAATACAAGTGAGAGTAAAAAGAGGCATCATCGAAATTCCAAGTGCTACCTAAAATCTCCTTACAAAAATTTCACCAAAAAACAAAAAAAAGGCTGCCACAAGAAGGAGTTTTGTTCATCTAAACACGGAGCTTCTATTTCAGAAGAAGAATGATATATTTTACAACATTTTTTTCATAAATAGCTAGATAAATGGTATGGATATGTTTAAATATGATAATTTTTGATATTTTCGTATTTTGATGTTATTTTTTATTTTAATTTATTGCTAATATGAGTGTATAATTAATATAGAGAGAAAAATGTAACAACAAAACAACATATTGTTATTCATTTCTTAATGTCTTCTTTAGCTTCTAATGTTTGGATATTTGACGAGGCATACAATACATACATACAAACATACATACATACATACATATATATATATATATATATATATATATATATATATATATATATATATATATATATATATATATATATATATATATATAGTTGAGCAAGACTATATATAGTATCAATTTATAATTTAGTTTTCAATTGGTAGTGCATGTTTTAATAATCATATTGTGATGATTTTATACATAGATTATAAGTTACTATGCTGAATACTTAATTAGAAAGGAGAGTTTAAAACAAGATCATGAATCTCATAATTGGTTTTTACCAACTCTTTTAAGGGTATGTTATATATTTTTGCTATTACAAATTTATAATAGGTTTTCACAAAAAATCTAGATTTTTTTAAAAGTTACATCTCACCAATTTCATATAACTGTTAGTTTATAAATTTTGTAGCAAATAGTGGTGAATGTGTCAGGTGTCTCAAGCATTGATAGATCAAACATTGAAATTTTGGTTCATAAACATAACATTTGTGAATTTTACATGGTGCACTCAAAAGATGTGAAAAGGTAAGGAACATTATCATATGTATACAAAAAATTTATTTACTCAAATATCATATGTTTTATTATTACCATTTGAGGTGTGTAATGATTAGTACAAAATTTTTGTATTGTTCCATAATATATGTTACTCTATATGATGGGCTTGTAGAACATTAATCCCGCAATAATGAATATAAAAGATAAGATTGATGAGATTTGGGATTCTTTGCCTAGTTTTGAAATAGAATGAATCATCATGAGGAAATAGTTAAGCAAAACATAAATTAAAATTTATGAATTGTCTATGAAATTATTGGATTCAATATACAATAACTATTGTTATTACTATTGTAGTTACATGCATTGGACCTTGTATTGTTTCATGATATAGCCTTTAACTTTCCTCTGATTGCTATTTCACTGACTTTGACATTTTGTATTCAAATAATGTACCAATTCAACCAAATGGAAGTGATGTGGCTTGTATGTGATGAAGTTCATGGAGACACCTTGTGAGATATTATTCCCAACTTATAAGATAAATTAATCATATTATTTTTGCTTCTTAGTTTGCACAATACTTTAATCAATATTGACTGGTGTTATCAATTAAATTATGTGTAGTATGAATCAGATACGAATCAGACGAAGAAATATTTCATCTTGTCCTACACCTTCTTAATGGAGATGCAAAATAAGGTAAGAGACAGTGTTATACAAAAAGCACTATCTTTTCGTGGTCTTCAGACAAATGTTATTGCAACTAGTAAAGTTTGAACTAAAGTTGCCTTGTAGAAGAAAATTCTTCCGATTAACAAATTTAGAACTAAAATTGATGCTCGAGAACATTTGGCGAAACTAGCAAGAAATCCCTAATTGATCTACTCATTGAACGTTGAATAAATTGGGCATTGGATGAAATTTGTATCTTGTTTCAATTTTTTTGTCCCTTCAATTGAAATTTATATTCGATGTAAAGTTTTTATTTGGATTACTCTTTGATTTTTTTAGTTTAAGTTTCTAGTCTCATCAAATCTTTGGTAAAAAATTTCATAGAATTGAAATGAATCTACTTTTGGTATTCCACGTTGAGCTCATGTGTCGACATTTGAAGAAATTATATACATGTTGAACTCTTTCGGAATGACTTGAACACTTCAACAAAATTAGCATCTTAAGTGCTATACATGATATAGAATAATATAGCCCTTTAAATATGCTATAAAGTTAACATTTATTTAAAATTAAAAAAACTAATTTTTACCAGCAACCTATAAATGGGCATTGGATGAAATTGGGCATTGGATGAAATTTGTATCTTTGTTCAATTTTTTTGTCCCTTCAATTGAAATTTATATTCGATGTAAAGTTTTTATTTGGATTACTCTTTGATTTTTTTAGTTTAAGTTTCTAGTCTCATCAAATCTTTGGGAAAAAATTTCATAGAATTGAAATGAATCTACTTTTGGTATTCCACGTTGAGCTCATGTGTCGACATTTGAAGAAATTATATACATGTTGAACTCTTTTGGAATGACTTGAACACTTCAACAAAATTAGCATCTTAAGTGCTATACATGATATAGACTAATATAGCCCTTTAAATATGCTATAAAGTTAACATTTATTTAAAATTAAAAAAACTAATTTTTACCAGCAACCTATAAATTATTTGCTGTTTTTATTTAGCTCTTATATTAAATAAATGACTGAGATCAAAATGTTAGAATAAATCATTTTGTGAAAACCACCATATATCAACCCAAGAACATTCATGTTAAATCACCAAGAATCAATAACAGAATATGCGGAAGCGTACCTGAATCCATAACGCTGAATATTCTCTAGATTTGTGTGGTTGGCTTTCCAGATCAGCACGTAAATCCTTGAGAGCCCTTTAATTCTCTCTGTGCACTCTATCTGATAATGGAATGTCAGAAAGAATAGAAAGATACGTGTGACCTGGGGACCATAACCGCTTATATAGACAACTTATCCTGTTGTCACTAGGTATTCCTAATTCTGCCCATCATAAAATTAGAATATCATTAGGTCTCTACACATTAAAGGCCCACACCCTATTAGATACATTAAAGTCCATATTACTGAAAACCTTATTAGATCACTATTAATTGGGCTTAACCTTATATGACAGTCCACAACACATAATTATTCATATATAAGCCCAACGTTGGATTAAGGATCCAACATTATTGGATTAAATAATCCAACAATCTCCCACTTGGGCTATATGTGTAACCTTATAATTATGTTTTGTAAAAATAATCGTATGTGCTCAACCTTACTATCATTACCGAAATGTATCTATAACCAATCCCGTCCATCAATCATACCAACATAGGATCAAAGCAGCCTTCGTTACAACTGTCGTAACTCGACCCATCAATGGCCACAATGCCAATACAACTGAATGACATGGATCATAATGTGGATGTGTAGCATGGAAATTTCATGCAATGTGATCTTAACATGCCTATTTCCAATTGGTCCACCTTAAACCTTAGTGAGATCGAACCTTACCAAAATCAAAGTGTGTGAACAAACTAAAACCTTATTTCTGCAGAAAATAACCTTAAATAACCATAAACCGAAATAATCGAAAAATGTCTATATTACAAGAGCATCTAAAATTACAAACTTCCACTAAAACTGAATATCCTTTAACAACATGACACCCATACGAGCAGTGTGCTCATGAAACATTTTGGGTGGCAATCCCTTAGTAAGTGGATCATGGAGTTTGTGCCAATGTGCTCTATAGACAATTGTCCACTCTGAACTCTTTCTTTAACAACTAGGAACTTGATCTTTATATGCTTCGACTTCCTCGAGCTCTTGTTGTTATTGGAATACATCATTGCTGACTTATTGTCACAAAATAATCTGAGTGGCCTATCAATGCCATCTACAATGCGCAGTCCCGTGACAAAATTCTGCAGCCATGTTCCATGATTGAATGCCTCATAACATGCTATGAACTCTGCTGCCATCGTAGAAGAGGTTATAAGAGACTGTTTAGCACTCTTCCATGAAACAGCACCCCCAACTAGTAGATAGATATAGCCCGTCGTGGACTTCATACTATCTTGGCATCCAACAAAATCAGAGTCAGTATACCCAACGATCTCAAACCGATCTGACCTCTGATATGTGACCATGTAGTTTTTTGTTCTCTGTAAATACCGTAAGACTCTCTTGGCTGCTCTCCAATGGTCTACTCTTGGATTACTCAAATATCTGCCCAACATCCTAGTAACTTACGCAATATCCGGTCGCGTACAAACCTGAGCATACATTAGACTTCCTACTGCTGACGCATAAGGAATCTTCTGTATTTTCTTTTCCTCAAAATCATTCTTAGGGCATTGATCGAGACTAGACTTGTCCCCCTTAGCCACTCGGGTATCACAAGGTTTACAATCTTATATACCATATCTTTTGAGAACCTTTTCGATATAGCTCTTTTGTGATAATCCAAGAATACCTCGGGAGTGATCCCGATGTATCTGTGTGCCTAATACAAAAGAGGCGTCACCAAGATCTTTCATCTCAAAATTCTTAGCTAGAAATCTCATAGTTTCGTGCAATAAGGCTATATCGTTGCTGGCAAACAAAATGTCATCGATATATAAAACCAGAAGGACGTACTTGCTCCTCACAGAACTTATGGTATATGCAATCATCAACCAAATTCATCTCAAAACCGAACGAGATGATTACTTGATGAAACTTGAAATACCATTGTCGAGATGCTTACTTGAGCCTATAGATGGATTTCTTAAGTTTGCAAACCATATTCTTTGGGTCTCCGGACACAAAGTTTTATGGCTGCACTATATACATCGTCTCATCAATGTCACCATTGAGAAACGCTGTTTTCACATCCATCTGATGTAACTAAAGATTGAAATGTGCCACCAATGCCATTATAATCCTGAAAGAGTCTTTCGAAGAAACCAGAGAGAAAGTCTCTTTATAATCAATGCCTTCTTTCTGTGTAAAGCCCTTTGCGACAAGACGTGCCTTGTACCTTTCCACATCGCCTTTCGAATCCCTCTTGGTCTTAAATATCCATTTGCAACCAATGGGTTTCGCACCTTCTGGTAATGGGACAGGTTCCCATACGTCATTATCTTTCATTGACTTTATCTCCCCATTCATGGCATCAATCCACTTTTGAGAGTTAGAACTTTCCATGGCTTGACGGAAATTGATTGGATCATCTTCCATCACTCCAATGTCAACCTCATGTTCTTGGAGAAATACAATGTAATCATCTGGCACAGCACTTCTCCTTTCTCTAGTGGATCTCCTTAATGGTATAGGTTATTGAGGTGGAAGAGTTTGTTCTTCTGGAATAATTTATGGTATAGGGGATTCTTCATCATTGTCTTGATCTGTTGTGTCTTGAACAAAGCCAAGAATGAGACCCTTATCAATGCCAATAACACATGTGGGAATATCAACATGTTCCTCTTCAAAGACAATGTCTCTAACTGTACCTCCCCCCGCAAACTCGACATCCTCAAAGAACCGTAAATTTTCCGACTCGAAAATAAAATTAGTTGTGGGATCATAAAACTTGTACCCCCTTGATCTTTTAGAGTATCCAATAAAGTAACAACTCACCGTCCTTGAGTCCAGTTTCTTTTCATTAGGCCTATAAGGCCTTGCCTCAGCTAGACATCTCTAAACATGTAAGTACTTTAGACTCGGCTTTTTGCCCGTCCAAAGTTCGTAAGGGGTTTTGGTAGGCGTTTTAATTGGAACCCTGTTAAGGATATATGCTGCAGTCTTAAGCGCTTCGCCCAGAGTGATTCTAGTAAAGTAGAATGACAAATCGTACTCCTTACCATGTCTTTAAGCGTTCTATTTCGTCTTTCATCAATATCATTCATAGTAGACGAACCCGACATAGTGTACTGTGGGACGATACCGCATTCTTTTAGGAACTTAGCAAACGGTCCTAGACGTTGTTCACCTGAACCACCATATCTACCATAGTACTCACCACCACGGTCAAATCTGATGCTTTTAATTCTTTTGCTGAGTTGATTCTCAACTTCAGCCTTAAATTTTTGAACATATCCAAGGACTGTGACTTTTCATGAAGGAGATATATGTAGCCATATCTAGAAAAATCGTCTATGAACGTAATAAAATATTGTTGACCATTCCAAGAAGCCGCAGGGAATGGCCCACAAATATCTGTATGTATGAGTTCTAAGACATCCAAAGTCCTGTTAGCTTCAAATCTCCTTTTATTGGTTTGTTTCCCCTTAATACAATTAACACAAATATCAAAATCTGTAAAATCTAAGGGGTCGAGAATTTCGTCTGACACAAGTCTCTCTATTCTCCGTCTGAAGATATGACCCAATCTCTTGTGCCATAATGCAGCCAAATTCTCATTGGTTAATTTTCTCTTGACACCTCGTGTACATAATTGCAAGGATTCTCCAAATGAAGCAATTGTATCGAGTAAATAAAGATTATCATAATCTGACAAAGAACCAGAACCAACTAATTTTGAATCATGAAACAAATTGAATTTTCTATCCCCAAATGAATAAGAAAAACCAGACTTGTCCAAAGCGGGAATAGAAATCAAGTTCCGTCTAAAAGACGGTACTATAAATGTTTCGTCGAGATCCAAATAAAATCCAGTCTTTAATAATAATATGAATTTTTCAATTGCTTCAACTTCAACTGTTTTGGCATCGCCTACATAGATGTATCTTTCACCATCATTGGGCTTTCGACAATCTATACAACCCTGCATAGACACACTGATGTGAGTTGTTGCACCAGAATCTATCCACCATGTGTGTCTAGGCACCGAAGTTAAATTAACCTCAGAACAAACCAAACCGTGTCCTTTAACTCCATAAAAGAAACAATTAGTGCTTTCTGGATCATCTAGTTTCTTTTGTTGTTTCCTTTGAAGTGTTATATTTGCAGCTTCCTTATCCTTCTTCCTTATTTTGCCCTTATCCTTGCCTTTATTCCTCATTGAAATTAGATTTGTCAAGAGCGTATCTGATTCTACCTTTTCGTTCTTGACAAACCTCTTTTCAATTTCTATAAGGAATTCCTTAGCTGTAGTTGCCTTTTCAGACATTGAGCCCCTGAATGCTTCCGGAATGGCCTTCTTCATGATCATAATACACATGCGATTTGATCTCTCCCACCTTTCCAAAGCCTTCTTGTCATCAGAAGTACTCTCATCCGTAAGAGGCGGGGGAGAATCAACCCTTAACGCAAGGTCAAGATCTATGACCGCGAGAACTATTAAGAGGTTCTCTTGCCATGACTTAAAGTTAGAGCCATTTAGCATAGGAATTGAATTAATGTTGGCAGTAATATTAGCAGCAGACATATCTGAACAGAGAACAATTAACAATCAAAACATGCTCCTATAAGTCTCAAAACAACATTAATAAATTCAAATAAAGGTAAACACCATCTCAAGATACCGTGCACTCTATTAATATCTTATCTTTGGACAAAATATTAACTTGTAAGTGATATCTTCGTGTAGTAATCAAACACTGATAATAAAAAACATATCAAACAACAAATCTTCCTTTGGACCGATTTATTGTTCACATGTAAAACCGAATAATCATCACGTGTTTATTACCATAAGTGCACATGCAACTTTGTTAAATATAGACCTTCCTTTGGGCCGATCGATATTCACAGAAATTACATGCACAAAACCGTTTATATTCTAAAATAAATTAATTTCCACAAGAGAGGTTGACATTTGGCGATATGTTGCTTCAATTAATTTATCTCAAAATACATATAACCAAACACCAATATTTGAATTTAAAATTGTACCAAAAATTACCCTCTAAAATTTTTTTTTTTGGGTCAAAGTCAACGGTCAACGGCTGACTATTGATCGGTCAACCGTGACAGGATCGTTACTGTTTCGGGTAAAAAAAACCAGAAATCAAACAACTCTTTTTCCTGGAATTGGGTCAGGATTGGACCGTGATCCAACCTTAACCCATTTCCAAAACCCTAGTTTTTTTTTAATATGTTTCTTCTTCTTCTTCATGCGGCGGCCATAGCAACCGTTTCAAGCAGATTTGCCGCGGCTCTTGCTCGCGGCCACCAGACGTACTGCGACAGCATGAGAACAGCCATCGGCAGCGGCTAGCGAATGGATCGCGCGCGCTAGAGCAGCACAGATCGCACGGCTTTCCCTCTCCGCGCGGCCACAAGACACGCTATAACAGCAGCGATCGCACCCCAGCAGCACGGATCGTGCGAGCCAGAGCCGCGATGGTCATTTTTTGCTGCGCCGCCATGGCTGAATCCACAGCCAAGAACTTCGACTTCTAAATTTTCTAAACCTAAACTCAAATCGTGAATAATACTAGAAAATAGCAATGGGAATATTTAATCTGAATTTATTTAGCCTTAATTCCCACTGAATCTTAAGTTAAACACCACAAATTCGTTCTCAAACTTAATAATACGGATATTACTAAATTCAAGAACACCAAATCATTAATCAAAATAAATTTGATTCTCAATAATTCAACATGAAGAGGCTCTGATACCACTTGTTAGAATAAATCCTTTTGTGAAAACCATCACATATAAACCCAAGAAAATTCATGTTAAATCACCAAGAATCAATAACAGAATATGCGGAAGCGTACCTGAATCCATAAAGCTGAATATTCTCTAGATCTGTGTGGTTGACCTTCCAGATCAGCACGTATATCCTAGAGAGTCCTTTAATTCTCTCTGTGCACTCTATCTGATAATGGAATGTCAGAAAGAATAGAAAGATACGTGTGACCTGGGGACCAAAACCACTTATATAGACAACTTATCATGTTGTCACTAGGTATTCCTAATTCTGCCCATCATAGAATTAGAATATCATTAGGTTTCTACACATTAAAGGCCCACACTCTGTTAGATACATTAAAGCCCATATTACTGAAAACCTTATTAGATCACTTTTAATTGGGCTTAACCTTATATGACAGTTTACAACACATAATTATTCACATATAAGCCCAATGTTAGATTAAGGATCCAACATTATTGGATTAAATAATCCAACACAAAACACTCAAATCTATAAGTTCACAATAAACCCACTATCAATGTTGTAAAAACACGTATAACATTATAGAGAAATCCATTTAAACAAAAAGGTACAAGATAATTGAAGTTTTTTCAATTTATGAAAAAGTATCAATACAATAAGTTATAAGTATATGCATTTTCATCTTGTAAATAGACTAGGACCGATAGAGGAAAATTCAATTCAATCTAGTTTTTCACACCCTTCTACTAAAAATAAATAATAAATCTACTGAATAGCATATTATGAATTAGTTTCCATTGTTAGTTTCATGTTTCAACCAAATAATGATGAACTATTCCTTATTTTGTTCAATGCATTCTCCATTTTTTTCTTTTAATTTTGTTTCATAAACCTTACTTTTAAAACTGTTTCACTATTGAAAGATTTCTCTATTATACACTTACCAAATTTCATGTCTTAAGCATAGCTTCTACTCCAGCTAAATCTACTGTCTATCTTATACAAATTAAAAAATTTTATTAGAAAATCCACTAAAAAAATGTCAAAATTCTAATATTTGGATCTCACCTTATGTATCACTTATCCATTAGATAATGAATTTTATAATTAGTAAATTATTATTAGATCATTCAATAAATAAATGTTACATTAGTTGACATAAATAATATAATAAAGCTCAGAATCTGGGAAGTAAAAAAATAAAATAAAATAAAGATGCAATTTTCAAAGCGCTTACTTGACTTTGTTGGCGAGAGTAGTAGGAAAATTTTTTTTATAAGACTAACTTGCCACCATACTAAGGTGGTATGATCGGTCACTAGACACTATTATTTGACAGGGCTGCGAGTCTCACTTTAAACTACTAAAATTAATATTATAAAAATTGTAGGTCTCAAAGACTTTATTTATATTTTTTTCATTTGACAGCATATTAGTGACAAGTCCTATTACACCAGTATCGGTCCCGCCTAACTATTTCTCTAGTAGTGGACCTCATCATTTTTTTAATAATTAAGTTTCTTGAGTAATTTTTCAGTAAGGGATAAAAAAAGTAAAAACACGGATATTATGTCCTATAAGGTGTTAGCATTTGTGTTTTTCTTTTGGATAAGCATTTGTGTTTTTCTTTTGGATAAACTTTAATTTATCCCTACTTAGAATAATAATCTTAGATTTACCCACCAAAAATATAAAAATGCCAATTTACTCATATTTTCTATTAAGAAGATAATAAAAGTAATTCATCAAAGCGCTCACCATTCATCATTATCTCTTGAACGAAAATAAAAATAAATTAAAATTTTCAGAGAAATTAAATATTATCAATCTCTACGTGGGAATAAATTAAAGAATACTCTTTTCTTTTTAGGAAGTGGGGAAGTAGACGCACGCACCTCTTAGCATGAACCATTAAGTTGTTAACCCTTGTCCAGTTTAACAATCAATATCTTTTCCTCTCAAAATTATTTTGTGACTTTATTTCGCACTACAGTGATCGTTGACCCTTGATTTTTTTGTAATTTAAAATCCGAGGGTCCACTTTTCAACAAGTAACTGACAAGCTTCAACTCAAATTCAAATTCAAAACGAACGTGCTGACGTGTCGCATTTATATAACACCCTACTGCCACTAACGCGACCAACATTTCATTCTGAGATATTTGAGGCCCACACACATCAATTTCTTTTGAATTAAAAAAATATTTTCAAAATAGCTTTTTTTCTTCTCCTAGTCATCACTAGTTTCTTCGTCTTCTTCTATTCTCTAGCAGTAATCAGTTCAAATTCGAAAGAACAAACCGGTGCCGTTTTGGAAGAAAGAGAAATTGAAATAATGGCGACAATGGAGAGCTTGATAGGGTTAGTTAACAGGATACAGAGAGCCTGCACTGTGCTCGGCGACTACGGCGGCGACTCTGCTTTGCCTACACTTTGGGAGGCTCTTCCCTCTGTTGCCGTCGTCGGTGGCCAGGTCTGTTTTTTTTTTCATTTTTGTCTTTTTGCTTTGCGGTTTATAGTTTTGAAGTGAATTTGGTTTTGATTTTGTAAAGTGCTTGGAAACAAATGCAGAGTTCTGGAAAGTCGTCGGTACTGGAGAGCATTGTTGGACGAGATTTTCTTCCTCGAGGATCAGGTTGTTACAAGCTTTGAATTTTGTTTTCCTTTGCTTTTGTACTGTTGTATTCTGTTTGGTTGGTGAGAAACTTGAAGAAATGGAAAAGGAAAATGTTGACTTTTTAATTTTTAATTATTTAAATAATTATAACTTTTGGTCAATTTAAGACAAACTCTTTTGAATAATGATTACTTTTGGTCAATTTCAGTCAAACTCTTTTCAAAACAAGCTTGTGCTCTGTTTTGACTCTACTGTAGGGAAGGGAAAATCGAAATGTGTGGTCAAACTTATTAAGTCAATAGCTTCGGAAAATTGAACAAGTGAATTCAATTAATAGATGTCTAAATCAAAAGTCACGTTAGTTGAATTCCTGTTACGTTACAGGAAAACTGGAACTGAAGCATATCATAATCAAAAGATTTTAAATGATCTCAGAAAACTTATTTGCATGCAAATGAAGAAAGAAAATAAATTATATTTTTTGGTTCCTCAAGTATTTTTTGTAATTTTCAGGGATTGTGACAAGGAGGCCTTTGGTGCTGCAATTGCACAAGACAGAGCCTGGGCTACAGGAGTATGCAGAGTTCCTTCACTTGCCAAAGAAGAAGTTCACTGATTTCTGTAGGTTATTTGCATGCCAGTGTTATGATATGATTGCATCTGATTCATTTTACTCTATATGTTTCTTTTGTTTTTCTTCTAAATGAGCTATTTGATGCATTTGGGCATAGTTATGATGTAGTCCCTGGTGTTAATTCGTGATTATGTTCATTTTTTTTTTAAAATAAGGTGACCTTGATTTCACGTAATTGGGAATTTTATGTGAATCAGGAACTTACAGTTCAGGAGTTAATGGAGCAAGTTCCTAATTTACGCACATATTTCATGTATTCTAATTGGTGTTGGCTATCTTCTGTGCAAATTTGTGTACCAGTTGCACTCAATCCTTGTATCATCTATCCCCCTTTGCTGAAAGTTTCTTTCTTTGAAATACATTTCACATGTTCTATTCGGTGCTTCTTGGTGATAGTTTCAAAGCAACTTTAGGTGTGATTTTGGGTGCTCAGTTGTTTCATCATTGGCCTTTAGAAGTCTTGATGGCCTCCATATGTCAACTTATTTTAAGTAATTGGGTTGTAAGATTTTCGAAAGCTTTGTATATGTTTACTGTGGATCAATTTGAGAAACATACTCTGTTATTTGCGAGGTAAAAACTGTAATTATCATTCATGTTGGTAATGGTTAAGCCATTTGGTGGAACTGTGGAAGGTGTAACTACAGTAGTATTCATGCCAAATACTACACCAACCAATTTGAAATGCAGAAATGATCAGAACCGGTATCTTTTTGCTTATGATTATGACACATGAAATATTTGTTATAGTCCTGTCTTAAGAATGTTACATTTGTATGTTTAGTTGTTGTCAATTTATCAAGTCGTTGGTTAGATGGTCATAACTTCAAGCAATGATTTTTAGTTAGTACCTTTCTTTTTCCGTAACTGTTATAGAATGTGTGAACCTGATATCATTTTAGGTTGCTTACTTGCTCAGTTCTGTACAAAGTATGCATTGCACTTGCAATTTGCATAAAACTGTATGCTTTGAAATTGATGCAGTAATAGCTAAGCAGCTTGTGTTCTATCTTTTGGCTCATTCATTATGCACACACAAAAGTAATTGGTTGTATGCCTATTCTAATTGGCAGTTGGTATAATTTTCAAATTTCTTTTGCAGCTATGGTTCGGAAAGAAATTCAAGAAGAAACTGATAGAGTAACTGGGAAATCAAAACAAATTTCTCCAGTTCCCATCCATCTTAGTATCTATTCCCCAAATGGTATGGAATTTAAAATATGAGATAGGTTGCGATCATTACATTGAGTGATCATGCACAAATATCGTCGGTTGTATCAGTTTACGATAACTGATCAGTTTACATATATTGCTGTGCACAGTTTGTCCGGTTTAATTGGTCTCCGGATATTCATAACACTTAATTGGTGCATGTCCACTTCTCTCTTTTGGTGATAGAAATATTTGTTTACTGTTTCATATGATCATTTCTCGTATGATTGTGCTTCGACATCTCCTTTCATTTTAGATTCTTATACCACCCAATGTCTTTCAGTGTTCTCAAGTTTTTCTAAAATTTAGCTATTTTTAGAGTTTTACTTCTTCATAGGCATTTTTCAGTTTTATCATGGATAACTAGTTATTTTTCCTCTGATGATTGTGGTTTTATCGTTTTTCAGTGGTCAACTTAACACTCATAGATTTGCCTGGTATAACAAAGGTTGCTGTAGGTATGCCTTTTCATTATTCCTCCTTGTTTTCTCCCTTTATAGCAACATACCATAATAAAAGATCCTTTTAACGTGTTTGTCAGTTTTGAAATTAGTAATGTTTTTAAATGACAGAGGGGCAGCCAGAGAGTGTCGTCCTGGAGATAGAGACAATGGTTCGTTCGTATATTGAGAAGGTAATGGGAAATTTTTTTCCAATGGGAAATTTTTTTCTTTTCTTCATAATTTGTAAATCATATTTACTACCTGGAGGGAAATTTTCCTGTAATAAATAGTTTAAATCAAGCATTTACTTTATTAGTCATGCTATTTCTGAGGGCAATTCTTCTTCATTCATTGAAAGTGTGATCCTGAGTGACTTGTTTCACCATTTGAGAGTTTTTTTTTTTGCCTGCATTTGTTGTTTAGAAAACTGATCTATTCTCCTCCTGGGGCTTCCCTCAATGGTAAAGGACGCTAGTCTAGGACTTGGTTTTGAAATCTTAACCAAATAAAGGGAAAATTTATAAAATTAGCATTCCATGTTGCTGATGTCATTGCAGAATGTTAAAGTTTTGAAAGATTTTTTATCTTCAATTTTTTGATAAGTTTTATTTCTGTTCCTCTTTCAATGGATGAATATCTGGTTCTTTCTCTATAGCCAAACTGCCTCATTTTGGCCATAACTCCAGCCAATCAAGATCTGGCAACATCAGATGCTATCAAACTCTCTAGAGAAGTTGATCCAACTGGTAAATGTTTCACTCATTGTTTCTAGTAATAGCCAAATTAGACATTATAATAAAGTGTAAATTTATAATTAACAGTATGCATTTTCTTTACATCGAAATGTATGTTTTTGCAGGTGAGAGGACATTTGGTGTGTTGACAAAGCTTGATTTGATGGACAAAGGAACAAATGCTTTGGATGTAAGCTTTCTTATATGTGTTAAGATTACATTTTGAGCATCGAAATGGGTAACTTGGACTTTTGATTACGCTTTTTCAATCTTAAAAAGGCTTTCAGTTTGTAAAGTGGAAAAAGGGGCGTGACCAAAGATCCTGACCTTTCAATTCTAGTTGCACTTGTTCTATGCCTATTATTTGATACCAAAAAGCTAACATGTTTCTTTCTTGTGGTTAATTATATTGTTGTTGCTGCTATATCTATGAGTGATTGACAAGATCTAGCATGTTTGCCTTGAATCTTTCTGAACAACCAATAATGATGATATGGTGCTTTAGTACATTCTCTAAAAATATGAAAACAGCATCTATTGAATTGCGAAATTTTGATGAATTTCTGCATATAAATCGACTAGTCTTGTCCTTGAATGTGTCCTAAATATTTGTTTGATCTGTCAAGTTGTTCATCTTTGGTCAATTACACTGTGAATGTGATGCTCATTTTTTATGGTACAGAAAACAAAAATAACCCTGGGAAAATGAAGTTGAAATTATTGATTTCTCTGTGGCACCCAAATGTGCTACCAAACTATTCTCTTAAAATCTTATTGTCTAATGGCAACTTTCCTCTAAAGACTGTTACTGAAATGCAAACAACAACTACGGAGTTGTGAACTTGTGGTATCATTATCAATGTGCCTAGTGATCCCAATACTCTATTAAATTTCTATTGATTTAAATAAATATTTCTATTGAAAGATGTCCTTTACATACTCTATTGCCCTGTGGATTCATTCCTTTTTGGTCACTGAATTGAAACTCTGTCATATTAAATTTTTTATTGTGCATGAATCTACTTGCTTATAATCTGCCTAAGAATATTTATCTATCTACTTGATCCTTTTTTCACTTTACTCATGAGTGATAATTTGGTCATTTTTTTTCAGAAGATCTTTGTGCAGTACAATCAGAACAGATGTAATGAAATATTGTCGCTCATGAAAACTAATTTTTGTTTTGCATTGCTTGAAAAACTATCTGAATTTATTATTTCCCTTGTGCATTGTTTGGCCTTTTACTGATCTCACCTTTATTGTATTTGTTTTCTACAGATCAAACCTTTATAGTGTTTGTTTTTACAGATGTGTTTATTCTTTTCCTCATTCATCTTTTAACTTATTCCAATTTGACATCTCTCTCTTTCTGCCCCCCTTGTCTGTTGAAGATCCTTGAAGGGCGGTCTTATCCACTTCAACACCCTTGGGTTGGAATTGTGAACCGTTCACAAGCTGATATCAATAAAAATGTGGACATGATTGCTGCTCGACGAAGGGAGCGTGAGTTCTTTGCCACTAGTCCTGATTATGGACATTTAGCCGCCAAAATGGGTTCTGAATATCTTGCAAAGCTTCTCTCAAAGGTTTCTTTGATTTTGTTTTTGCTCCCACTAACTACTTTTTACACGTGCAGTTCTTTCTGCTTTTGTATTCTAATTATTTCTGATTACTTGTTAAAATTGGTTTGTTGTCAGCATTTGGAGTCCATAATTAAAATCCGCATACCTGGCATCACATCTCTAATTAACAGAAGCATTGATGAACTTGAATCAGAGTTGGACCATCTTGGTAGACCTGTTGCTGTTGATGCTGGGGTGGGACTTTTCCTATGTGTTTGTTATTCATGATGTTGGATAATTTATGTGGTTCAGATATTAACTATTATTGTTTATGTTTCATATCAGGCCCAGTTATATACGATCTTAGAGTTATGCCGTGCATTTGACCGGATATTTAAGGAGCATTTGGATGGAGGGTATTGCATATCTCATTTCTTCCCAATTTCAGTTATATAAACGTTAAAGCTGTCTCCATTTGGCAGATGGAAGCAAAATTAGACATGTTTATGTTTCATTTATAATTGCATCACCTAGCTGTAATCGTTTACCTATGAGCATATATTATCTTTGCCTATGAACTACTAAAGTAAATAATAATTTCTGATATACAGAGGTCCTGCAGTTGCACCTGGTCATTTTTTATGAATTGCTTGAATAACAGAAAATTCTCAACCACTGTTGGTTAGTTTTAACATGATTGTGTTTCTTTATATGTTTGCTCCGTTTTCTGCTGATGCTTTGTGTTATTCTCGTTATATGTGATTATTGATGGTTTTGACCAGTGCCTATGACACTTAGGCTCATAATTTTTTCTTTTTAGATATCATTTTCAATAGAGGAAAAAAATTTGTCGTTATGTATTTTTTCAGTATTTTGTATGTACAAGAATATTTGTAGGCGAGAGGATGCCAACAATTAATAAATGACTTATGCTTTGTGAAGGTTGGTGGTAACTGTTAGTGATCGACAATGATCGTTGATGATGACTAACTATAGCTGTCATCTTTCATTGATGATGGACCGTCATGGTAGAAATCCCCACAGGGATGGGGGCCTGAGGGATTTTCCTCATCTGGGGATAATTTTATACCCAATTTTTTATTCGGGAAAGTGATGGGGACAAATAAATACCCAATATCTTATTAAGGGATTTTAATTTTTAATTTTTATTTTATTTCTTCTAAAATTTTTAGTAAAGACATTTAAAATTTAAATTATAATGGTATGGATGTAAATAAAAAATATCATGATATTTATATAAATAATATAACTAATAGCTAATATAAACACTTGAAGATTGACGATGATAATTTTGTTAGATGATTTATTTATACCATGTGAATTTTATGGATGTGTTCAACTTTGAAGCTCCACTTTTGCTTTATTTCATAGATTATCTTGTAATTTTGATGACTTTGACTTAGTTTGATGGAAATGATTTTAATTACTTAAGTTTATTTTGATGTTTTTGTACTAGTAAGGTAGTACGATTTTATACTTTTATTATAATATGATTTAATCAAATTCAGAAAATAAATTATCAGTTATTCGGGGATTGGGTATCCTCGAGATCCCCATCCCCTCCTCTGAAGCAATGTCGAAGGGGACGAGGAGGTACAGGGATATATACAAAGTATCAGGAACGGGTATGAGGACGTCGATCCTCTCCCCTCCCCTCCTCTCCTCATTGCCATCCCTAATGACGGTTGATGGCGCTTTGTTGACAATTTGATAATTGTTGAAAACCAGCTATTGTTATTAGTGGACAATGATGGTTGTTGATGGTGGTCATTGTTAATTAACCAAAAAAGGTTAATAATGTCATTGGAGGTTGGTGATTGGGATGGTCATCAGTAAAGATCATTGTTGATTAACCATGGCCTTTGTGAAGTGATAATGGTATGTAGTTATCCGATAACTATGAAATGACTGAGGAAATTGAGATTTTCAAATGAATCCTGGAAAATAACTTTGTGAAATTTAGAACTCTCAAGTCATTTTACTAAATTCAAGCTCGATTGTTTATGGACTTGAAGATATTTTTCATTTGCATATTTTCCGACATCTTGAAACTGAAAATGGATCTTTTCCGGTAGTTTATTTTCTTTAGTGAAGCAAACAGCAGTGAACTTGGCCATTTCTATTACAAAGAACCTAGTAGTTACTAGTATATATTGTGATGCCTATGGCAGTTGCATTTAGAGTTTCTATTTGATCATCCTCTCATCCTGTTTTTTTCCATTGCTATCTTTCAGACGACCTGGTGGTGATCGGATTTATGGAGTTTTTGACAGTCAGCTCCCTGCTGCTTTGAGAAAGCTTCCATTTGACCGCCATCTATCACCGCAAAATGTAAGGAAAGTTGTTTCAGAAGCAGATGGTTACCAACCTCATTTAATTGCACCTGAGCACGGCTATCGGCGGCTCATTGATAGTGCCCTTAACTATTTCAGAGGCCCAGCTGAAGCATCAGTAGATGCTGTAAGTGCTCTTGGTTTTATCTTATTATGTGATTTCCCACAAATAACCCCGATTCATTAGATGCTGCCTTTATTTATGCATACGCTTGGGGATAGAATTGGAGGCAGTAAATTCTTTCCAATTCTTAAAACCAAGTGGTGAGTCTTGGATATGAAGCTATTTTATGTTGGTACAAACTTGGGGTTATTTTGATTTAAGAACAGGATGCAATCAGTCCAACAGAAATAGTCTTCATACAATTAGTCATAGTATATCATTGCTTCCACACTTAAAAATGAAATTAATTTAAATTAATGTTTTGATAAAAGTTGGTCTTGCTAGCTACTGAGAGTATATAAAATTTTTTTTACTATTGTGAAACTTCTATGAAATTTTGTACATTGCTTTCTTAAAACTCTGACTTGCCATAGAATCTCTCATTTCTTTTATTGACTGCTCTGAATTGCAGGTTCACTTCGTTTTGAAGGAACTGGTTAGAAGATCAATTGGGGAAACTCAGGTCTGGAATCAGGAAACCTTAGTAAATTTGTAACACCTCTTTCTATTTGGAGACCATCTAAGTTGACATTCTATAATTGGACAGGAGTTGAAACGCTTTCCAACTCTTCAATCTGAAATAGCTGCAGCTGCCAATGAAGCATTGGAGAGGTTCCGTGATGACAGTAAGAAGACAACTATGCGATTGGTGGAAATGGAATCCTCATATCTGACTGTGGACTACTTCAGGAAACTTCCACAGGACGTGGAGAGGGGTGGAAATCCTACAGCCCCGTTAGCAGCAGATCGATACACAGAGGGGCACTTCCGCCGTATTGGATCAAATGTTTCCTCTTATGTTGGTATGGTGTCTGAGACACTCAAGAATACCATTCCTAAAGCTGTGGTTCATTGTCAAGTGAAGGAGGCCAAGCGATCTTTACTGGATCACTTCTATGCACAACTGGGCAAAAAAGAGGTACTTAACAATTGCTTCTTCCCCATCGCCTGCACTTTTTCTCTCAATTGACTAACACAACTGGGGCATAGTTAAGTACCTTCCATGCTATTGTAATATTTTCTTTTCATCATTCTTGAAGTTTGATAATTTTTGTTTCTATTTAGGGCAAGCAACTTGCTCAATTGCTGGATGAAGATCCTATGTTGATGGAAAGAAGGCAGCAATGTGCCAAGCGGCTTGAGCTATACAAGTCGGCTAGGGATGAAATCGATTCTGTCTCGTGGACTCGATGAGGTATCAAGAAACATATAAAAAAATTCCTTGTGATATAGCTAGGGGTTGAATCAAGTGACTTTGTTTGGATTTGACAGATTCTGAGACTTGCCGGTGTTTTCAAATTAAAATTCTGTTATATAATTCGTTGCAAAATTTCCTAGTTGGAAAGAGTTTTATTTTAGAATCCATATTCTACTATTAACAAGAGGATGGGATCTGCTAAAAATTCTATTCTAAATTGAAATTTCCGATGGGAGAAAAAATGAGTAAATGTTGTCTCATGTGGATCATTATTAATCAGAATATGATTCTATTTTACTGCAGATAAATCATTAAACTTACAAAATCACTTAAGTGTATGCTGAGATGTTTATACTTGAACTTCAAGAATCCTTATTCTTATCGAGCTCTTCCAAAGCCGCCCACAATTTTGGGTCATCATAATCCTTTATTAGAAAGGTAGGGTTTGCTTCCAACAGGACGTGTTCAGGATTTCTTGTGGTTAAACCGACAACGGGCAAACCAGCTGCTACTCCTGCTTTGATTCCTGAAACAGAATCCTGGCCAAACAAAGACACATCGGATATACAGAATTCAAAGAGAATACATGACTGAAATCATTTCAGAAACGACTGAAGAGAAGTAGGCGAACCTCAAATACAAATGTGTGATCCTTTGAGACCTTGAGCATTTCAAGAGCTTTCAAGTAGGGGTCTGGGAATGGTTTGGCACGCTCACATTCATCCCCAAGAATAACAACCTGAAAGAAATCTGATAGGCCAAGCTTCGAGATCATGAGTTCAGCATTTGCTCTCGGAGCATTTGTAACGGCAGCTCGTTTCAACCCACGGTCTTCAATCCACTTCTTCACTTTATCCAGGCCGCTTATAGGCTTCAATTGTTCGGACGCCAATCTGTTTTGGCAATAGAAAATGTTAACAGGGTGAAGCTTGAAAAACTTCACGGAAGTTGTGAAGGAACGTTCTTTTTCTTACTTTCGAAACATGGCTTCCTTGTCCTCACAGAACTTCAAGCCCCTTGGCAGATCATCAGGAAAAAGAATCTTGGCAATATCATCATTATGCTTGCCGGCGATATTTTCAACAAAAAAGTCCTCCGTTATTGGAACTCCATCATTAAACCCAATCTGCTAAACACTTCAGTTTTAGTAAATCCCCCAAAAATAATTCAAGAATTATAAGACAGTCTGCTTATAATATATATACTAAACAAGAACTTTTGTACAAAATAGTTGTGCCATATTTCAATTTTCCGTACAGGTGACGTAAATGTGATTTAAGCAAATAGTATGAACATGAACTAAAAGAAACAGTGAAATAAAGAGTTCTAAATATTACCTCTTGAAGCATTTCACGGAAGGCATAGTGGTGGAGAGGATCCGAATCACATAGAGTTCCATCAACGTCGAACAAAACTGCTTCCAGAGGAGCAAGTTTAGCTAGAGCATCTTTGCTGCAACACAAAATAAAGGTAGCAACAAGATCAAAGCGATGTATATTCCCACCATCAGAAGAGCACAAACTCTCAAATATAGTAACAAAGTTTGCAAAAGACCCTCATTCACCATGGCATGAGCAAAACAAAAAGGACACAACTTTTGCAATACAATTGCCCAATTATAAATGAAAATCAAATGATAGTTATCATTTTTATAATAATAATAATAATAAAAGTGAGGGTGAACAAGCTCAAATCAAATGTTTAGTCTCTTGCCTCCTCAAATTTGAACTCCGGTGACCAATGGCCCACCAAGAAAAGCTATTTGGAAACCATTCAGCAAATCGGGCAAATCAAATGATTAGTTTTGGGTTTAGAGATGGCATCCAAAGGAAATCAATCCAAACATAATTCAAACAAAAGATCTTCCTCAAAACCAATAAGAACAAGCAGTCCATTTAAATCCACATTTAATATTGAAGCACATATTAACTTACCCAGTTGATGGATATAAATAAAACCACAAAAAAGACATACGAATAATTCACAGAAGCTCCGATATTGTTCATACATGAAAATAATGATTAAATCAGAGCAGAAAAACGAAAAATGACAACAATTAAAATAAATAAACAAATACCTCTCCACAGAATTTTCACCGGTTGAATGTGTCATTGTAGAATTTCTCTGTAGAAACTATGAATTTTTTATCAAATGGGTTATTGATTGCGAATTAAAGAGAAGATGGTGGCTTATTATTTATATATAGACATAAAGAAGGAATCTACCACAGCATCAAAAATAGAACCTGATGCAATGCAACAGACACACGCGAGGTTGTGGTGTCAGAATGACCAAACAAATAAGTAATTGTACTTTTCCTTTAAATATATATAACTCCCTATATATAACTCCGACTTCTGCTCGTGGCCAAATTATTAAGAAATGCCCAAACTTTCTCATTATTATAATTTTCTCCCTCAATTTGTTTAATTTTGACCATGCAAAGTTTAATATAGTCTTGCAAATTATACATCTTTCAAGTCGCTTGAATGGTATTATATTATGGAAACACCAAATTTAATGTTACAGTAAGAATATGATGTGTATCATTACAATCACACAATAATAGTACATTAGTTTTGTATGCCATTATAAATTAAATGTTAATATTATGTCTCGAGTAGATAAAGTAATTCAAGTGAAATTTATATTAAAACATAGACTATTACTCATAAATTCATAAATTCATTGAATGACACCTTAGATGCATTGTTTTTTTTTTTTTTTATTAAAAAAATAAACGTTTAACTTGAATTGGCATAAATCATTGCATGCCATTATAAGTGAGTTTTGATCGGTCCATACAATTTCTAATCATCACATTTGTATTAAACATTTTCTGTATGATCAATGGATTATATTCATTATAACTAGGATCATTATAACTAGGATTAGATTCGATTAGTCAAACATAGTTGAATCTAGTTTATCTACGGCTTTAAATACACTTAATTATAAGTCTCAATTAATTTTTTTCAAGAATTTCCATTATTTGTATTTAGTATAAGTAAAAAAATAAGAATTTCTATATTATTTTATAAAATTTAAAATCTCAAGTTGAAAACAAAAGGTTTAGGATCCGAATACGCTCACATGAGTAGAGAAGAAATTAGATTGCCAGTAGAATAAATTAAAGAAAAAAAGAATATCAAAGTGATAGGACAAAAGAATTTAAATTTTATACAAAGTTATATCCACAGTATAATAATGTATGACAAAACTTTAGTTCAATAATAGATATTTTCCAATATTTCAAGGACTTTTTACAAAACAAATGGAGTTGAAGGGGTCTGTTTTGAAAATCATTTTAGCTTATTAAATTAGTCTTCTAAAAGACTTTTTGAAGTTTGCTTTAGCTATTCTGACTTTCTGCGGGAGCACTTCTCTAAAAAGTTGGGAAGTTCTAAGAAAGTGGCTACACTTTTATAAACTTCTCCCGTGAAATAGCTTTATAATTTCACATGTTTCGCTTGCACCTCTTTTATTGAAAACGCTGAAAGTACCCAGAAAATAGAGGACGAGAAGTTTAGATCAACTTTGCAACTTAATTTTCCGTGTTAATTTATTTGATGACTAATAATAGTGATATTTGAACTTTGGAATGCTTCTTATATATAATTGATTAACATTTTTTCTTTAAAAAAGGATACAGTTGTTGTAAATGTGGTGGGTTCACCATTTCCCACACTGAAAAATTGACGACCCTTCTTCTTTTTTATACCTTATAAATATGGGTGTTTAGTTTGTAGTAAAATCAATTAACAAAAGGATTATCAATAATAAGCTATTAACATAGTTTTTGAAGTACTTTGTTCTAGTCTAAATTTTTTTATTAATATAATTATTTATAAATCGTTATTAGCACGATAGTGGAATTGACATGGATAATAATTTTAATTTATATGGCTGATTTTATAATATCTGCTAGATTGATATTATTATGTTAATATGGTTAGTTTAATTTATTTGCTTCTATGGTTGGTTTAATCGCGTATCAAGTTATTTTAATTTCAATAAATTAAGATTTGTCCTTGCATATATTTGTCTTTGAATATTATTTTTGTAGCCTGTAGTTTACAACATAAATAATGCGGTGAGAACTTAAAGTTTTAATTTCATTCAAAATCAAAGTTTTAATAAGGCTAATGTTTTCAGTTATAATTTTAAAAGTCAGAACCCTAAATACATGCATAAGATTTTTACATATTTTCATAATTTTTCTTATTTACATTATACATTTTATTTTTATTATGAAACTTATTTTTTATTATAATAACAAGTTTTGGAAAATAATAAATCTCACAAACTTGCAAATTACTGCTCTTGAAGTTCATCGAAGAAACTATGTTACTTGGATGTTGGCCTCCAAAATGCAACTGCTAACTATGGGCCTGAAAGGCATTATAATAGAAGGAAATGGAGCATCTTTGCAGGAAAAATAAAAAAACTATAATTTTCCTTCGCCATCTTTTACATGAGAGCTTGAAAGCTTAATATCTTACGATGGAGGATCCATTAACTTTGTGGAAAAACCTTAAGGATAGATTTGACCACCAGAGGGATATTTTCCTCCTAAAAGCATAACATATGTGGCTAAACCTAAGGTTACAAGATTATGCCAGATACTTTGACTAACTCTGTTCCGCATCACTTCAGAATTGATATTGTGTGGTGAGAAAAAAAACATTAAAAAAGATATGCTTGAAAATACACTCTCCAATATTTCATTCATCAAATGTAGTCGTGCAAGAATAATACCGAGAGCTTTGATAGAGCAAATATTCTTAGCTAATAACATCTCTTTTGATTGTTGAACAAAACAATGAGCTCCTGATGAAAAATCATGAATTACGTCAAACTAGTTCTCAATCATTCCTAGAAGCAAATGCAAATATACCTACCAATAATGGGCGTAATCGAGGAGGCAAGAAAGGGCATGACTATTACCCATGTGGTGATCAAAGGCACTCAGGACAGCAGGACAACAAAAATAGACGCCACTAAAAGTAGAACGTCTATGAGAGACATAGTAAGGACAATGGTGTAGAAAATAATGCTAAAAATGATAGTGAAGAAATTTGTTATCAAGCATTTGGTAGACCTCTACTAAGCATAAAAGATAGGAAAAGAAAGATTGAGACTAATCTAGTCGATAACTTAGATCCTAATGATGTGACTCATCTTGATGTCTTTGATTTCTTCGATGACACTGAGGAGAAAATCGATCACTTAATTGGTGATCAAAATATCCATACTAATTAAGCTCTCGTTATTTTGCTATAATTATTAAGTTACTAATATGTTTACCTTTGTACTTTCTGTAGTTTCATAAGATGTATTTAATGTTCATATCCAATTCTTATGCCTAGCATAAACTTTTGTTTAATATAAAGTTATGGATCTTAAAAATAAATTATCTACTTTGGAAATGAAAGCTGGGGATGTATGCTTGGCTAATAAGGCAACCACATACACTATATATTCTTCAATATTAAAAATATTTCTTGGAAGTAAAATTACTTAAAGGAAATGTAAATACTATATCTAGTCCTATAGACCTAACAAAGGTCTTCAGAAGAGATATAATCTTGTTAGCAAGTGGAACAAAGCCAATAATTCAAAGTGTTTTATATTCAGTGAGATTCAAAAGAATCTACTAAGCTAATACGATCTTTGAAAATGTGAAAATTCTCATCACCAATTACGATCTGTGACCAAAAACTCTTCATCCCTTGTAGTCACCATAATCTCGTGATAGAAAATAATTAGTCACCAACATAAATTTTGATAACTAATTTTTAAAAAATTTTGTGACCAATATGTTTGGTAACTGAAAGTACATAAATAATGTCCAATCCTCTCGTCACTACAAGATCAAACTTTTTCTCATTAAACTCTTTCGTTGGTAACTAAAATGGAAAATATACCTGATAAATTCTTAGTATTTGTAAGGAGAGTGGTCACGACCAAGCCTCTTAGTTTATAGTATTTGTGAGGAAAGGGTGACTAAATGTTCATTAATTTAGTAAGAAGAAAATTAGTAATCCTTAATCACTAGTATTACTTTAATTTTGCAATGCAAATTTCGATACTAATTCACAACTTTCATTACTAACGTAATCTCTTATAGATATGAAAAATGTTATTAAACAACAGATCATTAGGTCGCCGGAGTTGTTTCCGGCGAGAACCCTCCGATGCCTAAGTCAGAGATGAGGGTTTCGCAAGGAGTAACAATTGAAGAGTTAAAGAGAGTAAAAGAGAGAGCTCTTAACCGCTAGAGCGAGTGAGAACTTAGATACCTTACCTCTTTACTGAAGTGGAGTTATATAGGCTGACCTATCCGACTCCTTATCATGTTTGGGATAGCTTTCAATGTTCAGCAAGTAAGTAGTCTAATCATAGTTCAGGTCGGACTATGACAATACGATCATAGTTGTATTGGGTTTTTTACCCGACCTTAGTGATCAGTGAAATATGTCATAACATACATATTAATTTTTAAGGTATTTATATAATAAGACATTGTCATGATTTTAACTTTTCAATAAAGTGATCTAATTGAAAGAAAAAAAATTAAACAAGAACTTCAATATTTTTTTGTCCTCATTTTAAATTAATTGGGAAGTTAATATATCAATTTAATTAATATTATAATAGTATAATACAAAAATTTATGAGTAAATAGAATAGTGTAATATAAAAAATAATAATAATTTTATTTACATGTAGAGAAAATTTGCTAATTGCTAGTTTTCTTTAATAGTGTGAAAGGTAACCACACATTTAGCATAGTCAAGCTTGAGATATAATTTAGAAAATCTATGCTGAGAATTTGCTCTTTATACTAGCGTGGACCGTACAAAAATAAAGATATAATTTCTAGTTTACGATGGTCTTATGCATTTTTATGAGAATTAAGATATAAATTTTTCTGCTGTATAAATTTTGATAAAATAAAATATATATCTCAAGAATTCTATATTTCGATACACATATTTTAATTCTTTTAAGGGTACACTGGGGGGAAAAAACGTAAAAACTTCAATAGTGGGCATTTGGCTACGGAACATGCTAAAAACGCTATCAAGAGAAGATGACATAAGTTAACATGAATGGTGATTGCAGTGAATTTTTTTTTAAGCTCTCGCAACAATGTCATTCCTATAAACCAATTAACATCTTTCCTTACTCGCAGAGATTACTTCAAATTCAAAGGGAACAATAGAAAGGTATCCAAACTAAATATTAAGTTTATGGAATATATACTACGAGTTGAGGAATTTTTTTAAAAGAAAAAAAAATTATAACAAGGTATATTAATTTTCTGTGATATTAGGTTAATATGTTAAAGATATAAAAGGAAGCTAGAATGAACTATAACACTATACAGTATTATTGTGTTAATCAATTATTTTATTTTATTTTTTACACCGGAATAATAGTCAATCCCATCTTCCTTCTATTTAATTTTACAGTTTAAATAGCAGTGCTCTAATATTAATCCTAAGGAAAGTGACGTTGGGGTGTTTTTGTGAATATTGTAGAATATTAGGGTGTTTTGGTTAATGTAAATTCATAACTTTTCTACTTATATTTTATTTGTCATGTGTAAGGTTTTAAAAAATGTGTTGTACAAATGTGATTGTTTAGATGTGCAAATGGCATTTTCCTCGTATGTGCCAGCTGCTCATCAAACCAATCACCACCACTACCAGCCAAACCCTAAATGTCAACTAAGTCCCGAGTGCTGTGGCAGAGAAGTCATTGAGCCAACCTTTTTCATTTTCTTGGGGGCAGAAGCTTTCTTCTAGGTTCTAGCTGGCAGTAGGCAGAAGCTACTCCAACTCAAAGCATTTTGAAGTATGGTTGACGCAGTAGTCTCATAAGTGGTAGAAAGGCTTGGGGATTATCTAATCCAAGAAGTCAACTTTTTACGAGGAGTGAGAGATGAAGTGGAGTCCCTGAAAAAAGAACTCCAATGGATGCAGTGCTTCATAAAAGATGCAGAAGCAAAACAAGCTGGAAATGACTTGATACGCCAGTGGCTATCTGACATCAGAGACATTGCTTTTGACGCTGTGGATGTCTTGGATAGATATATGCTTAGTGTTCATGGCGTTAATGATGAAGGAACTTCAAAGACTGAGGAGAGTCCCATGGTTGATGATGAAGGAACTTCGAAAAGATGGCAAGGATTCTTTGCTTCCATCAATAAGTGTTCTTGCTTATCCGGTGAAAAGTCCAGTCACAAGGAGTCAAATCTCTTCAGCAAAGGCAAAGAAAAAGTCACTCTGTACAACATAGGCAAGGAGATTGAAGTACTCAAAAAAAGGCTCGGTGATGTCTCTCGCAGATACGAGTCGTACGGCCTCCAAAATATTATCGCCAGTGACAAGAGGGAATTAGCGGAGAAACATGATCTAGACAGATTGAAGCAACTCAGAAGAGCCGCCTCGTTCGCAGTTGAAGAAACTCCGGTTGGCTTTGAGGATGATACTGACTTCTTGTTGGCCAAACTTTTGGACGAGGAGCCAAGGCGATTGGTGATTTCAATATATGGTATGGGGGGCTTGGGGAAAACAACTCTTGCTAGAAAGCTGTACCACAACAATGATGTCAAGAATAAATTCGATTATTGTATTGGGTGGCCTTCTATCTACAAAGTGGCCACAGGAGTGGCATGAGGTACGTAATCACATTTGGCGAAATTTAAGGAATGACTCTATACAGATCTCCTATCTATTAGATTTAAGCTTTAATGATTTGTCTCATCAATTGAAGTTGTGCTTTCTGTACCTAAGCATTTTTCCGGAGGACTTTGTGATCAATGTGGAGAAACTAATCCGATTGTTAGTCGCCGAAGGTTTTATACCGCAAGATGAATATCGAACAATGGAAGAGGTGGCTAAAAATATTTTTGATGAGTTGATTAACAGAAGCTTAATTCAAGTAGAAAAAAGATGTTGGCAGAGCATTGCAACATGTCGAGTCCATGATCTTCAGCGGGATCTTGCCATTCAAAGGGCAAAAGAGCTCAACTTTGTGTTCATTTGTGATGAGGTAAAAAATCCAACTCACTCTTCGGTCATATCATCATGTCGACGTCAAGCTATATATTCTCAGACTCAAAAGTTATTTCTGGCTGCATCATGGCAATTCACTCTCACGTTCCCTTTTGCTCTTCAACCAGCAGTGGGATGAGACGCTTGTTTTAAATCAACACTTACCACTCTTGTTCGAAAGATTTTCTTTATTAAGAGTATTTATTGAGTTGACCTTAGTGACATCGAGCCACCGCTTATCTGAAAAGATAGGAAATTTGATTCACTTGAAGTATTTGGGATTAAGGTATTCAAATGTACGGATTTTTCCATCTTCCATTGTCAAGTTGCAGAGATTACAAACTCTCGACCTATCCGGTGATGTTACGTGGTCAGTGGAACTACCAATTGAGATTAATATGATGCAAGAGTTGAGACACTTAATTGGAAATTTCAAAGGTACTCTGCCAATAGAAAATTTGACTAATCTTCAGACTCTAACGTATGTACGGTCAAGTGATCAACACTGCTAAGCTGGTTAACCTTCGAGACTTGCACATTGAAGAGGACGAGAATAAATGGAAGGGAGAAACGGTGTTCAGTTTTGAATCTATTGCCAATCTCAAAAACCTTCGATTCCTATCAGTTAAACTCTTGGATGCAAATTCATTCGCTTCACTTCAACCACTCTCTCATTGTCAATGCCTTGTAGATTTGAGGATAAGTGGAAGGATGAAGAAACTACCAGAAGATATGCATTTGTTCTTGCCAAATCTGGAATGCTTATCGCTATCAGTTCCATACCCTGAGGAAGATCCGATGCCTGCATTGGAGATGTTGCCGAACCTCATGATTCTTGACTTGCACTTCAAATGTTACTATGTAAAGAAATTGAGCTGCAGGGCTGATGGTTTTCCTCTGCTTGAAATCCTACAACTTGATGCTGATGGATTAGTGTAGTGGCAAGTAGAGGAAGGAGCTATGCCTTTGGTTAGAGGCTTAAAGATCTCAGCAGAGATTTCCTAAGTTGAAAATTCCAGAAAGATTGAGATCAATCCCTCCTCCAGCTGAAGGGGAATGCGAAGACAGTAGGTATGGCTATTGATGCACTACTCTCTTATCTGATATCTTTGGATATCTGCTTGTTTCAATTGCCGTTTTATTTTCTAGATTTAATTTGAATTTTATTTCATCATCATTTGACAAGATTTTCCTTCATTGGAATACTAGACTTTTGACATTAATTCACGTTATTGCGCGATGAATTTTGATGGATTAATATTATGGACTACATAAATGTCTTCTAATTAGGTATAGATTTATATATATATATAGTGAGTTTCCAATCAGTAATTCATAACTTTAAAAAACTCATATTTTGATATACTACAGGGTAAAATACAGTGTATTGGAATCCGTCTTTTTTTTTATCTTTTAACTTATTCCTGACTTTAACATGGTAAAAAATTCCTGATTAGAGCATTTCTAATATATATCCCAAATAATTTGGCATTCATTAATTGGTTACAATTAATTCACTTGGATTTTAGAAATAACATATCAACTAATTAATGAATACCAAATCATTTGAAATGGTTATTTGGGATAAAAAATTTAGGATAAAAAATTTGGGATATGTAGCATTATTGATATATATATATATATATATATATATATATATTTCATTTAATACATTTTCTTGTACCATTGAGCGGCTCTCAAAAGTGAAAAAATGGTTTAACTCTGTAACTCTGTGCTTTAATGACATGAAATGTTCAGTTTGTAATTAATGTTGAACATCAAGCGGATATAGTCCGGTAGTTCAGTCCGAAACTCCAGATGTGAAAGCAGCGGCCAAGCGGCTCTGTCCTTTTCAAAGAGGTTATCCTTCTCTATCCCCGCTTGTTAGTGTTATAGGATAGCTCCCCCATTCAAGTAAGACATTTTCCCGGGTATGCGGTTGCTGTCTCAGGTTTGCAACAAATTATTAGTAATAAGAAGTCATTGTAGAAATCCACGCCTTGGGCTTGGATATGAATTAATGGCCGGAAAATGTCAGAAGAAATGAGCTAATATATCACTGCAAGATTCAAAACATTCAAATGATTGAAATTACTTCAATATGCTTCACAGCATCTCCACTTCCATCGACTAAGTATGTGTGCTTTAACAAAAATTGATGAATCATACATGAAAGATTTTAGTTCACATTGAAGCCACAGTGACAAAAACCTTTAACAATTAATACCTAGAATTATACATTTACTGAGAGATCGCCAATGTGCCCGGCAGATGTAAACCCATGAGGATACGCAGGCCGGCACGGCACGACTTACTAACTTGGTGGGTTGTGTCATGCTAAACTTTTTGAGAGGCCGGATCAGTACGGCTCACAATAGCAATGTCGTCTTGGACAAGAGGCCCATTTCATCATTTTCCTTAAAAAATTTGAGTTGGACTGCTGCTTTGTGGCTTGACAACAACCTCTTAACAATTAATACCTAGAATTATACACTTACTACGTTTACCTGCCCCGCAAACGTAGGCCGATGAGGACACGCATGCCGACACAGCGCGACGTAATAAGTTGGTGGGCTGTGTCTTGCTCAACTTTTTGAGAAGCCGGCTCAGTACAGCTTAAAATACTAATATCGTCTCGGATAATAGGCCCATTTCATCATTTTTTTAAAGAATATTGAGTTGGACTGCTGCTTTTATTATATTAAAAAAATTACCACTTTAACAACTTTAGGTATTGCACCCAAGTTCTTTAACACTTTAACCAATAACCACTGAGCCAAGATAATTTATGTCTATGTAATGTAAACAGATATTTAAATAGTGTATAGAAAGTTCAATCATTCAAAATTTTTAGAGGATAAATAGTAATAAAATTAAAAATTAGTCAAATTACAATGTTTTTCATTAAATTTTATTAATTCATTAACTTCAGGAATATTAAAAGAAAAATTTTCATATTTGCAAAAAATAACAAGAATAAGAGTAAAAAATCTTAACAAACAGCATTGCACTTAATTATAATACAAAGTCAATTTAAATTTAATTAATAACCAATTAATTTGTAATTTAAAATAACATAATGAATAATACAAATTCAACTCAGTTGAAACGGAACATAATAGCAATCACATTTATTTAAAGAATATATCAGTGTAATTCAATTAAAATTAAGACATAAAATTTCAAGCGGGCTTTTTGCAGGCTTTTTCATGTATCGTGCTTTGACCCGTCTCAAATCGTGACATGCTTTTAAGGCCTGCGTGCCTGAAAATCCAAGTTTAGTCCAACCCGCGTGAGTACCGTGCCATCCCTCGTACCTTGTTGAAGTGTGCTCACGTCATTCCGTGCTACACGAGCGTGTGTCGTTTCTCGTGTCGCCCAGCCCATTGTCAACATTTACATATTATAAAACTGCAATCAATTTGGTATTTAATTTTGAATTTTTCAATCTAGAAATCCCTAATTTTATGAAGTCTCGGATTGGAAGCTAACTTATATATGAGCAATGTTCCAACAAGGGATAAACTAAAAGACCAAAAGAAAATTGTATTTTGTCTCGTAATGTATTAGACTATGTTTTTTCTTATCTTTTAATTTATCCATTACTTTAATATAGTAGGTATCCCTTGTTAGATAATGGCTCTATATTACTTTAATGAAGTGTACCTTATTAGATAATGACTCTATTACTTTAATGAAGTAAGTGTCCCTTATTAGATAATGACTCTATATATATAGTTGAGAGTTATGAATATGATATTGAGCAATATTTATATAATCCAAATATTATAAGGAAATTATCGTTACATCACTATTATTTTGTCATATGTATACTTAACTACAAAAAATAACTGACTTGTTCTATACACCACCTATTATTTTAACCTTATATCAATCAACCACTTTGCCATTAACACCATTAGAATCTGTTAAAGAATCTAAACAAAATGACTATTTTATCCTTAAATGTATTAAAATACCATTTTACCTTTTGAAACTTTGAAAAATTACAAAATTTATAAATTTAATTAAACGACCATTATTCACAAAAAAATAAAAAAATAAAAGGTTGAGGTATTAGTGGTAAAGTAGTTGATTTATACAAATTAAAAAACGTTGATAGTGCATAGAACATGTCAAAACTATTTGGTGGTTTGATGGCATATCACAAACAGAAGTGGTGTACTAATATAGTAGCAGAACAAGTATAGACCAATTAGTAATCTAATATATATTAACACACATAATGCCTATAAAAAAATATCAAGTTTTTAAGGTCATGAAAAATCATTACTCACAGTCTAGGGTCAATTAACCATTAGAATGATTTTTTGAGAATGTTGGCCAAATAAATAATCTTATTTTATATTAAATATAATAATTGTATACCCATAAATAATGCATATGAAATTTCAATAAAAACAAAGTAATTTCACAAAATAAATCTAAAGTTGTTTTTGAGAGCATACATGCAAATAAGTTAAATAGTTTATATTTGAACTTCAAGGGTCCTTCTTGTTGTCAAGCTCTTCCAAAGCATCCCACAATTTTGGATCTTCATAATCCTTTATTAGAATGCTAGGCTTTGCATCCAACAGTAACCGTTCAGGATTTCTGGTAGCTAGACCCACAACTTGTAAACCAGCTGCCACTCCTGCTTTGATTCCTGAAACAGAATCCTGGCCAAACAAATTAAGAAAGCTATCAATTTCAAAATAAAGAATTCAAATTATCAGAGAGAATCCAACCCGGGAATTAATATGAAATATACAAAATCAGAAATGAAGAAATTAAATTGACCTCAAATATAAAAGTGTGATCCTTTGAGACGTTGAGCATTTCAATTGCCTTCAAGTATGGGTCTGGGAATGGTTTCGCACGTTCACATTCATCCCCGATAATAACAGCATCAAAGAAACCTGAAAGGCCAAGCTTTGTGATCATGAGTTCAGCATTTGCTCTTGGAGAATTTGTGACGGCAGCCCGTTTCAATCCACGGTTTTCAACCCATTTCTTCACTTTGTCCAGGCCGTTTAGAGCATTCAATTGTTTCGAGGCCAATCTGTAGATGTAGTGTGAATACAAAATATTAATAATACTATGTAGGAAAAAGTACAGCTGACACCTCAATGATTTGGTAAAATGTTCACAGAGATCCTCTTATTTTTTCAGAAATAATTTATCTAAAAAAGGGATCTGTGTATTCTAAAAGGATAATTAAGTGTGATCATTTCTAAAAACAAAGATATGTTTTGACCATTTCGACAAAGCATAGTGTATCTCTATAATTTTCCTTGCTGCGGATGGTAAAACGTAAACAAGGTGATGTAAATTCTATTTAATCTAAAAATCTGAAACAAAGAAATAATAAAAAATAAACTCACGTTGATTTAGAGAATATATACATGTGAATCTATTAGGTTAGATCTCGTTCATTTTATGAAATACTGAGAGAGAACAAAATTTCCAAAACTCACATAGAGCCTGAAAACAGTTAATTTTAAATAACTCAACTCCTCCTTAAAAGACTAAAGAGACTCGTATTTATATTAACCTAAACATAAGACCACGCCTAAACAAGAATTACAAATCATGGTCTAAACAATAAAGCTATTAACAAGAAAACGAATTACAATAGAATACAGATTATATATAAGATATTTCTAAAACTTTCAAACTTCAATTTGACCAGGAATATTACCTCCGAAACATGGCTTCCTTGTCGTCACAGAACTTCAAGCCCCTCGGCAGATCATTGGGGAAGAGAAACTTGGCCATATCAGCATCACTCTTGCCAGCAAAATTTTCAACAAAAAACTCTTCTGTAATGGGAACCCCACCATTGTAACCAATCTCTTGAAGCATTTGAGATAAGGCGTGATGATGGAGAGGATCCGAATCACACAGAGTTCCATCAACGTCGAACAACACTGCCTCCAGAGGAGCAAGTTTAGCAAGAGCAGCCTTGCTGCTGCACAAATTAATTAACTCAAGATCACAAGATCAACTAAAAATATATAATATTTTGAAAATATTTGCAAGAATGATGCAAATTGATTTAAATTGTATCAAATTGATACTCAACATTTGAATGATACAAATTAATTTTTCTTTAGATGGCAAATGAATGATGCAAATTGATTTGTTTCAATAAAATAAATAAATAAACAAGTACCTCTCGACCGAATTTTCAGATGACTGAGCCATTGTGGGATTGTGTCTTCAGAAACTAATTACGTAAGTTTGTTTAAATGGGTTTTGACTTGTATGTCAAAGCAAAGATGGTCGCTTATACATAAAGAATTAAGAAGAGAGAATTTTTTCAAAAAAAAAAAAAAAGAGTACGCAGGACACGCAAAGGTTGTGATGGAAAAGTTGCTCACACAACACAGAGTTCTGAAATAGTTTGGTTTAAAATAAAAATACAATTTTAAAAAATTAAAATATATAATTATCTTAAAAAAAACGGTGTACCATGTTCATGAAATTTATCCCTCGCCAGGATCATCCAAACGAAGTGACATGTTACGTGCATAAAAGCTACACTACGCATTCATATTGTTTTTTTTTTTTGGAAAATTATGCATTCATGATCAGTTATTAATGGAATTATTTTTTCTGAATATTTACAATTATACAATTGGTTTAAAAAAAAGATACTGAAAAATAGATAAATATCTATAAAAAAAGAATGATTCAAATCCTTACATTTATCCCCCAACGATCACCCAAAGGAAGTGACATGTTACGTGCATAAAAGCTACTCTATATCCAATTATTCACGTGCAAAAAGGCTAGGGTTTGTCTTGGTGCCAAGTTAGAGTCCAGCTAGTATTGTAGTGGAGGAGAGAAACTTTATGGGGCAAGCATCCAACCATGAATTGCCATTTGGCAAGTTTGACTGTCTTTTGGTGGGATCCAAAATTTAAAAAAAAAGTTTTTTTTGCAGATTCTGGTAACGTTATTCCACAATGAGATCCATTAAACTTACCAAATGACAATGATTATTGAAAGATCGTACTACCTCAAGCATATCGTACATAATTTTTTATAGTAGTAGCTAAAATATTTAATTGTTATAATTTAAGTCATTGATATTCAATCATTAGATTTAGCTGTAGTTATTTTAAATTACATGTTAAGACAGATTCATTACTCAAATTAATAAGTAATCAAAATGTACTTCAGATGAAACATTAAACTTTCAAAATGATTTGGTGTAATAGTATCATGTGCTAAGATGTTTATACTTGAACTTCAAGCATCCTTCTTCTTATCAAGCTCTTCCAAGGCCGCTCGCTTACAATTTTGAATCATCATAATCCTTTATTAGAAAGGTAGGCTTTGCTCCCAACAGCATTACGGCAACCGTTCAGGATTTCTGCTGTTTAAACCCACAACGGGCAAACCAGTTGCCACTCCTGCTTTGACTCCTATATTAGAATCCTGGCCAAACAGAAACAGCGAGCAAATTAATTCAAAGAATTGAGAGGGAAATTAATCCATGAATGTGATATATATATACGGTAAAATCTCTCTATAGTCATATTGTTGGAATCAAATTAATTATATTAATATGTGAATAATATAACTTAATAAAGGTGGAGTTATAAAAAATTATTGTTTTGACTTTTTTATTTATTTAGCCTGATGGAAACCTAGTCCCCTTTTCATTAATGTGAGTGAGGCTCTAACTGCAGGCCTTTTATTTCCAATGTGGTACATAAATTATTTATTAATAAAGCGTGTCAAATCCAATATCCTTCACATAGTACTAGAGGAATATTTATTCTACCACAAATTAATGAGAGATAATTATACCTCTACTCAATTTTATATTATTAAGAGGGAAATTGAGTCCAATCTCGGTGCACTCAAGGAACCTGGCGTGCATGGTGTAGCCCATTGACATATCAAATCCAATATCTAGACATTCATAAAAGAGATAAACATAGTTTCAATATATATATATAATAGGTTTCTAATCAGGAATCTATGACTTTATTAAAGTCCTAAATAAGGTAAAAGATAAAAAAAAACACATATTCCAATATACTACAAAACAAAATAAAGTGTATTAAAATATGTGTTTATATTTTTTTTGTCTTTTAGCTTATCCCTAACTTTAATAAAGTCAGGGATCCCTGATTGGAACATATATATATATATATATATATAGTAGGTTTCCAATCAGTGATCCCTGACCATATTAAAGTCAGGGGTTAGTTAAAAAATCAAAAAATACAGATTTCAATACACTACAAGACAAAATACATTGCATTAGATTCTGTATTTTTTTTATCTGTTAACTTATCCCTGACTTTAATATTGTCAGGAATCCCTGATTGGAACATATATATATATATATATAGTGTTGGAAATATGCAAAATCATTTTAAAAGTCTAAAGAATAAATCATTGTTCCAAACAACCTTAGGAAAATATTTTATTTCATTTTTTAAGTATTTAATGTAAGATAACATATTTTTTTTGTAACATACAAATAATTATTAATATGTGAAGGTAAATTTCTTAAAATGGAATCCATAAAGTTATAACTTAATACAATGTGAAATTTATTCTTATTTATAAGTGGCCCAAATTAGGACCAAAATATTTTTATAGAGATTATTCCTATATAGTGTATCTTTATAGAGATGTTTTACTGAAGATTGACAATTTTTTCTCTACTGTAATCATTATATACCACTTACCCCCCTACTGTTTTTATAATAGTCAATAACCCCCTTGACAGCATAAGTTTACAATATTACCATTATTTTTAAATACACTTTTATTCATATTTATTATAAATTAAATAAATCATATGAATAGAAATTAAAATAAAAAAATTAAGTATTAAAAACAACAAATATATGTCTTGATGTGAAAAAAATTAATAATAAAATATTTTTCTTGGACTTTTTTATTTTGTAAATATTTGCTTATAATAAATATTTTTTAATATTTTGAAATTAAATGTAAAAAGTACAAGAAAAATATTTTATTATTTATTTAATAATAAATTTTTATAAAATTATTACATTTAATTTTATATAATAATTATATAAGAAAATTATTATAAAATGATAAAAAAATTATTATAAGAAAACTTTAATGATAAATAAAAAAATTATTATAAAATAAATAATAAAATATTTTTCTTGTACTTTTTACATTTAATTTTAAAATATAATAAAATGTTTATAAAATAAAAAAGTACACAAAAAATATTTTATTATTAATTTTTTGTTCACAACAAAACATATATTTCTCGTTTTTAATACTTAATTTTTTATTTTAATTTCCATTCATATGATTTATTTAATTTATAATAAATATGAATAAAAATGTATTTAAAAATAAGGATAATATTGTAAATTTATGCCGTTATGAGGGTTATTGGCTATTCTAAAAACAGTGGGGGAATAAGTGGTATATAATGATTATAGTAAGAGAAAAATTGGCAATCTCCGAATGTTTTACTATAATAATTTCATAATCGACATAGGGGATCAAGGAAGCAGACATCAAATACAAACGTGTGATCCGGTCCTTATCGACATTGAGCATTTCAAGAGCCTTTAAGTATAGCGGTTTGGAAATGGTATACACAGAAAAATTCGAATTCTCAAATCTGAACCTCGGTTTAATTAAGAAGTAAAGAGGTGTCTATCAATTGGCCAAAGACTATTGGCCAGTCTCCCTTTAGATTTATGAATTCCAACAATTAATGTTTGATTATGATCTTACAAATTATACACTTTACAAGTAGTTTTTCAAAAAAAAAATCTTTAGTTTACCGGCAATTTAATCCCCTCCACACTCATGCAATAGGGTTCGAATTTCAGACCTCTTGTTTGTGATAAAAGAGAGGTTTTACAACTTGCTTAAATATTCTTATACAAATAATACTAGGCATACAAATATTTTGTATAATTATTGTGCGCAAAATGATAAGAAATATTGAAATGAACGTGAATAGATGAGTGAAACAAAATTCAATGCTGAAATATTGAAATGAACGTGTATAGATAAGTGAAACAAAATTCAATGCTAGTAAGAATATATGTGTCTTAATGATGATCATAAAAATAGTGACACATTAATTGGTTCTCGTTTATAAATTAAATGTTATTTGACTTCTGAAGCAAGAAAATTGCGTCGTTATTAACTACTTTCAATTTATAATATTTTTATAATATTATATTACAATATATGGATATTTATAATATTCAAAATTCAGTCGGGTGGATTAAAACAAATTAATTTTGCTTTTCTCAAATTTGATAGATTTGTTCCACTAAATATACAAATTAATTTGATGGGACTTATATATACCTAAAAACTGGGTGATGGACTGATAGCACCTGCACATGTGTAATCCAAAGTCGTTTAGTTGCAAAATGTTTATTTTTCTTCTTCTTCTTCTTATTATTATTATTATTTTTTAAGAACATCACGGATAGAGGTGGCCAATAGGCCGGGCGGTACGGATACGGCACTGCACAAGCACATTTCGATGGGGCACGCGGCACGGCACGTAAGTGGACTGGGCTGGACTTAGAAATTTAGGCACGTGGACCTTCAAAGCATGGCATAATTAGAGATGGGTTAAAGCACGACGTGGAAAAGCATGCAATAAGCACTTTTTACTTTTTAATGAAAATAAATTTCAAATTTTATGATTTTATAAATAACTTGAAATTGAATATTTTAATATATTTTTTGTTAGCGTAAGTTTTTTAAATTCATTTAATTCCTAGTTAAAAAAAAAACACTCTAATTATTTTATGTTTATAATTTATTAAATGAATAGATGATATCATGATTTTAATAAACAAAATTATAAATATCATGATTTTATAAAATGTATATAATAATGTTATTATTGACTATAATTTATGACTCTATGTAGGTCTAAGTTAACAATTAAGTTAATCGTTAAGAAAAAATTATTATTGTTGTTGTTGTTAAGTATAAAAAGAATTCTGATACCATATGATCTAACTTAATAGTTAGTATTATATTCTTTAACTATTATTAGTTTATTATTATTGAATATGGACTTGAGTTTTGAACTTTTGGTTCTATTAAATTTGACTAAAAACATATGAATTCAAAAAAGGTACATAAAATTTAAACAAAAAATACGCTAATAACCTAGCATGCCCTCTAAAAAAAATAAGAAAAAAAAGTTTGTTGTATTTTTTTTCTTAGGCACGGCACGGCACGACCCACGGCACAGCACGCGTGAGCACGGCACATGTTTTGGGCCGGGCATAGGCAAAAAAAATTAAGCTAGGCACGGCACGGTACAAGCACGAGCACGCATGAACTTTCTTTTGATGGGCTGGGTTAACACGGCATGGCCCTTTAGGCATCTTTAATCACGGATCTCTATCCTCGATGTGTAGGAAGTAGCGTTGGTAGAATTCTTTGAATTCTTATTTGGGATCTTGCCTTGAATATTAGGAGATTAAGTACAAATTTTATGTCTCAATTTATTATTTGGGATATAATTTTGTCATGATTTACTATTGGGACGGGATTCGGAACATTTAAAAATCCCCATCGAATCCCAAATATCCCAACTGTGTTGTAAAATGAAGTTTAAATTTGAGTTTTCAGAAACATATGACAAGTCAGTTGGATGAAAGACAAAGATTTGACATGTCGATCATATAGAATGGCAAGTCAATTTAATAAAGAAAAAAGAACTGACATGTGAGTAATATTCGTATAACACATCTTTTATGACAGGATCTGCTGCATATGACAACAAACTTACGTCATTCAGAACATTCGGGATTTTGATTAAGATTTAGGATTTTAATCATGATAGAATCGGAATACATTTTTTGTGCCAATTTACTGTTTTGGACGGAATCAAAATTGACCATTCCCGATTGGGATGTTCCGATTGCCGACAGGAAGTTTCACCTGACTTTTGATATTAACAAAGTTCAATCTCAAGATTTTGATATCGCATCAACAAACCTGAACTTAGTTAGAAAGAATTTAACCTGTCTAGCTAGTTTTTTTAAATTTCTTGAAAGATATATCCAGCTTGCTTTGTTTTTTTCCATCACATATAAATGAAGACATGAAGTATTAGAAAGTCATTTCAGATCTAATCATTACATTTATGTTAAATATTTTAGGTCGCTAATACCAATAAAATTAATAGAAATTAAATGCGGATTTATAGTTTTATTAACGCAAAAACAAATAATTAGTGGCACTGAATATATTATTAATCCTCCAATTTTCTCTACTAAAATTAATAATCTTAATTTGATTGCAGAAACAAATGTACTAAGCCAAGATGAACTAGTTTTGAAACCAAGACGAAGTTTCTTCTTTTTTAATTTCACCCTTACAAATTACAATACACTATAAGATTGATTAATTGTGATTATTTCTTAATAGCGCAATTTATTTTATCCTTCCTAGGTTCTTGAGTTTTGTAAGGCTTCCATTATCTAGAACAAGGATGAAATTGTGATCCTTAAATGAATTAGACAAATGTAGTTCTCACTATTGTCTTACTCAAGGATGAAGCTGTTGGTTAAAAATCGTCCTGCAAAAGAAATATTTGAATCACAATTCTCATACAACATATAGAACTACGATAATCTAGAAATCGTACCTTTGCTTTTTCGTAAAAGTAATTTAGGCTCCTAAGTCATAATCTGTCACCACTAATCTTCTTATATCACAATCCGTCACCAACAATCTTTCATATTATAACTCAATTTTGATCTGCACTTGACGCGTGGACGTCTTTATCACTGCTCAAAGCAACTAGCAATATAAAACTTTTTCTCTCAAAGCTAGAGAGAAAAATTTCTTTTTCTTTGTTCTGTATATTATGTCTCGTTCCTCTCCTTTTGTGGAGAAAAAAGTTTTTTTTTATATTTTATTGGTGGAAACCCTAGACTCCTTATTTATCTTTTTTTTAATTAAATCCAAAATATTTGATTTAAATTAAAAGATAAGAGAAAGCCCAAAAGTGTCGTTACAATTGTTCTTGTTATAGGGGCCCACCTTATAAAATAACACAATGCCCCTTACACACAAGCTTATTAAATGGAGCCTCCCACTAAATAATATATTTAGGCTTTAAACCTAAATAGCGAGTTATATTACTTATTAATCCAGTAGTGGTGCAATCAATTAAATGAACTAACTCGGGGATTATATGGGTACATAAAATAGTGGCTACAATAATTGAGCCTGTAATTAAACCAGCCCAATTATTTAATTTTAAATCCACTCCACTAAAATATTGGAACTAGCTTCCATAATTGTATGTTGTCTATGATAGTATTCTCGAATAATAATTAGACCCATGCCAAAATGATTTCTTTACTGAACAATCCTTTGTATCACATCACTAATTAAATTGATATCTCAACTGTCCAATCAATTTAATTACATCTTGTTCCTTGACACTTACTAGTTTTATCTAATGATCATTTTCAACATACTAATTATGTTGACACACTTTGGCTAGAGAATTCTATGATCAAGTATCGAAAACTCGTCAAGAGATCTGTTGTACAAATTCTATATTGTTAATCTATAATCTCACTGCTTATAATTGCTCCCAGCAAGATACCGGATAATCTTGACTACAAATGTATATCGTTCCCATTGGTAACTCAAATGAAAGGACAATCACAAACATGGAACTATAATTAACTCAAGATTAAGATTGCAATAAAATCAATGCCTATAAGATTTAATAAGTCTGGTGGTCATTTCAAGGTTAATTAAATCTCATATGTGATCTAGTTCAATTTAGTCAAACTACATCAGTAAATTCATACATGTTTAAGACAAATCATTCAATGAATTTAATACAGTCTAAACATAAATAGAGCGCCAAACTTTATTTATCAACTGCGAACTCAATTTATTTAATCATAAGATAACTTGTATTTATGTCTCTGTGAATCCATATGATGATTACATAAATATATATAATATGATTAAACGAACCTTAGTCAAAATATTTTTGCAATTAAGATGCCTGAAAAAATATCTCAAATATTTTATTAATAAGAAAATGTATTTATTATAAATAAATAAATAAATCAATATGCTTTAAAGAGCACATAATCCCAACAATCTCCCACTAGCTCGCAAAGCATATATGGCAACTCACGCATGCCCATACATTCTAAGTGCAGGTTAAAAGGTCTCCCAGGTATGGCCTTTGTAAAAAGATCTGCCAAATTTTGTTCTGAGGCAATCTGGGTAACCTCTATATCACCTCTCTGCACTATTTCTCTTATGAGATGGTATTTCCTTTCTACATGTTTTTGCTTCTTATGATTTCTTGGTTCTTTAGACTGAGCCACTTTACCACTATTATCACAATACAGTTTAAGAGAATTACTGCAGGTACCACCTCAAGATCTTGTAGGAACTTACGGAGCCAAACAACTTCTTTAGCAGCTTCGGATGCAGTCACATATTCAGCTTCTATTGTGGAATCTGCGATACAATTTTGTTTCACACTCTTCCAACTCACAGTTCCCTTTCCCAATGTAAACACATAACTGAAAGTTGATTTTCTGAAATCTTTATCTAACATGAAGTTAGAATCGGTATAATCCACTGGAATGAGATCATCACCTGAATACATGAGCATATAATTCTTAGTTCTTTTTAGATACTTAATTATATAATTGACTGCAATCCATTGTTTAGGACTAGGATTAGATTGACATCTACTGACGATCCCTACTGTAAAACAAATGCCTGGTTTAGTACATAGCATGACATACATGAGACTTCCCATAGCTTCTGCAAAAAGAACTCACCCATTTATTTCTCTTTCTTTAGGTGTCTTAGGCGACTAATCCTTAGGGAATGTAATGCCATGCCTGAATGGTAACAAACCCGTATTAGAATTTTCCATACCAAATATAGTTAGCATCTTATCAATATAAGCAATTTGGGATAAGGCTAAAATTTTATTCTTCCAGTCTTGAAGCAATTTGATACTAATAATATAACTTGCCTCTCTTAAGTCTGTTTAGCCAACCAATTCTTTATTATGATAATACTCCTATATCATTTCTAATTAAGAGAATGTCATCTACATAAAGAACCAAAAAAGCTACAACTTTTCCCTGAATTTTCTTGTACACACACGGCTCATCAATATTCTGCATAAATCCAAACGATTTAATTGTTTGTTCAAATATGATGTTCTATGACCAAGATGCTTGCTTTAATCCATAAATGAATCATTGTAACTTACATGCCATGTGTTCTTGGCTTTTTTTATTGACCCATCTGGTTGCTATATATATATGTCTTCTTCAAGATGTCTGTTAAGAAACGCAGCCTTGACATCCATTTGCCAAATTTCATAATCCAGCACTGCAGCAATAGAGAGCAGAATCCTGATGGATTTAAGCATAGCAACTAGTGAAAAGTTTTCCTCATAATCGATTCCCTCTTTCTGAGTATACTCTTTGGCTACTAATCTTACTTTAATAGTTTCTACCCTTCTGTCTATTCCTCTTTTTCTCTTGTAGATCCACTTACATCCTATAAGTTTTACCCCATTTGGTGCCTCTACAAGTTCCTAAACTTTATTAAAATACATAGGCTCCATTTCTTGGTTTAGAGCTTCGTTGTAGCTCGTGGGATATTATAGTTGTCCATCTGAGATAGCTGTATAAGTTTCTCTCAGTAACATGTAACGTGCTGGTAATCTGGTTACCCTTCCACTACAACGAGGTTTTATAGGTGGTTACTGTTAAAGGATAGTGTTATGATCTTCATGTTGTTGCTCTTCTTCCCGTTGAATAATAGGTACTGAAATCTGAGCATCAACATGATCTCCTGACAATTCTTCTAGTATTGTCTTACTCTTAGGTTTGAAGTTATTCATATAGTCTTCCTCAAGAGAAGTGAAATGTGCACTCACAATCATTTTTTTGTCTTGAGGACTATAAATTAAACCTCCCTTTGTTCCTTTGGGATACCCAACAAACATACAAACCTTAGAACGTGAATCATTTTGTCGATGTTGGTGAACCCCAAATATAGATATTTTTCAAACTTGGTTTGTGACTTGACCATAATTCTATTGGGGTTTTAGGCACTAACTTAAATGGAACTAAGTTCAATAGGTATACTACAGTTTCCAGAGCTAGTCCCTAAAATAAGATGGGTAATGTGGAATAACTAAGCATAGCTCTCACTATATCCAAAAGAATTACTTTGAACATTTTATCCTAAGAGATATAATCCCATTTTTAACCAAATACTCTTTGAACTATCCTAAGAGATATTCACCTCTTCAATCGGATTGAAGTTTTTTTATGTTCTTACCTAACTGCTTTTCTGTCTCAGCCCAATACTCTTTGAATTTTTCAAGAGCTTCAGACTTATGACACATTAGATAAACATAACCGTATCTTGAATAATCATCAATGAATGTGATGAAATACTTATAACCACCTTGAGCTTGTACATTGATTGGTCCACATACATCTACATGTACTAATTCAAGTGGTACTATTGCACGTATTACTATAGCCAAGAAAGGCCTTTTGGTCATTTTTCCTCCTAAACAATATTCACAGAGTGGCAATGATTCATTTTCCAATGGACCTAAAATCCCATCTTTGATCATTCTCTGTATCCTATGTAGGTTTATATGACCCAAGTGCAAGTGCCAGAGGTGACATTGGTTGGAAGAAATCTTTCTTTTATTAGATAAGTGCATAAGCTCATTATTTTCAATCATTGTGTCAAGCATAGAATGGATCAAAAGACTTCAATGATATAAATTATCCTCCAATGTACCAGAATATATTAGTATATTATTTTTCAAAATAGAAACAGAGGAACTAAAATTTACAGTATACCATTGTTTTGATAAACAAGCTACCAAAATTAAATTCCTCTTAATGTCTGGAACATAAAGACAATTATTCAAAACTAAAGTCTTATTATTAAAAGATAATAAAGCAGATCTAGTCTTCACTGCTAACACGAACTGGCCAGCTTGATGCTTCCTTCACTGAGTTTCATGGTTTCCTAAAACCAAAAAAGTGAAGTGCAAATATGATTAGTTGCTCCAGAATCCAAGACCCAGGTGTAAACAGGATTTTTAACTAAACAGGTCTCTATGACTAAAAGATTTCCCATACTTGATTTCACAATCTTAGGGCTGTCGTTTTTCTAATGACATTTCATTCTACACTTGAAGCACTTGCCTTTCGGCTTGCCATTTTTCTTAGTAGAAGATTTTTTTTCCCAGCTTTCTTCTTTTTGCCCTTACCTTTTGGCTTAAGCTCAGAAGAAGTACCTTTTATCAGTAAGGTTAATGCTTTCTTGAGAGTTTTCAGCACGATAAATCTCTTCAGCTGAATGAAGTTCATTCATTAATTCTGTTAAGGTCATATTTCTTTTATTCATATTATAATTGACCTTAAAATCCTTGCATGTTTCAAGCAGAGATTCTAGTACCATGTCAATCTTTGAGTTATCATCGATTTTGGCACCATGAATGTAAGCCTCATTCAAATAGCCCATCATTTTCATGACATGATCACGAACTCTTATACCCTTTCCCATTTTGGAGTTCATAACACTTTTCAGTGCCGCTTGTCTCGTCAAGCGAGTACTCTGCCCAAACATTTCTTCGACTTTCCATTATTTCAGTGGCTATCCATGTTCCGATGTTTGGTCTACAGAATATTAGAAATTGAGGTTAATATGTAGCATTTTGCCATTTCATTAGCTTTTTGCCATTTCTCATAAAACTTCATATGATTTCTATTAGCATCCTCTGCTAGTTCAAGAGGATATGACTGAGTTAAGATATATTTATAATTTTCAGCAGTCAAGACTATAAATATATTTCGTTTCCAATCTATGTAGTTCTCACCAGTGAGTTTGTTTGATTCAGAATAATGGTGAGTGTGCTTAGAGAAGACATTTTCTGAAAAATAAAACATACGTGCATAAATACTTTGAAACAAATAATATTCACAATAAAAAATCTAAAATGCAAAACCCCATAAATGCATTTTATTTTATTGTAACGATAATTTAGTACCGCTTTATTAAGCTATCCGATGGGGAAGTCATGCCTACACTTACTAGACCCAATTATCCATTAGATTATTTACTTTCATGTCGTAACATGATAAATAACTATCGTTATCTTTTAGGGCCAAAATTTGTTAATAGAGCTTCGTTAAGAAGGTTAATAACAAAATTTGTTGAATGTATAATAATTGTTTAAATCTACATTTCTTTCATATCATGCAGCCACAGTTAAGGTGATCAACGGATTGAAAATATTTCGATCTTATCTATAAAGAAGTTCATAAAATAAAATATCTAATATATATACCCTCCGTAGGGAGCATCACCATATCATGAAGTCAAGATATATATATAATTTTATTATTGAACTAACAATGGAACCCGAGAGAAAAATTATTTTGAATTTTCCCTCTCCCACTCAATTTTTTAAAATTGGTTTTTCCTTTTAAACAATATACAGATTATATCCTATATTGTTAATTGCATGCTGCCTAAAATAATATCATCTAGATGAAATCTAATATTATTAAGCACATGCAAACGTCAAACAATATATATCTAGATTCATATTCTATAGATGCCATGTATTATGATGCATAGAGTGGCACTACATATTCTATATGGCATGTTATCATCCATAGCATATAGATAAAAGCAATTAAACAATCTCAATTCATAGTTTTCCTAAGGAAAAATTGACATAATCTACAAGCCGAATATCTACTAGGCTTCAAGTCAATGTCCATCTTCTTTCTTTCTCTTCCTTGTACTTGCTTCAGTCTATATCCATTGATATAGGCAGTTTTGGGTTTTTAAATTTATCCTTGGCCCAATTTTTAAGATTAAATTTCAGCACCTTTTAAATAAAATTCTATTGGGCTTTATTTTGAAATGAAATTTTTTATAAAAATTAAACCCAATTAATTTAATAATATAAGCCCAAAAATCTATATTAAAAAATTCTTGAGCCAAATAAATTTCATTATTAATCTTACCAAATTTTCATTTATATGACCCAAATTTGAAATCCCAAAATGGGTTTGGGACCAATATAAATAAATTTGGACAAATAATTACTATTAGGCTTATCAAATTTCTATTCATTCATATTATCCAATTGATAGCCAAAATTGGGCTTGATCCAATATAAATAAATTTGAATTTTTTTGCTCAAAACCCAAATACTTTAGCTGAACTATAAATTGTGAAGCTACAGGGTGCCAAATAGACTTGGCAATTTGCGGGCCTGGGCCAGGCTTTTGCAAGCTCATACCCAAGTCCGCGTAACTGATAATCGACCCAGGCCCTCAAAAAGCCCATCTATACTTGAGCGAGCCAGGCCTGAGCTATGCCTGAGCAGGCTTGGGCTGAACTTGGACTTTTATCAATTTTTTAAAATAAATTTTTAATAAAGCTAAAAATTAAAAGAACACTGGCTATAAATTAAATAAAATTTCCTCCACTAGCTTTCACAATGCATATTTTGCGGTATAGACAAAAATCAATAAGAACATCAAAGATGAGATATTTTCATCAGTCAATGAAATTTGATGATTTACAAAATAACACATTAAACTTGAAAAAATGAGAAGTCCATAAAACTAAATTCCCATAAGTTCCGACATCATATAACTACTGCATGCATATAATCTAAACAACAAAACAGAATTAAAATTCCCCTGTTTCATGTATTGTTGTACTAAAAAAATATTTACATGTGATTTTGCAATTATAAAAAAGAAAGAAATGCAAAAGATTCAACAAGACAGAGCCGAAAGGCAACTCTCGAATATGAAGTCCTTGTAGAAACTCATGTGGGTGCTGGTGAAGGCGCAGCTGGTGGTGTTGGGTCGAGTGGCTGCTGTTGTGTCGCTGCTGCGTGAACGGTGCTAGGCTCGCTTGGACAGTAGTGGCTGTAATTGTTGGTTGGGTGTGAGTCGTGAGGCAATGAAGCCGGCGACTGTTGGTTGTTGCTTCACTTGGTAAGGGTGGGTGAGTGAATGAGTGTGAATGTGTGAGGCTGAGACCATAATTCGCGTGAGAGGGAGAGACTGAGACTTTGAGAGCGGCTGAAGTGAGGGGAAGGAATTTAGGGATTTAGATCATAAGACGCAGTCGTTTCAATGTTTTGTTTTGTTTTTTTTTTTTTCAGTTTTCTTTTTTAATGTGAATTTTTTTATATTATTAAAGCCTCTTAATAATGTATTTTATATATATTATAGAGAAAATTATATATATATATATAATTTTTTCTCTATATATATATTATAAAGCCTGGGCTTTTCATGAAGGCCCTTGTCCAGGCCTATCAAATATGGGCTTTACATTTTGTGAGCCCTTGTCCATGTTTTTATCCTACGGGCCTGTGCTAGGCCGACCCGGACTTTGTTACGAAGCCTAGTGCTATAGGATATAAACCCAAAACCCTAAATAACATATTTTACTTCCAGCCGCCACCAACAAATTCTACTGGACTGTAATGCAACAAAATTCCAAACCTTGGCCACAAACACTAATCAATGAAAACTTAGGGTGTCTCTTGAAAAATTTCAAAAGAAACCCTTTTCATCTTTTCGTTTTTGTGCCACCAATTCCATAAGCTATTGCCGTTTTTGCTTCTCCTTGCCTCATCAACCTTTTCTTTGATTTCTTGAGTTCTTTGAATTGTTTTATAACAAAATCAATATTATAAAAACTCCTATGCCACTAATGGCTTACAAAGAATTTAAGAATAATGAAATAAAATTAGGGCAATTATCAACCGACCACCTAATTTTTCCAACATTTTTAAAAATATATAATTCTTAATTTTTTTTGCTGAACTCCACTTTAAGTTATATTTTTTCATCTGTCCACTTCCGTCTTCAAACCGTTATAAATTCGTTGATGTCATAAGGGTAGGTGAAAAAAATAATATATAAAATAATTCTGTCCCATATGACATCAACGAATTCATAACGGTTTGAAGACGGAAGTGGATAGGTGAAAAAAAATATAACTAGAGGTGGAGTTCAGCAAAAAAAATTGTGTATTTTTTAAAAAGTGGGAAAAAACAGGTGGTCGGTCAATAATTCCCCATAAAATAATCAAGAGAAAAACATGGTGAAAATTAACCACCTCTCTTGTTACAAATTCATAAAATTAATACAAAGAAATCTCTAACCATGAATTGAGTCAACTATTAATAAGCTTAACAAATATATTCAATCACATAATGAAATAATATAAAAAATCAATGCCACTCATCTAATACATATAATACAATAGATTGATTTCATACAGTAACTCTATATACTAATATGAGATCGTTTTGATACCAATTGTTGGTTAAAAATCATTTTATAAAGGAAATATTTGGATCGCAATTCTCATATAACATATAGAACTACCATAATCTAGAAATCGTACATTTGCTTTTTCGTAGAAGTAATTTAGGCTCCTAAGTCACAATCTGTCACCACTAATCTTCTTAGATCACAATCCGTCACCAGCGATCTTTTATATTATAACTCAATTTTGATTTGCACTTGACGTGTGGACGCCTTTATCACTACTCAAAGCAACTAGCAACATAAAACATTTTCACTCAAAGCTAGAGAGAAAAATTTCCTTTTCTTTGTTCTATATATTATGTCTCATTCCTCTCATTTTGTAGAGAAAAAATCTTTTTTATATTTTATTGGTGGAAACTTTAGACTCTTTATTTATCTTTTTTTTAATTAAATCCAAAATATTTAATTTAAATTAAAAGATAAGAGAAAGCCCAAAAGTGGCATTACAATTGTTCTTGTTATAGGGGCCCACCTTGTAAAATAACACAAGGCCCTTTACACACAAGCATATTAAATGGAGCTTCCCACTAAATAATATATTTAGGCTTTTAATCTAAATAGCTAGTTATCTTACTTATTAAATGAACTAACCCGGGGATCATATGAGTACATACAATAGTGCCTACAATAATTGAGCCTGTAATTAAACTAGCCCGATTATTTAATTCCAAATCCACTCCACTAAAGGATTGGAACTGGCCTCCATAATTGTGTATTGTCCATGATAGTATTCTCGAATAATAATTCAACCCATGTCATAATGATTTCTTTACTGAACAATCCTTTGTATCACATCGCTAATTAAATTAATATCTCAACTGTTCAATCAATTTAATTACATCTTATTCCTTGACACATACTGATTTTGACTAATGATCATTTTCAACATACAAATTATGTTGACATACTCTAGCCAGAGAATTCTATGATCTAGTACCGAAAACCAGTCAAGAGATGTGTTGTACAAATTATATATTGTTAATTTATAATCTCACTGCTCATAATTGCTCCCACCAAGATACCGAGTAATCTTGACAACAAATGTATGTCACGCCCATTGGTAACTAAAATGAAATGACAATCACAAAGATGAAACTATAATTAACTCAAGATTGAGATTGCAATAACATCTATGCCTATGAGATTTAATAAGTCTGACAGTTATTTTAAGATTAATTAAATCTTACATGTGATCTAGTTTAATGTAGTCAAACTACATCAGTAAATTCATGTTTTGATTGTAGTTGGACGCTTTATTTATGTTTAGATTGTAGTAAATTCATACATGATTAAGACAAATCATTTAATGAATTTACTACAATCTAAACATAAATAAAGCGTCCAACTCTATTTATCAACTGCAAACTCAATTTATTTAATCATAAGATAACTTGTATTTATGTCTTCTGTGAATCTATATGATGATCACAAATACATATAATATTATTAAACGGAACTTATTCAAAATAGGAAAATTATCCACCGTCCACCCAATGTTTCCCGCTTTTTAAAAAATACACAAATCTTACATTTTTTTTGCTGAACTCCACCTAAAGATGCATTTTTTTTTAGCTGTCCACTCCCGTTTATAAACCATTATAACTTTATTGACGTCATAAGGGGCAAAATGGTCATTTCACCTACGCTTAAAAAACGACATCTTTTAGAATCTGTGATTAGAAAAAAAAAATTATGTGATTCACTACATTAGTCAATTTTTATAGCAAAATACAGACAGTAGAGTTGATAAATAAACTTAAAAATCATCGGCATCGATCATTTTGGACCTCTCCTCAACGATAAGAGAAATCTCCAATATCACCCAATCGTTTTTCCTCTTCGTTCTTCACGTCTACATCTTTTTCATCTTCCTTATTCTTCAATCAAACCAAAACCCACTTCCCATTTCTCCACTTTATCGACAAAGTTTCAAACTTTTTTTTGCGCCTTTACTGCACCCCCACTCTCGCCATATCAATATGGCTTCAACCGCCGCTCCCACTACTTTCTCTCTCATCAAAACCGCTGCAAGTTCCTCCCTTTCTTCCCCACACGCCTCCTTCCTGCGCCTGCCCACTTCATTATCCCGCAGGCTGGGGTTCTCCGCAGCCGACTTGCTGCTGACCTGCCATGTGGCCTCGAGGGTGAGCTCGATTAAGATGAAGGGGACTCGTGCGGTGGTGTCGATGGCAAAGAAGAGCATGGGGGAGTTAAGTGGAGTTGATTTGAAAGGGAAGAAGGTGTTTGTGAGAGCTGACTTGAATGTGCCTTTGGATGATAATCAGAACATTACTGACAATACTAGAACCAGAGCTGCTATTCCCACCATCAAGCATTTGATTCAAAATGGAGCTAAAGCCATTCTTTCTAGCCATTTGGTATGTGGGTTTTTAACTTAAAGATTTTGATTAGATTTTATATGTGGTTTCTAGCCGTTGCATGTTAACGGCTACAAGATTAAATGTAATTTTTTTTTTTTCTTTATTTAGGATAAAAATATAATTTTACATTTGGGGTAAAAATATCATTTACTCAATATTTCGTTAATCATCTTAACGGTTTATAAATAAGAATGGACAGCTGAAAAGAAATGTATTTTTAGGTGGAGTTCAGCAAAAAATGTAAGATTTGTGTATTTTTGAAAAAGTGAGAAATATTAGGTGGACGGAGGATAATTTTCCTTCAAAATATTTATGCAGTTAAATGTCTAAAAAAATCTTAAATATTTTATTAATCAGAAAATGTATTTATTATAAATAAATAAATAAATCAATATGTTTTAAAGAGCACATAATCCCAACAGAAGTTATGAGTTTGTGACTAATTAAAATTAATTATTATCATTTAATTTGCCCTTAATAATAAATTGATATAGTGCTAGGTAGTTTAGTGGCTTAAAATTTTATTATAAAATTGGTGTTCATATTACTTTTATTTTGTGGCCACAGACAAGCCCACTTCTATTTTCATTATTTAATTTCCTAAACTCTTAGCTAGACTTGCCATATTTTTCGTTCTCGTAGAATTTTGGAGAATTAATTAATTAAATCTATAATAATTAATTTTTTTACTTAGATTTTTTTATTTTTACTATTAAGATTGCTTTAGCCCAAACTTAAATTAATTAATTTAACCTTAAAAGGTAAAAGTACCAAAAATTTCCTTTAACTTCAACATTTTTTTTAAAATTTTATTCAAAATTCATTGTTTCTAAAAGATGTGTCAATTCTACTTTATTAGTATTATTATTAGTCTTTAATTAAACTAACATAGTATTTTTATGGTACAATACTTATGTAAATTATCGGGATGTCAAATTTATGTCATTTCATGTAAGATATCGAAAATTATCAGATTTCATTTTTAAAAAAAGTTAAATAATTGGTGACAAAATTAAATACACAAACTATTATATGCAAGAACACATATTTATTACGATAATTGAATCATTATATGTCATAGGGATAAAAAATAATGAAGTAAAATTTATGTTAAAGCAACCGTAATGGTCAAAGATGATTAAAAAAACTTAAGTAAGAACAAAATTATGAAAAGAACTTAATTGATTAATTTATATTATTATATTAACTTATTGTAAATACTTTTTAGAAGTGGAGTGAGTGTGAGATAGAAATATCCTCACCCTTCTTTTTTTTTTTTTATATTATTAAACACACGCACACGCTGAAACTCGAATCCAAGACGAAGATCTTGATAAGGCTGCCCACTAACTAATGGAGCTAGGCCTTGGTTTCATATCCTCACCCTTCTTATTAATTCATATATCAACAAACGTATGCTACTTATGGTATTGGCAATTAAATTGCCTCTTACAATGTTATCACTCAGGTGTGTTAATGAGATCTAAATTCTTGTGAATGCTTGATTCATGGAGATCAATCTTGTGTATATATGCTTGATCACGACACATGGAGATCCATGTTATGTTCCATATGCTTGAAACGTATGGATTCATCTCACAACAACAAAAAGTTTTTTTTAATCTTATATAATTTCTTTATAATTGGTAAAAAGCTAACCAGCAACCAGATTAGGCGCCACTAACAATAGTAAGATGCTTCGATCCATCGTCCGTACCTACACGGCGCCGTCTACCCGCGCCATCCACCGCCAATGAATAGAAGAAAAAAAGAAAATCAGTAGCCATTTTCTACTTCGCCACTTCAGATCTAGATCCAGCAACCAAAAGTCAGTCGCCAGTCACCATTTTGTTTGCCATTTTCTTCCTTCTCTAGACAGCTACAAGGTATTATTTCATACATGAAAAAAGTTTTACAATACATGGTACATTTAGAATTATTTTTTTAAAATTTAATTTGCTGGATGAAATTAATATTGGAGAAAAACGTTATTGTTTAATGAGTATTTTGCTGTGGTGTTTGCTGATTTATGTGTTGGCTCGTTTAGAATTATTTTTTTTTAAATTTAATTTGCTGGATTAAATTTATTGTTGGAGAAAAATTTTATTGTTAAGTGATTTGGATGTGGTGGTTGCTGATTTATGTGTTGGCTCATTTATAATTATTTTTTAAAAATTTGATTTGTTGGATTAAATTAAGGGTTAATATCATATGGGTGACTGATGTTTCGATAAATTTTAAAAAGGTAATATATGTTTCAAAAATAAGCATCTAGGTGACACGCTGTTAATTTTTCCGTTAAATTTAACGGGAACAGTAAAATTGTGATGAAATGGCGTTGTCCCTCTGAGTTAATTTAAGTTTAATTAATAGGTTTTTTTTTTGTTAAATCAAACATGTTAAATCAAATAATTTTTTTATTTTTTTTAACAAGAAAATTTTCATTCAACAAGAAATTTTTTAAAAAAAAATTGTTTGTTTTAACTTTTAATGAACAAAAAGCCAGTTAATTTAACTTAGATGTAATTTTTTATATATTTTTTATTTAAAAAATAAAAATAAATGAGTAGGGGCATAAATATTATTTTCTAACTAATTGTAGCGGTAGAAATATCATTTGATAATTATTATAGAGGTAGAAACATCATTTTATAATTAATTGTAGGGGCAAAAATGTTATTTTATAATTATTTTACTGTTCCCGTTAAATTTAACGGAAAAATTAACAGCGTGTCACCTAGATGCTTATTTTTTAAACATATATCACCTTTTTGTAATTTATCGAAACATAAATCATCCAGGTGATATTAACCCTTAAATTAATGTTGGAGAAAAATGTTATTGTTAAGTGAGTATTTTGGTGTGGTGTTTACTGATTTATGTGTTGGCTCATTTATAATTATTTTTTGTAAATTTAATTTGCTGTATTAAATTATTGTTGGAGAAAAATGTTGTAAAAATTTATAATAACTTATTGTTAATTATTTTGTGGAAATGGAAAATTTTGAAAACGAGCATGCAATAGAAGATGTACAACAAGAAAAGTATGAGCCAACTCTCGGGATGTTATTTGATGATCATGAGGACATGTTTGAGTTTTATAAAGCCTATGGTAAACAAGAAGGGTTTCCTATGAAGAAGCTAACGAGTAAGAAAGGGACTGATGGGAGATTAAGATACGTGACATTTGCATGTGGCCGTAGTGGCAAGCCGAAAAGTCAATCTTCTGATCCGTTGAAGCCGAAACCTATTGTGAAAATTAGTTATGATGCTAGAATTGGAGGTTGTATAAATGAAGATGGAAAATGGGTTCTTCGAACTTTAAACCTTTAACACAAACACGGATTGAGTTCGACAAAAGCTAGGTATTTTCCTTGTAATCGGAAAATTAGTGCAAGTGCAAAAAAGCGTATTGAAATGAATGATTGTGTAGGAATTAACATGGCCCAGAATTTTAATTCTATTGTTGTTGAAGATGGTGGGCATGAAAATGTATCATTCTTAGAGAAAGATTGTAGAAATTTTGTTGACAAAGCAAGATGACTGTAGCTTGGAGAAGGAGATGCTATGGTAATTCTAAAGTACTTCCAGAAGAAGCAAGCTGAATGCAAGGGGTTTTTTTTTAGCATTGAATTGGATGAGCATGATTGCTTAAAGAATGTATTTTGGGTAGATCCGAGGAGTAGGGCAGATTACAAATATTTTGGAGACGTCATTACATTTGACACCACATATCTTACCAATAAATATGACATGCCTTTTGCCCCCTTTGTCGGAGTTAATCATCATGGCCAGTCCATTTTGTTAGGATGCGGATTGATTTCACAGGAGGATAAGGAGACTTTTACTTGGTTATTTGAGGCGTGGCTATCATGCATGTCTAGTTCTCCTCCAATTAGTATTATAACAGACCAAGACAAAGCAATGCAAAAGGCAATTAAGAATGTCTTTCCTAAGTTTACATGCTCCTTTGTTGCTGTAGTTTCTAGTTGAATTTTCAAATAAATTGGTTTCATTTGTTTGCCGTGAGTTTTTCCATTTATTTCACAATCAATTATCAAATGCACTAGCCTGAGATTTGGCATTGCTTGAAATCGGATATTAAATTGACTTGTCCATTACAAGTTTTTAAGTTCCCATTTACCTTCTATGTACTGTGACATCAAACTCTTTTGGTTGCCTATGTCCATTTGAATCATATTTGAAACTCAATAGGGTGAAATAACTAAGAAACTTATATGTCCAGAGAAAAAGCTATTATATACGTCCAAAGACTTGTCACAGTACATAGTACCAATTGAAATAGCTTAAAAGTAATACTTGAATATAAAGCATAGAACAAGAATCACAAGTATTCTAATTAAATCATATCCTAGTGTATGTCTCCTACGAAATTCATCGTCAAACAAACGTCTCTGTAATTCAAGTTCTTTATGAAACAATTGAAATTTAACAGATAAACACTCAATCTCCAATACCAACTTCCTAACTTCCTCCACCAACAAGTCATTTTTGTCTTCGTTAGGTTTACGGTTGTCTGCCCATTGAAATTTCTTACATCCTTTACATTTCCAAAATTTACGATTTGGATTCCTTGTTGTACGTGATGTTAACAACTCCATCTGATCACCGCATTTGTTATGTGTTTGCAGTGAGTTTCGATTTTCACTTGTGCTAGATGACATAGTCATTAATAGACTATTTAAACTGCAAAAAAATCCATAACATTAAAACACAAAAAAAAAGGAGTTACCATCAGTATGCATATACTACACTGAGGTTCAAAAACACCAAACATGTTATTAAACCTCAAACATGTAATATGTTTGTCCAGCAGATGAAGAAAACCCAAAATGTCATTAAGCTTATTACAAAATACATACGAGATTCTCTATCCGTTCAAATCTATTTATGTGATAGACAAAAAATTCAGAACAGGAATTGAAATAAAGAATGAACAGAGCAAAAAATCATTCTAGACCAAACAATCAGAACCAACAAACATTACATCGTGAAAACTTAATAATCAGAACTAAACTTACTACTCAAAACTTACTTACTAATCAGAACAATACTTACTCAAAACTTACTAAAAGAATGAATGGCAAAAAAAAAAACAGAACAAAAATCAGAACCAATAATCAATCTGAACGAACCCAGCAAAAAAGACAGGAGCAAAAATCAATCTCAACGAACCCAGCAAAAAATAATTCCAAAGCAAAAAAGACAGGAGCAAAAATCAATCTCAACTAACCCAGCAAAAAATAATTCCAGAGCAAAAAAGACAGGAGCAAAAATCAATCTCAACGAACTCAGCAAAAAATAATTCCATAGCAAAAAAGACAAGAGCAAAAATCAATCTCAACTAACCTAGCAAAAAATAATTCCAGAGTAAAAAAGACGAGCAAAAATCAATCTCAACTAACCTAACAAAAAATAATTCCAGAGCAAAAAAGACAGGAGCAAAATTTCACAACCAACAATCTATCTCAACTAACCCAGCCAAAATCATTCTAGAGCCAAAAAAATCAGAACCAAAATTTTATAACCCATCCCTCTCTCTTAACTATTTTTGCTCTGTTCATTTTTTTCAAATCCATAAATCAATCCACACTTCCAGCGAGTCCAGCGAAGGCCTCAAAAACCAACCCATTTCATGCTGCGAAACTATTTATGAGTACGTGAGAGAGAAGGAAGAAAATAATACCTTGTGCGACAACCCGGTTGTCGGTGGCGGTCGTGTCGTCACTGGCAGCAGTACTGTCGAGAGGAATTTCGAAAATACAGAACTGGGTTTTCGGTCTTGCTGGATCTGGAACTGCTTGCTCGTGTATCTCTTCGTGCTGGAAAATGAAGCTTTTAGTTTGGATATGGAACTGCTTGCTCGTGTATCTCTTCGTGCTGGAAAACGAAGCTTTCAGTTTGGATCTAGAAGTGGTTGCTGAAACGAAGATCTACACGGACTGATCTCGAAGTTTTGGCTTCCGTTCGAGCTGGAAAACAAAGTTTTCAGTTTGGATCTGGAAAACAAAGTTTTCAGTTTGGATCTGGAATTGGTTGCTGAAACGAAGATTTACACTGCTAGATCCCTTGAGTTTTGGCTTGCGTTTGAGCTGAAGATTTGCTCTGAGGCTTTGCTCTGAGTTTTGGCTTGTGTGTGTTTTAGACTTTTAGTTTTGTTTTGCTCGCAATTGTATATTAATTGTTTTTAATTTTTTTTTACTTACACGCGCGAGAATGGGGGAGGGCGAATCGGCAGCTCGCCATTCTCGCGCGCTTCTCGCTCTTTAGCATTTTCCATAACATAATTCTTACTAAAACAAAAATTAGGTCACTCATACACAAAACTTAAGATTTGAAAATTATTACCTCAAGTTTATATTCTTGGCCTATGTACTATTCTTAATTGATGTGAGATATTTTTTTTTTCTTATAAGTCTTATGATATATAGGTCGATCTCCTATTATACAAGAGTTTTAATTAGTTCTTATACTATAAAAATCCTAACTCATATTAAAAAATTAACTCATAATCGAATTGAGGATTACTTTAAGTTCATATTCATACCCAAAAACTATTATTAATTATCAGACGTGGACTAATCTTCTTTAACACTAACCACTGCACACATAAATCCAATGAATTCAATATTATTAGTACCATTAATTAGAATACTATTCGCAAAACTCTAAATAAAGGTAGATCGCCCCACTGCAGACATTATATTACAAAGACTAGCTAATGAACTATCAACTTCAATATATTATCCACATCCTCATAAGTCATAAGCATGCCACCACACCAGCTTGCATCCCCTAAAAGAATCAACTATCTAGCTAATGATGACCTATCCACTTTATGAAGGTTTATTGGATAGATAAAAGAAATCTGACATTTTCAAGTGGTCCTCTGCTAGCCCTAGCTATAATGGTTTCCATGTCATGGTTGATATGGCTTAACTGTACCCCTCATGGCAGTCAAAGTCGGCATAATGTACACGCTTCTTCTTCAGATATCAGAATCGATTGCCAACAAAATTTCTAATCAGCTTAGCCAAGATCTCTCAGCATTGACTTGTTCCAAATCAACTCAAAATGAAGAACGATTAATAAATAATATTACGGGTATTTAAATTGAGCTGCTCTGAGTAATTGTTTTTGTGAAGAATTGAATTATTGGTTGTCAAGTAAAAGCGGATCTTTTTTTTTTTTCGGTAAAATTATCTTCAAAAATTAAGAATTGAGAGTAACATAATTTATGTTAATAGCGGTGAAGTAAAATTAGATTAACTTTAGAAGTAAAGCTGAAAGTTTATAAACAATTCAAGTATATAGATAGATATCATGTCGCCCACACAACAACCTAATAAGCCATGAGGTGAGTGCCTTTATGTTAAAAATTACGAAACAAATTGATATATAATTACCTAAAAATGAAACTGTAATTGTTCGATAATCTTCGGCTGTGTGCAGTAATTGTGTTCTCAAATCTTATATAATATATTTTTTTAGATTAAAAAAAATATAATAATAAGATTTAGATGAGAAATATCACCCACTTAACCGCAACTCTTATTTTTTATTACTCAAACCCATATGACTGCGTATGCAAAGCAAAGTTCATAGCTGAGCAACAACCAAGGACGCTTCTAATGTATATAATGTTAATTAGTTTAATAATCATAGGAAAGCTTTCAATCTCTACAAAGCTATCCATGGCCATGGGCTCCTCATGTCATTAATGGTACATCTTCTTGCAACTTGAATTTTTTAATTCATGCTGTTGCTTTCGCGCACATCTCCATGTGATATATAATATATAGTACACAACTGGCAAACTTTTGTTTGAAATGTGTGTGGCTTCCTTACACTTTCCAGGATTCTGCAGACTGCGTCCGTGTGGTCACATTCATATCATAAACTAGTGGGAATAGAATGTGATGTTCAAGAAGATGCCTAATCTACAGTCTTTTAATGCCAAAAGACCTAACTGTCCAACCTCCCATATTCTTATTCTAATCTGAAGCAAGACTCATTGTTGAATTTCTCATTCAAAGTACTCAACCTGCATATTCAACAATCTAACAAGGTCAGGTGCCAATGAATCTAGAATATTTTCAAGGTCTATTTGTTGTTATTTAATACTAATTAATGTTGGGTTAAATTTTAAATATCACTACACTAGGCTTACTATAAAGTTTGTATCTCAACTAATGTGTCATCAGTTATTAATTTTGTTATAGACTGACATGTTATATATGTATATAAGGAGATTGTTAATTTTTCTTATAGAAATCAATATGTATCATTTAACTTATTTTATAATATTATTCTTATTTTCAAATACATTTTTATTCATATTTATTAGAAATTAAATAAATCATATAAATTAAAATTAAAAAAATTAAATACTAAAAATAAGAAATATAGGTTTTGGTATGAATAAAAAATTAATAATAAGATATTTTTCTTATACTTTTTGTTATTTTTTAAACATTTTTCTTATTATAACATATTTTATACTCCCAATATCAAATATCAAGTAAATGATGTAAGATTTTATGGCCCACATAATTATTTTAGCCCATATAGATATATTTGTTAGGTTTATATCATTGAATATATTTTTTTATTTATAAGAGAATATTACATTCCTTAATTAAATTCAACTTTAATGGAAAGTGAATCATTATTTGAATAGGAAAGTTGGTCCTCTCTCTGCCTATAAAAGAAACCATATTCCATCAAATTAAGGTTACACACAATATTATTATGTAAATTCTAAAAGAGAGGCTAAGGGAGAGAAACACAATTTTTACCGTCAACTTCTAAAGTTATGGATCAAGGTATGTCTTTATGTTTATGTGAAAATCTATATATATTCTAAGTTCTTTGCTTTTAATTATTCATGTATGCTTAAAATATGAATTATTAGAGCCTACAAAAATTTTATACGTGGTATCAGAGCCAATTTGAGAATATATGATTTTCCATTATTCTAAGCGTCATATACATATATTTTCTCTCTCCATGAACGTTTCGTCTCATTAACTGTCGTTCCTCACCAAGCCGAAATTCATGGAGTAATTGCATGTGAAATTTCAATTTAGTCCCTGATGTTCTATTTTATTATATTATGGATATGATTGATTGTGTTTAGTATGATAAAGTCACTGACTTTATGTGCATCAAGCTTTATAGTATTGTTCTCATAACTTTGAGTGCTTTCACTAATTAATTAATGATTTCTGAAATTTCTTAATGTGCCAATTTTAAAGTTTGAGATTTCAGTTAATGTCTGTAGCTTATTTATTTTATGAAGGAAATTATTTTGTTATAGTTATTCAATTTGAAACTTATATTATGTTTGTTTGTTAGTCACCAAAGTGACCAAACTAGAATGCTATATAATTATCAAATTGAATAATTATCAAATTACCCATTAATTGATGCTTATAAATGATTTTATAATTTATACATAATGTTAAAAAAAATTGGTGTTGAAAATTCATAGATTACAAAATATTTAGGAATCACCCAAAGGTTGATTAATTAAATTTAATAATCTACAATTATGATTGTGGGTAATTAGTATGCATGATTAGATATGTTTAGTATATCCAAAGATAGCAGACATGTCTAGTTAATGTGTATTTGATTACTAATTATGTGAAATTAAAATTAAGCATCAATTATGTTTATTGTAGTATATTGTTATATTGCCCAAAGGTGAATTTCAATATGCGATTAAAGTTCATGTGAATTTTATCTGAATCTAGACAATGTTTTATTACATAGCCTCTATCTCAAAGCAATAATATGCATGAATGTTATTATAATTTTGCAACATTTATTCCTGTTGCTCTTCATTCTATTGCTTCGTCTGTTCCTACATTTAATGGATTGAATTTCTCTGATTGGTGTGAACAAGTCGAGTTTCACCTCGGTGTGCTCGATCTTGATACAGCATTTGAACATGAGAAACTAGCTGCTCTTACTGATGAAAGCAGCACTAATGAAAAATCTTTCCATAAAGCTTGGGAAAGATCGAACAGATTAAACCTTAAGTTTATGCGAATGACTATTGCGAGCAACATTAAGACAACTCTTCCCAAAACTGACAATGCTAAGGAATATATGAAATTTGTGGAAGAACGCTTCCAAAGTGCAGACAAGTCTCTTGCTGGAACATTAATGGCTAACTTGACCACTATGAAATATGATGGTTCACGTGGCATGCATGAACACCTCTTTGAGATGACTAATATAGCAGCAAAGTTAAATACTTTGAGCATGACTGTGAATGACAGTTTTCTGGCTCAATTTATGCTAAACTCATTGCCTCCTCAGTATGGGCCTTTCCAAATTAACTATAATAGCCTTGATGAGAAGTGGGATGTTAATAAGTTAACTGCTAGGCTTGTACAAGAGGAGATACACTGAAGAGTCAGGAAACTAATATAATTCATCTCACTGATCAAGGAGCTAGAATAAGCACAAGAATAAATCTGGAAAGGGCATGAAGCAAGCTTCACTCAAGGTGAATGAATCCTCTAAGGCTGCCTTTGTTAAAAGGGAACATAAGAAAGATATATGCCATTTCTGTAAGAAGCCTGGCCATTATAAAAGTGATTTCCTAAAACGTAAGGCATGGTTCGAAAAGAACGGTAAGCCTTGTGCTTTTGTATGTTTCGAATCAAATTTAACAGAGGTTCCTATAATACTTGGTGGATTGATTCTGGTGCTACTACTTATGTTTCAAATACAATGCAGAGATTTCTTATGATCCAAACCACAAGCCCAAATGAGTATTTTTTATTTATGGGAAATCGGGTCAAAGTTCTAGTGGAGGGCGTTGAAACCTACTGTTTAGTTTTAGAGATTGGTAATCAATTAGATTTGCTTCAAGCTCTTTATGTTCCTTCAATTTCTTGCAACTTGGTTTCTTTGTCCAAACTTGATAGTATGTGTTACTCTTTTAAATTTGAGAATGGATGTTTCAGTTTGCTTAAAAATGCTTAATTTATTAGTTCTGATTTTTCATGTGATGGTTTGTACAAATTTAAACTTGATAACCTATTTGCTGAGACCCTACTTACTATGCCTCATAATGTTGGAACTAAACGTAGTAAGACTGATTAAAGTTCAACTTTTCTGTGGCACAAGCGTTTGGGTCACATATCTAAAGAAAAGTTATAAAGATTAGTAAAGAATGAGATTTTACCAAGTCTGAATTTTATTGATCTTGGGGTTTGTGTGGATTGCATTAAAGGAAAGCAAACCAAACAAACCAAGAAGGGCGCCACAAGAAGCTCACAGCTCCTTGAAATTGTCCACACTGATATTTGTGAGCCTTTTGATATTCCATCACTAAGTGGAGAAAAGTATTTCATAACCTTTATCGATGATTTTTCACTTTACAATTACATCTATTTGTTGCATGAAAAATCTCAACCGTTGAATGCTCTTGAAGTATACATCGCTGAGGTTGAAAGACAATTAGATAAAAACGTGAAAATTATTAAGTCAGATAGAGGTAGGGAATACTATGGGAAGTATAATTAATCATGACAATGTCAGATCCATTTGCTAAATTCTTAGAAAAGCGTGGCATTTGTGCTTAATACACAATGCCAGGTACGCCACAATAAAATGGCGTAGCAGAAAGGCGTAATCGTACCTTAATGGAGATGGTTAGAAGTATGTTAAGTAATACATCTTCACCTTTATCATTGTGGATGCATGCGCTTAAAACTGCTGCATATTTGTTAAAACGAGTTCCTAGTAAGGCAGTTCCAAAAACACCTTTTGAGCTGTGGACAGGGAGGAAACCTAGTTTAAGGCAGTTGCATGTTTAGGGTTGTCCGACTGAAGCAAGAAACTATAATCCACATGAAAAGAAATTGGATTCTCAAAAGTTAGTGGTTACTTCATTGGTTACCCAGAGAAATCCAAAGGGTTTGGATTTTACTGTCCTAACTGTAATCCAAGAATTGTAGAAACCGGTAATGCTAAGTTCATTGAAAATGGCGAAGTTAGTGGGAGTGAAGAACCACGAAATGTAGTAATTCAAGAAACAAGGGTGAATGTTCCAATACCCAAAGCTTCTCAAAATATTACCCCTGCAGCTATTGTGCAAGATGACAATGTTGAAGATCAAATTAATGACAACTTACCCCATAATGAAATTGCCATAAATGAACCAATTGTAGAAGAATCACAAGAAATGGTATTAAGAAGATCACAAAGAGAAAGAAAATCAGCTATTTCAGATGACTATGTGGTTTATCTACAAGAATCAGATTTCGATATCGGAATCAATAAGGATCCGATTGTGTTTTCACAAGCCATTGATAATGTAGATTCTACTAAATGGATTGATGCCATGAATGATGAAATGAAATCTATGGAACAAAATAAAATTTGGGATGTTGTTGAAGTGCTTGAAGGATATAAAAGAGTCGGGTGTAAATGGGTCTTTAAGACTAAACGCGACTCTAATGGCAATATCGAACGATATAAGGCCAGACTCGTTGCCAAAGAATTCACTCAAAAGGAAGGCGTTAATTATAAAGAAACCTTTTCTTCTGTCTCTAAAAATTATTGTTTTAGAATCATCATGGCACTAGTAGCTCATTATGACTTAGAGTTACATCAAATGAATGTGAAAACTGCCTTTCTTAATAGGAATTTGGAAGAAGAAGTTTATATGAACCAACCTAAAGGCTTCTCAATTAAAGGAAAGCAACATGTGGTGTGTAAACTCAAGAAATCAATATACAGACTTAAACAAGCTTCTCGACAATGGTATCTTAAATTTCATGATACTGTAACTTCATTTAGATTTAAAGAAAACATCGTTGATCGATGCATCTATATGAAGGTCAGTGGGAGTAAAGTTTATTTTTTTGATTCTGTATGTTGATGATATTTTGTTTGCTACTAATGATCTTGGTATGTTGCATGAGACTAAAAATTTTCTTTCTGAAAACTTTGAAATGAAAGATATGGGAGAGCCATCCTATGTGACAGGAATAGAAACATTTTGTGATAGGTCACGTGGATTGTTAGGATTGTCTTAGAAAGCATATATTAATAAAGTTTTGGAAAGATTTAGAATGGAGAATTTTTCTGGAAGTCTTGTTCTCATCCAAAAGGGAGATAAGTTTAGTCTCAAGCAATGTCTAATGAATGAATTGGAACACAAGCAAATGGAAAATATTCCTTATGCATTTGTTGTTGGAAGCCTAATGTATGCCCAAGTTTGTACAAGACCAGACATCAGCTTTGCTGTTAGGATCTTTGGCAGATATCAAAACAACCCAGGAATGGATCATTGGAAAGCAGCCAAGAAAGTACTTAGATACTTGCAAAGGACAAAAGATCATATACTCACTTACCAAAGATCTGATAATTTGGAAGTTATTAGCTATCCAGATTCAGATTTTGCTAGATGTCTTGATAGCAAAAGGCCCACTTTTGGTTACTTGTTCCTATTAGCTGGAGGAGCAGTCTCATGGAAAAGTGTGAAACAATCTATCATAGCATCATCCACAATGGAAGCTGAGTTTGTGGCATGCTTTGAGGCCACTATTTATGGATTATGGCTATGGAACTTTATTTTAGGACTTGGGATTGTCGACTCTATAACCAAGCCGCTGAAAATTCATTGTGATAATTGTGCAGCTGTCTTCTTCTCTAAGAATGACAAGTATTCTAAGGGTGCTAAACACTTAGAGCTAAAATATCTTGTTGTGAAAGAAGAGGTTCAGAAACAAAGAGTGTCAATAGAGCATATAAGTACGGAAATGATGATTGCAGATCCTTTGACAAAAGGGTTGCCACCAAAAACATTTGGGTACCACGTGGAAAGAATGGTCTGAGGTGTGATTATTGAATCATAATTCATGATTTTGCTTAATTATAGTTTGACACTCTGAGCTCAATAAAATGTTTCTAATATTTCTTGTTTTAATTACTAGTATGCATGCATGTGTAAAGTGAATTGTGACAATAGGAATAATTTTAATAAATATTAATGTTAGACCTTTGATTGATATTCTCAATTATAGACCTGGTTAGGTTATATATTAATATTGTAGTATACAGAAGGAAATATATCGAACATAATGATATATGACCGCCCTGACTCGTATTGATGTATGTTTAACTATGGTGATTATGATTTAAAAAAAAAAATTGCACATCAAATGATTTATAAACCATTACAGAAAATGTATTATATGGGCCAAGTGGGAGAATGTAAAATTTTATGGCCCACATGATTATTTTAGCCCATATAAATATATTTGTTAGGTTTATATAATTGAATATATTTTTTTATTTATGAGAGAATATTACATTCCTTAATTAGATTCAACTTTAATGGAAAGTGAATCATTATTTGAATAGGAAAGTTAGTCCTCTCTCTATCTATAAAGAAACCATATTCCATCACCTCTCTTTGTTTATAAAAGAAACCCAATTCCATCAAATTAGGGTTACACACACAAAATTATTACATAAATTCTAAAAGAGAGGCTAAGGGAGAGAAACACAATTTTCACCGTCAATTTCTAAAGTTATGGATCAAGGTATGTCTTTATGTTTATGTGAAAATCTATATATATTCTAAGTTCTTGGCTTTTATTTATTCATGTATGCTTAAAGCATGAATTATTATAGCCTAAAAAAATTTTGCAAATGACTCATTTACTTCTCTTTTCCTTAAAATTTTAGAACTAAGAGGTTATTGGACAATATAAAAACAATAGGAGAGTAAGTGCTATATATTAATTTCAGAAAGGTTATTGGACAATATAAAAACAATAGGAGAGTAAGTGCTATATATTAATTTCAGAAAGGAGGAAACTGAGAGTCTCCCTATACACACTGACACACACATACGTCATATCACTAATTCAATGCAAATTTTATATCCTTAAATTGTATGTGTGGCATTACGCTGCTCACATCTACAAATATGCTTTTGAAATGAACAAATATTAATAAAAAAAAATATAAATATTTTTTGAAACAACTATAAATTCATTAATATACGTATATACATTTTGTAGATAAGATGATGAGACTTGAGAGTTTGAATTTGATTTTTAAGGATAATATTCTTTCACACTAGAATTAAGTTTTAAGTCCATGAACTTCTGCAAGACAAAATGGTGAAAATATTTACTGGGGAAGGAAAATTGTAATAAATTAATTAAAGTTTGAACTGTCAACTGGAAGTATTGCTCACATTTCCAAAATGAGTAAATTCTATCTAGCTAGGTCTATTGAAAATTTTATAATGCTGATAGAATTCCACTAGTAGTTTAAAATAAATATAATATTTAGAAAGAATGTCAAACTTGGCGGCTACAAATTCATTATAAATACTACAAGCCTCGTTCACTTCATGCATATTCATTCATACCAACTTCAATTTCTCTAAGCTTTCCATTGATTTAGTTATTGTCTCCTTTTTTCCCCTAAAAGTTAATGGCTCTTTCTTTCAAATCCTTAAACTTCCTTTTAGCAACTCTATGTGTTATGCAGGCTCTTGCAGCTGAGGCTGAAATATGTAGCGACTGTTTCATTCAATCTCGAGCAGCTCACTACCCAAACTCTGATGAACAAGGAACTGATTGTAAGTTAATTAAACAATGGTAAAATAATTAATAAGATTATTTTGTTGTTAATTATACAATTAATACTCATGACGTGCATCCAGCTGGTGCTTGTGGGTTTGGTTCCTTTGGAGCAACAATCAACGGTGGAGATGTATCAGCTGCTTCTGATCTCTATCGTAATGGTCTTGGCTGTGGTGCTTGCTACCAGGTATGTATATATCCAACGAAAATGCTGAAGAGACAAAGTGCTAATTAAGCGCCAAGGGAAGTTGGCTTAACTTGTTTTTCAATCAAATGAGTAAATTGGCACCGATTTTACCTTGTTTTTGTCAAATTTTTCAGTCTAAGTAATATTGTTCAAATGCAACCAACCAAATTTTCCTAATAGCCATTGTTTTGTTTCTTTTTTTAGTATTTCAATACGTATGCTTAGTAGGATAAATGTTCATTTAGTCCTTACCATTTGAGTTAATTATATAGTCATTTCATGTATTTTCAAAATGAATTAACTAAAGAAAACAGTGGGCACTAAATGAGCATTTTTCCTGCTTATCAGCATATTGGATATATTTGATTAATATTTTTAATAATATTGTCATAATTTGTGTTTATACTTTATAATATATTTATGTTTCAATGATCACAATAGGTTAGGTGTCTGAACAGCTACTATTGCTCAGACAAAGGAGTAACGGTTGTGATTACGGATTCAGGCTCGGGTCCTAATACCGACTTTATTTTGAGCAAGCGAGCCTTCGGCCGAATGGCCCAAACCACAGATGCGGCAGCAGCTCTGTTAGCACTTGGTGTTGTGGATATTGAATATAGACGGTACGTAAAGCTAGTCCATGTGAAAAATGGTGCTCAGGTCCGGATGTCCAAATATAAACCACAACAATTTTCAGTGTAGTACAATTTGAATTGTAGTTCAAGTCTGAATTTTATAAACGTTCGCACCTAAGCATGTGACTGCAAAATTAAAAGTTTATGATATTTATAAGCTGTATAACTAATTAATTGGAAACTTATTAATTTCTGTGTGCATGTGTGCAACAGTGTTTCTTGCAGCTACCCATACAAAAATATAACAATAAAGATCGATGAGAAAAGCAACTACCCTTATTATTTGGCATTTGTCATATGGTATCAACAGGGCAAAAAGGATATCACTGCTGTGCAGCTTTGTGAGGTAACTAATTAGAAAACAGAATGTCCTTCAATTAATTAATTTATTAATGACTTATTGTTCATGAAATTACTAATCAATTACTTACAAATTTGGATTTGTTGCATATATATTTGCAGACTAAGAACTTTGCGTGCAAGCTTCTGGACAGGAGTCATGGAGCAGTATGGACAACGACGTCGCCACCGAGCGGTCCATTGTCTTTGAGGATGTTGTTTAGCGATGAAGATGGAGATGATGAGTCGTGGGTTGTTCCTGTTAATAACATACCACAAGACTGGAAAGCCGGAGTAACATATGACACCGGAGTTCAAGTCAACTGATCATATATATATTGTCAGAATTAATATTTGTTTGTGTCAAATAAATTTCCTTCTATACTCATGTAATGTTTCTAGCATGCATGTTGTGTTTATTTGTTGATTAAAACATTCATTTCAATAGAGGGGTCGGCATTTGATATGCAAAAGTCATGTAATAATTGTATTTGTTGGCTAATAATGATATACCAAGGCTACAATAAAATTTCCTGGCTTTCTCATGCTTTAATAAAAATTTAAAAAAAAATTTGCTGTCATATTGGACTATTGAGGAGGTAACTGCTAACTATTACCAAAGTAAATATCAGAAACCATTTGCACCTTTATACAGATGTTTCCACTCTTGGTCAGAACACAGATATGCATCATCAAAGTGTAACTAATAAAGTTGAATGTTAAAACTTGAAGACAAAGGTGCAACCAGAATGGACTGGCACTACTGGATTGATCATTACAATTTGATAAAATATATATCGTTACCTATGAACAAGGGAACCAATAGAAACTAGTTTGAGTTTCTCCTTACGTTGAAGACATCCCAGCAGGCAATGAAAGAGAGATACACTAAGTTTAAGTTAAGCATTAGGATAATTGTATGATAAACAACAGGAACCATGTACAGCAAAATGAATGTATCAGTACAGTACCCACATAACAAAAGAATAAATAAATTTGGAGTGCAGAATCAACACACCTCTGCCATTGATCTTGAATTCTTGGGTTAAAGCACACTTCGTTAGTTGTGCCATGGAGTCCTTCGCCACTGCCTTATGTCCGTATCCTTCAAAGATTTACTCTCTTCCTTTTGGCATCATCGAATTAAATCAGCTTACATTTGCACGCTTGAGAGACAAGTTTTTGTGAACATTTTCTATGTCATTGCATACTTATCTGACTTGCAACATCTTAACGACACATTTTCATCTGTGCACCTATCTCACCCAACATTGAGTACACAATGCATTTCCGATGCATAGGGCAATTCTCCACAATAGATTCAGATGCAAATTCGCCTGGGTGAACCAAGCTGGAGCCAATTGCTTTCTGTAATTCCTTTTCCTTCATTATCCTTCTCAGATTTTCAACTTCATCCCATTTCCCTTCTGAGGCATATATGTTAGATAACAACACATACGGCCCAGGATCTCTTGGTTCCAATTCCATTAGATGCTTTGCCACAACCTTCCCAAGCTCTGAATTTGAGTGCGTCTTACAAGCAGAAAGTAAAGCTCCCCACAAGGCAGGCCCTGCTTCCATAGGCAACTTTCTAACTAGCTCTTCTGAATCTCTCGTCAAACCAGCACGGCCAAGAAGATCAACCATGCAACCATAGTGCTCCACCTTTGGCTCTATCTTGTAAACTCGTTCCATAAGATCAAAGTACCACCAACCCTCCAATACCATACCCGCATGTGTACATGCCGATAAAACACAAATGAAAGTGGCATCATTGGGTGTTGTACCTCTCTTTTCCATCTCCATGAACATTTCTAAGGCTTTCTCTCCTTGCCCATCCATACCACATCCCATTATCATAGAGTTCCATGACACAACATTTTTCTCAGTCATATCATCAAAAACATTTCTTGCCAAATCCATCGCCCCACATTTTGCGTACATTGTCAAGAGAGAAGTTGACAGTAACACATCAGGTTTAATCCTACACTTCTCTATATATGCATGAATCCATTGACCTATATCAAGCACCCCCATATTTGCACATGCTGTCAAGACACTCACAAGAGATGCCTCATTTGGCCTGGCTTCCCCTCTTATCATCCTATCAAACAACCTCAAACACTCGTTATAATCCTTACACCGCACATAAAGAGCCAATAGTATATTCCATGAAACCACATTCCTCGTAGACATCCTATCAAAACAACTACGAGCTAATGTAACATTTCCTATTTTGGCATAACCGTCAATCATACAATTCCAAGAAACAACATCCCTAAATGGCATCAAGTCAAACAACCCATTGGCTGCCTCCATGTCGCCAATATCCACATAACCTGAAATCATAGAATTCCAAGTAAAAATATCTCTCTCAGGCATAAAATCAAATAGTTCACGTGCAAGACCAACTTCCCCATTCTTCCCATACCCATCAATCATTGAATTCCAAGTCACCAAATCCCACACAGACCCATCATCAAACACTTTCCTCGCATCCCAAACTTCCCCACAAACCGAATACATATGAATCAAAGAGTTCTTTACAAACAAATCCAACTCAAACCCACATTTCACGACTCGGGCGTGAACCTTTTTACCTTCTCTCAAAGACCTAATCCCAGCACAAACCTTCCCTAACAACGGAAATGTATAATGATTATGCTCAACAAATTTGGCCACCATTTTCTCATAATAAAAGCTCAAAGCACCAGAAGGGTCATTCAACGTCAAAAAGCTCTTCATTATAGAATTACACATAAAAGCATCAGGTTCTTGAATACCATCAAAGAACAAAACAGATAGAGACACGGAGCTTAAAGAAGTGCAAAGCTTCTTTAAGACTCGGCTCGCTGCTAAAGAGTTTTGAGAGAGGCCTGAGACTAGGAGCTGGGTGTGGATTTGATGAAATTCTTTGACTGTTGAGCATGATTCAAGTTTTTGTAAAATGGGGTGGCTGAGATCAACAATTGGCAGTCCTTGATTGTCAGTGTCCGTGAATTTGGGTTTTGGTTCATCTGGCCAAAGTTTTGGTGGAGTTTTAGAGAGATTTTTCTGGGATTTAATGAATTTGTCTAGTGAGAAAGATGCTTCTGTTGTTTTGGTAAATTTGAGCCTAACGCTCATCGCTGTGCTCTGGCAATGAACTTTGGCGGGAATTAATAGCAGCTTTGCAAGCAGTAAATATGCTAAGGGTTGGCCAGGGAAAATTTACAATTCTGACCTAAATAACTTCATTAATTTCAAACGTAACTATCATAAATAACCAAAACCATTTCAAAACGATAAAAACCTAAAACTTCTCTCTCTTTAATTTTTAGTGCCGATTACAGAAAACTTCAATTGGTAGCAATGGCGAATTGAAGGCAGTGTATACTAACAAGTAGCAGCTACCGTTTTACACATTCTCGGTACAATATTAGAAACAAAACAAGTATGACAATGGGTGGGAAGATAAAGGCTTCAACATCTCTGTACCTATTGATGGTGCTGTGACTAACTGATAATTTTCGTAATCGATGTGGATCCCTGAATAATAACAGAAAATCTTTGAAGGTATTGAATTCCTTAATCACTGACAGTTTTATTTTCAGGATTTGATAGAATCATATTATAATTAAAAAAATAATTCATTTTTGTTTAATCTCTTATTTATATTATTATTCTAAATCTTGTATTAATTTTATTTATAAATCTTATGATATTTTTTTATTTACAAACATATAATTACACTTCAAATATATTCCCTAAAAATTCTAAGAAAATATACTAAAAACTAAAAACATCCAAAATAGGAAAGAGGTGATGGGGATTTCAATCTTTATTCCAAATAAAAAATTAGGTATCACATTCTCACTATCTCTTTCTCTAGAGGAACTCGTGGGGATTTCTCCTTTGTGTTGGCATCTTCCAGAAACTTCTCTCTAATTTTTGTGAGTTTCGCTGCAGCATCTTTCATATATATCCTCTGGTCCGGTGACTCCATGCAACAATCTAATGCTAAATGGTAGATGCTTAATAAACAATCCATTCTGGCAGGCAGAGATTTCTCTTCTCGTAGTAAATTTGCATCAGCAACTTTTGGCAATCCATGAGGTAACGACTCCTTTATCCAATTCTTTAAATTCATTTCTCCAGTAAACATTTCATCTGTAGGCTTCTTTCTCGTGAAAGTTTCCAGCAATAAAATACCATAACTATAAACATCACATTTGATTGAAACAATTCCTTCTGATCCAAACTCTGCATTTTTTTATTTTCAAATTATTAGAAAGATATCGTATCATAAAATAAATGATAAAAAAAAAAACTAATAATCTTTGGATAATAATCGATGAATCTTTGCCTACGCTTGAAAATGAGAAAAATTGTAAATTAGACATTGAACATATTACCTGGTGCCATATAACCAATTGTAGCGATTGTCATAGTCTGTATCACAGAATCATCTCCTTCACCTAAGAGTTTGGATATGCCAAAATCACTCACATGTGCAACCATATTTTCATCTAAGAGAATGTTGCTAGGCTTCAAATCACAATGAATCACAGGTGTTGAATGACCGTGATGGAGATATTCAAGAGCCAATGCCACATCTACCATTATATTCAACCTGTCAAAGATGTCTAGAAAATAGTTGTGAGAATACAACCATTTCTCAAGACTACCGTTAGGCATGAACTCAAGCACCAAGGCTTTAAAATCTGGATTACAACAGTTGCTAAGAATTTTTATGAGATTTCGATGACGAACATTTCGCAGCACTTCACATTCGGAATCAAAACTCCTAAAAGCTTGCTCTAGTTGCAGATTAAAAACCTTTACTGCAACATTAGTCCCATCAGAAAGTATCCCTTTATATATTGATCCGAAGCTGCCAGAACCAAGCAAGTTGCATTCATTAAATCCATCAGTTGCCCGATGAAGATCTAGGTAAGATGTTCTTCTCCATGTTGCAAGAGATAATAGTTCTTCATCATCTGCACTTTTTGTACTCCTGTTTCGGCGTCCTAGAAAGAAGATCAAGACAATTGCTATTAGTGCAGTGCATATTATCGGAGGAAAAATAAATTTCAGCACAAGTAGAGCAATTTTCTTGAATCCTTTGTTCTTATCTTCCTTGCAAGGTGGAACTTGGAGTCTTGATGGACCACATAGTGCATAATTCCCACGAAACGATTGAGCTGAGAAGTTTCTGAAAGGCCCCTCGGTTGGAATTTCCCCTTCTAGCCTATTGTGAGATACATTAAATTGTTTGAGATGTGTCAATGCTTCCAATAACTTAGGAATTCCTCCCGAAAGATTGTTATTAGAGAGATCCAAGGATTCCAAGCTTATCAACTTGCCAAATGATTCAGGGATAGGACCTTGAAATTGATTATCAGCCAAGGATAGAGTTGCCAGGTCTTTGAGGCCACCAATAGTTTTTGGAATATCACCTGATAATTGATTTCTTGATAAATCTAAATCTATCAAGGCCTTCATGTTTTGTATGTCTGAAGTGAGAGAACCAATTAAAGAATTTGATGATAAGTTTACAAGCAAGATGTACTCAAGAGTCCATAAGGCTGAAGGAATACTAGAAGAGAGCTTGTTGGAGTTCAAGTCGAGTTCCCTCAGAGATATCAAACTTGCCAAGCACGTGGGTATAGACCCATTGAGCCTATTACCTTGCAAACCTAATAAATTCAACCGCTTTAACTGGCAAAGATCGTAGGGAATGGATCCATGCAAATGATTATCAGCAAGACCTAAACCTTGCAGCTGTTGCAATCTTCCCACCGTTGTTGGAATAGTTCCATTCAAGTCATTGCCGTAGAGGCTTAAAAGTATCAAGCCCTGTAAATTTCCAATTTCTTGAAGAATGTTACCCTTGAGTTGGCACTCGAATGCATAAAAAAATTGAAGAGACGCAGAGAAATTTCCAATTAATGGTGGGAGAATGCCACGTAGTGGATTAGAACCAAAGTTCAACGCCATTAGATTTCTGCAACTAGTCAAAGAAGAGAGAAAACTCCACTGTGCATTAGATGATGATTCGGTTGTCAAGTTATTAACCTTTAGGTGGAGCCTGCGGAGGTGTCTCAAGTTGCCAAATGTATTTGGAATATGGCCGTAGAATGAGTTATAGCTCAATTCTAGTACTTGGAGTTTAGAAGCATTGGTGATGGAGTCGGGAATTGCTCCAATAAGTTTATTTTGTGCTAGAATTAACGACCTCAAGTTTGGAAGTGATTGGCCAAGTGTTGATGCTAGATGGCCCGTGAGTTGATTGCCCAATAGATTAATGAGTGTTATGGTTGATATATTGAAGATCGTTGGTGGAATGGAACCACTTAAGTTATTGGGACCAAGAACTAGAGACTGTAGACTTTGTAGATTGCCAATCTCTTTAGGAATTTCACCTGCAAAGAATGCCAACATTAATTGGGTTTTTCGGTAAATGTGATATTTTAATAAATAAATTAACTAATTTTACAGAGATTTATGATGATCGAGATTCAAAACTCGTTGAGGACTATCAATCAAATTGAAACTAACCTAAATGCAAAGATTTTAATAACAATAACATATATAATTTTGATGTGTGTGCGTAAGTTATTAGATTGGTAGTTCTGTGCAAGTTCTGTGCTGTGAATCCTACAACTATCCACTTATAATTTGACACGCATGCCGTCCCATGCCATGTGGTGTGAGATGGTACGCACTAAATCATAATTTATAAAATATATACTCATAATTTATGGGTGGGACTATTTTTTTATTAGAATGCTACATATATTAAATATTTTGTCTCAAATAATTATATCAAATAATTTATCATTTATTAATTGATTACAATTAATTTACTTAGATTTTATAAAGAACTATTTTAGGATAGTTATTTAGGACAAAAAATTTAGAATGTATAACATTTCTTATTTTTTATTTGTACTCTAAAATATACTTAGAATACTTATGTTTTAATAAAAAGTTATATTACAAAAACAACTATAACATAGTTTACTACTAAGGATAACTTAGTTGAAGGAATAAAATATTACTCTTGACACACTCGCTAGTGTTGAAAATATTGCATAAATTCATATGATATATAGATAATTTAAGATAATATGCAAATGTAGAAGATTGATCAAATGCGCAGTTGCGCCAACTACGCGAGAGGCAAGTTAGGATTGGGGGCTACTGTACTGTTGGCCCCAGAAACCCCAATCATAGATTGACACGCGTGTAGTCGCACATGTATATGATATGCACATGTGTTGAACAAATATATTTTGGGCCCCTGCAACTTTAACAGATTAACTCAATAACTAAATAGCTTTTTTTCATGTTTCAACCCTTAAAATTTACTTTTGTGAGACTTTTGACTCCCGAAGATTTAATCCTACCTTCGCCCCCACGTTCGAGTTTATTCATGCTCCATAGTCCATAAGAAGTTTTTTTTTTGTTGAGTTCTGTATTTTTTCGCAATTCAATTCTTATAATCTGTTGTTGGATATACAATATTATGATAATTTCATATATTTAAACTATGGTATTTTCCATGTCTATTCCAGAATATTTCTACCAGTGACGAGCCTATAAGATAGTGTGTACTGTGTAGGAAATAATATTATGTAGAGGAGTATTTTTAATGGGTGCGTAAAGAAAATAAAAATGTTAATTTAATGAAATAGATTCGGTTATTTGGGCATTTAAAAGGATGTGTAAAGTAAATTTTTTTTTTTTTTTTATTAGTGTACAAAATATAAGGGTGCTCAAAATATAATTTTAAAGTGCAAATAACACAATCACAGTTTATTTATTCTTAATGTTGGACTATATATAATTGTTGTTGCTATGTGGTTGTCTTATATAAGGGTTAATTTTGGATCACTCTTTTATAAAATGACAATCTTTAAAATACTCTGTAATTTATTGTAAATCTCTACTTACCCTTTATATTTTATAAAGAAGATAAAAAAAAAAATCATTAACTTGCCCTTATTTTTCTCTTAACTTTTTTTTTTAAAATTAAAAGTAAGTTAAAATTTAAAATTATTTACATGTATTTTGAAGGCTGTAATTTCATGAGGGTAATTTAAAATTTACCTATTATAAAAATCAGACACATGTACAATTATATTGTAGATCGACTTCATACCGCATGGCTAGGTGTTGGCAATTATCCAACTTGAATGTGAATGATTGAGATCCATGTCCAAGTCAATAATTATCCGAGGTATACATATTCATATCCATCTGTATACATATTCACATAGAATTTATTAACACAGATTTAGATATCTATAGATAAACTTAAATGCTCTGATTTTAATAAAATAATAATTTTTAATTAAATAAGTAATAAACTCAAACTAAATTTAGAAATTTTACATTTAATAAGTAATCTTATAATTTTTAAAAAAAAAAAAAAAAAACCCACTAGTGATAAAACTGTGCCACCGAAATCAAAGAAAAATCATCCAATGATGACATCACCAATACCAAAAGATTGATAATTTAATGATCTATGTAGTAGTGGTGGCGTTGTCTCTGAAAAAAAAAACATATAAAAGAGGTGCTGGCCCTAATTTTTTAAGGAATTTTTTTTAAATTTCAGCCAAATATCTCATTTGCCGTTGATTAAAATTTTGATTTATCTCCACCGGCTTTGAATAATATACTAAATAAATAAAAGCTTTCATCATCAATCACTTTAAATGAGTTTGTTATATCCAAAATTATTTAAAAACACATGAGAAAAATCACATTCTTTAAGTAAATTAAAATTTCCCCCACAGGATATAAAGTTTGACTGCGCCACTATCTATATCTATCCATATCCATTTGGATATTATCTTAAAGTATTTATATCTAAATTCATAGGATTTTGGATGGATATTAATTATATGATCCAACTGGATCGGATTTTTTGTATATCTACTGCAGATGGGTATAGTTGTCATCTCCACCCATAGTTAGCTAAACATTAACTGGTGCAAGATTTTGACCTTTGTATTGGCATTTATTGCGATATATTAATAGGAATCACAAAATGTTGAGCTCGGGCTGGACTTGGCATAGCTCGAGCCCAACTAGCACATTTTTTGGTCAGGCCGGGCTCAGCTCAACTAGGATTGGGATTTTTCAGGCTAGGGCAAAAAGCTTGAATTTTATATTCTATGTTTTTTTTTTAATTCTTTTCATTACGTTTTACAAATTTATAATTTATAAAATTTTATTTTTTGGTTGGATTAGGCTTAAAAAATTGGATTTATAGGATTTAAAACTATAAATATATGTAATAGGTAGGCTAAATATATGTAAAAATGTTTATTATTAATTTTTTAAGCATTTCTCGAGCTTTTGGGTCAAGCTCTAGCATTTTAGGTAAAGCTCGAGCCAGCCCAAAACACCCTTGTTCTGGCCCGACTCGGGTCGGGTAGGCTTTCTCTATCACCCTATATAATAACTTTCCAACTAGGAATCTCCATTTTATTAAAATGAAGATCAAACAAAACTACAAGAAAAATATACACTTTATATTGTGTGTCTTGTTATTAGAGTTTTTATTTTTCTATTTTTTAGCTTTACCATTAAAATGATGGATCCTTCATTAGAAGAAGACTATATAAATAGAGAAATGATTTAATACGTGACCGTGCTCACCATAAGGTGAGCAACAGTGCCATATGCCCCTGTTTAGTTAATCTACAGCTTTAATACTATTCAGAGTGAATCATAGAATTCTGCTATGCGTCTAATAAGGAATCTCTTACTTTGTTAAGTAATGAAAACTAAAAGAAAAGTAAAATACGAACTTCAATGTAATATATTTTGTGATATAGTATTTTAGAATGTGTGTGTGTGTGTGTGTGTGTGTGTGTGTGTGTGTATATATATATATATATATATATATATATATATAGAGAGAGAGAGAGAGAGAGAGAGAGAGGTTTCCAATTAGGGATCCCTGACTTTATTAAAATCAGAAATAAGCTGAAAGACAAAAATACATAAATTTCAATAACTGTAGAATAAAATACAATGCATTGAAGTCTATGTTTTTTTTTTTTAAGTTTTTCTAAAGTCAGGGATTCCTGATTAGAACATTTATATATATGTTCAAATTAGGAATAATTGACTTTAATAAAGTCAAGGATAAGGTAAAAGATTGAAAAAAAAAACACATACTCCAATGCACTGTATTTTGTCCTGTAGTGTATTGAAATCTATGTTTTTTTGTCTTTTAATTTATTCATGACTTTAATAAAGTCAGGGATTCCTGATTGGAAACTCACTATATATATATAATCATTCTTGAGTGAGGGCATCCTCATTTTGTTAAAGTGAGGATGCCACTAACAAATAAAAAAACACAGATTTTAAAACATTAACAGACAAAAAATATAATTTTTAATGTATTAAAATATGTGTTTTTTGTATTTTAGTGAGATTCTCAATTTAATAAAGTGAGGATGCCCTCACTAGAGTATATATATATGGGTAGGTTCAAGGGACACAATTTTATACACAAGTTTAGGCATAAAATTATGATCATTAGATTAGAGATAATCAAGGGTGAAAATTAGAGATGACATGCCTTTTTTTAATTCTAAAAGCTAACAAATTAATGCAATGGGTCCCCACATAATAATAAATTATTGCCCATCTTCTCTCTCTTAATTAATTTATTCTTTCTTTCTCACTTAAACAATCAATTGTCTCTCTCTTATAAAAAAAACACTCTTCATATACACAAGAACGGATCAAAAACTCTATTAACAATCAGCCCCAAAATTTATCATTGTACAGTACAATTATTATGCTTATCTTATTAAATTATTTCCCTGAATTTTTATTAGTAGAACTGCATCATCTCTCAATATTATGATTTAAAATTGTTTTATGCTTGGAAATTTATACTGTACTGTAAAAATTTTATAACTAAGTATAAAACTCAGCTGCTACAAAACAAAATAATTCATCTCTTGCAAAATGATATTTTAATATTGAAACATGTTCAATAAAAAGAAAATCCCAAAGTACCAAGTACCAAAAAAAAAAATTCAAAGTGCTTAATGCATGAATACAATTTGTCTTGGAAGAAAGTGAAAGCACATAGGCTGTATCGAAAGACCAAACAAATTGACAAAAGCCATACGAATAGTGTACAAAAGTTAAAGAAATACCTTTTACTTTAAATCTTTTTTCTAATCTTGTTAACCATACGAATTGATAAATAAACAACTGAAAGTAACAAAAAAAAAAACAAATAAAAGTACATCATTGCTTACTGGAACTGAAGGGCTGCTTGACTTGTCCTCTAATTGTTCTAACATCATATTATATTTTGGGGCAAGAGTTTGATCTATTCTTGTGCATATGAAGAATATTTTTTTTTATAAGAGAGAGGCGGCTGATTGCTTAAGTGAGATAGAAAGAATACATTACATAAGAGAGAAAAGATGGACAATAATTTATTATTATGAGGGGATCCATTGCATTAATTTGTTAGCTTTTAGAATTAAAAAAAAGGCATGTCATCTCTAATCTCCACCCTTGATTATCTCTAATCTAATGGTCATAATTTTGTGTCTAAACTTGTGTATAAAATTGTGTCTCTTGAACCTACCCTATATATATATATATATATATATATATATATATATATATATATATATATATGTTAATAATGATATTTGTACAAAAAAATCATGCATAAAATTGTACAAAAGCATTAAAGATAAAAAAAAAAATATTTATCAGATGTTACACTAAAATTCAAAAGAATATTTCTGCCTTTAATGTTTATTATGTGTAACTTTTAGTTATGCATATATTATTGATATTGTAAATAAATTATGCAGACATGGATGAGATGGAAGTGGATGCATACGTACCTTGAAGTTTGTTATAACCAAAATTGAGATTCATCAGCTTACTCAAATTTCCTATCCTCGACGAAATACTTCCATCAACCATATTGAACATTATGTCTAAATTCTGCAGCCTTGATAAGTTGAAGAGAGAGTCTGGAATGGGACCTATGAAACTATTATTATGAAGAAATAAGGATCTCAGTTTGGATAAGGCACCAATCCATGATGGAATACTTCCAATCAATTCATTGTTAGTAAAACTGATGAATTTGAGTCGACGTAATTGCCCTAATTCATTTGGCAAATGCCCATAAAAATTGTTATGACAATGTTAAGATACACTAGAAATGAGAGATTTTCCAAATGTGGTGGAATGGTGCCTCCAAGACCCATATTTGAAAGATAAAAAACTATGACTCTACGATGATGAGCATCACAAGTAATACCAACCCAACTGCACACTGGGTAAGATATGGACCAATTATTTGCTAGGATACTAAGAGGATCAGAGACATGGTCTTTGAATGTAAGAAGAGTAGATTGATCCGTTGTTATGTTTTTAACACCTGTAGCAAACAAGCAGTGTAACAACAACATAGGAACAAAGTAGAAAAACAAGCGCATATTTGGTCTTTTTACTTTATAATAGCTAGATGCTACAAACTAAGTACTATAAATGAGATTTGATATAAGATTAAAGTGAAGAAAACTAGGATATTTATACAAGACACTAATGCGTAGTTAGAAGTTGCCGCTTAATTTCCTACATTGCGTGATCTAGTCATCTACGGCTTGGTCTTTATATTAAGATTGATTAGTCATGGTTGACTTTTGATAATTGTAGGGTTACTATCACATTAATTAATTCCACAAAAAACATGAAGTATTTATCAATAAATTTAGCTATTACTTTGTTGCTTTCAAAATTAGGGTGAAAGTTTTAGTTTATATAGTAGAACCTCGTTAAATTAATATTTGATAAATTAATAATTTTAATTAAATAATAGTTTTTGTTGGTCCCGACTTGAAGTCAACGTGGTAAATTAATTATTCGATATATTTACAAAATAATAATTTAAAAAAAAAAAACTTTTTTTAGGGCTCAAATAAAACATAAATTAATAATTAACTAATTTGAAACTAAATAAATATGATATGTCTATGATTTTCTGTATTGCACTGGCATAATGCTATACACATTTCATCAATCACTATTGCTTTCTTTATATATTTTAGATGAAAAGACTTTGTTATATTTATGTGCTATATTAAGAGAAATAAGAGAGAGAATGGGCTTAAAATGTTGCCTCCAAAAAGTCTTCTCTATTGAGTTATCATGTAATCACAATTCAGTCATGCAATCCAACCAAAGAATTATTAAGTGACTGATTCATTCAATCAAAAATCAAATCATAATTATATCATACAACTTGATAGAATCATTACATTATCTAATTATGCTACCTCGATATTTCATAAAAATTTATATTATGAATGTAATATTATCTTTATAAATCAATAAGTTATTAATTTATCGATATATTAATATACGCTAAATTAAAAAAATTTTCATAGTCCATAAGGCTATTAATTTATCAAGATTTTACTTTTATATTTATATATATATAATTTCAATTAGGTGCTCAGTATCACACAACTTATGGCCCACAGCTCCGCCAACGGAAACTCGCCATCCGTACCGTCATGCACCATAACAAGCATGACGGCATCTATTAAATCAGGTCTATATATATATTATCTTTTTAAAAAGGTATAGAATAGAAGGTTGATAAAATCAAATTTAGAAACCAATTAAAAAAAAGCTGCTTAAAAGTTACTCTCTCCTGAAGATTTGGACGAATTCTTTGCTTCGTGTAAACGTGTAAAAGATGCTAGCCGGTCAAGCCCTGGGACTGAAAGTTCTAGTTTATTTATGCTGATATTTATTTTTTGGGATGACATATAAAAAGTTGCGTGAAACGGAAGGCATCTTATATTGCAACCTTTCATGCAAAATTAAAGGCTTGTGCCACATTATTTCTAACGGCGAGTTGACTTTGAAATTTGCTTATGCAGATGTTTACTTTTGAGATGACATATAAAAAAATGAGTCATAATACAATTACAAACTCTTATAATTATGTTATATTGCACAACCTATAATGTGAATTAAGGACTACGGCCACTTTATTTCTAACGACGACTTGACTTCGTAGCAACAAAACTTTTTGCTTTCACATGTGTCATGTTTTTTATTTGTTCTAAATTTTCTTTAATTCACCGTCGATGACTTCACAAAATTTCCACAAAATTAAAAAAGAGACAACGTACATAATACCAAAACCAGCTACCCGATCAACCATGTTTTTAAAAACTATCCAAGACGGCAAGATCAGTCCAAATGGGTTTGTAATTTTGTATTTGAATATGTCTAAATAGAGGCTGTGACTACGGTGCTCCATGAGTATCGTACCTCACACTTGGGCACCATCTGATGGTCAGATTTTGTTGATTTTTGTTCAATTTTATTTACCATTTGTCGATGCCCAAGTTGTGGGGTAAATCCAGTTTGTGATTATTGATTATGATAATTACAATCGAGTGTTTAATCAATCTATATGTTCAATAATGTTTGATACACATTTCTAGCTATTCAGTAAAAATTCTGCTTCCTCATGCTGTCATGCAGGGATAAAGAATGTACATGGGTATATCAAAAGCTAACAACCAATAAGCTTCTCTTTTGTAGCTCAGTTCTCATTTTTATCCCACTGAACACTTACTGCTCATATCAAGTGACCTCAAATGGAAGTTATCCAACATGATTGAGCTAGCCGAATCATAGTCCACTCCACGAGAAGATACCCATAGGAAAATTCAGAGCGGAATACCATCCCTAGGAAATAATCCGGAAGCATCTAACATGACTGAATGGAAATGAACCAACCATTACTGGAATCAAATCCCATTTTAATGTCTTCTTTGTCTAGACCATATCAATTTGGTGGAGCATCCGACCCTCTGTTTATCCAGCTGTGAGCGTCAATGTTCTGAGGAATTATAAACCCAGATTCCTTCATCTTTTCAGTTTTCACTATCTTAAAGCCTTAAAAGTCCAGAAGTACCATGCCCAGAATGTTTTTTCTGCAACATTTTCGGACAAAATAGTCAAGATCAGTACAAATTTATCTATAAATTCTAGCCAAACATAATTCCAAGTTAGCCAACGAGGAATAGGAAAGCACTACAGCCTCCTGCTTATTGACAATGCAACAATGCAAGACTTTTACTAGGGATGCCGTACATAAACAAGGTCTTAATCTCTTTAACTATTTTGTACTGCTACAAGCTCCAAATAAAGAGAACTTTCAATTAGGATGATTCACTTGCAATGTTTAGCAATTTTCTTTTTAAATATTTTTTAATTTTTCAAAATAAACATAAATTTAAAGCAACTTCTCCTCAACTAATATTCAAGCTCTAAATCTCTTGTACCTCCTTGAAAAAAATTTACACTGTTGAGCAAATAGTATATGAAACATTAAGGGAATCAAATAATATGTAGAGGATAATCAACCAAAAGCCAAGTGAAGTTTAAAAAAAAAAGAAATTAAAACTAGATTGGAATTTTGAGTCAGAAAAATTCGTAGACAGGTGACTACATAAAATTCTCCAACAATTAAAATATATTCAAGCCAAGAAACTATGGCTAGTTTGTTCACCTGGTTTGTGCAATTGAACCATCTTTCTCAAGTACTAGTTTCTGCAGTCTACCTTTAGCTTAGAACTATAGAGCCAAGCCCACATGCCATTCCAATTCGTTGTTCTGATAAAAAGAAAGACAATAATTGGCTACCAACTTCTGTTGTTAATAAAAAATAATAATATCAAATTTCAAGTAAATTTTTGCTAGTCTTTCTCTGCATTCTAAACAATTTACAAAAAATTCCAAAGTTTCACTTCCTAGGACAAATATCCATCTTAACATAAAACAGCCTGAACTAAAATAATAGAAGGCATGCAAATCAACTCTATCTTGTGATCAATAAAGCTCAACAGACTCAAAACATCACCTATAATCTCAAGAACATATTATGTGCACTGGTTTAAATTACTACAGCAACAAGATCAACTTTCAGTCAATATGACACAATGATCCCTCAGAAGCATGATATTTTAAAAGTAAAAATTTCTACAGAAGTACCTTGGGATTTCCTTGTCTTTCTGTTCAAATTTTATGTAATCATCATTCAGTATCTGTCATCTGGAAAATAGACAAGTGAAGAGCTTATAAAAAGCACATAAAAATCTAATGAGTGTTCTTTTCAACTAATTGAAAAGAAGTCGTGTTTGCAGCCACTTTCTCACATGAACATACTTCAGATAACCAAAAATTATTTAGAATATATTTACCTTGTTATAAACTTTGGAGGTAACTTCACTGTGCCCATATAAGCATATCCGACCAACCAGATTAAAATAACAAACAGAGGCAAAACTCTGGCATATAACTGTTCCAACTCCAATCAACAACTCCTTTGGACTCATAATGTACTCTTAGATCTGATTGCGGTTCTCATTATACAATTAAATGACCACTTGACCTTGTGCTGTATTTAGTTGACCACTTCATGCATCTCATCCCCATTGCTTATTATACCTTCACAATAATATTTCAGCTACTTGAGCGGGTATTTTATCTCCAGACAGGAACATTTGAATTCCACCATTTCACATTATCCAGCTACATCCAGGGACCTTTCTCACACCCTTCAAGCCCATATCCTTCCTCAACTTGTGCTCTTCAGCGTGTCGACCACTTGCGGCATATATATTGCAGAGCACCACATGTGCAGGAGCATTTAGTGGATCCAGCTGAAGGAGTCGTTTGGCGGCATGTTTAGCAATCTCAGCATTTCTTCCACCAAAGCCATAAGCACCAAGCAATGCCCCCCAAATATGATGATCAGGTTCAAAAGGCAGTCTCAACACAAATTCCTCTGCTTCCTTAATTTTCCCTGCTCGACCCAAAAGATTAATCATACTAACATAATGCTCCAGACCAGGTTGAATTTTATAAACATCAAACATTGAATTAAATAACTCCCATCCTTGACTAACCAGCCCTGCATGACTACATGCTGATAGAATGCCCAAAAACGTAACAGAATTTGGGTGAGTTCCAGATTCCAACATGGATTCAAAGACCTTCAGAGTTTCATTTGCTAGCCCGTGATGTGAAAGCCCCATGATCATGGAATTCCAAGAAACCAAATCTCTAGAAACCATGTTTGAGAAAATATTATAAGCATTGTCTATTACCCCACATTTTGCATACATTGAAATCAAACAGTTCTCAAAAATCAAGCCAGATTCAGATTGTGTTTTGATCAGCACGCAATGAATCTGCCTCCCCAGATCAAGATTTGCTGTTGCACCTGCAGCTCCAAAAAGAACGGAGAATGTAGCATTTAGAGGAGGAACACCATGAGTCCTCATTTCCAGAAATAAATTTGTAGCTTCTACAAAAAGCTCATTTTGGACAAGGCCTGAAATCATTGCTGTCCATGCAACTGCATCCCTTTCAGGCATGTTACGAAAAAGATAACATGCATTTGATACTTGCCCAACACTTAAATACCCGTCAATCATTGAAGTCCATGAGATCTCATCCCTGACAGGTACTGTGTCAAACAAATTCTGAGCCTCTTCCAACCTTCCAAAGCGAATATAACCATTGATCATAGAATTACAAGACTGAACATTGCAGTTATTCCCGTTCTTGTTAAATATACAGTTTGCAAAGTCCATGATGCCAAACAAAGAATACATTTGAATCAGACTCCTAGATAGCCTTCCATCATAATCATCATGTTCCAAACCATTAACAATCACTTGAGCATGCAATTGCTTACCAAGTTGAGGAAACCCTATCCCAGCACAGGCATAAGCAAGCGATATAAATGTCTCTCCATTTGGTCTTACATCACGAATCCCCTTCATCTCCATAAAAAGCAACAAGGATTCTTTATGGAATCCATTCCAAGCAAACCCGCCAATCATGGCTGTCCAAGAAACAACATTCTTCTCGGGCATTCTCCAAAAAAAGCAATACCCTTCCTCCACTTCACCTGCTCTACAATACCCTGCTGTCATACTAGTCCATGTAACCACATTCCTCTCCTCCATCTCCTCAAACAAAACTCTCGCTTCTCCCATCATACAACACTCCACATACCCTACAATCATAGCATTCCAAGAAATCACATTCTTTATGGGAATACTATCAAAAACCTTTCTAGCCTCATGCAACTCCCCATTCCTTATCAACCCAACAACCATCGAGTTCCATGAAACAACATTCCTCTCAGGCATCTCCTCAAACATCTTCCTCGCCTCACATACCCTCCCTGCATCTGCCAAACCGCAAATCATCGCCGTCCATGACACAGCATTCCTCTCTGGCATCTCCTCAAACAATCTCCTAGCCTCAATTAACCTCCCATTCTGCAGAAACCCAGATAACATGGCGTTATAACTAACAACGTTTCTCTGCGGCATGAGCTGAAAAAGTGCTTTGGCTTCATCAATGAAGCCACGTTTTGAGTATTTTGTTAGTAATGAGGTAAGACGGACAACAAGACTTTTGGGGTGGTTTCGTTCAGACATATTGTCGAGCAGATTACGTGCATCTTGGATATTGTTTCTTAGGAGACAGCGGAGGATTTGAGAGTCGTTGAAGGTGAGTTTAGGGTCAATCCTACAACTTTTACTATATGAACGAACCCATGTGCCTCTATCAAACGTCCCCAAATTGGCCCACGCCGTCGAGACACTCACAAGAAATGCCTTTTTAAGCCAGAGTTTTTGGGGGGCTTTAGAGAGGTTTCTATGTGTTTTGATGAACTTTTCAGGTGACATAGGAGATGACACATGGGGTTTTTCAGTTGCTTATAATTTGAGTCTAACGGTCACTCTTTTTCTGTTATGAAAAATGGCGGGAATAATAGGATCTTTGAAATTGAAACCGATAAAAGTACCATTCACTATTTATACGTGAATTTTAGTTGATTGATTTTTTTTTTCCAATTTTTTGTGGTTTGGCAAAAATGTTCAACTGGACCTTTTTTTAAAAAATACTTATAAAGTTTCATTTTTAATAATTATGCATACACAAATGAAATAGTTGTAATTCAATTGAGTCATCATACTCAAAAGGCATATTTGTCCTAAAAAATAAATCTTTTGACTATTTTAAAATAGAAATTACCCATAACCACCTTAAAAATATTGAAAGTATAAATAATTACTATGAGTTTATGATAAGATCTTAAGACTACTTTATGTTTTAGTTTTATATTAGCTAGTTACTTTTTTGCTAATTCCGTCCGTTACCATTAAAAAATTTAAGATAAAATATTATTTTGTCCCTACATTCATTTAAGAAGGCAAAACATTATTTTGAAAGGCTCTAAGGAAAAAACAATCTTTTAAAATAGATTCTCTCTCTTTTTTTTTAGAATAACTAATTCTTTAATAGTAGCTAACAGAATTGATGAAAAAACTACTTATCCATATAAAACTAAAACCATAAGTAATTCTAAAATATTCTAAAATATTCGTTATAACTACTTACACTTTCATATTCTTAAAGTGATTACTTAACACTTTCATAGTCTTGAAGTGGTTGCAATGGAGTCTCTCCAAACATTTTTAAAACTAGCATGATAATTTCAAGCGGCGGATTCATTCTACATTCATCGTGTTAGCAGATACTTTTCAATTTGTCTTCCAGAAATCACACTGGCAAAATTGACCACAAACTTTCCCGCCATCATATAAAATACAATCTTATAAAAATCACAAATCTAGTTGACCTCAATGCCAATTCTTGATTTAGCCGTACATTTGGCACATACATGATCTCATTGATCTCATTCATTCTCAACAGCCCTAGTCTATCCATCAATCCTCATGTTGGAAGGAAAATAATAAAACATAAAAACTCTTTAAAAGGATTAAACTTATCTTTCTAACTGGATTTTGTTTCGAAACAGGGCTGCAGTGTGCCGTGCAATTGAAAAAAGCACGAACATCCTCATCATTAAATTATTGACGCAAATGCAAAGATTCCTTCTGATTGAATTGCATCTACTCACAAAACTGCATTTGAACTGATGCACATTAATTGCTGGTTCGGCAGAAATTCTAGCCGGGAAAGCTCAAGTTACATGTCAGCAACAGACCACATATAAGCTTCTCTTTGTGTAGCTTGTTTCTCATTCATTCTTTTGAACAATTGTTTCTCGTATCCTACAAGATGCAAAACAGAAGAAAACAGTCACCTTTTAAGATATCTTCTCTCAAATAATCTTGTTTTTATTGTCATTGCTTTCAAGTGACCTCAAATGGGAGTCGGCCACATTATTGAATTACAAATTTAATTATAGATAGAATGATACCCACAGGCAGACTCATTGTAGAATATTAATCCTAGGAAACTAAACTGGAAAAAAATGGCAAGAATGAAATGGAAGTGAACCAACCATTGCTACGATCGACACCATCCCAATGTCTTCCTGGTCGTATACCATATCGATTTGGTGCAGCATCTAATCCTCTTTTTATCCAGCTGTGACTAGGAATGTCTTGAGGAATTATAAACCCAGATTCTTTCATCTTCTCATTTTCTCCTAGGTCTTGAAGGACCGGCTCAGAATGCTTCCTCTACATCACAATCAAAAGAAAGATGTCAAAATCAGCACTAAATTTATATGTTGACTGAGGAAAACATATTTCACCCAATGAAGAATCGGTACGCATTTAAAGCACTCTGGAATTGATGATGATGCCAAAATATATTATCTGTTTGTTGGTGACTGTCCACATGAAAAGTTTTATTTACATTTTTTAATATTATTTTATGACCTCTGTACCAGACACTTTTCCCTAGTAAAATTGTGCTTGAAACCAACAAATATGACTTACAATACCTTGACCAAATGAGCCATTGGATCTCCCCATCTTAATCTATTCTTCAGTATTTTGTCCAGTTCAGGATCATCTCTGCAAGGAAAAGATGCATACACAATTAAAGAAAGATAACAAACAATAATTTGCATACAAGATAAGAAACAACAAAGGCAGCAACCATAACCTGGTTATAAACCACATTGGTAAAAAACAAACACTATTGTTGCTTGATCAATTTTTTCTATTATTTTATTTTTTTTCCAGTTACCCAAGCACCCCATCCCATCCCAAATTGTAATTCACCTAGAGTTTGGTGAGACCGGAATCGAACCCTTGACTGCTTTCATCAAAATAGCCTTTCAAAAACATCAGAACAAAACTTTCACCTAGTATGAGAATTTTCTCTATTAAACAAATGACCAAAAAGGTAAAAAAAACATTAAAGGAACCAGAAGATTAAATAGAGATGAACAAAATCAGTAAACGTTCACAAAACTAGAATAAGCGAGAATGAGACATGAGTGGGAAAATAAAAATGTATTTTACCTAGTTCGGGCAAACGGTTTCTCCTTCTCAAGTTCTAATTCCTGCAATCTACCTTCAGCTTCCCGTTTTTGAGCCAAGCCCTTGCCCCATTCTAATTTTTTCTCCTGACAAAAAGAAAGGCAGCAACTCATACTCGATAAAGAAAAAATAACAAAAAATTTTCTACAAAATTATGTAGATCAGTCTTTCATATCTCTTTCTCTGCATTCTCATAATTTTACACTCTTTCAAAATCTCACTTGGTAAGATAAAAATTCAGTTCAATGTCCATAAAAAAGCTTGAACTGTAATAAAAGTACCATAAATCAACCCCAAGTGCAATCATTATCTTTTAGAAGTTAATTTCCAAAGTAGTACCTCTGGCTTTGCTTTTCTTTTTTCTTTTGATTTCAAATACTCCTCCTTCGATATGCGTCCTCCTGTAAAATTAATGGGCAAGAAAAATACAAAATGCATGTAAAACTAACAAACTTAAAATAAATTAAAACATGTTAGATTGATCAACTTAAAAATCACTTGTCTCCTAACCTTTCTTATCACGATATACAGCTTCTGCACCTTGTCCTGTTACGGAAGGATCCAGCTCTTGAAACCTACAAAATTAAATATGTATTTAAGTCACACAATCAAGTTGGATAGTGTGACCAAATAAGACAAATATCCTATTTGCTTTATCTAGCAAAATTTCTTGGAATAAGTTATCATATTATTTAAAACAAGATCAAACAAAATAGGAATTGGCTATGCACAATCAAATTAACAGAAGGCAACTTTATGTAATTTAGTAACCAGTTCTCCCTTCTCCCTGTATCTTTATCCGGGATAAATCTAGAAACAGCACTGAGGAGCAGTTTTGAATTACATAATAATAAATAGAAATCAATGTTACAAATTCTCGAAATTGTAAACCATTAATAATTTTTAATTTCACCTATGAACCACATCAAATGTTTTCAGTACAATAAAAATATAAAGAAAACAAATGAAAGAAAATGAAAAGAAAAATAAAAGCATAAATTTTTGTTTCCAGAATATAAGGCAAAAAACTCTCAAACCTTTATCTAAACCAAAAAGAAAATGCAGGTTATCAGTAAGCTCAATCAACAAGGAAATTACCACCCATCTTAAAAAGATCATCTACATACCCTTCCTAGTCTGAGGTGAGCAATCATACAGTCAGCTTATTAGTTGGCATCTAAAATAAACTTTTTAACAATTAAAGCAATGACTATAAGAGATCTTTTATAACAACCAAAATAATAATCATAAGAAGGTTAAACAATACTTGCTCTGATATAACCATCAACACCCAGTTGCAGCTAGATCTTTTAAGGTCATGTAGCACTTTCAATGGCATATATAACAGTTATCCACACCCAAAAAACTATTGACCAAAGTCCATGCCTTAGAAGAGAACTGGTAAGTACCCTTGGGCTTGGCATAAAGGGTGCAGGAAGAGAAAGGGAAGGTTCAGATGTCGTTAGGTTATTTATTCAAGTCTATAAAGCAAGAAAATGAAGACTAGAAATGAGTCGGCAAACATTCATACATTCCACAGTTTCATGTAATTAGTCAGTAAACATTTATACCCTGAAAAGATGTGAACAACAAGTCTAGTTGATTAACCAGAAATGTGACAAAGCAAGATGGTAATAAAAGAGGAATTCAGTTTTTAAGCTATATGAGAAGTTAATTACCTCAACAAATCCTCCTTCTTTCTATTAGAAATTTCTTCACTGATATCTTTGCCCGTAATCAATCCTGTTCTTTGTATCCCCTTTTCATCTTTTTGTATCTTCCTGGGTGGAGAAAGGTCAGGGACCACAGGCAATCCAGGTTTACCACTACTAGGGTCCTTCTTATTTTTCCGTGGGGGAGAAAGATCACTGTCTCGATTAGAGGAACTCCATTGAGCTCGTCTAGAAACAGAAATGTCAGGTTCGGGCGACGAAATATGGTGGCGTTTCCGTGGCTGACGTGGAGGAGACAAGTCAGCATCTTCTCCTGCAGGTTTAAGACCAGGTTCAAGTTCAGGTGTGTCATTCCTAGCCCTACGTTTCCGAGGCGGAGATAAATCAGAATGCAATCCACTAGACTTTACAGTTTTTTGCTCAGGTTCAGGTGATGGGGTATGATACCGTCTCCGCCGCTGTCTTGGAGGAGACAAATCAGAACATTCTCTAGCAGGCTTCAGTCTGGGTTCTGGAGAAGGTGAGTCATTTCTAGCCCGTTGTTTACGTGGTGGAGATAGATCAGAATTCAAACCACTGGAATGAGCAGATTTTGGTTCAGAATCATGCAATGAAGTATCATGGCGATCCTGCCGTTGTCGTGGAGGTGATAAATCAGTAGTATCTCTTACAGAACCTGGTGGCCTTGGTTCATGTTCCGGTGAAGGACTGTCATTTCGAGTCCTCTGTCTACGAGGGGGAGACATATCAGAATCTGGTTTCTGCGAGTCCGAGTGTAGAGTATCAAGTGAAACCCACCCACTTCCATCCTCCGCTATCCCATTATAAGGTCTTCTCAACCTAAGTTGCTCCAGCCTCTTCATTCGCTTCACTTCGATGTCCTCATCAACTTGGGGCTTCTCTTCATCTATTACACAAAGATGCAACAACTTTAACATAATAAACAATAGTCCTAGTTCAAAAATTAAAAAATAGAAAGATAACAAGAATTGAGTTCTTTTACCAGCTGAATCATTCCCTTCTTCTTCTTCTTCAAGATTTACAGGTTTTTGCCAAACAGGATCTTCATCGACAATTAGAACTCCAGTAGCATGAGTAGAATCCGGTTTCTTCATCTTCTTCTTCTTCTTCTTTTTCTTCTCTTCTTCGTTACTGTTACTTTCATATTTTTTAAGATAGTCCTTCAGCGACTTTGTTCCCTCCATTGTGCGATCCAACCAACTTCCTGATAACCAGGGAGATAACAGGATATCACAAATTTTACAACCGTTTACCAATCAACAATGGACACTGACAATAGATATAAACAAAGCCAGCCACACAAGCCTCAATTAATCAGAAACCCAGTTTAGCTTATGATCTATACACTACAATTAAAATAACTGAAAGCATAAAAACATTTGTTTTGATAAATGGGAAGCTAGGGTTAGGGTTTTTTTTTTCCTTTAATTGAATGGGATAAGTTTAATTCCTGAAGAGCTTAAAGTTTTTCAAATTTCAAATTGAATTAGTTAATTTTTTTCCCTTTAAAACAAAATATTAGTTCCAAAAGTAAAATAAAATCAAAATTGCTTCTTGCTTGGTCTTGTTTGTCAAGTTATCTCGTTCCTTTACTTGCTGCTAACAAAGTTATTTACACTTCAATCCGAAATTGCGTTAGCTTGATTCTTTTTATCATCACTGCCATAATTTTAAAATAAATAAATAAATATTGAGCCCACTTACAAAATATATTTGCAGACCGAAACCGATACAAGTTCTTGGGACTTAGCGGCGTGAATCGACGGAGATTTGCCTCAGCGGGTTCAAAAGAGAACCAGGGAGCTGGAGAAGTTAAAAGACACAGGTGTTGCTTTCTCTGAAATACGTTGAAAAGACGTTTTTGTCCACCGATTTTAAAAAATTAAAAATAATTATTATTATGAAATGGGTTATTTTTGGGCTTCACCCATAAGTTTCGACATATCATCAAATCCCACCTAACTCTCAAATTTCGCCATTATCGTTACAAAAAATAAAGGGCATAATGGTCAATTAAACGTTGACTAAAATCAAATTCAAAATAAAATAAAAAGGGATTAGGGTGTGTTTGGCATTGTTTTTTAAATTTCTATTTTCTGCTTTGCAAGATTGAAAATGAAGAAAATATGTTTCATGGGTCTATTTCTATAACAATAAAGTAAAAATTTAAAGAGTAAAATATTTTCGATCATTAGAGATTTTGTGAAGAGAAGTGAAGAATATCATATTAGTTTTCTCTATTTTTAAAGAGCGGAAGAGAATAATTTGAAAAATTGGAGTGTGTCAGTGGGTTATCTCCCACTTAGGTCCACATAATGATTTCCCTTTTTATTTTATAAATTTTATCATATCTCATGTCTCACCTTTCTCTTTTTGGTAAAAGATAATTTTTTAATGTTAAAATTTTACATTTATTTCCCTGAAGTATATATAATATAAGCTTCTTTCTCTCTATTTTTTTGTTTGTCTAAAATATATTGTTTTGAGAAGCATAATTCTATATTTATTAGGTTTTCAATTTTGGTTATATTCTTGTTCCTTAAAATAAGAGTATAAAGCATTAATCGAAAAACAACACTAAATGTATACTTAATTTTTGCTTATATCCATAAGTTTTAAAAAAAATAAAAATGCTAACTAGTTTTGACATGTTATCAAATTATACTCATATTTCATTCATATTATGTACTGGTAACTGTAAAATTTAGAGAAGGTGTGGGGTCTAATGACGTGTCAAAACTTGAGGGTGTAAAATAACATTAGTTAAAAATTATGGATGTAGCTGTTATTATCCCTTATGAAATTGCCCAAACAAATTTTAGATATAAATATAATTAAAAATAATAGACTTTGATACATTTGACTTCAGAACTCTGAACAAACAAAGCGGACATGGAGTTCTTAGATGAAGACACCAGGCCTAGATTCCTCTTTCAATCGCGTCCACAGCCGCCATCATCATCATCTTCACTCGACAGCAGCATTCGTAACGACAACATCCATCAAAAACCCACAAAGCTCTCTCTCTTTATCACCTTAACAATCTCTTCGTTTCTCATCTTCGTAGCCTTCTTCTTCTTCCAAAGCAGCGAGCCCTTCCAATCCCTTCTCTTGTGGCTCTCCGTTTCCCTCGTCATTGGCCCCTTCGCTCCCTCTCACCTCACTGGCGGTCACACTCGCGTCGGTCAGGGCCCAATCGTTGAAAGCCCACCTATCCCAGATCCAAACATCGAGAAAAAGCCTCAAAAGCCGCAAAAGAACCGATCTTTGGCTAATAAGTCTCCAGATTTTATCCCCGGTTCGGTTCCGATTGTTGAAAACTCAAATGGGTCAATTGGGAACGAGTCAAAAGGCAAGAAAGCTGAAGTCTTGCAGCGTAAAAATGAGGAGGAAAAGGAATGGAATGAAGAGGATGTTGAGATTTTGAAGAAACAGATGGTGAGGAATCCGGTGGGGAAGCCCAAGAGATGGGAGGTGATTGCTGAGGCTTTTAATGGGAGGCATAGAGTGGAGAGTGTGATTAAGAAAGCTAAAGAATTAGGAGAGAAAAAGATTGATGATAGTGATTCGTACAATCAATTCTTGAAGAATAGGAAAGCAATAGATTTGAGAGTTGTTCAAGAGAATTGTGAAGAGAGTAAGAAAGAGAGTCAAGAAACTGCTGTTGTTGGAGGAGGAGGAGGATGGAGCGCTGGTGAGGACATTGCATTGCTTAATGCGTTGAAAGCGTTCCCTAAGGATGTTCCTATGAGGTGGGAGAAGATTGCGGCTGCTGTGCCGGGAAGGTCGAAGGCAGCTTGTATGAAGAGAGTTTCGGATTTGAAGAGGGATTTCCGGAGCTCGAAAGCTGGTGCTGAGGCATAGGAAATTGGATCCAGTATGGAGGTAAACTGATGGTTCGTCCCCTTTTTTGTTGCTTATTTGAGAAATCGTTATTATTGAATATACTGGATCATGTTCTGGGTTCATTCATATTTTGTTAACTACTCAATACGATATGTAATTGATTGACACATTGTTGTAATACGATAAAACTTGACACATTGTAATGGAAATTAGCGGTTTGACGAAATGTTATGAGTTATGAGATTTGTACTTTTCAGACATTTTCTATATAAACTCTTTAACCATTGATGAAGAAGTTGATCTTCAATCCATCCTGTATCACGCCTCTACAGGAAATGAAAACTTACAGGGCTAACACCATTGGTATTGAGGATATAGTCATTTATAGTGTTTCTGAACTATGTGACTCAGCCTTTAGCCGAGCTGCAGCTCTGACACCTCACATGTATGAGGGGACTCGTGTCTACACAAAATAAAATTTGGATGATGGTAGACATCTCCTCCCTGGTTTGTAGTGGAGCAGATATCCTTCCACTATTTGTGAGGATAGATATCTGGGCTGTGCTATCATAGAATAGATGTAGTTGATCCCAATGGTTATCTAATGTAAATATCAGCAGACCTCTGATTGTACAATACATATTAGTAACTAGAAAAAAACTAAGTTAAAGAAAAGCTATGCTTTTGTGTGCATAGAATAGTTTTAAATGAGTTACCAATATGTTATATTCAATGGCAGCCATTGTAATGGTTTCAACCATTTATGTATTGAGAGATTAATTAATCTCTAGTTGTTGGAAACTTGGAAAGTGATCATACCTCTCTCAAAGGCAAAGGTAGTTATAAGAAGCAGCTGTAGTTGTGGTCAGATGTGTCAAAGTAGCCTGATATTCATATTTTTTCTCAATTGATTGAACCATTGCAAGAAGGCTTTTTCATTGGCCACAAATTAAGCCACTGTTAGTGTGTGTGAAAGCTCAGCATTGGCTGTTTTTGGGTGTTTGTACTTCAGCTTTGAGTATCATGACAGCATTGAACAGGCATGCTTATTCAGGTATCCCTTTTCATCTTATTGTTTTAGGAGAAAATTTTTATTAGGTATAAAAGAGTGTGGAATTCGGAAGACCTTGACCCTCTGTTTTTTTTTTTTTTTTATCTCTCTCTCTTTTTTTTTTTTTTTTTTTTTTTTTAGCTAATTTTTTTTCCTTTTTAATGGTGTCACTGTTGGTATTAGATGAGATGCTGTGTTGACATTGATTGAATTTGGGTGATAACTTTGTGAAATTGATGTAATTTGTAATATTAATTACATATAGCAACAAATATGAGAGAATTTTAATAATTTTAAACCATAGTTGGATGAAGAATTTTAATAATTTTAAACCATAGTTGGATGAAATGCTGAACCAAAGAGGGTTTTTAGATTTTACATTCATACAAATGACAGTTCATGGTCATTGTATCTGATCTTACTTAGCATGCCAATTAATAACTCTATGATCCTAACATGGAGGAAAATAATCTGATAAAATCTGAATTATGGCACTTACCTGGATGTCTAAGCACATTTTGGGAAGTAATTGTGCATAAAGTTGACACATTCATTCATATGTATGCAAACTGTCTCAAGTTTCAAACTTAATTTAAAATACAATGTAGCATTTAACATTTGCATCTGTTCCAGTGAAAACTATCTTCCATTTCTGCATTTGCACTGCTAATGGATCCTCAAATCAAATTTAGGAAAAAGGCAAAACAGAGGTCTAAATCATTAAGCTCAAGCTCATTCACAATATGATCGATCAAAGATACGAAATCTGCAACTCAAATTAGCCATCTTTAGTTAGTGAAAGAAGACAAGACACTAGGAGCTTCTGAAGCCTAGGAACTGATCTACAAGTTCAGCTACAGAGTTGGCAAGCTTGTCTGCTGCTTCTTGTGTGGATGCCTCTGCATATACACGTACGACATCCTCTGTGCCCGACGGTCGTACGAAAGATCGGCCATTAGGATATTTTGCTGCATCAAAAATAAAAATCCTCATGGTTATATATGGCTGGCGACTTCAAAAGATTAGGGGAAACTAATATCATGATTAATAAGTTCTATCACATTATACAAATTGTTGTGAGATGATCATAACTACATATATAAATGCATTTTTTAACAAAACAGCACATCACACAGTTTCGACATTTCCAGGAATCTGTGGAATTACGTTCTGCCTTCACTTTCTTCGTAAAAATTCAGATAATGTACAAAGTTAGTTCAATTGAAGTTGACCAAACATTTGGATGTCATAGATAATCAATGAATTTATGGACATTTAAGATAATTAATAAGCAAAGATTATCACACAAAATTTTAGTTTTAAGAATTCAAGAATGAGTGATATGTCATTTACCAGTTTCGACATTAATGGCTTCTTGAATGCCTGGAGGCTTCACAGCCACAGTTTCTGCGTTTGCTGTGACAACAGCAGTTCTATCCCCAACTTTAACCTGACAATCAAGGAATATAAGTGGAAGCATAAACTATTTTTGAAGATGGAGGAGAAAAAGGAATAAGTGGAAAAGGTAGTTATCATATGGACTGCCGATTAAGCTACATCACGGATGAGTTACCTTATTTAGCACCAAAATATAATGGGAAAATAGCAATAATAAATAATGGATAACACAATAAAACGATCCAAGAAGATAAAAAACCATAGAATATCAGCCCCAGAAATTTGCAAATATTTGGTGAGGGCATATGTTTGAATTGTGAGGTAAAAAATAAAAATATCTGCAAATGGCAGCGGTGAACATTGAAGCATGAGCTGTATTTAAAACTTGAAGTAAACCATACGACTGTGACTGCATAGATTTAACAAATTCTGCCTATGATTTTACTAGAAGTTTCTCGAAAGTAAGTCACTGTTTGTTAAGAGATTGAGCTCAAAATGTCAATGTATATTTATAGATTGCTTGAATCATGATTTGTGATAAATCACAGACCCACTCAGACCCACTCTTGCCAATAATCCATTGACTCGAAGTCACCCCCAAGAGGAACCAACCCTATTCATAGCAATTTTCTAATCTTGTCCATAAATGGTACTGCAGATCACTTAACACATGCACTTAAAGGATACAATGAAACATCATCTCACCAATTGAAGAAAAAGGAAGTTTAAGCTCATTCTTGCCTATAGGATTGCTGTATGGCTTGATACTTTAAATAGGATGTAGAGCAGAAGGGAAGACAAGGGGAAGGGAAAGGAACAGAATCAACCCCCAGTTGAGAGTGTAGCAGACCCTTAATTTAGGAGCAATGGAACTGATTCTAGAGTTAAATATCTTCACTTAAAATATTTCTAGAAGAGATGGTATCCACAGCAAAATGAGACAATGTCATCTAAGGAAACTCACTTTAAGCTGCCGACTAGGTAGATCCTGATAAAGTGCATTCCATTGATGTATCGACCACCCCATGTATCGCAAAATAGCCTCCACCAAGAGCAAACCACTCAAAGCATCTCCAACAGCTTGGTTGATCAACTTACTAACAGCCAATAGTCTCAAAGCAGCTTTTTGCTGTTCAGAACCTGAAACATAATTACCCAACTTAAGCTCTAGGAAAGTCATATCGGCTCACCATTAGGAAAGACTGCATCAAAACAAACCTCCATGTGTGGAAGAAAGCTCTTGATTTTTGTCCTCTAACCATGATAAGAAATGTTCTGAAAACAAGATGGTGCCATGACCGTTAGCCTCAAAATAGATCCCAATATCATATTGAGCAGCTTTCTCATGTAAGTATTTCACTCCTGTTGGCGCTAAAGCAACTTCTAGGCCCAAGTGTCTGAGGTAATAGGTGGATGCCCCATTTGCGTAAGCTGTCTGTACAGCACCAAGGCGAGCTTTGTAATTATTATTTCCTTTTGTATCTTCCTCAAGGATACTTAATTGCTCCTTGACGAATACAGCAAATAAAGTTAATATCTTGTCCCCGTCAACAAGATCAATCTTGCTGCTGTTATTTGGCGGCACAACAAAATAGACAAACCTATCAGCATCTCCATCCAGACTTGCACACCTGAAAAGCTAGATCCATCCATGCAGTTAGTCTCCTCTCAAGAAACTTGTTCACAAAATCCTCAGTGCACCAGCTAAACTAGTACAGTATAAATGACAGTAACTAACATCATAGTAATTCAAAATTCGACATCCCCCCCATAATGGTTAGCTTTTTACTAAAAGGCAGCTACAAGAACTGGATGGACAATGTGCGTGCACACACACACATATATAGCCACCATATCCAAACAGCTTATCTCCATATGTATCATAGATATGAATATTAGCCATGTAATATTTCACTATTGTAAACTATGAACATGAAATTTTAATATTTTTATTCAGATCCCACTATAACACTTTCAGTAATTCTCCGAAAAATTAGCATGATTCACGCATGTAGGTAATCAAAGCAGCTTTCAAAAATGGATGCCCTTGTTGTCCAACAAGAAATGGAGACTAATTCTACTATCAAATTAATGGGGAGATAGCTGACCTTATCCCAGCATGGTTAGAACCAAATCCACGTGGAACAACCTTCTCTTTCTGCACAAAATCAGCACCAACTCCTTCATTGAGTACACCTCCTCCTTTTCCAGAATTAGAAACCTCAACAACCAACTCATTCAACTTTTGCTTAATCACTTCAAGCTTCTCTCCACCAACACCATTAGCTCCATCCACAATCAATTTGTCCTCAGTCTCATTGCTATTACCTCTATCTGGGATCAAATTCATTAAACATCTGACAAATCAACGAAAGACCTCTAGTTATACATTATAGAGAAAATATAATTCATCGGAACCCTACCTATTAATTACACATTAGCTCAAACTCACCTGAATGAGCTCAAAAGCTGTTCAAAATAATCAGTTTCAGTCGCCTTCAAGCCCTTATTTGTAGCACGAACCATCCAGTGAAGCTGTGGAGTCGTTAAAATTCCCATATCATGGGCAACTGCTCCAACAACAGCACTGATTCCCTTCAATTGAATGTAAAACAAATGTCAAATACATAAAACTAAACACTCTGTCCTGAGCTCTCTCCCAAAAAATAGAAAAACAAATAAAAAAGGAAGTAAGGTTGCATTGCACAATTTTAAGTCAACAAAGGCAGAAAATTACTTGTTTAGCAGCTTCAAGAAGAGATTCACCACTTGGTCTTGTGTCCCTTCCCAACAATATTTTAGCTGAATGTTCTCCATCAAAGGGGATCTTCTCCCTCTTCACAAAATCTTCAATCAACTATTAAAAAGAACACTATTAAGTAACTTCCATAAACTTTCAAATCATGCTATGGAAGAAAAACTAAAAACACACCAATGCCCATACTTAGCTTCCCCAAAAAACATGAAACTCTCTCGCTGTGTCCAAGCACATTTATGCCAAAAGAAAAATTTTCACCAAAAACATCCTGTTGGCTCAAAATTAAAAGCAAACACAATGCCCATTCCCACAAAACATGGAACATTCTTGTCATGTCCAAGCACATTACGCCAAAATCAAAACATTCCCCAAAATCATCCTATTGGCTCAAAATTAGAAACACACACAAGCCCGTACTTGGCTTCCTCACAATATATGAAACTCACATGTCATGTCATGTCCAAGCACATTTATGCCAAAAAGAAAAATTTTTCCCCATCATCATCTTATTGGCTCAAATCCCGGTTTGTTTATAATTAAATTGGTAGGAGAATAACCTGTTTTGACAACGACTCCATTAGTCTCATAAGACAAGAATCATTCAGCACGCTTTTAAATACAACAATACAACATACACCTGAATTCCCTTTCTCGGTTTACCAAAAACCCAAAAGAGAAAAAAAATAAAATAATCATAATCCCTTTTAATCCCACAGCTGCATTGGAATTGAATCACCAGTTGTTGTCAAGTATTAAGTCAGCCGGGGTGACTGATAAACATTATTACTTTAGTTATAGTAACTCATATAAGCTAATTCAAATGCCACATTATAAGCAACGGGTATGAAGATGAAACAAAAAACATGAATATATTATTAAAACAATTGCTGATAATGTGAGTGGTGTACTAACTACTACTGACCGAAACGAGAGATTGGGGATCGGGCGCATTGGCGAGTTGATCGGAAAAAGGTTCCCAGTCTTGAGAGAGCATGCCGCCACTGGGGTCGGCGATTTTGACGCCATTATCAGTGACTTTGTTGTGTGAAGCGGTGATCATCAACCCGATCACGGACTGTGTCTTTAGCGACCTCAAAGCCGCCAATATCCCAACGCGATAAACCGTTGATCGGAGGATTGATGCGTCTGCTCTGAACCCGGACGTACCATATGACAGCTTCACTCCTGAGAACAAAAAGGCCAAATATGAAGTCAGAGATGAAAAGGGGCGTCGTTTTTTGGAGATGGGGGCTGCTTAAGTGATGACGATGATGATGAAACTCACCTGGAGGTGGAGGGAAGTGAGAGGAGGATTTGAGAATGAGAGATTTTTGCTCCTCGTTCATTATCGTTTCTTCTTCGAGAATCAAAATTGCTATGCTGCAGTCGTTTGTTTCGTTCGTTGCTTATCTGCGTGAAGGATTTGTGCTTAATATGGACTCCAAAAATTCATCATTTTGAGAATATGCTTTCTGTAATAAACAAGGTAATATAAAGCATAAGATGAAATTATCCAAATACCCTTACTTAAAACCATTTTAGAGATTTTTTTAAAGATTAATAAATTACAATAATAAAAATAGCTAAACTGAAGCGTTGGCCTAGGTCGTAAATGCCGCGGTGACAAGAAAATGAAAGTTGATGCTAATTGGTGCGGGACAATCAGAAGAAGATGGTTAAAAAGTTTTTGAAGATGAGTGCCTAACGTAGAGCGTCTGCAGATCCGGATTGAGCTGAGAATATCAGAGATGTTAAAAATATTCGCTCGGTCTAAATTTGGACCGAACTCGGGTGATTATTTGGTCACAGATGAGATCGGATTAAATTCGAACTTCACTTAATAAGCCCGTCTAGAATTCAAATTTTGTAAAATATATATTATTTTAAAATATTTAAAGTTTATATTTTTAAGTTCAATTTCATTAAAATAAAATTATGAAATAAATTTAAAATATATATATATAATATTATAAAGTATTAAATCCAACTTTTTAAGCTCGAATAAAAAGTTTGGCTCAAATGACTAAAAATACCTCTGAGCATTGGGTCAGAATTTTTGCCATCTGTAAATTAAATTAGATAAAAATTCATCTAAATTCAATTCGAATTTCTAATTTATGTTTGGATTAATTTAAAAGATTTGATTAAAATTGGATCAAATCAAGTCGTCATCGGCATGCGGCTGATTTTATTTAGGTGATGGGCTGCTACATCTCCGTATGTATTTTTTTTTAAGTACAATTCAATTGGATTGTTTGCCATGGGATCCCAATCCCATGTAAAATCCGAATACAATCTGAATTTAATCTGGGATAGGATAAAATGCCCACCCTGTAAAAATTAGATTACTAGAAGGTCATTTAAGTAATCTTGCTAACCCCTGAAAGATCCGTTGGGTATTTCAGCAAAAACCCCCGTGTCAAAAGTCTTATCCCCTTTAACGAAAGAAAGGAGAAGTATTTCTCCATAAACCCAAGAGAAGTAATATAGAAATAAAAAACCAGAAAGCAATGGGTCTGCTCTCTTGGTTCACGGGCAACCCGAATCCGAAGCCCCAGCAATTCGAAACATCCAAATCGGCAGGCGAACCCCAAAACCCGAAATCCGAAATCTCGGCTGTACCGGGCATGAACGGCGCCGTTGAAGTGCCACGGCCGGCGGAGAGCGTGACGGTGTTCGAGTTCGGGTCGGTGGCGGCGTCAGCTGATAAGGTGACTATGGCCGGGTACTGCCCCGTCTCCGACGACCTCGAGCCTTGCCGCTGGGAGATCCTCCCCGCGAGTGACTCCGACGCTCCCCAGTTTCGAGTGGTGTTTTGATGATTTCATAAACACTAATTAATGCTTGTAAGAAAATGATTTGAAAGATCAAAACTTTAGAGGCCCTTTTGTGAAGATTGATCGGCTATGTGAATTTCAAAAGGATTTTCGTTTACTTAATGAATATAATTCTGTTCGAAATATTGCTATCTTTAAGGGTTTTTTTTTTCAATTTTTGAAAATAATTTAAATTTGATTAGTATTAACTGATCAGCATAGTAGTTTTTTAATGCAGATCATTTGTAATATGAATAGATATTTTGCATGTTACATTAGTGGCAAACTTTGTGGGAAATAACAACCGATTTGAGGAATTTTAGTATTTCGGCATATGAATGAATGCTCCTCGATGTTTAGTCGGAAACTTAGTGAATTTTTGGTTTTCAACCAGTTTCGTCTATTTTTACATATCTAATTGTTGAGTAGGAAACTCTTGTGCGATATGCCACCTAATGTGTGATAATTGATATATGTAGTTGGTTACTGACCTTTATTAAATAATGTCGTGAAAGATGAACAATGCAAGATGTTTTTCTCATTGACGCTTAGAATAAGCAAATGGAAATTTCGAGGAGGGAAATCAGTGGGATAAGGATGTTACTGGTACTCTTGATTGTTTTGTGAGCAAATAGACTGTTTACATTAGGTTTCGATGGAAATATGCATTCTATTTTGGCTCTAGCATGCTAAGCAAATGATGAGATAGATATGTTCTTTTTGTTGTGAATTCTGAAATATCAGTACATTATAGTGTTTTCCAGATTAGGGTTAACCAGAACCTGGTGGGAGAGAATGTTGGGTAAGAGTAATGACTTGAGGTTTTTCTGTGTTTGAAAGAAATGGATGACAAATCAGTGCTTGTTTTCATTGAAATTGATTGAAGGAATTGCGGTTAGAAAATAGGACAAACGTTGGACAATTGACGGCTTCCTGGACCAATACTACGGCTGTGGCATTTATTTTTTTCCTTCACCCTTAAAAAAAATGAGGAATATGGTATGTGTTCTAGGGCATTTAGCGACACAACTTTGTTCTATAGAACTGAGATATGGAAAAACCATTACAGGATAAGTGTGACATTGGCAGAAATGTTCTTGCGGTTTCTTGGTCATTTAATGTGGCATCTTCAAAACAAACTATTGCTGACTGTGCGACAACGTTAAAATTGTCGTTGTCGTATATCGAGTTTTATAGTTATAATGGGCATATGAGTATGAGATGAGAGATGAAATTTTGCTTGAATACAATATCTTGAAGAATGAAATGTACCAGCTTCCCCCTTGTAAATCTGAAACTTAACCTGTAACAACAGCAAATTGCAATAATCTTTCTGAGTTCATTATGGAGGTAACTATGAGTGATTGGTTATAACTCCCACTAGTTCCCTGGGCATACTATTTTTCCAAAGGACGGTGGTAGGATACACAAGCTCACGACAGCAGCTGGAAATTATGGATCTTTTGCCACTCGTTTTAGCAGAATGGCAACACAGAACGCCCCCCTGCTGTTTCTGCAGATTGCGTTATAATATGTTTTCCAATTGTGTTATGATGATCAGGTTACCTGTCACTGTAATGAAGTGTTGGAAGACAAATGATGGTGAACAAAGCTGAATCAATGGCAATCAAAGACTACTTTTAAGGAACATAAATATCCATGTACAACAAATACACAAAGTTTATTTTCATTTAATTGCATGGGATGATAGTAACACTCATCAAAAACTCAGAAAAATAAATACACACACAAAGTCCAAAATTGGTTGTTACTTACAAAGAAATTAAAGAGAGGATTCAATAATGTTTTACATCCAATTATCACACCACACTGGATCATCAAAATCAAAAAGACAATACTTCTTTTGCTATATGTAATACCACCTCACATTCAACTTCTTTCACGGTATACCAGTCCTCATCTTCATTTGCTTCTTCATCTCTTAACATATTCCTTTGAGTTTTCTCTTCTTCATGCAGATGCCTCCATTCTAATATGCGTCTGCTCCATTCTTCCATCAGAATCTTCCTCCTTTGTAGCTTTTGCTCATTGAAAGACATTAATGTATCCTGATCCTCTGCCTCGTATTTCTTGCTGTACTTCTTCAGGTTCTTCTCAATTTCCTCCTCTTTCTCTGCGCTCAGCAAGGATGGGGGCCTTGGACGCCATGAAAACTGCATATATACATTAGAACTTCTATTTAAATCAACCATGCAAGGAATCCGTGCAATAGCAAAAAAAAAATAATAGAGAGCTTTAAAGAAATAAATTGATGTGTGAAGTTGTTCAAAATCATCCTTAGTAATCATTAAAATCAAAGCACCATGACAGGGGTTATAATAGCCGAAAAGTCTATCGTGTGTGTTACTTGTTGAAACTGTAAAGGTATAACAGTTATCTGAAATCAAGCAAGCTTCGGAGATTTTTTTCATGTCATATCTGTCAATTGTATATGAACTTAAAAGCAAATTTCTCAGAAGAAATTCCAGAAAGATCAATTACGTAGAGCCAGCAAATTGGGGCCGCTCTGTATGCATAAACTACTAGTTTATTCAATCACATCTTTGGAGATTGCTTCGTACCTGAGATAAGTGATCTTTTGGCATCCTGTATAGCAGCCTGCCATAGAAGGACCATATGTTGAAGCCATTCTCTATTTCATTTGCTGTGCTAACTGAAGTTGCCACATACCTGTAAATGCAAAATGAATGAATTAAATAATATTTAATGGTTAGTTTTTCAAAATTGCACTCCGAAGAAGAATGCCCCTGCAATCTGCATGCAAACAAACCTTCCGGTAGGATCCCATTCAACATTTGTTACCATATAATGCTCAGCTGTTGCTGTTGTCTGAAGGTTATCAACATCATAAAATTCCAGTAGTCCATTGAAACCGCCCAATCCTACAAGGACAACGAAACATCCAGTAGGCGACCAGTAAAGAGCGTTTGCTTGCCTTCCTTTAAGATTTCCAAGTTTTGAGGCACTTCCATTGTTTATAGTGTTTCCCACAGAGTAGAAGCTAATGTCGGGCCTCGTATAATCCCCATGAATTAGTGCAAATCTCTGACCCTTTGGCTCCCAAGCAAACATGACAATCTTGTCATTCTTGTTCTCTAATACTAGAATTTCAATTGGGATGGTCTTGCTCCTTAATATGGAAAAGCTCAAGTCCAAAATAAGTGCTTTTCTTTGTTTTTGTATACCTTTCAACCTTAATGGCAAGAAAATCACCATTGCTTTGCCAATACATTTTGCAATCACTAACATTGAAGAGACTCTTCTGTCTTAATTCTTGCTTGCTAGGGATGTTAATGAGGCTAACCTGTAAATTGAAAGAAAGGAGATCAACTTCTAGAATAAAGAAATTTGCTTGTATGTAAAAATGTTTCTCACCTTAGCAGGTCGATTCCCTAAATCCCGTTCTGGAAGAAAAATTGCAATTATGGGATCAGCTGGAGACCAACTAAAATCCTTTGCATTTTCAATCTTTAGACATTTCTCAAAAGAGAGAGTCTGTCTTTCGTAAACATGAATTGCATTTTTCCAAATAAAAGCAAAATACTTGTCATCTTTGTAACTGCTCCATCTGAATAAACCAATCAACATGTCTGCCGTCAGAGGAGGTATACATGAATACCATACATCAATTACAGCAAAGTCAAAGAGAGCAAAACCTTATAAGAGGCCATGACAGGCTATAGATGCCTTTATCTTGACTAATTCCAAAGTTCTTTGCAGTTCCCATGAAGCTTTTCTTAAATTCTCTGGTTCTCACATAAAAAATATTCATCACAATATTCTGTACAATTAAGAACCAAGTTTTGGAATGTATGAGATATTTCTTCACAAGATTTCAAAATAAAATGTCAAAAATATGAGCAAGAGCAAAGATCCTACACATTCCTCGTGGAGACTTTCTGGCTTGTGACAGCTGTATGTTACAAAATATTTCTCAGCAGGAGAGAAATCTATGTGCACAACCTGAATCCGACACCATTACAGGACTGATAAATAGTAAAAGTAGGGAAATTTTCTGGCAGGTAGAGGAAAAATAAATTGAAAATTGGAACAAAAAATGAAAAACCTCATGATGAGCATAATGATTTAGACACTTGAAGCTAGTGGCACCTCCCCAAACACCTAGTCCTTTGTTATTTACTGCGGTTAAGTATGTCCCAGGTGGAGACCACCGCACATAACCTTGAATCTCATCCTGCAAAAATTGAATATTCAGAAAATTTTATCCTCATGGTAATAATTATGATAATATCAGCAAAGATATTAGAGAAATTATATCATTATATTATCAGCTAATGTTTTAAGACTTTGAACCATGATTCAAACAATTTATGAGGAGCTAATATGCAATGCAGTCTACCCTTTACTTGAAAAGACAGTCACCACTGAGAAGCGAAAACCATTTCAATTAATTAGCTGTCCTGGAATTTTATCGCAAAGTTGGGGGGGAAAAAAAGGACATCAATGTGAACAATACAATTTTAAGTATTACCTTACCAAAATAGAAGTACTTTACTACTAGCATATCATACTGTAACACTGCAGTCATCAGAGGAAAAAATTACCGAAACCATAGGTTTTGATGAATCCCTATGCTGCGATACATTTATTGAGTGCAGGTGTCATGAAACATTAAATATAGCATCATCCCATGTATACTCAATTCATCTAAACATACATAGAAGTTAAATGTTTCAATAATCATAGTTTAATATGGATACTCAATTCATCTAAACATACATAGAAGTCAAATGTTTCAATAATCATAGTTTAATATGGATATTCTGTCTTCTCGTATGTAGCAATCATTATATAGTCCCTTCTGTGATTTTATTTACATATACATCTATGTTGAAAATTGTTGAAATTTTGTTTGTAATTAGTTCGGCAGTCTGTTGGTTTGGTTTGTTGCCTTTCATTTGATAATGTTGTAACGAGTTCCTTTTTGTTGCTATAAAGTGAACAAAAGGATCTAGCTTGGTAGCCCATTTCAGGACATCAACATTTTATCCTCAAAAGTAAACACATTACTTGAAGGCAAGGTATGCACTTATATCAGCTTACATAAAATGGAGGAGAATTATGTAAAGCAACTTGCATGAAGTTGGTGAACAACCTCAGGCTTCAGCTGTATTGGGTCATTCCAATAAACCTTTAAATCGAAGCCAGAACAAACAAGGAACTGATCTTGAACCTTATCGTCAATCAACCATTGTTGTAAAATTTCCTTTAAACAAAACCAATCATATAATAATCAGACAATGTAAAAAAAAAGATCATCAAAAGGACCACATAGTATGAGGGGATAAAATGGAGATAAAGCATTGAATTGACATTCTTCAGAGTATAATTGTTAAACTAACCATTTTACTGGTACATTCATATGAAATAGAGAAATACAATTGGCATAAAGTGAATTAAGGTATTACCCCATAAAAATATGGCTCAGTTTTTGATGGAGTCCACTCATCTGGAGTATTTAGAATTCTGTCAAAGTCACTCAGAGATCTGACAGAAAGTTTGTACTGTTTAACCATGCCCATTACCTAGCCATCTTCGTTCTTCTTAGCAAGCTCAGCTTCCTAAATAATAGCATAAACCAACAAAAGAATTACTCTCAAGGCATGAATTTTGACTGCAAAAATTCCAGATAATATTTTAACCAGCCAAGTTAAAAATAAACAAGTCAAATAACCACATAGCAACATCTCCCAACATATTCTTCCTTGAATCATCAATAAAGAAACTCATAAAACAATATCCCAGCACATATCATCTGTATCTGATTACTTTAAAAATTAGACACAAGGAATATTAATGTAAACTGGTAAATGGGTTTGGTACAATAGCCCCCAAAATCCGTTAACAATCAGCTAGATGGCTCAAACAAATTAAGAAATATTCTTAACACGTCTATCTGTTCATACTTCTATGCTAACATACTCCATTATCAGAGTGCAGCAATTTCATATCAAGAATCGGAACGCTGAAAACAACCTGCTGGATATTACATGACTAGTTTCATGAAAACCTCTGAAGTACTAAAGTCATTGACCAGTAAGCTAGACTGATAGACAACTAATGGCATATTAACTTGTTATCAATGTTATATGTTATGAAAACTTAATAAATAAATAAAAACTTGTGAGAAAAATTATACCTGTGGAGTATGATACTCAATGAAGCAATAACCTAAGGTTTGTCCGGTATCAGAATCACAAGGCATGAAAGACATGTCCACTTTTGTGACACTGAATATCTTCCACACGAAGCTTTTCAGCTTCTCAAACTTGTCATCTTCAACTTTCGGTAAATTATCCACAACTACTATGTTATCAAAGCTGCTATCATCCTCAACATCCAATATCTCGTCATTGTCTCTGAACAATAAACATAACAAGATCATAACATTAAGCTCTTCTAAACAGTTTTTTTAAGTACTAGTGAATTAATTGTGTTGTCAATTAGTGCATATTCATATTCATACTTACCTTATTTGAACTTGCTGTTCTTCTTGTGCTTCCACTGCTGCTTTCCAATACTATCTACCATGTTAACTGCTTGTTTTTATTTTTGGCTTATATAAAACACAGGAATTTGCTTGGGCACCAGGTCTAGATTTTTTAATTTAATATAAATAAACAGAAGAGGTAAAATGTTTCAAAGAAGCCTTTGACTATTTATTTATTATATTTATTTTGGACTATTTTGTATTAAATCATTTTTTATTTACTAAATATGATAAAGACATGATCTATCCCTCCTAAGAATTAATGTGAAGAAATTAAAGGAACAAATTCTTAAAATTTTACTAATAAACTTGTTGAATTTCTCCTTCTTTGCATGAAATTTAAAAGCTATTGGGTCATTTACAATATTTTCACAAACCAATGATATGTAAGGTACAACTGATATAATTAGATTTTGTATAATAAAGTAATTAGAAAACAAATTTATTATTCTTTGATTTGAACTAACTTCTACAATTATATCAAACAAACCCTTGCTTCCTCAATGCAACACTTTTAGCAAAATATGGCAACCTCTTGAAGTTTATCTGCACAATGACAGAAATTAAAAAATAATAAACAAACTGTCATATAAAAGAATGCACAAATAGTTTCCATGTACACTACACCACAATCCAATTTCAATTGATCATTCGGATGACAAAAATTATAAAGAACATTGTAGCTCGGGGACAAAATCAATATAGACGAAGAATTTCACTCATTAAAGGCAAATTCTTCTCCCTTTGTAAGACAAAATGAGAGGATGCGAGGTTCACAAATTAAGAAAGAAAAGCCATCAAATGATTGTAACTAACATTGACACTTCTGTACATTAATGACTTAAATACCAAAGTCAGCAGTTTCTCAGAGAATACTGTAATCATCATCGTCACTCATGCCAATATAACACATTATGGCCAGTACAAGTACGAAAAAGGATGAGAGCTCCATTGCCAGTGCTCCCCATCCAATAACCCCTGCATGCTTTAAGATAATTGGTATTGCAATGCTTCCAACCGCAGAAGCTCCAGTCAAGAACTTGGTAGCATTGACCCAGCTGTTTCATCATTCGTTAACATGGAACTTAGTTAAAATGAGTATTCAATACCCAAATCTTGAGAGATATTGATCAAATGCTGCTTGTGTAGTACTCTTAAAGGAAAGGTTCTGACCTATTTTCAGATTCAGAAAATAAAGAAGAACCATTGGACCCCGCAAAAAACAGCAGAGGCATGGGTAGAAGAACATACATTATCACTGCAAAGAACAGCAACATAATATTTCTCTTAGAATGCATATCTGATAGCAGTTTACTTCTACTCGCAAGAAACATGGCATATCTACATTTTTCATAGATTAATTTCATATTTTACAACAGCAATAAACTCAATAGTATAGTTTTTCATGAGCGTATAAATTTGTCTAAGGGAGAAAACCAAAAGCAAAACAAGAAATCCAACAAAGATTCACTCTGCTCCTGTTTCAAGTCATATTGAGATAAATGCTCAAGCATCAACATATGGCATTACAAATTTACAATCCTTTTTCTCTTTCAGACATTAATGATTTGTTCTTATTCTGTTCCTGGGGTGTATGATGCAGACGAACAGGAAGATCAAAAATGAGACATAAATTTACTTCAAGGACATGGTATACCTGGCAGATCACTAATTATTTTTGCATGTATGAGCCTGACAATTGCACAATTGCAGGGCAAAGCAAATACTTAAAATTTAGAAGCTACAAAGTGCAGAATGCTTTCTCCGCAAAAGAACACCATTAACGCCAAAAAGAAAATTCATGGGGCTTACCAGTGAGCATTGGCCACCAATTGTTGTACAAAGCACATGCCTGCCAGATCAAACATGAGGAACTATTCATCACACACTTGCAAAAGACTTAACCAAAGATAATTTAACAATAAAGAACACAACACCACTAACCAAAATCTGCAATACAATTCCTCCCGATACCAAAATTGCTAAGAAAGCTAGTTTTCCAGTGTGCAGGCAAGCACGCATATAACCTGGTAAGTCTGCCATCACCCCACTAGCCTTGCAGCGTACAAGGGGACAGCTGCAATGAATATATTACCAACAAACACGTATACAAGAAGAAGATCTTTAGGTTAGAAAGTGAAAACAAAGCTGAGAAGAAAGAAAAACGCAGTAAAAGTAGATGTAGAGAACACAACAATGATTGTAATTGAAATATTTGAGGTTCATTCCAAAAAAAAAAAAAAAAACTATAAAGATAAATATAAATGTACTTGAAATAACAATATAAATTTACAATCCTCTCAAATTTGTATAGTAACCCTCATTTCGGAAAGCTAGACAATCGAGAACCACAGTCGTGAGACTTTAAAAGAAGGATAATAAATACTCCTAGAACCACAAGATACCCAACAATCTTCCGAAAACATTTACTCTGCAGTTTAACAACTAAATTTAGCTGTTTAAGACCAGCCCTCAACTTTTTATCATTATGCTATATCAATGTTGTAAAAGACAAGCAATGTGGTGAAGCAATATAGGAATAATCATGAACCAATCAAGGAAGAGAACACATAACAAATAGAAGCAGCAGCCACATGGTGCATATACTATAACCAACAAGTCTATGAGATACAAAATAGCAATCAAATTTACTCCAAGGTAACAGACGGCAGTCAGGACTTGAAATAAACAGCAAAAGCTTTTCGGGGTTACCCGTCAAGACATTTCAATACATATGCATTTCACCATGTTCATGAAACATAATATTAACAAAACCAGAAACAGAGTATATATATATATTCACAAAAATGACATTGCCACTCTGCCCTACACAAATCAGAGAGCTCTAGGTCATTACAAACACGGTAAGCTATTGTATATGGCAGCTTAATCAAAATCTTTCACTATTAAATTGAATAATATCAAACCAATTAACGCAATTCAAATTACAAAACCAAATCAAAATGTCTATCAACTAATATATTTTACAATTCACACATAGTAGTATATATAAACAAAAATATCAAATTTCAGTGTCGACAAGAAATTTATAATTTTTTTTTTCAGCTGAAACGATAATTATTGATTCTTCGAGCAAGAACAAACAAAAATTGAGAGAGATGGGTGAAATAAAAAGTACCTGAATTTAATTGAAAAAATAATAATGATATAACAATTAAATTGAGTTTCAATGGAGTTGATGTTGCGTAAGAATGTGTTTGACGTGTCGTTTCGGTTGTAAGACTGTCGTTTCGTTTGGCTTCAACCAACGGTGGATGAAGATACATCATTGCCACGTCAGATCTAGTGCCGACAGGATTGGTTAATTGAAACTAAAATAACTAATAAAAATAAAAATGTATTATTCAACTTTTGACTGGACAGCGTAGTACTGTTATTAAATAATTACCGAGATGGAGCGTTTATTGTTACTAAAGTAGGATATCACAATTTCACAATTGAAAAACTTTTACGCTGTTGTGATTAAAATTACGGTGCTAATATCGTGATAAATATAAATTTTATAAATTATATATAAGATTAATAAATAAAAAATAAAATAAATAAATGAATATAAGAGTATTAAATTAGTATCTTAAAATTACCAATAAAATAAATACTTATAAAATAACATAAAATCTACAAATCAACATTAACTTTAATTTTAAAATAGTTTATTTATTTAATTTATTTAAGCAAAGAAAAAATTACTTATCAATTGAAAACAAAAAATTTGTATTGAAAACAATTGGAATAAGTTTTATTAAATTGGTTTAACTATAAATTTTATATTCATGCAAGGACATTTATAAAAAAAAAAAAATTCATTTTCTATCATCGTATTTGTTTACTGTACAAGTTAATTAAGAAAAATTATTTTTCCTCATGTGGATCAAGCTAAACAAAATGAAAAGATATTCTTAAATTACTAGGCATATATGAAATATAAATAAAATTAGATCTAATTTTTAATTTTATACATATTTAATGTAGTTTTAAACTTTGCTTCTTACTTATACTCAAAGATTATTTGGGATTTTTGTCAAGGAGAATGTGTTTAGAATGATGCACAATCACTTATCTTACAAACAATTTTGAAAAATATGAAAAGAAAAGTTTTCCAAAATTTGATTTTGAGAATATGTTGATTTATAAGTTTTATATTATATCTATACGATTTTATTTTATTTACTAATAATACATTAATTTACCACTCTTATGATGATTTACTTATTTTACCTTTCACTTACAAGTCTTATTTTCATTTACACAATTTATGTTTTATTTTGCACTTAATATTGATTTATAAGTTTTATGTTATATCTATAAATTTTTGTTTTGTTTTCCAATAATACACCAATTTACCACTTTTATGTTAATTTATTTGTTTTACCTTCCATTTACGAGTCTTATATTCCATTTACATAATTTATATTTTGTTCTACACTTAATGTTAATTTACAAATTTTATATTAAATTTACATGTGTTATGTTTCATTTACATAATTTTTGTTTAATTATAATATTGATGTCGTGATTAAAATCATGGCATTATAGAATGACCCTCCAGGATTGATCATGTATCTATGGATTGCAATAAACTAGCTGATACGTTGATTAAGTTTGCACTTAGTAGTAATTAGTGTCTGGGTGGAAGAATTTTCACAATTTTTATCTTGTTTCCTTTGATTTGTCTCTTGGGATAATATAAATATATTTACATAAAAAATCGTGTACACATTATGATGTTTTTAATTTAACTAATTATCTCATATTATTTATATTTAAATATTTGTGCTTGTATCACTACTTATAAAATGTAACAAAAAACTTGTAAATCAATATTAAGTGTAAATAAAACATAAATTATGTAAATGAAACATAAGACTTGTAAATAAAAAGTAATATTAGTTTATCAACATAATAGTGGTAAATTGATGTATTATTGGTAAATAAAATAAAACTTATAGATATAATATAAAATTTGTAAATCAATATTAAGTGTATAATAAAATATGAATGATGTAAATGAAAGGTAAAACAATCAAATTAACAGATGAATGGCAATTTGGTGTATCAATAATAAACAAAACAAAAGCTTATAGATATAACATATAACTTGTAAATTAACATTAAAGTGTGAAATAAAACATAAATTATATAAATAGAACATAAGAATTATAAATTGAATGTAAAACAAGTAAATTAACATAGGAATTGTAAATTGGTGTATTATTAGTACACAAAACAATGACTTACAAATATAACATAAAACTTATGAATGAACATTAAGTGTAAAATAAAATATATTAAATAAATGAAACACAAGACTTGTAAATAGAAGGTAAAACAAGTAAATTAATATAGAAGTGGTAAATTGGTGCATTATTAGTAAGCAAAACAAAAACTTACAAATATAACATAATACTTGTAAATTAATATTAAATGTAAAATAAAATATAAATTATGTAAATGAAATACAAGATTTGTAAATAGAAGATAAAACAAATAAATTATTATAAGAATTATTGAAAAAATAAAAACTTAGAAATATAAATTAAAAATCGTTATAATAATGACTACCTTATATATTTACTGATTTTATTTTTAAATTAACTAATGATAGGTTTGGGTTTATGTAATACATGTAATGATTTATGTGAAATTTTATTAAAGATAGAATTTATTCTTAAATTCGGGTTTTGAAAAACTATTTTTTTCATATTTTTTAAAGCTGTTTGTAAGATAAAGTGATTTTTGCATCATTCTAAACCTCTTCAACAATAACTCCAAATGATCTTTATATACAAGTAAGAAGCAAAGTTTGAAATTATATAAAGTATATATAAAATAGAAAATTAGATCCAGCTAAATTTTAAGATTGTATCTGTAAACCACCTATTTTTTAAAGAAACATCACCCACTCATATTTCCGTTAACTCAGTTAACGAAAATATAATGTCTATATGCCATCATAAGGATAATATTGTCATTTAGTTAAAAAATAAATATTTAATTAATTATATTCTATTTTAAAAAATAAATATTTAATTATATAAACAACATCGTTTTTGTTTATAAATAAAAAAAAATCAAACAATACAAAAGTGGTACTTTGTAATTATTGTATTATAGGGATAAAATAGTCTTTACGCAAAAAACCACTAACGGCAGTTAACTTTTTTAACGAAAAAATGATTAGGAGATATTTATTTGAAAAGTAGGTGGTTTACAAATACAATTTTAAAATTTGGTGGTTTACATAAGTTTTACTTAATAAGTGGTGGCCACCAGATAATTATCCTAAAATTTATTCAAATTGTTTTCAATACAATTTTTTTGTTCTTCAATTGATGAGATAAACTATTTTTTGTTTAATTAAAATTTAATGTTGATTTATAAGTTTTATATTATTTCTATAAGTATTTACTTTGTTTATAATTTTAAACACTAATTTATTACTTTTATATTAATTTACTTATTTTACTTATATTTATTATTCTTATGTATAATTTATAAAATTAATCTTTTATCATGACAACGTAAAATCATAAGATAAGACATAAGAGTTGGTAAACATAATTAAAAAAGGTGATTTTTTTACAAAAAATTGTCTTGAAATAGAAAGAATAATTATTTGAGAATTCTTTCTTAGTCATAAATTATAAGTGAAAGTAGAGTACATAAAATCAAAAGCAGCAGAAAATTCTAGATTTTCTAAAGCAGGATTGTGATTTGTGAGGGAGCAAGGAAGGTGACCCGAGGAGTCATAAAAGAAAAGAAAGTGGTGGTGGCCAGTGGCCTTGCGGGGTCTTCAGCTACTTGGGTACCACGAAAACCATATAAACTTTACATTTGTTGACTGTTGTTTTAAAAAATAATAAGGGTGTGTTTGGTGACGTTTTTTTATTGAGTGTTTTTTATTTTTAAAAAACGCGTTTGATGTAATAATTTCTTGACCAGTACTAAAAAAATTCATAAAATAAAATGTTTCTGTTCTCTTAGTTTTGTAAATAAAATTGGAGAATTCGGCGTTCTCAAGAATCAGTAAAAAAGTTAAATAAAAATAATTGTTCGGGCCCACTACTGAAAACAGTTGCTTCAGCCCATCACGTTTATTTATTTAATTATTATTTTATTTGATTAATAATTCTTTCATGTAACTATTTACTACTATTTTTATTTACTTAATTAATATTTTATTCTATTAATAATGTCGAAAGGGATTAATGCATATATTTGAGCATGTTTTGGATGTAAATATTTTTTACTTTTATGTATATAATTACCACAAATAAACTATTTAAATATCTATAATAAATATAAATATATAATTATAGTACGAACTTTTATTTTATTATATGTCAATTAATTCTACATTTATTATTTTGTTTTTCAGTTTATTTTAATTTTTTAAACTTAATAATTTATGAGAGGTTTTTTTGAAAATTATTATTGCTGTATGAAATTTGATTTCATTTTGATTAAAATTATAATAATAAAAGATAAAACGTATAAATAAATTGAAGAAAAGCATTTTATAAAAAATTCTATATTTTCAGACAAACAACTAAACGCGTTTTTTACTGTTTTCATTTTTGTATGATATTTTAAAAACAACTACCAAAGGAATTTTTATTTTAAAATAATCACATCAAAAACATCATTCTCTTTCTTTAAAATAAGAGCAAAAAATGCTAATTAAAAAACATTACTAAACATACCCTAAGATTCTACTTGTTCCTTTTATTTATTTATTTACTGTTTTCTAATTTTGTTGCTTTTTTTTTTTATTTATTTTGTTAGGTTGTTTTAGAATTTTCTGCTGTTGCTGCCATGTTTTGTTACCGTTCTTTCCTTATTTGTGATTTTTCTCCTACTCTCAAAGGTTTTTTTTTCTCATGTCCTTTGATATTGTTGTTTTAGTGCCTCTATGGAGAGGCTATGCTTGTTTTGGAGTTGTACTATGCTTGTTTTGGTGATGGTATATCCAGTTTTGGATGGCCTAAAATGAGGGCTCTGTGTATGGATTTTCATGCGGGTTTTTACATTTGTTTTGTTTTGTTTTATTATATTTTATTTTTAGAATTTTGTTAGTCCATTAAACTCATGGATTATTATTTTAGCTTTTCTATTATGAACTAGTGATAATATTGTGTTTTATTTACTAGCTCTATGTTGAGTTTCTTTTCCGAATGAAATATGTTCTCTACTTCCAATGATTGAGGTGAATAGACTAAATCAGACCTAGAAAAATTTCTCCTTAACTTTGTTGAATTTTAGTATGTTGAATATATTTTTTTTCTTTTAGTTGTAAAAAATTGGTAGCATTTATAATTTTTTTTTAATGTATGTTATTACTGCTGTCATAAAGATACTAGTCCCTTAAGTCTTAGGTTCTTCCATAAAAAATTAAGTGTTGTACGTAATAAACACGATGTAAACCAAAACTGTAAAAAATAATAATAATAATAAAATGTATTAATTTATTTTTTAAAAAATATAATTTTTTTTGTTGAATTATATGAGACTAATATTTAATTATAACTCATATTATATAAGAATATTACTGATATTTACAATCACATAATTACTGAGATTATTTTATATAGTATAATTCAGATTTTATCCTTTTTAATAGTCGAATAATATCTATTTTATATATTTTTTAAATAAAAAAAAAATTATCTCCACTCAAATAAAAAAAAAAAAAATGTAAATCCCCACCTATTTTTATAGGAATTCTAGACGTTATGCTTAAAATTGCAAGGGAGTGGTTTAGGCCGCTTTCGGCAATGACAAGTGATTTAAAATATATATATATACCCATTATTTCCACGAACCTCAATATCAGTGCACTCGTTATTTCCACTTGGACCGTACCACATCGCTTCGAAATTAAGCAAGCCTTTCTGCAGCATATATAAACACATCCAAGGATTCTTGGCTTATTGCCCACTGACTCACTTTTTAGTTTTTGCAGACCAAATTGGATAGAAGAAGCTCTTACTCTCTCTCTCTCTCGCACTCTATGTTTCTGCTGGGCATTGAATCAGAAATGAACAGTCTAGTGGGTTTCAGATTCCACCCAAGAGATGAAGAAATCATTCTTCTCCTGAAGATGAAGAGGCGTGACCCAGGTTTCTCTGTCCGTACAATCAAGGAAATTGACTTCTACAGCTTTGAGCCCTGGGAGCTGCCCTGTAAGTAATCCTGCCAACCAATTACTCTACACGATGTGGTTCAATTTTAATTAGTTTAGTAACTAAAAATTGAGAAGTTAATGGAATCTTTTTGTTGCGATGCAGTCCAATCTGATATTCAGTCTGAGGAAGAAGTGTGGTACTTTTTCTGTGAGCCTGATTACAAGTATGCCAAGAGTAAACGGGTACATAGAAGAACAAAGGAAGGATACTGGAAAAAGACCGGCAGTGGTTCTAAAATCAAGCGCAAATACAGTACTCAGGTGATTGGTACCAAGAAGATTTTGTCTTTTTCCCGCCATGATACTGCTTCCCAGAAAGCTGAGACTGAGTGGGTTATACACGAGATAGCTGTTGAAGATGACCCTGATTTTAAGGTATCAGCTTCTGTTTTAGAATTGCACATGTATTGTAAAATTGTCTGTTTATTTTCATGAAAAATAATTGTTGCTCTGTTTATTTTATTGTAGAAGGACTTTGTTGTGTGTCGCCTTGAAAGAAAACGGGAGAAGAAGAAACTTGGTGTTGTTTCCGCTAAAAGAAAACGGAATAAGAAGCTTGATGTTGTTTCCACTAAAAGAAAACAGGTTAAGAAGCTTGGTGTTTCCACAAGTGATGAAGATCAATCTAGTCAAATTTTGACCAATAGAAATCATGTTACAGTAAAAGAAGATTTAGTTTCTAATAGGAATCAAGTTGTAGAAAAGAGTGTTTTGGTCTCTGAAGTTCAAGCAAGAGACCGTAGAAATCATGTTGCAGAAAATATTGTCGAAAATTCTGTTGAGGCAGAAACTCGACAACTTGCAGAATTCAATTCACAGGGTGGTGGCTATAATGGGCTGAATGATGCCTCTTTCTCGGCACCAGTGTGTCCAGAACAGGAATCATCATATTCTTCTAATGGTTCTAGTTATGGTAGTGGTTTATTGAATTCTCAATTTGATGGTGAGCAGGTCGATGGCCAGTTCAATTCACGAAAGGATTTTCAGAATAAATACTCTCCTGATGAAACTGGACGGACCACTCCTGACTTCTTATCATCAAAGTCAGATGAAGGAGTTTCCGTGGAGGATGGCAGTGACACGAACACTGAAACCGAATCCTTCAATAAATGGGTAAAGATAGTCTTTGACTATGGTAGCGAAATTAATTTGTAAATAGTATGATTGAGTAAAATTAATTTGTAAATAGTCTCTCTCCCTTGTAAATGCGAGTGGAGAAAATATATCCCTCAAAAAATTTATGAGGGTTATTTGTTTGTCTGGGTAAAAGTATTTGATAGAATTTAATGTAATATCGTAGTCTCAGTGTATTTATCTATTGAAATAACAGTTATAAATATTTAATATATGATCAGTAATTTGATGTGCAGTTATTATTTAAAAAAAAAAAAGATAGTCTTTGACTATTAATACTGCTTCAGAAGCATATGTTAAGAACAGTCAAATCCTAGAACAGTCAAATCCTCAAAGAGGATGTTATATTATTATGAATGTTGTAATATTGCTTCACTCATGGTGTATTGTATTCCAAACTTTGTAATCTTTGAGGGTAGTTATTTAGGGCACTTTTTTTTTTTTTGATATAAGTTATTTAGGGCACTTGGATGCTCAAAGGAAAGGTACTGACCTATTTTCAGATTCAGAAAATAAAGAAGAACCATTGGACCCCGCAAAAAACAGCAGAGACATTGGTAGAAGAACATACATTATCACCTCAATGAACAGCAAGACAATATTTCTCTTAAAAAGCATATCTGATAGCAGTTTACTTCTACTTGCAAGAAACAAGGCATATCTACATTTTTCATAGATTATTTTCATATTTTACAACAGCAATAAACTCAATAGTATTGTTTTTCATGTGCGTATAAATTTTTCTAAGGGAGAAAACCAAAAGCAAAACAAGAAATCCAACAAAGACTCACTCTACTCCTGTTTCAAGTCATATTGAGATAAATGCTCAAGCATCAACATATAGCATTACAAATTTACAATCATTTTTCCTTTTAAGACATTCATGATTTGTTCTTTTTCTGTTCCTGGGATTGTATGTCGCAGAGAACAAGTAGATCAGAAATGAGACAAGAATTTACTTCAAGGAATGGTACACTAGGCAGATCACTAATTATTTAGCATTTACGAGTATGATAACTGCAAAATTGCAGGGCAAAGTACAGAACTTTAAACTTTAAAGCTACAAAGTGCAGAAAGCTTTCCCAGGAAAAGAACACCATTAACACCAAAACCTAAAAGTTCATGGAGCTAACCAGTGAGCATTGGCCACCAATTATTGTACAAAGCCCATGCCTGCCAGATCAAACACGTAGAACTATTCGTCACACAGTAGCACGAAATTTAACCAAAGATAATTTAACAATAAAGAAAACCACTGACCAAAATCTGCAATAAAATTCCCCCAGATACCAAAATTGCTAAGAAAGCTAGTTTTCCAGTGTGCAGGCAAGCACGCATATAACCTGGTGAGTCTGCCGTCACCCCACTAGCCTTGCAGTGTACAAGGGGGCAACTGCAACTGCAATGAATATATTATCAACACACACGATTACAAGAAGAAGATCTTTAGGTTAGAAAGCGAAAACAAAACTGAGAAAAAAGAAATAGGCGGATCACGTAGATGAAGAGAACACAACAATGATTGTAATTGAAATATTTGAGGTTCATTCAAAAAACTATAACAATACAAATAAATGAATTACTAGAAATAGCATTACAAATTTACCATCCTCTGAAATTTAAATAGTAAACCTCATTTTCTCCTCATTTCAGAAAGCTGGACAATCGAGAACCACAGTCATGAGACTTTAAAAGAAGGATGATAAATACTCTTAGAACCACAAGATTCCCAATGATCTTCCAGAAAACATTTACTCTGCAGTTTTACAACAATTAAATTTAGCTGTTCAAGACCAGCCCTCAACTTTTTATCATTATGTAATATCAATGTTGTAAAAGACAAGCAATATGGTGAAGCAATATAGGAATAATCATGAACCAATCAAGGAAGAGAACACATAACAAATAGAAGCAGCAGCCACAAGGTACACATACTATAACCAACAAGTCTATGAGATACAAAATAGCAATCAAATTTACTCCAAGGCAACAGATGGGCAGTCGGAACTTGAAATAAACAGCCAAAGCTTTTAAGGGTTACACGTCAAGTCATTTCAATACATATGCGTTTCAGCATGTTCATCAACTATAATGTTAACAAAATCAGAAACATAGTGTGTGTGTGTGTGTGTGTGTGTGTGTGTGTGTGTGTGTGTCCACAAAAATGACATTGCCACTCTGCCCTACACAAATCAGAGAGCTCTGGATCTTTACAAACACGGTAAGCTATTGTATATGGCAGCTTAATCAAAATCTTTCACCATTAAATTGAATAATATTAAACCAATTAACGCATTTCAAATTACAAAACCAAAGCAAAATGTCTATCAACTAATATATTTCCCAATTCACAAATATTATATATATAAACAAAATTATCAAATTTCATTTTTTTTTTGGCAGCTGAAACGACAATTATTGATTCTTAGCGCAAGAACAAACAAGAATTGAGAGAGATGGGTCAAATAAAAAATACCTGAATTTAATTAAAAATAATAGCGCGTAACAATTAAATTGATTAGGAATGTGTTTGACGTGTCGTTTCGGTTGTAAGACTGTCGTTTCGTTTGGCTTCAATCAGCGGTGGATGATGATACGCAAAACACGATTCATCATTGCCACGTCAGATATAGTGCCGACGGGATTGGTTAATTGAAACTAACATATATATAACTAATACTTCTCAGAAGTAAAAAAAGTATATCACTAATAAAAATAAATCAAATAGATCATACGATATCTTAAATTTAACAAGAAAAAGTCATTTTCATCTATAGAATTTCATGTAATAACACATTTCATCTTTATTGTTTAAATAATAATTCATTTCATCCCTATTTTTTAAACAATAGCTCAAAATATTTTTTTGTAAATTTACTTTTAATTTACTAAATAATTTTTTGAGGGCAAAATAAGATTTTTAATTAAATAAATATAAATTATTTTAAAATAATGCTCTCAAACATAATTAAATAATATCTAATTTTCTGTATAAATTTAAAATTTAAAGATAACTTAATGAATAAACAATAATAACACTAAATAATATTTGAAATATATATTTATGTTAAATTTAAACAAAACATAGATTTCACAGAGAGTGAGTTTTTTTATTTTTTGTCCTTTAATTTATTCCAAACTTTCATGTAATCATTATAAATAAATAAATAGTCAATCTATATTGTTATTTTACCAAAAATAATACAGACTCCTTCATCTACTTTTAAAAAAAAAAACCACATGCTAAAGACATAAAAATACATATTTAAAATATTATAGAATAAAAGACACATGGTTAGAGTGTATGATTATATATATATTGCATAATTTTTAGTGTAATTTTTGTTTTATTAAAAAGTTATCCTTAAATTTTAAATTTATTCAAAACGTCAGATGTTATTTAATTATTCTTGAAATTTATATTTTTAAATAGTTTGTATTTATTTAATTAAAAATCATATTTTATCATCAAAGAATTATTTAGTAAATTTATAGAAAGGTATTTTAGGCTATTGTTTAAAAAGTACGGATGAAATAAGTTATTATTTAAACAATAAAGATGAAATGAGCTATTGCATGAAAACTTAAGGATGAAAAAAGCTTTTTCCCTAATTTAACTAATTATACCATATTATTTGTATTAAAATATTTGTGCCTGTATACTACTTATAAAGAAATTATTATGATTTTAATAGGTAATAGATGAGAATTCTTTTGTACAATTTGAGTATCACATTTTAATACAATAAACTAATCACATTCAAATATAAATAAAATTAGATCTAATTTTTAATTTTATATATATTTTATGTAGTTTTAAACTTTGCTTCTTACTTATACTCAAAGATTATTTGGGGTTTTTGTCAAGGAGAATGTGTTTAGAATGATGCACAATCACTTATCTTACAAACAATTTTGAAAAATATGAAAAGAAAAGTTTTCCAAAATTTGATTTTGAGAATATGTTGATTTATAAGTTTTATATTATATCTATACGATTTTATTTTATTTACCAATAATACATTAATTTACCACTCTTATGATGATTTACTTGTTTTACCTTTCACTTACAAGTCTTATTTTCATTTACACAATTTATGTTTTATTTTGCACTTAATATTGATTTATAAGTTTTATGTTATATCTATAAATTTTTGTTTTGTTTTCCAATAATACACCAATTTACCACTTCTATGTTAATTTATTTGTTTTACCTTCCATTTACGAGTCTTATATTCTATTTACATAATTTATATTTTGTTCTACATTTAATGTTAATTTACAAATTTTATATTAAATTTACATGTATTATGTTTCATTTACATAATTTTTGTTTAATTATAATATTGATGTCGTGATTAAAATCATGGCATTATAGAATGACCCTCCAGGATTGATCATGTATCTATGGATTGCAATAAACTAGCTGATACGTTGATTAAGTTTGCACTTAGTAGTAATTAGTGTTTGGGTGGAAGAATTTTCACAATTTTTATCTTGTTTCCTTTGATTTGTCGCTTGGCATAATATAAATATATTTACATAAAAAATCGTGTACACATTATGATGTTTTTAATTTAACTAATTATCTCATATTATTTATATTTAAATATTTGTGCTTGTATCACTACTTATAAAATGTAACAAAAAATTTGTAAATCAATATTAAGTGTAAAATAAAACATAAATTATGTAAATGAAACATAAGACTTGTAAATAAAAAGTAATATTAGTTTATCAACATAATAGTGGTAAATTGATGTATTATTGGTAAATAAAATAAAACTTATAGATATAATATAAAATTTGTAAATCAATATTAAGTGTATAATAAAATATGAATGATGTAAATGAAAGGTAAAACAAGCAAATTAACAGATGAATGGCAATTTGGTGTATCAATAGTAAACAAAACAAAAGCTTATAGATATAACATATAACTTGTAAATCAACATTAAAGTGTGAAATAAAACATAAATTATATAAATAGAACATAAGAATTATAAATTGAATGTAAAACAAGTAAATTAACATAGGAATTGTAAATTGGTGTATTATTAGTACACAAAACAAAGACTTATAAATATAACATAAAACTTATGAATGAACATTAAGTGTAAAATAAAACATATTAAGTAAATGAAACACAAGACTTGTAAATAGAAGGTAAAACAAGTAAATTAATACAGAAGTGGTAAATTGGTGCATTGTTAGTAAGCAAAACAAAAACTTACAAATATAACATAATACTTGTAAATCAATATTAAATGTAAAATAAAATATAAATTATGTAAATGAAATACAAGATTTGTAAATAGAAGATAAAACAAATAAATTATTATAAGAATTATTGAAAAAATAAAAACTTAGAAATATAAATTAAAAATCGTTATAATAATGACTACCTTATATATTTACTGATTTTATTTTTAAATTAACTAATGATAGGTTTGGGTTTATGTAATACATGTAATGATTTATGTGAAATTTTATTAAAGATAGAATTTATTCTTAAATTCGGGTTTTGAAAACTATTTTTTTCATATTTTTTAAAGCTGTTTGTAAGATAAAGTGATTTTTGCATCATTCTAAACCTCTTCGACAATAACTCCAAATGATCTTTATATATAAGTAAGAAGCAAAGTTTGAAATTATATAAAGTATATATAAAATAGAAAATTAGATCCAGCTAAATTTTAAGATTGTATTTGTAAACCACCTACTTTTTAAAGAAATATCACCCACCCATCTTTCCGTTAACTCAGTTAACAAAAATATAATGTCTATATGCTATCATAAGGGTAATATTGTCATTTAGTTAAAAAATAAATATTTAATTAATTATATTCTATTTTAAAAAATAAATATTTAATTATATAAACAACATCGTTTTTGTTTATAAATAAAAAAAATCAAACAATACAAAAGTGGTACTTTGTAATTATTGTATTATAGGGATAAAATAGTCTTTACGCAAAAAACCACTAACGGCAGTTAACTTTTTTAACGAAAAAATGATTAGGGGATATTTATTTGAAAAATAGGTGGTTTACAAATACAATTTTAAAATTTGGTGGTTTACATAAGTTTTACTTAATAAGTGGTGGCCACCAGATAATTATCCTAAAATTTATTCAAATTGTTTTCAATACAATTTTTTTGTTCTTCAATTGATGAGATAAACTATTTTTTGTTTAATTAAAATTTAATGTTGATTTATAAGTTTTATATTATTTCTATAAGTATTTACTTTGTTTATAATTTTAAACACTAATTTACTACTTTTATATTAATTTACTTATATTTATTATTCTTATGTATAATTGATAAAATTTATCTTTTATCATGATAACGTAAAGTCATAAGATAAGACGTAAGAATTGGCAAAGATAATTAAAAAAGGTAATATTTTTACAAAAAATTGTCTTGAAATAGAAAGAATAATTATTTGAGAATTCTTTCTTAGTCATAAATTATAAGTAAAAGTAGAGTACATAAAATCAAAAGTAGCAGAAAATTCTAGATTTTCTAAAGCAGGATTGTGATTTGTGAGGGAGCAAGGAAGGTGACCCGAGGAGTCATAACCGAAAAGAAAGTGGTGGTGGCCAGCGGCCTTGTTGGGGTCTTCAGCTACTTGGGTACCGCGAAAACCATATAAACTTTACATTTGTTGACTGTTGGTTTAAAAAATAATAAGGGTGTGTTTGGCGACGTTTTTGATTGAGTATTTTTTGTTTTTAAAAAATGAAAAATAAAAAAACGTGTTTGGTATGATAATTTCTTGACCAACACTAAAAAAAATTCATAAAACAAAATATTTATGTTCTCTTAGTTTTGTGAATAAAACTGGAGAATTTGGCGTTTTCCAATTTTGTTCACAAAACTAAAGAATCAATAAAAAAGTTTAGGAAAAATAGTTGTTCGGGCCCACCACTGAAAAAAGTTGTTTGAACCCACCACTTTTATTTATTTAATTATTATTTTATTTGATTAATAATTCTTTCATGTAACTATTTACTACCATTTTTATTTACTTAATTATTATTTTATTCTATTAATAATGTTGAAAGGGATTAATGTACATATTTAAGCATGGATGTAAATATTTTTTACTTTTATGTATATTATTACCACAAATAAACTATTTAAATATCTATAATAAATATAATTATAGTACGAACTTTTATTTTGTTATATGTCAATTAATTCTACATTTATTATTTTATTTTTCAATTTATTTTAGTTTTTTAAACTTAATAAATTATGAGAGGTTTTTTTAAAAATTATTATTGTTCTATGAAATTTGATTTCATTTTGATTAAAATTATAATAATAAAAGATAAAACATATAAATAAATTGAAGAAAAGCATTTTATAAAAAATTCTATATTTTCAGACAAACAACCAAACGTGTTTTTACTGTTTTCATTTTTGTATGATATTTTAAAAACAACTGCCAAACAAATTTTTATTTTAAAAAAATCACATCAAAATCATCATTCTCCTTCTCTAAAATAAGAGCAAAAAAAACTAATTAAAAAATATTATCAAACGTACCCTAAGATTCTACCTGTTCCTTTTATTTATTTAAATTTAGTTTTTGTTTTCTAATTTAGTTGCCTTTTTATTTTATTTTTTATTTTGTTAGGTTGTTTTAGAATTTTCTGCTGTTGCTGCCATGTTTTGTTACCGTTCTTTCCTTATTTGTGATTTTTCTCCTACTCTCAAAGGTTTTTTTTTCTCATGTCCTTTGATATTGTTGTTTTAGTGCCTCTATGGAGAGGCTATGCTTGTTTTGGAGTTGTACATTTGACTTTAATGATGGTATGTCCAGTTTTCGATGGCCTAAAATGAGGGCTCCGTGTGTGGATTTTCATGCGGTTTTTTACATTTTATTTTGTTTTTTTTTATTAAATTTTATTTTTAGAATTTTGTTAGTCCATTAAACTCATGGATATTTTATTTTAGCTTTTCTATTATGAACTAGTGATAATATTGTGTTTTATTTACTATCACTATGTCGAGTTTCTTTTCTGATTGAAATATGTTCTCTACTTCTAATGATTGAGGTGAATGGGAAACAATCATTTTCACTCATAGTATTTTATACAATAGCTCATTTCATTCTTATTGTTTAAATAATAGTTTATTTTATTCATATTTTTTAAACAATAGCCCAAAACCCCATTTTGTAAATTTATCTTTAATTTATTGAATAATTCTTTGAGGGCAAAATAGAATTTTTAATTAAATAAATACAAAATATTTTAAAATAATATTCTCAAACATGATTAAATAATATCTAATTTTTTTTTGTATAAATTTAAAATTTAAAGATAACTTAATGAAGAAACAATAATAACACTAAATAATATTTAAAATATATAATTATGACAATAACACTAAAAGATCATTTGGGGTTGTTGTCGATGTGAGTAGGTTTAGAAGGATGCAAAATCACTTATCTTACAAACAATTTTGAAAAATATGAAAAAAAAAGTTTTTCAAAATTTGATTTTAAGAATAAGTTTTATTCTTTATAAAATTTCACATATATCATCACATGTATTACACAAACCAAAGCAGTAAATATATAAGGTAATCATTATTATAATGAGTTTATATTTTGTATTTTTAAGTTTTTATTTTTTTTCAATAACTATTATAATATTTACTTGTATTACATTTTATTTACAAGTCTTCTATTTTATTTACATAATTTCTATGTTATTTTACACATAATGTTGATTTACAAGTTTTATGTTGCATTTGTACGCTTATGTTTTCTTTACTAACAATACATCATTTTACCACTCCTATGTTAATTTACTTGTTTTGTCTTCTATTTACAGGCCTTATGTTTTATTTACTTAATTTATGCTTTATTTTACACTTAATGTTGATTTATAATTTTTATGTTATATCTGTAAGTTTATATTTTGTTTACCAATAGTATATTATTTTACTACCCCTATGTTAATTTACTTGTTTTACATTCTATTTATAGGTCTTATGTTTTATTTACTTAATTTATGCTTTATTTTACACTTAATGTTGATTTATAATTTTTATGTTATATCTGTAAGTTTATATTTTGTTTACCAATAGTATATTATTTTACTACCCCTATGTTAATTTACTTGTTTTACATTCTATTTATAGGTCTTATGTTTTATTTACTTAATTTATGTTTTATTTTACACTTAATGTTGATTTACAAGTTTTATGTTATATTGATAAGTTTTTGTTTTATTTACTAATGATATATCAATTTACCACTTCTATGTTAATTTACTTATTTTACCTTTCATTTACAAGTCTTATGCTCTATTTACATCATTTATGTTTTATTTTACACTTTATGTTGATTTACAAGTTTTATGTTATATCTATAAGATTTTGTTTTATTTACTAATAATATATCATTTTACTACCCCTATGTTAATTTACTTGTTTTACATTCTATTTATAGGTCTTATATTTTATGTACTTAATTTATGTTTTATTTTACACTTAATGTTGATTTATAAGTTTTATGTTATATTGATAAGTTTTTGTTTTATTTACTAATGATATATTAATTTACCACTTCTATGTTAATTTACTTATTTTACCTTTCATTTATAAGTCTTATGCTCTATTTACATCATTTATGTTTTATTTTACACTTTATGTTGATTTACAAGTTTTATGTTATATCTATAAGATTTTGTTTTATTTACCAATAATACATTAAATTACCACTCTTATGTTGATTTACTTGTTTTACCTTCCATTCACAAGTCTTATGTTTCATTTGCACAATTTATGTTTTATTTTATACTTAATATTGATTTACAAGTTTTATGTTATATCTATAAGTTTTTGTTTTGTTTACCAATGATATACCAATTTACCATTCCTATATTAGTTTACTTGTTTTACCTTTCATTTACTAGTTCTATGTTCCATTTACATAATTTTATGTTTTCATTTAATATTCATTTATGTTATATGTTTTGTTTTATACTTAATGTTGATTTACAAATTTTATATTAAATTTATATGTCTTATGTTTCATTTATACAATTTTTGTTTAATTATAGTATTGATGTCGTGATTAAAATCACGACATTAAGTTTGCACTTAGTAGTAATTAGTGTCTTATATGGGTGAAAGAATTTTCGCAATATTTATCTTGTTTCCTTTGATTTTGTCTCTTGGGACAATATGAATATATTTAAAAAAATCGTGTACACCATATGATGTTTTTAGTTTAACTAATTATATCATATTATTTATATTAAAATATTTGTGCTTGTATCACTACTTATAAAATATAAAATAAAACTTGTTAATCAACGTTAAGTGTAAAATAAAATATAAATTGTGTAAATGAAACATAGGACTTGTAAATAAAAGATAAATTAGTAAATCAACATAATAGTGGTAAATTAATGTATAAAATAAAATTTATAGATATAATATAAAATTTAAAATCAATATTAAGTATAAAATAAAATATAAATGATATAAATGGAAGATAAAACAGTTAAATTAACATATGAATGGCAAATTGGTGTATCAATGGTAAACAAAATAAAAACTTATAAATATAACATAAAATTTGTGAATCAACATTAAGTGCAAAATAAAACATAAATTATTTAAATAGAACATAAAAATTGTAAATAGAATGTAAAACAAGTAAATTAACATAGGAATTGTAAATTGGTGTATCATTAGTAAATAAAACAAAAACTTACAAATATAACATAAAACTTGTAAATGAACATTAAGCGTAAAATAAAATATATTAAGTAAATGAAACATAAGACTTATAAATGGAAGGTAAAACAAGTAAATTAACATGAAAGTGGTAAATTAGTGCATTAGCGGTAAGCAAAACAAAAACTTACAATATAATATAAAACTTGTAAATCAATATTAAATGTGAAATAAAATGTAAATTATGTAAATGAAATATAAGATTTGTAAATGAAAGGTAAAACAAATAAATTATTATAAGAGTTATTGAAAAAAATAAAAACCTACAAATGTAAATTAAAAACTCATTATAATAATGATTATCTTATATATTTAATGATTTTATTTCTAAATTGAACAATGATAGGTTTGGGTATATGTACTACATGTGATTATTTATACGAAATTTTATTAAGGATAAAATTTATTCTCAAATTTAAGTTTTGAAAAACTATTTTTGTTCATGTTTTCAAAGCTGTTTATAAGATAAGGTGATTTTGCATCATTTTAAACCTCCTCGACAACAACCCCAAATGATCTTTAAATACAAGTAAGAAACAAAGTTCAAAACTATATAAAGTATATATAAAACTGAAAATTAGATCCAGTTTTATTGATATATCATATATGTCTAGTAATGTAAATATCTTTTTATTTTGTTTTGACTTGATCTACATCAAGAAAAATAATTTTGCTTAATTAACATGTGTAGTAAACAAATACTGCAATAGAAGATACAAAAAAACATTTATAAATGTCCTAGGATGAATTGAAATTTTTTGTTAAATCAATTCAATAGAATTTATTCAAATTGTTTTCAATACAATTTTTTTGTTCTTTAATTGATGAGACAAATTATTTTTTGTTTAATTAAAATTTAATGTTGATTTACAAGTTTTATATTATTTCTACAAATATTTATTTTGTTTGTAAATTTAAATACTAATTTACTACTTTTATATTAGTTTATTTATTTTACTTATATTTATTATTCTTATATATAATTTATAAAATATATCTTTATATCATGGCAACGTAAAGTTTTCCTTATATAGAGTTCATGAAAAATTGTAAGATAAGACGCAAGAGTTGGTAAATATAATTATTAAAGGTAATATTTTTTCAAAAAAATTATCTTGAAATAGAAAGAATAATTATTTGAGAATTCTTTCTTAATCATAAATTATAAGTAAAAGTAGAGTACATAAAATCAAAAGTAGCAGAAATTTCTAGATTTTCTAAAGCAGGATTGTGATTTGTGCGGGAGCAAGGAAGGTGACCCGAGGAGTCATAACCGAAAAGAAAGTGGTGGTGGCCAGCGGCCTTGTTGGGGTCTTCAGCTACTTGGGCACCGCGAAAACCATAAACTTTACATTTGTTGACTGTTGTTTTAAAAAATAATAAGGGTGTGTTTGGTGACGTTTTTTTATTGAGTGTTTTTTATTTTTAAAAAACGCGTTTGATGTAATAATTTCTTGACCAGTACTAAAAAAATTCATAAAATAAAATGTTTCTGTTCTCGTAGTTTTGTAAATAAAATTGGAGAATTCGGCGTTCTCAAGAATCAGTAAAAAAGTTAAATAAAAATAATTGTTCGGGCCCACTACTGAAAACAGTTGCTTCAGCCCATCACGTTTATTTATTTAATTATTATTTTATTTGATTAATAATTCTTTCATGTAACTATTTACTACTATTTTTATTTACTTAATTATTATTTTATTCTATTAATAATGTTGAAAGGGATTAATGCATATATTTGAGCATGTTTTGGATGTAAATATTTTTTACTTTTATGTATATAATTACCACAAATAAACTATTTAAATATTTATAATAAATATAAATATATAATTATAGTACGAATTTTTATTTTGTTATATGTCAATTAATTCTACATTTATTATTTTATTTTTCAGTTTATTTTAATTTTTTAAACTTAATAATTTATGAGAGGTTTTTTTTAAAATTATTATTGCTGTATGAAATTTGATTTCATTTTGATTAAAATTATAATAATAAAAGATAAAACGTATAAATAAATTGAAGAAAAGCATTTTATAAAAAATTCTATATTTTCAGACAAACAACCAAACGCGTTTTTTATTGTTTTCATTTTTGTATGATATTTTAAAAACAACTACCAAAGAAATTTTTATTTTAAAATAATCACATCAAAAACATCATTCTCTTTCTTTAAAATAAGAGCAAAAAATGCTAATTAAAAAACATTACTAAACGTACCTTAAGATTCTACTTGTTCCTTTTATTTATTTATTTATTGTTTTCTAATTTTGTTGCTTTTTTATTTTTTATTTATTTTGTTAGGTTGTTTTAGAATTTTCTGCTGTTGCTGCCATGTTTTGTTACCGTTCTTTCCTTATTTGTGATTTTTCTCCTACTCTCAAAGGTTTTTTTTCTCATGTCCTTTGATAATGTCGTTTTAGTGCCTCTATGGAGAGGCTATGCTTGTTTTGGAGTTGTACATTTGACTTTAATGATGGTATGTCCAGTTTTCGATGTCCTAAAATGAGGGCTCTGTGTGTGGATTTTCATGCGGTTTTTTACATTTTTTTTTGTTTTGTTTTATTAAATTTTATTTTTAGAATTTTGTTAGTCCATTAAACTCATGGATATTTTATTTTAGCTTTTCTATTATAAACTAGTGATAATATTGTGTTTTATTTATTAGCACTATGTTGAGTTTCTTTTCCGAATGAAATATGTTCTCTACTTCCAACGATTGACGTGAATAGACTAAATCAGACTTAGAAAAACTTCTCTTTAACTTTGTTGAATTTTAGTATGTTGAATATATTTTTTTTCTTTTAGTTGTAAAAAATTGGTAGCATTTATAATTTTTTACTATTTCAAAAGCCAGAGGAGAAGTCATAAAAGAAAAGAAAGTGGTGGTGGCCTTGTGGGGTCTTCAGCTACTTGTGTGCAACGAAAGCCATATCCAACTTTACATGTGTCGTTTTAAAAAACAATAAGATTCTACCTGCTCCTTTTATTTATCTATTTATTTATTTTTTGTTTTCTAATTTAGTTGCTTTTATTTTGTTATGTTGTTTTAGAATTTTCTGCTGTTGCTGCCATGTTTTGTTACCGTTCCTTCCTTATTTGTGAATTTTTTTACTATTTCAAAAGATTTTTTTATGTCCGTTCTAATTTCTGGATCGAAAAATTATGCTTATTTTAGAGTCTTAATTTTAACGGTGGTATGTCGAGTTTTCAATATCTAAGGTGAGGACTCCGTGTGTGAATTTTCAAGTGGTTTTTTTTGTGTATGTTTTTTTAATTTTTTGTGGTTCTATTTAATTTTTATTTCTTAGTATTTTTTGTGTATATTTTTAAATTCATTAAAGAACTAACATTGTTAAAAAATTAAAAAAAAAAAAAGTGAATAATATCGGTACACTCATTATTTCCACTGACACTGTAGCACAACGCGCAGAAGAAATTAAGTCGAAGTCTTTCTGCTGCAACTATAAATACATCCCACGGTTACCGGCTTATTGCCCAGCGACTCATTTTTGGCAGGTCAAAAGTGGATCGAAGAAGAAGAAGCTCTTACTCTAATGTCTCTCCCGAGTGTTGAATCAGAATTGGACAGTCTCGTGGGGTTCAGATTCCACCTAAGAGATGAAGAAATCATTCGTCTCCTGAAGATGAAGAGGCGTAACCCTGGTTTCTCTGTCCGTACGATCAAGGAAATTGATCTCTACAGCTTTGAGCCGTGGGAGCTACGCTGTAAGTAATCCTGCCAACCAATTACTCTACTCGATGTCTGTTTAAGTTAATTAGTTTAGTAACTAAAATTCAGAAGTTAATGAATCTTTTGCCGCGATGCAGTCCAATCTGATATTCAGTCTGAGGAAGAAGTGTGGTACTTTTTCTGTGAGCCTGATTACAAGAATGCCAAGAGTAAACGGGTACATAGAAGAACAGAGGAAGGATACTGGAAAATGACTGGCGATGGTTCTAAAATCAAGCGCAGATACAGTACCGAGGTGATTGGCACGAAAAAGATTTTGGCTTTTTGCCGCCACGATGCTGCTGCCAAGAAAGCTAAGACTGAGTGGGTTATACACGAGATAGCTGTTGAAGATAGCCCTGATTATAAGGTATCAGCTTTTGTTTTAGAATTGCATGTATACTGTACTGTATATACTCTCTTTATTTTCGTGAACAATAATTGATACTCTGTTTATTTTATTGTAGAAGGACTTTGTTGTGTGTCGCCTTGAAAGAAAACAGGATAAGAAGAAGCTTGATGTTGTTTCCACCAATAGAAAACAGGATAAGAAGCGTGGTGTTGTTTCCACCAAAAGAAAACGGAATAAGAAGCTTGGTCTTTCCACTAGTGATGAAGATCAATCTTCTCAAAATTTGACTTCTAAAAGAAACTATTTTGCAGAAGATACTAATAGAAATCTTGTTTCAGAAAAAGAAGATTTGATTTCTAATAGGGATCATGTTGCAGAAAATACTGTTTTGGTCTCTGAAGTTCAAGCAATAGACCATTCGATTTCTTATTATAGAGATCATGTTGCGGAAAATATTGTCGAAAATTCTGTTGAGGCACAAACTCGACAACTTGCAGAATTCAATGCACAGAGTGATGGCTATAATGGGCAGAATGATGCCTCTGTCTCGGCACTGCAGTCACCAGTTTATCCAGAAGAGGAATCATCATATTCTAATGGTTCTAGTTGTGGTAGTGGATTATTGAATTCTGAATTTGTCGGTGAGCAGGTAGATGGCCAGTTCAATTCACGGAGGGATTTTCGGAATAAATACTCTCCTAATGCAACTGGACAGACCACTCCTGACTTCCTCTTATCAAAGTCAGATGAAGGAGTTTACATGGAGTATGGCAGTGACATGGACTCCGAAACCTTCATGGAAATGGTAGAGATACACTTTCAGTATTAATAGTACTTCGGTAGCATATGTTAAGAACAATCAAATCCTCCAGGAGCATATTATATTATTATTAATGTTGTAATATTACTTCACTCATAGTGTATTGTATTCCAAACTTTGTAATCTTTGAGACTGGTTATTTGGGGCAATTGGATGCACAAGTTGCTGTCTATCATATGTAATATATACATGTAAGAGTAGGGTCAAGTTTCCGAAAAGTTCAGCTTGTTAAATGGGAATGCTTATTGAAAACAATTGAGGCAGATGAGACTTGATAGACCTAAGGGAAGATCAAAAGAACTCAATTACCAGCATCTGTATCTGTTGGAAATCAGCAGACTTGGAGTTTCCCCACAAAGATGCTATTTTAGGGTAAATGTAGATGCAGCCACCAACTCAGATAAGCAAATCTCAGGGCTGGGAGCTGTTATTTGAGATGAAACTGGGAATGTAATTGCAGCTGCAATTAAGCCTTCAAAGTTTTATGGAGATGTATCTTTTGTGGAGGCAGAAGCGATGGAGTGGAGTGTGCAGATTGCAGGGCTTGCAAGCTTTAGCATTATTGGTTGTTGAATCAGACTCCAAGAGGTGGTAAATTTTGTAGACAGAAAGCAGGGCAGCAGATTCGAGATCTTCTGGGTTTTCTCAGAAATTCAGAACATAATGAAGGGATCATGTTAGCGTCAAGTATGCTCACAGATTTGTAACGCTATTGCCCAATGCTAAACTAGCTTTAGAGAAATGCCAGATTGTTGTATGAATGGGCTCATAGGAGTCATGCCCTTCACAACTGATGTATTTATTGTCTTCTATGAACTGAAAGTTTTATTCTCAGGAAAAAAGGGCATTGGGATAAACAATTAGTCTTGCTCATCAAAGAAATTTACTGATTTAACTGAAAAAGAAAATAAAAGATCCATAATTCATTTATATATATGTTAAAATTCTTGTGACAGGAGCTATCTTCATTAATGTATGTATGACACTCTATGCAATTTGTTCATCCCTTTTGTTGCATCACAAACAGTCTTTTAGCATTCTTGTAAATAATACAAAAATGTTAGTCAAGCTGGCTTTGAAGGTTAAATAATTCACATATTGAGAAGCAAAAACAAGAGATAAAATGAGCCCCCTTCTGTATGACTGAAGTTGCTCCTTTGGAAAGGTCAGTTATTACTTTAAATAAACAAGCAATAAAGCAGAACCAAGCAGTGGCGGATGTGTTAGTGGGAAAAAAAATCAAATATGTTTATTAAATTACAAAAAATGCCATCAATTGTTAACTATAAAAATGCCATTACTCATTAATTACGAAAATACCATCTCTTTTGCTTTGCTTTCATGTTTCACCCTCACCATCAAAACAGAAAAAGATTTCAAGCCCTTCACTTTTCGTCATCAATTCCCCTTCACAAATCACAATCTTCATCAGTTCATATCTTTCAAGGTCAGATCTATATCTTTTTTTAGTTTCTACTGGTATGCTACAATGCTTTTAAAACTTCAATAAATTAATTATTTTTTTAAGATAGATTTTATTGATTTGCTCTACATATTATTTTAATTTATTATTTTAAATGTTTCATTGGCTGTGTTTTTTTTTTGTAATTAGTTTTTTGATTTATTAATTTGAGTTGATTTAGTTGACTAAAATGTGATTAGTTTGTGATTTACTAATTTATTAGTTTGAGTACATTTCATGGAACTATTTTTGTGCAAGCCTAAATTTCTTTCTCTTGGACATATGGTGGTTGCATTTATCAATAATTAATTGCTATTTTTATTTTGATTACCTGTTCCTGTTGTTTTTTTATTTGTTTTGTTGATTTTGGGTTAATTTACTGCAGTTTTTTGTGTTAATTTATTGTTTTAAATAATTGTTTAATTTATTTAAGCATGCTAATTAAGCTTGTAATTATTTATTAATTTATTAACAGAGCGTGCATTTTCAACCATGAATCTTATCAAGATATCATTTCGCAATAAGATGGAAAATAAGTTTCTTTCGAATTGTATGGTTGTCTATGCTGAAAGAGAAATTGCATATACTGTTAATTCAGGATCCATAATTAATGAGTTCCATTGTTTGAAGCCTCAAAAAGTACAACTTTAGTTATGTTGTTGTATTGAATTACATTTTTATTTTCTATTTTTTATATAATTATTTTGTTTAAAATGATTATGATTTGGGGTAAGACTTCTAACGTCCTGATCTTATTATGTGTATTTTATTTTTTTCACTTATGAAATTTTAAGTTCACTTGACTTTACGGTATTTTTTTTTTAAATTTAGCTCAGAGTACTTGAAAATCTTGGATTCGCCCCTGGAACCAAGAGATAAAAATGCGCAGAACACTGCTTATTTCATTTCATTGGAATACATTACGCATATATACAAGATTCTTTCTTGTACACCAAGATGTGTGATGTACAATTGCAGCTATTCTGTGCTCCTCATCCTCATCCAACTGTCTACATAGAGTTATTCTAACGCTAAGAAAATGATTTTGAAGATAAAAATTGGTCATTCAAGATCTATTAAAATTTATTCTGGAAGCGCATTTCAAAAAATACTTTTTTTTTTCTACTAATAGACATTTGGCCTAGTAGGAAAGCACTTGGAAATCTCTATAAAAGTAATTATAAGGGTTTAATTTCCTACCTTAATTATGAAATGTTGGAAAATATAGTTTTTTGCTAGCTATATTTGGGCCACATTTTGAGTGGGACCCACTTAGCATAAGTAAAAGGTCGTGGAGGTTTCGGAAAGTACTCCGTGAACACTTCGATTCAGTATATCATATACTCAAAATGATGGTCATGTGAATGAGAAATTGTCTTACAAATATGCACCCTTTATGTTGGAAAAATTAAGAGAAAGTGGACTTATCCCACGTGAAAAAATTAAGTCATTAGATTTGGGTTTATATATGTTCACACATAGATGGGTATTCAAGAATACCAAGGATAAAGGATCTCTTTACGCACGCTTGCGTAGGGGGGCACAAATCATGGATCCAAAATGGCCCGATTTGACTGAACTCGTGTGCGCTCGCACGTCTTACGTACACGAATGTCGGCTCAAATCACTCGGGCTCGCGTTGGTCGGTTTTACTCCTTTTAATTTTAATTGCGAAATTTAATTTTGGCAAGCTAGGGTTACAGAATCCTTCACTATAAAAAAGTAGCTTAGAAAAATACACAGCCGCACACACATCATCTTTTCTCTCCTCTGGTCTTGTCGTCCTTTTGAGAGAGTTCAACACTGTTGTGGTTCGTCGAAATTTTGCGTTCGTGCTAATGACGACATTCGTTCTCATTGTATCTTGGGAAACAGAGACCAATTAATCCTAAAGTACTGAGTAGGCGGTCAATCTGTTTTAAGGACACTGCTGTTACCGGTCTCGAGTTCTTTTACTAGTTGTTGTTCACTATTTTGCTGGTTGCTGGTCGCTGGTCGCTGTTAGCATCACTGTTCACCGCACTGTTTACTGTACGCCGCATAATTTATTGTTTGCTGGTTACTATTTGCTGTTAGCATCACTGTTCACCGATCACTGTTCCGACTTTCAATCGCTATTCCGAGTTGCTCGCTGTTTCCTTAATTAGTTAAATTAAATATATTTATGAAATTATATTTATTATTGAATTCTCTGTTTTACTGTAATTATAGTTTGTCCGTAATTTAATTTATTTTATATTATTATTTATATATTGTTTGCTGGTTACGTTATTAATTTATTTCGTACAGATTTGTGATATACAATATTGTGTTTACTGTATTGAATTTATATTATCTATATTTGTTATCTCACAATTAATTAAATTATTATAACATGAAATAGTTGAGGGGAGGTAGTTTTCTCATAGAGGTAGTCTTCTCTCTTACGAAATGTGAGTGGAGTAGGCGTCCCTCGAATATTAGAGAGGGTTAAAATATGGGCAGTGCTATATAATAATTAATGTTAACTTGTTCTAGTAATTGTCTGATTGTAAATATCAGTAGTAATCTCATGTAATATGAATTGTAATTTGAACATTAGTCTCATGTAATTAAAAAAAAAACTTTTTTTTTCTCAACACTAAAATATAAGTATCGAGCAAGTAGAACCGTATTCTAAGAGGTTGTTTGTTAAATGTTTGAAGTAAGAAATTTTATTATTTTCAAATATTTTTTAAAATATTTTTATTTGTTTTTTGTAATTTATGACTGATTTTCAGATATTTATATCTGAATAAAAAAAATAAACATTTGTAACTTTTATCTTAATGGAAAAAGGTCTGAATGACAAGTAAATATTATATCTTTATTAGATAACTTATTTCTTAAACTATAAAATCTAATTTATTTTTTTGGTTTTAATATACAAGAATATAAATATCAAATAACTAAATTTAAGATATTTTTTATTATAAAAATAAATAAGATGTTACTTATATTCAGATATTAAAAAAAAAATATTTATTTAAATTTTCGTATTCAGATTTATTTAAATTTTAGATAAAAAAATAAATATTACGTAAATATCATTTTCCTTTTAAAAAATCAGTCAGAAGCCTCCGCTAACCAAATCATCTTAACCTCTATGGTAAGTTGGTTTATAGTACAAGCCGAGTCATCTGCCACATTTTGCCACATCAGATTAAATGTCCCTCGAGTCATATGCTGACGTGAATTATTGATTACTTGTGAAAGAAGTAGAAGATTCCTTTTTTTGTTTTTTTTGAAATCGAAAGAAGTAGAAGATTCAAGAATTATTAGAAATTAGCAAACAACTTGTAAAAGAAGGGGAGACACGTGTCTTTATTCCGTTTAATTACTTCTAAAAGAAGGGGACAGCCTGTAAGTGGGACGCTGACCGTAGGATGTTAACACTTTCTACTGACGTGAAAACAAAATTATCACAACACACCGCCAAGACGCCAACAACCCCTCGGTGTTTCATTGACCAATCACCAAGCAGCAAGCTAGTGTGTAGATAAATAAACGCTGAACCCTGAACACGCCCCATCATGTTGCCGAGCAAAATTTTTTCCATGAGAGACAGCTAGCGAAGCCTCAGGCACCTTAAATAAAATCCAAAAAATGGGCTACCTTGTTTTGAGATTTTTCAGATTCCGTCCACCAGATGAAGAAGAAATCCTCAATCCTATTCTGAACAAAAAGAGACTTGACCCTGATTTCTCTGTCCAAGCAAATAAAAAGCATACAGCTGAACGCGTCGTGTACGAGTTTGATTCTACGTACGGCCCTCCTGATAAGGTGACTGCTTGCTTGTTTATTTTCTTGATTGTAAGAAATTTCAATAAAAAATCTGTCTTGGCTGCAAAAAATAATAATTGACTGTAAACATTCTAAATTTTGCGCTCTTACTGTTTACAACTTTAAATTGTATAAAAGGAATTTGTTATTTGCCTATTACAAAGAAAATGAAAAAAATTAACTAGTCTAAAACTTCAACATGGTCAATCGAGTCACCGATTATTTCTAATTTTAGAAATCATATTGAGGAAAAGAGGGTTTTTTCAGGGGTGACAAAGAGCATGCCTTAGGGACAGTTTCAATATCAAGTTATCCATTTTTGCTGTATGAGACTCTCTTATGAAATTATAACTTCTTTGCCATTTTATTTTAGGTAGAAGGTCAACAACTACCAAGTGCTGATTCTAAAAATCATGTTGCAGAAAATATAAGACAGGAGGTGAGAAGGAGCACAACTTAACTGTTAATTTTAATTCTTAATTTATGTATAAGGAACATAATCCAATCCAAGTCTAATTCTTCTTGTTTGTGGTTTTATTTCAGGTGGAATACGAACTAGTAACATTTCATAATATGACTTGTAATATAGAAATCATGTTGCAGAAAATATATGTTCCAGTTCATAGGTGAGAAAGAACATATGTTGTTGACAGCTTTTTATATCAATTAATGAATGTAGTACAGGAGAAATATATTCAGAACTAATGCTATTTACGATTCTTATTTCAGGAAGAATTGCAGCTACTACCAAGTCATGATTTGGCTTCTGATTCTAGAAATCATGTTGCAGAAAAAATTGAAAAAAAAATTCCCAGAGGTGAGAGAAAAGCTTGAATTTAGCAATTTTCAGAATCAACTTACATATGTATTATAAACAGTATTCAGAATTCATAATGCCTTGTTCATGACCTTTACTTCAGGTAGAATATCAATTACCAAGTCACTATCATGATTTGGCTTCTGATTCTAGAAATCATGTTGCAGAAAATACTCTTCCAAAGGTGAGAAAGAACACAACTTGTGGCAGTTATGAAATAGCAACTTACGAATGTAGTGCATGAGAAACTGTTTTTGGGACTAATGCTCCTTTTCTCATTGGCTTTAATTTCAGGAAGAATCTAAACTGTTACCAAGTCACAATTTAGCTTTGCACAATAGAAATCATGTTGCAGAAAATACTTTTCCAATGGTGAGAAAAAGCAAGCATAATATCTCTAATGCACTAGAAATTTATACATACGAAACTAATGCTTATTTTTCTGTTAATTCAGGTAGAATATCTACAATTGCCAAGTCACCATTTAATTTCTTATTTTAGAGATCCAGTCGCAGAACAAACTTTTTCCGGGGTGAGAAAGAAAGATTGCTATGTAAACAATTTCAAATGCCATTTTGTGCATGTGGAATATTTATAGAATTTGCATTTCTTCCTACGTTGTTCTAACAAGGAACCCTTGGTTTTTGCTCAATTTGATGCTCTTTACGGTTATAATGGGCAGAGATCATCCTCCTCTTCAGTCTCCACTAGCTAAAGAAGAATATTATTGTTGAATTGTGATAATGCTTTATACATGCAGGATGTATTCCCAGCTCTGTTACATATATGAGAAAATAGTTATGTCTATATGTGATTGTGTTTGCCTAGTTCATGAAAGTTGGTGCTTGTTTAATGGGAATATAGGGCTTTGTTGTTATATTTGATCCATTTACCACATACATATGTTCCTAATATCAATTAACTTGAGCTAAGCCATGAAAAGTTTCCTATTAGTACAATAACCACCTATAAATTCAATATCAACTACTGACCTACAAGGAAAGAAATGCATGTGGGTAAATGGTAAATGAACTACTTGAGAATGTTAATTAAGTAGCACATTTAAACAACAATCAAATCTTTTAGGAGGTAATGCTGTTAATTTACAGTCGTTGATAATTTGATAGCCTCGGATAAAATTGTATAAAGCTAATCCACAAAAATCTCCTATATAAGAACTTGCAAAGCTAAATATCAATAATTTCAGATGAAGATGTTCTTGATAGACACCAGTTAGAACGAAGAACATGGAGGCTAGGTTGTTCCCCTGACGATTCTATTTGTTGTAGGGATGGAGAAGCCAGAAATCAAATCTACAGGGGCAATTTTGAATCACTAATAAATATGCAAAAGTTAGGTTATATTTTCATTCATAATATATACTCAAGAAAATCATATGATTAGCATAATTGAATCCCAAGTAGATAATACAATCGTCTTGGGCATATATTATATCGACTTGGGCCTTTAAATTTTAAAGGGCTTTTAAATAATATGATCGACTTGGAAGTCAAGGAGGGTAGATCACTAAGGGTGTGTTTGGTGCGTCGCATTGTATTGTATTAAATTAGATTGGATTGTAATGTATTGTATTAGAATATAATAAATTTAATATAGTACTATGTTTGGTGTTATATGAATTGTATTATATATATAAATATATTATATCATTATTTTATGTTAAATTAATATTATTTTGATTTATTCATTCAAAAATAAAACAACCACCACTTGCACTACTGACCACGCCAGTGATTTGCAATTGTCACTTGTTGATGTCATAGCTAGTGCCGTTGAAATCCACGACTCGAGCTCTGCTCAAAGTACTATTATCTCTGGCAAAGTAGCTTCCTTTCGTTGTAAATCTACAATCAAAGTTTTGGAATCTAAAACTTTGACTGTGTATTTGTGGCAAACGAAATCTTCAATTTTGCCAATGTTGGCAGTGTTGCGTAGAGGCCGTGACGAGAATTCTAATAATATCAGATTGAGTTCAACGGACACCGATGACGCACGCGGTGGTCAATCGTAAAAATGATTGTCAGTTGGTGGTTTCGATGAACTTTTCAATTTTTTAATTAGTAAAAATAAATTAACTAAAATAAAATATCACATAAATAAATATGAGCAATTTTTAAGCTAAAATTTGAGTTGACCCACTTAAACTCAGGGGTGGGTGCGGGTCAGTGTAATGTTGGTTGATTTGGTGAATTTAACCAGACCATGTATTATTTGATTTGCACCAAACAAGGTTCAGATTTTAAAATACAAGCCAGACCTACTTTATGCAGCATGCCAAACATGCCCCAAGGGTTATTTTGTTTTGGGGGTGGGGGGAGGGAGGGAATAATTAAACTATAAAAGCATAAAATTAAAAATGAGCATTTTTTAATCAAGTGGGGATAGCTGACTCACTTGTCCTATACTTTTATAGGGTATTCAGAATCTAATCTAATATGTTCAATCCATTCAATTCACAAAAATCCAATTTATATTTGATGGGATTGAAAATTTTAAATCCTTAGTTGGTGATCCACGTGACCTTTCAAAGGCTAATAAAAAAATTGCTAGTGATACTTTCTGCTTTCAGCGTGAAGGGAAGGAAGTTATTGAGGATGATCCAAAAGGAGAATCATTTGGTGAGTTTTACTTATACTTTTTCTATTCTGTTATGTTTTTTTTTTTATTCTGTATCACGCATATAGGGAAACGTCATGGCAATGGCTCTTGGCTTGACAGTGGCTCCCAGCCAAGATTTTGCTTCAAAGAAATCCGATGGTACTTTGAAAGAGTCTAATCCGGAACCGATGGATGCATTCAGTCTTGAACAAATTGATCCAACAAAGGATGCGCCAGCTCCAGCTAAGACTAGTACGGATAAGGACGTTGTTACCCTGACGAATCTAATCTTGATTAGAATGTAAATTTTAATGACAACTTAAAATATAAATTAGGTAATTGTTTTAGGTAGATTTTGGGAGGTGAAGCTAAAAAAATTAAAACCTATTTAATCACAATATATTCATTTTTTGGGTTAGAGAGGTACCTCGCTTAGTTGTGGAGTGTAGGCTGTTTTGGACTTTTTAATGGAGGGAGGAGGATGAGAGATGGCTAATAATGGTGAGAGGCTAAGATTTTAGAGGGTGAGCTTGGAGAGGTGCCTCAAACCTACAAAATAAAGACAATGAGGTTAGAGGTGGAGTCGGCGGTGGCCGGTGACCACACTCCGGCGCTCAAGTCAACAATTCGAACTTTTCGTGGAGTGGAGAGCTTGCAAGCTCTCTAAAATATAGAGAAGAAAAAGGTTGAAGAAGAAGACTTCAGCCTTATGTGAAATATGTGTGTGTATAATGGTGAATGTGTGAAAAAAAGATCCCGACTGCCCTTATAGAGTACTATTGGGGTACCCCACCATGTGGCACATTTTTCAATGGAGATTTTGCTGTCAATTTCAGGACATTCCTTGTCCTTTTGTCTCTCTTTTACTTTTTGGGCCATTAGAATCACACATGGGAATCGTAGAGCCGTCATTAACAGATTTTGTCATTTTGTACACGTGGGGTACGCTGTACTGAATATTCTTACAGAGGTTGTCTGGACAGCTGTAAGTGTGGTAGCCAAGGACAACTATTTGTCCCCTCTTTATTGATAAGATATTTCTTATTTGATTTTACCAAATCAAATATTATCTTTTGACAATAGTGACAGCTAACGTGGAACATATTTTAGAGATTGTTAGACCATCTCGATTTTTGTATGGCGTGCCTCTTAACTCCTTTGGTGATTTAGGGTACCCCGAGTTCCTTTAATGGCTAACTTTACATGGAGTAGGTCGGGTACCTTTGGGATGCCCCTCGGGTATCCCAAGTACCCTTCATGACAAAAGTTGCTTTTACCCTGGGGTATCCCACGGTTATCCGAAGTATCCTTAATGACCAAATTAGCTTGGGATATATCAGGTACCCTGGAGTATCCCCCAAGTATCCTAGGTACCCTTAATGACCAAAGTTTTTTAAGATAGGTAGGGTACCCTGGGGTATCCCACGAGTATCACAGGTACTCTTAATGACCAAAGTAGCATGAAATAGGTCGGGTACCCGTGTACCTCAGATATCTCAAGTGATAGTTTTAATTGCAGAATTTTATATTTGACACATGGCACTTCATTTTTGCTTTTCCATTTCTTCCCTAAATAGTAAATTTTATTTTATGCTCTACTTATAATGACAAAATTCAATTTATTCCCTAAAAATACGAATACATCAATTTATTCTTCTCCTTTACTTTTAAGAAAATTTAAAAAAAAAATCAATGCACCTTCATTTGCTAGCATCTTGGGAACGAAAATGGGGTAAATGAAAATGGGGTAAATGAGTTTATTTCGAATTACTATATCGTGAATTGACTATTTTAAAATTACCTTCTTAATTTTAGAAATCTCAATTTACCCTCCATTTTTTGTTAAGAAGACATAAAAAATTCATAAACCAACTTCTACTTTTTCTTGTCTTTTGAATAAAAATGAGAGTAAATTGAAGTTTTAAAAAATAAAGAAAGTAATTTGAAAATAATTAATTTATGAGAGATAATTTAAAATTTATCCAGAATAAATTGATTTTTTACACTTTTAAAGAATAATCTGTATATTATCATTCTAAGAGATTAATTAAAATGTACACCATGCTTGTAATAAAATGTACAAAGCCTATGGCAAACATTTGTATATAGTTCATGAAAAGTCATAAGATGAGTTGGTAAACATAATTAATAAGGTAATATTTTTTACAAAAGTTGTCTGAAATAGAAGAATAATTATTACTTAATTATGTTCCCTGGGTCGTAGCCATGCTCCCCAATCATAAATTATAAGGAAAAGTTCAGTACATATAAATTATAATTAAGAGTTCAGTACAAAAAATCGAAGTAGCAGAAAATTGTAGATTTTCTAAAGCAGGATTTTGATTTGTGAGGGAGCTAGGAAGGTGACTCGAACTGGAAAGCCAGTGGGGAGGAATCATAAAGGAAAGTGGTGGGTGGCCTGGTGGGGTCTTAAACTACTTGGGTACCACGAAAACCATATAAACTTTACTTTTATTTTTTTTAAAAAAAATTTGATTCTACCTGTTCCTTTTTTTATATTATTTTTTTTTTTGTTTTCTAATTTAGTTGCTTTTATTTTGTTATATTGTTTTAGAATTTTCTGCTGTTGCTGCCATGTTTTGTTACTGTTCTTTCCTTATTTGTGATTTTCTACTACTCTCGAAGGTTTTTACTCGTGTCCTTTGATGATGTTGTTCTAGTGCCTCCATTGGGATGTTATGCTTGTTTTGGAGTTGTACATTATTGACTTCAATGATGGTACTTCAAGTTTTAGATGTCCTAAAATGGGGCTCGCGTGAATTTTCAGGTGGTTTTTTTTTGTTTTATTATTTTTTATTTTTAGAATTTTGTTAGTTCATTAAACTCATGGATATTTTATTTGAGTTTTTCTGTTATGAACTAGTGATAATGTTGTGTTTTATTTACTAACTCTATGTTGAGGTTTTTTTTTTTTTTTCGATTGAAATGTGTTATCTACTTATAATAATTGAGTTTTTTTTTTTAAATTTTACAATAACTGAGTTGAAAAGACTAAATCAGACCCAAAAAATTTTTTCCTTAACTTTGTTAGATTTTAATATGTTGTACATATTTTTTTTTTTAGTTGTAAAAAATTGGTAGTACTTATATATATATATATTTTAAGTATGTCATTACTGCTCTCATAAAGATATTGGTCCCCAGAGTCTTAAGCTCTTCCATAAAAAAAAAAAATCAAATGTTGTATATAGTAAACACGATGTAAACCAAAATTGTAAAAAATAATAATAATAAAATTAATTAATTTATTTTTTAAAAAAAATACAATTCTTCATTTTACAAAGATCATACCCATTATTCTCCCTTATAAGAATTCTTTCTTAATAATAAATTATATGTAAAAGCAGAGTACATAAAATCAGAAGTGGCAGAAAATTCTGGATTTTCTAAAGCAGGATTGGGATTTGCGAGGGAGCAGGGACGGTGACTCGTAACTATAAGAGCAGAGGTGGACGAGTCATAAAGGAAAGTGGCGGTGGCCTGGTGGGGTCTTAAAGGACTTGGGTACCACGAAAAACACATAAACTTTTTAAAAAATAATAATTTAAAAAAAAAACAGTTCTACCTTATCTTTTTTTCTAATTTAGTTGCTTTTTTAGTTTTTCTTTATTTTGTTCTGTTGTTTGAGAATTTTCGTTGCCATGTTTTGTTACTATTCTTTCCTTATTTATGATTTTTCAACTGTTCTCAAAGATTTATTTTAATGTCCTTTTGTTGATGTCGCTCTAATGCTTAAATCGGGAGGTTATGCTTGTGTTGGAGTCGTTGATAAATTTTAATAGTGATATGATAAGTTTTTTGATGGCCTAAGTTCGGGGCTCGACGTGTATATTTTCAAGTGACTTTTATTTTTGGGTTTTGTTTTTAGTATTGTGTTAGTTTCATTAAACTCACAAATATTTGATTTAGGTTTTTCTGTTATGATCTGATGATAATGTTGTGTTTTATTTATTAACACTATGTTGAGTTTCTTTTCCTATTTTGTTAGATCTTAGTATGTGGAATATTTCATTCTTTTGGTTGTAAAGATTTGGTAGTATTTATAGCTTATTTTTTCACATATATTATTACCGCTATGACAAAGATACTAGTCATTAGAGTCTTATGGTGCGTTTACTTCTTGAATTGGGAAATCGAAATTCAAAATCGAAAATATTGACAGTTTTACTTTGCAAAATAGAGGTGGGAATTGAAATCGGAAACGGAATCGGAATCGGAATCGTGAGACCCACCCCAATTTGGGAATGAAGAATGAGAAACTGATTCTTGGGGTGTGGAAATCAGTCTCCCATTTCCGGGGTGACGATTTTGCCCCCAACAAAATCAATAATTCCAATTTTGTTATCAGTTAAAAAAAAAAGAGGAAACGCAATCCCGTTGACGAGCTCCCCCGTCATTGTCGGTCGTCGCCTGTAAAGCAGCGGCTGGTCGCCATTCATCGCGTCACATGCAGTTGTCGCATCACGAGTAGTAGCGACAGCAGCCATCGCATTCGATCTCACATCCAACGACGATGCCGATGATGATGATGACACCGGTTCCGATCTAATGATGATGTCAACGATGATAATTTTGCCGGACGATGATTACGATGATTTGATTATTATTATTAACAATATTTATTATTAATAATAATCAAAATAATTAAAATATAAAATAACAATCTAATTCTAACTAATTATTTAAGAATTTTTTAGTAATTTATAATCACCTAACTCATTCTAATTTTAATTTCAAGACAATGTAAAAGCATTAATAACAATCTAATCCATTCTAATTCTTATGGTTCAAATAAATAACTTTCGAACTCATTTCGATTATGGTTTAGGAAAGGCACCATTAGCTTCTTCCATAAAAAAAAATTAAGTGTTGTATTTAAATATGATATGACCTATTGTATTTAAATACGATGTTACTTATTATTATGCTCTCGGCCAACTTTATTTCTTTTAATGAAAGGGAACTCATTAAACTAAAGTTGAAAAAAAAAATATATATATATATATATATATATCAGTGCACTCATTATTTCCACTTACACTGTAGCACAACGCGTACAAAGTAAGTTATGCCTGTCTGCAGCCTATATAACTACATCCAAGGATTCTTGGCTTATTGCCCACCGACTCATTTTTGCAGATAAAATTTGGATAGAAGAAGAAGCTCATACTCGCACTCTTACTCTATGTTTCTCCAGGGTGTTGAATCAGAAGTGGACAGTCTCGTGGGGTTCAGATTCCACCCAAGAGATGAAGAAATCATTCTTCTCCTGAAGATGAAGAGGCGTGACCCAGGTTTCTCTGTCCGTACAATCAAGGAAATTGACTTCTACAGCTTTGAGCCCTGGGAGCTACCCTGTAAGTAATCGTGCCAACAAGTACTCGATACGATGTGGTTTAAGTTTAATTAGTTTAGTAACAAAAAATTGAGAAGTTAATGGAATCTTTTTGTTGCGATGCAGTCCAATCTGATATTCAGTCTGAGGAAGAAGTGTGGTACTTTTTCTGTGAGCCTGATTACAAGAATGCCAAGAGTAAACGGGTACATAGAAGAACAGAGGAAGGATACTGGAAAATGACTGGCGATGGTTCTAAAATCAAGCGCAGATACAGTACCGAGGTGATTGGCACAAAAAAGATTTTGGCTTTTTGCCGCCACGATGCTGCTGCCAAGAAAGCTAAGACTGAGTGGGTTATACACGAAATAGCTGTTGAATATGACCCTGATTATAAGGTATCAGCTTCTGTTTTAGAATTGCATATGTACTGTAAATACTCTGTTTATTTTCGTGAAAAATAATTGGTACTCTGTTTGTTTTATTGTAGAAGGACTTTGTTGTGTGTCGCCTTGAAAGAAAACGGGACAAGAAGAAGCCTGGTGTTGTTTCCACTAAGAGAAAACGGGATAAGAAGCCTGGTGTTTCCACTAAAAGAAAACGGGATAAGAAGCTTGGTGTTTCCACAAGTGATGAAGATCAATCTAGTCAAATCTTGACTAATAGAAATCATGTTGCAGAAAAAGAAGATTTGGTTTCTAATAGGAATCAAGAAGTAGAAAATACTGTTTTGGTCTCTGAAGTTCAAACAAGAGACCATTCAATTTCTTGTTCTAGAAATCATGTTGCAGAAAATATTATCGAAAGTTCTGTTGGGGCAGAAACTCGACAACTTTCAGAATTCAATATAAAGGGTGATGGCTATAATGGCCCGAATGGTGCCTCTCTCCCGGCACTGCAGTCACCAGTTTATTCAGGACAGGAATCATCATATTCTAATGGTTCTAGTTGTCATAGTGGTTTATTGAATTCTGAATTTGACAGTGAGCAGGTAGATGGCCAGTTCAATTCAGGGAGGGATTATCAGAATGAATACCCTCCTGATGAAACTGGACAGACCACTCCCGACTTCTTCTTATCAAAGTCAGATGGAGGAGTTTACGTGGAGGATGGCAGTGTCTGGAACACTGGAACTGAATCCTTCAATGAATGGGTAAACAAAGTCTTTGAGTATTAATAGTACTTCAGTAGCATATGTTAAAGAACAATCAAATGCTCTAGGAGCATATTATATTATTATTAATCTTGTAATATTGCTTCACTCATGGTATATTGTATTCCAAACTTTGTAAAATCTTTGAGAGAGATTATTTAGGGCACTTGGATGCTCAAGTTGCTCTCTATCATATGTAATATCTACATGTAACAGTAGCTCCAAGTTTTGGAAAAGTTCAGCTTGCTAAATGGGAAAGCTTATTGAAAACAATAGTGGCAGATCAGACTTGATAGACCTAAGGAAGATCAAAAGAACTCAATTACCGGCATCTGCTGTTGGAAATCAGCAGACCTGGAGTCTCCCACCAAAGAGGCTATTTTAAGGTAAATGCAGATGCAGCCACCAACTCAGATAAGCAAATCTCAGGGCTGGGAGCTGTTATTCGAGATGAAACTGGGAATGTACAGATGTACTTGCAGCTACAATTAAGCCTTAAAATTTTATTGAGGTGTGTCTTTTGTGAAGGCAGAAGCGATGGAGAGGAGTGAGCAGATCAGACTACCAAGAGGTGGTTAATTTTGTAAACAGAAGGCAGGGCAGCAGATCCGAGATCTGGGTTATTTCAGGAATTCAGAACTTAATGAGGGGATCATGTTAGTGTCCAGTTTGCTCATGGATTTTGTAATGCTATTGCCCACTCTTTAGTTAAAACAGCTTTAGAGAAATTCAAAACTGTTGTATATTGGGAATATTAGATAATCATGTAGTCTTGCTCATCAAAGAAATTTACAGATTAACTGAAAAAGAAAATAAAAGATCCATAATCCATTTGGCATATGATGTTAAAAAATTCTTGTGACAGGAACTATCTTCGTTCATGTATATATGACACTCTTATGCAGTTTGTTAATCCTTTTTGTGGCATCTCCAACAATCTCCTAGCATCCTCGTAAATAATACAAAAATGTTAGTCAAGCAGTTCATTGTGGCTTTGAAGCTTAAATAATTTTCACACATTGAGAAGCAAAAACAAGAGATAAAATGAGCCCCCCTTTCTGGATGACTGAAGTTGCTCCTTCAGAAAGGTTGGTTAGTTATTACTTTAAAAAAACAAGTAATAAAGCAGAAACAAGAGATAAAAATGCGCACAACACTGCTTATTTCATTTCATTGGAATACATATATACAAGATTCTTTCTTGTACCCCAAGAAGTGTGATTTACAATTTCAGCTATTCTGCACTACTCATCATCTCCTCATCCAATGGTCTACATAAAGTTAATCTAAAGCTACTAAGCTTATGCTTTCACCCATAAAAGCTATATGTTTATCTTTAGTGTCGAAATAACATATGAGAAAAGAACACGGGTCATACTTTGAAGTTAAAATTAGCCATTCGAGATCTATTAAAATTAGTTTTGAAAACACATTTTTTTTTTAAATACACTTTTTGAAAATTACTGACTTACACCCAAAAATACCTTTTGCTCAACACCAAAATATTGGCATCGACCCAACATAATTGTGTTTTAAAGGGATTTTCAGAAATCAATCGAAACCTCTACTAACTAAATGATCTTAACCTCTCCGCAAGTCGGTTTATAGCACAAGCTGAGTCATTTGACACATTTTGCCACATCAGATTAAATGCCCATTGAGTCATATGCTGACGTGAATTATTGACTCCTCCTAAGAGAAGTGGAAGCTTCTAGTATTATTAGAAATCAGCAGACAACTTGTAAACGATGGGGAGACACGTGTCTTTATTTCCTTCTATTACTGGGTTTGGCTAAAAAATTTAAAAAATAGAAAATAAAAATTAAATAAATTATAAAAAAATTACAATTTTTTTTATAATTAATAGTAAGAGCAAAATTTAATAAATAGCAAATGAAAACAATAAATATTTTCATCACAATCAAGAGGAAAAAAATTATTTTATAAAAGATAAATAATCATTTTATATTTTATACGTGATGTCTCATATTTAACATTAAAATTTTCATAAATATTGTTACTTGTCTCAATTTTGTTATTGCAAATACCCCTAAAAAATTTCTTTTCCCTCTCATTTTATGTTTGACATCTATATTGCATATTCAACATCATTTATCACATATATCATATAAAATATTGCATGTTTACGTAGTTCTCATGTTTTAACCCCAGTTGACCTTAATTGTTGCATATTTCACGTGATTTTTTTTACATGTAAATTGCATACTACATGTTTGACGTCGGTTGTTGCATGTTTGACCTCAGTTATTACATGTTTCACGTCAAATATTGTATACCTTAAATAAAGCAAAAAATTAGAGAATATCTTGCCCGTTTCATGTTTCACGTGACTTTTTTTACACGTAAACTGCCTGTTACATGTTTAACGTCGGTTGTTGCATGTGTTAATCTCGGATGTTGCATGTTTCACGTCAAATGTTGCATGTCTTGAATAAAGCAAAAAATTAGAGAATATTCCAGCCCGTTTCATGTTTGACGTGGGTAGTTGCATGTTTCATGTGGTTTTCATGTTTAACCTCAGCCATTGCATGTTTGACCTCAGTTGTTGCATGTTTCATGCGACTATTTTACACGTAAATTACATGTTGCATGTTTGACCTCAGTTGTTGCATGTTTAACCTTGATTGTTGCATGTTTCACTTGAATTGTTGTTTGTCTTGAATAAAGCCAAAAAAATAAAAAATTTCTCGCCCATTTTATGTTTCACGTCGGCTAACCGCTTGGTTTTGGTAGACTCTCTGTCTTCCAAGCAGTTCGATGCTTGGTTTTGACAAATTCTCTGCCTTCCAAGTGGTTAACCATCTAATTCAAGCGGCTAGCCATTTCCCTTGAATTTTTACGTTCAATGTTTTAATAAATAAATATAAAATAATTAAATATAAAATAAGAGTGCATTTCAAAATTTCTTGACAATTAAAGTGATAATTTATAATTAAACTCATTTTTCATATTTTTTAATTATTAATTACGTTTAATTAAGCCAATCTATTAAGAAACAAATATGGAAATATTGCCTTAGTGTTAAAATTATTTGATAATTGAAGTGATTATTATTGATAGTCCAAGTAATAATTTATCATTTTAATTATTATTTGTTTCATTATTTTTTAGTTTATTTAATTTTTCAATCGAAACTAACTATAGTGACAATTTTAAATTACCAAATACCAAAAATTTTAAGTTCAATTGGTAATTTGTAAATTTTTTATTTAAAAAATCAAATAATACAGTGTTGCTTTTATTATTTTGGATTAATTTCATCCAAACTTGCAAATGAGACCCCATAAATAAAGGCATCTCAAGCTCTGTAATTACAAAAAAAAAATGTGTAAACAAGAGTTGAGGGGTGTGCGCCATGCATGAATTAATCTCTATTCTTATTTGTTGCATAATATTTTTTTAAGTGCATTTTGTTTGACTTTTTTTTAGAAAAACTAATCATGGTGGATATTTTAAATTACTAACTCACAAAAATTCTGAGTTCAATTGAAATTTACAATTATTTATGAATGAAATTTGTTAATGAAACAAATCATAGTGCCCTTATTTTAAAAGAAATTTGTTAATGAAAAACAAAATAATGAAAATCAAGGGCACTCATTTATAAAAATAAGTTACAAAAAGAAAAACAAAATTCATAAAGCAGAATCTCCGAAAAAATAAAAGTATTTTCCAGTAAAAAACTTATGCCAGATAATTTATAGAGCCGAGCAATATCAAGTTGAATTCTCCCCTGCAAATAATTAAAATTTCAAGTTAATCTATAAGATAAAAACAGCCGTTAATCATATAAAAAAGCAACAACATATTACACATAAAAAATAGCAAAAAAAAAAAAAAAGGCAGCAAAATAGCAAATATAACCAAGAAACAACAACAAAAAATGCCCAAAAATCTAAAATAGCTGCCCAAAGCAGAAATAAAAATTATCCTAAAACAACAGTGAAAAATGTCTGAAAACAACATAAAAAATCCTAAACAAAAGTAAAAATGCCTAGAAACAATAGGAAAAGGCCCAAAATAACAGGAAAACTGCCCAAAACCAGACCAAAAAAAAAAAAAAAGAAATCTAAAATAGCAGAAAATACCAACCTAAAAACAAGCAAAATGTGCAAATTTGCATCATCTCACTCCCATAAAAAAGTAACCATAATTACAGTCACACTTTCACTAGATGGTCATCAAATTAATTTGTTCATCATGCCATAAAATTAATTTAGGCCTTTATATTCATAGAAGACACACATATATCCCTTAACACTTTCGCAAACAAGTTGGAGTATAGCAACAATATCATTAAGCGAAGCATATAATTAATTCACTCTTAAATATATTCTACGTTTTAAATATCACTAGGTTATTCACAAATTTTAAAACAATCATGTCCTTGAAACTTAGTTGAGGAACTCAAGAGTTTAAAAAGATTATTAAATTGTTTATTAAATGCTTTTAGTCTTATAATAAAAAGATTTGTTCAACATATAGGAACAGACCAAGTTCAAACTACTTCTCTGCCTGATACAGTATGATCCAAATAAGAAAGAATGCAATAGTTTTTATCAATTGGAAACTCGAATTCTTTACACTTTTTAGCTGCAGTAAGAATAATATGGAAATATTATATTTGACCTTTAAGAAATTCCATGTGAAACTAGAATTAAAATTTCCAATTAAAAGGACAATTCAAATTTTTTCAAGAATATTGATTGCAAATCCAATGAATACTTTCATTCAAATGTGTACAAACTCATTCAGGTGGGAGAAGGTTGAAAAAAAAAAGAAAAAGAGAACTTACATTTAGAATAACTTACAAATCCAGATGATAGATAGTTTGGAGAACTTACATTTCTTTCTCTTTCTCTAAAACAACTTGAACTCCAACGACTACTCCACATATAGGTATGATTGGTACCGTATCTCAATTTCACTGTGGACTTAGATATATATTGTCTTTGTGGAATTTTTTAGGCAGGTAATTTGATTATACGACTTATTCGTTCTCACATAATCAAAGGGGGCTAATGTTACTAGCTAAAAATCGATCCTAGCCCTAAAGGCCCAGTTCCAACTCATATGGTCCATAATTCTTGGTATACCCAAGTCACTTTTTTTGGGCAACCATTGTGAGTTGTGATTTGGAAAAATGGCTACACCAAAGTGAAGCTCAATTCACATTGGACCCTTCGCTAAGCTTACTTGGGGGATCTTAATCCATAAGGGAATGTGCCGTGAAATAAGCTAGTGGTGAACCAATAATAACCATAATAATAATAATAATAATAATAATAATAAGTTTAGTTTAAAACACTAAATCCTAAATCATACACGTAAAGTGCTGATTCTCATGCATCGACTATTTATTTGTTTTAAACTAAAAGTCAATAAGTTATTAGATAATTATTGGCTAAATAGGCTCACTTTGGTGGGTTTGCCTCACGATTGACAGCAGGTGCCATTATTGTTTAAGCCTAACTCTGCTACTCGACGAAACAACAACTATAGTCAAAGTTGCAACAAGAGCTTATTTAGGTCATATTAATGCATGAATACACTTTAGACCTTACTCTTTAGACCACACAACAGAATTAGAATGATCACACACCACTAAGCTCAAATTTCCAATTAAGTCCAACTTTATTTCAACAGGAAAAAAGTCTATCCTTATGACATGTAGCTGGTCAAATTTCTTCCCCAAATAAGGTTTTTTTATTCTTATTTGGGTATTTTCATGTAACGAAAAAAATTTTAAATTTTGTTTCAAATGTTTGGGTTTAGGGCTTATTCAGAATCACACTTTATTGAGTCATGTCAGGAGGCTGAATCAAGTTAGGCATTTTGATTGGAACTTGGATCAGGATGGTTATTTCAAGCTTCATATTTGAGTTGACTTATTAACATCGTTTTGAGTGGAGTTGAGTGAACAACTTTCTTCAACATCATCAAGTTTCGGATGATGATAATGATGAAGATTTGTACGAAGATGATTTGGTTGATGATCCAGATGTAGTTCAAAAAGCTTCGGTTAATCTCGATATTTTGGTATGGAATCGTATTTTTACTCATGGTGCTCCATCTAAAAGGCAGAAAGGAAAAAATCAAGGTGTTAAGAATCAAGAGCCACAAAAATGAAGCACTCATGAGCAATCTCCAAAGGTTGCTGAGGATCTTTCAAAGGATGATGATAATGAGAATTAGGAAAATATCCCTGATCTGAAAGCAAGAATGGAGAAGATGTCCTTTTTTCAAAATGTGGGGGTGTTGGTGACCATTTTTCCAAATAGAGTGTTGGAAATTTTCAAAATAAATGGTGTCTTATTGTAGAGACATGTCCAATTATTTGTGCCATATAGAAGAGGTACCTTTTCACTTAAGAATATATCCATTCATGGTGACATTTTATTTAAAATGGTGATGGTTCAATTTGGAAAATTAATTCAAAATCAAATCTTGATCCAATGGTCACGAACGAAGGGGTATTATGAAAGATAACAACTCAAATGAAAGGCTACAAGTATATCTATATATAGAGGCCATGTTTGGACCATTAACATATGAAATTAATGATCCTACACCACTCTTTTCTCAACTCTCTCTTCTAAAACGAAATTCATCATAAAACATCTATTTTTTGTGCATCAAATATCCGATATATTGTTTATTGCAGCAACAATATATTGATTCTTTGCAAGCTTGCAACATTCAAGAGTATTCAGGTTTGCTTTCGTCAGTGCACAACACAAGCGAACAAACAAGTGCTTCATTGTATCCTCGAGGTGTATTTGCTTAACCAATGTGCATCACTCAATTGGTGGGGCAAATGATGTCTTAAGGAAAGCGACATTTGTAACGTGCCTTGAAGTACACATTATTTTTCTGCAGTTTTACTATTATTACTATTTTTTTTCTACATATAGAGTTATAAACACATTACTTGATATAATAAAGTTGCACTATTATTACTGCAATTCTCTACATTTGCCATTCCCCACAAATATATCCCCAACAATTTTAAAATATTATTTGTACAACAGTGGCACCAAGTTCATCTCTTCGACAATTCACAGCATATTTTGTCAAATTTGAGAGATTCGATGGTGGCAAATTTATACATTAGCAGAAATGCATTTCTTATTGACAAGCCTTAATATGGCCTATGTTCTCACAACACCAAAGCCTCAAGAACGTGAGGATGAGACACTAGTAGAAACTAGAGAGTGATAGAAGTGGGAGCAAGATGACTAAGTGCAAGGGACATATTTGCAATGCCATGTCTGATACTTTGTTTGATCAATACCACAACAAACCCACAACAAAAGAAATATGAGACTCATTGGAGACTAAGTGCATGATGGAAGATGCTACATGTAAGAAATTCTTGGCTTCTAAATTTTTTAATTATAAAATGGTTGATAATAGATTTGTGGTTGAACAATATAATGAGCTTTTGCATATTCTTGATCAATTCAACCAACACAACATGAAAAGGGATGAGTCTATTATTGTATCTTCAATTATTGATAAACTTCCTTCCTCTTAGAAAGACTATAAGAAAAGTCTTAAACATAGTAAAGAGGAAATTAGCTTGGAAGGCTTAGGACAAAGTCTTCAGATTGAAAAGGAACTCAAGCTTAATAGTCTTGAGGAACAGGTTGCTCCATCCTCTAAAATTAATGTTGTGGAAGAGGAGAATGAGTTTAAACACTCTAATCACCCCAAGAATAATCAAAAGAGAAAGTTTGATTCCAATGAAAATAAAAACAATAAAAATAAAAAGAAGGGTACATGCTACCATTGCGGAAAGCCTGGCCATTTCAAAAGAGATTGTCGACTTCTTAAGAAACAAAAAGAAGGTTCGAACATAAATTTTATGGCCATGATATCCGAGATCAGTGTTCTCGAAGATGATAATGCATGGTGGATAGATTTTGGTGCAGTCAAGCATGTGTTCAAGGATTGTAGCCATTTCACATCTTACAAAGCAATGGATGATAGAAGTGTTCTTTCCTTGGAAAATTAAAGGAAAAGGCAATGTTCAACTAGAGTTCACTTTTGGAAAAACCTTAACTCTTACTGATGTTTATCATGTACCTGAAGTTAAGAAGAATCTTGTATCTGGTAGCCTTCTTAATAAGCTTGGCTTTAAACTTGTTTTTGAGTCAAACAAATTTGTATTGTCTAAAGGTGGTACCTTTGTTGGGAAATGATATATGTATGAGGGAATGTTTAAACTCAATATTAATAAAAATAATGTTTCTTTTGCTTACATGATTGAATCATTATCTTTGTGACATAATCGTTTAGGACAAGTGAATATTAGAAGATAGCATGATATGACTAATTTAGAATTAATTCCTAAACATAAAAATGATATGCATGAAAATTATAAAGTGTGTGCACAGACTAAAATCACAAGAATCCCTTTTCCAAAAATTGAAAAAACATCTTCTTTGTTGGATTTAATTCAAAGTGATGTATGTGATATGCATAGTAATCCTACTAAAGAATATGTGTGTGTGTGTGTATTTTGTAACATTCATTAACGATTTTTCAAAATATCGGTGTGTGTATTTATTACACTCTAAAGATCAAGTGTTAGATAAATTTAAAATCTATAAAAATGAAGTTGAGAATTTTTATGACAGTAAAATTAATTGCCTTAGAAGTGAAAAAGGAGGTGAATATTCATTTTCTGAATTTTGTGAATCTGTTGGATTGTGCATGAAACTAGCACTGCATATACACCACAACAAAATGGCATAGTTGAAAGGAAAAATAGAACACTAATGGAAATGATTAATGCTATGCTTTTTTTAATTCTGGGCTTGGTAAAGATTTTTGGGGTGAAGCACTTTTTGACTGCATGTCATGTTTTGAATAGAGTGCCCAATAAGAAAACAAAAGTGACCCCTTATGAATTATGGAAAAAGAAAAACCCTACTCTTTTTTATCTAAGAGTTTGGGGTTGTCGAACCATTGTAAGTCTACCTGAACCTAAGCTAAAGAAATTAGGAGAAAGGAGAATTAAATGCATATTTTTAGGATATTTTGAACATAGTAAAGCTTATAGGTTTATTGTAATAGAACCTAATAGCTTTGTTTAGATCAATACTATAATGGAATTTAGAGATGCCATATTTTATGAAAATAGATTTTCCATTATACCTTTTGAGAATCAATACTTTTTGGTTTATCAACGTAATTCTAAATTGTTTGATCTTAACAAGCTTGAGGGTATTCGATGTAGAGAATGTGGACGCATAGGGCACATACAAGCATAATTTGCTAACACTCTTATGAGAAAGAAAGCAATGCAATCCACCTAGAGTGATAATGATTCAAATGATAGCATTAATGAAGAGGACCTTGTTAGAGGACTTGTTGTTCATAACAATACTAATGGAATTGAACAAGAATCAAACATCGGAGGTACATCCACTTCTAAAGACTCACACAAGGATGACACTAATTCCCATCTTGACACAACTGTGCAACTTGATAACAAGAACAATGATTCAGTTAGCGATGTCAGTGACATTGAAGTAAATGACAAGATGATGTTCACTAAATGGGAAGAAGTCTACAATGAGAATATGACTTTGATGACTGAATATCCAATCTTTTGGATGATTAAGGCGAAACTTGAGAGTGAAGTAATTCATTACAAATCTTTACTTATTGACAAAGATAACCAATTGCTTACAGTGACCACAAAATTAGAGAATACCAAAAAGTCACTAAAATGAAGAATTATGGAATTCAAAAGTTAGATCATATCTTGTCATTTGGCAAATCTTGCTCAAATCATCATGGCCTTGGAAATCAACATGGTAAAGATTCGAATTCTCATGGTGTGTTTGTTAGAGCTTCTCCACTAACAGCTTCTCTGCTAGTGGTTTAAATCCCATATCATCAAAAAGTAAAGATGTTGCACATTCTTCATTCACTCATCAAGGAAAGAACAACAAGTTTATTCCCACTTGTCATTTTTGCCATGTCAGAGGACATGTATGACCTAATTGCTTCAATTTTATAAAATATATGAAAAAGCCTATGTTCTTCAATTATTGCTATAGAAAACCTAGGATGGCACCTAGACCTAAGGTTTAGACAAATGAAAAAATAAACCTAAAAGCACTTGGATAAGGAAGACTAATTATAAAGCTTATGTTTCCTTTATTTCCTTAAGAGCTTGTACTATTGAATTTTGGTACTTTGATAGTGGTTATTCTAGACACATGACAGGTGATAGAAGTGCATTGATCAATTATCAAAAAGTTGATTGAGAAAATGTCACTTTCGCTGATGGCATGAAAAGTCGTGTACTTGGAAAGGGAACATTGAAAGTGGAAGGTTTTCCAAAACTTGACAATGTTCTGCATGTGGAGAATCTCAAAGCAAATTTACTCAGCATTAGTCAAATTTGTGATTAGAACTTGTTTGTCAACTTTGACAGGAACAAATGTTATATTCTCGATGTTGATGGAAATTGCATTTTGGAAGAACATCGATCATCTGATCATTTTTATAAATTGACTAGTTCAATTATTTGCCATAAGACCACTCTTAATGACATTAATTCAAGTGTTGCATGATATAATGATGCATATTGGGTTGGCAATGCGGATGATAGAAAAAGCACCAATGGAGGATGTTTTTATCTTGGAAACAACTTAGTGTCGTGGCATAGCAAGAAAAAGAATTCAATTTCTCTTTCCACGGCTGAAGCTGAATATATTGCAGCTGCAAGTTATTGCACTCAATTACTCTAGATGAAGCTAATGCTTGTGGATTATAGTATGTTTCAGGATACTTTGACTGTGTTTTGTGATAACACAAGTGTTATCAATATTTTCAAAAATCCTGTTCAACATTCTAGGACTAAGCATAATGATATTCGTTATCATTTTATTAGAGATTTAGTTGGGAGCAAAAGAATACATTGATACTGAAAAATAGTTTGCAGATATCTTTACAAAAGCTCTAGATTCCAAATGATTTGATTCTTTAAGGAAATATTTGGGTGTGTGTTCTATGTAAGTCACACTGTTTTTGCATTAGATATAAGGCATGCATTTATGACTTTTTAATTTAAGTCTTTTTGTGTTTCATTTTTTTGGATTAATAAACGACAAGCAATTTCTCGTGTTTTTAAAGACTTTAAAGCATTGAATAAGTTTTGATTATAGTTATCTAACCTTCTTCAAATTCACATGAATGTCAATTTAGTCTTTACTTTGACTCAAGGTTTTGATATTGATATTGATAAGATCTTTGTTAAGAATATTTAACTTGAGTTATGACTATTTGCCTTTATTTTTGTCTTGTTGTAAGACCACAAATATATACAAACACTATGGTCAGAAATAGTTACCTATAACTCTTAAAAGTGAAGCTATCCTTGAGTAATCTGAGCTTGCATATCACAAATATGACAAAGGACGAACTACCATGAGAAGAAGGCTACTTTAAGAGATAGAGTGAAAACTCCTGACCATAGATAATTTTCTATTATAAAAAATATTTAAAAAAAAAAGGTCTGTCAACATTGAAATGCTCAAAATTTGAGATATAAATGATAAGGTTAGTTTGACCAACTCTATGTTTTATATTTAAGACTTTGACTATGAATATTGATGAATTTTTGGGAAAAAGGTATAGATTGAATTGCTTGCATACACACACACAAAAGCTTAAATTTCTCTAATCTTTACTTATTTGAGGTTGAGGAAGTTAGAGTCTTGATTTCATAGATTAATGCTTATTGTGGAAAATTTCCAGACATTGATTTTTCACTTGTTCAAGTTTGTTGTTACTGCATTAAAAAAAAAAATTCATGATGCATTTGCATTATCATGTTCTTACATATTGGTATGCTTTTAGGTTTAAGAGTTATGCATTTTTGAAACAGAACCTTAATTTTGTTTTTACAAGTGCATCAAAAAGTTTTTGCCCGTTACAACTAAACAGGTTGCATTCTTTTGGTCATAACTTTGTCTATAGAACTCTAAATTAGGGGTGGACAGAACCGAATCGAAACCGAAAAAAATTTGGTTCGGTTCGGTTCGGTTTTCGGTTCAAAAGTTAAAAATTCCAAACCGAACCGAAATAATGGCATTCTTGTAATTTTACAACAACATATATATACACACTTAACTCTTTGCCCTGCACCTTTCAGGCCTTCAGCCGCTTCCAAACCGAAGTTAACTGCTGCTGCCTGCTGCCTACTGCCGAAACCTTCACCCTGCAACCGAATCCATTAATCCAACTTGCTGCTGAATACTGCCGTTATTGCTTCATTCTCATATCACTTCCTTCTCTCTTTCACGGTAACTCACGAACTTGCTCTATTTTTCTTTTTTTTTTTGAAATGGTTGTTTTGTTTTTGTGGGAAATGACTCTTTTCAATTTATTATTAGGTGTGTGTGGTGTGGGTAATCTTTTGGTTTTATTTTTCATTTTCGGTGTCACATAGTTAGTTGTTTGTTGAATACTTGAATTTGAATAGTAAATGAATTTGAAGGTGCATCTGATGCTTGTGACAAAGGTTGAAGATGATTAAGGGGGTTAATATCGTTTGCACCCCTAATCTTTATATTTTTTTGCTTCAAAATGGTGTTTGAGCGAAAGTCAACAAGATAAAATATCATTTAATCCCTTAAATTTTGATAAATTATACTATGCCACGGAAACTTATTTTTTTAATTTTTATATTAAAAACAGTAACTATAATTATGAAATTTCTACATTTTAGTCCAAAATTCTTGCATTTTTTTTTACGAATACAAATTTGTAAATTATTTTATTTTTGTTTATTATACATTGATTATAGTAGGCCTTGTGTGTAGGATGGAAGAAAATAACAATGATGTAGAGGAGATCATGAAAGATGATTTTGAGGAACAAGCTCAAAACGAAAAAGAAGGCAGGCATTTGAGATTAGACGTTTTTTGAATCATTTTCGAAGCTACCTAGAGGAAAAAAAGCAAAGTGTAACTATTGTAAGAAGGAGTATGTATGTGAAAGTGTTAAAGGAACATCTAGCTTGAGAACTCATTTGGAAAAAAGGTGTCTTGTGTATAAAAAATTAAAGCCTAAAGTGGATGAAAATCAATGTGCTTTAGCTCGTGAAAAAGGTGTTGGTATTGTTAAGCTTGTTTCTGTAGGTTTTAGTAAAGAGGCTTGTAGGAAGGCGCTTGTAAAGATGATTGTTAAAGATGAGTTACCCTTTAAGTTTGTGGAGGCTGAAGGGTTTTTGGAGTTTATGGCTACTTGTTGTCAAAGTTTGATGTGCCATCACGGAGGACAATTACAAGAGATATTCTTCAATTATAAGAGAATGAGAAGAAGATATTGAAAAGTATGCTCAGTGCAAATCGTCAAAGGGTATGTATCACTACAGATACTTGGACTTCAATTCAGATGTGTAATTACTTGGTGATAACAGCCCATTTTATTGACATACAATGGGAGTTGCATAAGAGAATACTTAGTTTTGCACCTATTACTAATCATAAAGGAGAGGCCATTGGGAAGCTCATTGAGAAGTGTATGATTGATTGGAGTATTGAGAGCTTGTTCACGATTACGGTGGGCAATGCAAGTGCTAATGAAATAATAGTCAATTATTTAAAGAAGAAGTTAGGAAATTAGAGTCGAGACTTATTGGTTTTAAATGGTTCATATTTACATGTGAGATGTTTAGCACATATAATAAATTTGATTGTGAAGGATGGGTTGGATGTGGTGAAGACATCAATAGATAGTATTCGCAATGCAGTGAAATACATTAGATCTTCTCCATCGAGGTTACAAAAATTCAAAACTTGGGTTGATGCGGAAAAAATATCCTACAATAGGTTTATGGTGTTGGATGTGTCGACTAGGTGGAATTTGACATTCTTGATGTTGAGATCCGTGTTGAAATTGCTTCGGAGCTAATGGAGAGGATGAGAACGAGAACGAGAGAAATAAGGTGGGGCCATTAATGGAAGATGATTGGGACAATGCAAAAAGGTTAGTCAAATTTCTATCAATCTTTTATGAAGTGACCTTGAAATTTAGCAGTTTTAAATTTGTGACTGCGAATTATTATTTGAATGAGATGTGGAAAATGCAAATTCATTTGAGGTCACTTGATGATAGTGATGATATTTTGTTAAGTTACATGGTCAAACCTATGATAACAAAGTTTGTCAAATATTGGGGTGATAATTTGGAGAAGGTCAACATATTATTGATATTAGCAACAGTACTTGATCCTCGATGTAAAATGGACTTAGTTACATGGTGCTTTAGTAGTTTGTATGAAACCAAAAAGGCTGAGGAGTTGTGTAATAGCCTTAAAGAATTGTTGATGAAGATTTATCAAAGCTACAATTCTGGTGATCCAAACAGTGTTGCTAAGACTAGGGTTGGCAAAACCCAGGTCCGGGTCTGGATCTGGGTATTGCCATACCCGGACTTGGCCCGGACATGTTTTTAATCCGGGTTTTTAAGCCTATATTTTATATTTTATAATATTATTTATATATATATATTTAATTTATTTTATAATTTTATAATTTATTTTATTGAAATTAAACATGAAAATATGAACTTTAAATGTTTAAAATTTTAAATATATATAATAAATGGATTAAAAAAATATAATTATAGAAAATAATATATATTTTATAATAATTTTCTTTTATAAAATCCGGGTTTCGGGCTGAACCGAAAAATCGAAACTGAAACCGAACCGAACCGAACTATTAGATTTGGTTCGGTTTTTATTTTAAAAATATGAATGTCAGTTTTTTTTTTATTTTCAACTCGAACCGAACAGATAAAGAAAAAAAATATCCGAAACCGAACCAAACCGAATCGATGCCCACCCCTACTCCAAATTATGTTATGTAAAACTCTATGAAAAGCTAATTCAAAGGGATGTCCAACAGTATATGGATCGCATTCTAATTCCATTTAATTAGTTTCCAGTTTAATTTCAGATTTCCCTTATCTGCACTGTGCCATTGTTTCGAACATTATCATGCATCTCATTTAATATTTGCATTTTCCTTCATATTACTGACTTATTTAAGTTAGATTATGCTTATTTGTTGTTCTTCTATGTGATTTAGGTTTAATGTTAGCTTAAATTGGATACAAATCTTTTTTTCTCAAACCTTACCTTATGAACGTAGGGTTTCTACTCCTCTTTGCGCTTGGCTAGCTCATTTGTATGAGGAAGCCTTTACAATCATTAATTTTCACTCCATTTTCTTGGCTTCCTCCTCATAATTTTAGATGCTCTAGATTCTTCCCTTTTGCAATCTTTTAGCAAAAGAGGGGGAGTAATTAGTCTTCATTTGCATGAAGCAATAAGTTTGGGAGAGTAGTATTTAAATTCTTAGGGGAGTTTATCTTTTATTTTGATCTTGATTTTGTGCTCAATGTTGCCTTGCACTTTATTGATCAATAAAATAAGTATTTTATTTTAACTCTTGTCTTGGTTTATTTGATGAACTAATATGCTAATTGCCAATTATTTTGGTTAGTTTCTTGTTGTTTGTTTGTGCTTGTTTCAGATTCATGTTTTAGCACCACGATTTAATTAAAGATTTGTGTTGGATTGCATTTACCACAAGAATGCCAAAGGAGGAGATTGTTAAGTCCATTATTTATAGAGTTGGCATCTTATGGCAAGTCTAGTTAAATTAAAATTTTATTTATTGCATATCTTGTAATAGGGATTAATTTATTAATTCCCTAATTTAGTGAGATTCAAATTTATTAGAAATATTTGTTTCCTAGTTTAATTGGATATCTAATTTAGGAAGTCAATTAATGATGGGATTCTATAATTGACACGTAGGATTTATTTAGAGCAAGAAGTTGGTTCAAACAAGAAGTTTATTAAATGCTCTAGATATTTCTTAGGAGACAAGCAAGGAAGAATATCATATTTATTCTTATTCAGATTCATATGAATTATAAGAGGAAATAAACCCTTATTTAGAAATAATCTAAGTCATTTAAGACTTGTGATTTTGAGAAACCCTAGTACCTATATAAAGAGAGGTATTTCACAATTGAAGGTAAGCAAAACACAGAGCATAAAGCAGAGAAGCCGAATTTGGTCCATGAGGTTGTGTTGTTTTATTATCTTGTTCATTCAAGTCTTGTAACCAGACTATCTCTTTTCATCTTTGTGCAGAGTCTATGTAGATCTTAGATCACTAGACATTGAAGAATTGAAGAATTAAAGAATTTCTATTAATCACTTTGCAAAGTTTAGAGGATCATGGATCAAGAAGGTTAGCAGTTATTCAAGAGAAGCATATTCAGTCTATGGTGATAAACTATAAGTGAGAGTCTTAAGTTTGGTAAATCCATAGGTTGTAACATCTTAACTTAGTGAATTGCTTTTTATCTAGGCATGGCCTTATGAATGTAAGATTAATTAATCCAAACCACATAAAAATTTTCGTGTCATTTAATTTCTGCAATTTATTATTTTTCAATGTTTTTTATGCCGATGAACAGTGATTATGAACAATATGATAAACAGTAACTATCAACAATGATTATAAACAGTATCATAAACGGTAACTATGAATAGTATTTTTTGAAAATTAATTTAGTTTAATTAATTTAGTGTTATTACTAAGTGAATAATATTGGAGATTTTTTCAGGCTTCACTTTGTTAAGGAATTCATTAACTAAATCGTTAATTAATTAATTATAAGAATTTAAAATTGCCTACATCTATTAGAAATAGATCTAAATTCATTTCAAATTGAGGAGCACCTGATTTCACTAGAGATTATGCAGGCAGCTGTGTCTGTGGTCACCCTTTTCCCAAATCTGATTTTGGTGGCTTGCAAAGAGATATTTTAGAGATAGCCCAGGTAGGAACCATACTGTAATAACGTGTCCTGGTGCTATTGGCGAGGCTGTCTCTATTTTATGGTCCCTTACTAACACGTGGTGACGTGGATATATTGTAGGAGGCATTTTCTGTTATTCTCAGATGATCTGGGTGGCTGATGTTGGTTTTTTTAAAGATCCTCCCATTTCCCATTGCCTCTTTAGCTCCCCCTTCATCCTCTCGAGGGCTTTAAAAGTCATGAGTCATATTCCCCCATTTGTCATGCTCTTAATACTTCTTGTCCACATTTTACCACCAACGATATATATATATATTCAATTTATCAAGGATCATGAGGGAGCCTCTATCAGCTTGAATTTGATTCATGCGGGCCTGGGTGATCTCTTACTTGAATTCAACGGGTTGTTACAGAAGCCAATTAAATCAGCTTTTACATTATATAAATTAAATTCAGATATTCAATTTTAATTGTTTAATTAGTTCAACATTTACATACCCTTTTTGAATTATGAGTAAATTTTGAGCTGTTACAGAATTCAATATTTTGAATTCAATGGGATGTTACAGAAGCCAATTAAATTAGTTGTTACATTATATAAATTGAATTCAAATATTCAATTTTAATTATTTAATTGGTTACATACCCTTTTTGGTTTGCGAATAAATTTTGAGTTGTTACAGAATTCAATATTTTGAATTCAATGGGATGTTACAGAAGCCAATTAATTTAGTTGTTACATTATATAAATTGAATTCAAATATTCAATTTTAATTATTTAATTGGTTACATACCCTTTTTGGTTTGCGAATAAATTTTGAGCTGTTACAGAATTCAATATTTTGAATTCAATGGGTTGTTATAGGGGCCAATTAAATCAGCTTTTACATTATATAAATTGAACTAAGATATTCAATTTTAATTATTTAATTGGTTCAACAATCACATACCCTTTTTGATTTGTGAATAAATTTTGAGCTATTACAGAATTCAATATTTTGAATTCAATGGGCTGTTACATTATATAAATTAAATTCAGATATTCAATTTTAATTATTTAATTGGTTCAACAGTTAAATACTCTTTTTTATCTGTGAGTAAATTTTAGCTGTTAATTCAATGGGTTGTTACAGAAGCCAATTAAATCAGCTGTTACACTATATAAATTGAATTCAAATATTCAATTTTAATTATTTAATTGGTTTCATACCATTTTTTATTTGTGAATAAATTTTGAGCTATTATAAAATTCAATATTTTGAATTCAATGAACTGTTACAGAAGCCAATTCAATCAGGTGTTACATTATACAAATTGAATTCAAATATTCAATTTTATTTTTTTAATTGGTTACATACCCTTTTTGATTTGTGAATAAATTTTGAGCTGTTACAAAATTCAATATTTTGAATTCAATGGGTTGTTCCAGAAGCCAATTAAATCTGCTATTACATTATATAAATTGAATTCAAATATTCAATTTTAATTATTTAATTCGTTTCATACCCTTTTTGTTTGTGAATAAATTTTGAGTTGTTACAAAATTCAATATTTGAATTCAATGGGCTGTTACAGGGGCCAATTAAATCAGCTGTTATATTATATAAATTGAATTTAGATATCCAATTTTAATTATTTAATTAGTTCAACAGTTACGTACCCTTTTTACTTTGTGAATAAATTTTGAGCTATTACATAATTAAATATTTTGAATTCAATGGGCTGTTACAGAAGCCAATTACATCAGCTATTACATTATATAAATTCAATTCAGATGTGCAATTCTAATTATTTAATTGGTTCAACAGTTACATACCCTTTTTCATTTGTGAATAAATTTTGAGCTGTTACAGAATTCAATATTTTGAATTCAATGGGCTGTTACAGAACCAATTAAATCAGCTGTTACTTTATATAAATTGAATTCAAATGTTAAATTTTAATTATTTAGTTGGTTTCATACCATTTTTTATTTGTGAATAAATTTTGAGCTGTTATAAAATTTAATATTTTGAATTCAATGAGCTGTTACAGAAGCAAATTAAATCAGGTGTTACTTTATATAAATTGAATTCAAATATTCAATTTTAATTATTTAATTGGTTTCATACAATTTTTGATTTGTGAATAAATTTTGAGCTGTTATAAAATTCAATATTTTGAATTCAATGAGCTGTTACTGATGCCAATTAAATCAGGTGTTACATTATATAAATTAAATTCAACTATTCAATTTTATTTTTTTTTAATTGGTTACATACCCTTTTTGGTTTGTGAATAAATTTTGAGCTGTTACAGAATTTAATAATTTGAATTCAATGGGCTGTTCTAGAAGCCAATTAAATCAGGTGTTACATTATATAAATTGAATTCAAATATTCAATTCTAATTATTTGATTGGTTTCATACCCTTTTTGATTTGTGAATAAATTTTGAGCTGTTATAAAATTCAATATTTTTGATTCAATGAGATGTTACAGAAGCCATTTAAATCAGCTGTTACATTCTATAAATTGAATTCAAATATTCAATTTTAATTATTTAATTGGTTACATACCTTTTTTGATTTGTCAATAAATTTTGAGTTGTTACATAATTCAATATTTTGAATTCAATGGGCTGTTATAGATGCCAATTAAATCAGCTGTTACATTGTATAAATTGAATTTAGATCTTCAATTTTAATTATTTAATTGGTTCAATAGTTACGTACCCTTTTTGATTTGTGAATAAATTTTGAGCTGTTATAGAATTCAATAGGTTGTTATAGAAGCCAATTAAATCAGCTGTTACATTATATAAATTGAATTCAAATATTCAAATATAATTAATTAATTGGTTCAACAGCTACATACACATATGAGTATAAAAGGAAGTCCTCCTCTTTTGTTTTGTACGCAACAAAAACAAAGGGCACTTAAAATTTCATTTTCCTTCCTCTAAAGTTTTGGTTTGATCGAGGTTCCATATTGTTGTTGTTCATCAGAATTATTTGTTAATGCTTGACGAATAATTCGTTCCCGTAGCTTCCTTGAAAACAAATACTAACGATCCTAACAGCACCGTAATAGGTGGTAAATCTATTTTAAGGAAACTGTTATTTAATAGGGCTCGGGTTTTCTTTGCTTTCTATTTTTTCTATTGTTTATTTGGCTACTGTTCTAACAATTTAGTGCAGGCTGTTTACTTACTGTTTCGGAGTACCTACTCTTTGTATTTTAATATAATAGTTGTTATACTTCTACAATTCATATGTATTCACGGTCTGTTACAATTTGTATGTAACAGTTGTGTTATTCTATTTAATTAATTATGAGATAGCAAATATAGATCAAATAAAATTCTATACAGTAAATACAATACTGTATACCACAAATATGTACCAAACAGATTAATAACGCAACCAACAAATAATAGATAAATAATAAAATAAAATAAATTACGGACAAATCACAGTTACAAAAAAACAGAGAATGCAATAATAAATAGAATTTAATAAATATATTAAATTTAACCAATTAAGGAAGCAGCGAGCAAATCCTGAACAGTGATCGAAATTTGGAACAGTGAATGGTGACCAGTGATCGGTGAATACTAATCGTGAATAGCAGATAGTAAACCAGCAAACCATGAACAGCGTACAGTAAAAGATCCTAAAGAACAGTGTCCTTAAAACAGATTGACCGCCTACTCAATGCTTTAGGACGAATCGATCTATGTCTCCCAGGATACAACGGGAACGAATTCTGTCGTCAAGTACGAACGCAATTGAATAACCCTAGCTTGCCAAAAATAAATTTCACAATTAAAATTAAAAGGAGAAAAAACCGGCACACTCGAGCCCGAGTGATTTGGGCCGACATTTGTGTACGCAGGACATGCAGGCGCACACAAGTTCAACCAAATCGGGCCGATTTTGGGTCCATGATTTGCACCCCCTCTGCGCAGGCACGCGTGGAGAGAGCCTATATCCTTGGTATTCTTGAATACTCATATATGTGTAAACATATATAAACCCAAATCCAATGACTTAATTTTCCCATGTGGGACAAGTCCATTTCCTCTTTATTTTTTTAAACATCAAGGGTGCATTTTTGTGAGACAATTTCTCATTTACATGACCATCATTTTGAGCATATGATATACCGAATCGAAGTGTTCATGGAGTACTTTCCGAAACCTCCACGACCTTTCACTTATGCTAAGTGGGTCCCACTCAAAATGTGGCCCAAATATAGCTAGCAAAAAGCTATATTTTCCAACAAGTTGTATGCTAGATCATTGTACGAAGCTAATTTTCGCAGTATTTAATTACTTTATATTGCAGCTTCAGTGTACTTTAAATTGTTGACTCACTACAAATTTTTTTAATAATCTTAAAATAGATTTAGTTGAGATGGCAATTGAAAACACTGATATAGTAGCTACTGTGACTGAAACTGCCCCTGTTGTAACTTCTGCTGCTGGGCCCTTTGTTGTAAAGAACCAACCTCTGTGGCTATTCATTTGAATTATGCAGAAAGTCTAGAAAAATTCACTGGGCAGAATTTTAAACGTTGGTAGCAAAAGATGTTCTTTTATCTGACTACATTGAACTTGCGAGGTTTATGATGGAGGATGCTCCTAAAAGAGGGTGAAACTGATGTTCAATTTGTCAGTGCAACTGATGCTTTGCATCATTTAGATTTCTTGTGTAAGAATTGTGTGATGAATAGGCTGAGTAATACCTTGTATAATGCATACATTGAGAAAAGAACAGCCAAGGAGCTGTGGGAGTCTTTAGACCGAAAATATAAGACTAAGGATGCTAGTACCAAAAAGTTTGTTGTTGGCTGCTTCCTATACTATAAAATGGTGGACTCCAAAACTGTGATGAGTCAAGTATTAGAGCTTTAGATCATACTATTAGAGATCCTTACTGAAAGAGAGATGCTGAGTGAAACTTTTCAAGTGGCTGCTATTATTGAAAAGTTGCCTCCTTCTTGAAAAGACTTCAAGAGTTATCTGAAGCACAAGCGCAAGGCGATGAACATTGAAAGGCTGGTTGTTAAGCTTCGAATTGAGGAAGACAATAGAATTGCAGAAAGAAGGGGGTTGTTTCTGTGGCTAAGACAAATGTTGTTGAACATGGCCATAAAAACAAGAAAAATAATAAGCTGGGTCTGAAGGGAGGAGTCACCAAGAAGCAAACAAAATTTCAAGGAAAGTACTTCAACTATGACAAGATGGGTCACAAAGCTTTGGATTGCAGATTGCCTAAGAAGAACGAGTGACAAATGTGTTATGCCAAAAAAACAAAAAATGGCTATGTCATTTTATGTTTATATCTTTATGATATGTTCATTTTTTGGTGTGATGATGACATGATTAAATCTACCAAAATTATGTTAAAGTCTAAGTTTGACATGAAAAACATGGGTCTTGCGGATGTCATTCTGGGGATTAAAATCTCAAGGGTTTCTAATGGACTTATTCTAAGTCAAACTCATTATGTAGATAAAATTCTTGGGAAATTTAACAAAGATGATACGGCTTTGTCAAAAACTCCTTTAAATACGAGTTTACATCTGTCTAAAATTATAGGAGAGGATATTTCTCAAGTAGAATATGCTAGAGTGACAGGCAGCCTAATGTATTTGACAAGCCGTGCTAGACCAGACTTAGCCTATACAGTAAGTAAACTTAGCATATATATGAGTAATACAGGAGCTAATCACTGGAAAGCTATCGTAAGTGTACTCAGGTATCTTCGATACACTCGTAACTATGGACTGCATTATACTGGATATCCAACAGTATTAGAAGAATATAGTGATGCTAACTAGATATCAGATGTAAAAGATTCAAAGTCTACTAGTGGCTATTTGTTTACACTAGCAAGTGTAGCTGTATCGTGGAAGTCTTTTAAACAAACAGTAATCGCTAGATCTACAATGGAATATGAATTCATTGCTTTAGATAAATGTGGCGAAAAGCAGATGATAAGGAAAGAAATCATCAGCATCAACAATATATGCAATCAAATAATAAGGAAAGGAATCATCATCAATATATGCAAATCAGCCAAGGCAAATCAGCCAAGATTGTGGAAGATAATAATGGTTGCAAGCTGTAATTTTGATTGTATTATAATTGTCCTTTATTATTTTCCTAAACTATAGAAATCTTTCTATAGTTCTCGTGCTCGTCTTTTTATATAAGAAAGCATTGTGCAAGTAATTTACAATCAATAAAAATAAGCCCTTCAATCATCAATTTCTTTAGCAGAATGGCTACAGAATTTTTTAGAGGGTATTCCAAAGTGGCCAAAACCTATGTCTACAATTTGTATTCATTGTAATAGTTAATCAGCTATTGGTAGAGCACAGAGCAACATGTATAATGGTAAGTCTGGACATATACGTCATAGACATAATACCATTAGACAACTTATTTCTACTAGAGTTATTCCTATTAATTATGTGAGGTCAAAGGATAATATTGTGGATCCGCTAACCAAAGGATTAAATAGAGAGTTAGTAGAAAAATTATTAAGGGGAATGGGACTAAAAGCCCATGAATAATTAGTCAATAACCAAGGAAAACCCAACCTAGTTGACTAGAGATCCCAAGATCTAGGTTCAAAGGGACAACCTAATTGCTAAAGACTAAAGTTGGATCACTATGGGAGTCATCCTCTTGTGGGGTTACCTCATTATCCATTCTTATGATGAAACAGTGATGTCCATAGGGGAAAGGTTGCGCTAGGCTCTTAATGATTCTTATGCATCAGAAATCCGGGCGGAGTAATGCATGTTACTCTTAATTAAGATATCACCTATGTGAGAGAGAAGTGGGGCCGCTTCAAAGGGAACTGATAAGGGTTCAATTCTTAGAAACTTTTGCAGAACCAGGTAAATATTCAAGGCCAAAACGAACATAACCATGAAAACTCAACAGTGTTAAGAGAGATACCTGTGTGTAGTATATCATTGTTTACACAAACGGCAAAACAGTTCAAAAACATTGCGTCTACTTATCGGCCAGTAAAGTAAATATACTATCATAAGGGAAGTTTCAAAGGTTGAGGCCTACCTATCCTATGCAGGTTTCGATCTAGTGAACTCGATTATTAAGGTAAAAAAAATGTTTTGATGTAAAAACTTAGCATTTTTGTATTTTACTGCCAATTTTCATTCATGTGGGGGATTGTTGGAAAAAAAAATAACGTATTAGTGTGCTATTTTAAGGGCACAGTTTGAGTGAGATCCACTTAGCTAAAGTGAAAAATCTTGAGAGGTTCGGATTCTATTCCGTGAACACTTCGAGATGATATATTGATATACTCAAAATGATGATTTGGTGAATCAGAAATTGGCTCTCAAAGTGCACCCTTGAAGTTCGAAATTTGAAAGGAAATAGAGCTTATCCCACATAGAAATAATAAGCTAAGGGATCTATGTTTATATATAGATACCCATCCATACATGAGTAAGAATATTAAGGATAAAGGCTCTCTTCACGTGCCCTTGGCAGGGGGGTGCAAAACCCAGCTATTTGGTTGAACTTGTGTGCGTTCTGCATACACGAATGTCGGCCCAAAATCACTCAGGCTCGTATGGCCACGTTTTTTATTTCCTTCTAAATTTTTTAGTAACATTTTTCACAATTAAAATCAAAAGTTGTTTTGATCTGTGAATAAATTTTAAGCTTTTACATAATTCAATATTTTGAATTCAATGGGCTGTTACAAGGCCAATTAAATCAGTTGTTACATTATATAAATTGAATTCAATATTTAATTTTAATTATTTAATTGGTTTAACAGTTACATACCCTCATGACTATAAAAGGCAGTCTTCTTATTCTATTTTGTACTCAACAAAAACAAAGGGCACTTAAATTTGTTTTTTTCCTTCCTCTAACGTTTTGCTTTGATCGAGGTTCTGCACTGTTGCTGTTCGTCGGAATTATTCGTTAGTGCTTGACGAATAATTCGTTCCCATTGCATCCTAGGAAACAGATACCAAAGAATTTAACAGCACAGTAGTAGGTGGTAAATCTGTTTTAAGGAGACTGTTATTTAACAGACCTCGGATTTTCTTTACTTTTTGTTTTTCTATTGTTTATTTGGCTACTGCTCTAACAATTTACTGCAGGCTGTTTACTTATTGTTTCGGAGTAACTACTCTTTATAACAGTTGTATGCTAAATCATTGTACTGAGCTAATTTTCGTAGTATTTAATTACTTTATATTACAGTTTCATTGTACTTTTAATTATTGATTCATTATAAATTTGCTCAATATAATAAAGTGAAAATGTTCTCACTAAAAAAAAAAGGACTATATATATATATATATTGGAGCTTGTTTGACGGGAAGAAATAGAAAATCAGAAAATGCCCGTTCCGAAAGAGTACAAGCAGAGATGTGACTGGCTCATGCACATCCAACAATTAGTGAACAATATGAAGTCATGAGGAATCTGTTTGTGGGACTTTCTTAGTCATCTCAATTGTATTCGAAAGTCTTGCTATCTTTTTGGTTTTTCTTTTTTTTTTTTTTTTTGGCCTTTTTAAATAAAGCATCCAATCCGAGCAAACTACTTCTTGGAAGAGGGGAGCATGTTGATTATTTTGCCGAGTAATTATTGGAAAAATATGCTCTTTAAAGCATATTTGTTTATTTATTGTAATAAATATTTTCTGATTAATAAAATAAATGAGGTATTTTATTCAAGCATTTCTATTGCATTAATATTTTGAGTAAAGTCCATTTAATCATATTATATGTATTTATGTGATCACCATGTGGATTCACAGAAGACATAAATACAACTTATCTTATGATTAAATAAATTAAGTTCGCAGTTGATAAATAAAGTTGGGCACTTTATTTAGGTATAGACTGTAATAAGTTCATTGAGTGATTTGTCTTAATCATATATGAATTTATTGATGTAGCGTGACTCCATTGAACTGGATCACATATGAGATTTAATTAACTTTGTAATAACTGTCAGACTTATTAAATCTCATAGGCATTGATTTAATGTGATCTTAATCTTGAGTCAATTATAATTTCTTGATTATAATTGTTATTTCATTTGAGTTACCAATGGGCACGACATACACTTTTAGTCAAGATTACCCGGTATCTTGGTGGGAGCAATTACAAGTATTGAATTTATAGATTGACAATATAGAATTTGTACGACACATCTCTTGATGGGTTTAGAAGATTTGATCATGAAATCTCTCTGGCCAGAGTGTATCAACATATATATATATATATGTATGTTGAAAATGATCATTAGAGAAAACCAGTAAGTATCAAGGAAAAAGATGTAATTAAATTGATTGGACAGTGGAGATATCAATTTAATTAACGATGTGTTACAAAGTATTGTGCAAGAAAGAAATCAATGTGGCTTGGCGAATTATTATTCGAGCATACAATTATGGAGGTCAGTTCCAATCTTATAGTGGAGTAGAATTGGAATTAAATAATTATTTTTGTTTAATTACAAGCTTAATTATTGTAGCCACTATTGTATGTTCCCAAATGATCCCCGGGTTAGCTCATTTAATTGACAACACCATTACTGGACCCAAAAGCGAGAAAACTGGCATATCAGGCAAAAATCTTAATTATAATATTTGTTAAGGCCTAATGTATTATATACAAGTGTAAAAGGGGTCTTGTGATATTTTACAAGTTAGTTCCCTAGTAGGTTACACATTCCCTCTACTATTACGTTAGTGGAGAGATAAATATTTAATTTAAAATATTTTAATATTTTAAATTAATGAGATATAATACATGATAGGGTTTTTTCATGAGCTATTATAAATAAGGATTTTTCTCAAAACGAAAAAGAGAGAGAATCTTTTATAAAAAAAAAACAAAAAAGGGGTAACACGCCAGTTGCAATTGGGAGTAGTGAAACAGACGCCCACACGTCCAGTGTTGATCAATCTTGAGTCATAGCCTGGAAGATCGTTTGGTGGATTATTCATCTTCTCATAAAAACAAGGTACGAGTTTCTTGATTACTTAATTCTTATATATTATATGAGATCATTGATAAAAATACGATTATTATCCAAAGAATTGGTATCAGAGCCATCTCATAATAATATATAAGGATTTCGTAAGAAATCAATCTTGTTGATTATGTATTAGAGTGGCACAATTTATTTAGATATATATTATTTGTTAATATATGAATAAAGCATGCTTGGATTTGTCTCAATTCATGATTAGAAATTTGTCTCGTATTATTGTATTGAATCAGAACTAGAGGGGTGGTTTTTCATCACCATGTTTCCCTTTAGGTTTGAATTTTCTGTTTTAGAATTTTGTAAGCCAGCGGCGTTAGGAATCAGTAACAAAAAAATAAGGTTGTATTCATCGGCAAGAAGAAATTCATCTGACAAGAAGAATCCACGCCGCGCGCAATGCACGCGCAAAGAAGCGGCGCGCGGTGCGCGCACAACGAACAGCGCGTCTTTGCCATGACTATGAAAGACTCACTGTATGACGTTAATGGCGCAAGATCGCTGCGAATGCGTCTTTGCAAGCTGCGAATCCGCGTCGTTTGCATGTTGCCGTGATCGTGGCGGCGTCGGGCGAAGAAGAATTTCCGGCGGGACAGCCTCGAGGATGCATCGGAGAAGACGATGAACAGATTTGCTGGCTTTTGGTGATGGCGGGTGAGGAGAAAAATACAGATTTAGGGTTTTTGTGGTTTTTATCACTTTAATCCCTATAGTTTTGTAACTTTCTATTTTAGGCATAATTGTTTTACTATTTTGCATTTAAGTCCAAGATTTGTTTTGGGCTTGGTAAATCCTAGTTTTAGGTCCAATAAAATTTGGGCTTAATGGATTAAAATGCATGTACATAGTTTAACATATTAAGTTTATTTTTGGTCCAAAATTTTTTAATGAAAATTTTGTTTTCTTTAAAAAATTAGAAATTGACCAATAATAAATTTAAAGCCCATATTAGCCAAGTCCATTAACAAAGAAAAGCCAATGGAAGATGGACATTGACAAAAAGCCCAATGAAGATTAGGCTTAGGATTAATGTATTTTTATTTTAGGAAAATCATGAATTGAGATTATTTAATTATTTTTCTATATGTTATGTTTTGGATGTTAACATGCCATGAAAACATGTCATATAGAATAGGAAGTGCCACTCTATGCATAATGATAAATGTCATTCATTTAACATGAATTTATGTATATTGTTTGAAATATTCAAATGCTTGATAATATGAGATATCACTTAGATAATATTATAGGAAGCATGCTATTAACAATATATGTATGTTTTTAAAATGAAAAACCAATTTTAAAATATTGAGTGGGAGAGGGAAAATTCAAGATAATTTTTCCCACGAGCTCCATTGTTAGTTCAATAATAAAATTATATATATACCTCGACTTCATGATATGGTGTTGCTCCCTACGGAGGGTATTTATATTAGACATTTTATTTGATGAACTTCTTTTAAAGATAAGATCGAAATATTTTTCAATCTGTTGATCACCCTAACGGTGGCTGCATGATATAGAGAATACGTAGATTGAAACAATGGTTACACACTCAATCGAAATTTGTTATTAATCTTCCCATCGAAGCTCGTTAACAAATTTAGGCCTAAAAAGATAACGATAGTTATTTATCATGTTTTGACATGAAAGTAAATAATCTAATGGATATTTGGATCTGGTAAGTGTAGACATGACTTCCCCAACGGATAGCTTGTCAAAGCGGTACTAGATTATCGTTACAATAAAATAAAATGCATTTATGGTTTTTCGCATTTTTATTATTTATTGTGAATGTTATATCAAAATATTTATGCATGGATGTTTTATTTTTCGAAATGTCTTCCTTAAGCCCACTTACTATTATCTGAATCAAAACAAACTCACTTTGGCGAGAACTATATAGATTGGAAAAGAAATCTATATATTGTCCTGATCATTTGAAAATTATAAATATGTCTTAACCCATGCATGCCCCCCAGAACCACTAGACAATGCTCATAGAAATGAGAGGAGGCTTTATGAGAAATGGCAAAAGGCTAATGAAATGGCTAAATGCTACATTTTAGCCTCAATTTCTAATATTATGCAGACCAAACATCAGAATTTGGAGACAAACCCTTTGAAATAATGGATAGTCTCCAAGAGATGTTTGGGCAGAGCACTCGCTCTGCGAGGCAAGCAGCATTGAAGGGTATTATGAATAGCAAAATGGGGAAGGGCACAAGAGTTCGTGATCATGTCCTCAAAATGATGGACTATTTGAATGAGGCTGAGATTCAGGGCGCACAAATCGATGATAACTCAAAAATTGATATGGTGCTAGAATCTCTGCCAGATACATTCAAAGAGTTTAAGGTCAATTATAACATGAACAAAAGAAACATGACCTTAACAGAATTGATGAACGAACTCCATTCTGCTGAAGAGATCTATCGTGCTGAGAAATCTCTGGGAAGCATAAATATTCTTTGAAAAAAATTCTTCATCTAGGCCTAAGAAAAAAGGCAAAGGTAAGAAGAAGAAATCTGGGAAAATGAAATTGTCTACGAAACAAGATGGCAAGCCTAAAGGCAAGTGCTTCAAGTGTGGATAGAAGGGTCATTGGAAAAAGGATTGTCCTAAGATTGCCAAATCAGGTATAGGAAATCTTTTTGTTATTGAGACTTGTTTAGTTCGAGAATCCAATTGACACATGGGTGTTGGATTCAGGAGCAACTAATCATATTTGTAATTCACTTATTTGGTTTCAGAAACCAGAAACTAAGTGAAGGGAGCGTTAGTCTGCAGCTTAGGGACAGATGATGATTCGTGTCAACGATGAAGACTGGATCTGTTTTATTATCTTTTAATAATGAGACTTTGGTTTTGAATAATTGTCTTTATGTTCAGGACATTAGGAGGAATTTAATTTCAGTAGCTTGTTTGTCGAACAAGGGTATATTGTAAATTTTGGATCCTCTGTTTCTATTTTTTATAATAATAGACTTATTTGTTCGGTACATTGGAAGACAATTTATATCATTTAAGGCCTATGATCCTTTCTATGCATGACACGTTGATTAATAATGATGAGCATACACATTTATCTAAGAAAAGAAAGTTTTCTTCCAACCAATGCTACCTACGGCATTTACGTTTGGGTCATATAAACCAAAATAGGATACGAGAGAATGATCAAAGATGGGCTCTTGGGTCCATTAGAAAATGAATCATTGCCACCCTGTGAATCTTGTTTAGAAGGAAAAATGACAAAAAGGCCATTCTCGGCCAAAGGAGTGCGTGCTATAAGTACCACTTGAATTGGTACATGAGATGTATGTGGACCAATTAATGTACAAGCTCGAGGGGGTTATGAGTACTTCATCACTTTCACCGATGATTACTCTAGATACGGTTATGTTTATACGATGCGTCACAAGTCCGAAGCTCTTGAGAAATTTAAAGAGTATAAGGTCGAGAGAATAAAAGCAATTAGATAAGAACATAAAGAAACTTCGATCGATCGAGGTGGTGAATATCTCTCCGGAGATTTCAAAGAGTATACGGTTGAAAATGGGATTATATCTCGGTTGATCGCCCAGGGAACACCACAAACAGAATGGGGTAATTGAAAGGAGAAATAGAACTCTTTTGGATATGGTGAGATCTATGCTCGGTTATTCATCATTACCTATCTCTTTTTGGGGACTAGCACTAGAGATTGCGGTTTACCTTTTAAACTTAGTTCCATCCAAGTCGGTGCCTAAAACCCCAATAGAATTATGGTCGTGTCGCAAACCAAGTTTACGACATGTTCATATTTTGGGGATCACCGGCACATGTTTGAAACCAAAAACAGACAAAATGGATTCACGTTCTGAGGTTTGCATGTTTGTGGGGTATCCCAAAGGAACAAGGGGAGGTTTATTTTATAGTCCTCAAGATAGGAAAGTAATTGTGAGCACACACTTTACTTCCCTCGAGGAAGACTATATGAATAACTTCAAACCTAAGAGTAAGGTAGTACTTGAAGAACTGTCAGGTGATCAGATTGATACTCAGCTTTCAACACCTGTTTTACAACAGGATGAAGAGCAACAATTTAATCAAGAAAGGATTATACTGAACAACCATCACTTTTAGAACCTCGTCGTAGTGGGAGGGTAACTAGGTTACCAGCAAGATACATGTTGTTGGGAGAAACCTATACGGCTATCTCAGATGAACATGTACAAGATCCCATTAGTTACAATGAAGCTCTAATAGATAGAGATGTTGAATTTTGGAAAAAGGCTATGAATCAAGAAATGGAATCTATGTATTCCAATAAAGTCTGGGAACTTGTAGAGGCACCAAATGGGGTAAAACCTATTGGGTGTAAGTGGATCTACAAGAGAAAAAGAGGAGTAGACGGAAGGGTGGAAACATTTAAAGCAAGATTAGTAGCCAAAGGGTTCACTCAGAAAGAGGGAATCGACTATGAGGAAACTTTTTCTCCGGTTGCTATGCTTAAGTCCATCAGAATTCTGCTCTCCATTGCTGCAGTGCTAGATTATGAAATTTGGCAAATGGATGTTAAGACTGCCTTTCTAAATGGGCATCTTGAAGAAAACATCTATATGCAGCAACCAGATGGATTCATACAAAAAGGCCAAGAACACATGGTATGCAAGTTGCAGAGATCCATCTATGGATTGAAGCAAGCATCCCGGTCATGGAACATTAGATTTGATCAAGCGATAAAATCGTTTGGATTCATTCAGAATATTGATGAACCATGTGTATATAAGAAAATTCGGGGAAAAAGCCGTAGCCTTTCTAATTCTTTATGTAGATGATATTCTCCTTATTGGAAATGATATAGGAGTATTGACTATTGTAAAGAGTTGGCTAGCAAAACAATTTGATATGAAAGACCTGGGAGAGGCTAGTTATATTCTTGGTATCAAGTTACTACGAGACCAGGAAGAATAAAACTTTAGCCTTATCTCAAGCGGTCTATATCGATAAGATTTTGGCTAGATTTAGCATGGAAAATTCTAAATCGGCTTGTTACCATTCGGACATGGAATTGCATTCTCTAAGGATCAATCACCTAAAACATCGATGAGATAGAGAAAATGAGACGAGTTCCCCATGCGGAAGCTGTAGGGAGTCTCATGTATGCCATGCTTTGCACTAGACCGGACATCCGTTTTTGCGGTTGGAATGGTTAGTAGATATCAATCTAATCTCGGACCCGAACACCGGATCGTCGTCAAGCATATAATGAAGTATTTGAAAAGAACTAAGCATTATATGCTTGTGTATTCGGTGATGAACTTATTCCAGATGGGTTATACCGATTCGACTTCATGTCGGATAAGGATTCTAGAAAGTCTACTTCGGGCTATGTGTTTACATTAGGAAGTGGAGCTATTAGTTGGAGGAGTGTGAAACAATCTTGTATCGCAGACTCCACAACTAAGCCGAATATGTGGCCGCATCGAAGGCCGCAAAAGAAGCTGTATGGCTCCGTAAGTTCCTTCAAGATCTTGAGGTGGTACCTGATGCAACTGCACCACTTAAATTATTTTGTGATAATAGTGGCGCAGTAGCTCAATCAAAAGAACCAAGGAACCACAAGAAACAAAAACATATTGAAAGGAAGTATCATCTTATAAGGGATATAGTGCAGAGAGGTGATGTAAAAGTTACTCGATTGCGTCACAAAAAACTTGCGGACCCTTTTACTAAGGCCATACTGGGAAACTTTTTGACTTGCACTTAGAGTCCATGGGCATGCGTGAGATGCCAAATATGCTTTGAGAGCTAGTGGGAGATTATTGGAAAAATATGCTCTTTAAAGCATATTTGTTTATTTATTGTAATAAATATTTTCTGATTAATAAAATAAATGAGGTATTTTATTCAAGCATTTCTATTGCATTAATATTTTGAGTAAAGTCCATTTAATCATATTATATGTATTTATGTGATCACCATGTGGATTCACAGAAGACATAAATACAAGTTATCTTATGATTAAATAAATTAAGTTCGCAGTTGATAAATAAAGTTGGGCACTTTATTTAGGTATAGACTGTAATAAGTTCATTGAGTGATTTGTCTTAATCATATATGAATTTATTGATGTAGCGTGACTCCATTGAACTGGATCACATATGAGATTTAATTAACTTTGTAATAACTGTCAGACTTATTAAATCTCATAGGCATTGATTTAATGTGATCTTAATCTTGAGTCAATTATAATTTCTTGATTATAATTGTTATTTCATTTGAGTTACCAATGGGCACGACATACACTTGTAGTCAAGATTACCCGGTATCTTGGTGGGAGCAATTACAAGTATTGAATTTATAGATTGACAATATAGAATTTGTACGACACATCTCTTGATGGGTTTCAGTACTTGATCATAGAATTCTCTGGCCAGAGTGTATCAACATATATATATATATGTATGTTGAAAATGATCATTAGAGAAAACCAGTAAGTATCAAGGAACAAGATGTAATTAAATTGATTGGACAGTTGAGATATCAATTTAATTAACGATGTGGTACAAAGGATTGTGCAATAAAGAAATCAATGTGGCTTAGGCGAATTATTATTCGAGCATACAATTATGGAGGTCGGTTCAATCTTATAGTGGAGTAGAATTGGAATTAAATAATTATTTTTGTTTAATTACAAGCTTAATTATTGTAGCCACTATTGTATGTTCCCAAATGATCCCGGGTTAGCTCATTTAATCGACAACACCATTCTTTTGGACCCAAAAGCGAGAAAACTGGCATATCAGGCAAAAATCTTAATTATAATATTTGTTAAGGCCTAATGTATTATATACAAGTGTAAAAGGGGTCTTGTGATATTTTACAAGTTAGTTCCCTAATAGGTTACACATTCCCTCTACTATTAGCGTTAGTGGAGAGATAAATATTTAATTTAAAATATTTTAATATTTTAAATTAATGAGATATAATACATGATAGGGTTTTTTCATGAGCTATTATAAATAAGGATTTTTCTCAAAACGAAAAAGAGAGAGAATCTTTTATAAAAAAAAACAAAAAATAATTGGGAGTAGTGCATCACAATCCAAGTGTTGATCAATCTTGAGTCATAGCCTGGAAGATCGTTTGGTGGATTATTCATCTTCTCATAAAAACAAGGTACGAATTTCTTGATTATTTAATTCTTATATATTATATGAGATCATTGATAAAAATACGATTTTTATCCAGCAGTAATTAACGATTCTCAAAAATTTCCAAAATTTTGCATTTCAAATATGCTGTTGAAAATCTTCTATAAATTGATAAGACATAAAACTAAAGAAGCTGAAGATTCTAGATTTCCTGTAGCAGGGATTTTAAGGGAGAAGTAAGGTGGCTCGCAAGTGTAAAACAGTAAAAGTCGAGAAGGAATTAAAAAAGAAAGTGGTGGCATGGTGGTGTCTTAAACTTTCTTGGGTAACAAGTAACGCGTCCAATCTCTTACTTTTGTTTTAAAAAATAGGAAAGAAAAAAAATTATGCATGATAAGGATGATTACTCGATTAAAATTTTTCAATCCGGAGCCAAAATTTGGAATGAATTTACGATGTTAGAAATTGATTTTTATAATGTTATAAACTGATTTACAATATGGTAAATTCGTTCTTAATTTTAATCTTATTTTTAAGTCCGAAATTGGTAAGCACTCTGCTCGATCATTAAACAAAATGCCAAAAGTGTTTTTGAATTCTTCCATGTCATTTTTTTTTAAATACAAAAATTAAGGAGTGCCACCGAAATTTTGATGAAAATTTATCCTAATTGCTTGCAAAGATGTAAAATCATGGATGATGGACAACTCATTTTTGTTGGCCTATCCCATAAAACAATTTCTAATATTTTGATTATTATCCCAACCAGGTACCGTGAAGTAATTAACGACATCAAATTCATCTTTCTGTAATCTTTTTCACATCAGAGAGTTGTGAAAAAGTAATTACTGTTGATTTCACATCAGTTAATTGCGTCATCAAAATCTCCCTAAATATGATAAAAATGCAATCATTGAGGACCTACAGTTAGGCAATTTTGAAACTGTTGGTTTCATAATTCTTTTTACCAAAAAACAAGCACCCTAAAAAAAAATTTTAGGATGATGATGTTTTCTCCTCACAAGTTTTATAAACCCACTCCACATCTAAGAATTAATTACAATAAGTTCACATTATTTTTAAAAATTCACATAAAGAAGAAGTTTAGAGATTTAACTAAATAAAATTAACTACCTAAACTATTAGATACAAAAGCTCATGTTTTTAGAGATACTTTGATCATTTTATATTATAAGATTAAACTAATTAAATAAAACTTATCTTAAAGCGATCTTAATAGTCAAAGATATCTATTTAAAAAAATTATAAGATGATTTAATTGATTAATTGTCTAAACTTTTTGTTAATTTGTATATGTAAAAAGTAATGTGAACTTGTTATAATTATTTTTTGAAAGTGAGGTGGATTTATAAAAATAATGGGATGAAAATATCCCCAATTAAAATATAATAACAATTCTTCAATTTTTATTTTTGTTTTTTGTTTTCTAATATTTTTATTCTTTTAGCTCTTCACTTCTTCTTTTATTTTGTTATGCATTTTTTTAGAATACTCTTACTTTCATTGCCATGTTTTATTGTTGTTCTGACGTTGTCTGTTTGTGAATTTTCTCATGCTCCTTTGGATGGAGAGGTATGCCCATGTTTAAAGTCATAAGTTTGCTAATAATAGTGCGTCAAGTTGTCAATGGCCTGGGACAGGTGCTCGTGCTTCGATAAATTGCCTTATGGGGCTAGCCTGTTGTGTATTTTTGTGAGGTTTTTTTTTTTTGGTTATTTTTTTTTTAAGTTGTAATATGGCTTAGTTAAGTCACTAGGTATTGATTTAAGTTTTTACTTTTTACGTTATATATAATCTGCTGATAGGGTTGTGTTGTATTTTTGGGACACTACGTCGAGTTCTTTTCATTTTTTTTTTCATAATTTCATATTTTGCTATTAGTGTGGATTATCAATAACACCCTTTTATAACATAAAATGTATTTATAAATTTGTTTAATCTATTTCCTGAGACAAACAATTAATTAAAAAAAATAGAGGTTTATGAATAAAAAAATGGAGTCATTACTATATTAATTTATTAAAAAAATTGATATGACTTTTTATCCCAAGTCACCACATTATTTGATAAAAATATGGAGTCATTACAATATTAATTTATTAAAAAAATTATACAAGTAAAAATAACTTAGAATTTAAGCTCAAAACAAGTTAAATTTAAGTTTTGATTTAGATATTCAAACTATTTTGTATAATTAATTTAGGAGATTCAAATAAATTTAAGTTTTGATTTAGATACTCAAACTATTTCCTATAATCAATTTAGGAGATTAAAAAAAAAATTTATTATAAATTTTAATATTTTTATCAAATAATGTGGTGAATTCAAATGAAAAGTCAATAATTTTTTAATAAATTAATATAATAGTGACTCCATTTTTTTATTCATAAATCTCTATTTTTTTTAATTAATTATTTTTCTTTGGAAATAGATTAAAAAAATTTATAACTGATGTTTGTGTTATAAAGGGTATTATTGATAACCCACACTAATAGCAAAATTTAAAATGATGACCAAAGTGTTTAATCAAGCACAAGAAACGAAAACAAGAAAAAAGGACACTTGTCCCTCTTAGAAGCAGCGACTGCGAGGCGACTGACGCTAGCACTGCTCCATATATTTATGTTCATTCCTATTCCTTTCATTTCTGCTCTCCTGGTGTTGCTCGTCTAAATTTCATTTTCAAATAATATTACTACCCACTGACTGTTCGCAGACCAAATTGATATAGATATAGCTCTTAAACTCTGTTTCTCGAGTGTGTTGAATCAGAAATGGACAGTCTCGTGGGGATCGGATTCCGGCCATTCGATGAAGAAATCATTGATCTCTTGAAAAAGAAGAGGCTTGACCCTGCTTTCTCTGTCCATACGATCAAGGAAATTGATTTCTACAGCTTTGATCCCTGGGAGCTACCCAGTAAGTATCACGCCCAACAAGTACTACACGATGTCGTTGAAGTTAGTTCAGCAGCTAAAATTCAGAACTAATATATTGGGTTATTGATTTTTTGTCATGCAGGGCTTTCTGAGATTCAGTCTATGGAAGACGTGTGGTACTTTTTTTCTAAGCCGAAGTACAAGTGTGCCATGCGGAAACGGTCAGGACAACAACAACATAGACAAACCAAGTCAGGAACCTGGAAAAAGACTGGCAATGGTTCTGAGATAAAGCGGAAAAACAGTGGTGAGGTGATTGGTACCAAAGAATATCTTGTTTTTATCCACGACGGTATTGCTTCCGAAAAAGCTAACACTGAGTGGGTTATACACGAGATAGCTGTTGAAGATGACCATGAATATAAGGTATCAGCTTCTGTTTTAGAATTGCATATGTACTGTAAATACTCTGTTTATTTTCGTGAAAAATAATTGGTACTCTGTTTGTTTTATTGTAGAACGACTTTGTTGTGTGTCGCCTCGAAAGAAAATGGCACAAGAAGAAGCCTGGTGTTGCTTCCACTAAGAGAAAACGGGATAAGAAGCTTCGTGTTTTCACCAGTGATGAAGAACAATCTTGTCAAATTTTGACTTCTAAAAGAAATTATGTTGCAGAAGAAACTAATAAAAACCATGTTGCAGAAAAAGAAGATCTGGTTTCTATTAGGAATCATGTTGCAGAAAATACTGTTTTGGTCTCTGAAGTTCAAACAAGAGACCATTCGATTTCTTGTTTTAGAAATCATGTTGCAGAAAATATTGTCGAAAATTCTGTTGAGGTAGAAACTCGACAACTTGCAGAATTCAATCCACAGGGTGGTGGCTATGATGGGCCGAATGATGCCTCTTCCTCGGCAGTGCAGTCACCAGTTTATCCAGAACAGGAATCATCACATTCTAATGGTTCTAGTTATGTTAGTGGTTTATTGAATTCTCAATTTTACAGTGGGCAGGTAGATGGCCAGTTCAATTCACGGAGGGATTTTCAGAATAAATACTCTCCTGATGAAACTGGACAGACCACTCCTGACTTCTTCTCATTAAAGTCAGATGAAGGAGTTTACGTGGAGGATGGCAGTGTCACGAACACCGAAACTGAATCCTTCAATGAATGGGTAAATATACTCTTTGAGTATTAATAGTACTTCAATAGCATATGTTAAGAACAATCAAATGCTCTAGGAGCATATTATAATATCATTAATGTTGTAATATTGCTTCACTCTTGGTGTATCGCATTCCAAACTTTGTAAAATCTTTGAGAGTGGTTATTTAGGGCACTTGGACGCTCAAATTGCTGTCTATCATGTGTATTATCTGTTGTGCGGAAGCGCAAGTTGAACAATAGCTAATTTCTGGTGACTGTGACTTCTGGAAAAATATAAATGTGGTGTAAACAAATACAAAGAAAATATGACATAATAATTTACGTGGTTCGGCGTAACGCTTACGTCCACGGGTAAAGACTGAAAGATAATTTTACTAACAAATGAAAATTTACAATATTCAGAAAAACTCCCAAAACCCAAAACCCCAATATTATCTACATGTGACAGTAGGGCCAAATTTTAAAAAAGTTCAGCTTGTTAAATGGGAAAGCTTATTGAAAACAATAGTGGCAGATCAGACTTGATAGACCTAAGGGAAAACCAAAAGAACTCAATTACCAGCATCTGCATCTATTGGAAATCAGCAAACTTCGATTCAGCAGACTTGAGTTCCCCAAAAAGAGGCTATTTTTAGGTAAATGTAGATGCAGCCACCAACCGGATGAGCAAATCTCAGGACTGGGAGCTGTTATTCGAGATGAAACTGGGAATGTAATTGCAGCTGCAATTAAGCCTTCAAAGTTTTATGGAGATGTATCTTTTGTGGTGGCAAAAGCGATGTAGTGGAGTGTGCAGATTGCAGGGCATGCTGGCTTAGCATTGTCGGTTGTTGAATCAGAAGTCCAAGAGGTGGTTAATTTGGTAAACAAAAGGCAGGGCAGCGGATCCGAGGTCTTCGGGGTTATCTCAGGAACTCAGAACTTAACGAAGGGATCATGTTAGTTTCCAATATGCTCATAGATTTTGTAATGTTATTGCCCACTCTTTAGCTAAACTTGCTTTAGAGGAATGAGAAATTTAGAGAAATGAGAAACTGTTGTATTGATGGGCTCATACCCTTCACAAATGATGTATTTATACCCTTCTATGAATTGAAAGTGTTTTTATTCTCAGAAAAAGAAATGCTGGCACAATATATTTTTTACATATTGGGAATATAAGATAAACATTTAGTCTTGTTCATCAAAGAAATTTACTGATTAACTGAAAAGAAAATAAAAGACCCATAATTCATTTATATATGATGTTAAAAATTCTTGTGACAGGAACTATTTTCATTCATGTATATATAACACTCTATGCAGTTTGTTCATAAGCTGTGAAGGCTTATGATCCTTTTTGTGGTCTGTCCAGCAATCTCCTAGCACCGTTGTTAAAAATACAAAAATGTTATTCAAACGGTTCATTGTGGCTTTGAAGCTGTTAAAAATACAAAAATGTTAGTCAAACGGTTCATTGTGGCTTTGAAGCTTAAATAATTTTCACATTTTGAGAAGCAGGAACAAGAGATTAAATGAGCCCCTTTCTGGATGAGTGGAGTTGCTTCTTTACAAAGGTTGTTGTTGAGTCACAGACCAACAAGAAGTGATCTTGACTCCCCAAAGATCCACTCAAATGTCCTCAAGATTCAAGAACAGCAACTAACCAACTTAGCCTTGATTTGTTTAATCAATCGAATTGATTTAGATTACTTTGAATTGAGAAGAACCAAAAACAAACACACACAATGCACAAAAGACTTAAGTGGTTCGGCCTCACAAGAGCCTACATCCACTGTGAAAAGAGGAGATGATTTTTCACTATTGAGAGATTTTCCAGATACAAAGATGAAGATTACATGTAACTTAACAGAATTGATTAAGTAACAGCTCATATGGTCTTCTATATATAGAGAAAATGACCAATCATGACCCTGTATCAGTCAGCTAAATAAAATTGTTATGTGACGGCTTTTAACAGCCTTTCAAATAGCCATTGGACACGCGTCAAAACGTAAGCCATTCTGTTATGCAAAACGTCAAGCTTAGCTGCCGTTTTGAGTAAGTAAATCATGTGCTGTGTCACGTGCTTTACTTATCCCTCCAGCCGACTTTGTAACTCAGTCATACAGCTCTCTGAACTCCTCAATCTGACAAATCATACATACCAAGAACCTGTAACCGTCATGTCGGACATGATTCTAAATTTCAGATTTCAGCTTCATCTTCAATTACTTTAAAGAAACAAGTAATAAAGCAGAAACAAGAGATAAAAATGCGCAGAACTCCGCTTATTTCATTTCATTGGGATACATATATACAAGATAGTTTCTTGTACCCCAAGATGGGTGATGTTTTACTACTCATCCTCATCCAATGGTTTACATAGAGTTAATCTAAAGCTAGTGAAGCTGAATGTTTATCTTTATTTTCTTGAAAAGAGACAAGAGCACGGGTCATATTTTGAAGATAAAATTAACCATTCGAGATTTTTTATAATTAGTTTTGAAAACATGTTTTTAGAAATGCATTTTTTAAAATTGTTGACTTACGCCAAAAAAAAAAAAAATCTTTTTCTCAACACCAAAATACAAGCACCGATCCAACGGAACCATGTTTTAAAAGAGATTTTCAGAATTCAGTCGAAAACTCTACTAACAAACTGATCTTAACCCCTTAGCTCAAGTCTGTTTCTAACACAAGCTGAGTCATCTGCCACATTTTGCCACATCAGATTAAATGTCCATCGAGTCATATGCTGACGTGTTTTATTGACTCCTTGTAGAAGAAGTAGAAGCTTCTAGTATTATTAGAAATTAGCAAACAACTTGTAAAGCAAGGGGAGACACGTGTCTTTATTTCCTTTCACTCCTACTGAAAGAAGGAGACACCCTGTAAGTGGAACGCTGACTGTACTGACGTGAAAACAAACTATCTTGACACATCATCAACAGCCCCTTGATGTTTCATCGACCAATCACCAAGCTGCAAGTTTGTGTGTATATAAATAGATAAATGATGAAACCGCACCATCTGTTGTTGCAGAACAAATTTTTCCCACGGAGACAGCTTGCTAAGCCTCAAGCACTTTGAATCAAATAAAAAAATGGGCTATCTTGTTTTGAGATTATTCAGATTCCATCCACCAGATGAAGAAGAAATCATCAGTCTTTTGAACAAGAAGAGACTTGACCCTGATTTATCTGTCCAAACAATTAGGAAGCATACAGCTGAATGCATCGTGTACGAGATTCATTCTCCATACAGCCCTCTTCATAAGGTGACTGCTTTGCTTATTTATTTTTCTTTATTTTGGCTTCACAATAAGAAATTTCAATGAAAAATCTGTCTTTGCTGTAAAAAAAAATTGATGGTAAACATTCTAAATTTTGAGCTCATACTGTTTACAATTTTAAATTGTGTGAAAGGAATTTGTTATATGCCTCTTAGAAACAAAATCATAAAATTAACAAGCCTAAAACTTCAACACGTGATGATGGTCAACCGAGTCACCAATTATTTCTAATTTTAGAAATCGTGTTAAAAAAAGAGAGTATTTTTTTTTCAAGGTGACAAAAAGCATGCCTTAGGGATAGTTTCGATATAAGTTATCCATTTTTGCGGTATGAGACTCTTATGTGAAATTATTACTAATTTACCATTTTATTCCAGGGAGAATGCCAACAATTACTAATTCTTGATTCTGTAAATCATGTTGCAGAAAATATTAGTCAAGAGGTGAGAAGGAGCACAACTTAACTGTCAATTTCAATTCCTAATTTATGTATAAGGAACATAATCCAATCCAAGACTAATGCTTCTTATTTGTGGTTTTACTTCAGGTAGAATATTAACAAGTACAGTTCATAACATGACTTATAATGTAGCCTTATAATGAAAAAATCATGTTACAGAAAATATATGTTCCAGTTCAAAGGTGACAAAGAACATGCATTGTTGACAGCTTTTTATACCAATTAATGAATGCAGTACAGGAGAAATATATTCAGAACTAATGCTATTTAGGAAGAATTGCAACTACTACTAAGTCGTCATTTGGCTTCTGATTCTAGAAATCAAGTTACAAAAAAAAAATAGAAAAAAATTTCTAGAGGTAAGAAAAAAGTTCGAATTTGGGCATTTTTATATATGTATGATAAACATTATCCAAGCAATATCCACAATTAATAATGCCTTGTTCATGGCCTTTACTTTATATAGAATATCAATTATTAAATCACTATTTTACTTTTGACATTAGAAATCATGTTGCCGAAAATACTCGTCCAGAGGTAAGAAAGAACACAAGTTGTGGCAATTATGAAATATCAACTTACCAATGTAGTGCATTAGAAACTATTTTTGGGACTAATGCTATTTTGTCATTGGCTCTAATTTCAGGAAGAATCTCAACTGTTACCAAGTCACAGTTTAGCTTTGCACTACAGAAATCATGTTACAGAAAATACTTTTCCATGGTGACAAAAAGGAAGCATAATATCTCTAATGCACTAGAAATTTATACATACGGAACTAATGCTTTTTTTTCCGTTAATTCAGGTAGAATATCTACAATTGCCAAGTCACGATTTGATTTCTTATTTTAGAGATCAAGTTGCAGGACAAACTTTTTCCGGGGTGAGAAAGATTGCTATGTAAACATTTTCAAATGCCAATTTATATATTTTGTGCATGTGGAATATTTATAGAATTTGCATTTCTTCCTACGTTGTTCTAATGAGGAACCCTTGGTTTTTGCTCAATTTGATGCTCTTTACGGTTATAATGGATAGAGATCATCCTCCTCCTCTCCAGTCTCCACTAGCTAAAGAAGAATATTATTGTTGAATTGTGATAATGCTTTATGCATGGAGGATGTATTCCCAGCTCTGTTACGTATATAAAAAAAAGTTATGTCTATAAGTGATTGTGTTTGCCTAGTTCATGAAAGTTGGTGCTTGTTTAATGGGAATATAGGGCTTTGTTGTTATATTTGACCCATTTACCACATACATATGTTCCTAAGATCAATTAACTTGAGCTAAGCCATGAAAAGTTTCCTGTTAGTACAATAACCACCAATAAATTCAATATCAACTACTGGCCTACAAGGGAAGAAATGCATGTGGGTAAATGGTAAATGAACTACATGAGAATGTTAATTAAGTAGCACATTTAAACAACAATCAGTGATAGCTTTAGGTATAAGCGAACAAGGTGGTCACTTAGGACTCCATATTTTCGGAAGGCCTTATTTTTTAAGTATTTTTTAAATAAATTTATGATTAGAAATATATTTTTTAAAAAAATTATGTCTGGTAGGAAATAATAAAGTCTATTGGATATCTATCTAATTAATAATTTTTTTTTATAGAAAATCTATATTTGGTAACCTTAATGTTAAACATATATAATTAATAATATTATCTAACCATTAATTAATTCATTATTAGTCTTTCCAAGAAAAAAATTAAATTATTTACCTTTTCAATTTCTTAAAAAAACTTAATTAATTAACGTTAGAATCTTTGACTTTTAGTATTTCTATTAAAAACCTTATAATCTCAAAAACCAGTAGATGAAAAAAATTCTTGCTCTCTTCTCTACAAAGAAAATTATTATATTCATTGGTTCATTTAAAAATAAAAAATTAATTTCATGAAATACAAAGTCCATATATATTATTTGATATCAATTTATCATTTCAACTTTCTATGTTCTATCATTCTAATTAAATATCTATTTAATAACATTGGTCTTATTTATTTGTTTGTTTATTTTGTAATAGTTTTAATGAAAGTAAAAAAGCTATCTTCTTGACTATTTTTTTAGGTTTTGTTTTTGAAATTTTTTAGGGTCTTTTTTATTATTGTTGAAATTCAAGAGTTAAAGATATAATGAATTTTGAGTCTTTTATATTTCTATGAGTATTGAAATTGTAAAATAAAAAGAGGCCCCATGAAAAAAATTCGCCTACGGCCCCAAATACTCTAAAGCCGGCCCTAACAACAATCAAATTTTAAGGAGGTAATGCTGTTAATTTACAGTCGATAATTTGTAACCGTAGATCAAATTGTCTAGTGCTAATCCGCAAAAATCTCCTATAGCAGAAGAATTTGCAAAGCTAAATATCAATCATATCAGATGAAGATGTTCTTGAAAGACTCCAGTTAGAACGAAGAACGTGGAGGCCAGGTTGTTCCCCTGACAATTCTATTTGTTGTAGGGATGGAGAAGCTAGAAATCTACTCTACAGGGACAATTTTAATTAAGGGTAAAATTCGCCCAATCCCCTTATTAAATTGACATACTTTTCATTCTCCAAAAGTACGAAAACATCAATCTAGCCCCCCTCCAAAAACCGTTATTTTTAACAGTTGACTAGCGTTGACCGATTAAAATACAATAATGCCCCTAAACCAATAACTAACAGTAACAAGGATAATTTTGTTTCGCCTCCTAAGATCTGACATATTTTAAGTTAGATGACAAAAATAAATTTATTAACGAAAACCTCCAAATAGTAAAAGACCTTTAAAAAATTAAATTAATTTTTACTTATTTTTTAATTTATAAAACAAATATAATAATAACAAATTTTGTTTACAATATCACCACAATGAAAATCAAAAAAATTAATTTTTACCCTTATCTTGAATTTAAATATTTTATGAATATAAATCATTAATCAATTAGTTGACTTTTACCATTCAAATTACCATTTTACCCTTCAAAGTATCTAAAAGACAAATTAACCCCTAAAATTTGTTTACATTCCATAAAAATATCAATATTCCATAATTCCTCAAATTTCCTTATTTATGCTATCAAACCCTAACCGCCAAAATTAGAGAGGGGCATCATGGTTTGAAGGGTTTGTTGATGATGAGAGGCATGCGATGGATCATGGTGGACAGAGGATGATCCTATCGGGTGAGAAACGCTGGTCACGGCAGTAGAAAAATTGACGGCGGCTGTGGGCAACGATGAAGGCAGATTAGACTTTTGAGTTGCAAAAGTTTGTGGCTGTTGTGAGGAAAGAGACGGTTGGGCTGGAAAGGGCTAGGTTGATGATGGTTGGGTGAGGATAGCGGCCGCCAAAGGAGCAACGGTGGTGGTGGGACTGTTTGGAGACGATAAACGTGCGTTAAAGGTACGGTTTATGGCCTGTTGCAACGACAATGGTGGCTGCCAGTCAGAGGAATGGTCACCGGCTTGGAGGGGAGGTGGCGGCAGTAATGAAATATGATGAAAAGGAAAAAGAAGACAAAGATAAGAAAAAAGGAAAAGAAGATGAAAAATAAAAGAAAAATGAATTTGAAAAAAAAAAGAAAGAAAATTGTTATGCAATTTTTAATTTTAATTAAAGATAAATTGCTATGGATGGCATGGTTGATAATTATTAGATTTCAAAGCCCAAATCAGGAATAAAATCAGTTTTTTTTTCAATAACTCATTTCAAATTTCATTTTAAAAGATTATAGCTTTTCATTTTTAACATTTTAATCATAAATTAAATAGGGTTACTGTTCAAGATTCTTAAGATTTATGAATAAAAAATGATAAATATTTGATATACTTAAATATTTATAAATTATAAATTATTTTATTGTTTTACCTCTTAGCTTCATGTTTGGGAAGAAAAATATACTAAAATGACTTTCAATAAAAATAAGGAAGATTAAAATTTATAACAAATAATATTAATAAAAAAGAAACCGACAAAAATTTGGGATTAGGATTAAGGCTTTGGTTTTTGAATTTTGCTAAATTTTATATATTTTATAATTTTTAATCCATTGAATTATATTAATAATGAAATGTAAATAAATTTTATGGGTTAATTTGTCTTTTAAATATTTTGAAAGGTAAAATGATAATTTAATTGGTAAAAGTCAACTAATTAATTAATGATTTATATTCATAAAATATTTAAATTCAAGATAAGGGTAAAAATTAATTTTTTTGATTTTCATTATTGTGATATTGTAAATAAAATTTGTTATTATTATAATATTTGTTTTATAAATTAAAAAAAATAAAATTTAATTTAATTTTTTAAAAAATAAAAAGCCCAAGCCCAACCCAGGCCCCCAATGGGCCCCTCCCAAGCCCTCCTTATAGTTGTTCTCTAATGGGTTTGGGCCTGGGTTTAAAAAAGCCCGGCCCAAGCCTGCATTTTTGCCAAGCCCAATTTTCTGGTTGTTTTTTTGTGTTTTTTTTTGGTTTTATTATATTTTATTTTTAGAATTTTGTTAGTTCATTAAACTCATGGGTATTTTATTTGAGTTTTTCTATTACGAATTGGTGATAATGTTGTGTTTTATTTACCAGCACTGTGTTGAGTTTATTTTTCGATTGAAATGTGTTCTCTGCTTACAATAACTAAGATGAATAGACTAAATCAGACTCAGAAAAATTTCTCTTAAATTTTGTTAGATTTTAGTATGTTAAATATATATTTTTTCTTTTAATTGTAAAAAAATGGTAGTACTTATAATTTGTTTTTTTACTTAAATTATTACTGCTGTCATAAAGATATTGGTCCCTGAAGTCTTAGGTTCTTCCATCAAAAAAGTAAGTGTTGTATATAATGAACACAATGTAAACTAAAATTGTAAAAAAATAATAATAAAAAAAGTTATTTATTTATTTTTAAAATACAATTCTACATTTTACAAAGATCATACCCATTATTCTCCCTTATGAGAATTCTTTCGTAATCATAAATTATAAAATCAAAGTAGCAGAAAATTCTAGATTTTCTAAAGCAGGATTGTGTTTTGCGAGGGAGCAGTGAGGTGACTCGTAATCGTAAAAGCAGAGGAGGAGTCATAATTCATAAAGGTAAATGGTGGTGGCCTGGTGGGGTCTTAAACTAGTAAACTACTTGGGTAGTGGGTACCCCGAAAAACATATAAACCTTACTTTTGTTTTTTTCTTTTTTAAATAATAATCTCAAAAAAAAAAAGATTCTACCTGATCCTCATTTTTTTTTCTAATTTAGTTGCTTTTTTAGTTTTTCTTCATTTTGTTATGTTGTTTTAGAATTTTCTGTTGTTGTTGCCTTGTTTTCTTACTATTCTTTCCTTATTTGTGATTTTTCTACTGTTCTCAAAGATTTCTTTTAATGTCCTTTGTTGATGTTGCTCTAATGCCTAAATCCGGAGGTTATGCATGTTTTGGAGTCGTAGATAAACTTTAATAATGATATGATAGGTTTTCTGATGGCCTAAGTTAGGATCTCGTTGTGTAGAGATTTTCAAGTAATTTTTATTTTTGGTTTTTTATGGTTTTATTTTTATTTTTTTTAGTATTGTGTTAGTTCATTAAACTCACAAATATTTGATTTTTCTGTTATGATCTAATGATATTGTTGTGTTTTATTTATTAACACTATGTTGAGTTTCTTTTCTTATTGGACTTTGTTAGATCTTAGTATGTTGAATATTTCTATCTTTTGGTTGTAAAGAATTGGTAGTATTTATAGTTTATTTTTTTTCACATATATTATTACCGCTATCATAAAGATACTAGTCATTGGAATATTATGATGCGTTTACTTCATGAATTAGGGAATCGAAATCATTGACGATATTTATTTTGTAAAATAGAGGTGATAATCAGAATCAGAATCGAAATTGTGGGCCCACTCCAATTTGAGAATGGAGAATAGAAGACTAATTCTTGAAGGTGGGAATTAGTCTCTCATTTTTTTAGGGTGACGATTTTGCCCTCGAACAAAATCAATAAATCCAATTTTGTTCTTAATTAAAAAAAAAGAAGGGAATGCGATCCCGTTGACAAGCCTTATCGTTGCCGATCGTCACCTGTGGAGCAGTAGCCTTTGCGTTCCAGTTCATATCCAACAATGATGCCGATGACGATGATGACACCGGTTCTGATTTGATGATGATGTCAACGATGATGATCATGCCGAACAATGATTACAATGATTTGATTATTATTATTTGGAATATTAATATTAGTATATTAATGTTAATAATAATTATTAACAATATTTATTAATAATAATAATCACAATAATTAAAATACAAAATAATAACTATGACAATAATTAATTAATGACTTTTTAGTAATTTACAACAATCCAACTCATTTCAATTCCAATTCCAATTCTAAAATAAAGTAAACACATTAATGACAATTCAGCTCGTTACTATTTCAATTCTTACAATTCAAGTTAATAACTTATTCTAATTCAAAATTAATTTCGATTCTGATTTAGTAAATACACCGTTAAGTTCTTCCATAAAATATTGAGCGTTGTATTTTTAAGTCTGATATGACCTATTGTATTTAAATGCGATATTACTTATTAGTACGATATTACTTATTATTATTACTATGCTCTCGGCCAACTTTATTTCTTTTAATGAAATTTAATAATTTATTAAACTAAAGTTGAAAAAAAAATGAATAATATCAGTACACTCATTATTTCCGTTTACACTGTAGCACAACGCGTAGAAATTAAGTATATCCCAGGATTCTCGCCTTATTGCCCACTGACTCATTTTTGCAGATAAAATTTGGATAGAAGAAGAAGCTCAATAGCTCATACTCTCACTCTTACTCGATGTTTCTCCAGGGTGTAGAATCAGAAGTGGACAGTCTCGTGGGGTTCAGATTCCACCTAAGAGATGAAGAAATCATTCTTCTCCTGAAGATGAAGAGGCGTGACCCAGGTTTCTCTGTCCGTACAATCAAGGAAATTGACTTCTACAGCTTTGAGCCCTGGGAGCTACCCTGTAAGTAATCGAGCCAACAAGTACTCGATACGATGTGGTTTAAGTTTAATTAATTTAGTAACAAAAAATTGAGAAGTTAATGGAATCTTTTTGTTGCGATGCAGTCCAATCTGATATTCAGTCTGAGGAAGAAGTGTGGTACTTTTTCTGTGAGCCTGATTACAAGTATGCCAAGAGTAAACGAGTACATAGAAGAACAAAGGAAGGATACTGGAAAATGACTGGCGATGGTTCTAAAATCAAGCGCAGATACAGTACCGAGGTGATTGGCACGAAAAAGATTTTGGCTTTTTGCGGCCACGATGCTGCTGCCAAGAAAGCTAAGACTGAGTGGGTTATACACGAAATAGCTGTTGAATATGACCCTGATTATAAGGTATCAGCTTCTGTTTTAGAATTGCATATGTACTGTAAATAATCTGTTTATTTTCGTGAAAATAATTGGTACTCTGTTTGTTTTATTGTAGAAGGACTTTGTTGTGTGTCGCCTTGATAGAAAACGGGACAAGAAGAAGCCTGGTGTTGTTTCCACTAAGAGAAAATGGGATAAGAAGCCTGGTGTTTCCACTAAAAGAAAACGGGATAAGAAGCTTGGTGTTTCCACAAGTGATGAAGATCAATCTAGTCAAATCTTGACTAATAGAAATCATGTTGCAGAAAAAGAAGATTTGGTTTCTAATAGGAATCAAGAAGTAGAAAATAGTTTTTTGGTCTCTGAAGTTCAAGCAAGAGACCGGAGAAATCATGCTGCAGAAAACATTGTAGAAAATTCTGTTGGGGCAAAAACTCGACAACTTTCAGAATTCAATGCACAGGGTGATGGCTATAATGGGCCGAATGATGCCTCTGTCTCGGCACTGCAGTCACCAGTTTATCCAGAACAGGAATCATCATATTCTAATGGTTCTAGTTGTGGTAGTGGTTTATTGAATTCTGAATTTGACGGTGAGCAGGTAGGTGGCCAGTTCAATTCAGGGAGGGATTTTCAGAATAAATACTATCCTGATGAAACTGGACAGACCACTCCTGTCTTCTTCTCATCAATGTCAGATGGAGGAGTATACGTCGAGGATGGCAGTGTCACGAACACTGGAACTGAATGCTTCAATGAATGGGTAAACATGCTCTTTGAGTGTTAATAGTACTTCAGTAGCATATGTTAAGAACAATCAAGTGCTCTAGGAGCATATTATATTATTATGAATGTTGTAATATTGCTTCACTCATGGTGTATTGTATTCCAAACTTTGTAAAATCTTTGAGAGTGGTTATGTAGGGCACTTGGATGCTCAAGTTGCTCTCTATCATATGTAATATCTACATGTAACAGTAGGGCCAAGTTTCGGAAAAGTTCAGTTTGTTAAATGGGAATGCTTATTGAAAACCATAGTGGCAGATCAGACTTGATAGACCTAACGGAAGATCAAAAGAACTCAATTACCAGCATCTGCATCTGTTGGAAATCATCTGACCTGGAGTCTACCGCCAAAGAGGCTATTTTAAGGTACATGTAGATGCAGCCACCAACTCAGTTAAGCAAATCTCAGGGTTGGGAGCTGTTATTTGAGTGAAACTGGGAATGTAATTGCAGCTGCAATTAAGCCTTCAAAGTTTATGGAGATGTATCTTTTGTGGAGGCAGAAGCGATGGAGTGGAGTGAGCAGATCAGACTACCAAGAGGTGGTTAATTTTGTAAACTGAAGGCAGGGCAGTGGATCCGAGATCATCTGGTTTAATTCAGAACTTAATGAAGGGTTCATGTTAGTGTTCAGTTTGCTCATAGATTTTGTAATGTTATTGCCCACTCTTTAGTTAAAATAGCTTTAGAAATGCAAAACCGTTGTATGGATGGTTCATAACCTTCGCAAGTGCTGTATTTATTTTCTTCTATGATTTGAAAGTGGTTTTCATTCTGAAGGAAAAAAGAAAAAAGAAAACTGGCACAATATATTTTTTACATATTGGGAATATTAGATAAACATTTAGTCTTGCTCATCAAAGAAATTTACAGATTAACTGAAAAAGAAAATAAAAGATCCATAATCCATTTATATATGAGGTTAAAAATTCTTGTGACAGGAACTATCTTCATTCATGTATATTTGACACTCTATGCAGTTTGTTCATCCTTTTTGTGGCATCTCCAACAATCTCCTAGCATCCTTGTAAATAAAACAAAAACGTTAGTCAAGCAGTTCATTGTGGCTTTGAAGCTTAAATAATTTTCACATATTGAGAAGCAAAAGAAAGAGATAAAATGAGCCCCCTTTTCTGGATAACTGAAGTTGCTCCTTCAGAAAGGTTAGTTATTATTTTAAAGAAACAAGTAATAAAGCAGAAACAAGAGATAAAAATGCGCAGAACACTGCGTATTTCATTTCATCGGAATATATACAAGATTCTTTCTTGTACCCCAAGATGTGTGATGTACAATTACAGCTACTCTGTACTACTCATCATCTCCTCATCCAATGGTCTACATAAAGTTAATCTAAAGCTAGTAAGCTTATACTTTCACCCATAAAAGCTATATGTTTATCTTTAGTGTCGAAATAACATATGAGAAAAGAACACAGGTCATACTTTGAAGTTAAAATTAGTCATTCGAGATCTATTAAAATTAGTTTTGAAAACACATTTTTTTTAAATACACTTTTTAAAAATTACTGACTTACACCCAAAAATACCATTTTCTCAACACTAAAATATTGGCATCGACCCAACATAATTGTGTTTTAAAGGGATTTTCATAAATCAATCGAAACCTCTACTAAGGCTCCCTCCGTTTGGTGTAGCTTATTAGAATAGATCTTATAGGAGTAGAACTTATATCAATAGAGCTTTTGACAAAAAGTTATTGGGCGTTTGGTTGTCAATAAAAAAAACTCCTTCCAATCATTTAAACTGTTTGGTTATCAAAATTAAAAGTACTTTTGTGTAATTAAATTACCAAAAAAGATATGTAAAATTAATTTGTTTCATAATTATATAACTTACAATAAAATGTCCAAGCTATCAATTAATAAGAAAAAATTAGTTCAACCATTTCTTCAATGTTCAAAATTAAAAATACATCAATAATATATTCTTCCAAAAAAATAATACTATTCAAATTAAAATGTTAAAAAGAATAACAACGTGGTTCTTGTTAAAGCATTAACTAATAATTGTTAGGAGTTCGTTGAAAACTAAGATCAGATTTAAAATAAGGATGAAATAATATCAAGACAATAAACATATTAAATAATATAAAAAAGTAACAGGAATTCACATTCATACCTGGTACGCTATGGTGGCTATGAATTTTCTCTCAAGTGGTGGTTATGTGTAGGGTTTGGTATTTAATTTGCCAGCAATTTCATAAATAATAAAAAAAAGTGGCGGTAATATGTTATTCGGCAATAATTTTTATTGTGTAGATTTTGCATATAAATAAGGGCATTATGTAATTAATAAATTATTTTTAAGGTATTTTTTATATTATATATATTTTTGAAAAAATTCTTTAATCTCTACTCCCAAAAACTCAAATTTTAGATTTTTACTAATAGAGATAAATTAACTTATTTAAGCTAAAAAATTCTACTCAGAAAACAGCTAAACACCCAAAAAAATTTTAAAAAATACTTATAAAATTAATTAAGCACTTATGACCACTTGATAAGCCATACCAAACAAGCACTGACTAAATAATCTTTAACCTCTACTCAAGTCGGTTTCAAGCACAAGCTGAGTCATTTGACCCATTTTGCCACATCAGATTAAATGTTCCTTGAGTCATATGCTGACGTGAATTATTGACTCCTTGTAAGAGAAGTAGAAGCTTCTAGTATCATTAGAAATTAGCAAACAACTTGTAAAGGAAGGGGAGACACGTGTCTTTATTTCCTTGCACTACTTCTAATTCTAAAAGAAGGAGACACCCTGTAAGTGGAACGCTGAGTGCACGATGTTTAGCACTTTTTGCTCGTGTGAAAACAAAACTATCTTGACACATCATCTTGATGTTTCGTCGTACCAATCACCGAGCTGCAAGCTAGTGTGTATATAAATAAACGATGAGCAAATCTCAGCTTTTGTTACAGAGCAAATTCCATCAGAGGCGGCTGGCTAAGCCTTGAGCACTTTGAATCAAATCAACAAATGTGCTATCTTCTTTTGAGATTATTCGGATTCTTATTCAGATTCCTTCTACCAGATGAAGAAGAAATCATCAACCTTCTGAACAAGAAGAGACTTGACCGTGATTTCTCCGTCCAAACAATTAAGAAGCACACAGCTGACTGCGTCGTGTACGATCTTCATAAGGTGACTGCTTTGCTTATTTATTTCTTATTTATTTTCTTGATTTTGGCTTTCACCGAAAGAAATTTCAATGAAAAATCTGTCTCTGCTGAAAAAAAAAAATTGATGGTAAACATTCTAAATTTTGAGCTCATACTGTTTAGAACTTTAAGTTGTGTAAAAGGAATTTGTTATATGCCTCTTAGAAAGAAAATCATTGAATTAATAAACCTAAAACTTCAACATGTGATGATATGCAGTCGAGTCACCAATTATTTCTAATTTTAGAAATCACATTGAAAAAATATAGTTTTTTGAGGGGTGACAAATAGTTTTTTCAGGGGTGACAAATAGCCTTAGGGACAGTTTCATTATCAAGTTATCCATTTTTGTTGTATGAGACTCTTATATGAAATTATTACTTCTTTTCCATTTTAAATTCAGGTAGAAGGTCAACAACTAGCAAGACTTGATTTTAGAAATCATGTTGCAGAAAATATTGGCAAAGGGTGAGAAGGAGCACAACTTAACTGTCAATTTCAATTCCTAATTTATGTATAAGGAACATAATCGAATCCAAGACTAATGCTTCTTATTTGTGGTTTTACTTCAGGTAGAATATGAACAAATAACAGCTCACAATATGATTTATAAGTATAGAAATCATGTTGCAGAAAATATATTTCCAGTTTAAGGGTGAGAAAGAACAGCATTGTTGACAGCTTTTTATATCAATTAATGAATGTAGTGCGGGAGAAATATATTCAGAACTAATGCTATTTACGGTTCTTATTGCAGGAAGCAACTACTACCAAGTCATCATATGGCTTCTGATTCTAGAAATCATGTTGCAGAAAAAATCGGAAAAAATTTTCAAGAGGTGAGAAAAAAGCTTGAATTTGGGCATTTTTCAAAATCAACTTACATATGAATGATAAAACGTATCCATAATTAATGATGCCTTGTTCATGGCCTTTACTTCAGGTAGAATATCAATTACCAAGTCACTATTTTATTTTCGACATTAGAAATCATGTTGCAGAAAATACTCTTCCAAAGGTGAGAAAGAACATAACTTGTGGCAGTTGTGAAATATCAATTTCCCAATGTAATGCATGAGAAACTATTTTTGGGACTAATGCTACTTTTCTCATTGGCCCTAATTTCAGGAAGAATCTCAACTGTTAGCAAGTCACAATTTGGCTTTGCACTATAGAAATCATGTTGCAGAAAATACTTTTCCAATGGTGAGAAAAAGCAAGCATAATATGTCTAATGCACAAGAAATATATACATACAGAACTAGTGCTTATTTGTCCATTGTTATTTCAGGTAGAATCTCTACGATTGCCAAGTCACTATTTGATTTCTTATTTTAGAGATCAAGTTGCAGAACAAACTTTTTCAGGGGTGAGAAAGATTGCTATATAAACAATTGCAATTGCTAATTTATATATTTTGTGCATTAGGAATATTTATAGAACTTGTGTTTCTTCATACGTTGTTCTTAGGAGGAACCTTTGGTGTTTGCTCAATTTGATGCTCCTTACAGTTATAATGGATTTCCACTGCAGTCACTAGAACAGAGATCATCCTCATGATATTCTGATGGCTTCAGCAATGACTGTGATGTGCTGAATTTTCAATTTAACGGCCGCGAGCAGTAGGAAAATGTAAATTCACAATGGGGGCTATCCATGACAAATACTCTCTTGAAGAAACTGAACTTGCTTATCCTCTCTCCAGTCTTCACCAGCTAATGGACAATATTATTGTTGAAAGAGAGTATTATTCAAGGGAGAAAAGAGTTTCGAAGAAGTTATTTTAGAGAAAACCAAGGTTTATGCTTTTGACAAAAATAATAAGAACTCAGTAGAAGTTTTTGCTGAATTTTCTAAAAATATTTTTGGAAAATACGGTCTCTGTCGGCCTCGTTAGCTGTTAATATGTTGAAAAGGCGTTTTTGGGCGTTAGTCAGGAGTAAAAAGTGTTTTATTAACTCATGTTTTTAGAATCGGTTTAATAAATTTTGAAAGGCCAGTTTTTACCAAAGCATTTTCTGCAGTTTTTCTCCGATTTCAACTCCCCTTCCCCACCCTCTCTCTTAATTGGTATCAATTGACTTATTAGCACAATAACCACTAACAAATTCAATATCAACTACTGATCCACTTGGGAATATTAATTAAGTAGCACATTTGAACAACAATCAAATCCTCTTAGGAGGTAATGTTGTTAATTTACTGTCGTTGATAATTTGATATGGTGATAATGCTTCAATCACGTTCTATTGCATTCAGAACTTTTGTAATCTTGAGTAGCTTATGTAAATAACTATGAGATCCTCTAAAAGTATTATTATTATAGCAATATTAATAGAGCCACAAACAGTTTTGTGCAAACTGACGTGGCTCTATCATTACTCTATTATGGGTAATGTCTCACATGGTCTGTAATCTTTGAGATTCATTACATACTAATGGAATTGTTGAGTTGTTTGCGGTACCTGGATAGTTCACTTGGTCTGTATTTGATATCTATGTGTGGCATATGGCCAAGTTTTGGAAAACTTCGGTTTGCTAAGCATACTAATGGAACTCTTGTTTATAGTACTCGTACGAATGGTTCATAGACCTAATGCAAGACCATCCATGGATGGTACAAGGAGGGAAAGCGGTTTCTTTCATTGTGAGATCATTGCAATTGCTTTTCTATACCTCAGATCAAGTTGTCTGGAGCTAATCCACAAAAATCTCCTATATCAGAAGAACTTGCAAAGCTAATATCAATCATATCAGATGAAAATGTTCTTGAAAGACTAAGAACGAAGAACATGGAGGCTAGCTTGTTCCCCTGACAATTCCATTTGTTACAGGGATGGAAGAGCCAGAAATCTACTCTACAGGGGTAATTTTAAAAATAAATTAATAAATATAAAAGTTATATTTTCATTCATAATATATACTCAAGACAATTATGTTACCGACTTGGGCTTTTAAATTTTAAAGGGCTAAGGGACATATCACTTAAGTCAAGGAGGTAGGTAGATCACCAAGGGTTACAGGGAGGCAATACTTAAAGCATAAAATAAAATCTGAGCTTTTTTTTTTTTTAAATTAAGTTGGGGCAGCTTGTGATATATTGGAACTTGGAAGTGTTAAGGATATTTGTTCAATCCGTCCGATTCATAAATTGGTAAAAATTCAATCCATAGATAGATGAATTTGATTGGATTGAAAATTTTAAATTTATAATCGGCGGATTGGATGTAAATCATAAAATTATGCAAATTTACAAAAAATAATAATAGTAATATTTATTTAATTTTAAAAAATTAGAACTTATAAATGTGGCATTATTAGTAAATAAATAAGTTAAAATACAGTTCACTAACACCACATTATATCTTATCTATTGATTATATAAAATAAAAAATAATTAAATAAACAAATATAGCTGCCTAAGTAGTGTTATTGGAATAAAATTTTTTTATGTTATTTATTTCAATTATGTCTATCTTTGTTCGAGTTAAAAAAATAAAAAATAAATTAGAGGTGGATATTTTGATAGATCATCCAAGTTTTGAAGTTTCAATTTTTGTATTGATTTTATTCCATATTTTAATTAATTTTCATGTATTGATATAAACAAATCAGATTTTTTGTTTTTAGTGTGTTATACTTTAAAACTTTGAATGTATTATTTTGGTGTTATTTAAACATTTAATTTATTTAGATCTTATTTAATTTTAAATTTAATAAGTAGTACAATTATTTTTATATTAGTTTTTTATTTAATTATTTGGTGGATTGTATAGAATGAAAATTTTTAATCCACAATCAATCTTTAAATTAGTGGATTGGACATGGACTGTATTAAATCTGCACTCAATCCATTGACGTATGGATTAGATTTGAATTGAATTTTACTGCTCTGTGAATTGGATTGGATTGAAAATTTGGAATCCACAAATCTTGGATCAGATATAGATTGGTGTCTAATCCGTAAACACCCTTATCCTATATAGCCTCCGTCTCTAATTTGTTAAGACTTATTTTTAATATTATTGTTAAACCTTAATTACTTTTCAGCTTATGCTTTAGAATTTCTGTTGCTGGCAAAAGAAGACATAACCTCAATATTATTATTGATAGTATAATATTGATTCACCTTTCCCTTGTTGAACAGTACACTTTGGATAAAGTAATGCTAGATAAGCTGATAATCTCAATTAAATAATAATTTTTGACTTTTCGAACTTGGGACCATGCTAAATTAATAATTTATAAGATAATAAATTATAAAAAATTAAAAAAACTGATAGGACCAACTTATTATACAAATTTATATTAACTAATTTAAAACTTAATCCATACGATGTGTCTATATGGTTTCTTAAAAAATATTCTTAGTATTGCTTAATTCACCTTGAAATTGATTTCAACTTCAATCTCTCTAACTTTTTGTATTGTAGAAAGAAATTTTGGCTGACATTGTCTTTTGTAACAGAAAATTATTTGATATCATTAGCACTTTGGATGCTTCTATTTAGGAGATAAGCTTTGTGGTAGAACCATCATTTTAATTTAAAAAACTAAAAATTATACAAAAATGTTATTAATATCAATTAGGCAACCGTCTACTACTTAAATAAAACATAATAAATAAACACAAAAATTCCAAATCAAGGTAAATCTATAAACACAAGTCCCTAGAGGGCATGACCGAATTATTTCAAGCGGTTTTATAATCTTGGGATGAATTTAGGCTTTGCCTACCGGGTACAAAGGCAGCTTTAAGTATAGGTGAGCAAGGCAATCAACTAAGACCCCATATTTCAGGAAGACCCTAATTTTTGAGTATGTCCCTAATAATATTCTAATTAATAAAGATTCTTTTAAGTTGTGTACTATAGGAAAGCCTATTTTAGACATCTCTCTAATTAATAATTATCTTACAATTAAAATTTATTTTTTTATGTAGAAAATCTATATTTGATAACTTTAATGTTAAATAGATATAACTACTAATATTGTCTAATCATTAATTCATTCATAATTAGTCTTTCAAAAAAAATTAAATTATAAAAATTTTCAGTTTCTTAAAAAAAGCTTAATTATTTAATGTTAGAATTAATCTTTGACTTTTTTCCTTTTAATTTCTATTAAAATCTTATAATCTCAAATTTAGTAGATGAAAAATTTTCTTACTAAGAAAATTATTATATTCATTAGCTTGCTTTTAAAAAAATAGTTTCTTGAAATACAAAGTCTATAGCCATTATCGGATCATCAATTCATCATCTCTAACTTTTAAGTGATACCATTATAAATAATCTACTTGAAATTAGTATTGTTTTTATTTATTTATTTTTGTAATGGTAATTAATTTTGAGCTATTTAATGTATTTTTTATCAGTGTTGAAATTGCTAAATGAATTGAGGCATCATAATAGAAATTCACCTAAGGACCCAAACCCGACTTTGCATATATATAAGTAGAACCTCTATAAATTAATAGGGTTGGGACTATATAACGTCTATTAATTAAAAGAGATATTAAATAATTGATAAATTAATAATTTAGCAATTAAAAGAGATATTAGAAGAAATTATTGCTAACATCAATGAAAATCCAGTTGAAGAAGAAGTTGAGGATGATACAGTAGCTTTGGAACTCAAAGCATCGACAACACTTCATAATTTCTTATTATAATTCGAGAAGTCAACCCCAGAGCTTCTAGATGCAATAAGGAAAATGAGAGATGAGATCCAATTAAATTTAAATTAAAAAAAAAGTAACAACATAGTTATACTTTATATAAACAAATAACAATAGAGTCATATTTTATGTAATTAAAATATCATACCCAACTACATTTGCAATTTGAGCAAATTCTTAATTTATGCTTTGAATGGGATCACAAAGTTATATAAGATTTTTTTAGAAAAGTGTTATCTTATTATTTTATCAAAATTATTAATTTAGTCCATTGGCCCAAGTTGGGACTGTGAAAATTTATTATAGAATAGTGATTATTAATTTATCGAGTAATAATTTATGGAGGTTCTACTATATATATATATTGAGATGTCAACATGAATATTTCTGAAGACAAAAAGAAAAATCCCATTAAAAAAAAAAGAAGAATAAGACTTAAGAGAATATTTTATTGCAAGAGCAGATTACTCAAGGATTGATGATCCCTTACAATACCGAAAGGTCCCTTTTATAGGCATCATGGAAATCTTCTTTTACAATAAAGCCAAGGACACGTCATTCATCCTTATCCTTAAGGAATCTACTTTACAGCTATCATACACGACTCGCCATTACTTTATATTACATTCTCATCCCTAAGGAATCTACTTTACAGCTATCATACATGACTCATCAAGCATTACATGTGACTCCTCACATTTGTCACTTATTTTACGTTCTTACTCCATATAATATTATTCAAGCCTTCGTACATCACAACATTTATTTTGTAAGAATTGTTTTTCTGCCACTTTCAATTCTTGAGCATCAATTTCTATGAAATAAGTGATAAGTAATGCTTGATGAGTCGTGTATGATAATTGTAAAATAGATTCCTCAGGGATGAGGATGTAACATAAAGTAATGTTGAGCCACGTATGATAGCTGTAAAGTAGATTCCTTAGGGATAAGGATGAATGATGTGTCCTTGGCTTTATTGTAAAAGAAGATTCCATTAATGCCTATAAAAGGGACCCTTCAGTTTTGTAAGGGATCATCGATCTTTGAGTATTCTGCTCTTGTAATAAAATATTCTCTTAAGCCTTATTCTTCTTTTTGTAATAAAATATTCTTCTTTTAAAATAAAGCCAAGGACAAATCATTCATCCTTATCCCTAAGGATTCTACTTTACAGCTATCATACATGACTTACCATTTTTATATTACATCTTTATCCTTTTATATTACATCTTTATCCTTAAGGAATCTACTTTACAGTTATCATACATGATTCATCAAGCAATACATGTGACTCCTCACACTTGTCACTTATTTATTGAATCTCTATACTCACCATCGCTTCTGTTGCGGGTCCACTGCTGCTCTTTTAATCCGTATTGTTGCCTTCGTCATCCCAGGTTGGAATTTTGTTGTGTATTTGTTCCTCTTCCTAGCATGGACAGATTTTTAGTGATGATCATTATGAATTGAAAATGAGAGAATTGTACGATGACTGGCTCAAAAGACATGAAAGATTGCAAGAAGTATCACCACCATGGGGAAACCCACATTTACCAACATGGGAATTAAATTGGCGACAGACTGATCAGCCAAAACCGCTACAGGTAGTACCACCAGACCTAATGGATTAAGATGATGAAATTGCACAAGCCATCGAGAAGTGGGAAGAGTTGTACATTTGGTCAGGTGAGGAGCCCTTTGGCATTCTCCTTCACACCACGCCACCATCTATTCAAAATATGTAGGTCTATTTTTTAGCTTGATATTATTAATATTCTAGAATGTTTTTGTTGTTAGAGCATGTGGGATTTGTACCCGTGTTTCCTGTGAATCTTATACGATAGTAGATTTTCTCTCTAGGCCAATCACAACATTCTCAATGTCTTCAAGTATGAGGTTACCTGAGGGATGATACATGGAATTCCTTTCATCTACAACCTCTTGAAATTCATCTCAGCACTTCCTTAAGATATCAGAGAACAAGTCTTTGAGAAGGTCATAGATTATCATGAGTATCTAGAAAGATTTGGAGATACATCATGGCAAGTATGGACACTTTTACAGATACTTGAATTCAAGCCTTTTGTCACAGGACAAGGAAGCCCTCAACTCTTCAAACCATTTCCTGAGAAAGATCAAATGAACGAAACAGTGTTCCGAGTTAGCCTAACATTCCATCATGTCATCGATGAAGATAGCAATTGGGGACATTACGTAAATTTAAAGCCTCTCCACAATCATAATATGCCTTCTGGTTATGGCTAAATATGTATCCTGCAGCCATACTATTTGAACCACATCTCATCCACAGAAGCCGAAGATATAGCAAAGGAAAATGGTTTGATAGGCTATTTGCTCCAATATATGAGGACATCCTCATGCTCAAACTAATCAATGGATTCCATCTAACCCATAATACTATTGTCATAGTACAACTTAGAGATATATAGGGATGAGATAAACCATCATTGATCAGAGTTGTTGAGCATAATCATATAATAGATTATGCAAATACTATATGGAGTGGTTGCCTACATGCGAGAAGAGCCCTAGTAGAGGTCTGTGGCATGGAGCCTATGTACCATACTCAGGCCATGTTTGGATGCTAGGATTAAGTATGGGATTGGACTAATTTTAAGATTAAATATTTATTCCATGTTTGGCAAGCTTAGTTGGATTAGATTAAGGGGGACTAAATTTGAATTTAATCCTAAAATCACGGGATTAATAATCCTAATTTACGCGTGGGTTTAGTTGGGATAAGATTAAAGAAAAAAATTATCTATTTATGAGACTTTTAAATCATTATTTTTTTAGAGTTGGACTATTGGCACAACTCTAACATTCTCTTCAAACCCCTTTTATGTATATATTCTTTTTAATTCTTAAAATAACCTTCATTTGTTGTACTTTCTTAATAAAACCCTACGTCAATACTTTTGAAAAAAAAAAAACTTCTGTTAGGCACTCTCTCTGCCCTCTCCCATTGCAAACCACTTTCAATTTATTCTTAATTATAGCATTAATGAATTTCTTATTTTTATCTCTATCTCTTTTTGTTTTTCTTAGTAGGTAATAACCTGAGTGTACATATAAAGACAAGTATATGCATATTTGAAAGAAAAAATTTAGCCTAAGTAAACAAACTTCACAAAATTATCTTTCGTACAAAAATGTAGTTTATATTTAGATCAAATTCTTATTCTATGACAATTCATTTTTTTCAAAGATTTTGTAGATTTAATGAGTTTATATAATGGAGAAAAAGACTAAGAACACGTGGGTGGGTTTAATTAGATAAGTTTATTTTTAATATAGTTTAAAATAAAGAGGACAAATTTGTAAATACAAAACAAGAGGGGTTTCATAAGAGATATGGAGGGGTGCCAATAGCGTCACTCATTTTTTTTTATTTATACCTGATATTAATTAATTAAATTTTTTATTATTTATGATTTACTTAAAATATATTTTTATTTATTATATACGATCTAATTAATTTGGTGCTTTTACTTCTACTACCTCTTGAGATTAAATTTTCATTACTTGTATATTTATTAATTTTTCAATAAAATTAACCATTTAATAATTGATTGCATTATTGATTGTATTAAATTTAATAATCACTAATATAATATTGAAAATAATCATAAAAATTAATAATACCATTAATTAATTGATTTTATATGATATTTGATAAAAATTACTTAAAAATTTAAATTGCTTTACTTATTTTTTATTTGTTTATTCTATTATCACTAACCAATAAATTATTTACAATATATTTAATTTTCTTATTAAATTATTTTTAAATTTATTTAAATTATTATTATAAAATTCACGAATAATTGATATTTATATTTAAATATCAACTTAAATGCTATTTAATGTTATTTAAATATAATTTAATATAGTCTAATCCGGTAATGTACTAAACATAAGACAATATAATATAGTCCAACTTAATCCAATCCAATCTAATTCAGTCCAATCCTAATAATTAATCCAATCCAATCATGCGTGCCAAATGTAGCCATAGTCTTCTATCTTCCAATGTCCAAACAACTCCAGATCTCTATTATAAAGAAGAGATACGGCATGGACAGATTCATAGTGATGATCACTATGAATTGGAAATGAGAGAATCGTACGATGATTGGCTCAGAAGACATGGAAGATTAGACGAAGTATCACCACCATAGGGAAACCTACGTTTACTAATACGGGAATTAAACTGGCCACAAATTGATGACCAAGGGCCTGAATGGCCTCAACCAGAACAGCCACAGGTAGTACCACCAACCCAATGGATGAAGATGATAAAATTGCACGAGCCATTGAGAGGTGGGAAGAGGAACAGATACATAACAAAAATCCAGCCTAGGATGACGAAGGCAGCAATATGGATTAAAGGAAGCAGTAGTAGACCCGCAGCAGAAGCGATGGAGAGTATAGAGATTCAATAAATAAGTGACAAGTGTGAGGAGTCACATGTAATGCTTGATGAGTCATGTATGATAGCTGTAAAGTAAATTTCTTAAGAATAGGGATGTAATATAAAGTAATGGTGAGCAGGGGCGGATTCGCTTCAGGACCAGTGGGGGCTTAATTATCCTATTTTTCAAAAGGAAAAATTAATGTTTTTCTAAATAGCCCCTGCCAAATTGTTAGATAGCCCCATCTATTAAAATTTAAGCTAGTGTTTTAATAATTGTAAAATCATACTTTAACTAAAAAGCAAAGCCCACGGCCCAAATATTAATAATCCCAAATCGTGAGTGCCACACATGTAATCGCATTGCCTTGAACGAAAAGAACAAGCCGCAAATAGTATCTCTTTCATTCTTTATTCCTAGAATCTCAGTGAAGAAAAAGCAAAAAGAGGGTGTGATCTATTTAATTATTGTGGGGTTGGTTGGGTGGGACTGGCAAGTGAGTTTGCCTTTTACTACTTTACATCATCTTTCTTTATATCAGGTAAACACGTTCTTTTCAATTTTTTTTTCAAATTATGTTAATAATGTAGTGTTCTATTCCCGTTCACATGTCAATAGATCTCTATTCCAATTGTAATTGTTTTAGTGAATAATTCTAGCCTTTATAATTTTTTTTCGGTAATTTTGTCTGTAGCTATTAGTTATACACGGAACGAACTTTACACTCAGTCTTTTTTAATTGTAATAAATTTATTTTGTATAAATACTCACATAGATAATTTTGAAACAGATTTGGAAAAGTATTTCAAAAAAAAATTGGGGATGCCGTCATCTTCAGAGAAAGATGAAAGTGGTCCAGAAAAATGAAATAAGCCTGATTTAGAATTGTCAAAACTTCCCTCTGATCCTGGACAATGACCCCCAATTTCTTCTTACCATCCTAATGCTCGAGATGAAGTTCGTATAGCATATTTACAAATGGGTCTTTGCTAACCTAAATTCTATAATTTTTGTAATTCTAAATTTGGGCTACAAAAGCGGTAATTCAATCCTGCTCGGTTCAATAAATATGAAAATTAATTAGAATACAGTATATCAAGGGATGCTGCATATTGTTTATGTTGTTATCTTTTCATACCAGAAATTGGTGAGCAAACAAGTGATGAGACATTTACAAAAAATGGGTTTTCAAACTAGAAGAAACCAGAAAGATTAGAAGAGTATGTTGGAGGTCTTAACAGTGCTCACAACGAGGCCAAAAGTGATTGTGAAGATTTAATGAAACAAATCATGTTCGAACATTTTTTGACAAATGTTCTGATCAAGATAGGAAAGAATATTGAACTCGCCTATTCGCATCCATTGATGTTGTTTGACTTCTTTTAGAATAAGGGCTTGCATTTCGTGGTCATGATGAGTCTAATAATTAAAGTAACCAAGGTAATTATCTTCGGATTCTAAGATTTCTTGTTGATCACAATGAAAATATCAAAAAAGTTACCATGCAGAATGCTCATGGAAATGGCATGTTGATTGCACCTTCAATTCAATAAGATATTGTAAAGGCTTGTTCTACTGAAACTACCAATGCTATTGTTAGAGACTTAGGTGATGCATCATTTTTTGTTTTGATTGATGAATCCCATGATGCATCTATGAAGGAGCAGATGGCTATTGTTTTGCGATATGTAGATAATAATGGGTTTATTATTGAGCGTTTTATAGGTCTTAAGCATGTTATTAGTAACATTGCTATCTCGCCCAAGGAAGCACTTGATTAGTTATTTTCTAAGCATGGATTGAGTATATCTAGGTTGCGCGGGCAAGGTTATGATGGGGCTAGCAACATGCAAGGCGAGTTCAATAGTCTTAAAACACTTATTATGAATGAGAATGAATGTGCTTACTATATACATTGTTTTGCTGATCAACTACAGTTAGCTATTGTGGCCGTGGCAAAGAAACATGGTCAAATTAATTCTTTCTTCAATGTAGTTGCTAATGTTGTCAATGTTATTAGGGCTTCATGTAAACGCCGAGATATTCTTCGAGAGAAGCAATTACTTTCAGTTATTGAAGCACTTGAAAATAATGACTTACCAAGTGGGCAAAGCAAAAATCAAGAGATGACATTGAAACATTTTGGTGATACACGTTAGGGTTCACATTAGGGTACGTTACTTCGAATAATCTCTTTGTTTCCACATATAATTAGTGTGCTTGAGATAGTTGCAAAAGATAAGTCAAACTCTAGTGAACAGAGATTTCAAGCAAATTATTTGGTAGAGTTTATGCAATCTTTTGATTTTGTGCTTAGTCTATATTTGATAAGAGATACACTTGCACTTTCAAATGAGTTGTCAGAAGCACTTCAAAGAAAGGATCAAGATATTCTAAATGCCATAAAATTGGTTGAAATATGTAAGAAAAACTTGCAAATGATGAGAGATGATGGGTGGGATTCTTTGCTTTGTGAGGTTTCTTCTTTTTGTTTGAAGCATGATATTGATGTCCCTAACATGAATGATGTGTTTTTATCGTGGGGTCGATCACGATGTAAGGCTCGAGAGATCTCAAACATGCATTATTTTCGAGTTGAGCTATTTTTGCTATTTTAGATTTGCAACTTCAAGAGCTAAATAATCATTTCAATGAGGTGAATATGGAATTGCTTCTTTGCTTGGCATGTCTAAGTCCAAATGACTCATTTGCTGCTTTTGATAAGGACAAGTTAATACGTCTTGCTCAATTTTATCTAAAGGATTTTTCTCCAATAGAGCTGATGGTACTTAAAACTCAGCTTCAAACTTACATAATGGATATGCGCTCTAGTACCGAGTTTACAGGATTGAAGGGAATTGGTGACCTTGCTAAAAGAATGGTTGAGACAAAAAAAGATAAGGTCTATCCGTTAGTATATTTGTTGGTGAAATTAGCACTAGTTCTTCTAGTTTCCACGACCACAGTAGAGAGAACATTTTCAGCAATGAAATTTGTGAAGAATGAACTTCGAAATCGGATGGGAGATGAATGGATGAATGATAGTTTGATTGCTTATGTAGAAAAAGATGTATTTAATAGTATTGATAATGAATCTATTGCACAACGTTTTCAGAATATGAAATCTCGTAGAGAACAATTATAAATGCATTACCAAAAATTTAATACATTCAAGTTTTAGTTTTTATATCTTGCTATTATTTAATTTAGCCCCCTGGTAAATTATTTTTCTAGATCCGCCACTGATGGTGAGTCATGTATGATAGCTGTAAAGTAGATTCTTTAGGGATAAGGATGAATGGCTTGTGCTTGGCTATATTATAAAAGAATATTCCCTTGATGCTTATAAAAGGGACAGTTCAGTATTGTAAGGGATCATCTATCCTTGAGTATTCTGCATATATATACTGAACGGTCCTAAAATACTATGAGAGCTTATCCGCAACAGGTGGCTTCTGGTGTTGATGGAGATTGAGATACCCAGAAATAATAGTTTTGGGGGGAATGTTGTGGCAGAGAAGAACTTGAAATCACAAGAAACAGCCGTTAGAGGCGATGCCGGCAGTGCTCGGTGACGGCACTCCGACGATTAAGTCAATGGGAGGTTGAAGGAGGTGAGGGGTTTCTAAGAAATCCTAGAATAGAAGAAAATTTGAGTGTTTGTGTGAGTGAGTCAACTTACTTTATTTGTAAGATTAACTTGACCTTTTAAGGTGGAGTGCCCCTAAGAGCATCTTTGTGTCATTTGGACCCGTGACAAGCCATTATTGATTATTCCCTCCTCAGGTAGGGTTTAAAGGGTAATTTGGCTTTTTTTTTTGTTGAGGCTCTTGAGCTTGCTTGGGTAGGACAACTATTCTCTAGGGAACTGTCTTTACTGGCAGTGTGTCCTCATTTCTAATTGGCCCATTCCAAATGAACCAATTAGGCTGAGGAGCACCTGATTTCACTGAAGATTAAGCAGGTAGTTGTGTATGTAGTCTCATTTTCTCATGTATGATTTTGGTGGCTTACAAGGAAATATTTTAGAGACAGTCCAGGTAGGAACCGTATTGTAATGATGTCTCCTGGTTCTATTGACGAGCCTGTCACTATTTTGTGATCCCATACTGACACGTGACGACTTGAATATATTATAGGATATATTTTCTAATATTTTCAAATTATTTAGGTGGCTGATGCTGATTTTGTTCATATCCTCTTATTTTACCCTTGCCTCATTAGCTCCCCTTCATCCTTCAAGGGCTTTAAAAGTCACGCCCTTAATACTTCCCGTCCACATTTTCCTTGATGACGGGAAGAAGTAGAAAATCAGAAAATGCCTGTTCCGAAAGAGTACAAGCAGAGATGTGACTGGTTCATGCATATCCACCAATTAATGAACAGTAGGAAGTCATCAGGAATCTGTGTGGGACCTTCTTGGTCATCTCAATTGTATTCGAAGGTCTTGCTTTCTTTTTGCTTTATCATTTTTTTTAATAAACCATCCAATCCGAGCAAATTACTTCTTGGAAGAGGGGAATATGTTGATTATTTTGCAGAGTAATTATTGATTCTAAAAAATTTTCCAAAATTTTGCATTTCAAATATGCTGGTCAAAATCGTTTATAAATTGATAAGGCACAAAACTAAAGAAGCTGAAGATTCTAGATTTTCTGTAGCAGGATTGTGAGGGAGAGGGAACTGGGAAGGAGACTCGCAAGTGTAAAACAGTAAAAGCAGAAAAGGAATTATAAAAGAAAGTGGTGGTGGGCCTGGTGGTGTAACTGGTGTTTTAAACTTCCTTGGGTAACAAGTAACACGTCCGAACTCTTACTTTTCTTTTAAAAAATAGGAAAGAACAAAAAATTATTTATTATGCATGATAAGGATGATTACTCGATCAGAAAATTTTTCAATCCGGAAAACTGATTTAAAATAATGTAAATCCATCCCGAATCTTAATCTTAATTTTAAGTCCGGATTTGATAAGCACACTACTCCATCATCAAACAAAATGCCAAACATGTTTTTGAATTCTCTCATATAATTTTTTTTTAAATACAAAAACTAAGGAGTGCAACCAAAATTTTGATGAAAATTTTTCCTAATTGCTTGCAAAGATGTAAAATCATGGAGGATGGATATCTCATTTTTGTTAGCCAATCCCATAAAACAATCTCTAATATGTTGATTATTATCCCACACAGGCACAGTGAAGTAATTAACGACAACTCAATCAGCTTGAGTTTAATTTTTAATATCATCATCATCAAATTCATCTTTGTGTAATCTTTTTCACATCAAAGAGTTGTGAGGTTCCTTATCCAGTATGGCCAATAAGATAGAGAGAGAGAAAAAAAAATATTGAGAGCATAATAGTCACTTTAAGCATTTGTTATCTGCATCATCAAAATCTCTCTAAAATGGTAGAACTTAGTCAAGTACCTAATGATAAAAATGCAATCATTGAGGAATTAAGTTAGGCAATTTTGAAACTTATGGTTTCAGAATTCTTTTTGCCATAAAAAAAGGACTCTAAAAAATATAAGAACAATGATATTCCACCTCACAAGTTTTACAAACCCAATCCACTTCTAAAAAATAATTACAATAAGTTCCCATTACTTTTTAAAAGATTCTAACAACGGAGAAGTTTGGAGATTTAATCAAATAAAATTGAATATCTAAATTATTAGATACAAAAGCTCATGTTTCTCAGGATAATTTGATCATTTTATATTATAAAGTTAAACTAGTTAAATAAAATTTATCTTAAAGAAATTTTAGTAGTCAAAGATAGAAGAATTAATTGATTGATTGCCTAATTTTTTTTGTTAATTTGTATATTTTAAAAATAATGTAAACTGGTTATAATTATTTTTTGAAAGAGAGGTGGATTTACAAGAATAATGGGATGGAAATATTCCCACCCAAAATATAATAAAATTCTTCAATTTTTATTTTTTTGTTTTCTAATTTTTTATATTCTTTTAGTTCTTCTTTTCTTTTATTTTGTTATGCTTTTTGGAATACTCTGCTTTCATTGCCATGTTTTATTGTTGATTTGTCATTGTTTGTTTGTGAATTTTCTCATGCTATTTTTGGATCGAGAAGTATGCACATGTTAAAGTCATAAGTTTGTTGGGTAAATGCTTGATTAGTCTCTATATTTTAACTTAAGTATCTGTTTAATTCTTTTATTTTAAAAAATACCTCAAAACACTCTTACAATTAAATATGTTACATTTTTACCGTTACTTTTTCTTAACTTTTATAATAATATCCTTATAACAATATTCTTAACATTAATTAATTTATCTTAAAAATTTAATTTTAGCAAATTAACAATAATTATTTATTAACAAATTAACCAATAATAGCAGTATAAAAAAACTAATATTTTTTGTACCCATGCAACTATCTTGCTAATAATTATTTATAAATAAATTAATATTAGTCAACTTAAATTAATTTTCAATATCCTTACAACAATATTACCAATAATCATTTTATAAAAAAATAATTTACCAAATTAATCTTAAAAACAAAATAATAATATGAAAATTTGGGTAAATTTTTATGTTATTTGTAATGCTAATTTGATAAAATTATCAATTTTTTTTTTCATTAACATCCCCAAGAATATTATTGCAAGGATATTATTGTAAAAGAAAATAAGAAGTAAGGGTAAAAGTGTAACATTTTTAACAGTAGGGGTATCTTGAGATATTTTTTTTAATATAAAGACAGACGCAAATTAAAATATAGGGACTAAGCGACCATTTATTTAAGGTTTGCTAATAGTAGTCCGTTGAGTTGTTGATGGCTTGGGACAGGGGCTTGTTGTGTGTGTTTTCCGACATAGTGGGTATCTTTTTATTTTTTTTTTAATTTTCTAGTGTAATTATGGTTTAATTAAGTCACTAGGTACCGATTTAAGTTTTTATGTTATGATCAGATGACATGGTTGTGTTGTATTTATGGGGCACTATGTCGATTTTTTTTTTTTTAATTCAAATGAGTTCTTCACTTAAAATAACTCAGGTAAATAGACTATATACTATACTCAAAAGATTCTTCAAGTATCTTATTAGATCTTATAATGTGAAGCCGTTTTTTTTTTAAATTAAGAATTCATAGTAATTGTAGTTGATTTGTTAAGTTGTTAGCAATTGATCTAATCAGGGTTGGAACCTTTGAGTTCTTCTAAAAGGAAAAATAAAGAGTTGTATTTAATTTTAACCCATGTGACCAACTGCTATACTTGTGCCTTATTGTAGGAATAGGATCTTCTCCTTATCTGAGCTCTACTGAGCTTTTAAAAATCTTCTGCTATGTGTATTTTAGTAATAGTGTATGAGTAAGATTTAACTTCTTTATTTTTTTATTTATTAACTACCAATCAGTAGTTGAGTTATTTACCACAAACGAGAATTTTATTACTAAGAGAATATATTACAAGACTTGATAGATTATTCGATTATGAGATTCTTTGATCATCTATTACAACACTGAGGGTTCCCTTTTATAGGCACCAAGGGAATCCCCTTTATGTCTAGATACATGAACACATACACGGACCTTATCTCTTAGGGAATCTACTTTTAAAATTCATCATTACTTTATGTCATATCACATCTCATCCTTATCTCTAAGGAATATTACTTTACAGCACACCATTATTCTACAATTCATCCTTATCACTAAGGAGTCTTACTTACTTTACAACTCAATACATGTGACTCACACACTTGTCACTTATTTATTTGGTAACTATTCACCATCGCTTCCATTGGAGGGTCCACTACTGCTTCCGCTATCATGTGCTGCTGCCTTCGTCATCCTATGTCGGGTTACTATTGTGTATCCTTTCCAGTTCCCAATTTTTAAGGACTCGTCCAAAGTCTTTATCTTCATCAATCTTGGAAGCATCTTCTATACTAGAAGTTGTTACTCTAGACTTATGTCCTGGTTATCCATAGTCCTAGACTGCCCTCACACGGGTCTTAATATCCAGGAGAATATACAACAGAATTCTCTAGCTCGTGATAAGCCCAAAAACACGGCTCTCCTCTTGGCCTTTCAACAGGGCGCCACACGTGCTCAAAGTTCTTGGCTGTATATTTCTTAACCATTATAACTTCACCTGGAACATACTTCTAGCATAGAAGAGACTCCTTTTGGGAGTGATGGCTCTGATACCACAAACGAGAATTTTATTACTAAGAGAATATATTACAAGACTTGATAGATTATTGGATTATGAGATTCTCTAATCATCTATTACAACACTGAGGGTTCCATTTTATAGGCACTAAGGGAATCTCCTTTATGTCTAGATACATGAAGACATACACGAACCTTATCTCTTAGGGAATCTACTTTTATAACTCATCACTACTTTATGTCACATCACAACTCATCTTTATCTCTAAAGAATATTGCTTTACAGCACACCACTATTCTACAGTTCATCCACATCACTAAGGAATCTTACTTTGCAACTCAACACATGTGACTCACACACTTGTCACTTATTTATTTGGTAACTATTCACCATCGCTTCCGAATATATTCATTAATTACAATATTGATTAATATCATTATTGTAATTAATAATGATACAGAACTATTAATTATTTGGTACACTAATGTATATTAATATATTCACTAATATACAGAGCTATTAATAATTATTAATTAATATTACATTAAGTAATATTATCCATAATAATATTAATATGGATATTAATTATATATTAATAATCATATGTACAATGTGGATTATTAATATATGTATTATTACCAATCTATTACCAAATATTGATTATTACATCTATTACTTGTTATGATTAAACAATAATATAAATTACTTAATCAATATTATAAAATCAATAGATTAAACTGTACATATTAATCATACTAATTAATATGTAAAATTATTACACAATAGTTTGTAATATATAGTTAACTTGTCTTGTAATATATTCAGGTATCATCTTAGTAATCTATTTTATTGACATTAGGTATCTCCACAACCATTGCAGGAACCAAGAACTGAGAAAGCACATGAAGCTGATAAAGAAAACTTCTCTGTCTAAATATTGCAATGCTGAAAAAACACCAAAAGGAGTTCTCCATAAGTTTCTATAATAAAGTATGCTCTGTGGTTGCCGCTTGGACTGATCCTCCACATCAAAAAGTTTATAGAAGCCTATAGAAGTCTTTGCTTCATATAAGGATACTTTGGCTAGGTGATTTTCAGTGAAACTTCTGAGCAAGTGTGGCGCCCTGTTGAAAGGCCAGGATAGAGCCATGTGTTTTGGCTACTTATCTGGATCTATTACAAATTAGTAATATATGTGATTACATTATATTAATTAATTGATTAATATAATGTAATTAATAATTAGTAACTAATATTAGTTAATAGATATTACATGTAATTAATTATTATAGATATATACATACCAATATACATAGATTTAATTAATTATTAATAATCATTATTTAATAAATTACTAATTAATATTAAGTATTAATTATTAAATTATTAATACATTAATAATCATTGGTAACAAACGTATATATCATACTGATATATACTTTTTTTATTAGTAATTCATAATAAACTACTTCATCTTCATCAATTTTGGAAGCAGCTTTTATACTAGAAGTCGTTACTCTAGACTTGAGTTATGTTCTGGTTATCCATAGTCCTAGACTGTCTCACATGAGTCTTAATATCCAGGAGAATATACAACAGAATTCTCTAGCTCGTGATAAGCCTAAAAACACGGCTCTCCTTTTGGCCTTTCAACAGGGCGCCACATGTGCTCAGAGTTCTTGGCTGTATATTTCTTACCCATTATAACTTCATCTGGAATAAAGCGTCTTTACTATGTCTTTAATAAACAAACAGACACAGTAAAGAGAGCATTCATCTAACTCACACACTTGTCACTTATTTATTTGGTAACTATTCACCATCTCTTCCGCTAGAGGGTCTCTCTGATGATCTATTACAACCCTGAGGGTTCAGGAACGGATGAATTCCCTAGAAAAATCTCTATGCTTAGATTCACAGGAGTAGCCAGTGATGAAGAAGTTGCAAGAACCCTACAATGCTACCAAGATTACTTTCGCAAACAAAAGAAGATATCTTAGAAAAAAGACAAGCATGCTAAACCAGCTCACATTTGGGAGGAAAGTCCTTCTGGTAACAACACCAAAGGATTTTGGAGAAGCTATGAGATGCCTCCACAAGAGCCATGGCCTGTAAAAGCAACTGGTTGGGATGATGAATTTTAGTATACCATATGAATAATAAAGTATACGACATAAAGTCACATGTAATAAAATTCTCGTTTTCACATTTATTACATGCTATATAGCATGTAAGATTCAGTCCAATGAGGGCAATCTGCCTGTCATCCGTAGTTTTGAGGATAACCTTGACATAAGGCCTGGATGTGGGGCCTGTTTGCATAGTCAAGTCTCCTATGAAAGCATGATCTGCCTGTGAGTCAGCATCTTGTTCAATTACATGGATTGGTTCTTCAGAAAACTTTGAATCTTTGTATTCAATAGATGCATTGGACTCCTGTTCCTGGTGTAAAACCAACTGGTTGGGATGATTATGATTCAAATGATAGTAATTCTGAATTAATTGCCTCTCAAGAATCTACTTCTACTCCACCTATACCAATAATGATGGAAAGACCACCCTTTCTAGTTAATCCAACATATGTGGATGCAACAAGAGGAAGATTTTGGCAGTCTACTGATTAGTGTTAAAAATTATATGTTTATCTAGTGATTAAATGTTATTTTGTGCTTATTTTATAATTTATATTTATAATTATGTAATATGTTATGAATTTCTAATTATGATTTTAAATATTTGATATTATGTATATATTTTTGTTTGTTTATTAGTAAAATAATACTTTGACGCAATTCGAGGCTCCAAACAGATAAACGGACGTCAAATTTAAATTTTAGAGGTCCGAAAACCTTAGGAGAAATATAAAATGTCATATGTACTGTTCATGTATATAGCATTATTCACATATACTGTTCACGTATATGACACCGTTCACATATACAGTATGCTGACGTGGCATTGACCGATGACGTGGTAGCATACTATTGGATAAAAAAATGAGCTTACGATAGATATGAGTGTATAGGATAGTTGTCAATTTTGACCAAATCTCAACCGTTCATAATTCAATGGCTACGATCATGTCACGTGGCAATGGTTGGTGAGTTGGGTTAGAGGATCCGAACCTTTGTATTTGGGTTAACTCGATCTGCCTATTTACCCGCCAAATCTCAATCGTTCGTTGACCAAATTGGACCCTTTAAATTATGCCACGTGTCCTGTTGATTTTTTAAGTTTGACCAGCCTTTAGATCTTGATCTAGTGGTTGTGTGGAGTGCATACATAAAGCTTATGATGGACCGCAAAGCACTGGATTATGAACGAATTTTCCTATAAATATAGCCTCATTTTGATGTATTAGAGAGCCATTCTTCTCCAATTTTCTCCTAAATTCTATGTAATATTATTTTAATAAATTTCAGTTGTGTTTTTAATATTTTTCATATTCATTTTCATAAATAAATTTAGTTTTATTTCAAGTAAGTTATTTTTATTTCTCTTAAGTATGTATAATCTAGCTTTAATAATTACTTTTATTTTAATTATGTCTAGCTAAATAATTATAGTTAGTGTAAGGTGAAACTCTTAAAAAATAAATATGATTTAATCAAATTCTATTTTTAATTATATTAATAAATTATTTTCTATTTAATTCTACCCATATTTTATATTTTGGAATTTTGATTTATTGTAGACAAACAATGGAGTTTGGCACAATAAATTCTTAATATCTAAATAAAAATTACAGTAAAATTGCATTTTGACTTATTGTAGACAAATTAAATTTTGGCACATTAAGTACTTAATCTATATTAAAATTAATTGGAAAATAATGATAATTTACATAATTAATCTTTTGGGCAATAAATCTAACAAAATTAAATACAATTTGTTAGATTGTATTTAATACTAAGAGTGGATCCAAACCTTGACTAATTTAATTTCATATTTTCATTTAAATTAATTTACATATATTTTATTTTTGTTTTCTTTTCTTGGATAAATTAAAATAAACACATTTAAATCTTTTCCCTGTGGATCGACCCCGGACTCATCGGGTTATATTATAACAAGACACTTTATATTTGAGAGTAATACACTTTTGAGTGGTATCAAGTTTTTGGCGCCATTGCCGGGGAGAGGTTTTTATTTTGCTTATTTTCGTTTTTCCTTTTATTTCCTTGAATTTTTTTATGTTTTTCCTTAAATACTCTTCTACCCACAGAACTTTCAGAATCTTCACTTTCATCCCACATGGCTTTCTTCTAAACTTCTACAAATTACAGTGTAACCATAAAATTATAAAAAATTTGCGAATCGGTCCCTAGACGAAATTTCTCATAATAATCAGACTTGGACTAAACAAACTAATTACTAACTCCTAACTTTCTAACTTCTTTAAATTTCAGCAATTTAATTTTTGTATTTTTTTTGCTTTAATTTATGTTAGTAGTTTAAAAGGTCGGTTCACTGCCTGAAACTATTAATTTTAATTTTCATTATTTTTTTGCAATTAGTATAAAGGGTCAGTTCACCGCCCGAAACTATTAATTTTAATTTTCAGTTATTTTTTTAATTAGTTTAAAAGGTCGGTTCAACACCCAAAACTGCTAATTTTAATTTTCAGTATTTTTTTTACAATTAGTTATTTTTTTATTTATTTAGCATTTTTAATTAGTGTAATTTTCATTTAGCTCTTGTGTTATTTTTTGTGTAATATTTTTGTAATATAATTTCACACACACACATCATCATCATTGTATGAGACACTGGTCTCAATCTTCAAGTGGTAGATTAATCCGTAAATCTCAATCACCACCACCAATCATGGAAGAGATCCACGAAGAGGACATTCTGGGTCAAATTAATCCACAAATTGATCAAGAAGACAATCACTCTCAGCAAGATGCACGTGATCAGAATCAACCAAGAACGTTGAGAGACTACATGAATCCGACCAGAATTGGAGCACCCTCGTGTATAGTATTTTCTCTTGAAGCATCTCGATTCAACTTCAAACCAGGTATTATCCAACTTTTACCAACATTTCATGGTTTAGAATCCAAGAATCCATACTTGCATTTAAGAGACTTTGAGGAAGTTTGTAATACATACACAGACCAAAATCGTAGCATGAACATAATCAGATTAAAGCTTTTTCCTTTTTCATTAAAAGATAAAGCTAAAACTTGGCTGCAAAATCTTAGATCTGGATCAATAAGAACTTACAATAACACGCAAGAACAATTTCTGAAAAAATTCTTTCCACCTCATATAATCAATTCATTTAAAAAGCAAATCACTTCTTTCACTCAAAAAAATGGAGAAACAACCAATATTGGGATAGGTTTAAAGACTTGTTTAATATATGTCCACACCTTGGTTTTGAAACTTGGCGATTGGTCAGTTATTTCTATGAAGGCTTAATATCCCAATGTAGACAAGTAGTCGAAAATGCACAACATTAGGATACTTTTGGAACTTTTGAATAGTCAAATAAGCCACAACCATCTCCATCCAGTGGAGGAATCCATAACCTTAGGGAAGATCATGATTTACAAGCAAAATTTGTATCCCTAGTTAGGAAGGTTGAAGCTTTAGAACATAAAAAGAATGATCAAGTAAAATCTGTTCACGAAAATGCATGTAATGTTTGTAGTTCTAACGACCATTTCACTCAAGATTGTCCCACTTTGCCTGCACTTAAAGAATGTCTCCATGATCAAGGTAATGCCACTAACAACCTTAATAAGCCAAATCCATATTCATAGACTTATAATCCTGGTTGGAAAAATCATTCAAATTTTAGTTGGAGAAATAATAATAGTGCACAATCTTCACAAGCACCACCTCCACAAAATTTTCAAAATTCTGAGCCTTATGCACCATATGTTCCACCACCATGGAAAAATTTGGAAGATACAATGCATACATTCATTAGAAAGCAAGATGCTATTAACAATCAAAATGCACAAACTTTTCGATTTGAAAGATACTCTTGCAAAAATTTCTTCTGCACTCACAATTAAAGAGAAAGGTAAATTTCCAGCTCAACCACAACCCAATCCTAAAAATCAACAAAATCTACCTATGGACCAAGTCAAGACAGTTATAACTCTTCGTAGTGGTAAAGTTGTTGACAGACCTATTCATGAACCTTGTGAAGACAAAGATGATGAAAATTCAAAGGGTAAGGAAGGTTTAAATAAACTTACACCTTGTGAAGAAATAATTATTGTTCCACCTGAACCACTATTTCCGTACGCATTGAATAAACCAAAGAAATCAAACCACTCTTCTGAAATTTAAGAATTTTTTAAGCAAATGAAAGTTAACATTCCTCTGTAAAATGCAATTAAGCAGGTATCTTCATATGCCAAGTTTTTGAAAGACTTATGCATTGTCAAGAGGAAATTGAACATAAGAAAGAAAGCATTCATGGCTGAACAGGTAAGTACCATTCTATCTACTAGTAATACATTGAAATATAAAGATCCTGATTTTCCTACTATTCTTGTATTATTGGTGATCACAGAATTGAACATGCATTACTAGACCTTGGTGCTAGTGTTAATTTGCTTCCATATTCAATTTATCTTCAACTTAATCTTGGTGAGTTAAAATCAACTTCAACTACACTTTTGCTTGCCGATAGATTAGTTAAAGTACCAAAAGGAATAGTGGAAGATGTTTTAGTACAAGTTGATAAACTCATATATCTTGTAGATTTTATTGTCTTGGAAACTAAACCTGTTGTGAATAATTACAAACTAATTCTTTTAATTCTGGGCCGACCATTTTTAGCAATTGCTAATGCTTTGATTAATTGTAGGAATGGTTTAATGAATTTGTCCTTTGGAAATATGACTTTGAAATTGAATGTTTTCAACATGTGTAGGCAACCTAATGAAGAAAATGAGAATGATGATTGATAGGGTGGTTTTACATTACTTTAATAATTAAGTTTAGCATGAAATTTGCATCGTTTTTAATTATTTTAGAGTTGTTTTGCTTGTTATATGTATGTTTGTGTAGGCATTGATGATTGGAAGCATGTGATGCGAATTTAATCAAGAAAAGCGGAGCTGGAACAAAGAAACAAATTGGAGTTTATTAGAAATAATTGCCGACTATGAAAAGAAAAAGGGAAGAATAATGCTTAAAGGAGGAATTATTAAATTAATTAATTATACATATCACATGCATGCATGCATTCACGGGTTTGAAAGAGTTCGAAAGAGTTTGGAATTGTTTGGTTTGAGAGAATTTGGCATGGGCTTTGATTTTGGGTTTCATATGCTTGCATGCATTTTGGCTTTTGATGGAATCCTTTGAAGACAAGGATGTTTGACTTTAAAAAGGCATGCACGTGGGATTTGCTTTGATTGGTGGCCAAGTAATCTAAATTCAATAAGGATTAGCCATGCACTATAAAAAAGAGAAGCAGCTGCAATTGAAGGCGGAAAGGAATTCCGCACCTGTACAAAAATAAAGAAGACGAAGAGAAGAGAAGAAAAAAAGAGCTGCTGCCGCATAAGGAATTGGAGGAAGACCGAGAGAGAGAGCAGCCGCATAAAGAAGATTTGTTTATTTTTTTCTACTAAATCCCTCTTCTCTTGTTTTAATTATGATGATGTTTTATTTTATTATGGATGTTATTTTCTTCTTTATTATGAACTAAATATTTTTATCTAGTTTTGTAATGGAACCTAGTATGAACCTTAATTGCTTGATGTTTTTAGTTCTTCAAAATGGCCTTCTATTAATTATTTATTATATTTTGTGCTTAACTATTTGATTGCTTGATCACCAATTAAATAGCATATGTGTAGTTGTATAGATATCAGAAGAGTCATGCATCTATAGACCTAAATATGATAACATGTGTTAATCTGAGATAGGAATATACTTAGATTGCATGTGCACTTGTTAAGGAATTTGAACTTAATGAATTGCATATAATTGATTCTCATAGGAATATAGTGAGTTGATTTTGAGTAATATATCTACTTGACCATCGGAAGAGGCTTGTGGAGATTTTAGTGTTCAGAGTAATAATTGAATTAGGTTAATTAGAAGAACTAGACTAAGAATAATAAGGGGATTGCTAGGGAAAGTTACAAACCTAGGTTTCATCATCCATTGATTATCTTATTATTTATTTTGTATTTAATTTACCGTTATGATCTTAGTTAAGGCTTTTTAATCAATTGTTTGGATTAGATTTAGAAGATACAAATTGAAAGATAGTGATAGGGTAATATTAGTTCCTGTAGGTTCGACACTCTAATTCATCACTTTATTATTTGTTCAATACGTATACTTCGGTAGTTAGATTTTTAGACAACAATGATGATATTGATGAACAAAAGGAATTGCTTGAGAATGATGATATTGATGAACACAAGGAATTGCTTGAGTCATGTATAGAGGAAAATATTCAAAAAGGGGATTTTTCTGAACTTACTAATATTTGCTTGATTAATTCAATTGATTCAAATAAGCAACTTGAACCTGATACTTCTAATATAAATTCGTTGCTTGATTCTATGCAGACTTTACAAAATCATGATGAAGACTTAAAATTTGAAGAGCTTGGAATCATTGAAAAGACAGAACAACAATAAGCACCTAAATTAGAATTGAAACATATGTTGGAAGGATTGAAGTATGCTTTTCTTAGAGAAGAACAAACTTATCATGTTGTGATTTCTTATGCTTTTATGGTAAAATTGTATTTTGACTTATTGTTGACAAATTGAATTTTGGCACATTAAGTACTTAATCTACATTAAAATTAATTAAAAAATAATGATAATTTATATAATTAATCTTTTAGGCAATAAATCTAAATAAAAATAATCAAAAGAATTTGTTAGATTCACTTCAAGAAAACAAGCAATAGATGACGGGAAATAACTGTCATAAAATGGGGTTCATGACAGACAATTCATCCGTCATCTATGTACATGTCATTAATTTATGACGAAATATTTTCTATCATCAATTTATGATGGAATTTCATAGTCATATATCCGTCACACTATTTTAATGTGAAAAATAATTCAAATTTTATTTGAATTTATTTAAATTTTCGCGCCAATTTTTAAATTTTTGGTCGGAAATTATAATAAATTAATTATTAATTTTGGTGGGAAATTGTAAATTTATTATTTAATTTTGGCGGGAAATGTTTTATGACGGACTTTATGATAGATATTTCCCATCATAAAGTTATATTTTTTAAAAACAAATATACTATTATTATTATAATTTATTTGTGAATTCCTGTTTACAAATTTAGTTAATTAATAAAAATGAATATCATAAAAAAATAAAAACAATTAATATTAATTAACATCCATTTATTCCAAAAATTAATTTCAAAATAAATACACCTAGTATCCAATATTATCATTATCAACAATACATAATAAACATCCCAAATAAAAAAATAAAAAATATAAAACATTAATTAAACTTCAAGAAAAGCGACTCAAAATTCCAGCCACCAAGCCAACAAATACACTATCTTCCAACCCACTGTAACTCAAATTCTAGCAACCCACTGTAACCCATTGTATCTTCCAAGCCAACTCAAATTCCAGCAACTCAAATTCCAAGTCTTAAATGAAAATTAAGACTCACAAGGCATTGTATGGCATGAGAATGAGTTGTCCGTTTTTGGCCTTTTTCAAGCAGTCGTGAATATGCTCAACTCTCTACGTGCGAAATCTTTCTGTAGCCTTTGGATTTGATGGGCAAACCAAACTTGGACACATGAATCCAAATGGTTTTATTCCTCTTCTAGTTGGTAGAATGGTAGAATCCAACATCCTGAATAGGAAATCAGTGCATCAATAAAAAAGTATACTAAATTGATATAATATAGTGTAAAGAAAACTTATAAAACCACTTGCAATATATATACCATAATAACATTTACTCCTAATGCTTGCATTGACAACAGTTTATTGCAATCTTTCTTCCCAATATAAGCACAAATATCTATTTGGAATACATTATCATCAATCATATATGTCAGAACACCTTCATTTTCATCAGGCAAGCATTTCTTACACATTTTCCCAACAACCTTATGTGTACGAAAGGATAAATTCATACATTTAGTACACGGACATTTAATAACACTAATGCCTTCGGCATTATCATTAGCAAACTTCATAAATTCTTCATCCCCGTCTTCATACTCTTTTGACATTTTACTATAGTTCATCCAAGACTTATCCATTTTTAATTTCAATTACATCTGATCCTGACACATTAAAGAGATTTCATATAAATTTAAAATCAGAATATATTACCAATATATATAAGCAAAGTACAAATTATCGATGACTTAAATACCCTTGCTGCAACATAAACAAATGAAAAAAAATTGTTTAACTAATATTCTTTGCCAATGCAAACATGGTCAAAGTCCTAAGAGTGATCAAATTATCTCAAGCTATATGATTTGGTGATGCTTTTTGTTTCAAAACTGAAAAGCAAGGTTGCTGTTTGTTTCACATGTCTAATTTTGCCTTAAACATGTGATTTCGTGATGTTTGAAGCAAAAGGAAGATAAATGGTTTATGGATTCTCTAGAAAATTTGAGGATTGCTAGACTGTTATGGTAAATTTTATTGTTTCAAAATGTGACTAAACTATACTTGATTGACTTGAAATTTTGAGTAATAAATACTGAATATGTATGTTCCAAGTATGGAGATTTTGGAACTAATAGTTGATTTTTAATGAATTCATCAAATTGGTCAGCTGCTATCCGAAGTTATCATAAACTCTATATATACCATGCTTGCTGTTATAAACAAATGGTCTAATGATGTCAAAATGAGCTGAAATTTTGATATGTTAAACTTCAACATGTCTATTTGAAATCTGAAAAATTTCATGGGAATTGAGCTTGTGATTTATTTTTTATGATTTTTCAAACTTTTCTGCTTCAATAGTAAGCCCCTTTGATGGAGCTATTCTCTTACTTTTGATCTTATGAAACACTAGCTTAATGATGTCGAAATGAGCTGAAATTTTGATATATTAAACTTCAATATGTGTATTTCAAATCTGAAAAATTTCATGGTTATTGAGATTGTGGTTTAGTTTTTATGATTTTTCAAGCTTTACTACTTCAATAGTAAGCCCCTTTGACAGAGCTATTCTCTTACATTTGATCTTATGAAACACTAACTTAATGATATCAGAATAACATGAAATTTTGATATATTAAACTTCAATATGTGTGTTTCAAATCTGAAAAACTTTGAGGTAATTGAGTTTGTGGTTTATTTTTTATGATTTTTCAAACTTTACTGCTTCAATAGTAAGCCCCCTTGATAGAGTTGTTCTCTTACTTTTGATCTTATGAAACACTAGCTTAATGATATTAGAATGACGTGAAATTTTAGTATGTTATATAGTAATATGTCTACCTATATTGTGGAAAGTTTTATCCCAATATTTTGAGTATTTTAATTTTAATAAATCACTAAATCTCATCTATTTTGGTGTAAAGTAAAAGGCAATTTTGATTGGTTTAGTTTAATCCTATGAGGCCAACACGCATTCATTTTCAAGTCATTCAGATCTAAAGAACAAAACTCCAACTAACAAAGTTGATAAATTAGATCCAAACTAGAAGATATCAAACAATGTATTAATCACAGAATAACCACAAAATATCAAACCAAACATAACAAAACTGAGAAACTAAAAGTGTAAAAAAAAATGAAGAAATGAAACAAGAGTGACAAACGATGAGAGCAAAGACATTGTTTTTCAAAAGCAAAAAAAAAAAAAAGACAAAGGAAATAACTCAGAGGATGAGGAGGAACAACTAGCCACAGCCTGTTTTTTAAAGAACCCCAAAATTCTGTAGCCAAAACAACAACAGAACAAAAGCAAAAACAAAACTAGAATTCGAAGAAAAGCTGAACTCAATTTGTCCTCATTTACCATGTACATTGCATATAGAATATATTATATGAGATAGTGTACGACTATTAATTGTAGAAAGTGAATAATTATCCAATTATACACACCATGAATGCTATTAGATTAATAAGTACAAAAAGATAGTACCAATAGATTAATAAGTACAAAAAGATTGTACCAAGTACTAATCATAGTCCAAAAGCAAAAATAAATTTCAACATGAACTGGATATTCATACTTTATTGAATGCAAATATTGACAATATGAATGCATCCATCACCTGGGTCTGTGATGGGAAGCGAACAGTTGCCCATTTAATGGAATCTGGGAGTGACTGCCTACAATGATATAATAAGAAACAAAAGGAAAAAAGAAAAGAAGTTAACTTATGAAAATAATATTAAAGAACATTGTAATATTGTCCAACTGTAACGTAAATGGCTAGGCATTAACCTCAAAATTAAGAAAACTGATGGAGGATGCCTCATATTCACAGCCTAAGAGAAAGCAAATTCTACATCTTCTGTAACAGCAATTCTAGGAACACTTTGGGCTAATACCTGAAAAGGAACAGATGAGATACAATTAACATCAGCTTAGATGTATCAAGTAAAATGTCTACATGCTAAGAACTTGGAGTCACAATGCACTAAAAGTCGCAGCTTTCAAATTTTATGAAGATGGCAGAGAGTACTGCAATTGCTAAATCTAATATCTACATATTAGAGGACTGTGGAAGGTACAGGAACACAAACACAGCAAAGTGGCGTCCCGTTAGCTTCAGCAGGCTTCAGAATACAGAATACAAAATACTAAATAACCCAACACAAACTCTTCAAATTACAGATTTGCATCTGCTTGAGAGAATTATCTCCTTATGACATAGAAAAATCCATACGAGACTACTGATATCTACAAAATATTACTCTAAACACTTAAAAAGATAATTCTGCGGGCAATAGAGCTGGTGAGGTTTGCAAAACTGAAAGTTGTAATAGAAAGGGGCCATCACACAACCAGCAAATGAACACAGTACCACAATCCTACCACACGGTGCACAGCTTTCTCTCTTACAATGTGAAGTGGCTAATAGGATCTCACCTAAACAATCCTATTACAATTTCACAACAGAAGAAAAAAAAATTGTCACTTCCTCTAAATTTTATGTAAATATAATCTCGTATGACAACGGAAAGACTCGGATGCCACTCTTTCCCTGTGATCAATTACCCAAACTCCTTTAGACGGTCGATTCCAATTCATATGATTTGCTCAATATATTCCATTTGCTGATTTCAAACAGCACATCAAACAACCAACCTACAAAATAGCCTTAACAGCCAACAACTTCTTCTTGTACGTAGGACAAGCCTTTTTTTTTTTTTTTTTTTTAAGACAGGTATAGGAAAATCATTGTAAATATCAGATGATCAGAATAGTCAATATCCCAAATAAAAAAACTCTTAATTACAGTAACATATATCTATTTATTTTAAGAACACATATAATCAATATCATTACTTACAGTTTTTTCATTTTAGGCGTGACAATATCCCATTCATTCTGTTCAGCCTGATATTCAAAAACAAAAGTATAAGACCTAGCAAAAAATTTATGCTGAAAAGCAACATAATCTGTCAACACTTGGCATGTATATAAATTAAACAAAGAGGAAAAAAAGCACATGTAGAGCACCCAAGAACAAAAAATCCATCACTTTCTTTCACAAGCACAATTAAACAAAAGAAAAGAAAGTACCTTTATGTGGGTGGCAGAATGCTTCAATATATTACTTGATAGTGTTGTGGTGCCAAACGTTATCGTCTTCTCCTCAAAATATGTGATCCAGAGCTTTAAGATTTCTCCTTTGTCTTCAATTCAACCATGTGTGAATAGTTAGGGTTTACTATTTTGGGGCTTTATAAATAATGGGTGAAAATAGGGGTTTATAACTTGGAAGTAGAAGATAAAAAGATGTTTTATGTGAGGGAAAGGGAATTTTACGGAGATCGTGAAATTTCAGAGAAATTGAGGTAGAGAGAGATAGAGGTGCTGATTCGTTGAAGACAAAGAAAATAGAAAAGGAAAGTTGAGTTTTTTATACTTGAAAATAGATGACAAATTTTAAAAATAAAAATACCAAAGGTTTTTAAAAGATGACCGTGAGGAAGATGGCAAGATGAGGACAGAAAACAATGGTGAGGGATGCGATTTCGAGGAGGACGATAGTGAAGAAGACGATGGCGAGCGCATGAAATGCACCTTCACTCAGTCAATTTCAGTGTGATAGATTGAGAAGACGACGTTAACCAGTGATTGGGAGAAGTCAGAATCGAAGGTTTGAGAGAAGTCGGAATCAAGGGTTTGAACTTTGAACTCCCTAGCCTCTGTGCTTGTGTTGTATGAATCTGATACTTAGAAAAAAAAATTAGCTAGGGATTGGAAAGCATCAAACCGGTGCGTTTTAATTTAAAAATTTTATTTTATAATAAAAGATTTTATAAATTTAATATTTTAAATTTAGAAGCAACTTGCCGTCGTTTCAACTTACCTAAAACGACGACGTTTCATCATTCACATAATATTTTATTTCAGATAATACCCAAAATTCGATCAAAAATGCGTCAAAATCAAGTCAACGTTAAAATTCTATTATGCATTATTGACGTAATACTTTCTATCACAAAGTTGTCATACATTCTTGACATAATTTATTTCTATGACAAGTCCATCACGAGTCCATCATGAATACATGATAGATAAAAAATCTATCACAGCTCTATCGTGCTGTTATGACGTATGCCTTTTTTCTCAAAATTCGTCACAAAGTGTCTGTCATCTATTGCCAGTTTTCTTGTAGTGATTGTATTTAGTACTAAGAGTGGATCCAAACCCTAACTAATTTAATTCCATATTTTCATTTAAATTAATTTACATATATTTTATTTGTTATAAAATAAATAAATAGATAGAATAGATTAGCGTCACCTTATTACGTAACCCAGTGGATAAAATTTTATACTAATGGAGACACTTGAAACAAGATTCTCACAATGAGCTTATAACAATTATATTATAAACTCTTTTGTTTTCATTAATTTTCAACTTACATATATTAACATATAATACACATATTTATAGGCTAATCAAAGGGAGAGGGGTTGTCAAATTTTCAATGTGGGATTCCCCACCAAAATGAGAATTCAAACATTTACAACACTCCCCTTTTGGATTCATCATTTTGTTGCATACATGTATTGGATGTCTTAATACCGCTCGTTAAAACCTTGCCAAAAAACCTGGGGGACAAAACACGGTCGAAGGAAAAAAGAGTCTGAGTGCACATTTGTCAAATATAGCAAGAAAAACCTTTATCTTCAAAATATGCTCCCCTGGATGAAGTATTTCATCAAATGGCTTATGTCAAGAGTCGACGCATGCCAATATTATGGACTAATTTTTCAAACGTTGATGTGGGCAAAGCTTTAGTAAAGAAATTATCGGTGGAGCGAATCGCTTGACATCAATTTTCTTGTCTTTCATTTAGCTAATGGGTGTAGAAAAACTTTGGTGAGATGTGCTTAGTTCTATCTCCTTAATGTATCCTCCTCTAATTTGAGCAATACAAGCGACATTATCTTCATAGATAATTGTTGGAATATCTATTACGGAGGTCAAATTGCACGTCTTTCGAATATGATGAATAATAGACCTCAACCAAACACATTCTCTCGCTTGCCTCATGCGGTGCAAGGATCTACGAATGATTAGAAGAGGTGGCAACAAAAGTTTGCTTTGTAGATCGCCATGAAATTGCAGTACCATTATAAGTAAAAACATAACTTTGTTTGTGAACGAGCCTTGTGGGGATCGGGACAGATAGCGTCAAGATATCCAATAAGACCGGGATTATGTGTTAGTTCATTTGAATAGAATAATCCCAAAATCGGTTGCTCCGGAGATATCGAAAGATATGCTTGATGCCATTCCAATGTCGTCTTGTTGGTCTTTGAGCTATACCTCGCTAACAGGTTTATCGCGAATGCGATGTCTGGTCTAGTGCATTGAGCTAAATACAATAATGCACCTATTGCATTCGAGATACGGTACTTCGGACCAAGTGTTTCTTTATCATCATCTTTGGGCTGAATGGATCCTTTTTAGGATCAAGAGATCGTACAATCATGGGAGTACTTAAAGGATATGCCTTATCCATATTAAATTTTTCAAGATTTTCTCAACATATGCAGATTGGTGGATAAGTATCCCATTTATCTTATGCTCGATCTACGCAGCCGAGGTAAATATTTAGTTTTTCCCAAGTCTTTCATCTCAAATTCCTTTTTCATGATCTTGAGGAGCTCTTCGGGAGTTCTATCAAATTCATATCATCAACATTCGCTATAATTGCAAATCCGGATTCAGATTTTACGATGAATACGCATGGACAAACAGGATCATTTTTGTATCCTTCTTTAATCAAATACTCACTCAAACGATTGTACCACATGCGTCCTGATTGTTTCAACCCATATAATGATCGTTGCAACTTGATCGAACATAAGTTACGATCTTTTACTTTTAATGCTTCGGGCATTTTGAATCCTTCGGGGACTCTCATAAAAATATCGGTGTCAAGTGACCCATATAAGTACGCAAATCACTACATCCATTAGGCGCATGTCTAGTCTTTGAGAGACTCGCTAAACCGATCAAGAATCGAAACGTAATGGTATCCATCAACTGGAGAATATGTATCCTCATAATCAATACCAGTCTCTCGTGAGAAACCTTGTGCGACTAGTCGTGCTTTGTATCTAGTGATTTCATTATGCTCATTACGTTTTCGTACAAATACCCATTTATATCCAACGGGTTTGACATCTTACGAGTGTGTACGGACTACAGTCCAAATACTTGGCGTTTGCCAAAGAATTCAATCTCGCTTGAATTGCTTCTTTCCATTGGGGCCAATCATGTCTTTGTCTACACTCATCGACAGTTTGAGGCTCAAACTCTTTTGTAATTTCGATGTAGCTACCGTAAAAGAAAATATATTGTCGATGATGATTTTATTACGGTCCCACATTTCATTCGTATAAGTAAAATTTGTAGACTTTTCTTTATTTCTAAAATCTTGTGCCTCTTCGGGGGCTATTGTCTCTACGAGGGACTTTCGTCGCTTCCGGGGACATGTGTCTCTTCGGGGACTATCTCGTTCTTACGGAACCGATAATTCAATTAATGTGGGAATACCTAATGCTCGAGCTTCATTTTCAACGGGATCCCGATTTTTCGTTTTCCTCTTCGGGGAATAGTATCTTTACAACCAAGTGGTCTACCACGCTTACGGCGTACAATACATAACTCATTAGTCGCCTTTGCACTTGACTGTTCAAGCAGAACAATCACCGGGGCTGGTGTATTAGCGAAGCAGTATATATGACTTGGTTACCTTTGACGCATCTACAAATGCATCTGGTAATTGATTTGCAATCTGTTGCAAATGTACTATCCTTCGCACTTCATTCTCACTTTGATTAGTACGAGGTTCTAAGTGAGACATAGTGGGAACTTTCCAAATTAACTCATGCCTTACTTCGTGAGGCTTTCTCCCCTAATGATGGGAAAACCTGTCTCATCAAAATGACAATCAGAAACGTGCGGTGAAAAGATCACCCGTCGGGGGTTCTAAATATACGATAATAAGGTGAGTTAAAACCAACATATATTCCCAAACGTCGTTGAGATCCCATCTTTGTGCGTTGAGGAGGTGGTATGGGCACAAACACAAGACAACCAAAGGTGCGTAGATAGGAAATATCGGTGATGACCAAGTACAAGTTGGGATGGAGAATATTGATGATAAGCGGTGGGCACGAGACGAATCAATGCTTTGCGGCATGCAAAACAGAGATGGCCCTGAATAGATAATGGTAACTTTGTGCGCATGAGCAAAGTCCGAGCAATTATTTGTAATCGCTTAATCAATGATTACGCCAACCCATTTTGTGTATGTACATAAGGAAGCTGGATATTCAACATCGATTCCCACCGATGTACGTAGTCGTCAAAAGTCTTAGATGTAAATTCACCGGCATTGTCTACACGTATGGTTTTGATTGGATGGTCCTGGGAATTGTGCTCTTAATCTTATGATTTGGGCCAATAATCTCGCAAAAGCAACATTGCGTGTAGATAGTAAACATACATGTGACCATCGTGCAGATGCATCAATCAAAACCATAAAAAGTAGCGAAATGGTCCACTAGGTGGATGAATTGGTCCACAAATATCTCCTTGAATCCTTTGTAAAAAGGATGGAGATTCAATATCAACCTTTGATGGGGATGGCCTAATCACAAATTTTCCCCTGTGAGCAAGCGGGCAAACAATTTCATTTGATGAAAGAATCTTCTCGGTTCTTTAGTGGATGTCCATGAGAATTCTCAATTATTCTACGCATCATCGTAGATCCTGGATGTCCAAGACGATCATGCCATAGCATAAATAATTTTGGATCTATGAACTTACGGTTCATTCCGCATGGCTTTCTATGGCATTTATGATTGTGTAATATAATCCGGATGAGAAAGTCGGGAGTTTCTCTAAAATGTATTTCTTTCCGAGACATTTTTAGTAATGCTCGGATACTCTATATTATTCTCATTTAATGTCTCAATATGATATCCATTTACAAAGCGGATATCACTAAAACTCAAACAGATTTCTTCCGGATCTTGCCGAAAATAAAGCTTTCTCAATTATCAATTTTGTTCCACTTGCTAACAGGATTATAGCTCTTCCAGAGCAGCCTTATCAGTCTGCAGGACCGAGATATAGTGTTTACCTTTCCTTCAAATTCTTTTATCTCTAAGAAATACTTGGTCTTGAAGAATAGTGTGTGTGGTTGCACTATCACCAAACATACATCCCCGGTTTTCGCTCCCAAAACAGATAATTTATTTCTAAAATCCATAACCTTATAAAAGTTTAAATACATGCATATTATAAGATGTAGAAAAACACAAAAGGTAACACTAGTTTAGGATAATATAAGTCTAGTCACAAAATTATAAAAATCTATTACAACATAATACAAGCATGATTATGATAACTTAATCAATATTCTCACTCCTATTTCCGATCAAGAAGTCACTAGCATCGAGGTGGGTACTCGAGATCAATAGATCAGAATCATTAACCAAATTGGTTTCAATCTTCCCTTTGCCCTTCCCCGGATGCTTGGTAGAGATCTACTGAGATGTTTTTCCGTACGACGTGTACGCGACCAATGTCCTTTTCCTCCACATCGATAACATATATTGTCATTGTCTTTCTTAGGAGATTCACGTCTCGACATCTTTCTTTTACGGGCTTTTATCGTCTTGTCTTTTATAGACATTCCACACAGTGGCGTCTATTGTTGTTGTTTCGATGTCCGTAGTGTACATGACCATCATGAGGATAATAACCACGACCACGTCTTCCTCTTCTATTGCGTCTATAACTATTATGAGCATTTGCATTTGCTTCAGAAATGCTTGAGAACCAGATTGGTCGCATCTCATGATTTTTCAAAAGCAAACTCATTATTTTGTTCACCACTAAGAAGCTGGATATTAATTCTCGAATATTTCGTGTATCGACGCTCTCGATATCGATTCTTCATGAGAACCGGACTTGATGCATGGAAGGTCGAGAGCGTCTTTTCTAGCATAGCATTCTCGCTAATTTCCACACCACACAATTTCTCATCATGTGAGGTGATACGATATAATTCGAGAATTATAATCATGCACTTTGGTGAAATCTTGTAGTCTCAATTGCGACCATTCATACTCGGCTCGTGGGAGGAATATATCCTTCGATGGTCATATCTCTCTTCAGATTCTTCCATAGAACTAATGGATCTTCCTTAGTTAGGTATTGAGTCTTCGAGCTCTCCGTAAATGATGTCGAGGAAAATCATTGCTTTTGCCTTATCTTGCCTTGATGCATTATTCCTTGCCTTTATGGTATCTTTAGATTCATGGCTTGCAGATGCATCTTAACATCCAGGGCCCAGGTTAGATAGTTTCTTAGGAAACTTCTAGGGCGGGAATTTGCAGATTTGTAAGGTTCGACATTTTCGTAGTACCTTATTATAAAGTAGAGGAAATTTATCAATTACTTTATAGTAGTTAGAACTTCGAGGTTCATACTACCATTTATGCGAGCAATAATCTATATGTCATGCTTATCATGTGAAAAGATTAAGTATACTTCGTAAATATCTATTGTCTAACAATAATTAGATCGAATATGTAAATCTAACATATGACAAAGCAACCATAACAAGCATGCTTACAAACAAGACCTAAACTATTCATACGAAAGAAGCTATCGTGCCGATAACGTGTTATAAAATAAATAAATAGATAGAATAGATTAGCGTACCTTATTACGTAACCCAGTAGATAAAATTTTAGACTAATGGAGACACTTGAAACAAGTACCTCACAATGAGCTTATAACAATTATATTATAAACTCTTTTGTTTTCATTAATTTTCAACTTACATATATTAACATATAATACACATATTTATAGGCTAATCAAAGGGAGAGGGGTTGTCAAATTTTCAATGTGGGATTCCCCACCAAAATGAGAATTCAAACATTTACAACATTATTTTTATTTTCTTTTCTTGGATAAATTAAAATAAACACATTTAAATCTTTTCCCTCTGGATCGACCCCGGACTCACCGGATTATATTATAACAAGACACTCTTATACTTAGGAGTAATACACTTTTGAGTCGTGTCATCTACTCATGAGACTGGACAAGCTTCAGGAGTCTCATCAATAGGTGGATTACATGTCAGCCATAATAAAATTACTAGTAATAGCTTGAAACATGAATTTTTATACATGTATAATTAACTTGTGATATTGGTATTCTATACTTAGTATCATCACATGTATTAGTAACCCTAAGAATCTATACTTAGTAATAAATTCACATGCCACACTTGACAAGCCTTCTAAAACAGCTCACATTTGGGAGGAAAGTCCTTCTGGTAACAACACCAAAGGATTTTGGAGAAGCTATGAGATGCCTCTACAAGAGCCATGGCCTGTAAAAGCAACTGGTTGGGATGTGATGATTCAAATGATAGTAATTCTTGATCAATTTCCTCTCAAGTATCTACAACTACTCCACCCATACCAATAATGATAGAAAGACTACCTTTTCCAGTTAATCCGCCCTTTGGATTAAAAAATGCTCTATCTGAGTTAGATGGAGATGAGGATGATATGCTTGAACAACAATTGCTCCAATGGGAAGAAGATAAGATTCACTGAGCAAACCCTGCTTGGGATACTGAAGGGAGCAGTACAAGTTAGCGGAAGCAGTAGTGGACCTTCCAGTGAAAGTGATGGTGAATAGTTACCAAATAAATAAGTGACAAGTGTGTGAGTCACATGTACTTGGAACTGATTTTCTCAGCCTTATTGCCCCATTCACCTTTCACCCTGAAGGTTTCAGTTATACTATTGTCAATCCTATTGATCACAAAGCTCATGTTTTCATGATTCCATGGGTCCAATAACAATCCCTCTTTGGGAGGGGTGAAAAGAGTATAATTCGGCTCAATTCAGTACAGAAGTTTGAATTCAGTACAAAGAACTGTTACAAAGTTCTGGTCCAAAGAAACGTACTTCATCTCATTACCCTACAAAGAAGGATGGGTTATGCCACATCAGACTGCCTCTCATCCAAGAATGCCTCATGATGAAGAACTGTGCAAAAAGGAGATCCAATCCCTCTTGGACCTCAAGCTCATCAGGCCTTTTAAGTCTCATTGGGCTAGCCCAGCATTCTATGTGAACAAACACTCGGAGCAGGTTCGAGGAAAGAAGAGGCTGGTGATAGACTACAAGAAGCTAAATGATTGCCTATATGACAGTAGGTATCCTATACCTAGAAGAACTCATCTCTTAAAGAGAACAGCATCTGTAAAGATCTATTTTAAGTTTGATATGAAGTCGGATTTTTGCAAATTAGCATAAGAGATGAAGACAGGTACAAGATAGCGTTCGTAGTTCCACATGGTCATTATGAATGGAATGTCATGCCATTTAGATTAAAAAATGCTCCATCTGATTGGACACCTCATACTACAAACAGATGCAAGTGATCATTATTGGGATGCACTATTGATTGAAGAATCCGAGGGAAACAGGAGAATCTGTGGCTATAAATTAGGACAGTTCAATTAAGCTCAGAACCGCTACCCTTCTTCAAAGAAAGAAGTTCTTGCAATCATCAAAGGAATCAAGAAATTCTAGTTCTTTCTTTCTCTAACCCATTTTGTGATTGAAACAGATTACAAATACCTCAAAGGGTTACTTAGGAGAAAAGAAGGAGAAATACCAGATCCTCAATTCGTAAGGTGGGTAGAAAACTTATCAAGATTCAAGTTCGAGGTGAAGCATATCAAAGGAGAATCCAACACAGTTGCAAATTTTCTCTCCAGACCAATCGTGGCATTCTCGTTATTAGCAACTTGGAGCAAGAAGAAGGAACCATTAGAATGGAATCAAGTACTAGTAATTATATCTTCTCTACATCCAAGCACGAGCAGGAGATTGCCATCTGAATAGTTCAAGACAAAATTTTCCTATAGCCCTTCTGAACTTGTTGAAGCACTTCCCGTGGAAATCAAAGACCAGATCTTTGATAAAGTCACAGACCATCTCACTTATCTAGCAAGCTCTGAAGATACAGAATGGAGAGTTTGGGCACTTCTACAGAATATCCAACACAGACCTGCAATCAATGAAGATGGGAAACTGTTGTATTACAGTCTGTTCAATCCTTTCCCAAATTCAGATCATATACATGAATTTGTCTTCCAGACTCATGCATATTTTCACCATGTGATTGATGAAGATACAACTGAGGACACTTTGTGATTTGCGATGCTGTCCCAGAAGCATATTATGCTTATTGGCTTCTGATTAACATGTATCTAATGGCTATACTATTTCAACCCCATATAATCCACAGGAGCAGGAGATACAACCATGGAAGATGGTTTGACAGATTATTCTCACCAATCTTCGAAGACCCACTCACACTGAAGCTGATTAATGGTTATCAGATATCTCAAACTACTATTATCATAGTAAAGTTAAGAGATATCTGGGGACATGACAAAACACCACTGGTTCGAGTTGTAGATCATGACCATCTGAGAGATGACGATCATTCAATGTGGGGAGGATGCTTACATGCTCGAAAGGCTCTAGCAGAAGTCTATAACACAGAGACCTTGTACAACACTCATAGTCCAGTATCACCCAACACTCAGACAACACTTGAACTCTTTTACAAGGAAGAGATTAGAAATGGCATACTATGGAGTGATGATCAATATGAACTAGAGATGCGGGAATACTATGATGATTGGCTTCAATGCCATGTGACACGACTCAAAAGTGTATTACTCCCAAGTATAAGAGTGTCCTGTTATAATATAACCCGGTGTGTCTGGGGTCGAATCACAGGGAAAGGATTTAAATTTATTTATTTTAAATTTTTTGAGAAAAGAAAATAAAATTAAAATATATGTAAATTAATTTAAGTGAAAATATGGAATTAAATTAGTTAGGGTTTGGATCCACTCTTAGTATTAAATATAATCTAGCAAATTCTTTTTATGATATTTTTATTTACTCAAAAGATTAATTATATAAATTATCATTATTTTTCAATTAATTTTATCATAGATTAAGTACTTAATGTGCCAAAATTTAATTTGTCTACAATAAGTGAAAATACAAGTTTGCCATAGTTTGTACTAAGATATTAAAAATTTATTGTGCCAAACTCCATTGTTTGTCTACAATAAATCAAAATTCCAAAATATAAAATATGGGTAGAATTAAATAGAAAATAATTTAATTAATATAATTAAAAATAGAATTTGATTAAATCATATTTATTTTCTAAGAGTTTCACCTTACCCTAACTATTGTTATTTAGCTATACATAATTGAAATAAAAGTAATTATTAAAACTAAATTATACATAATTAAAAGAAACAAAAGCAACTAAAATTGAAAATAAAACTAAATTTATATATGAAAATAATTACAAAAAATATTAAAAACACAACTGAAATTTTATTAATATAAATTAAAGAGAATTTAAGAGAAATTTGGAGAAGAAGACCTCCCTCAATACATGAAAATGAGGTTATATTTATTAGGAAAATTCGTTCATAATCCAGTTCTTTGCGGTCCATCATAAGCTTTATGTATGCACTCCACACAACCACTAGATCAAGATCTGAAGGCTGGTCATACTTCAAAAGTCAACATGACATGTGTCATCATCTGAAGCGTCCGATTTGATCAAAGAACGGTTGAGATTTGGCGGGTTAATGGGCGGATTGGGTCAACCCAAATACAAAGATTCGGATCCTCCAACCCAATTTACCAACCATAGCCAAATGGCACGATCGTAGCCATTGAATTATGAACGGTTGAGATTTAGTCAAAGTTGACAACTATCCAGTGCACTCATATCTATCGTAAGCTCATTTTTTTTATCCAATAGTATGCTGCCAAATCATCAGTCAATGCCACATCAGCATACTGTATATGTGAATAGTATTGTATACGTGAACAGTACCGTATACATGAATAGTATCGTATATATGAATAGTATATATGACCCTTTATGTCTCTTCTAAGGTTTTCAGACCTCCGGAATCCAAATTTGATGTCCGTTTTTCTGTTTGGAGCCTCGAATTGCATCAAAGTATTATTTTACCTAATAAACACACAAAAATACATAATATCAAATATTTAAAATCATAATTAGAAATTCATAACATATTACATAATTACAAATATAAATTATAACATAAGCACAAAATAACATTTAATCACTAGATAAACATATAATTTTTAACACGAATCACCATGGATGCAGAAACGAAGCATCACCACGATGGGTTTTGTCACCTCCTCTAGAAGAAGATCTGGCATGGTATATAGATGTAATTGAAGAACCTTTGTTAGATATGAACTTGCCACAACCAGAAATAATAGATGAGGATGATATGCTTGAACAACAATTGATCCGATAGGAAGAAGATAAGGTTCACCGAGCAAACCCTGCTTGGGATACTGAAGGAAGCAGTACAAGTTAGCGAAAGCAGTAGTGGACCCTCCAGCAGAAGCGATGCTGAATAGTTACCAAATAAATAAGTGACAAGTGTGTGAGTCACATGTGTTGAGTTGTAAAGTAAGATTTCTTAGTGATAAGGATGAACTGTAGAATAGTGGTGTGCTGTAAAGCAATATTCCTTAGAGATAAGGATGAGCTGTGATATGACATAAAGTAGTGATGAGTTGTAAAAGTAGATTTCCTAAGAGATAAAGTTCGTATATGTGTTCATGTATCTAGACATAAAAGATATTCTCTTAGTGCCTATAAAGGAGAATGGACTTGCCACAATCTTCGTAAAGAAGGACATGATTCATCAATGGTACTTTGGCCCTTTCTAATGCAATTTATTATTATTCTTCAATATTTTACAAAGGAAAGATCACACTCATCACTGGTAGACGGAGCGTCAAACACGATCCATAAATTCTGTTTACTCTCCCTATTGCGACTTAACGCCGTTGCGAAACATCACTACAGTGTACAGCACAATGCGTAGAAATTAAGTCAAGCGCAAGCCACAGGGGAAGAATGACGGGTTAACGATGACGTGTTAATTCTTCTGTTACAACAGTAACAACACCATATATATATATGTGTCTGTGTGTGTGTGTTCTCCTTTCATTTCTGTTATCCTGGTGTTACCCTGTCTAAATTTCATTTTCAAATAATATTACTACCCACTGACTGTTCCCAGACCAAATTGATATAGATATAGCTCTTAAACTCTGTTTCTCGAGTGTGTTGAATCAGAAATGGACAGTCGCACGGGGAAAGGATTCCGGTCATTGGTTGAAGCAATCATTGATCTCCTGAAGGAGAAGAGGCTTGACCCTGATTCCTCTGTCCCTACGATCAAGGAAATTGATTTCTACAGCTTTGACCCCTGGGAGCTACCCGGTAAGTGTCACCAAGCCCAACAAGTAGTACACGATGTCGTTGAAGTTAGTTCAGTAGCTAAAATTCAGAACTAATATGTCGGGTTAATGAATTTTTATGATGCAGGGCTTTCTGAGATTCAGTCTGTGGAAGGAGTGTGGTACTTTTTCTCTAAGCCTAAGTACAAGGGAGCCAAGCGGAAACGGTCAGGACAACAACAACAAAGACGAACCAAGTCAGGAACCTGGAAAAAGACTGGTAGTGGTTCTACGATTAAGAGGAAAAACAGTGAGGTGATTGGTACCAAAGATGTTCTTGTTTTTATCCCCGACGATATTGCTTCCAAGAAAGCTGGCACTGAGTGGGTTATGCACGAGATAGCTGTTGCGGATGACCCTCTTTATAAGGTATGAGGTTTGTTTAGAATGAATTGAACATCCTTTTGCAGAAAATTATTAAGCCATGTAATTTAATAGTATAATGACCGAAAAAACTATTAAGTCATATGTTTTAATAGTTTAGTGGAAACATAATTCATAATACAACAGTCAATAATGTGAACTTATCCTATTTCTGCTTTTTATTCGTCTAGGAAAACTTTGTTGTGTGTCGCCTGGCAATAAAAAATGGGGTTTCAACTACTGATGAACAACAATCAAGTCAAGATTTTGCTTCTAGTTCTAGCATCAATGTTGTAGAAGATATTTTTGTAGAATCTGCTCAGCCACCACATCGACATTTGGTTTCTAAAACAAATCATGTTGTAGAAAATATATTTTCAAAGACTCAGCTACCACCAAGTGAGAATTTGTTTTCTTGTAGTGAAGACTCAGCTACCACCAGTTTGGATTCGGAAGAATTACCACGTGACCATTTGATTTCGTATTCTGGAAATCATGGTGCAGAAAATACTATCCTCGAATCTGTAATACCAGCAACTCAACAATTGGTTTCTAATAGGAACCATGTTGCAGAAAATAATATTTTGGTCTCTCAAGTACTACCAAGTGACCATTTGATTTCATATTCTAGAAATCATGTTGCAGAAAATACATCTGCAGAATCTCAGCTACCACCAAGTCAAACTTTGGTTTCTTTTTCAAGAAACTATTTTGCAGAAATTACTGCTGCAGCGTCTCAGCTACTAGCAAGTCAAAATTTGGCTTCTTATTCAAGAAACCATGTTGCAGAAATTGCTTCCCTTGAGTCACAGCAACAGCCAAATCACTTGATTTCTTATTCTCGAAATTGTGTTGCAGAAAATACTTCCACAGGATTGCAGCTAGAACCTCATGACATTTTAAATTCACTGAGACCGCCAGATCAGCATTTGGCTGCTTATTCTACTAGTGTTGTAGGAAATTCTTTAGAGGTAGAACCTCGACTACTTGCAGAATTCAATACAAATGGTGGCTTTAATGGGCTGAATAATGCCTCTTTCTCGGCATTGCAATCACCAATTCATCCGGAACAGGAATCATCATATTCTAGTGGCCCTAGTTTTGGTTGTGATTTATTGGATTCTCAATTTGACAGTGAGCAGGTAATTGCTTTCTCTGAGTCGCAGCAACTACCAAATCACTTGATTTCTTATTCCCAAACTCATGTTGCAGAAAATACTTCCACAGGATTGCAGCTGGTACCTCATGACATTTTGGAGTCACCAATACTACCAAATAAGCTTTGGGCTGCTTATTCTACTAATGTTGTAGAAAATTCTTTCGAGGCACAACCTCAACTACTTGCAGAATTCAATACACATGGTGGCTATAATGGCCTAAATGATGCCTCTTTCTTGGCATTGCAGTCACCAATTTATCTGGAACAGGAATCATTATATACTAATGGTCCTAGTTTTGGTTGTGATTTATTGAATTCTAAACTTGACAGTGAGTGCGTAATTGCTTTCCCTGAATCGCAGCAACTACCAAACTTGATTTCTCATTCTAGAAATCATTTTGCAAAAAATACTTCCACAGAATTGCAACTAGTACCACATGACACTTTGGAGTCACTGATACCACCAAATCAGTATTGGGCTGCTTATTCAACTAGTACTATTGGAAATTCTTTGGAGGCAGAACCTCAACTACTTGCAGGGTTCACTACGCAGGGTGGCTATAATAGGTTAAATAATGCCTCTTTCTCAGCACCGCAGTCACCAATTTATCCAGAACAGGAATCGTTATATTCTAATGGTCCTAGTTATGGCTGTGATTTTTTGAATTCTCAATTTGTCAGTGAGCAGGTAGATGAGCTGATCAATTCACGAAGGGCTTTTGAGAATGAGCACTCTCATGAAGAAACTGCACAAACCACTCCTCACTTCAACACATCAAAGTTAGATGGCAGAGTTTATGAGGTGGATAGCAGTGACATGGACACTGAAACCTTAAATGCATGATACTCTTTGATTCTGTTATGAACAATCAAATCCTCTGGGAGGATATTATATTACTATTAATAGTTTTGTAATGATGCTTCACTCCTGGTTTATTGCACTCCAAACTTTGTAATCTTTGAGAGTGGTTACATACTTTGGGAGTCATTATTTAGAGCACCTGGATGTTCAAGTTGCTCTATAATAAGTGATATGTATATGTAACAGTATGGCCAAGTTCTGGAAAAGTTCAGCTTGTTAAATGGGGAAGTCTTATTCAAAACAATAGCGGCGAGTGATGCATGATAGGCCTTATGGAAGATCATCCACAGATGATTTTTGCGATTAGCAAGAGGAGATGCTAAGCATACTATTGTCTGAAGGAGAGCCCCAATGCTGAGTTTGCCTTAGACCAGAAAAGTGCCCTGGAAATTCCATTGTCATTATGTATTGGTAAGTATTGTGTTTGCTGTATTTCTTTCATAATTATAACTAGCTAGAAAATTGATGTCATCATCATGTCATGATACAGAAGCATTGTTGAAAATATCAAACATATGTCAATGGGTAGAGATGCTCTGTAACCTGACACATGAGATAATGTAAATTATCAAAAGTCTAAAAGCTTTTCAATTTGAGTGTATAATGATTGATCATCGTTTCAGTGCCTGGTATGGAAGGCATGCCATTTTGTTGACAGCCCTTCCAAGTTTAATTAATTTCACCAGCTAGTTAGTTTCAAATTTTTTTTTTGCCTTGTGGTATCTCTACATCTAATCCAACTCCTGGTACGGTATATTTTTTACTTACTACTTGCAAACTATCTGAAACATATTGGGAACATTAGATTAATCATATAGTCCTGCTAATCAAAGAAATTTACTGATTAACAGAACAGCAGAAAAAGAAAAGAAAAAAAAAATCCATTTATGATACAAAAATTCTGGTGAAAGAAACAATCATCATTCATCAATGACACAGTCTATGCAGTTAGTTCATAAGCTGTAAATGCTTATGTTCAACTTTTTTCTACTTAAACTCCATGGCATCTCCAACAATCTCCTAGCATTCTTGTAAATAAAACAAAAATGTTAGTCAAGCAGCTCATTGTGGCTTTGAAGCTTGAATAATTTTCACATATTGAGAAGCAAAGTAGGAAAAAAAAAAAAACTAATGGATTTATAGTCATAGAGACAAAAACATATGCCATATAAAGATAGTTTCAAATGGCAAAAACTTGCATATTTAATGTTTAAACTCGACAATTCATGAAAACCAATTCCCCTAATTAATCTCACACTTGAAAGTTGTAACCATTTTAACCAATTCCCCTACTAGTGTGGATCTGATTTAGCTCATCAGTAACTTTCCATTTTATTCCTTTTAACCTTACCTACAGACTTTATTTATACATTTACATCATCAAAATCCTTTTCGCCGGAACTATGTAACGGTATAACTATCACCAACAATAGGGCTTTATTTTTCCTTCGATTTACAGTCAAATTTTAGATTTTTTGATGATAAATAGTCGACGAAGATTCTAATAGGATATTAATTGAATTCAAAAGACATTGAAGCACGACAGCCTACGACGGCTCGCGGCCGTTAGCTGTGGCCAGCAGTAAAAATAATTAATATAACTAATAAATTTATATAATTAATTTAATATAACTAATAATAAAAAAATTAAAATATTAATAAGTCTAAATAATATTAATTTAACATAAACTGATAATGTAAAATATCATTATGCGTGATATAGTCTATGTTACGCTGCAGCACAGCTTAATGCAATTTAATAGGCACTATGACGAATGGTCAACGATAGTCGGCCAATTAAACCCGCCAAAAAATAAAACCCGTTTCTGAAGGCTAAAGCAACCACTTTTCAAAAAAAAAAAAAAAAAAGCATGTATGATTGTTAAATAAATAAATAAAAATTTCTGGGGATCCAAAAGGCGCCGATGAATGCTTCTTTAACAATTCTATGTGTGGGGGTTCTCTGCGGTTTGGTCATTTACAAAATCTTCAAGCGGATTGCCGATGACGACGTCGTTTCGGACTCGGAGACTTCTGATTATACTGTTACAGTCTCTGTTGCCAATAGGTAATATTTTAAGTTATATGGGTTATAGTTTTTGATCTTATTATTAGAGTCTGATTATTATTTTTTAAATTTGTACCATATCATTACATATAACAAATTTGTAGACTTGAAGAGCTTTATGCAGGAACAGCATATGTGGGGCTTCCAATTCCTGATCCTGAAACACTTTCACTGCAGAATATTGATATAGTTCTTGTCAAAAATGGGTAAATGTTTTGTTTTTTTATTCTTCATCGAAATAGTGCAATTTTTCATTTGTCTCCTCTGGGTTCACGTAGAATGACTGCACAGTGGTGGATCAAGATATAGACTTAGGTGCACTGCTGCTTTTTATTCAGTAATAATGGATACACAATTCTTTCTACGTCTTGTCTTATTGAGTTTTATCTTTGCTCCCATGGTAATTATTTCTGACTTGTTTGGGTTGGTTACATATGTTGAGAGCTTGAAGACAATCAACGGGCATTCACCTACAGTGTTAATTAGCTTTTAAAGGTAGCTTAACATGATGTTAGAGTCGGTTTGATCGCGAGGTCATGGGTTCTAATCCTTCTTACATTGTGTTTGTGTTTATGTTCATGGGTTTAGGTTGTTTTGCTTTCTGGCCAACTTAACAGAAATATCTAAACCACATAGGACTAATCATAATTTTAGTTCTTCTTTTCTTTTCTTTCAACATTCTCGTCAATTTTGAAAACTTGTGATATAGGGTCATATGTATGTGATAACAGCAAAGTATATAATTACAGGGAAGCAGTGGTGATATCTGTCAAGAATTTTTCAGGACTTTTATCAATCAATAATGATGGCAGCTGGCTTTGCATGGATGAAGCAGTTCACCCTAATCTGCTTACTTATAGTTAAAAGTTGCGGTTTCTTTGTTACTGACTAAGCATTGCTTCTAGGATGTTTTTTGCCAATAGTTTCCATAAAATTCACCTACTGGCTAAAAGATCTTATATCCAACTTAATGATTTTCTCCAAAGTCCATTTTTTCTGTGAAATGTGTGCGGTAATAACCGTGGGACCAAGCTGTCATATTTAGTATGTTTTTTAGTATAACAACTATCCTGTGGTATGGAGAGCCTTTATGGGGCACCATCATTTTTCATGATTTGACACAATTTTTTGCAGGCTTTTCAAAGATATTGCCTCTACTGTTTTTCTTGATGGGTCCCTATGTTTAATCTTTGCAGTTTTATGTGTAAGTGAGAAATAAAGAATTAAGAAAAGAAATATATCCTGATTGCTTATTTGAATAATTCAAGTTCCAGTTGTTTCTTTAAATTTCTCTGTTTCAGGTGGATGAAGTTAAAAAACAAGCTTCAATTCTTGAAACATATCTTGAACAAAGGGGAATTCCTTCATGACAAAGATGTTTATTGTGCAAAGTGATACTTCCTAATCCAAATTTACGGTGTGTGTTAACATCTTTATATTGTCATTTATCTCTATATAAATTCATATCTATTTACCATATAATTATTGCTTCTATGATTTGGACACAATGTGCCATGTTTGGCAGCAATATTTGAGGCCTGAGTTTTGGGGTTAGAAATTTTCTTAATGATTCAGTTGACCTAGAGGATTACTACCCTGTGTTTAAGCATATATATCTTGTGATGAGGATGCCTTTCATTTCATTCCTAGCTTCTCATTTTAAAATATTGTTGCTGCAGTTAGAAAGATATGAACGATATTGTCTATGACAGTTGAAATAATTTTTGAGAAATTGAAGCATTAATCTGGAATCTAATTCACTAGATGTGCTGCAAAATGTGTTATATGGTATTAAAGTAGTTGGTGATAGTCTTCTTATGGAACTTATAATTTTATTTCATATTTTTGGGTTGTAGCCCCATTTCTTTAAACCTGCCAGATGTCATTACCTATGACCAATTGGCACTACTGAAGCCAGATCATCCCAAACTCAATTTTATTCTTCGGACAGCTCCAATGTGGGACAGGTATGTTTCTATTTGTGCCTCAGAAACTCCAAAGCTCATTTAATTTCTCCCAATATTATTGTATTTTGTCTGTTTGCATTTTGTAAAACCGTTTGGAAGTTGCTGTGAGTACCATATGAGACATCTAAACTGACTAGACAACTAAACTTGCAAGTTGCAGCACTGTTGAATCTCCTGCATAAGATGTATTGGGAACTTCATCTGTGAATGAGAATGTTGACTAGTAAGGATTGTAGGATGTTATGAAGAATGAATGCATAACTATTTTTGAAGATACTAATTGAAGATACAACCAAGACAGTTTTAAATAGAAGTGTTTTTAATTTTTATTCTTGTGGGAGACTGCTATCATAGTAAGTAGTATTTAAGGTCTAATATGCCCATTCACGTGTACCATATCCTGGGAGATTGGATGAAATCAATATATATCGACGTGGATCCTTTTCTAATAATAATAAAAGGACCATGAAATTACTAGGAAGTTAATGGAGACAAAGTGCATAAAATGTTGGGGTACGAAACCAGATCTTAGCTTTGGTACCATGTTAAAAAACCGCTTTACCCAAAAGTTTAAGCTAAGTAAGTGACCAGGATTGGTATTAAAAGTATAACAATGATACTGCTCTAAAACTAGTTCACAATTGGTGTGCAAATTGTGGAAATAGCGCTGGTGTTTCTAACAGTTCGAGACATGGGTTTATGGCAATGTAGGTTTCCTATTTTCTTCTTGTCTTTTCCTTCTCTTTTAATGTTTTTGAGGTAACTGCTGTTTGAACCATCTGTTTTATTTTTTTCTTATTTTTTTGGTATGAATTTGTTTTGGAATTTATCATTTTTCGTTCAAATTTAAAAGAGGCCCTATCTTGCAGAATTTGAGAAGTTTATTCTTGTACTTCTGAGATTGCAAGTTATGGCAGGTTGTTCAACAAATCATAAATCTTTGTTCTTTTCTTTTTTCTTTTTTTTTTATTTCCTTTTTAAATAATATTGATTTATGATCTCTACTTTAGAATTGAATTTATAATTGCTTTTCTGTGGTAAAAGCTCCTTGCTCTTTTAAATTGGGCAAGCATTATCTGGTCCACTGTTAATTGCTCGAGCATTCTGCATTCCCCGAGTTTAGCTTCTTGATGGCACCTTATGCTTCTACATACCTCATGTCAAGAAACTTCAGATTTACCTCATGTCAAAAAACTTCAGATAAGGTTGGAATTGATTTGTTGAAGTACCATGTTCAAGTCTTTGGGTTGATCTTGGTCTTCAGCTGATGTTGGCCTTCCGATTGTCCCATTAGTCCAAGTTCTTAGCCATATATGTGATGACGTTCTCATATGATTGATTATTCTTGGAGTGATTATTTCCAGCATCGATTTTATATGTTTTAAAGGTTGTCATTTGGACAGAAAACATGAAAGCTTTCTTTTCTATTTTTTTGCAGGTTACAGCTTGAAGGTGACAAATTTGTCTTGGGTGAATTTCTGGAATTTAAAGGGGATCAGGAAGATACTTTGGTTTTGAGTTGTATCGAAAGATCAAATGCTAGTTGCCTGTTCATCCTAGTGCCGAGTATGTTTGTATCTTCTAATCTCTCTAGCATATATGGCATTTTTCTTTTTCTAATTGCTTTGTTCGACTAATAAAATGTAATCTTGTAAGTGGTTAAATATTGGGAGTTTGGGCATTTAATCCATAAGATCATATATTCTCATAAACTATGAGCTTGTATTTTTAACTAATTGGCCATATTTTTTTGGCTGCCCTTGAGCAAGTATAATCTTTATATGCCAGTACTTTTATGTAAAACAAAAGTTCTTAACCAAATTTCTGTGTAGAGGTTTTATTGTATTTTGTTTGATGTCATTACCATCATAGGGGTCTTTAATTGGCCATGTTTGTGCATGTTCATTTTAATATTTAAAATTACATGCCTTATTGTAAAATGCAAAAATAATAACTGTACCGACCATTTGTTAGGCAGTTTTCCATTCATCTCCTTCTTTCATTCTAATCTGATGATATCCACTTTTTAGATCAATTTTTGAAAATATGCAAGAACCATGCAATTCATCAAGCATATCATCTAGCCTAGGAATGGGATGTCGATACTTTACCGTTATGCTGTTGATGGCTTTACAGTCAATGCACATTCTCCATGTCCCATCTTTCTAAGGAACTAGCAAAACCGAAACTGTACACGGACTCATGCTTTCTCTCACGTACCCTTTTTCCATCAGTTCACTAACTTGCCTTTGAAGCTATTTCGTTTCCTCCGGGTTACTCCTATAGGTTGGTCGGTTTGGAATGGTTGCACCAGGCACGAAATCAATTTGATGCTCAATCCCTTGGATTGGAGGTAAACCATGTGGTGTTTCCTCGGGAAAGACATCCTCATAATCCTACAAAAGAGAAACAATAGAACTAGGCAAGATAGGGTGAAGTTCGTTAGTGTTTAAAAACGCCTCTTTGTACAAAAGTACAATCATTGGCTAATTTGAAAACCATGCTCTTTTTATCTCACTTGCACTTGTATAAAAATTCTTATGTTTTCTCTGTGATTTTCTCTCAATGGCCTCAATTTTCTGCTCTTTTTCTCTCTCATTTTTCTCGGCCACTCTCTAATTTTCACTCTTTTTTTCTGTCTTTTTCTTTTGTTCACTCTCTCTTTGTAAGCTCACTTGGACTTCATAAACTTGCTTTGGTGTCAATGGAGCAAGAGTAATTTTGCGTTGATTAAATTCAAATGAATACTTGTTGGTGTAGCCATCATGCTTCACACATCTGTCAAATTGCCAAGGATGCCCAAGTAATAAGTGTCCAACCTGCATTGGTACTACGTCACATAGCCCTTTGTCTTCATACTTGCCGATCCTAAAAGACACTAGTACTTGCTTGTCCACTCTCACTTCACCACTATTATTCAGCCATTGTAGTTTGTATGGCCGTGGATGCTTAAGTGTCAGGAGCCCTAACTTCTCCATCATAATGGCACTAGCAACATTGGTACAACTTCCCCCGTCAATAATCATACTACGTACTTTGTCTTGAACATAGCATATAGTATGAAAATATTTTCTCGTTGCATTGCTTCATCTTCCTTCACTTGCAAACTCAATACTCTCCTAGCTACTAAAGTTAACTCTTTCGGGGCTACATACTCTTCATCTTCAACATCCTCCAATGGTGGCATCTCATTTTCTTCCTCTTCATCATCAATGACAATCTCACCATTATCCCACATCACCATAACTCTCTTATTCACACATTCACTTGCTATGTGTCCCTTGCCTCAACATTTGAAACACTTAAAGTCACGATTTCTAGTAGTGGAAGTCACGGTGTTACCTTGGGAATTGGGCTTAGAGGGCTCGGATCTTGGCTTAGGTGCAGTTTGTGGCCTTTCATCTCGCTTCACATAAATTGGCTTCCATGGAGTAGAACTCAAGCCTGGGGTTGTACGATTGTTACCCCTCTTTTTGAGTTGCTGCTGAATCTCCACGTAATATTGCAACTCAACCATATTTGCAATCTCTCGGTTAAGGCCATTTAAGAATCGTGCCATGGTAGCTTCTCTATCCTCCTCTACATTTGCTTTAATCATGGCAACCTTTATTTCTTTGTATTAATCCTCCACGCTTCCATTACCCTAGGTAAGACGTTGTAGTTTTTGGTACAAGTCTCGGTAGTAGTGGCTAGGTACAAAGCGCCCTCTCATCAACGTCTTCATTTCATTCCACATCTCAACAAGACGCTCCCTATTCCGCCTTCTATTTATAACAAGCTGATCCCATCAAGTAATAGCGTAATCAAAAAACTCAATCACAGCCAATTTGACCTTCTTTGCCTCAGAATAGTTGTGACAGTCAAATACAAACTCCATCTTCTTCTCCCATTCAAGTATGCTTCTGGATCGAATTTTTCTTGAAAAGATGGGATCTTCATCTTTATGCCACTCACACTATCATCTCGGTGCCTAACTCTCCTGTAATCATCTAAAGAATCCTCACCTTCACCATACTCATTCCTATAATAATCATCAATCTCTTCTCTAGCCGGAACTCTCTCCCTCCTACGTGCTCGGGGAACATATTGTGGTTGTTCCGAACATGCATTTTCTACTCTATCCAAATGCTCATGTATGTTTTCTAATTTAGCCCTTATCATCCGTCTCATCTCTTCCATTAATGCCTAAATTTGTAAATTTTGAACGGTTGATTGTTGGACCTTTTCATTAGAATTTCCTTCTTGATAGTGAGACATGGCTAAAAACTACAAAAAATGAGGTTAAAAATAATATAAAACAAAATAGGACGTTACCTCACTCCTTTATGTGGTTCACTCAAATGAATGATCACTCAATTTCACTCGTGTTTCACTCAAATTTATTAGCTTTTACCCTCTAATACACTCACACTCTCTTGCCTTTTTCCACTCGTAGTAATTCTTTCTTGGTTCTTATAAAACTAATCAAACAATATCAAGATTCCAGCAGCAATTCACAAAGATTAACCCAAGGAGATTTGAATTTTAAAGACGAGAATAGAACGATGTATGATAAGGTTTTTTTTTTTGGAAGCACAAAATACTAAAATTTTGAGAAATTTTTTTTTTGCTTGCTCTTATTTTTCTTCTTCCTTTTTTTTTTTTGGAATAACACAAACTAGAGATTCAAAACTGAATGGGGAAAACTAGGTTTTTTCTAAACAATAAATAACTTAAATTTGAATGAATTTAGGAAAAGGAATAGGTAAGATTTGTGGATTTAAGGAAATAAACCACAAGGATACAAAATTGATAAAAAAAAAAGGAAACCCTAAAAAAAATACTGTTCACGCAGCACTGTTCACGAACAATGTTCACGATTTTTTTTTTTTGGGATGAATTTGAATGAAACAAGATACGGATTAATAAGAAGCAAAATCTAAAGTAAAAGATAAGCAAAACCTGATTAGAAACTAGCTCTGATACCAAATAATACAAACCACGCCAAGAACTGACGTGACCCTAATCAAAATAGTCTCCAAGATCGATTCTAACACGGAATTGTATGGAACCGTGGCCCGTTGCTTGAGGAAGCACGAACCTTGTTATGTGAAGATGCCACATTCAGTTATGGAAGGGCTGATTGAACGCCACAGAAAATTCGATAAGTTCAAAGAGTTCGTTTAATAACCCAAGAGAATTACACTCTCACAATTGTAGGAAAACTTGTAAAAAATCTTTATTGAATTTCGGGTACAATATATATAGTGTTTTCGGTCATAATTACCCTAATCCAAAACAGGAAACAAATCCTAATCTAGAATCAAATCTGAATCTGAATCTAAAACAAATAAGAAAATAATCATAATTAAATCAGAATCCAAATCTAAATAAAAAGGAAAGAATCCTAATTAATTCAGGATCCAAATCTAAATAAAAATGAAAGAATCATGATTAAATCAGCATCTTAAATAAAAAGGAAAGAATTCTACATAGCTTAAATGACTAATTAAAACGGAAATAGCGGATTTGTTGCCCCTTTTAAAAACAAGAAAATATCCGGAAAAGATGGTAGCATATCTTCTCGCCATATTGTGCATGCCAACTTGCCAATTTTATGAAATTAATTATTCAGAAAAATCAAGAGCTTGAATCACGCATTTATTGGTCTGAATATCTTCTGAGATTCCTTCAATGGGCCTCCACGCATTTGATATATCCCAAGTTGCTTGAATCAGCCCATTAAACGCTTCTTTGAATTTCTTTACTCGAGCTCTTGTGATGGGTCCAACGGGAACTTGAATAGGATCTGAATATACTTTATTCCACGTGCTTGTGCCATCCTTATCCTTAATCTCATCAATACTCGCCTGATGAAACTGGACAGATCACTCCTAACTTCTTCTCATCAATGTCAGATGGACGAGTTTACGTTGAGGATGACAGTGTCACGAACATTGGAACCGAATCCTTTAATGAATGGGTAAACATACTCTTTGAGTATTAATACTACTTTAGTAGCAATGTAGCATATGTTAAGAACAATCAAATACTCTAGGAGCATATTACATTATTATTAATCTTGTAATATTACTTCACTCATGGTGAATTGTATTCCAAACTTTGTAAAATCTTTTAGAGTGGTTATTTAGGGCACTTGGATGCTCAAGTTGCTCTTTATCATATGTAATATCTATATGTAATAGTAGGGCCAAGTTTCGGAAAAGTTCAGCATGTTAAATGGGAATGCTTATTGAAAACAATAGTGGCAGATCAGACTTGGAAGATCAAAAGAACTCAACTACCAGCATCTGCATCTGTTGGAAATCAGTAGACTTGGAGTTCCTCCACAAAGAGGCTTTTTTAAGGTAAAAGTAGATGTAACCACCAACTCATATAAGCAAATCTCAGTGCTAGGAGCTGTTATTCGAGATGAAATTGGAATGCAATTGCAATTAAGCCTTCAAAGTTTTATGGAGATGTATCTTTTGTGGTGGCAGAAGCTATGTAGTGGAGTGTGAAGATTGCATGGCGTGCTGGCTTAGCATTATCGATTGTTGAATTAGAAGCCCAAGAGGAGGTTAATTTTGTAAACAAAACGCAAGATAGCAGATCCGAGGTCTTCCAGGTTATCTCAGGAAATCATAACTTAATGAAGGGATCATGTTAGTGTCTAGTATGCTCATAGATTTTGTAATTCTATTGCCCACTCTTTAGCTAAACTAGCTTAAGAGGAATGAGAAACTGTTGAATTGATGGGCTCATACCCTTCTCAAATAACCCTTAGAGATTCAAAGGGTCAAAAGACCTTTCGAAAAGTTAAATGACTCTTGGATCAGTAAAAAATCAGGTACCTCTCACTATAAATATCTAGCTCCATTCGCTTGTGAAATCATTCAGAAAAAACTTTGAAACATTCAGAAAATTCAGAAAATTTCTTAAACACTTCCATATCCATTTCAAGAAGTATTTGATAAAACAATTTTCAAATACACTTCATGATTCTCCATTATTACTCCGCTTCCACATCACTACTCATAGCTGGTGCTATTATTGTTCAATCATTGTTACAAGCCAGACCATTTGTATCAAAGCCATTGATCGTAACTATTTGGAGTTGAAGTATTGTTTATATATACGATATTATTCACATATGCTATACTATTCACGTATATGATACTATTTAAGTATACGGTACTATTCACAACACGGTCACTTGAAGGTGAGAGTGGAGTAATTGTATGATTTTGTATATGTTTAGAAAAGTTCTGTCACTAAAGGGATAAGAGCCTAAGGAATCTGGGTTTTAAGCAGAACAATTGTGACCTATCCATTCTTTCTAGGGAACTTTCTCGGTGCATTTTCATATATACTAGTACTCGCAACTATTTAAGTCAAAGTCAAAGGTGCAACAAGAGCTCATTTGGGCCATATCAACACCTGAATATGCTTTTAAACCTGACTCTTTGAACCACAAAACAAAATCAAAAGGATTTTGGATCATTTAGTTTTGAATTTCCATTCAAGCCCAATTCTATTTCAATTCAGAAGGAGCCAATTCTTGTGATAGGTGACTTGGTGAAATTCCCACACCAAAACATTGTTTCTTTTATATATATTATGTGCTAACTTTTTGATAAAATAAAATATATTTAAAATATTATTAAAATTAAATTAAATATTTTTAATTTAATTTAATCTAACCTAACCTAATCTAATTTATATTTGTTTATTATGATTGTGGTTACCTAATACCTAATTTTCCATATATTTAATTTTTTATTAATTTTCTTTTTAATTAATTTTAAGAATTACTTTATTATTAAATATTCATGAATAGTTCATATTTATATTTAAATATCAACTTAAATGCTATCCACTTCAAAAAATATAATTTAATATAGTCTAATCCAATACTATATCAAATATAAGATAGTATTATATAATCCAATATAATCCAAATAAATCTAATCCATTCTAATTCTAATAATTAATTCAATCTAATCAAATCTTATGTGCCAAACGTAGCCTAAGGGGTCATAGGATCACTTGTCAATCAATTCTAAGCTTTTTTTCAATCAAGTGGAGGTTGCTGACTCACTTGTCCTAGTGGGTGTTCGGAATCCAATCTAATCTACTCAATCAGTCTGAGTAAAAATCTAATGAGTAAAAATTCAATTCAGAGGTTGATGGATTTGATTAGATTGAAAATTTTAAATTCATAGTTGGTGAATTGGATATGAATTTAAACATATATAGCATCATGCCTCATCGAAAACATATTCGAAACATGTACACTTCACATCTCATTATACACACATACAATTCAAATATATACATATAAACATAAATGTGATCAAAATGCAAATTACATAATAATGTGTGTTGTGGCTCAACCTCAACTTATCATAAACTGAGCTACACGAAACCCTGTGGAAATTTAGGAGGAATGGTTTAAATAGGAAAATAATGAACTTGCAGCTCAATGAATGAATATTATTTATATATAAAAATAAAGTAGTGTTTATACATAATCATATGACGTAACTCCACTCTGAACAAAATATATAAGCAAATATGAAATCATACATACATGTATAAGAAAATTGCACCAAAATAGTACTCATGAGAAATAGCAATCATACCACTAGAATCAACATCACGTGTGTAGAGCGAAAGAAAAACCTCTCATACCTAGCGGAATTAACGTCATTGCACAAGTAAAGCAATCTAGCTCTCAATATGCACGCACAGAGTACCTAACTAGAAGGGTACATATATGTTGACTGGCAATCATATCTCATTACTCAATCAATCATATAATGTTCATACTTGTAATCTTAACATGATACTAAATCCAACTATAAACATAAATGCTTCACAGAATAAATAATAGTAATAATAGGAATGCACTCATGGATCCTAGTTGATTACTTACAGATTTGTTGGAGCTTTTGAGGATTCTTGGGTACTTAAATTTCTCCTAAAATACATAGTTTAAAATAAACTGTTAGAGCTTATATAAAAATTGATACGTATTACGAAAACTACAACGTAACTATTTGAACTTTATAACTATTTGAACTTTATAAATTTATAAAAACTTTCCTTTTCCACTACTTTCTCACTCTCAGCCTTCAATTTTCTTTTATCTCTTTTCTTTCAATTTTCTAAATCTCTTTTCTTATCTTTCTTCCTTATTTTTTCCTCTTCTCTTTTCTCTTTTCTTTCTCTCGGTTTCTTTCTTTTCTTCTCTGTTTTGCTTTCGATTTCGGCTTCTAAAAAATATGGTAGCTTCTAATTTATTTGAACTTTATATATTGCACTGAATAAAGCAAATACAAGGCAGTAGACATGATGTAACACCCCAAATTCACCCAAGAATCTCAATAGAAATTTAGAGTGAAATCTTATAACATTAATCTTATTAACATTCCGGAAAACATCCATATTGTCCACAATCGAAACATAGTCTCTGAAATAATAAATTTAACAATAATCCTCCAAAACCAATAATCCACAATAACCAAAGTGGCAACAATTTATTCATCCAGAAAATGTCAAGGTTTTTCAGCTAACAAATCCTCTTTTCTAAACCAAAAAGTCTACATCTCTAAAATCAATTTACAAATTATTGGAGATGAGGGGTGAGTCGTCAACTCGGTAAGCAAACTCATGCATAAGGTTATTAATAACGATAAAGTACATAATAATCATTTTAAAATACCATAAATTAAAAACCAGTAAATGCATATGCGCGGTAAAACTCATAATTAGTTAAGTCATAACATAATAATCATTTTCAATAAATAATCATTTAAGAAATTATTTGACAATAAAATATTTCATTTGTTCAATTTGTTCATGCTGTATAGCATTGCCTGCATTCCCGGTGATCCGACCAGTAGTTCAGTATGCCACCTGTATTCCCAGTGACCTGGCCAGTAATTCATTCAGGGTACTGCACCCCGCAATAATCATCAGTAGGTATGCACAATATAGGTAGTTGTTCAGCTATTCAGTAATATCAGTAACGATAACCATGGACAATGAGCCAAAACCTTAAATATTTCAGTCTCTCAATATCAATCATTTGATAAAACGCTCTTATAAGACATTGAATTGGCAAAGCTTTACAAATATTTTTAAGGAAAATAATTTATTGAAAAACAAGTATTTTGATGCTATTTTTAAAACAAATTTAAGAAAACATTTTAATAAATTCAAAACCATAAATTGCCAATCCATTTGAACAACATTATTCTATTTATAAATATTTACAAATATACTTATAATTGACATTATATATGAATTCACTTACCTCGATAAGAAGCAATCAACAATAACCCCAATCACTCGAGTTCACTCTTGGCCTATAATTATCAAGACAAGATTCTCATCAATATCATCATATTCAATTCTGGCCTTTAGAAAACCCAAACATCCTTAAACCATTAACTTTAACTTAAGCATATCAATTCACTAAACTACACTCGACCATCTTGCAGGAGCTGATATCTAACAAGCATTATAAGTTTACAAAGAGCTGCCATGAACATATTGGCGTTTAATATAAAATTTCACAAGGTCAATCAGAGCTCATAAACATTTTCGAAAACTGGTTTTCCGTAAAAATATCAAAACTATCCATTTGTGATATAAACATAGGACTGCTAATTAAAAAATTCATAACTTTAGTTATACATGTTCAAAAATAGTGATTCAAAACAATTAGAGGAAACAATAAGGAATCAGAATAAAAAATTAGGAATTTAGTGATGAAAAAGTAACTCAAACTGACTTCAATCTCTACACTCATAATTCTAGAAAACAGTTTCTAGGATTATGGCAGCCCAACTCTATGATTTTTAGTCATTTTTATAAAGCCAAAAATTACGAACTTAAATATATAGAAATTAGACATATATACGTACAGTAATAAAAATTCCTATAATTTCAGAAGTCGTTTCAGTTACGAAATAAATTATAGAAGTGAGAACTACTGCTAAAAATCAAAATTTTCCAGCACCAGTGTTACAAACTCTAAAAATCATTACAATTTATATACAACGAATTTTTGAAAAATAAATATATGGATAGTGAAAATCTAGGGTCCAACCCAAGAGGGGGGTGAATTGGGTATTTAAAAAATTATACAATAAAAACAAGTAATCATACAAAGCAATTAAAAAAAATTAAGCAAATTCAATCAAGCAGTAAATAAAAGGATAGGGATGAGAGAAAGCAAACTTGAGAACTTTTATGTGCTTCGGCAAATCCCACCTACGTCTACGCCTCCAAGCTAACCACACTTGAGGATTTCACTATCAAGCCTCCCGAGGCCTCAACTTCTTACAATTGACTTTCAAGGTGTCAATCAACCTTTACAACAAGAGATCTTACTCAATCTCTTAACCCCAAGTGTATCCCGCACTTAAACTTATACAAATTTGACAAAGAATTGAAGTTTGCAACCAAAACTCTCTTCTAGAGTTGATTCACAAATTGTAGCACAACATGTTTTGATTTTTCGAAATTAAAGCTTTGAATGAGTAGTATGCACTTGCTTGAGCTCAATGAAGATTCGAAAAGATCATTAAAAACGAGCTTGACATGAGTTTATATAGTGCACAATTCAAAACTAGCTGTTGGAGACTTTTCTAACAAAGTGCCGGTTAGCCGCTTGTTTCAGCTTATTAGTCGCTTGTGTTACTGTTGCTCAGAAAATTTGAATTTCGAACGCAGTCGATTAGCCGCTGTAATTTGGCTGGCTAGCCGCTACCTGTCTAGAATGCACATTCAAATTTTCTAGTCTAGTCGGTTAGCCGCTTGATCTCTTTCCGGCTGGCTGCTACCTTTCTGGAATCCACACTCAAAATTTCTGGTTTAGTCGATTAGCAGCTTGATCTCATCCAGCTGGCCGCTACCTTTCTGTTTCTATTTTTCAACTTCAGGTACCAGGCGGTTAGCCGCTTGATAAAAGACGATTAGCCACTACCTTTCTGTTTTATAAACTCAATTTTCTGAATTTTGAAAAACTGCAGCGAAATATTTTCTGATATTTTATTAAGGCTCAATTTATTTAGAAACCTTTCAAATAAGCCCTTTTCCAAAATTTTAAAATTATACTTATTCCAAAATTTTAAAATTATACTTATGGTTTTAAAAAACTAATTCTTGTCAATGTAATCCATAAGGCATAAAATAATTCATTTTGAATAAATTCATTTCTTTTATAAAATCAAAACCTTGATTTATGAAATTTAAGAGCTGTGTCATTTATCAAGATCTCATTTTGTATGAACTTTACCATTGTAAAAACTTGTGAAACAAAACAATATAAAATGACTATATTGCCCTTATTGCATGTAGTTTGTTATCATCAAAATCAAAGATCATATAACCTTTTAGGCTAACAATCTCCCCCTTTTTCATGATGACAAATGTTGAGTGTTAGAAAGTGTGTATTTATAAAGGATAAAATGTTCATGTTACACTTCAAGTCTCACTAACATCCCTACTTTTATGTATTTAAGTCTCTTACACTTTAATTGTGTGTGTTTTATTATAATTTAAGCATTTTATGTATTTCAAGGGTATTCTGGTTATTTTACAATTAACGAGACATCAAATCGCAAAATGGACAGCATTTTTGAACTCAAGACAATCGAAAACCTTAGGAAAAGTATAAAAGAATAAATGGCACTATTCACGTATACGGTACTGCTCATGTACGATACTATTCACATATACGATACAATGACGTGGCATTAACAAATGATATGGCAGCATTTTATTAGACGAATAATGTGGCATTGACTGTTTATGACTTTGACTGATGACGTGGCACTGATCGATGACGTGGCGGTATATGATTTGACCGAAAAAATAAGCTTACAATAGAAGCAATGCACTTAATCAAAGTTGGTTGACTTTGGCGTTGACTGTTGACGTGGCAACACAATATTGGACAAAAAAAATTGGCTTAAGTTACATGCGACACACTGAATCACAGCCGCTGATGATGTGTCTAAGCAATTCGAGCTTGCCACGTGGCGCAATCCTGAGCGTTCGAATTGATTTCATCCGATGAACATGATTTATTCATTGTATCTATAAAAGGGGGGTTTCTCCCCTAATTTGACATTCCTGAATCCATTTTTAAGATCCATTTTGTAAAATTCCTTCTCCTTCTTGTATTTCTACGTATTTTAGTATAATGACCATTTTACTCAAATAATGAGTAGCTAATTTTCTTTCTAGCTTGGGTTAATGGTGAAGTCTCAACATTGTTCCATGGACTTAATTTGGTAAATTTAATTTCTCTCCCCCTCTGATTTATGTAGTTGTTTTGACTTTTCATCGACAGATAGTACTAATCTTGTCTAGATTTTGCACCAGTACTACCATCTCCCTAGGGCAAGGTTATTACTATTTGGCACGATAAGTACTTAACACTATATTTATTAGAGTGAGGTTCATGAGGAGTGGAGACCCCCCCTCATGATTTAATTGGCACTAATAAGGAATATTAAGCCCATAGTGCAGTGTTGATGCGGATCTAGAAACCCAAGCGCTTTATTTATATAGTTTTATCTTTAGCTTATTCCTTCCATTTTAATTTAAATTTAGAACAAATTACATCAATACCTTCACCATAAAATTCAACTACCCAACTAGAAAATTAACCCTACACATAATTAAAATCCACCCTCCTCGTGGGATCAATACTCGTTACTGTTAATCTACAATACAATCGATTTGTGCGCTTGCGAGTTCAACAAAATTTGCACAACAAGTTTTTGGTGCCGTTACCGGGGAGGTAAGTCATTTTAATTTGTAGAGTTATATTTCTTTATTGTGTAAATAACATTTTGTTCAGTTGTTTTCATGTAATTTTCTGTTCTAAAAAAGAAGAAGTAAGTGAATCCGCATTTTGAGGTAAATATTTCTTTTCTTTTTCACTTCATTAAATTTCTATAATTTAATTTTCATTTTATTTTTCTTTGTAATTTTTCGTTTATCTTGTTAATTTGGCCGATTCCATCGCCTATTAATTTCTTTTAATTTCAGTTAACTTATTTTATTTCACGTATTCCTTTTCTTTCTTTTTGTACAATAATAGTACTTGAGTGTGTTTTCATAATAAGGTTGTAACAGCGTGATAAGATTAGTATCATAATTTCTCATTTCTCTTTATTTTTATTAGTTTTGTTTTCTTTTTTTTGTGTTCTTTGCATGCATGGTCGAAGGTTACAATTACCTAATCTTGAGCCTATAGACCTTAAACTAGAAAAGACACTTCGCATACACAAATACGTTGCAATTAAAGATAAACTTGAAATGGATTTGCAACAACCACCAGCACCACAAGAGAGGCCATTTAAGGACTACTTCAGTCCCTTAGCTAATTTGAGCACATCATGCATAAGATACCCAAATGTAGCTGCTAGGAGTTTTGAGTTAAAACCTATTGTGCTAAATTGTCTCCCAACATACTATGGCTTATAAAATGAAGACCCATATAATCATTTGAATGATTTTCATGCTATTTGCCAAACATTTAAATATGAAAATTTTTTAGATGAGGATGTTAAACTTAGACTATTTCCATTTTCTTTAAAAGATAGAGCTCGTTCATGGTTCAATACAATGCCTGCTAATAGAATTACATCATGGGAACAAATGGTTACTAAATTTTTAAATAAATGCTTCCCAGTGCATAAAACTAATGCTATTCACAGGAAAATCTCAGAGTTTACCCAGAGAGAAAACGAGCAATTTTTTGAAGCATGGGAGTAATTCAATGGGCTACTCTTGAAGTGTCCACATCATGGATACAAGAAGTGGCACCAATGCCAATAATTTTTGGAGGGACTATTGCCACATGTGCAGGAATGGCTAATGGCAACAAGTGAAGGAGAACTAATGTCGAAAAGTGCATCAGATTTCGGGTTTCCTCCAGCACCAAGCGGATAATTCCCAACAGCTAAGCCGATCATTCAGGAATGTGAGAAAAGTCAAAGGAGTAAATGAGGTCTATGTTGACGAGTCAAGATCGGAAACAGGGGAAGTCAAAGAAATAATCGAAGGACTTTCTCGCCAAATAGCATCATTAACGACTGCAAAAACAACTGAGCCACAAGCTTACAACCAATTTGACCAAGATTCATACCCATATCAAGTCAATTCTATAAATGTGATGGGAAAGCAGTCGAATTACAACCCTTATTCCAACACTTATGATCTTGGGTGGAGAGACCATGCCAATTTTTCCTGGTCTCAAGGATTCTAACAAAATGGACCAACAGCTCCAACCCCCCAATGCAACAAATTCCTAAAACTCCTCAAGTCTCTTAGCCACCATTTAGACCATACAATCAACCTAAACCATGGGAGGAGGCAGTTAAAGGTCTCAAAAATTGGACTCACTCCGCAATAGAACAACAAAATCGAACCATTAACGAGTTGCGAAACGAGATGAGAGCTGGATTTAACTCATAAGCCCAATCAACTCGAATCTCAAAAAGATAGTGGGTCAACTTGCCTCATCAGTCCAAAACTTGGCAATGACCATTGAGAAGGGTAAATTTCCAAGCCAGCCAGTGCCTAATCCTAAAGTAGTGCATGAAGTAAGTACCAGTTCACCTCAGCAGCATGAAGAGGTCAAAGCCATCATGACCTTGCGAAAAAGAAAAGAAGTCGACAACGAAGTGGAAATGCCGGTGACAAAAGCAACTCAAATTGTACCTGAAAATGCTGAGGACTCATCATCATAAGAGAAAGAAGAAGCCAACCCACAAGAATACATTCCAAAAGCTCCATTTCCCCAAAGGTTAGCTAAAGCAAAAATGGGAAAATCCATAGGTGAGATTTTTGAAATCTTTAAATAGGTAAGTGTTAACATAACTTTACTTGAAGCTATAAAACAAGTGCCCTCTTATGCCAAGTTTCTTAAAGACCTTTGCAGTAAAAAGAGAAACATTCATGTTAGAAAAAAGGTATTTTTCACAGAAAACATTAGTTCTATACTCCAACACAGAATTCCTCTAAAATTTAAAGACCCAGGCTCCCCCACTATCTCATGTAGCATAGGGAACCATAAATTTGAGAATGCTTTGTTGGACCTAAGGGCTAGTGTGAATATTTTACCTTTTTCTGTATTTGAGAAACTTGGATTGGGAGAATTACATGTAACTCCAGTAGTGTTATAACTTGCAGATCGGTCCTTGAAAATACCTCATGGTATTGTGGAGAACGTGTTTATCGAGGTAGATAAATTCTATTTTCCTGTTGAGTTTATCGTGATTAACACTCAACTAGTGCACGATTCGAAGAAGCACATAGCCATTATCTTAGGCTGACCTTTCTTGGCAACTGTCGATGCTCACATTCAATGCAAGACGGGATATATGCAGTTGTCCTTTGGCAACATGACTATGAAGTTGAACATCTTCAATATTGCCAAAAAACCTCTTGATGGAGATGAGGGAGTAGTTGATGTGGATGTAATTGAAGAATCAATTAATCATACTCTACCTTCTAACCTTAATGATGACCCTTTTCAAGAATAATTAACTCACTTTAGTTTGGGTTTCGACGAGATTACTGACTTCTTCGACTCATGGAATTTAAAGAAAGAGCAATTGGCACCATCAAGGGAAAGTCTCATCCCATCATCAGAATCCAAACCAAAGATTGAACACAAACCGCCACCTGACACCTTGCAGAATACATTCTTGGGAGAAGAAAGCACATTGCCAGAAATCATCTCATCCTCCCTTGACAACAAACAAAGGAATGAAGGCATCATTCACCGTACCTATAGTTTGAAAAGAAGATTACAGCTGGCAAAAAGTGAGGAGATTCGCAACGATGAAAAAGCTAAAGATTCCAAGAAGCGGATGAAAGTCTTTCATGACAAGCAAATCACGAGAAAATCTTTTACACAAAGTTAGAAAGTACTTTTATTCAACTCCCGCGTTCACCCTTCTCTAGGTTAGTTATGCTTTCAATGGTCTGGATCATATATTGTTCACTCTGTTTTTCCACATGGAGCCAATAAAATTGAGGATCCAAAGGACGGTGTCATATTTAAAATTAATGGTCAAATATTGAGATCATATTTGAAACATCAACCACATAAAAGAGACACCAAAATCAAATTGGGTGACCTATCAAATCCTGATTAAGTTATCTTTTCATATTCATTGAGTGACTTAACTTTTGTCATTTTGTCTTACTTTACCATTTGAAGTTGTTTGATTGTTTTTATTTTTTTTTTTCGATTTCATGTTTTACTTGCTTTTATAGAATTGATTATTTTTCTTTAGTGTACAGTAATTTGTGACCCCGGTTAAGTGGCGAATACGGTACTCCGTGACTATTAAAGTCGGTTCCTTTAGTTTCCTAAAATAACTGATATTCTGAGGTGAAGGTATGGACAGAAACACAATTCTTACAAAGCTTTACAAACGATTTCCTTCACTCCCTTAGAATGCTCTCCTCATAATCTACGAAGCTCGGTCCGAACGCATGCGATTGCTTAAGAGAAACAGCATCCCTACTAACATCCGTTGGCTAATCGAAGCCAAAGTACGATTGGCAGATGAATTACCTCCGAAATTTATTGCATACATGCCTAGTTGTGGTAAAGAAAACTATTCAAGAAAACGAAGAGCTTTACGGCTCTCAGTTTCGTGTCATAAGTGTGCTAGAATGCGATGCAATAAAAATTCATGTACTTCTTTAGGAATGATGTATGACAACAAGGAAGATAAGATTCAATTCATTAGGGATGGCTTGAATAAAGAGTCACTGGATAATATACTTTTGTCTTTTGAAACGCATCCTAGTGGATACGTATAGGAAGCAATTCTCCAGTTATGGCCAGTATTCTAGGAAGAGTGTGCACAATATAGTCTCGAAAATTGACTATAAACGACCCTGTTCACCAGTTTATAAGAAAATTGGATGAGAAGCCTATCCTCGACTCCTAGAGGGCGTTCAAGCTGTTTCTGTACATAAAACCAGAGGAAGATGTGAGCCACAATCACAACTACCTGTAAATATCCTTTTCTTCACTGTTCACTGTTGCTTTATCATTTGCATTTGTTGTCTTTAATATTGTGATTTTATTATTGTTTGCTTTTTTTTTTACTATTTACTTTTTGACTCTCGAGCCATGTGCTTTACGCATCATTTCACAAAGACACACCACCGCATATACAGCTGTCAATCATTGCCACTAAAATCCTTAAATACACTTTTTTTTCGGGCACTCACAAATTGTTTTTGAAAAGTGTTCCAACGACAGCTACTTCCAGTAAACAATTCAAGAACATTTGTGTGCTCTCTGGGTTTAACTATGGTAAGTACAAAGAGTTCATTAAGGCAACCATAGATCTTGGACGAATCATAGCAGAGCAAAAACTGCACTTGGTATATGGAGGAGGTGACCGAGGGTTATCAAAGCTCGTCTAAGAAGCAACTTTTACCAGAGGCAGTCGAGTGTTAGGCATCATCCTAAAAGCCCTAAAACCTTTGGGATGTCTGCCTGGCCCACAAACTGGAAAGGAGTTAATCGTCTCAGGTATGCAAGAGAGAATAACTGAAATGATAAATCATGCTGATGCTTTCATTTTTTTACTAGGAGATCTTGCAACTCTAGAGGCACTAATCACATTAGCATCTTAGGCCCATCTGAACATACATAAAAAACACATCTGTTTGTTAAATGTCAATAACTTTTATGATGGCTTTATCGCATTTCTTAACCATGCAATAAAAAACCATTTCAATCCTTTCACAGCGAAAAAATTTTTTATTTGTGCTCATATTGCTAATGAGCTACTTGATCTTTTATAAGCTTATAAAATTTTTTATTTGTGCTCATACTGCTAATGAGCTACTTGATCTTTTATAAGCTTATAGCCCAGAGCCAGATCCGAAGACCCTTGCGTTGGAGTGGCCGACTAATGATGGTAGTAGTAGCCGCAGTAAGAAGTGCAAATTAGATTTAACTCTCTGCTTGTAAACATTTTCTTTTGTTCTATGTTGCGACACCCAGTTGATATCTTCTAAACCCTACTTCTTTCCTTTAAGACATTGAAGACCATTAATGTATAGTTCTGGTTGGGGGGAGGGGATAGTTGACTGCTGTGCAATATTTGGTAGCAGTGTTGTTATATTTTTACTAACCTTGTTGAGTCAGAAGATGGCAGAATATGGAGTTAGTTACTCTAGAAAATCATCTTCTCAGTTTTGGAGTTCAATAAAAAAAAAAGTTGATTTTCTAACATTTTCTTTTTCTTTATTATTTTATTATGTCTTATAAAAAAATATTTTTAAGGTATTTTGTGTGATCTTGTGACATTGGATGACATGATGACTTTCAAATTTTAGTATTTGTATTATCTTTGGCCTTGAGTTATGTTACACCATGTTTGCTACTATGCATACTAATTAGAAAAATCTGACGGGTGAAATTAATTGAGTTACTTGAAGGAATGCACATATCATAATAAATTCCAAGTGAGTTTTTTAGCCTTTATTTTTTTTGGGGAGTAACCCTTTTTGCCCATTCTTCATATAGCTTAGTAGTTTACCATTTTACACGTGATCTCTATATTTTCCTTCGAGTCAATCTTAAAAAACAATTTGTGTTACATCATCTGAAGGTCCATCTGATTAGTAGATATGAAAGATTATTTAGAGCCCTAAAAGATGACGGAAAAGCCATCTTTAACCCGTTTGAGCCTTTTCTAGCCATCCATTGAGTGAAATGTCCATAGTTAACCCTTTTGAACCTTTTATTAAAAAAAATTTTTTTTTTGTTAACTTATCATCCTGTCCCACTCCAATTCGGAGTATTACCCCATGTTTTGTGTGTTCCATTACCCATTCATGTTTGAGAAAAATTTAGATGACTATTTTATTTTAAAAAGTAGTGCAATATATATATATATATATATATAACAATGACATGTGAATAAAAAGAAAGAGAAAAAAAAGGATAAAATAAAAAAATGATGTGCAATTTAAAAAAAAAACAAATAAGTGAAATGCACCTTCTAATTTCCAAAAGATCTCTATTTTTCTCAAACATATATTTTGTATTTCCTATAACCCATTCTTTGTTAGCCATGTCCCTAACCTACGTTACGTCCTAATAAAATTCCTTCTTAATTTTATGGTTCTATAGTCTGAAGTAGAAGCTAGTGAGATGGGCTGAAAAGATGTATTAATGTATAAAACGATTACATTGGTTTGACTAGCACTTTGTTTGACTTGAGATCATTTTATTTTTAAGCTGTGGGCATTATTTCATCTTGGTGAGAGTGTGTGAAACTGTCTTTATATTATTTTCTCTCAATTTACCATTCACTGGAGCAACTATTTTTATTGGGTTTAATTTTCTTTTAAAAGTGTCACTCCTACTGGTGAGATTTTGGGGATTGACATGTAATTCTTGAAAGTGACTTGATTAATGTGGCATTGACAAAGTATACTGGATTGATTTATGTAGATGGTTGATGTGGGAGTAATATTTCTTTAAGTTGGAGATAATGCTTATACTTTTATTTTATTGTTATCATTAGTCTGATTGAAGAAGTAAACACAACTGTTTGTTAAAATAAAAAACATTTTGGTTTTGAATTTTGTTTTCGCTTAATTTGCTAGGGACTAGCAATAAGCTGGTTGTGGAGGAGGTGTTAAGTGTTAGAAAGTGTGTATTTATAAAGGATAAAATGATCATGTTACACTACAAGTTTCACTAACATCCCTATTTTTATGTATTTAAGTCCCTTGCACTTTGATTGTGTGTTTTATTATAATTTAAGTATTTTATGTATTTCAGGGGTATTCTAGTCATTTTATAATTAACGAAACATCAAACAGCAAAACGAACAGTATTCTTGAACTCAGGACAGTCGAAAACCTAAGAAGGAGCATAAAAGGATAAATAGCACTATTCACATATACGGTACTGTTTATGTACGGCACTATTCACATAAACAGTACGATGACGTGGCATTGACCAATAATGTGGTGGCATTGACCGATAATGTGGTATCATTTTATTGGAAGAATGATGTGGCATTGACTATTTATGGCTTTGACTGATAACGTGGCACTGAACGATGATGCGGCGGTAGATGATTGGACTGAAAAAAAAAAGCTTACGATAGAAGCAATGCACTTAATCAAGGTTGGTTGACTTTGACATTGACCGTTGACATGGCAACACAGTATTAGATAAAAAATTGGCTTAAGTTACATGCGACACACTGAATCACAGCCACTGATGATGTGTTCCTAGCAATTCGAGCTTGTCACGTGACGCAATCCTGAGAGACCAAATTGATTTCATCCGATGGCGATGATTTATTCATTGTATCTATAAAAAGGGGGAATTTGACATCCCTAAATTCATTTTTGAGCTCTATTTTATAAAATTCCTTCTTCTTCTTGTATTTCTACGTATTTTAATATAATGACCATTTTACTCCTAGTTCAAATAATGAGTAGCTAATTTTCTTTCAAGCTTGGGTTAATGGTGAAGTCTCAACATTGTTCCATGGGCTTAATTTGGTAAATTTAATTTCTCTCCCCCTCTAATTTATATAGTTGTTTTGAATTTTCATCGACATATAGTAATAATCTTGTCTAGATTTTACACCTGTACTACTGTCTCTATAGTGTAAGGTTATTACTATTTGGCATGATAAGCACTTAACACCATATTTATTAGAGTGAGGTTCATGAGGAGTAGAGAACCCCCCTATTAATTGGCACTAATAAGAAATATTAAGCCCATGGTGCAGTATTGATGCGAATCCCGAAACCCAAACGCTTTATTCATATAGTTTTATCTTTAGCTTATTCCTGCCATTTTAATTTAAATTTAGAACAAATTACATCAATACCTTCACCATAAAATCCAATCACCCAAGTAGAAAATTAACCCTACACACAATTAAAATCTACCTCTTTGTGGGATCGACACTCGTCACCGTTAATCTACACTATAATAGATTCGTGCACTTGCGAGTTCAAAAACATTTGCACAACAACAAACACATGTATTTTGGTATTTATACTCCCCCTGAATATCACATTTAAAAAAAAAACAAAAAACATAAACATACTCTTCTCCCCCTTCATCATCAAAAAGAAAAGGTAGGAACAACAGATGAAGTAAAAACCAGAGGTTGCCTAAGGTGCCAAAAATTTTGGCAGAACCTCTACTGTAAAATGGACATATCCCCAAATACAAAAAAGTACAAAAGCACTCCCAAAAGGATTACCGTCCAACATTATCTCAACAATAACAAGATAGCAACATATCCAAAAAGAAATATGTCAAATATATAGTTTGAAAATGAAAATGCATAATGTCAATGCAAAGAACAGGGAACCAGCAGATAAATAAAAGTAGTATCACTGAGGCCCTGGAGGAGTCTGCGATGAAGATAAAGAACCCAAAAAAAATGCCAAAATGAAGAAAGAAGAGTTGCTGATCATCAAGAATCAGCTGTTGTTGTGCAAGAACGCGCTGCTCACTAGAATCTCATCAACTTGAGACTAAACCCAATCAACTTTAGTGAGCAGCTGCTGCATCAGATTCGTAGCAGAAGAAGATAAAGGAGCATCGGTAGGAGGAATAGGATCATGAGATGGAGCATGTGAAGTGCAAGAAACACCTTGAAGATAGATGTGAAGGTCAAGAAGCTAATCCGCAGGAGTGACATCATCAATGAACAACTCATCTCGAGCTGCCATCGAAGTGGGTTTGTTTTTTAGGCGATTTTCCTAAGCCCACTGTTTTTAATACTCATCAAAGATAAATCCTAGGCTAATAACAATCTCTTAGCCTAACTCTTTGGGCATGTCATGAGACGGCTCAGAAATAGGAACATGGAAGTGCCTAAGGATTTTTGTAATGATGTTGCCAAATGGAAGGGATCGGGAGGAAATACCAGAAGTGCTACTCATGTGCGAAAGAATAATGTACCCCACATTGAGTTTACAGCCTACAGGAGGCTGTCTAATAAGGTGACATCTAGACGGGTAACCTCATCTCAATGCCCCCCCCCCCCCCTCTATGGCTGATGATATGCTGAATTATGCTATGGAGGACTCGAACCTGAAGGGGTAATGCTAGAGATTTAAAAGAAGCTTTACAGAAAAACTCAGATAAATCGGATCGCCGACAAATATTTCGAACGGCATCTACAGCGGAGTACCAAGGTTCTTCAATAGGATTCCTAGTTGTAAACACATGGTATCCTTCATCCAGAGTCCTAAGGATTCTATTCAACAATTCAACATCAAAGGCAATTTTGACCCCAGCCACACTAGTGGTAATTCTATTTGGAGCGGTGGCATCAACACGCATGTTAGAATAGAAAACCTTCACTAGATTTCAATAGACAGGGTCCCTAATGGTCAACACATTCTTCCAACCACTAGCATCTAAGATAATCCTAAGAGTTTTTCCAAAAATTGACAAGTTATCAAGAAAGTTTAAAGTGATAAAGAAAGTTTGAATGATAGACCTTGTCATGAAATTGTTGAGGTTTTTCCACGACCCTTGGGTAGAGAAATGAGTGTTGAGGAATTCAGAATCACGCTCATCGTGCTCCTTGTGCTTTCGTGAGGGGTTCATGGTTCTCATTTTGATGTAATGAGAATTTTAAACGAGTGAATTTAAATGAAAGAGTGACTTGGAGAGAGAAGAAACCGTAGGTTGAGATTTGGGATTTTTCGATTTGGATGGTGAAAACAAGTTTTGAAAGTGATTTTGTGTGTAAGATATGGTAGAAAATGATTTAATCGGTGTGATTTGTGTGAAAAATGGATAACAATCTCGAATTTTAGAGTGAGAGAGTGAGAGAGACGAGAGGTTTTTAGAGAGAGAGTCGGTTGACTGCGTGAACTGACGAGAGAAGAAGATGAATAGTTTTAAAAATCGTGATGCCGGTTAACTGCGTGAATTAAGCAGTTAGCCGCTTCCTTTCTGATTTAGAAGAAAATAAAACCAGAGACATAGCGGTTGCCCACGTGGAATGAGCTGACTGGCCGGTATGTTTTTGCCTCATATATTACACACTTAAAAAACAAGCGGTAAACCACCTATTTCAAGCGGTTAGCCGGTTACCCTGTTTTATGCAAAATTTTGCTTTTTGGCCCAGTTTTGAGCAATTCCGAGATCCTTTTTGTGATTTCAAAACTTTTCAAATGACATTTTTAATGCATGAAACATGATGAACACTCAAATCACAAAATAAAAAATTCAATGATCAATCAAACAATATTTGCAATCATCATACTAGTGAGAAATTACCATCATTCCAAGCTCATGTCAAATTTTGGAAAATTGTTCTTCACATAAATGCTTTGTAAAAATGTCAGCAAGTTGTTTTTTAGTATAAACAAATTCTAATGCAATATCACCCTTTATACATGATCAAGCAAGAAATGATGTCTAATCTCTATATGCTTGGTCCTAGAGTGCTAAATTGGATTCTTTGACAAGTTTATAGCACTCGTGTTGTCACACTTAATAGGAATATGATCAAGATGAATCCCATAATCTCTAAGTATTTGTTTCATCTAAATGGCCTGAGCACAATAACTTCCAGCTGCAATATATTCAGCCTCTGTAGTTGAAAGTACAACAGAATTCTACTTTTTACTGAACCATGAAACAAGTGAGTGTCCATAGAAGTGACATGTTCCACTAGCACTCTTTCTTTCGACTTTATAACCGGCTTAGTCTGCATCTGAATAACATGTTAAATCTTTATGAGTTCCCCTAGGATACCAGAGCCCTAAATCAATGGTTCCACGGAAATAACTAAAAATTATTTTCACAGCAAGCAAGTGAGATTCTTTAGGATAAGATTGAAATCTAGCACACAAACATACACTGAACATAATATCAAGTCTACTAGCAGTCAAGTAAACGAGTGAATCGATCATACCTCAATATGTTTTTATATCCACTTCTTTACCTTTTTCATCTTTTTCCAGCTTGAGTGATGTGCTTATTGAAGTTTCTTTTATTTTTTATTCTTCAACACCGAATCTTTTAAGCAGATCTCTTACGTACTTAGCTTGGTTGATGAAGATTGCTTCACTGTTTTGCTTGATTTGAAGTCCAAGAAAGTACTTCAGCTCACCCATCATACTCATTTCGAACTCTTTGCTCATAAATGTTGAAAACTCCTTACATAAAGACTCATTAGTAGATCTAAATATAATATCATCAACATATATTTGAACAATCAAAATATCTTGACCCTTATGCTTGACAAAAAGAGTAGTATCAGCTTTCCCATTAAAAAATTATTTTCCAAAAGAAATTTACTAAGTCTATCATACCATGCTCTAGGTACTTGCTTCAAATCATATAAAGCTTTAGATAATTTATAAACATGATTTGGAAACTTTTTATTTTCAAAACCAGAAGGTTGTTTCACATAAACTTCCTCTGTAATATAACCATTTAAAAATGCACTTTTGATATCTATTTGATATAAAACGAAATCCTTATGACATGCAAATGCTAATAACATTCTAATAGATTCAAATCTAGCTACAGGTGCAAATGTTTCATCAAAATCAATTCCTTCTTCTTGGTTGTAGCCTTGAGCCACTAATCTAGCTTTATTTGGTACAACCACACCGGATTCATCCATCTTATTTCTAAATACCCATTTAGTGCCTATGACAGATTGATGTCCCGGTTCAAGAACTAATTCCCACACATTATTTCTCTCAAATTGATTCAACTCCTCTTGCATTGCCATAATCCAAGATTCATTGTTTTTAGCATTTGAAAAGGATTTTGGTTCAATTTCAGATATAAATGTAGTATGCTATCATGTATTTTTAACAGAGGATCTAGTAGTAATGCCACGTGAGGGATCTCCTAAAATTAAGTCTTTTGGATGAGAAGAGACATACCTCCACTCCCTAGGGAGTGTTTGAGAATTACCAGTGTTTTGATCTGAATTGAGTTGTACTCCTTGATGTTCCTCTTTATTCTCATCATAAAATCCTTCTTGCTTGTCTACTGTTGATCCTTTATAAGGCTGTTCTTTATTCTCTTTTTCTGTTCCTGCATCATCATCAACTACAACTTTCTCCGTGGAGGAGGAATTAGTTTCATAAAAAATAACATGCATAGATTCTTCCACAACTAAGGTTCTCTTGTTATAAACTCTAAAAGCTTCGCTTGAGTTTGAATACCCAAGAAAGATACCAACATCGAATTTAGGATCAAATTTTCCTACATTTTCTTTTGTGTTTAAAAAGAAACATTTACAACAAAAAACTTTGAAATAACCGATGTTAGGTTTTTTATTTTTCCAAAGCTCATAGGCAGTCTTGTTGAGAGATTGCCTTATTAACACACGATTTAAAACATAACATGCAGTGTTAACTACTTCTGCCCAAAAATATTTTGGCAAGGAATTCTCATTGGGCATAGTCCTAGCCATTTCCTGAATTGTTCTATTCTTTCTCTCAACAACTCCATTTTGTTGTGGAGTCTTAGGTGATGAAAACTGATGTTCAATACCAAGATCATTATAGAAACTTTCAAATGCATGATTCTCAAATTCCTTACCATGATCACTTCTAATGCATGAAATAAGATACCCTTTTTCATTTTTGAACTGTTCTACATAAAGTTTTAGACGCATCAAAAGCATCATCCTTACTAGCTAACAACAGCACCCAAGTAAATCTTGAGAAATCATTAACAATCACAAAAGCATAGTACTTACTACTTAGGCTAGCATACCTAGATGGTCCAAACAAATCCATGTGAATGAGTTGAAGAGGTTTTGAAGTAGAAATATGAATTTTGTCTTTGAAAGAAGTTTTAATTTGTTTTCCAAATTGACATGCATCACATACTCTATCTTTTTTAAATTCGATTTTAGGAAGACCTTTTACTAAATCATTTTTTAAAATCTTTGAAATTAAATCCTTGCTTGCATAACCTAGTCTTCTATGCCATAACTAACTATCATCATGTAAAGTTGAAAAACACTTATCATGCATTGATGCACAATCTATATCAATGGTATAAACATTACCGCATCTATTTCCAACAAACAAAACTTTGCTATTACATGTATTCTCAATAACACATCTAGTTTTATAAAAAAACAACTCTATAACTTTTATCACATAATTGACTAATACTAATTAAGTTATGTTTCAAATTCTCAACAAAACATACATTTTCAATGAGAGTTGAAGAAACTTTACCAACATTACCAATTCCGAGAATCTTTCCTTTTGAGTTGCCTTAAAGGAAACGTCTTCACCATTTTCGACCTTCATAAAGTTTGAGAACCATGAATAATTTTCTGTCATGTGTCTTGAACATCCACTATCCAAGTACCATTTTTTTTCTTCTTCTTCAAGCCCTACAGAAAGAACTTTAACTCTTAGGTACCTAAATCTTTTTAGGTCCTTGAGAGTTAGTAATGGTTCCTTTTGGAACCCAAATACATTTAATTCCATAATGAGCATTTCTTTTGACAGGACATCTATTTTTCATATGACCATCTTGATTACAATAATGGCACACAACTTGATAATTAATGGAGGTACTCTTCACAAAATAATTCTTATAGTATTTTTGTTTCAGATTTGGCTTATACCCAACCTCCCTTATCAAACACACATTTTTGCGATCCAAGCAAGTTATCCAACATCTTGCCCATTAGTGAATTTTAAGACAACATCACTAAGTTAATCATTATTTTTCTTAAGCATTTCATTTTCATTCTTTAAATTATCAACAATAGAATTCTCATGCTCATCAACAATACTTTCATTAGAACATATAAGTTCATCATGCAACTCTTTATTCTCTAATTCTAAGGAAGCAATCTTTGCATGTAGAGAATCATTCACATTTGAAAGTTCTGTCATTTACTTTTTAAAGGATACATTCTTTTTGCCTATTCTTATCCAGTCGTCATGTAATTCTTTAAAGGCGTCATGTAATTCATCATAAATAGGAGAATTACTTACCTCATCAAGTTCGTCACACGATTCATCCCTAAATGCCATGAGAGCTAAGTTTGACATTTCTTGGTGTTCCTCATCATCACTTGTTTCCTCTTCACTATTATCCCATGTTGCCACTATGGCTTTCTTCTTGTATTTGTTGAGGAGAGGACACTCCGATCGAATGTTTCAAGGCTTATTGCATTCGTAACATGTGATTGGCTCCTTCTTCTCCCTTTGATTTTTGTAGTTTCTGAATATTCTTCACTCATTTGTTTTCCTGAAGAATTTTTTGAATCTTCTAGTCATCATTGCCATCTCTTCATCATCAAATTCGCTTTCATCATCACTCTCATGTTTTGAGACTTTGAGAGCAATGCTTTTCTTCTTCTTCTCTTCATTCCCTCTTTCAGCTGCTAAATCCTCTTCATAGGAAATAAGAGAGCCAATTAAGTTATCAATAGTTAAAGTATTCAAATCTTTGGATTCTTCAATGGCAGTTCCCTTAGGTCTCCACTCTTTTCGCAGTGACCTAATGATTTTCTTTACTTTCTCGCTGTTTGAGAAAGTCTTTCCTAGGGCTCCTAGAGTGTTTATGATATCCGTAAATCTAGTGTACATTAAATGGACATCCTCATTCTGCTCCATTTGGAACAATTCGTACTACCTAGCATACCTACTGATTTTGGACTCTTTAACCTAATTTGTTCCTTCATAAACTACCTCAAGTTTTCTACAAATTTCCTGTGCGCTTTCACAATTAGACACTCTATGATATTCTTTCTTATCAAGTGCACAGAACAAAACATTCATAGCTTTAGAGTTTAGAGACAATTTTGTCTTCTCTTCCTCACTACATTGACTAGATGATTTATGAATGTCTTCCCCTTTTTCATTTTTCGTAATAGGCATGAATGGACCATCCTTAACAATTTCCCAAATTTCAGAATTTAAAGCTTGCAAGTAAATTCTCATTCTATTTTTCCAATAAGGATAATCATTACCATCAAAGAATGATGGCCTCGAAGTGGATTGCCCTTCTCCAAATGAAGAATCATTTTGGGCTGCTGATCTTTAACTCTAGACAGTTAAGTCAATACAAGAGTACCTTGCTCTGATACCAATTGAAAATCTAGGGTGCAACTCAAGAGGGGGTGAATTAGGTATTTAAAAAATATACAATAAAAACAAGTAATCACACAGAGCAATTAAAAATAATTAAGCAAATTCAATCAAGTAGTAAATAAAGGGATAGGGATAAGAGAAAGAAAACTCGAGAACTTTTACGTGATTCGGTAAATCCCGCCTACGTCCACTTCTCCAAGCTAACCACGCTTGAGGATTTCACCATCAAGCCTCCCAAGGCCTCAACTTCTTACAATTAACTTTCAAGGTATCAATCAACCTTTACAACAAGAGATCTTACCCAATCTCTTAACCCCAATTGTATCCCACACTTAAACTTATACAAATTTGACAAAGAATTGAAGTTTGCAACCAATACTCTCTTTTAGAGTTGATTCACAAATTGTAGCACAAGATGTTTTGATTTTTTCGAAATTAAAGCTTTGAATGAGTAGTATGCACTTGCTTGAGCTCAATGGAGATTCAAAAAGATCATTAAAAATGAGCTTGACTTGAGTTTATATAGTGCACACTTTAAAACTTGCCATTGGAGACTTTTCTGACAAAGTACCGATTAGCCGCTCGTTTCAGTCTGTTAGCCGCTTGTGTTACCGTTGCCTAGAAAATTTGAATTTCGAACGCAGTCGGTTAGTCGCTTTAATTTGGCCAGCTAGCCGCTGCTACTTTTCTAGAATGAGCATTCAAATTTTCTGGTCCAGTCGGTTAGCCACTTGATCTCTTCCCGGCTGGCCGTAACCTTTCTGGAATCCACACTCAAAATTTTTGGTTCAATCGGTTAGCCACTTTATAAGAGGCGGTTAGCCACTACCTTTCTGTTTTGTAAACTCAATTTTTTGAATTTTGAAAAACTACCGCAAAATATTTTCTGATATTTTATTAAGGCCCAATTTATTTAGAAACCTTTCAAATAAACCCATTTCCAAAATTTTAAAATTATACTTATAGTTTTAAAAATTCAATTCTTTTCAATGTAATCCATGAGGCATAAAATAATTCATTTTAAATAAATTCATTTGTTTTATAAAATCAAAACCTTGATTTATGAAATTTAAGATCTGATTCATTTATCAAGATCTCATTTTGTATAAACTTTGCCATTGTAAAAACATGTGAAACGAAACAATATAAAATGACTGCATTGCCCTTATTGCATGTAGTTTGTTATCCTCAAAATCAAAGATTATATAGCCTTTTAGGCTAACATATAGAAAGATTAAGATGTCTAGTTTAATACGATATAAAGTTTCATGCATGGGACTCAATAAAAACAACAGACATATAACATTCAATATATATTGTTCATAATTTTCAGGATAACATAATATCATTACTTCCAGAAGTTCAATATATGATCATGCTTTCACAATTTTATTAATATACACACATAAGTTTATTCAATCAATCACATAAAATTACAAATAAAACCAAAAGTTCAAAGGATTTATAAATTCTTACCTATCTTCAAAACAAAAATAAAAACAAAAGAACTTCTTCAATGGAAAAGAGAAACAAAATCAAAATCTTCTCCTATTCCTATTTAAAAAATGTAGGGGTTTATTCTTGTATTTGCTGCTATGTTTTTTTTCTTTGGTAGGCTCTAGGGTTTTTGGAAAGAAAAAAAAACATAAGAGCAGTATTAATAAAGCCAAGCCTTTTAATACCCTTACCCATTAGGGATTTATTTTCCTTATTTGAATAAAGGTATCTAATAAATTGATAAATTAAAAAAAATAAAATAAAACACACTTAAATATCATTACCCTAAAATACTATATTCTATAAATTACATGAAAAATAAAAATAATAATAATAATTAACTAAGGCTATTACACATGAGGTGGCAAGTGAAGCAGGAGAAGCTGATTGGTGAAACATGCATGTGATCTTAAGGAAGCAAGCACCTGGCTGTGTTTTTAATTTAATAAGCCACGCGACTTCATTTGGTGGCTTAATGCCACAAAAGTGTGTAACAACATTATATCTTATCTGTTCATAATATAAAATAAAAAATAATTAAATAAATAAATATAACTGCCTAACCAGTATTATATATTGGAATACTTTTTTTTGTTATTTATTTCACTTATGTCTATCCTTTTTCAAGTTAAAATACAAAATACGAAATACGAATTGGAGATTGACATTTTGATAGATCATCCAAACGTTTAAGTTTCAATTTTTGTATTGATTTTATTTCATAATTTTAGTTATTTTTTCATGTATTGATCTAAACAAATCAAAATTTTTCATTTTGGTGTGTTATATTTTCAAAATTTGAATTATTTTAGTTTTATTTTAAACAATTAATTTATTTAGATCTTATTTAATTTTGAATTGGATTAGTAGTAAAATTATTTTTACATTTGATTTTTAATTTAATTTTTTGGTGGAGTGGATAGAATGAAAAATTTTAATCCACAGCCAATCCGTAATCATATGTGGATTGTATCAAATCGATATTCAATCCATAAACGTATGGATTGAATTTAGATTGAATTACACTAATATGTGGAATGGATTAGATTAAAATTTATAATCCATAAAATCTTGCATTAGATATGAATTGGTGTCTATCTGTAAAATCCAATCCACAAACACATTTGGGTTTATTGTAAAGCAAGATTCCTTAGTGATAAGGATGAGCTATAACGAGACATAAAGTATAATGATTAGATTCCCTAAGTGACATAAAGTAAGTGATGAGTTATAAAAGTAGAATGACGTGTCCTTAGCTTTATTGTAAATGGAGATTCCCTTGGTGCCTATAAAAGGGAGCCCTCCGTGTTGTAGAGGGTCATCTCTAAATCGAAGAACCAATCTAGTCTTGTAACATATTCAGAGAGCAATAAAATTTCTCTTGTTCTTATGTTTCCTCTTTTTGAGTAATCAAAAAATAAGTGACAAGTGTGTGGAGTCACATGAGTGAGTTGTCATAAATAAGTAACAAGTGTGTGGAGTCACATGTGTTGTCTAGTGAGTTGTAAAGCAAGATTCCTTAGTGATAAGGATGAGCTGTAACGAGACATAAAGTATAATGATTAGATTCCCTAAGTGACATAAAGTAAGTGATGAGTTGTAAAAGTAGAATGACGTGTCCTTGGCTTTATTGTAAATGGAGATTCCCTTGGTGCCTATAAAAGAGAGCCCTCCGTGTTGTAGAGGGTCATCTCTGAATTGAAAAACCAATCTAGTCTTGTAACATATTCAGAGAGCAATAAAATTTCTCTTGTTCTTATTTTTTCTCTTTTGGTATCAGAGCCACCACTCCCAAAAGGAGTTCCTGAAAAGTTTCTATAATAAAGTATGCTTTGTGGTTGCTGCCTGGACGGATCCTCTACATCAGAAACCTTATAGAAACCTATAGAAATCTTTGCTTCATACAAGGATACTTTGGCCAAGTGATCTTCAGTGAAACCTCTGAGCAAGTGTAGCGCCCTATTGAGAAGGCCAGTATAGAGCCGTGTGTTTTGGGCTTATCACGAGTAAAGAGAAAATTTTGCTGAACATCCTCCTGGATATTAAGACCCAGGTTAGGACAGTCGAGGACTATGGACAACCAGGAAGTAGCTAAGTCTGGAGCAAGCATTTCTATGATGGAAGTTCCTTCATCCTCATCTCCAACCATAAACTTCCACCTTGAAACTCAAGAAGAAACCCAAAAGTCCATCCAACCTTTCCACCTAGATCCCTTAAACCCCTATAGGTTCTATAATATAAATACCCTTGCTTCCTCTATCAAATCTATTGTCCTTTTCATGCAGCCTAAGCTTAAATCGGTATATAAGTCTTCTAAAATCCTTGTACAATCTATTTCTTCTAGCTCTAAAGAAACCTACCTCCCTGTTCTATCTCCTAAAGACATCAAGAGGTACAGATCTGAAGGCTACAATGGATTACACCTTGGAGCCATCAGAATTGGTTTCCAACCTCTATTCCTTACTAGCAAAAATGTCACATGTCTTCTAGCAATCCTTGATACAAGATGGAAAACCTTTGAGAAGGCATTGATCTCAGCAGTGGAAGTAGGTCTCAACCAAGGGCATGTTGTTATCCAGGTAGAACCAAATTTTACTCTGGATTTACACAAATCCACTCTCCCAGAAACCATCAAATTGCTGATCCAGGTAAATGGGTTAGCAATGAATCCTGACGAATTAGCCCTTGTAGTACATCTCACCATGACCTATAAAGTTCAATCCCATATGTTCTCAATGAGCCACACCAACCTTCCTATCACCAGAATAATTGGTGGTGAAGGAAGAATCATCCAACCCAAAACCTTCAAGCAAAATCAGTTGATCTTCCCTGGTCAATGGATTAGTGAGTATCAGCAGAACAACAGGCCCATACAGATCCATGAAACTCCACAAGTACAAAGAATGGCCGAAGGAAGAGTATCAGTTTCTTTCCCCAGAGAAACAAAACCCTTATATCCATGTGAGAAATGTCAATTGCTAGGCAAGCTTCTAGAGTCATGTACTCACATGCCTAGAAGATCCAGATCAGTTAGACACATGGGATCGATTGGAGTAATTAATGCTCCAGGAGTAAGCGAGGAAACACTCAGCAGATATCTGGAGAATTTGCAGCAGTCAGGTGGTTAGTCCGAAAGACAGATCCAACAGAATTCGGACCAATCGAGAAAGCTGTTAACTAGAGCAACATAAATACTTTGGAACAAAACAAAGCATTAGAGGAGATTTTAGCACAACAACAGCAGCTTGCATAACAGATCCAAGAACTCCAAAACCAGATAAAGAAGTATAAGAAAAGGAAGAGGTTGACTACACAGCAATTGTCTGAATCACAAGAACCTCCCAGAAGAATTACTATACTCAGATTCACGGGAGTAGACAGTGATGAAGAAAGGGCAAGAACCCTGCAATGCTACCAGGATTACTTTTTAAAAAAAGAAAATATCTTGGAAGAAAGACAAGCCTTCCAAACCAGCTCACATTTGGGAAGAAAGTCCTTCTGGTAACAATACCAAAGGATTTTAGAGAAGTTATGAGATACCTCCACAAGAGCCGTGGCCTATAAAAACAACTGGTTGGAATGATGATAATGATTCAGATGATAGTACTTCTGCAACCATTTCCTCTCCGGAATCTACTTTTTCTCCACCGATACCAATAATGATGGAAAGACCATCTTTTTCAGTCAATCCAACATATATGGATGCAACAAGGGGAAGATTCCAACAATCTACTCATGAGACTAGACAAGCTTCAAGAGTATCATCAACAGGTTATTCACAGCAACAGCCACCACTAAAACAGGACCCTCCTCCACAACAACAGCCTGAACCACAAGCACCAGAAACTGAATGGGACACACTGGTCCATATTCCAAATGCTCTATCAACAAAAACATTCTAGAACATTGATGATGTCAAGCTAAAAGACAGAGCAGCATACTTTGAAAAGATGATTGCATGGTATGAAAGTGAAAGCCAAAGAGCTCCTCATCTCACCAAAAGAGCTCTTATATTGAGAATAATCGCTGGATTTATTGGATCTTTATAAAGATGATGGTACTCTCATAATGACATGCAAATGGAGTATATCTTAAGCATATCAGAACCATGCACTGCCCTTATAAACAACTTGATTTCAGACTTTATTAGCACATAAAATAATGAAGTTGAAATGGCAGAAAAATAATTCCTGCAAAATAAGTGCTGCGATTTGAGAAAGCTTGAAGAATACTACATGGAGCAAGAACGTCTTTACTATGTCTTTAATAAATAAACAGACACAGTAAAGAGAGCATTTATCTTCAATATGCCAGGACCTGTAGCAAAAATGATTGAAGCAAAATTCGAAGCAGAAGGATTAACTGAGCTATCAAATTTCAGTGTAGCACGACTATACCAGATAGCTAGAGAATTAATTCAGAACCATTGCAGAAATCAAAAGTTGAAGAAACACATGAAACAGATAGAGAAGACCTCTCTGACAAAGTACTGCAATGCTGAACCCAACAAGTTTGGATGCCAAGAATCCAGCAAAACATACCAATGCAAGCCTAAGTTTCACAAGAAGAAAAACTCTTGGAAACCATTTAAAGGTTGGAAACACAGATTCGTCAAGAGGCGAAAATTCCAAAAGAATTCCAGTAGATGTTTTATTTGTGGCAAGAAAGTACATTATGCCAAGCAGTGCAAGTCTAAGAAAAGCATCCCGACCAAGCTCTTATAGATGATTAAAGACCAAAACTTCCACAATGAGTTCTACAAATGGACTGACAATGCTGAAGGTTCTATATTTGCAGTAGAACTTCAAGATCAGGAGTTCGATGCATCTATTAAATCTGATGATTCAGATTTTCCTAAAGAATCAATCCATATGATTGAAGAAGCTGATAACCCACAGAAAGATCATGCTTTCATTGGAGACTTGACTATGCAGCCTGGCCCGACATTTCAACCTTATGTGAAGGTTGTACTAAAAGTCACAAAAGAAAACCAGATTGCTCTTACTGCTTTAATTGACACAGGTGTAGTATCTTCCATAATCCATGGAGACTGTTTGTCAAGAAAGTTCCATATTCCCACTCAATTCAGTTTCTCTGCAGCAAATGGAAGCAACTTTTACAGTCATAAGTATACCAAGCCCATTGACCTGTTACCATTTGGCAAAAGGTACTGTTTCTTTACTTATGACCAGACTGGCAAAGATCTCCTACTTGGGACTGATTTTCTCAGCCTTGTTGCCCCATTTACCTTCCACCTTGAAGGTTTTAGTTATACTGTTGTCAATCCCATTGAAACCAGGCTTATTTATTCATGATTCCTTGGGTTGAACAACATTCCATCTTTGGGAAGGGTGAAAAGAATCAAATTCGACGCAATCCAGTCCAAAAGTTTGAACTTCAGTATAAAGAACTGTTACAATGCTGTGCTGATGTTCCAAACAAGTTCTGGTCCAGAGAAAAGTACTTTGTTTCGTTGCCATACAATGAAGGACGGGTCATGCCACATCAAACAGCTTCTCATCTAGGAATGCCTCATGATGAAGAACTGTGCAAAGAAGAGATCAAATCCCTATTGAACCTCAAGCTCATCAGGCCCTCCAAGTCTCATTGGGCCAGCCCAGCATTCTATGTGAACAAACATTCAGAACAGATTCGAGGAAAGAAGAGACTGGTGATTGACTACAGGAAACTGAATGATTGCCTACAGGACATTAGGTATCCTATACCTAGACGAACTCATCTCTTGAAAAGAATAGCGTCTGCAAAGATCTATTCTAAGTTTGATATGAAGTCAGGATTTTGGCAAATTGGCATAAGAGATGAAGACCAGCACAAGACAGCATTCGTAGTTCCTCATGATCACTATGAATGGAACGTTATGCCCTTTGGATTGAAGAATACTCCATCAGAGTTTCAGCATAGAATGGATGATGTCTACAAATCTATATCAGATTTCTGTCTGATATACATTGATGATGCTCTTATCTTTAGCAAAAATGAAGAATAACATGCCAGACACCTTTTATTGTTCAAAGAACTCACATTCAAGCATGGTTTGGCATTATCCGAATCTAAGATGAAGATAGATCTCGAAGAAATTGATTTTTAGGGACTGCACATCAAAGATGGACACATCATTCCTCAGCCACATATTGCTGAAAAAATATCTCAATTCCCATACCAGCTGTCAAGCAGGAAACAGATTCAACAGTTCTTGAAAATTATCAATTATACAGCAGATCACATCCAGAATCTTGCAAAGATGACGAGTCGAATCTCCAAGCATTTAAAGAAAAGAGCAACACTGTGGTCAGTAGAAGCAACAAAAGCGGTAAAGGAGTTGAAGATAAAATGTCAATCACTTCCTCCTTTAAAGATTCCTGACGGTGGACACCTCATCCTACAAACAGATGCAAGTAATCATTACTGGGGTGCATTATTAATTGAAGAATCCGATGAAAACAGGAGAATCTGTGGCTATAAATCAGGGCAATTCAATGAAGCTCAGCACCACTACCCTTCTTCGAAAAAGGAAGTACTAGCAGCGATCAAAGGAATCAAGAAATTCCAGTTTTTTCTTTCTCTAACCCCTTTTGTGATTGAAACAGATTATAAATATCTCCAAGGATTACTTAAAAGAAAAGAAAGAGAAATTCCAGATCCTCAATTTGCAAAGTGGGCAGAGAGCTTGTCAAGATTCAAGTTCGAAGTGAGACACATCAAAGGAGAGTCTAATGCAGTTGCAGATTATCTCTCCAGACCAATCATGACATTCTCATTATCAACAACTTGGAGCAAGAAAAAGGAACCATTAGAATGGAATCAAGTGCCAGTGACTATAACTTCTCCACATCCAAGTACGAGTAGGAGATTACCATCCGAGTGGTCCAACACAAAATTTTCCTACAGCCCATCTGAACTTCGTGAAGCGCTCCCCGTGGAAATCAAGGACCAGATCTTTGATAAAGTTACAGACCATCTCACCTATCCAGCAAGTTCTAAAGATATAGAATGGAGAGTTTGGACACTCCTACAAGATATTCAACATAGACCTGCAGACAATAAGGATGGGAAACTACTGCACTACAATCTGTTTAATCATTTCCCAAACTCAGACCAGATACATGAATTAGTTTTCCAGACTCATGCAGATTTTTATCATGTGATTGACGAAGAAACCAACTGGGGACACTTTGTGATTTGCGATGTTGCACCACAAGCATATTATGCTTATTAGCTTCTAGTCAACCTGTATCCAATGGCTATTCTGTTTCAGCCTCACATGATCCACATGAGTAGGAGATATAACCACGGCCGGTGGTTTGACAGACTGTTCACATCAATCTACGAAGACCCACTTACTCTGAAGCTGATCAATGGATATCAGATATCTCAGACCACTATTGTCATAGTAAAGTTAAGAGACATTTGGGGACGTGACAAACCACCACTGGTTCGAGTTGTAGATCATGACCATATGAGAGACGAAGATCATTCCATGTTGGGAGGATGCCTACATGCTCGAAAAGCTCTAGCAGAAGTCTATAATACAGAACCCTAGTACAATACTCATATTCTTGTGTCACCCAACACTTAGACAACACCTGACCTCTTCTATAAAAAAGAAACTAGAAATGGTGTACTCTAGAGTGATGATCACTATGAGATGGAGATAAGAGAATACTATGATGATTGGCTTCGACGTCACGGATGTAGAAATGAAGCATCACCTAGATGGGTTCTCCCACCTCCTCCAGAAGAAGATCCGGCATGGTATATGGATGTTATTAATGAACCTTTGCCAGACATGAACTTGCCGCAACCAAAAATAATGGACGAAGATGATCTTCTTGAACAACGGATAATGTAGTGGGAAGAAGAGAAGATTCACAGAGCAAACCCTACCTAGGATACTGAGGAAAGCAGCACAGATTAGCGGAAGACGATAGTGGACCCTACCAGCAGAAGCAATGGTGAATAGTAATCAATAAATAAGTGACAAGTGTGTGGAGTCACATGAGTGAGTTGAGTAATCAATAAATAAGTGACAAGTGTGTGGAGTCACATGAATGAGTTGTCATAAATAAGTGACAAGTGTGTAGAGTCACATGTGTTGTCTAGTGAGTTATAAAGCAAGATTCCTTAATGATAAGGATGAGCTGTAACGAGACATAAAATATAATGATTAGATTCCCTAAGTGACATAAAGTAAGTGATGAATTGTACAAGTAGAATGATGTGTCCTTAGCTTTATTGTAAATGAAGATTCCCTTGGTGCCTATAAAATGGAGCCTTCCGTGTTGTAGAGGGTCATCTCTGAATCGAAGAACCAATCTAATCTTTTAACATATTCAGAGAGCAATAAAATTTCTCTTATTCTTAGTGCGACTACTTTACATCTGTGATACCAAATCCCCCAATTTTGTCATTTCCAAACTGACGGTTGGATGTCATCTAACGGATGAAAAAAATACATAAAGAAAAGTGAAAATAACCTGACGAACAAGTTTCAGGCCGGTGACAAAAAATTTTTGCAATTGTGTTGTACACAAAAACAAGTAAATTGTTAGAAACAACGAACATGTTCTTAAATTCAACAACCCGTTACAAGCAAGTGAACGTTAAAAACAGTCTACGCATCGAAGCCAATTTAGGGTGGAGAAAATTTCAAAGAAGACCCAGCCATAAATTTATTTCTGGAATAAACAAAAGAAAGAAAAAGAAATTAAATGGGGAAAGGCTCGTCGAAGGGATAATATCATCAGCACTTGCAGCAGCCTCTACCTATGGTTGTTGCCACTCTCTTGGCCCTTTGAAATTCTTCCCTTTCTCTTTTGGTGGTTCTTCTTAATATGGCCAACCTCAATCGTCCAATTTGCATTTGTGATCTACAGCAATGGCCAGAGATGAGTTCAACTTTGGTCTTGGCCCTGCCAAGGTTTAGGATTGATCATCCCAGAACGACCTCTGCTGGATTGGACACGGAGCCCTTGGAGCGGGGTGCCAAGCTGTTGAGGGAGATCAGCGCCTCTCGTAACAAGGGAAAAAGTTTCAAATTAGACTTTGTATCTTTTCAATTTTTAAATCCATGTACATGGGGTTTGTTTGAATAGCTATTATGGTGATTTACACACATATACACACATATGTTATTGTAGGATTTTCATTTTATGAAGAAGCATGAAGTAACAAAACAAGTAGCAATAGCTGCAAAGACTGCTGATTATAAGCAAATGCAGGGTAAAGCCGAAGATGTAAGATGCTTACTTCTTAACTGTGTTCCTCATTGGTATTTGAGGTTCTTGAAGAATATATTTGTTGATGCAGTGGCGTTAGAAAAATATATTTGTTGCATGAACTTGTTTGTTTGTTTAGTGAAGCTAAAGCATAATTTTCATTTTAATTAGATGATAGACCTAATTTGCAAAGGTTTGTATATGTAGTGTTTAATAGATGTTGCTCCTATCAGAGGGGATTGTTAATTGATTCGGTCTTGGTTCTATAAGTTTCCTACATTAACAAGTCTTAGTTCTATAAATGGGATTGCACTGCACTTGTTGAATATGTTCAACTACGGCAATAATTTTTATTTTTATTTTTGCTATTGATTGACTTCGTATTGTAACTTGTTTGCATTATGGATGTGCATTGAAGCATATAAGTTAGGTGAATTTGAAGTAAAAAATTATCATGACCTTTTTTAAGACTTTTTGAAGTAGTATTCACATTTAATTTATGAAAGTATTTGGTTGGTGTATTTACTGGATTTGGAAAGCTTTCACAATTATTCTTTTAATTAGTGTACTAAAATAATTGGGAAAACAAAGAAAAGGATCTGATCAATTTAACATCATTGATTACTTGATTAGTCAAATGGATAATTGCTTTATGGAACATAGTTGAAACATTTTATCTCATGATTTGGTAAATTTTTTTTTGGCTTGGTCAGGAGAGTTTGAAGGGTAATATACGATGAGCATAGAAAGTTAAATTTTATCTTTGAAATTCTCCACAGCCTGTACAATTTTTTTTTTGCGCAATTCATGCACTAGTCCACCCGCAAACTTAAAAAGAAAAAAGATCTGGTAATACACATGCACCGAAAAGCATTCAGGTAATTGAAACTGCATCCAGCTCTTGGTCATAAAGATGAACTGAAAAAATATTATTAACTAATTTTACTTGTAGAAGTATCAAGAAAACAATTAAAGAAAAAGAAAATAAATTAGAAAGTTAGAAAGTTATATAAGATATAGGAATTCTGAAATGTGCAGGAATATTCTATAAGACCATAAACTTACTAAGACTTAAGCTTAATGTTGCAGAAGCTGATAAATGGATTTCTATAAAAATTAGACAAAGTAATGGTGATACTTGTTACCTCAATATTTTTGAGATATTATTAATGGAATTACATATGAAGATAATTGGGTGGAAGAGGGCCAGGAGCTGAAGCACGCTCTTACCCGAACAAGGTTTCCTATTTTAATAGAATCACAGTTTTTATAACACAAGTATATCGCTGCCGTTGGATCAAGGAAAGCTAGTTTCATTCACATATTGTTTGAAGCGCAACAGCGAAATATAAAGATTAAGGACTGCATTGATGATATGTTAATGGAAGCAGTAGCAAACAGTGAAGGAATATTTGGAAGGTAGATAGTAGAGTTAAAGGCAAGCGTCGCAGCAGCTGTTAGCAGCAGATCCCCAAGAAGTGAGAATTATGTGCTTGATCCATCCATGTTATGTGCAGTTGTAGATTATAAAGTAACAGAGCATCCACAGAGAAGGAAACTTGTAGCCGCATGCGGAGGAAGCAAGTGACAGATTGACAAATAATGTTCTTTCTTTTAATCAACCATTTTTGGGCAATGGGCTAAAGGAAAAGATTGATGGCCATCTCCATTTCTCAAACATGTATCTTATGTTAAGATATTTAGAATGGTTGATCTTTTGTGCTTAGAACTGTAATGTTAACTTATCTCTTTATTTTTTTTCTGTTAATTTTTATTGGATTATTATATCACCTTGAAAGGGCGTTTCTATTTTCTTAAGGGGCCCCCATTTCCTTAATCCAATTCAATCATTAGTGCCAAATGTAGCATAAGAGCATAATGTTGTAGGTTTTTAAAATAAATATTTACAATCAATCTCTTAATAGAGAGTTTAAATGAGAGTAAGGATGCTTGTGTGCCATACAAATTATTATTATTATTATTTAAGTTAATAATAATGCCCTACAAGATAAAGGTGGTTAATGATTACTCCAGCACGTAAATCCACATTATCCATAAGTGTTAAAATGGTACTAAAAAGCTCGGCTTTGTGTGGTTATATGTTTAATCCCTTTTGACATCATGTAATCATCAAAAATAAGTATAGTTAAGTAACTATTAATCTTGAAGCCAAGGTCTAATTTCAGTAGTAAAGAGCGGTAGTAAATTTAAATAAAAAGAAAAAAAGCAACTACCAATCTTCTTTTGGTAGTAACAATTGAAAATAACAAAAATAATTAGCATAATAATGATTTTTAATCCCCTCAATTTATTGCCTTCACCCCCACTTTCCAATTAATTCCATTTACTTCTAAAATTACCTTTTATCTATCACTTTCGAATTTTCATCTCTTCAAAAAACAAAAAATTGCTCAGTTTTTTGTTGAAGAGAATTATAAAATTATTGAAATATGAATTAAAGATAATGATTAATAGAACCAATACAATCGAAATTAAATATAACTTTTAAGAGTGGATCTAATATCCATCAATTACTGCTTCAAGAAGTCCATCTAATATCCTCGAATGTGCTCAGTGCTCACAATCATCCTGAATTTTAGTGCTTCAACCCAGAGCTTTGTCTCTCTTCTCAATTTCTTGAAACTATTACCTTTTCCCCTTTTTTGTTTCCTTAGTTCATCCAATTCAGCATTTAGTTTATCAATATCTCCAGTAGCCTCAGCCCTCAGTCATCTCCTTTAAATAAGTAGACAAGGGATCCAATCAATTTAAAAATCAATTGCACAAAAGTGAAGCACTAGATAATTGTAAGCTGATGCCATATAAATGCATCATCTTACAGCAAGGAAGTAGAGCACTGCAGAAGCAAAATTAGAAATAATATTAAACCCAAACATGAAAAACTAAGAAACAAAGCAGACATAATTCCAAATGCTGGGCAATTCAGATTCATCCAAGTATTATTAAAATCATATATAACATTATTTCATACAATACTCAATACGATACTACCAAAAAAAAAAAACACTCTTCTCATTTCTAAAATAACATAACCCACGAACCACTCCTAGTGTATATAGCCTAAAGTATTTATAAGCACCCAATTATGTTCGAAAACTACCCATTCAAGATTTCTACCTCTTCATTTCCCACCTAGTGAAGAACCAAAAAAAAAAAAATTATGCACCCCAAAATAGAAAATTTATATGCAGAACCTACCTAAATTGGCAATTACACAATCACTCAGCAATTATTGAGACTGAACAAAGACAAAATTATCTCCTCACAATCCACTCCAATAAGCCTCCTCGAGTATTTCTCTTTTCATTTCAGAGATCCGCAAAAAATTTATCACCTTTTCAGCATCTTTTCAGTAACCACAATGCCAGGAACCGCAAATAATTTAACCCGCCGACTGTCTTAATAACTAAATCCAAATTAGGTATACTGCCGAATCAACATTATTTAAGAAAGGAAAGGATAGATTGGCAACTTTATTATCTCCCTGAGGATAAAGTTGTAAACCTCCAATAACTGTTGTAATCAGCCGCCGAGTAACCCTAGAAACAAAGTGACTAGGATAGAAGATAAAAACTGAAACTTTTTCTGTTTTTTTTTTTTCATGGCTTCAAACCAGTGGTTTCAAACTTAATTATTCAAATATCATATAACCATTAAAAATTAAAATTCCATCTAATTACTGTTTTAAATTGCTATATCATTCACATTCTACAAGCTGCTTCGACATAAGCAGGCTACCTTAAAGGGCAAAGACAATAAGCAAGAACACCTCAGTTTAAAGTCTACAGAGTTGTGACAGGAAGACAAAAAAGTATCAATGACATGTGCAATCGAGATGAAACTAGTCATATACGAAGATACTTATTTAGTAGTTAAGCTTTTGGGGTCGATTGCAAATAATCAAAGTGAATAAATTTAAATCTGTAATACGCAGATTGTAAAAAGAAACCCCGCTTACATCTACTGAAGTTTCATCCTCATAAGCCAAGCAAATACTGTGCACCCTGTTGAATAATTTCAGAGACCCAATATACCCACTGTAAATCTACACAAAATAATTATTGACATGCACGCTAATTAACACCCCCAAGTTTGGTTCATATATTACTCACCTCAGTCGGATAGATCTAACCAGTACCACCAAAAACCCCTTAACCATACGCTGCCGACCATTTTTCTAACCCCAATTTTTTCTTTTTAACCCTGGTCATGCCGGTAACTAGATTACAACTTAATTACCATGCATTAGATCAAAGTCGTTGGATCTTTTTCTTTGCAATCTAACGGCCAGTTAAGTAAAAGACAAAAATCAGTGATTTCAAATCACTGATTTACAGTAAATGGACCCTATATATATATATATATATAAATCAAGAAAAAATTATAAATCATATAGTTTATGCGTTTTAAATTTTAAATTTATTAAATTTTATAATTTAATAATTTTTTTAAATTTTTTTATATTTTAAAATTTCACAATAGATCTGGATTATAATTATATATAAGGAAAAGAAATAAAAAAGCAGATAATGCCTGTTGCGAAAGAGTACAAGCAAAGACGTGACTGGTTCATGCACATCCACAATCATCATGGATTCTGTGTGTCGGACTTTCTTGGTCATCTCAAGAATATTCGAAAGTCTTGCTTTCTTTTTGCTTTTTCTCTTTTTATTTTTTTCTTAATAAACCATCCAATCCGAGCAAATTACTTCTTGGACAAGGGAACATGTTGATTATTTTGCAGAGTAATGATTCTCAAAAATTTCCAAAATTTTGCATTTCAAATATGCTGGTGAAAATCTTCTATAAATTGACAAGACATAGAACCAATGAAGCTGTGAGATTCTAGGTCTCCTGTAGTTGGATTGTGCGGGAGAAAGAAGGTGACTCGCAAGTGTAAAACAGTAAAAGCAGAGAAGGAATCATTAAAGAAAGTGGTGGTGGCCAGGTGGTGTCTTAAACTTTCTTGGGTAACAAGTAACAAGGCCGACCTCTTTTGTTTTAAAAAATAGGAAAGACAAAAAAAATTATGCATGATAAGCATGATTATTCGATCAAAAAGTTTTTCAATCCAAAATTAAAGTCTGGAACGAATTTTTACGATATTGAAAATCAATTTTTACAATGTTATAAATTAATTTATGATATTATAAATCTGTCTTAAATTTCAATTTTATTTTTATTTTTAAATTCGAATTTAATCAGTACTCTACTCGATTATCAAATAAAATGCCAAAAGTGTTTTTGAATCTTAATACAAAAACTAAGGAGTGCCACCAAAATTTTGATGAAAATTTATCCTAATTGCTTGCAAAGATGTAAAATCATGGATGACAGATAACTCATTTTTGTTAGCAAATCCCGTAAAACAATTTCTAAAATTTTGATTATTATCCCAACCAGAAATAATTAACGACAACTCAATCAACTTGAGTTTAATTTTTAATATCATAATCATCAAATTCATCTTTCTGTAATCTTTTTCACATCAAAGAGTTGTGAGGTCCCTTTTCTAGCATGGCCAATAAGAGAGAGAGAGAGAAAAGAAAAAAAAAAAAAGATTGAGGGGCGTAATAGTCACTTTTTGCACCTGTTAACCGCATCATCAAAATCTCTGTCAATTGATAGAACTTAGTCAAGGACCCAAATGATAAAAATGCACTGAGGACTCAAGTTAGGCAATTTTGAAACTTTTGGTTTCATAATTCTTTTTACCAAAAAATAAGGACCCTAAAAATTATAAAGATGATGATGTTTCCACCTCAAATGCACTCCACTTCTAAGAAATAATTACAATAAGTTCATATTATTTTTAAAAAACTCAAATAAAGAAAAAAATTTGAAAATTTAATCAAATAAAATTAAATACCTAAACTCTTAGATACAAAAGCTCATGTTTCTTGGGGTAATTTAGTAATTCTATGTTATAATGTTAAACTAGTTAAATAAAATTTATCTTAAAATAACTTTAATAATCAAAGATACCTAATTAAAAAAATTATAAGGTAATAAGAAGAATTTAATTGATTAGTTGTCTAAATTTTTTGTTAATTTATATATTTTAAAAATAATGTGAACTTGTTATAATTATTTTTAAGGTGAGGTGAATTTATAAAAATAACGGGATGAAAATATCCTCACCCAAAGTATAATAACTATTCTTCAATTTTTATTTTTGTCTTTCTTTTCTTTTCTTTTTTTAATTCTTTTAGTTCATCTTTTATTTTGTTATGCCTTCTCAGAATATTCTGTTTTTATTGTCAGGTTTTGTTATTATTCTTTTGTGTATCTTTGTGGTATTTTTTTTTTTTTTTTAACATATTGATGGTTTAGTAAAGTCACTAGTTATTGATTTAAGTTTTTACGTTATAATCTGGTGATAGGATTGTGTTCACTACGTCGATTTTTTTTTTTTTTCCTTCATTCAAATGTGCTCTTCACCTAAAATAGCTCAGGTGGATAGACTACACCATGAAGTCTTTCGGTTCTTCTAAATAACGAAAAAACTCAATTGTTGTATTTGTTTAACCCGTATGACCTACTACTATACACCTGTGCCTTGTATTGTTGAATAACTTTGGTCCTTTCTAATGCAATTTATTATTATTCTTCTATGTTTTACAAAGAAAAGGTCGGACTCATCACTGGTAGACGGAGCGTCAAACACGATCCATAAATTCTGTATACTCCCCAATGTCTACTTAACGCCGTTGGGAAACATCACTACAGTCTACAGCACACTGCGTAGAAATTAAGTCAAGCGCAAGCCAGAGGAAGAATGACGTGTTAATGATGACGTGCTAATTCTTCTGTTACAAATTCTTATGTTACAACACTATATATATATATATATATATTCTCCTTTCACTTCTGTTATCCTGGTGTTACTCGTCTAAATTTCATTTTCAAATAATATTACTACCCACTGACTGTTCATAGACCAAATTGATATAGATATAGCTCTTAAACTCTGTTTCTCAAGTGTGTTGAATCAGAAATGGACAGTCGCACGGGGATCGGATTCCGGCCATTGGATGAAGAAATCATTGATCTCCTGAAGAATAAGAGGCTTGACCCTGGTTCCTCTGTCCCTACGATCAAGGAAATTGATTTCTACGGCTTTGACCCCTGGGAGCTACCCGGTAAGTGTCACCAAGCCCAACAAGTACTACTACACGATGTCGTTGAAGTTAGTTCAGTAGCTAAAATTCAGAACTAATATATTGGGTTAATGAATTTTTGTGATGCAGGGCTTTCTGAGATTCAGTCTGTGGAAGGTGTGTGGTACTTTTTCTCGAAGCCTAAGCCTAAGTGCGCCAAGCGGAAACGGTCAGGACAACAAGAACAACATAGACAAACCAAGTCAGGAACCTGGAAAAAGACTGGCAGGGGTTCCAATATGAAGCGGAAAAACAGTAGTGAGGTGATTGGTACCAAACAGTATCTTGTTTTTACCCACGACGGTATTGCTTCCAAGAAAGCTAGCACTGAGTGGGTTATGCACGAGATAGATGTTGCGGATGACCCTCTTTATAAGGTATGAGGTTTGTTTGGAATGGATTGGACCTGACCTTTTTTTTGCAAATACTGTTCCAATCGAAGATCCTGGTTTTGTAAATTTCAAGAAAATTATTAAGCCATATAATTTAATAGTATAATGATTGGAAAAATTATTAAGTCATATGGTTTAATAGTTTAGTGAAAACATAATTCATAATACAACGGTCAATAATGTGAACTTATCCTATTTCTGCCTTTTATTCGTGTAGGAAAACTTTGTTGTGTGTCGCCTGGCAATAAAAAACGGGGTTTCAACTACTGATGAACATCAATCAAGTCAAGATTTTGCTTCTCGTTCTAGCGCCAATGTTGTAGAAGATATTTTTGTAGAATCTGCTCAACCACCAGATCGACATTTGGTTTCTAAAACAAATCATGTTGTAGAAAATATATTTTCGAAGACTCAGCTCGCACCAAGTGAGAATTTGTTTTCTTGTAGTGAAGACTCAGCTGCCACTAGCTTGGATTCGGAAATATTACCACGTGACCATTTGATTTCTTATTCTGGAAATCCTGGTGCAGAAAATACTATCCTGGAATCTGTAATACCAGCAACCCAACAATTGGTTTCTAATAGGAACTATGTTGCAGAAAATAATATTTTGGTCTCTCAAGTACTACCAAGTGACTATTTGATTTCATATTCTAGAAATCATGTTGCAGTAAATACATCTGCAGAATCTCAGCTACCACCAAGTCAAAATTTGGTTTCTTGTTCTAGAAACCATTTTGGAGAAATTACTGCTGCAGCGTCTCAGCCACTAGCAAGTCAAAATTTGGCTTCTTATTCGAGAAACCATATTGCAGAAATTGCTTCCCTTGAGTCACAGCAGCAACCAAATCACTTGATTTCTGATTCTCGAAATCATGTTGCAGAAAATACTTCCACAGGATTGCAGCTAGAACCACATAACATTTTAAAGTCACTGAGACTACCAGATCAGCATTTGGCTGCTTATTCTACTAATTTTGTAGAAAATTCTTTTGAGGTCGAAGCTCGACTACTTGCAGAATTCAATACGCATGGTGGCTTTAATGGGCTGAATAATGCCACTTTCTCGGCACTGGAGCCACCAATTTATCCGGAACAGGAATCATCATATTCTAATGGTCCTAGTTTTGGTTGTGATTTATTGGATTCTCAATTTAACAGTGAGCAGGTATTTGCTTTCTCTGAGTCGCAGCAACAACCAAATCACTTGATTTCTATTCTCGAAATCATGTTGCAGAAAATTCTTCCACAGGATTGCAGCCAGTGCCACATGACATTTTGAAGTCACAGATACTACCAAATAAGCATTGGGCTGCTTATTCTACTAATGTTGTAGAAAATTCTTTCGAGGCACATCCTCAACTACTTGCAGAATTCAATACACACGGTGACTATAATGGCCTGAATAATGCCTCTTTCTTGGCATTGCAGTCACCAATTTTTCTGCAGCAGGAATCATTAAATACTAATGGTCCTAGTTTTGGTTGTGATTTATTGAATTCTAAACTTGACAGTGAGCAGGTAATTGCTTTCCCTGAATCGCAGCAACTACCAAACTTGATTTCTTATTCTAGAAATCATTATGCAAAAAATACTTCCACAGAATTGCAATTAGTACCACTTGACACTTTCGAGTCACTGATACCAACAAATCAGTATTGGGCTGCTTATTCAACTAGTACTATTGGAAATTCTTTGGAGGCAGAACCTCAACTACTTGCAGGGTTCAATATACACGGTGGCTATAATGGGTTAAATAATGCCTCTTTCTCAGCACTGCAGTCACCAATTTGTCCAGAACAGGAATCATCATATTCTAATGGTCCTAGTTACGGCTGTGATTTTTTGAATTCTCAATTTGTCAGTGAGCAGGTAGATGAGCTGCTCAATTCACAAAGGGCTTTTCAGAATGAGCACTCTCATGAAGAAACTGGACAAACCACTCCTCACTTCAACTCATCAAAGTTAGATAGAGGAGTTTATGAGGTGGATAGCAGTGACATGGACACTGAAACTTTCAGTGCATGATACTCTTTGATTCTGTTATGAACAATCAAATCCTCTAGGAGGATATTATATTACTATTAATATTTTTGTAATGATGCTTCACTCCTGGTTTATTGCACTCCAAACTTCGTAATCTTTGAGAGTGGTAACATACTTTGGGAGTCGATTATTTAGAACACTTGGATGTTCAAGTTGCTCTATCATAAGTGATATCTATATGTAACAGTATGGCCAAGTTCTGAAAAAGCTCAGCTTGTTAAATGGGGAATGCTTATTCAAAACAATAGCGGCGAGTGATGCATGATAGGCCTTATGGAAGATCATCCACAGATGATTTTTGCGATTAGCAAGAGGAGATGCTAAGCATACTATTGTCTGAAGGAGAGCCCCAATGCTGAGTTTGCCTTAGACCAGAAAAGTGCTCTGGAAATTCCATTGTCATTATGTATTGGTAAGTTCTGTGTTTGCTGTATTTCTTTCATAATTGTAACTAGCTAGAAAATTGATGTTATCATCATGTCATGATACAGAAGCATTGTTGAAAATACCAAACATATGTCAATGGGTAGAAATGATTTGCAACCTGATACATGAGCTAATGTAAATTATCAAAAGTCTAAAAGCTTTTCAATTTGAGTGTATCATGATTGATCATCGTTTTAGTGCCTGGTATGGAAGGCGTGCCATTTTGTTGATAGCCCTTTTGTTTAGTGAGTTTCCATATCTCTAGATCTAATCTAACTCCTGGCACAATATATTTTTTCACGTATTACGTGCAAACTATATGAAACATATTGAGAACATTAGATTAAACATATAGTCCTGCTCATCAAAGAAATTTACTGATTAACAGAACAACAGAAAAAGAGAAGAAAAAAATCCATTTATAATACAAAAGTTCTGGTGAAAGAAACAATCATCATTCATCAGTGACGGTATATGCAGTTTGTTCATAAGCTGTAAAGGCTTATGTTCAACCTTTTTCTACTTAAACTCCATGGCATCTCCAACAATCTCCTAGCATCCTTGTAAATAATACAAAAATGTTAGTCAAGCAGCTCATTGTGGGTTTGAAGCTTGAATAATTTTCACATATATGGAGAAGCAAAATCGAAAATACTCATGGATTTATAGTCATAGAGATAAAAATAATATAAAACAATACGCCTTATCTCGTCAGACACCTAAGGAAACAGATGCCACAAAAAGGTGTTTTCAAGGCCAAAAACTTGCATATATAATGTTTAAACTTGACAATTCTTGAAAGCCAATTCCCTTAATTAATCTCACACGTGAAAGTCGTAACCAAGCTTTACTAGTGCGTTATCTGGTTTAGCATTTCGGTAACTTTCCATTTATTCCTTTTAACCTTCGCTTCGGACTTTGTTTATAAATTTTTTATATCGTCGTAATCCTTGTCGCCGAAACTATGCAACAGTATAACTATCACTGACAAGAGAGCTTTCTTTTTACTTCGATTTATAGTCAAAATTTTAGATTTTAAAATTTTAAACTGTAAATCTATGTTCGATGAAAGCTTATTTTCTAGTGATAATTGTATCGTTAATATAGATAGGACAGTAAAAATAATTGAATTAAAAAATAATTAATAAATTTATATGACTAGTTTAATATAATTAATAAATTTATATGATTAATTTAATATAATCTTTTTTTAGTGCGGACATCCTTATTTTATTTTTATGCGGACACACTTTAAAACCGCACAGTTTAAAAGAGTCAAGTTTTAACTCTTTTAAACCGCATGGTTTTACAGTTCATTATAATTTAACTCTCTTAAACCGTGCAGTTTTAAAGTGTGTCCGCATTTAAAAAAATAATGACGTCCGCACCTGAGAATGATTATAATTTAATATAATTAATTAAATATAACTCATAATAAAAAAAAACTAAAATATTAATAAGTCTAAATAATATGGTCAACTGTAGTCAGCAAATAAAACCCGCCAAAAAAAACCCGTTTCTAAAGCAACCACTTTTCAAAAAGAAAAATAAAGCATATATTAAATTGTTTAAGAGTACATTTTCCAGCAAAATAAAAGAATACAAATTCTGGGATCCAAACGGCGCCGATGAAAGCTTCTTTAACAACTCTATTTGTGGGGGTTCTCTGCGGTTTGGTCATTTACAAAATCTTCAAGCGGATTGCAGACGACGACGCCGTTTCGGACGCGCAGACTTCTGATTATACTGTAACAGTCTCAGTTGCCAATAGGTAACATTTTAAGTTATATGGTTGTAGTTTTTGATCTTATCATTAGAGTCTGATTTTTATTATTATTATTTTTAAAAAAATTTGTACCATATCATTACATATAACAAATCTGTAGACTTGAAGAGCTTTATGGAGGAACAGCATATGTGGGGCTTCCAATTCCTGATCCTGAAACACGTTCCCTGCAAAATATTGATATAGTTCTTGTCAAAAATGGGTAAATGTTTTATTTTTATTCTTCATCGAAATAGTGCAATTTTTCGTTTGTCTCCTCTGGGGTTCGTGTAGAATGACCGCACAGTGGTGGATCAAGATATAGACTTAGGTGCACTGCTGCTTTTTATTTAGGAATAATGGATGCACAATTCTTATACGTCTTCTCTTATTGAGTTTTATCTTTGCCCCCATTGTAATTATTTCTGACTTGTTTGGGTTTGTTACATATGTTAAGAGTTTAACTACTATCAATGGGCATTCACCTACAGCGTTAATTAGCTTTTAAAGGTGGCTTAACATGATGTTAGAGTCAGGTTTGGTCACAAGGTCATGGGTTCTAATCCTTCTGACATTGTTTTTGTGTTTATGTTCATGGGTTTAGGATGTTTTGCTTTCTGGCCAACTTAACAGAAACATCTAAACCACATAGGACTAGTCATAATTTTGGTTCTTCTTCTCTTTTCTTTCATCATTCTCGTCAATCGTGAAAATTTGTGATATAGGGTCATATGAATGTGATAACAGCAAAGTACAGAATTTTTCAGGACTTTTATCAATCAATAATGATGGCAGCTGGCTTTGCATGGGTGAAGCAGTTCATCCTAATCCGGTTAGGATGTCTTTAATTATGGAGTTCATCCTAGTCAGCAGTTAAAAGTGACTGTTTCTTTAATTATGGACTAAACATTGCTACTAGGATGTCTTTCACCGACGGTTTCCGTAAAATTCAACTGCTGACTAAAAAAATCTTATATCCAACTTAATCGATATCTCTAGAGTCCAATTTTTCTGTGAAATGCGTGTGGTAATAACCATGGGACAAAAGTGTTATATTTAGTTGATATTAATGGTCAAAATGAAATTATTTTTGTCCTTGTCACAGGTTATATGACGTTGAACTAAGTGGTTCCTAATGTTTTTATCTATAACGAGTATGTTTTTATCTATAACAGCTCTCCTGTGGTATGGAGAGCCTTTATGCGACACCATCGTTTTTCATGATTTCACACAATTTTTTGCATGCTTTTCAAAGATATTGCCTATATTGCTTTTCTTGATGGGTCCCTATGTTTAATCTTTGCAGTTTTATGTGAAAGTGAGAAATAAAGAATTAAGAAAAGAAATATATCCTGATTGCTTATTTGAATCATTCAAATTCCAGTTGTTTCTTTAAATTTCTCTGTTTCAGGTGGATGAAGTTAAAAAACAAGCTTCAATTCTTGAATCATATCTTGAACAAAGGGGAATTCTTGCAGGAGAAAGATGTTTATCGTGCAAAGTGATACTTCCTAATCCAAACTTACGATGTGTGTTAACATCTTTCTATTGTTCCTAGGCATGTAATGTCATTTATCTTTATAAATTCATATCTATTTACCATATAATTAGTGCTTCTGTGATTTGTACACAATTTACCATGTTTGGCAGCAATATTTGAGGAATGAGTTTTGGGGTTAGAAATTTTATTAACAACACCTAGAGGATTACTACCCTGCGTTTAAGGATATATATCTTGTGATGAGGATGCCTTTCATTTCATTCCTAGCTTCTCATTTTCAAATATTGTGACTGCAGTTATAAAGATATGAACGATATTGTCTATGACAGTTGAAATAATTTTTGAGAAATTGAAGCATTTATTTGGAATCTAATTCACCAGATGTGCTGCAAAATGTGGATAGTCTTTTTATGGAACTTATGATTTTATTTCATATTTTTCGGTTGTAGCCCGTTCCTTTAAACCTGCCAGAGGTCATTACCTATGACCAATTGACACAACTGAAGCCAGATCATCCCAAACTCAACTTTGTTCTTCAGACTACTCCAATGTGGGACAGGTATGCTTCTATTTGTGCCTCATAAACTCCAAAGCTCATTTAATTTGTCCCCATATTATTGTATTTTGTCTGTTTGCATTTTGTAAAACCGTTTGGAAGCTGCTGTGTTACCATATGAGACATCTAAACTGACTAGACAACTAAACTTGCAAGTTGCAACACTGTTGAATCTCTTGCATGAGATGTATTATTGTGGTAACTTCATCTGTGAATGAGAATGTTGACTAGTAAGGATTGTAGGATTTTATGAAGAATGAATGCATAACTATTTTCGAAGATACTAATTGAAGGTACAACAAAGACAGGTTTTAATTGAAGTGTTTTTAATTTTTGTTCTTGTGGGAAACTGCTATTATAGTATTATGAAACCACTTGAACAAATCCTATTAATCTATAATGCAAGGTCCCAGTAGTAAGTAGTATTTAAGGTCTAACATGCCCATTCACATGTACCATATCCTGTGAGATTGGATGAAATCAATATATATCGACATGGATCCTTTTCTAATAATAATAAAAAGACCATGAAATTACTAGGAAATTAATGGAGACAACAGTGCATAAAATGTCGGGGTACGAAAACCAGACCTTAGCTTTGGTACCATGTTAAAAAACCACTTTACCCAAAAGTTTAAACTAACTAAGTGACCAATATCAGTATTAAAAGTCTAACAATGATATTGCTCTAAAACTAGTTTACAATTGGTGTCCAAATTGTGGAAATAGCGCTGGTGTTAGAAACACAGTTCAAGACATGGGTTTATGGCAATGTAGGCTTCCTATTTTCTTTTTGTCTTTTCCTTCTCTTATATATATATATTTTTTTTTGGTATGAATTTGTTTTAGAATTTTTCATTCTTTGTTCATATTTAAAAGAGGCCCTATATTGCAGAATTTGAGTGATTTATTCTTGTACTACTGAGATTGCATGTTATGGCAGGTTGTTCAACAAATCATAAATATTTGTTCTTTTCTTTTTTTATTTCCTTTTAATATAATATTGATTTATGATATCTACTTTATAACTGAATGACAAAAGTTATTATGATTGGTGAACTAGGCAATTTATAATTGGTTTTCTCTGGTAAAATCTTCTTGCTTTTTTAAATTGGGCAAGAATTATCTATACCACTGTTAATTGCTCGAGCATTCTGCATTCCCCAAGTTTAGCTTCTTCATGGCACCTTATGCCTCTCCCTGCCTCATGTCAAGAAACTTCAGATGAGGTTGGAATTGATTTGTTTAAGTACCATGTTCAAGTCTTTGGATTGATCTTGATCTTCAGCTTATGTTGGCCTTCCAATTGTCCCATTAGTACAAGTTCTTAGCCATATATGTGATAATGTTCTCATATGATTGATTATTCTTGGAGTGATTATTTCCAGCAATGATTTTATATATGTTTTAAAGTCATTTGGAAAGAAAACATGAAAGTTTTCTTTTCATTTTTTTATTTTTGGTTGCAGGTTACAGCTTGAAGGTAACAAATTTGTCTTGGGTGAATTTCTGGAATTTAAAGGGGATCAGGAAGATACTTCGGTTTTGAGTTGTATCGAAAGATCGAATGTTAGTTGCCTGTTCATCCTAGTGCTGAGTATGTTTGGATCTTCTAATCTTTCTAGCATATATGGCATTTTTCTTTTTCTAATTGCTTTGTTCGACTAATAAAATGTAAACTTGTAAGTGGTTAAGTATTGGGAGTTTGGGCATTTAATCCATAAGATCATATATTCTTATAAATTATGAGCTTATATTTTTAACTAATTGGCCATATTTTTTTGGCTGTCCTTGAGCAAGTATAATCTTTCTATGCTAGTACTTTTATGTAAAACAAAAGTTCTTAACCGAATTTCTGTGTAGAGGTTTTTGTATGCTATCATTACCATCACAGAGGTCTTTAATTGGCCCTGTTTGTGCATGTTCATTTTAACGTTTTAAAATTACATGCCTCATTGTAAAATGCAAAAATAATAACTGTACCGACCATTTGTTGCAAGTTTTATTAAATGCTTGTAAGTATTGTGTTCCTATGCCCGTCTATTTGGTGAGAAGTAAAGAGAAGCGACTTTAGAGGTAGTCTTTAAGTTCTTGGTGTACTAGTAATGATTATTGACATTGCTGTGGATTTGACATTGGAGCAGGCTTGGGATTCTCTTTCACTGAAAAGTGATTCTCTGCCATATTATTATTATGCTTTCGGAGTATGCTTGTAAAGAATATATATATATATATATATATAAATAACTGATACATATATTTTGTCTTCTGATTTTCTGATGATCCATTATCAAACTGTTTATGACAATTGCAGCCCCTTCAACACTCAATATTCTGTACTCTCATCGTGACTTTCGAGAACAAGGCGCATCAGCCAGAAAATACTGAAATTTTGTTTCAGCCAGAAAATTCTACCAAAATCCACAAATTCAAGCTCTCTTCAATTGTCTCTCTGGCACTGAGTGCTTGAAGATGGCCATGCTGAATGTTTAGGTGTTTCTGCCGTTTTATATTAAGAAGATTATGTCCGGACTTCTGTCCCCAACCATAAGATATATCATCTATTCATATTGTATCATAATGATTATATATTCTGAAATTGGCTGTAGAGAATAGTTGGGATTGTCTTTCACTGGAGAAATATTCTTCAGAGTATAGTTTGTTTAGTGATTTTGGACAAAACGAAAACTGATGATCTTTTTACCATGCTCTGCCATGTAGAAAACTAGTACATAGTAACCAAAAATGCGGTGCTTACCTAACTATTGTGTTTGAATTTATTAGGATTTTTTCTTTCCGGTTGTGGGGCGGTGGCACCTGTTGAATGGGGTGTTCAAAATCTAATTCAATCTACTCAATCCATCTGATCCACAAAAATTCGATCCGTAAAAATTCAATCGGTGGATTGCTGGATCGAATCGGATTGAAAATTTAAAAATCTACAATTGATGGATTGGATATGAATTTATGTAAATCCGTAAAAATCCGTGAATCCGCAAAAAAATAATAAAAAATTTCTTTAATTAAAAATAAAACTTGTAAATGTGGCAATACTACTTACTAATAAATAAATAAATTAAAATATAGATACACTAATAGCATATTATATTTTATCCGATAATAATATAAAATAAAAAAATAATTAAGTAATTGAATAATTAAATAATAGATATAACTTCCTAAACAATTAATTTTAGTTAATTTTCATGTATTGCTCTAAACAAATGATATTTTTTCTTCTCGGTGTGTTATATTTTGAAACTTTAAATGTATTATTCTAGCTTTATTTAAACAATTAATTTATTTAAATCTTATTTAATTTTAAATTTGATCGGTAGTAAATTATTGTTTATATTAAATTTTTTATTTAATTACTTCGAGTATTGAATAGAATCAAAAAAATTTAATCCACAAATCAATTCGCAAAATATTGGATTGAATATGGATTAGGTCAAATTCGCATCCAATCCACAGACGTATGGATTAGATTTGGATTGAAATTCATCAATCCGTGAATTGAATTGGATTGAAAATTTATAATCCACAAAATTGTGGATCGGATATGGATTAATGTCCAATCCGTAAAATCTGATTCGCGAATACCCCTACTATTGAATGTTCATTAGATATTGTTGGGTGTAGATTTGGAAGGTTATATTGTGGACCAATAGTAAGCTGACACATGGCAAGGAATGATAAAGAATAAGTCCACATGAGCTAATCAAGGATGAGGACAACATAACTATAGCCCGCTTAGAAGGATAAAATTGGAATAAAATAAGAGATATTTAGGTCTCACGTGTGCTTTCTAAATGTTAGCACCAATGAGTAAAAGTTCTTTATCCTTTAGACTAAGAATAGGGGCAGCGACTATGTTACATTTGCTGTAACAAAAAGCTGGCCAAAATGGATCGTTGGATTTTTCATATCTCAAATCCAACGGATGAAAAGAAATGTAACCGAAAATAAGGTACATGTAGAATTGTAACTTGATTATTATAAACAAAACACGGGCAACCTGCAGAAAGGGTTATCAAAAAACGCAATTAAGGGGTTAATCGGTAATGAAATGTAGAGAGGGAAAAGAAAAGTGATGAGCGCGTACTTTAGGCATGGAAAATTAAAGAGGGAAAAATTAGAGTAATTAGGGTTTGAAGGAGGGGAAAAGAAGAGTAGAAGCAAACGATTGTTTAAATTAGTAGACTCACAGAAATTGGGAAATCCAAAAAATTGGAACTCACCAAAACCGAACCTAGAGTTGGCCAAATGTCACTGAAAATGCTGCAATTTCAAGTGTCATCTTCTGAATTTGTCTTGACCAAATAAGTTCCCACACATCATTCATTCTTATGGGTGGATCCTTTTTACTTGAAGACCTTAATTTGGAAAACTTCCAGAATCGACCGTGATGAAAGCCAGAGTTAAGTGTATGGGTTAAGGTTGTAATCAATACTCAATGGAGAGCTTTGATTTGTTTGTTTCTGTGAAAAGGGAAAATGAGTTGCAAATGGAAAGAAACGACAAAGCAAAGGGAAGTAAGTTTCTGTGAAAATCGTGTGAATCACAGCCAAGAAAACCCAAGAACTCGTTAACACCATTTAAAGAACTTGCCTTTGGATTTAGAATTTTGATGCCTGGATAATGGATTTTGCTAAGATATGTTACTCTGCAACTACTCCAAGCTTTTCATGTGCTCGATTAATGATCAACCTGGGTTTTGAGCCTGAAAGTTGTGGCCCTCTGGCATTGGCTTGAAAAACAAGGCAATAAGGCATCAGGAATTTTGCCCTCAAAACACAAACATTTTGGATGATCATGCTTCTGGCTTCACATTGCATAGCAGATTAGACTAGAACGTGCCTCAAAACTATGAAATGATATGCTTCCAATAGCATGGAGTAAACTCGAGACTAACATGAGTTGTTTTTCATATGCATGTTATATTAGCCCCGTAATGGATCAAATGCTTCTTCTTCTTTCAAGTTACTGCGTCATTAGTGCTCATAAATCTGTTTCTCTGAAATAAAACTGCAGAGGCATTGTTGCTTTGGGCTAGTTTGAATAATGCAAAAAAAAATTATTAAAAAAATACCTGAAGCTTCTGTTCAGTGGGTTCATTTTTGCATAGTAATAAGAATAACATCTGTGGTTGAATAAATTTTGAAGCCATGGTTTCGAACACAAGAAGCTTGACTATGATTTGCTATTTGTACATCATTTAACATTTTTAATTTTACCAAACTATGATTTACTAATGCCATTCAGACAATACATCAAACAATTTATGCATATGGCCCATTTCAAAATTTGAACCAAGATAAAATAATGACAATATCAATCAATAAATCTATCAGTCATATTCCAAACATTTCATTACTCCATGAAAAAAAAATTCAAATAAAGAAACAAATTATAAATTTCGAAACACTTCCTAATATCTCTAGACCCAGCTCCCCCTCATTTCCCTTATGAGTAGAACGGACAGAATCCACAAACCTTGTCTTTCTTCCCCTCCCTCCCCCCCCCCCCCACCCCCCCTCCCTCTTATTCAATAAATTCCATTATAAAACTGACTGAATATTTCGCTGATAATGTTTCAGGAGGGAGATGTTGCTTTGTTCAATAAACGAGGACCATAAGATTATGGATTCTCAACTTTTGAATGCCACATAGAAATTTTTGAATTTTGAATTTTTCTTTTTCTTTTCCAAAGTTTCATTTTATGCGGCTATTCTCCAACCGACTATTATATGTAATCAGACTTGACTTTATCGTTGAAACTTTTTGCAACTGGTTCCAACCAATTTTAACATATTTTTTTTCTGCCCCATACTGCCATGTGCTGCTATGACGTGAGTCCACTGGTCACGTCATTTTCTGTTACTTGTAGTAAATGTAACATAAGCTTCCCTATAGAATAAGAACCATAAAGAAATCAGATATGCAAATGTACTCAACAGTAAAAGATACCTCAGCAACTCTATAACTACCTTCACAAAGGCAACAGGGCTGCCTAGTCAACAAGTGCCATGTGGACAATGTTACAAATGATAAATACCAATCTCTAAAACACCCTTATCTAAAAGAAGATCCAGTCAGTAAAGAGGTGCCACATGGCAGAAAAAATGAAAGTGTTCATAAGGCACCCAACCTTTATATATTCACGTAAGGGCACATAGATTGGAATCCCTTTTTTGGTTCACCTTATCTCTCTAGAAACTTTTGGGCTATTTCACCTTTTTTTTCCACTATTTTTATTATTTAGGATTTTTCCATTTCTAAGAATTCCATGGAAGATCTTGACCACTCACCTTCCTAAAGAGCTTCGCCCTTACTCTCTTATGAGAGAATTATCTTATCTCCGCTAAACTCATATTCTCCCTTATGTTATTATTCACCATAAACAACCTTTAGTAAGGTTTATTCATATTTTAAAGAAAATTATATAATACTTTATATACATAGTGGATTGGAGATAAGTTACTACCGCAGATGTAAGATAAATGGCCAAACCTTTTAAATTCTTGTGCTTTTTTTATTGTTCATGTTTATTTTCCCTTATTATGATGATTTTATTTTCCATATAGTATTTTTCACTTATTCTTCTCATCCATTTATAAAGTTTTCTTCCATTATTTTTATACCTCTATGAAAGATCTTGGCTACCTCATCTCTCAAATAAGATTTTCCATTATTCTTCTTTTAGAAAACTCTCTAATCTCCATAAAACCCACATCTCCCTCATGTTATTATTCACCATAAATAATCTTTGAAAAGGTTTTGTTGATATTATAAAGAAACATGTAATACTTCACATACATAGTGAATTGGAGATGATTACTCTCGTGGATGTAGGCCAAAAGGCCAATCACGTAAATATTATGTGTTCTTTATCGTTTATGCTTTTTTTTTCTTATTATGATGGTTTTGTTGCCCAAATCATATTTCCTTTATGAGTTTACTCGATTTATACAAAGAGCCCCGGATAAGCTCTCTAGAGCTATCATCGAGTTCACCAGAGCTATTTCCTAAGTTCCCTTAAACTCCTCATGTTAACTCTCTAAATTAATTGTACAGAGCTTTTCATATTACTCTAAACCCAAATCACATTAGTTTACCTGCCAAATCACCTCAGTTATACCTCTTGCTATAAACAATAGAAATACACACCTAAACCTTAATCTTTGCTAGCCCAATCTCCCATTAGAAATAATAAATTTATTTGTTTTGATCGGATTTGACTTGGATCCGATGAGAACAACCACTTATTGATTCAAATCAGCTCCTAGTGAAAATTCAGCTAGAACAAATTGTTTTTATATTAATAGTTAGTGGATATAAGAAATAATATTTAATTAAATCTTAGCCATACACTATTATAAATATAGGTGTGGTAGAGAATTATAAAAAGATAAACATAATTCAGCACAACACTGGATCCAAATTCATGAATCACATGATATTGTTCATTTTCTATTAACTTCTTGTCACATATATTCATATAGATCTGACAAGTTATATACGGATAAGAAGCAATGCTCCAGGAGTGTCAAACTCTCTAGTCTACAATAATATAATTAAAACTAAATATTTTAAAGCAAATTGTTCTTAGCTAGATTGTGTAGTGTTTTCTCCTAATCTTATTATCGACGATCATTAATTGGCTTGATAGTCTTTTCCAATATATTTATTGGAGAATATTTTTGTAGGACCAACAAACCACATATGTCATTTTCTAGCCTTATTTATGATTGTCATTGGCTGGCTTCATAATCTATTAATTTATATATTTAGCAGAAAAATATTTGTGCAAGACCAACATACCACCTCTGGTTGTGGCGGTAAGCTCGACCACTCATGCTCTGCAAAGAAATGGGTCCTGTAGTGGGATAATAAATTTTTAAAATATTAAAAAAAAACTTTAGTGAGATTCACTATTAGTTCTGCCATTTGACAAAATATGAGTAGTTAGATATATCACCTTAGTCAGTTTTACAAAAGTTTTTCATATTATATTTATTCATCAACTTTTACAATGAATAATGTAACAAAGAAAATTAACTATATGTTTGGTATGACTTGTCTAATGGGCTCTTTTAAAAAAAATTAATGTTATTCGATTGTATTTTGAGTAGAGTTTTTGGAGATTAAGGCTAGTTTGGTAATGCTATAGCTTTTAAAGTAAATGTTGTTAGATGTGCAAGAAATAATCAAATATAAAGAGAATCAGTTAAACATTTCATAAAATTTATTTTCAAAATTACTATGAATTTTAAAGACAATCGTATGTGTTTGATAAATCTTATTATTGAACTGCTATAATAATATAAGTGTCTGTTTGGTATGATTTATCTAATAGTCATAAGTGTTTATTTAATTTCATAAGCTTTTATCAAATTTTTTATTATTGTTTGGTTGCTTTTTAAATAGAGTTTTTGAATAATAAATAAGTTATTTTACCTCAACTAGCAAGCTCAAATTTTGGACTCCAAAAATGTTGAAAAGCTTTTTTTTAAATGTTAAAATATCTAAAATATCATCAACTTATTTGACAATCTTATTTATGATTTTCATAACATAATTTTTAAAAATTTACTTATTAAAGTAATTTTATAATTTTTAATAAAAGCTCTCATTAACAACGAAATAACTAAATTTTTTTGGGTAAAAGCTCTATGGGTAAAAATTTTACTAGCAGAAACTCTACTTAAATATTTACTTGAAAAGTTATAATAAACGGAGCCTAAATGACTAACGTAGACATAATCTTGAGTAAAATTTATTTACACATTTATAAGCACGTATATGTAATTTTTTTGGGGAAATTTACTCATTTGACCACTTTCCAACTTTCAATATCAGAAAAGACCTACTCCAATTTTTCTTACAATAGCAACCATTTACAAGCTTTTTAGAGCAAAATACCCCTAAAACTAAACAAACAAAACTAAACCTATTTTTTGCCCAAGATTGCCCAAAAACATCTCCTATCGCCCAACTACGCCCACAGACATTTCTTGAATTCCGGTGAATTCCTTCACTTTCGGCGGTGATTTTCTTTACTTCCGGCGGTGACTTTATTTGAGTTCTAGTTTGAATTCCTTCACTTTCGGCTTAGTTATTGTTCTATTGCCTCGATTTTTTCATTAATTTAGATTAAATTTTATTTAAATTGCTTGGTGATTGATCATTGATGATAGATAAGCATTAGGATATGTATTGAGTGTGAAAATATTAGAATTTTCTTAAGATTATGATTTATAATAAAGGGCACATCAAGTGTTTGTTTAAATGCCTCTAAGAAATTATTGATCTAAACTTAATGTTATTTTGAGTTTAGAGAGAAAGTTGGTGTACCCACCAATTGAGAACATGGGTGGCTACCCGTATTGCCCAAAATTTCGCCCAAAAAATGCCCAAGACACGAATGGCCATTTCGCATGGCAACGCGGGCAACGAAGTCAATATATGGTGTTGTCGCCCAATCGAGTACGAGCGACAGAATGCATTCGCCCAACTGAGTGTAAGTAACAGGCCTATCACCAAACACGTCGTCGCTTATTTTGCACGGGCAATATATGTTGTCGCTCGAGTGACATAGCTTGTTTCTCAATTTTTTTGAGAGTTATCTGATTTTGTTTTCATTACTAAATTTCGAGAAATTTTATAATCAATAACACGACACCATGAATATCATAGTGATACTAGATTAATCAAAAGTTCTTATATAAAATAAGATTTTCCAAAAAAACATTACATAATAAAAATTCATTCCAAATTAGATAATATATATTCCAAAATTAAAATAGACTTCAAACACACCATTAATGCGGATTTGACGAAAAAGGATTCTTACATGTCTTGCTGTTATGGCCACGTTCTTTGCATTGACCACAACTTACAGTAAACCGAGGGATATCCTCACTTGTTGATGGTATGCTTTGTGTTTTTCAACGACCGAACGTTAATGGTACATCTGGTGGGTTCACTTGCAATGTTCAGACATCTTCTGGAATTTTTCAGTTGGCCACCTCGCCAACTGGAATAATGGGTTCCGAATATGTTGTTACCAATATTTCCATCATGTAGTAGCAAGAACAAAAGCTTATAGGATCCACTAGGAGATATAGGCAAACTACAATTGCATAAGCACAAACAAATTGATCTACTTGAAATACCTTACAACTGCATGTCTGTTTCTTATGTCAACAAAACCCTCCTTAATACCACCTTCTTTCACCTGAAACTGATGGTTAGACATATTTCAAACACGCATTTTAGTGGCAATGTCTTTTTTACCATCGCACATTTTCTATGCCCAAGTTGTAAGGCAAGTAGTTATCGACTCGAGCACCTTTTTTTATATCATAAAACTCTCCTTGAACAACCAATTGAGTAATAGGGAATCTTTTTGGTACCTTCGTTAAAGCATTAATCCTCTCCGCACCAAGCCCAATAATTAAAGCCTACGTCTTCCAAATACTTTGCTGCACTTGCATGCATACCTCACAAACCCTCTATTTGTTTCTTAAACTCTGTCAGATCATACATTTTTACTGCTTCTTAAAATGTTCGATTAAAAGAATACTTCCAAAGCTTACCATAATTCTTAAAATGAGACTTTACGTTACCTTGCAAATGGTAAAAACAAAGTTCGTGTAATGCACTAGGAAACACCCTATAAATGGCCTTTTGAATAGAATTGTAACGATCAGATATAAATGCCAACTCTGAAACATCTCTGATAACTCCACGTAAATTTGTCATAAACCATTCCCATGAGGCATCATTTTCTGAATCTATTATCCCAATAACTACTGGATAAATTTGGTTATTCCCGCTTATTGCAACTAATATGGTCCCTTTGTATTTACCTTTCAGATGAGTCTCATCCACAGCAATCACTGGCCTTAAAGACTACATAAAACCTTTGCAGCAAGATCTAAGAGACAAAATATAGTACAAAAAATTATTATGCTCATCTATAAGAAGGTGATAAATGGTTCCCTTGTTTTGGTTTTTCAAGACATGAGAGTATTTGGGAAGCAAATTATATGATTCTGCCGGAACTCCTCGTATTGATTCAAGAGCTTCTTCCTTGGCTCGATATGTTTATTGGTATGATAAATTGATTGCATAATCATTCTTCACATCTAAAATGATATCTTTTGGGGTGTATAAATATTTGGCATCAAAAAACTTTTGCTTGATCATTTCACTGTTAACCCTACTGCTTGTTTAGCGATGACCATTATGAAAAATATCATTCTGACAAGTATGTACTGTGTCATATCTCTTCACTAACCACTTCACACTCTTCTTTTCATTCGACCTTGTTGCTCGAAGACGCTATTTACATGTATCCAAAGCACAGTGGGCCTTACAACGTACCGTTGTGGACTTATACACCTTGAACTCAAACTTGTCCCTAATAGCAATATTGCTAGTTCCATATATAAGAGTTTCTTCCTGCTGAATAATTGCCCAACACAAATACCACTGAAACTAGTATCTTTAAGCATGTTTGAAGCTACCCAATCTGACGGCACAATTGGAGTATTCCAACTGTAGTGGGTCTATTAGACTTAGAACTCTATACCGACTTTAGCTATGAGCCACTGGACTGACGGCCTGACTTCGACTATTCGTCCTTGGACTGATAAGATGATTTTGACATGGATCATTAACTTCCTAAAACCGATCCACATCCTCCATAATGTGAATTGCACTATTGCAATGTCTAGAATTCAGTTGTGAAATATTATATGTTTTCGCATGCACATTATCCACATGTGTATTGACAATATTATCATCAATAGGATCAATGTAGGAGCGGAATAAGGAGTAATGTTCAAAGGCTGAAGTTTGAATTGATGGCATCAAAGGATGTTCTATTGGAACTTTAGGAGTTGTCATCACTTAAATAGGAGTGCACCTATAATTAATTGGATCAGAGTTCATACACATAATAACCCTCACCATTTCATCATCCACTATGTCTATAGGGAGTGAATCAATGGGTCGCATCGGTTGAATTGGTTTCACATTTGTTTTCACCATGAGGTAATATTTCATCCGGACTTTTCTTCAAAATTCCATACAACTTTGCAATAAATAGTTCAAATGTTGCATCTTTCTGAAAACAAAATGCAGTAACTTTTCCATTCTCGTACTCCATACAACCATCTTTTAAAGTCTCCCATGCTCCATCATAATACATCTTAACCACAACTGACTCCTTTAACCTAATGCAAAATAATAATACTACTTTATTAATATATAATAGTCCAAATAATTATATTATTATATTAATTATATAAATAATTATCAACAAATTCGGTGATCCGGGTGACAGCACTAGCAATAATCGCCCAATATGCAATACCTTATCGCCTGGGCCACAAGTCATTCTAAGCTTGGGCGGCATTTTTGTCGCTAAGGCGATAAATACTTGTCACCTCGATTCCTGGGTTTCGTCTTCCACGTCTCACAAAACCCATTTTCGTTGGATTATGCCAAATTTTACAAATTTATAATTCTATGAACTTACATTAACCTTATAATGTAGGCACAATATAATGAAATGAACAAAAGTATCCTTTTGTATGAAATCCACCCAAAAAAATAAAAATTAAAAACAGAAGAAATACTAACCTTAACTTCTTGTTATTCTTTAGTTTATTGCTTGATTTCTCTTCAATGCTTAGATAAATATCTCAATTTCATGAATGTGGGTTGAGTGATAGGTGAAATGGGGGGTGTTTTGGTGGTGTGTGAGAGGTTTGGCTGTTGCTTTGGGGGATGGGGTTTTGTTTTGTTTATTTAGTTTTAAGGGTACATTGGCTTAAGAAACTTGAAAGTGGTTGCTATTGTAAGAAAAATTGGAGTAGGGTCTTTTTTAATATTGAAAGTTGGAAAGTGATCAAATGGGTAAGTTTCCTTTTTTTTTTATTGGGTATGTTAGTAATTGATAACTAAAATAAAAAAAATTTATCTCGATAAAGTTGATATAATAATAATAGTCTCTCTAAATTTAATAATTTTATTTTTTAATTGAATAAGAATATTTTGAAATTTTTATAATATATGTGTATTAAGTATAAAATTGATTATCAAAATTAAATTTTGAAAAGCTACTATTTGTCCATTCTTCAAAATCTATCAACTTATAACGAGATAATTTTATCAAAAGTAATTTTTAAAAAATTTATCAAATATCAAAGTTGCCATTCGATGAAAAGGAGCAAGATCGTGCAGCTGTTGAATGGGCACATAGCCCAAGAGCCAAACAGGGGATGCAGATCATGACACCGAAACTGTTTGAGTTGCAATAAATTTGTTTGAAGGAACAAGAAAATGTTTATCTATTATAACAATAAATGTGTCAGCTGAAACAATTATTTTAGAAGCAATTAATTTGTAAGGAACAATAAAATGGACATTACATACAAGTTTATGGTGCAAAAACTAAAAATTTTAGTATACTACTGCAGCTGTAAATAACAAGTGATAGGATTACTAACACTGTAAGGTTGATGGAAGAAAATTTTAATTAAGCCTGCAAGGATACAAACTACATTTGTTTGAATTTACGGCAGCTTAAAAATCATTCATGATTTGTTCTATGCCTTTGACCATAGACGTGGGTTGAATTAATAATTCAATTTGAAATTAGGTGGTTGAATAACGCTGGAACGGCCGTATATCCAGCATCCATGAATTCACTTTCTTGATCAACCAATAAGTTCATTTGGACTTAAATCAATATGTGCAAAGTATAAGTAATCAATTTGACAGTTGAAATAAACCGTGCTTTTGAATTGCAAGTGAACATAAATGAAAGTGCTTTCATTTAGAGCTTTAGAGAGTGATCATAAATGAAGTAAATGGAGCAGCAAATATAAATGAAGGTAAAAAAAAAAAAAACTTAAATAGCAAGTTTCATCTGTAAAAATACTACATGTACATATGTAATATTCAAAAGATGTTGTAACTGCAATTCTTAAGGTAAGTTTGGGCTTCCTTTAGATTCTCAAGCAATCACTTTTACTTTAGATTTTGAAATAATTAGCTTTGGAAATAATTTTAAACATGTTTGGTAAATTTAGATTATGATACAATCACTTCTAAAATAACTTATTAAATATGTTTGGTAAATCAATAATAAAATTAAAATGTTTATGTACAATGACCAAAATGTACAAATTTTGGAATATTATAATAGGAAATAAAATATTTAGTTTTAATTAAAATTTTAAATGCATTTATTAATTACTTATTAAAAATATATATCAATATATCTTTATATAAATAAACTAATCCTATAAGTAAATATTTATATAAAACAATAAAAAAAACATTAGAGGTTCCGAGTTCAAAAATACATACCAGAAATTGATTTTTTTTTATTACATGAGACTATTACTCAAAATTACAACTCATATAGTATGAGACTTTAACTGATATTTACAAATCAGACTATTACTGGAACTAGTATACATTAATTTCTATGAAGTACTGCCCAGATTTTAACCCTCACTAATATTCGAGGGACGCCCACTCCACTCACATTTAGCGAGAGAGAAGACTACCTTCACTCAATTGTAATACAACTAAAGAAGGATTAAATCCCTCCATAATACTTTTATGTGGGGTCGAACAGCTGCTCTCCCACTGTTCTAACCACTCGGCCGAGTGGCTTACCAGAAATTGATTAAATAGGCACCACTGATCACAAATTTCATACTCTACTCAATGGTTGAAATTCCACCGGCATTGGAGGTGTGGTGGCGGAAAACGCGCCACCATAATTTCACAGCCACCATTAGCCGCCGCTTCAACGGCGACAAACTTGGCTTCAAAACCACCATAATCATAGTCAGACGTTGCCGATCTGTTCAATGACGGTGGTGGTGCACATCAATTCGTCGTCGTTTGGTGGCGATATAGTGGTGGCCAGAATAATTTGTTAAGCGCAAGCGCCACCATAAGATCTCCTTCTTCAACGAAGATGCCATATTTGGATTGTTTAAACGATTTTCAATCTAATAGTATTGGTGGTGTTGACTAAGAATTTTGTTTGACGAACGCCGGTGACAGCGCCAGAAAGGTCACCGACATTTTTTTTTTAATTTTGTTTGATTATATTATTTTCGTTTTGAAAATAAATAATTAAAGTAAAGATAATTTAGCTATGAAATATCACTAAATTGGATTCTTAAAAAAATCAAATTTTTAGAAGCTACTTTTATAGGCTTTTAGAAGTTAGTAAAAAAAAAAGATTATTTGATAATTAGCTTTTCAAATAATTCGTTTTTGAAAGTGTTTATCAAACACTTTTTAAGTATTAGATTGTCAAATAAGTGATTATTTGACAATCTACAGTAATCCCAAACATGCCCTTCGAAGTTGGAGTCAAAAAACTATGCTTCAATATCATGACATAACAAAAGATACAATTAAAGTTCCACTGACATAATAGTTATCATAACAATGTACCAAGTTACGAATGCTTAACAAAACACATAAAAATAGTTCATATTTTAGAATATATGAATTTGTGGAACACAGATTGAGTCTAAATTTCTTGGTTGGTGGAACTTTTTCGATGTTCTTGTTCGAAAGCTAATACCATTTAGGTTTAAAATGCAACTTGCAGTATCAATCTTTTCGATTAACCAGCCACAAAGTTTCCTCTTTAGCCTGCCACAATTCAATTGTAGCAAACTACCGAAGCCCATTTGAAAAACAACCACTCTTTGTTTATCTATCAACTATAAAACTGCTGCCGCTAATCTATATAGAGCACATCTGGTCAAAAAATTTGCCTTCGCCACTTCTAACTTCACCATTCTTTCACACTTACTTTTATACTAACATTTTTTTCTCTAGTAGTAAATTCTTAAATGTGGATCCAATTTTCATCTAGAGCACAATCATGGAAAATCAAAAAAACTAACTACACATTCACTACTTGAGAATGCCAATTTATTTAACTTTTATAGTGCAACTTTACGTACCTCTTTTGTAATGCAAGCCATTCCATCCTTTGCCTTAATTTCACGGACGGTTTCACCACTGCAATATTATCATATGACTACGAAATTATACTTCTCTACAATTATTAATGAACCCTCAACAACTTATTAAATTTATTTATAAATTCATTAACTAAGCTTACAAGTACCTCATGAACCCATTACGACATTGGCTTTTTCTTCTTCCATAAGTCGATGTTTTTATCATCACCAACCTCTTCAGCATCCCTATCAATCTGACATGACTTATGCTTATCACTTCCCAGTACTTGATTTATGAAATTTAACAATACATTTATTTATTATAAGGGTTAATTACCCTTGGCACAGTTTTTGACAAATTTAGAAAAGGTGATACATTTTTTAAAAATAGGTGAGGGGGTGACAAATTCGTTAATTTTAACAAGAACACTAACGGAAACAGTAACTTTAATAGAAAATGACATTTGTGCCCCTAGAGTTAATTATAAAATAATGTTTCTACCTCTATAATAGTTACAAAATGATATTTCTATCCCTACAATTAGTTACAAAATATGTTTCTACCCCTACTCAATTATTTATAATTTTTTAAATAGAAAAAATTATAAAAAAATTACATCTAAGTCTAATTAACAGGCTTTTTTTTGTTAAATCAAACAAATTTTTTTAAAAAAAAATTTCTTAATGAATCAAATTTTGCTGTTAACCATAATAAGAAAATTTTTGTTTGATTCAATAAGAATTTTTTTAAAAAAAATTTTGTTTGATTTAACAAAAAAAAGCCTATTAATTAGACTTAGATGTAATTTTTTATAATTTTTTATTTAAAAAATCAAAAATAATTGAGTATGGGCAGAAACATATTTTGTAACTAATTGTAGGGATAGAAATGTCATTTTGTAACTATTATATGGGTAGAAATATTATTTTATAATTAACTCAGGGGCAAAAATGTTATTTCCTATTAAAGTTACTGTTTCCGTTATTGTTCCCGTTAAAGTTATCGGATTTGTCAACCCCTCGTCTATTTTTAAAAAATGTGTCATCTTTTTAAAATTTGTCAAAAAATGTGTCGCTCAGGGGTAATTAACCCTTATTATAATCAAACTAACATTCATAGCAACATATAATCTACATTCCTAGTCCGGCACAAAACAAATACATATCATTAACATTACAACACCCAAAATAAACAAAAAAATTGGGGGTAAAAAAATAAACAAAGGAGATATAGAACAAAGGTTAAGTATGTATCACTTTGAAAAAATTAAATTATCAAAATTACTCTTTATTTATTTTACAATCTTATTACATTCCATCCATAATATAATTTTAAAAAATCTTTTATTAAAATAATTTTACAATTTTAAATAAAAATTCTCATTCATAATCAAACAACCAAAGTTTTTATAATAAAAACTAACTAGTAAAATCTATATATATATTTTTTCTTTTTTTACAAAAACTCTACATTTTTTTATTTTTTTATTTATTTTTTTTCTTTTGCGATGAAGTGATTGGGGGTTTTTAATTAAATATACCTCAAAAATAGGGTAGTTAATTAAATATACCCCATAGTTTAAAATTATGTAGATATGCCATTTTAGTGTGTGCATTGACAACATTATCCCTAGATGAAAATATATAGAGCCACTCAAAGAAATATAGCAGCCAATCATTTCTTATCTTGATAAAACCCAACCCACACAACAAAACAACAAGGCAACGCAAAATAAAACAACACGGCAACGCACAAAATCATTTCTTATCAGCTAATGTATTGAGATTTTGGCTAGCAACTAGGTGCATTACCCATCAATGAGTAAGGTATTTTAAACTTTTCATTTTTTTTGTTATTTATGCTTTTTTTGATATTACATTAGTTTTAGGGTTATGTTTGACTTGTGATAAACAACAAAAAAAAGTCACATTTTCATTACACTTGTATTATATGGCTGCTATGTGATGGATTTTCTAAGTACATTGGTTGAAAGCTCATTTTCTTGTAAAATTTTGTTCTGCACCCGTTATATACGACTACAGTCGTGTATGCTTGAATTTACACAACTGCAGTCGTGTATTTTGAGTTTCTAATCATATGTGAGGATACTGAACTCTGTGTAATAGATAATAAAATTACTAGAGGTTAAGGAACAAACAAGATGATAAAATCACTAGTAATAAAATAGTAGTCGTTTATCTAAGAAAATACTCGACGGCGGTTGTGTATCTATGAAAATATCCGACCGTAGTCATGTATTTGGTTTAAGCATTTCTTAGATATAAATGACCATCCTGTTATATAACAAAAACTGTACAAAACTAATAAAATTCTTTCAATAATACATTTGATTAAAAAACTATCAGTCATATCAAATGTTCATTACATCCCAATTGTTAAGGTTGTGTTTCAAACATTGTACAAAACTATTACATACCACGATAACTAATCCAAAAAATGGTAAAATCACAACAATAAAGTTCTTAAGTTTGTGTTTCAGTTTATTGGTTTCCACGACCTATGTCCAAATAATTTGACGGCTAATGCTTTGCGAAATTGTGTAACATCATCCTGCTGGCAATGTGTTCACATCAAGTCTATTGGCTAGGACCTCCAAGTACTGTAACAAAAATGCTCCACAATCACCAATAATAAAATTCATATATATCAATAATAATATCATCATTCTTATTTGAAAAAAAAACAATTTATAAAATCCAAACTATTACATACCCTGATTTTTGCTGTGGGATGTTCGTACTCGCTAGATGGGCCAAGGATTGTTTGATATGACTTCGGTACAATCTGGATGTGATTCGTGATATGATATCTTCTAATGTCCTCAACTGCCTTTAGTGAGGATCGGTTAGAAACCTTTGCTTTGAAATAATCTGATTCCTTAATTTTCGGTTCCATCTGCATGACCACAAAAATATTTGAATTATAATATAAATACAACTAAAAAGTTGCATAATAATACTCTAAATCAATCACACAAATTACACGACAAACTATTCGAGTACAGTTTTTCTAACACATCTATAGTTAAGTAAAGTATTCTGTACACAACTACAGTTGAGTAAAGTATGTGATACACGACTGTAGTCGAGTAAAGTTATCATTACACGACTGCGGTTGAATATATCCAAAGTAGATGATTCTTTGACTCGGAAGAAAATATAGTAATGCAAACATTATCAATTTCAGCTTTTAAACATTGAAAATGTATCAAACATGTATCAAACATTGTATTCTTGAAAATATATATAATTAACTTGATAGAAATATTAATTAAACTAGTATATTACAGTAACTAGCATGTAGGCACATGTTATTTAATAAAAGCAAAGTCTCTTAAACATGCAGTAGCATGGCAACAAAATCAAAATTCAAACCAGGTTAGTGCAGCCTCAAGTTTAAGGCCAAATTATATATCCTAAGAAAAAATACGATATAATATTTGTTAACCAACAATTTGGCAGTACATTATCACCTCTAGTAACTCATATGATAGTTAAACACCACAATTAGCTGTAGTTCCTTAATGAAAATGAGCATCATACCTTGCTTCAGTCAAACCAAAATGGTTCAGCAGCACCCCACTGTGAGCATCAACATTGGGACATGGGTTTTTAACCTACAAGGATCAAAGTACAAATCGAATTAGATCCCACTTAACTTCACGAAAGAAACTTGAAAAAGAATTTACAATATCAAATCTGAATATACAACATAATAACGACTAGGTAAGACATTAGTCTCACATCAACAACAACTCTTTAAAAGTAAATAGTAATCTTGATAGTCCAACATAAAATTATCTCCTAGTAGTTTTCCTAAATGACATCTTTCTGTCGTTAAAAATTAGAAAGGAAATATATGCAATACAGGGGTTTTTTACATTAAAACTGTAACTCATATGTCCACATTATCACAACTCCAACAATTTGAGTTTCTGTACCAGATTTTCCAGGTCGTTCAAGACAGATTCTAATGTTAGAATTATAATACTAAAAAAAAATCTCATTCTAGTAGCTTACTTTGCCTAGTTCTATTAATATTGCGGCACCACTTCAAACATAAATGTGATCAATCACCTTTCATTCATAAAATTTTCATTCAAAGCTAATTGATTTTTAGTGATACAATAGCAACCAGCGAACAGCAGCCAGTAAAAATAACCAGCAGCCAGCACAAAATGACCAACAGCAACCAACATAGCAAACAGTAGCAGTCAACAGCAGTAAATGACAGTAACTAACAAACGCAGAATGCAATAAACACCAGCAAACAACAGCGTACATCAGCAGCAAACAACAGCATACATCAACTGCAAACACAGCGAACAGCAGCGCACATCAACAGCAAACACCACTGAACAGCAGCTGTAAACACCAGCAAACAACAGCAGCAACGCCACCAAACAGCAACAGCGAGTACCCTTTTTTTTTTTTTGTATTGGCTAATTTCAATTTTTCAAGAAAGAGTTGTATTGAGCATTGTGTTCTTGACGCTTTTAAATAATTTGATAATTAAGGTTTCATTTAGGGTATTTCGATAATATTAAAGTTTTACTTAAGATATTTCGGTAATTGCATATTTGAAAAGATATATATGAGAAATATTGAACTATGAAAGTGTTTTTAGATAAATATCATGTTTTAGGGGTATAGCGTAAATTCCTGAAGTGATTGTCAAGGTTAAATCTATTTTCTAAAATAGAATACATATTAAGATTTCCGTATTTTAATTCTGCTTCAATGTCTTCTTCAACAAAGAAGAAGAGACCAAAACCAAGATCCAATTCATCATCGTCATCATCATGTAGCTGGATTACGGAACCGCCGCAAATCTTATTCCCATCAAAACAAGACTTGTTGAGGCTTATAACAGTAGTAGCCATCGCCTCTTCCGTCGGTTTAACCTGCAACTACTTGGCCAACTTTCTTAACCCAACATCAAAACCTTTCTGTGACTCCAACTTATTACTAGACTCCCCCGAATCTCTCACTGGTAAGTAAAATTTAACCCTTAATACTATTATTATTATTGTCTTGCTTTTTGGGTCATCTTTTGTTTCCATTAATAATACTGCTTTGCTGAACTTGAGTTGAGTGATTACTCTTGTGGGTAGTTTTTAAATTGCTCTCTGATTACTTGGTTCGTGAAGAAACTATTACCTTTATGTACTTGTTATTAACCAATTGTTGGTAAGAGTAAGAATAGAGCTGCAAATTCATGTACAAATTGACGTGACATAACATAACTGCATCTGTGGGATGAAAACACCTCATTGTTCACATAATTTTTTTAATCATTTTATGTTTTTATCCCACCAAATACAATATGTCATTTCAGTTTGTACAAAGTAAGTATTACTTTTTAGATTGCTATTGCTATTGCTTTGTTGGTAGTCTATCTCGAGGTTTTCATGTATTATTAAAGATGTAACCAATGATGCTGGCTGCTGGGGGATGTATACTTCTTTGATGCTTGTTACTTGCATCAGTATAAGCATTTGACGAATGCACACCATTGCAGATTCTTGTGAGCCCTGTCCGAGTAACGGCGAATGTTATCAAGGTCAGTTGGAATGTCTTCGTGGCTATAGGAAGCATGGGAAGTTGTGTGTAGAAGATGGAGATATTAACGAAACAGTGGGGCGACTTGTATGTTCTCACAATCTTGATCATTCCTAGATTCTAATATTATTTATACAAATTAACATGCATGATTTTAATTTTGAATATGTTGTATATTTTCTAATCGGCAATTTTTATTTCATGCAAGTGCAGTCAAAATGGGTAGAAAATCGTCTTTGTAGAGCCTATGCTCAATTTTTGTGCCATGGAACTGGATCAATTTGGGTCTGTTATCTTGAAATCTTTTAAACTTTATGACGTTTAAAAAAAAAAATAAATAATTAAAAGACTGTTGGGATGACTGTTGGATAGTTAGGTGGTCATAAATATATACCATTTTCAGGTTGAAGAGAATGACATATGGAATGATTTAGATGGACATGAGTTGATGAAAATGTTTGAGTGGGACAATGCTGTTTACTTGTATACAAAGAAAAGGACAATGGAGACTGTTGGTAGATATCTGGAGTTAAGGACTAACTCTTATGGGTATATTATTCCATCTCTAATTTGAAGTTTTAATTTTTGAATCTCTGAATGTTTTGGTACAGTTGCTCTAACATATCTTTTCTTTCTGTATGTAGGATGAAAGAGTTAAAGTGTCCAGAGTTGCTAGCAGAACATTACAAACCATTATCCTGTTGCATTCATCAATGGGTCTCCAAGCATGCTCTAATTATTGTCCCTGTCTGTGCATTGGTACTCCATTCTAAAAGGCAGACTTTGAGTGCTTTAGATTTAGTATCAACATGTTGAAGCTTGTTAACAAAATTGAGATATACAGCTTGTGGGATGTATATTGTTGCTCTGGAAAGTCCGCCGGAGACGGTATTTTGCCATCAGAGTTGAAGAGCTTTACCACCAGGTGTACAATCCATTCCCCCCCCCCCCCCCCTTTTGTCACATGCAATGGTTTCCTTGTTTTTAATATACCAATTTGTTGTTACCTGCTGCAAGTTAAGATCTTGTAGAAGCCACCACCCTCTATTCTAGAATGTTTCGGTCTGCAATCTATTTGAAGAATTTCTTCAATGGTACTTTAATCTTTGGATCTTTGGTTTTGACCATATTGTTTAGATCAATCACTAACTGAGGATAAGCATGAAACGTCCTTTATATTGTGTATTGGAACAAACTGTTGCCAAATGGATTTCCCCATGAATGTTATCAATTTGGTAAAGGCTATCCCTTGCGAGCCGCCTTGTTTTATAGACATAGAACTCGTGGGATGGAAAATAGGGTATACAAAGATTACGAAGAAAAGAAAGAAGAGGAAAAAAAAGAAAAGAAAAATAGCCAGAAGAGTTTGATCTAAAACTCATCGCTAGTGCATCCCGTGTTTATTTGACATTAAGCAGACGTGAATTGACTGATTCTTGCCATTTTTTATAGGTTTGTGAGATACTTGAGGAGAATGCTTTGATGTCAAAGAGTGTGAATGGTGAATCTGAACCATGGGTAGTTGCCTCTAGGTTACGAGATCATCTTCTTTTGCCCAAGGAAAGAAAGGACCCTGTGATATGGAAGAAGGTATTCTTTTTATGCCCTTTCATTAAGTTATCTTTTAATCTTGGAATCATTATTTTTTATGGATTAAAGCATCCTTGATTATATGTATTCAAAATTTCCATTGGAAATAATTTTCTGTTATATTTTTTGGGTGAAGTTCTGATCATGTTTAAAGTAGCATGTGGTAGTAAATTTTTTGTGCTTGTGCAAGAGAGTCTGTTTACTGTTAATGATTGTTGTGGTGGCCTTTTCTGTTAAAATCAGCTTCCTAGCATGGTAGTGATCTGACCGGCTTTGAAAATATACATTTGCTAGTCTGTTATTTTCATGAGTGGATCCGGTGTATTTTGTCTAAGATGCAACACAGAATGCATTTCAGAGAAATATCTTGCCAAAGTTATTCTGTTCCATACCCCGACAATGACTGTTGTTGCGCCTTATTTAATGGCCTTTCTTTTTGCCTTGTACTCAAGGCACCAACACTGCACTTTTTTTTTTCCCCGAACTTCATGAATTGCATTACGCGGCATTCATTTCTTTATAACGTGGTATTTCCTTGTAGTTTTAGCCTATCATGTCCTAGCTAACTATTACAATTCCTATATTCCATTGTCTTTGTCATATCCTTTTAGTTGTTTGGCCTTGAATCTGTCATTTGCATGCCCCATAATCATTCCAAATATGCTGGAAGCCTTTTTATTTATTGTCTTTTGAAGCCTTAACAAGAACACTTGGCTGAATTCTTTTAAAGCTGTCTGTGAAGAGGTCCCAAGAAAACTCATTAGTTGCCTTTTTAGATCATCATTATCTCTGTTGCTCTAGTGTTGTAACATTGTTCCATATTTGGTACGTCCTCTGAAAAGCTGTGTGCATGCCAAAAAGTTGAAGAATTATTGCCAAAAAGTTGAAGAATTATTTGATTATGTTATACATTAAAAAGTTAATGTCTGTTTATATTTGAAGGTGGAGGAGTTGGTACAGGAGGATTCTAGAGTGGATCAATATCCAAAGTTATTGAAGGGTGAATCAAAAGTGGTATGGGAATGGCAAGGTACTAAAGGCATATAAATTTTTGTTTGTTAATTTACACATTCTTCCAGTTTTCTGCTATTTTTCTTGCCTGGTTGTTATTTTTGTTTTAGCTAAACTAAACATGAAAAATAAGTTTTTGTTGAAGGGGCTTCTTTTGGAAGCAAAAGATTAAGCAAGGTTATTTAAACATATGTTCAATTAGGGAATAGGTCTTTGGTAGCATGAAATGCAGAGAAAAAAGGCTGCATTTTACTTGTATAATTTTCGACTTAGAAAAAAGTACTGCTTCCTTTTTCTTTTAAAAAAGAAAAAATTAATAATAATGGCTTCTTGTCATATGGATGGGTTGCTTCTTGCTCTTGCAAGAGCATTGTTTGAATTGTAGATGTCGGATTATATATGATGAGTGGTAAGTAAAACACTGATCTTAATTGAATTAGATTGTCATTATGATTGTTACCCCTTTACGTATTGCTTGGACAGGATTCTTGAGTATTTGGCTCAGTCATTGCTCTTTGTATTTGACAACCGTGCTTATTGTTGTTAGGCAAGGCTTGATATAGCAGAGGCTATTTATTTATTTTTGGTTTGGAACTGTTCTTTCTATGCGTCTGCCTAAAAGAGGAAATCCATAACAATGATGTTGAAGTCATTCTACGATACAGCTAGGGAGATCAGTTTAAAAGTGTAAACGTATTATTTTGTTAAGAGTTTTAGCATGTTAAATTACGGAGTGAATGAGTGATGCTAGCTCTTGGGCATAACTCATGAGGGTCTCTCTCTGATCTTCTCTCGATTTATATATATATATATATATATATATATTTGACTTGTCCTCGCAGCTGGTTGGTTGAGCCCCAAAATTCTTATTACTTGTGGTGCTGGATTTAAATTTCCTGCATATTATCAGAACTGCTTTCCTACATCAGATCAGGCGTAGAGGCTTCCAACCTGCAGCAGAGAAGGCACCATGAATCTATATGTATGTATCAATAAAAGGATTCTGAACATGGCCAGACCTCATCCTTGGGTAATATAGGACCAATGTGGCTGTTGACTTGTCTCAGTTGAGATGGCTTTTTTATTGCTAGAATAATGCAGAGTTTTGAAGTTCAAGGCTTGTTTAGCTCCACTTACTGCTTCCAAGTCATTTTTCAAGGTTATCAAGAAGTTTCACCTTTGTAAAAAAGGCCACTGGCCTACCTTTGTTGCCAATAATTTGATGTTAGAGGACAAGGATGAAATTAGAATACTATAATCTTGTTGGGTGATAAATCACTGTGCTATGGGGGAATTTATATCCAGTCATAGTTTTGCTCTCGTCACTAGGAAATTCTAGACTTAGGAATTCAGTGAATGGAATCTGAAGTTGATGCCAATTATTGCAAACTATATATGGCATATGTGATATGAGATGCAGAATGTCTTTAATATTCATTCGTCTGCAATTCATATAGGTGAAATGCTGGAGTCAGAATGTAGATCATTATCTGAATTTCGAAATTTGGTTATGCCAAAATGTATCATTTGTCTTCTTGGATATGGTATTAATTCAATTTCCTTTTATGCATCAATTTCAAAACCTTTGTGTAATTTTTTTTTTTATTTTAATTTTTTGGTAGTTGAAGGCTCGCTGAGCTCATCAAAAATGAGAAAGAAAGGGGAGGCCAGCAAATTGAGATCCCCTGAAGGCAGGGACATGAAGTTCGATCAACAACAGAGCCCGCTGAAGACTGGTGAGTTGCTAATATTGTTCTTGTTCCAATTTAATTTTGTGTCACTTATCGTTGATCAATGTTTGCTTCAGTGTCTTTTCTAAAATTGCTTCTTTCTATCGAATGTTAGTATAACTGCACATATTATTCAATTGATTTTAGTATAACTGCACATATTATTCAATTGATGTGTAGAAGTACAATCTTATTGCAGAGCCTAGAGCACTAATCTTTTGACATGGATACATTTTAGAAATGGCCACCGCAGTGTCTAATACCCTGTGCCGGTGGGCACCTTTGTGGCTAGCATTTGGAATGTTCATCAAGTCTCAATGACAGAAACTAGCTCTCTAAAGAGATGGGTTTACAAGCTGCTTGATATCCGTTTTCTTCAAGCATTTTGTATACTTTGTTATTTTTGTAACAAGATATTGTTAGTACTCTAATTTTTATTTTTAAATTTGAATTATATAAAACCAAATCAGGCTGAATCGGTTAATGTCCACCCTTACCCTTAATCAGAAATTAATTTGGTCAAAATTAGGTTTAGTGACATGAGCACATGGCGTGTAGTGGTGGTCACCCATACTCTTTTTCAAAGTTATTGTCATTGCTTTAGCATAAATTGCTCCTTTCCACTTACTCCAATAATTCATTCATATCTTATCTTATTTATATAACTCATAAAATAGATATTAGGGGGAATTGGGTGTATCAATCAACCTCTAACATTAATTCATTGGGAGTGTCGGCAGAAATTGATCTTCAATAATATCTATGTGTGTGTACAATGATAAATGTTCACAACGGTCATAAAATTAAATTATGTTTGTTTTTAAACTTTTTAATAGCAAAATGATTTTTGAATTAGAATAAAAAAAAAAAAGATAAGATTGTGAGTCATAATTTATCTTTTTGTGCATCTTAAAGATTTTTATTTCTAAAAAATGAAAACAGTAAATAAAAATCCCACATGAAAAAAAATAAAATTCTTTTTTTCCAACTGTATTGTTCTTCTGCCTTAATTTACTGTCCTCCAAATTATCAAAACAATGTTTTATAATACACACTCACGTATATATTTAATTTTTTCGGACTTTAATGGGTTGGAACATTTATGTAGTGTACATTAAGCCATAAAACTTAATAGTTGTTACTGATTTTAATAAAATATAAGATCTTAGATTAAATCAGTATTTTATATATATATATATATATATTACAATAAAAAAATCTAATCATATTCACAATAAAAAATCTATTGAAATTAATCTAAATTAATCTACTTTGATACATGTATATTTTTTTTTAATAAGATCTACTTTGATATTATTTTGTCATCATTTACTCACCATTTTGTACATTTATTTATCTAAAGAATATTTGCACGTATAACTGTTGTTTAAGATTAAAAAAATTATTGTCGTTTAGTGATAAATCTTTTATAATCCAATAAGTCAAAAAACTCCGAATTCACCGCAGGATTTTGACAATTATAGTACCCAGTTTGTAATATGACTTAGGCCCCTAAAGTTTTATTGTTTCTCATAGAAGGACATAAAATGTCCATCTCCATCAAACAAGCCCCAAATTCTATTTAAGTGACTGAAATAACCTTTTAGGAAAACGTATGTTGGGTCGATCTAGGCTATATTAAATCCAATGGATTACAATTTGCAGTAGTCTATTTTAAAATATATTAAATTTTGAAATTGTACTATTATTCAACGTTTTACAATAAAATTTTTAATTTATTGTTAATTATTTAAAATAATTCTTAATTAATTGTTTTAAAAAATGCATTGTTGCCTGCTGCTTCCAATGGCCGCCATTAGTCATTAATCATAAACTTTAAAATTGGTAAATTTAGAACATTTGTTAAATAATTCATACAATCATATAATTATCACCTATTACTAAAAGTTGCCATTCAACAAAAATATATATACATTAAAGATTCAACTACTGATTAACATTACCATCAATTAGCGGCAAGTGAAAATTTATCACTTTGATCATTTTTTTAGGGAATATGACGGTGTTCACCATCATTATCATTGAGTGATAATGCATACGCTAGTCAAGATGTAATTCTTAATTTTTTAGTGAAGGATAACTCAAATTTTAATATAGATAATAGGTTGTGTAGCGAGAAATATATGAGGATCCTGATTAATGATATCATTGACTACTACAATAGATACACCATCAATGGTAAGCAATAGCTAAAAGTTAGAGCAAAAGTGATGGTTGACCGTGATATTTATAATTTGACAATAGTTAATGAAAAATAATACCAAAAACAATAAAAAATATATATATAAAATCCCCTCTCAAAATAACACAATCCCATAAAGACCCACCCTAAGTAGTGTTTTTAATATTAATACAGTTCAGTATCTTGTAAATAGTAACGTGAAACCAAAATTGAATATCACAAGTATAATTTGTCAATAGGAGTTAGTAGTAGTTAGGGACTTATTTAATACAAATAGATAAATTGTAGTCTTAAATTGAAAAAATTTAAAAAATCAGGGATTATGTAGATATTATCACTCCAATAAAGTATAAAAGAGGTGATCACAAATATCCTGACTCTCCACACGTTTTCGATCTCCTCTTTGAAGCTCACTCACACACTAGCACTTACCAGTTCAAGCATTTCAGAGATCTAGAGAGAGAGGGAGACACTGTGTTGTGTGAGTGAAAGGCTAAAGAAAGAACTCTTCTCTTGGTGCTTATTGAAGAGCTGTCATATTCAGGTGAATGCTTTGTTCCATTTCTCCCTTTTATAATCATTGCCATGTTTATTAGTTTATGCCATATATATATATATATGTTTGCTTATTGTTGCCTTATTTTCACTTTAAGATCTGTGGCCCCTTTACTTTTTTGCTTTCTGGGTTCTTGAAATGAAGTTGTTGCAGTTACTTTTCAAACTCTTTGTCATTGATGCAAGAGTTAATGGTTAATTCTATTGTTTGTTCATATTTAATTGGCATTTAAGTGTGATTTCAGTAGCTGTTTGAGTGTGAGTGTGACATTTATGGGGAAAAAAAAAAAAGAACCTTTGCATGTGTTCTTGAGTGTTAATGTATGAAAGATCTTTGAGCTCGACGAGAAGTGAAATGGGGTTGTTCAGGATTAAGAGTAGTACCTACAAAATGTGAGGAGATTTGGGTTTGATTTGAATCCTTGATTTGATCAGCCGATGCATGCTTTTCTCTACTTTATATTATCAGTATATCTTTTCTTTTCTGCTCATGCTGTGTATTGTCCACAATCCACATCAACTTTGGATCTTTATTTCACTTTTGATGAGTTCCTATAACTTTTAATTATGTTTTGGAACTTTATCATGTGCTTTCAGTAAGTTGGTTATATGATTTGGCTACTCTTTCTCTTTGTTGGTTAACCTTCGGATCAAATTGTATATTAAAGAACAACTTTTAAGGTCAAATTTGATAAACAAAATTGATATTATTAATTTTATTTTGTTTTTCCAGTAAATATATGATCTTTGCTACTCGTTTTTTTATACTCATATGTTAATGGATTTATCACTTGTCATTCTTAACTTTTTTTTCTTGTATAAATGTTTCTGAGACATTCAGATGGCATTTTCTTGTTAGGAGTTAAAAGTTATCTGTTGATAGTTATTAATAATTTGAAAAATGAATGACTTGGATTTGACATCAATCAGTAAATTGAGTGTTGAAGGCAAATGTGAAATATGATATTTCAGTAGATAAAATTCATCAATGTGTCCCAAGAAACAAATAATGACTTTGGCAGATTGGGCTTGCAGAAGTTTCATATAGCTAAAGGATTTGTCGCTTTTTAGAACTTCGGGCTTTTATTTAATTTTACCTGCATGCTAGATAACTTTACAAAACAAGAATTTCATAACTTGGGTTGCTATTTCACAGTCTTCTCCTTTCCATGTGTAACAACCTTTAATTTTGAGAAAGCAGTTGAGATATGTGTATAACTCTTGTGACTAATTGAAGCAGCTGTACTGTGTTCATTGATGATGACTATTTTCTCCAAAAATAAACATCCTTTATGGTTAGCTGTAACTACTTTGCATAATTACTAGTGCGAAGTGATTGTTTCTTGACTAAGTTGCATCTCACATTGTGCTCCAGGGAATTGCCCCAGCCATAGAATGGGGAAGCATAATTCATCAGGAAGCAGAATACGGAGTCCACTGTCTATATTTATTGTCATTGTTTTGTGCAGTTTCTTTTACATACTTGGAGCATGGCAGAAGAGTGGTTTTGGAAAAGGTGATATCATAGCGTCACAAATGACCAAGCAGGCAGACTGTAATATCTTTACTGATTTGAGCTTTGAAACTCACCACAATGATGTGGAGATTGTTGAACCTTCTGAGCCTAAAGCTAAAGTGTTTAAGCCCTGTGATGTTAAGTACACTGATTATACTCCTTGTCAGGAACAAGACCAAGCTATGAAATTTCCAAGAGAGAATATGATATACAGGGAAAGACATTGTCCTCCTGAAGACGAAAAATTGCATTGTCTTATACCTGCTCCCAAGGGGTATATGACCCCATTCCCATGGCCAAAGGGCCGGGACTATGTTCATTATGCAAATGTTCCTCATAAAAGCCTAACAGTTGAAAAAGCTGTACAGAACTGGGTGCAGTTTCAGGGGAATGTTTTTAAATTTCCAGGTGGAGGAACAATGTTTCCACAAGGTGCTGATGCATATATTGATGAACTTGCGTCAGTTATCCCAATTAAAGATGGCTCTGTCAGAACAGCATTGGACACTGGTTGTGGAGTATGTTACTGAACTCGAATAAGCCTCTGCATATATATTATGTTAATTGTTCAGAGAAAAGTTATTTGTTTTTTTGTTGACTAGTAATATGAGTGTGTGCTTTCAGTTGAATATTAGTAATCTTCATAGGTCTGGATCACTTTGAATTACCAGGGCTATTCTCGTAATATGTAGAATAGTGCCATATGGTGGATGCATTATCATCCTCTAGATAATTTCTTTCTCTCTAAGACTTTGGATTGTTATGTATCATTTTCTTCTTGCATCTTTCTCTTTATTTGTTTGATGTTTTCTAAACGTATAATGGTATTATTGTTTGTTCTTCCTAATCAGGCTCAGATAGTATATTATCAAATCGCATTCTAGCATTGCTTCTTGTCTAATTAATTTAAGTTTGTAATATTCTCCTGAGCTGATAATGTCAATTATTTTGTAGGTTGCAAGCTGGGGTGCATACCTTTTAAAAAGAAATGTATTGGCTATGTCCTTTGCTCCAAGGGACAATCATGAAGCACAGATACAGTTTGCTTTAGAGCGAGGTGTACCTGCTGTTATTGGTGTTCTTGGAACAATACATCTTCCATATCCTTCACGAGCCTTTGATATGTCTCAATGCTCTCGGTGTCTGATACCATGGACTTCAAATGGTAAGTTCTTCATCGTTGATATTGTAGAACCATGTTGCATTTTAGTGTATTCTGTATATAATATACGGTTTAAAAATCTCTAATTGGAAAATAGGATGGCGTATATAATTTTCTATAATTCTCTAATTGAATCTAAAGACGTCCATATTTTGTCAAAAAGTGGTGATGTGTCAGTTTGTTCATTCCTGCATATTCAAAGTTGAAAGCATATAGATTTATCAGATATAACGTACCTTTTGTTGAGTGGTGAATATGAATGATATCTGCGGTCTCATGAAATTAGGAATCGTTTTTCAGATCAACAGTCAATTAGAATCCATGAGTTGTTAAATATACCTGCATGGTTGTAATTGGTTATTAATGGGTCTGTTTATGGGTTAAACTCACATTGCAAAGTTGTGTATGAACACAAATTTTCCTTATAGTTTCAAGTTAACTTTTTTTGTAATTGCTATCAAAAGAAAATTTGGTTATATATCTTGAATGTAGTCAGATTTTTCTTGGGCTTCATGGAGAATATAATGAAATGGTATCAATTAAAAAATTTTAAAAAGGAAAAGGTATCAAAATACATATATTGGAGAAAATTTTCATTGAGTTTATATAGGCTTCATAATTACCTTAGTAGTTGGGATTAAAGTGGCGTCAAGCTGAGTTGAGCTATTAATCAAGTGATTATTTACTTTGGTAGATAATAAGACTTCTGGTTGAAAGGCACTAAGCTACAAATTTCGTTCTGTTTTCTACTACATTCCTTTTTATGGTTACTCATGATATTAAATGGCTCCTACTGCGTACTTGGTTCAATTGGTAAAACTTCTTGGGGTGGTACAAGAAATCTGAAGTTTGAACCTCGCTTACATGGGGTGGGGGGGGGGGGGATTTGATTTCCATTCATGCAATACTTGAAAAATAAAATAAAACAAAATAACTTAGCTTGACCTTTTGGTATAAATTTTTGTTTATCTGGTGGAAGCTGTTGACCATTTAATGTATGGACTTCTGTGTACAGATGGGATGTATCTAATGGAAGTTGATCGAGTCCTCAGACCTGGTGGGTACTGGATCTTATCTGGACCTCCAATTAATTGGAAGACATATTATCAAACATGGAAGCGGTCTAAGGAAGAACTTCGAGCAGAACAAAGAAGAATTGAAGAGCTTGCTGGGTCTCTTTGCTGGGAGAAAAAGTATGAGAAGGGAGATATTGCCATCTGGAGAAAGAAAGTAAATGACAAATCCTGCAAGAGGAAGTCTGCCAACATATGCAAATCAAGGGATCCTGATGATGTTTGGTGAGTTGACCTGCACCTTCTTTTGCTTAGATGCATTAGTTCTTTGCCACTTTAACATCATCTCATTGTTAGGGATTTGGAATGGTTACTTTAACATGCATCTATACTATCATAATTTTTCTATTTTATGGCTAAATTCATGCTTTTGGCAATTTTATGGTGATGGATTGATTTAATCGTCATTAAGTACCTTCCTGGGCAGCCCAGAATACTGCAAATCCAGTTCTGTTGACCCCTCAATTATGTTTCTTGTTTTTTTTTTTTTTGGGGAGATAATTTATGTTTATGAGAACAATATGGGTATCTTCTGACCACAAAAAATTCAGAGAATGAAGAAACTCAGAATTTGACTATTCATTTTTTTGCCCTATCATTGTCCATTTAGACTTATCTTTCTGATTACTTGTTTATTTTCAATTAGGAAACCACATCTAGTTTCAATTCTTTCAATTAGTATTTCTATCCTAAATTTTTTTGTTATGCATTTTAGGTACAAAGAGATGGAAACTTGTGTAACCCCTTTTCCTGAAGTAGCCAGTACAAAAGAAGTAGCAGGAGGGGAGTTAAAGAAGTTCCCAGCCAGGCTTTTTGATGTTCCTCCAAGAATAGCTAACGGACACGTTGAGGGAGTAACTGCAGAATCTTACCAAGAAGATAATAAACTTTGGAAAAAGCATGTAAATGCTTACAAAAAGATGAACAGTTTGATTGGCACCAGAAGATATCGAAATGTGATGGACATGAATGCAGGCCTTGGGGGATTTGCAGCAGCACTTGAATCGCCAAAATCTTGGGTAATGAATGTTGTACCAACAAATGCGAAGAACACTTTAGGTGTCATTTACGAGAGAGGCCTAATTGGCATATATCATGACTGGTATGTCAATAATTTTACCTGTTCTATTTGTGATTAAGGTTCCTAATTGGCACCTGCATTTCTTCACATATTTATCTTTAGTACTGGTGCTCTTTGTTGAAAATGTGTTTGGCCTATTATACAACCTGCTTTAAAAGCTTTACCTACTTGTAAGGTCATTTTAAAGAAGAAATAATAACTTATGGTACTTTCTGGGATGAAATACACTTTATGAAGTTCCTCATTTTTAGAACTGTTGCTAGTGGATCAACCTCACCACTCAATCAGCAGTAGCTGATTGGCCTTTCGAGATGCATTTCACGCACATTGTGAAAGACTAATCAAAGTTTTTACCTTCAAATCATTTTTTGCTCTTACTTATTTTTTCTCTTATCAAGTGATGAATATGAAGTTTAACTGAAATTTTGGAATTTATGTTCTTTGGAATCTCAATAATGGTTGTTTCCCCTGTTATCTTCTAGGTGTGAAGGATTCTCTACATATCCAAGGACGTATGACCTTATTCATGCTAACGGTGTATTTAGCTTGTATCAAAGCACGTAAGCCTCTCTATCTTCTTTCTCCTACTTGCTGACTAAAATCCCATATAAAAAATTTGTTTATTTAAAACCAAGTCATAAATGCACAATGCTGGAACTTTGGACCAGTGAGGAGAACCACAAAGCTATGTAAAATTAATTATCTAACTTAAAAAAATTATTTCTCAGATTAGAAGATCACATCGAGAATATCTATTTTCCACTTGAAATTCGGAAATATGAAATAAAAGATTTGAGAGAAGCTCTAATGCCAAAATATATATTGTTGATTTATCCTCTACTGGCAATATGTTTGATATTTGTGAGCGAGTAATTTGGTATTAAGCTCAATATCATGAAAATGACTTTCCAAGGTTTGTAGCTAAAATTGATTGCAAAAGATTTTCTTCTTCAGGTATTCTGTCTGTCTCAGATGAAGTCAGATTATAGGCTGCTGCACTGTATATCATCTTACTAACAAAAAACTATGAATAGCTGGGTCTTAATTCTAGGATACTCGTTTTCTTTTTATGAGCTCAAACTTTTTTACTGCCTCTTAATGTCATCAAATATGCATGTCAATGATTGAATAGGTGTAAACCAGAAGACATCCTTCTGGAAATGGACCGCATCTTGCGGCCAGAGGGGGCAGTCATCTTCCGGGACGAAGTCGATGCCCTGAACAAGGTTAGAAAAATTGCCGGAGGCATGCGATGGGATACCAAAATGATGGATCACGAGGATGGACCCCTCGTGCCTGAGAAGATATTGATTGCTGTCAAACAGTATTGGGTTGGCAGCGCAGGAAATAGCACATCCATTGACGATTAAGCCTTACTGGTTGATCCATGAAAGTTAAATCAAGATACATCTCTGAGTAGTGATTGAATTGCTCTCGGTTAGAGGACTGAAGTGTTCTCATTCGCAAGTGTAAGTTATTAGTATGTGTTTTTGGGTGACGCAGAGAATCTATATAATCAATTTTGCCTGGCATTTTCCCCGAAAAATTTGGCAGGGGAATGCAATAATGTAATTTGTGTAGCTCCCTAAATAATTGGGTCAAAGATAAATAATCTTATAGTGATGTCAAGAATCAAATCATTTTATTTATAGTCGGTCATTATGTACTGACTTGATCAAATAGTGAAATATCCAGTTTATTGATTTCATTTTTTTTAATTCCCTATATCTTTTCAAGCATTGTTCGTTCCTTCCTCACAGGTTTTTTATTGGGGCACTTTAGCAAACTAACCAGTAAAATATTAGCCCTCCATAGTGCACACATCCAATATATTTGATCACTTGTGCTCAAATTTAGTTAAAAACAATTATACCATTGAAAGAATATCCAATGTTTATGAACGTCACTACATTTTTTTTTTCAAAGCACTAATAATATTCTTTATCTTAATTCACCTAGCTTCTGAAGAATTCTCTGTATTATTCATGCATGCATGATTAAGATTTTTTATTTTTTTCCCCACTGATCACATTTTTATGTTTGTTGAAGTAAAGCTTCTAGACTTTTCTTTTCCCCTTTGGCCCTTGCGTCAATTATGTGAAAGACCTTCATATCGATTTGATATGAAAATTATTTTACCTCCTAGATTTAGATTTGGGGTGGTTATAATAATTATTTTTTTTTGGTGGGTTTTTTCATGTTAGGACGGGATTATTTTCTATATTCCAAAGTTCATACATGGGAGAATATAAATCCCACAAGATTGATTTCAACAAAGGAGCCATCGCTATCCCATATTCCAAAGTTCATGCGTGGACGAATTTAAGCCCCACAAGATTGATTTCAACAAATAAGCCATCGTTGTACTAGTTGGAATGACGCAAAACATAAGCAAGAAATAGCAAACACAAAATTTCTCATGAGAAATTTTGAATAATTCAGCAACAATCTTACAAATAGGGTTTTATTCCCCATTTATAAGATAGCTCTGACATATAAAATTACCTGTAAGGTTAATTTGGAATTGTTTTGTCATGATACAACTCTAGTAAGTGAAATAAAGGGAAAGTAAAAAAAAAACAGCACTTAATTCTGATTGCGATTTGAAGCCCAAAACGATAGAATTTGGGGACGATTTATTGGGCAGTACAGAGAGCCGTTTTGGGTCGTATTCCTCTTTTCGTAAACTTTCAAATAACATAACTCTGAAAATGTGCAAATTAAAAGTTATTTCATTTCCTACATCATATTCATGGAAGAGCCAAGACCATGACCAAGACCAACAATGAGGGTGGAAAAAAATCATTGTGTTAAAAAGCCAACGAGGCTTTTCTTCTCTAATGGAGTTCAAAAACATTGTGTGCACATTATCCTAATTCGTTAGTGGGCATGTAATGGCTTGAGCGATAAAGATTGAAGGCTCCTGTAACAGTCTTATCGTATAAATCGATCTTAATGTTTATTGATATGTTATTGTGATACTGTGTTGTGGTTGTGGTACACTTCGTACTGTTTGGTTTGGTTGGAAAAAAAATAAAAGCACTGGCCAGTAATTAGCATATATCAAATTTTCAAATTTGAAGTATCATTTTGCTTTTGAAATCAAGAAACCCTTTTAAAAATTAAAATTGAAATCTGTGGGCATATATTATAAACTGTAACAGTGGTCTGTCGTGTGTGGATTGGATGCACCAACAAAACCACTACCCTAACAATCACCACAAAATCTAATATGGGTCCAATCTATCACCATCATTAATGGTCGACCCCCGAGCAAACCAAGGACATGATCTGGGTCCAAGTGTTTGGCTTTCTTTCAAAATTTTTAACCCTCATACTCATAGGCTAGCAATGACAAAGTCACTTTACTTTCTAGGCTCTTCATTTCACCCTTATTTAACATGCATGTGTTGTAGAGTTCCAAAGTAACCTGACTTGCTTAGAGACAAAAACCAACCAAAGAAAGCATGCATGCGCAGGTCATCACTCACTCTTTAGTCTTTTCAAGTTTTCAGTAAGTTGAGTGTATGCGTAACTCACATGACTTAGTTGGGAATAAACTTCCACAATTCCCTTTCATCACTTTCTTTTGTTGGGATATATATATATAAAGTATAATATGCCAAAGCTTTCTTGAAATTGAATACAAACAAATTAAACACAGAATCAAAGTCTATAGACACTAGAATAGTAATTCATGATCTCTTCTAAGATTTCCAACATATTGTATCACATGCACATTATTGATATTAAAATTTAAAAGTTGTCATATGATTTTATTCATTAATCACTAATTAATTACTTGTATTTTGATTAGAGAAACTCGTATTACGACGAAATTTGGGCCCATTCTGAGACCATTGTCAAATTTAAATACATCCAAATTCTTGTAATGAGTTGTATTAATAATTTTTTGATAAAAAAATTTTAAAGTACATCTGAAATACTATACCTAATTAATATATATGATATGTTTAAATTGTAATTCAATTAAATATAATTATCAATTAAATAGTAACTTTTCAAAATAAATGCACTCGTGACAGTGATGATGATTGAATATTATGGAGTTTAGATTGTACTTTTTTTAATAATTACATTATAATCTAAATTATTAAATCAGAGCAGTGATGGTAACTGAATTTACTTCCCAATGTTTAAAAAATAAAAAATAAAAAAATCCAACAAAGTACAAGGAGAATCCGAACCGTGCGTACCCAGAGGCACTACTAAATTGAATTATAAATGGAATTTTAATTTATGTAGGCTTTATAAATTTAAAAAACTTGTGGGGGATAATTGTTGAAAATTTGAAATGGTAGGACAATCCAATGGTATTTTGTCATGTAATATAACAGTGAGTCTCACAATAAAAATTATTGATATGTTTAAATTTAATGAGTCCCATAAGAAGATCCACTGTGAGTTTCACTTTCAAATTTATAACTCTACCACATGATAAAATACTGTTAAAATTAAGATGATAGGATTGTGACAATTGTTTCTCATATAAAATCTCTTACCTCATAATTCTAGCTTCTTTTTTTTTTAAATTTTGAGAAGCCTCATAATTTTAGTTTTTTTTTAATTACACAAGACTAATGCTCATATTATAACTCATATTATATGAGATTATTACTGATATTTATAATTAAATAATTACTGAGACAAGTTAACATTAATTTTTATATACCACTGCTTAACTTTAACTCTCTCTAGTATTTGAGGGATATTTACTCTATTTATATTTTGTAAAAGAGAAGACTACGCCCACTCAATTATTTCATAATTAAAAAAAATTAAATTCTCATAATTATTTTTATAAAAATTTAAATATTTACTCATAATATGTGAGAACAAATACTCTCTCCCCATACTAACAAATTATTGGTTCTCATTATTCTAGCTTAGTTCTAAAATGTTGCAGCCATTTTAATACTGTGAAAATTTTATATCACACGTCATGTCTTAGATTGTAAAAGTTTCAACACCTTTTAATTTTATCAATGGACAATGTACACGCAGTCAAATCCAAAACGATGTCCAGTGCATGAAAATCTTGAAAATGCAAAATCAGTGTTTTTGAAAAAGAAAGCATGAATGAATGACTAAACTCTACACACTAGGACCCAAAACTATGGGCTAGTAGACTGTGAGTAACACTGTGCTTAAACTTTAAGAGAAAAGACAAAAGTTTAATTTCGTTTAACTCTAGATAAATTGATGTAATTTCATTTACTTTTTAAATTATTGAAATAGTTAATGCACCCTTATTTATCATTCAAAATGAGGGTCGCTTAGAGGGAAAATTTTTTTATAAAACTTTTTATCATCCTAATAATAAATGCGGTGGGTTGAGTCTTTAATAAATGAAAAGGTAAATTGAAGTATGGTATTTTATGAAGGTGTTAAAACTGAATTTACTCTTAACAAAATAATTACAATTTTACTCCATTATTGGATGAATTTGAAATACAATTATTACCATATTATCACCCTCCCTATGCCTATTTCATTGAACGGAAAACTTGTACATGAATTCTGGCTCTGCCGACCTTAAAATCAATGTTGTGCGGAACTTCAGAGTAGTGGCTGACAACTAAACTTGGGCTAACCCACCCGGACCTGGAATTGTATGATTGTGACACTCACCCACCACTTTCATAGTGTCAATACAAACAAACACCATATGGTCAAAATTTGAGCTCTCTTTTGCTTCGTTTTTGCTGGACCATTTTTTCTATCTTTAAGTCGACACTCACACCCAGCTCATTGCTAGGCATACAACACAATACCCTTCTAATAGAGCTGGCTAGGGTACGGCCATTATTAGTTACAATCGCCCCCACTCTTGCAACAACCCACACTTTGTTACAAATTCTCTCACATCTTTAAATTTTACCCATGTATAAGTTGAGGGTCACTGAGCTAGTAGTCAATGGTGGATTGTTGCCCTCTCAAGTCACTAAATATATTAGTGGGAGTACCCGCGCGCGTGTGTGTGTGGATAAAAAGATGATCTAGCGAGCACTCTTGCCCATCATAAGGTGAATACTATTGTGCACTAGATTATTGCTCAATACATATAGAATTATCCAATTAGAAATCCCACACTTTAATTAAAATGCTAGATCTTAATTAGAACCATTAGATTTGAATCCAATAGTCTATTATTTTTTATTTTAAAATCTGCACATAATGAGCTATATATATAAATGACGGCAAGAAGATTTGCATCAGTATGAAGACATTAAAATACATGACTGAATGAGGCTTGGGATTCAGTTTAAGTATACCGCTCATCAAATTTTGTCAAAAAAAAATTAAATGGAATACGTAAATTGAAATAATAAATTAAAAATTTGAGAAAATAGAGAATAGTAATAAATAATACCGAGTGCTAGATTTATGATGATAATTCCTGGATATTTTGCCAAAAATATTGATTTTGAAGGTTAGATGGGTCATTTTACAAAAATAAGAGAATGCGTTGTTTTAAGAGTAGTGATATAAATATGAAATTTGGATACAGTTTGTATTTCAAATGACGTGCCATTAATTAACGATTATTATGTACTTATTAATAATTGACTTTTTAAACATTCATTAATGAGATAATTCTATAATACCAATGAATGAATGACACGTGAATTATCACATCATTTGAGATACAAATTTTGTATATCAATTTTGTAAGCATATCAATCATTTTTTAACGTTATTTGGTTAACTTTGGGTTCGCTTTTTAAAGAACCAATTTGTTTTTTTATCTTAAATATGAGTGGGTCTGAATTTTTCTAAGTTTATGGGTCTGAATTTGTTTAAAATCTGAATATAATTAGAATCTTGTTAGTTTTTATAAATAAAAAAATATCTTAACATGATCATTTGACATTTATGTCCTTTTAAATCAAAACAACAAAAGGGGATTAAGTTTTATAGTTTAGGAAATAAATATATTTTATAGAGATATTTTTAGAGTATAATATTTACTCTTTATTTAAACCTTTTTTCATGAAGATAAAAGTAAAAATGTTTTCTTTTTCAATTCAAAATGTAAATATATGAAATTAGACATAAGTTATAAAAAACAAACAAGCAAATTTTAAAAAAGTTCTGAAATTAATAAAATTTCTGACTTAAGATATTTAACAAACAAGCTTTTATATTATATCTATGTTCATAATAAAACTATATTATGAATCAAGAATTTATCTAGAAAAAGACCAGCTATTAACTGAAAATGAGCTTATTTGATTCTTATTAAAAAATAAAAAAAAAAAAAAAAAGACTAAAGGAACATTTTGCATATAAGATTATAATAGATAGAATTAGACTGTACTAGACTAATGACGTGTTTACTTCCCCATAATTAGAATGGATAGGAATCAGAATGAGTTGGATTTGAAATGAGTTGGATCGAAATGGACTGAAATCAGAATAATAAATCAAAATTAGAATAAGTAATTTATTTGAGCTATAGGAATCAAAATCAAAATCAAAATGAGTTGTATTCTCATTTATGCGTTTACTTTAATAGTATTTTTTTGTCTGAAATCTGAATATGTCTGAATTTGGCAGTCTTGATACAAATGTATGAATGACATATTTATTTTTCGTTTTTTAATATTTGAATATAAGTGGTATCTTATTTATATTTGTAAATTACAAAAATCTTAAACATCATTATTTGACATTTATGTTCTTATAAGTCAAAATGAAAAAAGGGATTAGGTTTTGTAGTTTAGGAAATAAATATATTTAATAATTATTATTGTGATATAATATTTACTTCCTATTCAAATAAAAATTACAAAATTCATCTGTTTATTCAAAGTTTCAGACATAAGTTACAAAAAAAAAAAACAAGTAAATTTTTAAAAAAATTAAAAATTAATAAAATTTCAGAGTTCATACATTAAACAAACAAGACGAACATGCATCATTTTCAACTATTATAAATTCACTTAATTTGCACAAAACACATGATTTATTGTATTAAAATTTATCGAAATAATCTAATTTCAATCATATTCATATACCGAACGTATCTTAATACAATTCAAGTTTTTGAATTTACGGAGCAGGGTAGCTGATATGATAGATAAATATTAGATAACATTCTAGTATCAAATCAAGACAACACGATTAGGTTACGCTCTAATCGAAACGTGATTAGATTTCGTTTTAATCCAAACGACTCAATGAGATTTTAATAACGCGTTAAGCGAGATTAGATGATGCTTTAATCTAAGCCACTCTACAAGAGAGAGTTTAATAGATAATTCTAAAGGGAATTATAAAAGTGGGGTTTTATTGAATAATCAAAAGGTTGAAGTTATGAAAACAATAACAAGATGTCTCTATTTTTAATAGAGTAAACCTACTTCTCTAAGTTAACTTAAAAAGGAAAACTAAATCACAATTATAATAGAAATTAAAGACCAAGACATTGACTCTAATTAGAGTAGAATATATCAAAAGACCTAAAATATTGAAATTCTAAAATCTAAAAATAACGTCATACATAAGTCTCCTCCTTTTGAAAGAAAACTCATCCTCGAGTTTATTTGGAGGATAGAACTTGTAGTGGAGCATCAATGCATCTTGAAGCTTGAACTTGTAACCTTGCTCATCAATCGTGCTTGAAACTCAAAATTCTTCATGCTTCATCTTTTTTTGCACTTATGAGTAACGCTTCGAGAAGATAAAGTATTGTAGGAACGAACCACTTCCAAGCCTCTCATGTCTTCTGCCAAATCTCGCTCAATGTTCTCACTAATTAACTTTATCTTTGCATTTAAATCTTCTTCAAGAATAACCTTCTTGTCTTTAATGTGAATAGGTATAACCATATCAATCATTTCAGCTTCTTCAAATTTATTTTGCTACATAACATCGATCGTACTATTAAGCTCACTATTGAAATCAAGAGTAGGTTGTACTTCTTCTTTAAAAATTTCAGATAGACAATTTGTCAGTTTGAAACTTTAAATTAATAACAAATTGTACCACATCTTTTGGCATCTCAAGCAAGTCTTCTTTCTCAACAATAGGTGAATTCATTGGTACATCTTTAGGCACTATCATAGAGACACGCCATTGCTTGATTAACTCTTTGACTTCATCAATTCTTTTAATCACATCATTTAAGCTTCTTTGATATTGTGACTTGATTTGCATGGCTAAATGAATTGCATGCTGTAAAGTGTCACAATATTTAGCCACACAAAATACGCTAGATAGTGTATGTAGGCATTTTCTTTTGAATTTGAAAAATTAGCCTCTTCAAAAGTCTTTTAACTGTATGCTCCTTAGGTTCATAATAATATAAATGCCCATAAAATTTTTCAAACTCAAAAGCATAATAAAAAACTGATCTCATACCTTGTTGTACCAAAAAATAATCATGAGGGGTAAACTCATATCGCAAAATACGCTTCATACAGTTCCATGATCGAATTTTGCATTCGTTTTGGTCAAGCCGAGAATCTTCCAACTGTTCCCACCAATCTGAAACACTTATTTCCAAGTTACTAGCAACAAATTATACTTGCTATTTGTTAAAAGTGAGCAAAGCTATAAACCAATGTTCAACCTTGTCCAACCATTTAAAAAGTTTCTCGGGACAAGAGTACGCAAGTAAGTCCGACATATGATAAATAAGAGGGTAATGATGGTAGTTTGCCATTTATTTTCAAGTTTTTACATAATGGCAAAATTATAAATAAGGCTGAACTTTTAGGTTTGGTGTGGCCAGCGGCTGGTGGTCGTGATCTGGTGTGGTGATGGTCAGATCTGGTAGATATAGTTGTAAGGAACAAGATGGTGGCCGTGGATTGGCTGGATTCGTGGCGTGGGAGTAGATCGAAGAGGTAAAGTTTATAAGTTTTGAGATTTTTTGTCCAGCAGTTACATGTGGCAATTGAGGGCGGGGTTGGCTGGGATTTGACCAACGGTGGCTGGTGAGTCTGATGGTGGTTCTGAATGGTGAAGATGATGGCTAAAACAGTGCGATTGATGGTGATTGGAGTGGCAAAGCTCACGGATTTTGTGGCTTCACACATGATTCCGACGGCAGGAATCCGGTTCTGACGGTTAGGGTTTGGATGTTGGAATATAGTTAATCAGCTGCTTGTAGTGGCTGGTGGCAGCGGTTGCTGGATTGTGAAGGGATGACAATGTGGGTGTGTGTGGCAGCAACTAGGGTTTGATAATTTGGGATTTTAATTTTTTTTTTTTCATTGATAAATTTGGTGGGGAAGGATGTGGGTAGCTAGAAAAGTTGTATAATTCGCAAAGAACTGTTCTGATACCAATTGATGGAGTGGGTTAGCGGAAGAGGAATTAATAAGGTAGATAAATACTAGAAATCGTTTAGCACCAGACCAACCCAATGCAATTAGGCTACGTTCTAATCAAAGCGTGATGAGATCTCATTCTAATCCAAACGACTCAATGAGATTTTAATAACGAATTAAGCAAGATAAATGACACTCTAATCCAAACGATTCTACAAGAGAGGTTTTGATAGATAATTCCAAAGATAATTATAAAAGAGGGGTTTTTATTGAATAATCAAAAGGTTGAAGTTATGAAAACAATAACAAGATATGAAAACAATAACAAGACCTCTCTAATTTATAATAGAGTAAACCTACTTCTCTAAGTTAGCTTAAAAAGGGAAATTAAATCATAATTATAATATAAATAAAAGACTAAGATACTCACTCTAATTAAAATAGAAAATATCAAAAACTTAAAATAATAAAATTCTAAAATCCTAAAATAATGTCCTACATCATGAATTGTATTGTAATTTTTAAAAATTATTTTTCAATCATGAAATCAAACGGGTCCTAATTCTATGTTGATATATATGTGATTGTTAAGGCTCCTGAACTTGCATTTTCGAAGGGATGAAATTTCATTTGATTGGAGAGTGACTCATTTTCAGCTCTAACGTATCTTATGAACTCTAGCTTCAACCTACAATGGCAACTACCCATTAGATGGTTCAATTATTTAAACTTAATTTTTGGTATGTATTGTCCTACAAGGCAATTCAATGACCAATACCCTGACAAATTTGGGTCTTACACTTAATGCCTTTTTTTTTTTTAATATTGATTACACATTAGATTATTGATCACACATAAGACATTTACAACTGCTATTTAAGCATACAAATACACTGGGACTACAATATTACATTAAATTTTATGAAACATTTGCCCACACAAATAACCCTCACAAATGCTGGAGAGATGTATTGGCTCCACTCGCATTTTGCAAGGGAGAGAGACTATATACAAATACACTAGGACTATAATATTACATGAAATTCTATGAAACGTTTGTCCATACAAATAATCCTTACAAATACTAGAGAGATGTATTGGCTCCACTCGTATTTTGCAAGAAAGAGAGACCATATACAAATAAATTCTACTTAATCATACTTAATTGAGGAAATTTTGAGCCCCAACAATATCTGAGACTCGAACCAATGGTTACCAATGATAGGATGATCCTTGTGTATTTATTCGTAAAAGTCTACTTGAGAATGCTTGGGTCTCCCCAAATATTACTTCAAATGAGCGATTTTATAATTTTTTTTCATCTCTTTTTTCTTAATAAAATTTTAGTATCATTCATGCATTTAAAAAGAAAAAGAAAAGAAAAAAGGCGCCAAGCTTTTGTATTTGAAATGAAAAGCAAAAATAATAGATCATGATCAATATGATTTAAAAAATAAAAAATTATGCTAATCATGCTATAATTGATCCACAAAAGTACAAAATCCAGTAAAGAATAAGACAAAAACATAGCATGTGTATGTGTAATAAACACCTCAACAAGAAAATTGTGGTTCTTAATTAAAGTGTAAAAGGCGTGAAAGATTTGTCTCGTTGTAATTAATTTTGTGGCTTAAATAATCAACAAAAATTGGTGTGACACCATTTTTATCCATCCTAAGCAAAGATTTTCCTTGGCCTTGTTTTTATCTTTCAAATATCCAATAAAGAGTTTGAATTGTAGGTGCTGATAAAGAACTTTTTCCCAATTGAAATTTGATTAAATCCTTTCACATTATGATGACAAAATGAAAGGGGATAGATTGAGGAGGCCAAGATCCATTGGAGGATTATGTAGGCCTTTCATTAAGTACTTTATAAAATGATAGGCTCAACTAAGGCTACCTATTAAAGTTTTCTAAAAAAAAAAATTGATGGATGATAGAAAGAATAAAATTTTGTTTACTACACAAAATGCCAATTGAAAATCTCTTATTTTTCTTATTCTTGTGTTTGACAATTTGGGTTCTTTGAATGAGTCTTGTATGCATATCTAGAATCTTGGAAAAGCTTAGAAATTAAAGTTGACTTATATAAAAGACTATGATATGAACCATGAAAATTGATTGCTTGTTCTTCGAAAAATCATAGAAGATTGCCACTTTGATTTCTCCCAATATTTAAAATACTTCATTAACTTCTTGACGTTAAAACTTCTTTATATATATAGTCGTTTCGTGGCTAAGATTAGTGGCGGACTAGAATTTTTAAATATTGGTCGGGCTAAAATGAATAGATAACAAATTTGACGTCTATAATCAGAAATATATAAAATAAAGAGGCCAAATGTATAATTTGCTAAATATGAATTAGAACTTTTGTCTCTCTTGAACCTCTTTCAATGTGGGAGCCGAAACCCAGACCAAGTATTATGAAAGCTGTAAAGTGGGAAATAGTGAAAAACAAAAATTTTAAGTAAAAAAGTGACCACAACATTAGAACTCTCATATCTTTTTTGAAATTGACATATATGCAGATTACACGACACATTTTCTAAAAGAATCCTTTCAAAATAAGCAACTAATCTCTAGTCGATTTCTAATAATTGCAGTATCTTAAATTATCACGTAACAAACGTCAAGTAATTCAATTTCAAATAAAATATGAGAGATACAAAAGTCTAGTAGTTTCTCATATTTCAATAGAGATTTCTTTCTTTAGTAAAATTTTACATTGATTCTACAGTTTTTTTTTTAAATAAAAAAATTTGATTAGTTTATTTTGTATGTGATTGTCGTTAGAAAATGATTTTTATTATACAGTAAATGAGTATTAAAAAATGTTTTTTTTATAGGGAGTATTAAAAAATGTTGAAGCGTCTTGATAGGTGCAGCAGCTTTTGCGGTGCGTCCATCACTAATTTTTTTTTGTCCGCAATAAATTTTAGTTAAAGGTAACAAAATTATTTTGACTTTAACAGAATAAGTTACTCAAAAGTTAAAAAACAAAATAAATTAAAATAATATATACACCCCGCCTATCGCAATTAATAAATCTACATATTTTCTTTTCATAAATTTTTATTCAAAGTAAAAGAGAAAGTTTTATGGTTTTAACTTACTAATTAATTATGTATTTAAAATATAATTATTATATTTTTGGTAATTAATTATTGATAATCAGTGTCCCTAAGTGTGTATTTGGTGTAAAGATTGCGAAGCAGTGGGAAAGACTATGCAAATAAAGTTCTTTGATCTTTTTTAAGGGATATTATCATTTTCTTACCAAAGTTTTCTTTAACAAATCAAGTCATTACCAGAATTTGGTAAAAACTACAATTTACCACCAAACGTTTATACCATTAGCACTTTACCATCATTCCGTTAATGCAGTTAAAAATTTACTAATGTCATAAGAGTATTTAAGGAATTTCACGTTAAAACTGAAACGCACTGTTCAATTATGAAAGATATATTATCATTTATCCACAAGAAATTTTCTAACATATATATATATATATATATGTAATATCATCATCATCATTATTATTATTAAGTATTAAAGTTTCCTAAAAACTACATTTTACTACCTAATGTTTAAGCTGTTATCATTTTACCGCCAAAACATTAACATAGTAAAAAAATTGCTAACATCATAAGGGCATTTAAGGAATTTCATATTGAAGCCAAAACGTTAACACAATTATTAAATGATGAAGTGTTAAATTTGGAGTACTTAGTTGCCATTGTAGTGTTTGAAATAGCTTAGGGTTGCTGGTGTTGAATGATATTATTAAAATTGAAGTGTTTGGCTTGTATTATTTAGAATTTGATATTTGAATGCACAATAGTATGTTTATATAATAAAAAAGGTAGCCCCTTTTTTTTTAATATAATGGTTACTTTTTTAGGATAATTTCTCTTTTGTAATTTCTTTCTTTCAAATGACAAAATCATCTTTTATACCCCAGATTAAATATTTAGTTATTTTTAAAGTTTTGATAGCAAAGTGATAACAACTTAACTATTATGTGGTAAAATGTAGTTTGTAAGAAATTTTGGTACTTAATTGATATGTCAGAAAAGTTTTGGTGGATAAATTATAAATTTCTCTTTTCTAATTTCTTTCTTTTCAAAGGACAGAATCGTCTTTTATGCTCCAGCGGCAAAATCGACTTTAACTCATATTTCGTGAAATATTAACTTATTTTTTATGGAATGGTAGTAAAGTGCTAACAGCGTAAACGTTTGGTGGTAAAAAACAGTTTTTCCCAAATTATGGTACTGACTTGATTTGTCAAAAAATATATATTAATGCAATTTTTATTTTTACATTATAATCATTAATATAAATTAATAAATACATAATTTATTATTAAATAATATTATATTTTAATTTTTATTATATTAAAAATATAACTAAATAATTTATTATTTAATTATATTATAATAATTAATATAAAATTGATTAATATTTAATAAGTTAATATAACTAATAATAAATACTTAAATAATATATAAAAATAAAATATAACATTATTCAATGTTTAAATATAGTAATTAATACACAAAAAAAATTGATTATTATGTAACAATTTAATATAACTAATAATAAATACTTAAATAATAATTTAATATAAATAATATGAATAAATTTGATAATATTAATTAAAAATTAATAGCAATATAAATAATGATATAAAATATTATTACATATATTGCAGAACTTTTACTTGGATTATTTAGCACAATTCATTTTATTAGTGAATATGTTACAACTATCATATCACTTTATTATTTTGTGATCATCTTGTGGTATGTATTAAATTTTATACTATCATCCTAAAATGATTTTTGAACTAATCTTGTAGGTTTTAACTATTTATTTATGTTGTAATATTATTTAGAGATTATTTAATTAAATTATTTACTTTGATTTTTACTTCACAGGTTATATATTTGGAAAATATTGGAAAATAAATGTTATGCTGTCAAAAATGTAAGGCCGTAAGCTTCGATCTTTATAAAAAAAATTATGATTTTTTTAACATTTATTCTAAAAACATAATGTTAAATTTTTAAAATTTAAGATTTTTATATTTAGTATTTTTTTAAGTACTAATAATTATTATTTTCTAAATATATAATTTAAATTAATCACAAAAAATTAATATAGTACAGTGTAGCATCAAACGTTCATCAAACGTTGTACAACAGTAATATAATTAAGTGCTAATGCAATACTACACAATACAATACAGTGTGTCAAACGCTCTCTTTGTAGACAGTAGCTATTTGAAATTTTTAATAAATATAAATATAATTTAAATATTTTAATTTGTCTAGTGGACTAATAATTTTAGAATATTTTTTAATATATAAAATAATTTTTAAAATGTAAATTATTATATTTGTATTTGTTATAAAAATTTAAATAAGTCTTTGGGCTAAATAGATTTTACAATTAATAAAATATATCTAATGTATTGATAATATTAAAATTATTTTATATCATATTGAAAATAATTTTATTTTTTATGTATTTATTTTAATATTATGTTGCCATTTATTATAAACTGTAGTTTAATATAATATAAGATTTTAAAGTATTAAAACGTTTTTTAAATATTGAAATTATTTTAAAATGTATAATTGTTTCATTTATTTTGATATTATACTTCTATTTATTTTAAAACATTAGAATTAATTTCTTTGAATTAATAGAGCCAAAGAATATTATACTCAAAAGGGGGTCTTGGTGTCCCTCATTAAAAACATGGGAGTCTATATGACCATTTCTTTAAACTTTAAAGAGTGTAAGTATTCTTTTCCCAATTTAATATGGTTATTTTGAGCAATCGAATTTCGAGTGTATTTTTGTGAGATTTAACATTAAGTAATTCCACGATTTCTTAAACAAACATTAAGTAATTCAATTTTAAATATAATATGAGAGATCTAACTGTTAGCGAGAGAGAGTGAGAGAGGTACCAAAGTCTAAAATTTCTCATATTTCGATAGAAAATTTTTTTCATTTCTAAAATTTTTACATTGATTCTATAGATTATTTTTAAATTTGATTAATTTATTCCGTATGTGATTGTACTGGGAAATATATTTTATTATACAGTAAATGAGTATTAAAAAAGATTGAATGTCTTGCTAGTTGCACCAACTGTAGTGGTGCATCCATCACTAATTTTTTTTATTTTTTTCAATAAGTTTTTCATTAAAGTTAACAAAATTACTTTGACTTTTAACAAGTTTTCATAATAAGATTATTGTGACATTGCCATTTTCGTGCTCAAATTCAACAACTAAGACTCATAAGACTTGAGTCTTAGTTTCTCTTTGTTCACCACAAATTTCTCACAATCAAAAGAAGGTGATGAATTTACTCGCTAAAATTTAATGACGTATGAAAGAAATTTCATGGTTTAAGCTACAAAATTTCTTTGGTCGATTTGAATTTAATACCACGCTTTTAATCTACATTTTATTTTTGTTTTTATTATTTTTGCAATTGCAACTATATTTTTTTTTTATTATTATTTTTGCAATTGCATGTTCACTTATCAGACATATTTAAATAAAAATCTCTTTCAATAATTTGAAAATTAAGCAAATTAATATTTTCCTATGAGTTATAAATGATTTTTCTGATCTCAAAAAATGTTTGTTCGTGGGTTTTCAATAAAAAAAGTAATTAAGGAAACTGATAAAGTCTAAATTCCAAATTTTTAAGATTTAAATTCGGATAGTCAATTAATCAACCCTCTCAAAAACCACTCCATGAAACCGGTCAGGGACAAAAACAAGTTTGTGAGTTATATACATAAATAGATAAGTTTTGAATGCCTATACCCTACCAACAAATCGCAATTGGGTTACCCCATGTTGCAATAAAAATAGCATATATTAAATAGCAAGGTAATTGAGGAATTGAGAAACACAAGGTTCCTAAGCCTACCTACATAGTATTCTACATTTATATTGATGTAATTGTCAACCGATAACACTGATTTGAAGTGAATTAAATCAAAGCTTGGACGGTTGAGACATTGCAGTTTATTAAACCACCATATTACTTTTTCTGTATGCTTGGGCATATCTCCTACATATTCTTAGAAAAAAGTCTTTAAATATATAAGTATATGGATAATTGTTCGTTTAGTCCATATATTTTGAGTAAGACACTCTTTTAGTCCTTATATTTTTTAAAAAAAAAATCTCAAGACACCCTTTCTTCCTATCCTTACTTTTTCTTTCCTTTTACAATAATATTCTTACCATTAGGGATGTTCAGAATTCGATCTGATCCGCTCAATCCGTCTGATCTGTAAAAATATAATCCGTTAAAATCCAATCAGTGGATTGATGGATTGGATTGGATTGGATTGAAATTTTAAAAATCCGCAATCGATAGATTGGATATGGATTTATTTTTATAAATCCGCAAAAATCTGTGAATCCGTAAAAAAATAAAAATATTTATTTAATTAAAATAAAACTTGTAAATGTGGCATTACTACTTACTAATAAATAAATTAGTTAAAATATAGTTACATTAACATTATATTATACTTTATACGATAATAATATAAAATTAAAAAGATTAAATGATTAAATAATAAAATAAACAAATATAGCTTCCTAAACAGTAATAAAAAAATCATAAGTCAAATATTTAGCATTAGTAGTCGCGTTCTTGATCTATATTGGTGCTCACTATGTACAAGAATGGTGGAGGCACTAATTATGTTCAACTCCGATGATCCTTGATGAAGCAATAAGTGAGATTGAATGTATTGAGACAATGGGACATGTAAATGTAACAACTTATCTTAATTATATTTATTGATTATTATTTAACTTTATATTGTTATTCTATTTTTAAAACATTGACATTTTTCTTTGTTTTACACGTATAGAGATTTTGGGAGTTGGCAAGAATATATTTGATAAAACTTGATGGCATTTTATGATATAATAAGCAAGGATAAATATTTATTAATTATTTTATTAAATAGAATATATTTATTTATTATTTGTTTCAATTATGTCTATTTTGTTCAGGTTAAAATACAAAATACAAATTGTAGGTGGTCATTTTGATAGATTATCCAAGCTCTCAAGTTTCAACTTTTGTATAGATTTAAATTCATAATTTTAGTTAATTTTTATTTATTTATTTAAATAAATGAGATTTTTTCTTTTCGGTGTGTTATATTTTAAAATATTGAATGTATTATTCTAGCTTTATTTAAGTAATTAATTTATTTAAATCTTATTCAATTTTGAATATGATTGGTAGTAAGACTATTTTTATATTAGATTTTTTTATTTAATTAATTTGTAGATTGGGCAAAATTAAATATTTTTAATCTGCTAAATGGTGGATTAAGTCAAATCCGCATCCGATCCGCAGACATATGGATTGGATTTGGATTGAATTTTACCAATCCGTGGATTGGATTGGATTGAAAATTTATAATCCGCAAAATCATGGATTGGATATGGATTGATGTCTAATTCACAAAATTCGATCCACGAACACCCCTACTTACAACAATATTTTTTGGGATATTAATGAAAAACTGATAACTTATCAAAATTAGTTAATTTACTAATAAATAATTATTGGTTAATTTGTTAATTAGTTTTTTTACAGATAAATTAATTAATGTCTATGATATTCTTGCAAAGGGTGTAACTGTAAAAGAAAATAAAAAGTAAGTGTAAGAATGTAATATATTTAACTACAAAGATGTTTTGAAGTATTTTTTAAACACATGGACTAAAGAAAAAACTTGACTTAAAATATAATGATTAAACATGTATTTATCCTAAATATATTAAATAAGTATAGGAAATAGATGATTGACCTATTATAGAATGCAGAGGCTTCTAACCTCAGGTATATGATTGATGCTACAATTAACTGTTTGGTACAAATCTAATGTTATATGTAACTTACATCTATCACAAAAGTTATATTTAATAACTCAATACTTATTAATAATTAAATAACACTTAAATTTTTAGGCACCACTCTTATGCTGACCCATAAGCTCAGCTTCAAAGCGAATTAAAGCCACAAATAAATGAGAAGATCCTTCTCAATTTGATTTTTTAAAATTAAATTACCAAAAAATTGACAGAAGTTAATTTTAACCATTTTATACCTAAGCCATGAATAACAAGAATTTATCAAAAACTAGGCAAGTTCGAGTTATTTATTCATTATAGGGAAAAAGCACAGCTATGTCCTTGAGGCTGGGAAAATGGTTATGCATACTTTCAAGTTTTCAATAAAGAACACCAAGACCGATTTTTGACCATAATATTCTTTGGTTCTATTAACTCAAAAAAAATGACTCTAATATTTTATAATAAATATAAATATTATATTAATATAAATGTAATAATATTTTCCTTTTAAAAATTTCAATATTTAAAATTTTACTATCTATTAAACATATTTTATTATATTAAAGTAATTTTTATAATAAATAGAAGCATAATATTAAATTAAATATATAGAAAAATTGAAATATCTTTAATATTATATAAAATAATTTAATATTATTAACATGAGATGTATTTTATTAGTGGTAAAATCTATTTAACCCAAAAATTTTTTTAGAATCTTTATAATAAATGCAAATATATTATCAAAATAAATTCAATATTTTACATTTTTAAAATTAGTTTAAACATTAATAATATTCAATATTATTAGTCCACTAGACAAATTAAATTATTTATGTTATATTTACTTGTATTTATTAAAAAATTTAAGTCAAATTTTTTATTTAATATATTCAACGTATATTATGGTAAGAAATGAGTTTTGATATCTCTTATTAAAAATTTGAGAGGGTGCATGACCATTTTCCAAAATCTTGGGATTGAAGTTGTCTCTTTTCCTTCGTAATATTTTACATGGGCCATGAATGTTTTAAATAATTTATGGATAAATAAACATGTATTATTATTATTATTATTATTATTATTATTATTATATTGACAAAGCAATATGTAGTAATTTATAAAGAGTTTTATGTTTTACTACTAGAATTATCTTAATTAAAATGATATAATAATGGATTTGCCTATTAACAAAAGGTTATCAAAATGTAATCAATAGTCCTATCTATGATAATCATGATCCAAATGATAATAACGTTTTACCAGTAGTTTCTTCAAAAGAAGACTTTCAAGTAATAGTAACTTTTTTTTTTTTTGGTAATAACATTACTCCTACAATTATGAGAGATTCAAACCCTATCTCATAAATAAAAGTATGAAGCATTAACTAGCTCATCTAAAGAGTTGTTGACAAATAGTAGTGACTTTAATTACTTTAAAAAAAAAAAACCTTTGGCAACTAATTATTACAACATGTAAAAAAAATGTGATGTATACATTGCAAAAAATTGAGAATGACAATGAAGTTGATTCTTCTTTTAAAATTAGCAAATTGCATTAAAAGGGTAAAAAAGTTACCAATAATATATTGACACACTAGGCACAAATAGAAGGCCACATCAGGCCTAAATACAATATTTAGGATAATGCTTAGACTAATTTCTTGCTTAGGACAACGCCTAACAACTAAACACCAATATTGTTCACTGTGAATTTTTAAATGCCGAAAAGAGATTAAATAACTCCACACACTCTAAGGTTTAACGAGGTACAAAATGAATTTTATGAGCCCAGCATAGTCGATGTCGAGACATATCAACTGTTGTAGATGAAAACTACATTCCAATCAGAAAAAGGAAATCATAGTAATGTCGGATCATAAACAATTAACTATCATCGTATCTTAATAAAATAAAATAAAAACTCAATCCAAGACCCAATGACATTATTGAATCAACAAAATAATAAAAAAAAAATCACAAAAAAATTTCATAGAAAGCCATCCCAATAAGGCGATTCACCGGATAGCGTCCATGACGAGCTCCACCTAGGCCTTTCCCCCAAAAAATATATATATATATATATGTATTTCTATGGATGCTCCACGCAGGCCTTCGAGGAAAAAATATTTCTATGATATTAATTAAAATCTTAGATGTTTTAAAGCATATAATTTCACGCATACATGATGATGAAATATATGAATATATAATTGGTCTATTCCAAACCTAAATATTTAGATTTTAGACCAAGACAAGGTCTCGAGAGATTTTTAAGTGGAGTACCAATAGATTGTAATATATACTTCTTGAAAAATAAAAAATAAAAACTAATGTTCTTAAACTATGAACACTCTAACCTTTTATCATAAATCATATATTTGATTTATATATTTGATTTTTTTTTTTAACAGTGTTGGTGTTTTTGGTAACCTTTTATCATCCCAAGACAAGGTCTCGAGAAAATATTTGTATTTATTTGATTTATGTTAACTATATTCATGAAGTTGTAAAATAACATTTGAGGATTAATGTATGAAAAAACTTTTAAACACCGACATACATAAAATAAATTTGGAGCCATGCAGATGCACTAAACTCGCCCCATATAATAACAACGAGGACTATAAACCGGTGTCGTTGAATGCCAATGAACTTTTGTGGGAGAAAATAGATTTCATTTAAACATTAAAATTAATATAGAAAACCTTTCAATTAGAGTTTGGTCTCGTCACTCGTGATCTAAGAGGTCGTCACGGTTGACACGTGACTTTCTCTCTGTCTTTTAACTTTTTAACTCTTATCTAACTTTTGACATGACATGCTGTCACTCTGTACACTATGTGAGAGAGCCTCTTTTTCTGTCTTTCAACGGTACGCTTTTCTGTCTTTTAATAAATCACTAGGTTTTACTCGTCAAAGTACGCTTATTACTCCCTCTTTATATATATATATATATATATATATATATTTTTTTTTTCTTTTTCTTTCTTCACAGAGCACGGCTTCATTTTAACGATATTATTAAAATATAAAAAAATATAAAATTTTAATATATTAAAAATTATATTTTTTATTATTAAAATATATATATTTTTTATTTATCACCGACATTCTCACTTTAACTAACAAAAATGATTAATTTATGACTAAACAATGATTAATATAAAAAACAATTTAACTAGCAGAAATTAAACATACATAGTGTCAATGTAATTTTTTTTGTAATTTATGATATTGTGAGCTAACTATGGCAAGTATGGTTATTATATCCATATTTTATTGTCAACTTGTTTCATATATGAATTGATCTAATTCATAGGAGAAGAACTTATATGAATACTTTAATTTTTATTCAAATATGAATTAGATTCACACACTATATTTAGAGAAATATTTAACATCTGAAAAGAGAAAAAGGAAAATAAAATAAAATCTTTATCTAACTTATTAAATTCATGATCTCTGTAATAAATAAAAACCTTAATCAGAGTGAACCTATTTTAAATTAATTTATTTAATAGTAATTTGTAAAAGCCTTTGCTCTTTATGCTTCTCATTCCCACAGTTTGAATGAAATTATCCCAAATATAAATGATAAATAGGAACTTTTGAATGTCTTTGCCACACAATAATAAGGTAGAGTCAACTGCGGGTGATATCCACTCTTATTTAAGTATATACTTAACGAACTAACTACCAGCTTATGCTTAAACAAATAGTTAATTATGGAATTGTTTTTGAATCAATTACAAATTTGACCTTCTATCATTTATTTGTTCTGATATGTGTGTCCTACAAGTAGAACAATTTTGATAACAAATCATGTAATGCTTTCTTGCTTTCTTTATTTTTCGTTTTTGTCTTTTTGTTTTTGTTTTCTGTCAGCTGATATAACAATTCAAATTCATAATATACACCGACAAGGGCTCCATTTAGAATCAAATTATATAACATTTTTCTTGTGTATATTTTTGTGCTTCACACGAACACAAATGGAAAAATTGTTTTAAAAAAGCAAACTAAGTAATTATTATGAAAATAGAAAGAGGAAAGAATATAAATATATGGTGGTATTAATAATGATCATTAGAAAATTTGAGTTATTTCAAAACCATGTTTTTTTTTAACTTTTGTGGTAATTTAAGAAAACAAGGTAGAAAGTAGAAAGGAATATTGTATGAGATAAAAATGATAAAAAAATTTAATTATTATGAATTGATTTAATATGATTTTTTTCATTTAAAATTTTGACACAAATTTTTAATTATTGACCTCATGCAATTCAACGATAATATTTAGTGTCTGAAGATTACTATTCAACTCTTCTATTTAATTTACTATTGGATGCAATACAATCAATGACTAAATCATTGTCTTAAAATTTTAAGTTCAAATATTATCTCTACCCTTGAAAAATATTAACTTTAAAGTTATAGTAGAAGCTATGACCACAATAACCGATGAGTATTGTACCTTACAATTTGGGCATCGTCAGATGGTCGGATGTTATTGATTTTTGTTGATTTTTCAATCATCTAATGATATTTGGACTATAAATCATGGTTATCTCAAGAGTACCCTACATAATTGAATCCTATAATAGAAGCAAAGCTACAAAACAACTTACTGATAATTAAGTTTTGACTTAACGGATATTAGGCTAATGGTTTCGTGGGAGATTTTGAAATATTAGGAAATTTTATATTAAGTTTCATAAATATGAAAGAGTGATATTTTCATGAAAAAAATAATCTTTTTTCTTTACAAATCTTTTTCCTATAAAGAAAAAAGTAAATATCAAAGGTTTTAACTTATAATCATGAATAATAATTAATGATTGTTAGCTAAATCATTTTTAACTACTTTAGGTGAACTTTGGTGCTTTTCCAAAAAGCTAAGCTTTAGTAATCAAAACCTTGTGCATTATTACTCAATTGTTGGCTGTAAAATCATGAACAAGCCATAACACTACCAAAAAGCAAAGCAAAATCATAAAAAGGTAACTTTGGTTCAAATAAAGACCCAAAAGGGTGTTGTGATAATGGTAATCATTTGGTTACACGAAATAAGGTTTAAAGGTTGGTTGAGGGTCTTATTATTCTAAGGTCTTGTTTGGTGATAATATAAAAATTTAGGATTATGTTACCTTATGATAAAATAATCTTAATTTTGTGTTTGGTGGCAAAAGTAGTATTAGGATAAGTAATCCTGAGCCCACCAATTAGTGAAGTGAATAGTTAAAAAACTTATTTATGGGTCCTTTGGGATAAAACTTTTAAAGCTAAATAATTCTTATAATAATTAATTAATTAATCTATTTATATAATTTTGAACTATTTATAATTCAATTTTTCATATTAAATTATAAGGATACTTTTAACTTATATAATTCTTAAATAATTTTATAATTATATAATTTATATATTAAATTAACTATTTAATTAATATTCAAAATATTTAGTTAAATTTTTATAAAATTATTAAATAATTATAATATAATATTATAAATAACAATGACTTATATAATACAATTTTTTTATTTTTTAATAACATAAATCGTAATACTATAATGTAAATTATTATAAATTAAAATATTAAAATAAAAATGTTTTTTTTATTTAGTATTAAGTTAGTTTTCATTTAATTTGTAATAATTGAAGTAAATTATAATTAAATAAATATTTATTTATTTTTACTTAATTTTAATAATAAAATTATGGTTAGAATTCAATCTAATCCAGAATTTCACCAAACACAAGATAGTATTAACTATTATTATATCTCATTCCATCTAATTCAATTTCATCCCATCCCACCCCATCCCATTCCATCCAATCTAATCTAATCCAATCCTGCATACTAAAAGGATCATAAAAGTATTGTCTTATAATTTTCTAGTAAAGAATCAAATAATAATAATGAAAAGCGAGGATAAATTCTTTTAAAATGTAAGAGTAAATTTTCTATATTATTTAGAAGTAAATTTGACTTTTTTTAAGTTACATATTTAGATTGTGCCACAATAAATCTAATTTAAATCAATGTGTGCTTGTTAACACAAAATCTTTTAACTCGAACTCAATTCACATGAATAAAAAATGGATTCAATTGACATTTATAATTAAAAAGAAGAAATTGGGTGTCTGATAAATTTTATAATTTGCATTAGTAGTTTTATATTTTGGTGTAATATTATAAAAGAAAGAGAGACGTCCCAAAAGTTCAAAAAAAATTTATAGTATAACTTTAAAATCTACCGAAATTTCCAGGAAAATAGTCTGCCCTCAATAAAACAGCTGCAAACCCACTATTGACCAAAGTACAAGACTTAAAAAGATGGGATAAAAGACTAAAAATTATTGGAAAAAGTTATGGGGTTTTTGGGATATTCATCTAAAAGGTTACTGAAATTATTATTATTAATATTTTATGGGGGTTTGCATATCCTGTGGTTTATGAACAACAAAACTAAACTGATAGCAACTGCACAGAGGTCACAGAGACTGTTGCAGCAAGCGCACTTAAAACCTCTCTCTCTCTCTCTCTCTCATCAAGTCTTCAGTCTTCTGTATGCAGCTAAAGGGCAAGTGAAAGAAAACTCTTGGGGAAAATACAGGAGCTTCACCAAACTCAAAAAGGAAAAAAAAATATATTAAACTCTTGTGTACACTTAGCTCATTGTTGCACGTACAGTGAGTTTTAACATCTCTTATGCTTATTTTTGGAGATTCTTTATTTCTTTTTACTGGGTTTGTTTTATTTTCTGCACTTTTTGTGTTGGTTCTGTTTTTGTTATGTGCATGCATGTATTGTAAAGCATTTTACAGCTTCTTTTTTTCTCTTTTCCATTTCTTGTTTTGATTTATTTTCATTTTTTGAAATTTTCTTGTTTGTTTTCCTTTTTTTGAGATCTCCACATTCAAAACAAGATCTTTTTGAGATTTTTCTCTATACTTCTTGATTTATTGGTGTCTTTAAGTAAAATATTTGGAGTTTTTGATGAATGATCTAACAGTTACTACATGCATAGCGTCAGCTTACTTATCATGCATTTGAATCTAAAGCAAGTGTTTGGTGTGTTATAGAATCTTAAGCATGATTTAATCTTCACAGATCAGTCAAAGTATCATGCTTTCACGGGCTATTATTAGTTATAAAGTTTCCATTAATAATGGGTTGTTTACCTTTATGCTGATCTTGCTTCACTAATTATATTTGATCTTCTTTAAATTTGTTTATTTTGGCACCTCTCAATAAAATTCTTATAGTTCAGTAATTTTTTTTGTCTTACTTATTATTATCCTTGCTTTAATTTGGCTTAAAAGTCCATTTTTAATTGGTGTAGTTACTTTAATTTTTTAATGTAATGCCTTTTTTCTTTTTTATTTGTTTGTGTCATGAAGAAATTGATTTGGATGATGGTCGTAAGCTGTGATCTGCAATAATTGTTTGTGGCCTGAGAAAGGATGCCAAACCAGCTATGGTTTGCACTGCTAATGATTTATCAGCGTGGAAGGATTTTCCAAAGGGCCTCAGGGTCCTCTTACTTGATGAGGACAGCAGTGCCGCTGCCGAGTTAAAATTCAAGCTTGAAGCTATGGACTACATTGGTGAGAGATTTAGAATCCCCCTCCCACCACCCCCACACCCTCTTTTGTTTTAAGCCATTTTTGGAGTGGTTTTCTTACTAAAACCAGAAATACCAGTTTCTTCATTTCGTGTTCACTGCTTTGTTCTCTGAGGAACCTTTAGTTCTGCTCATTGCTTTAGATTGTATTCAGTTGTTTACGAATATATGATTTTGGAAGTTTGTTACTTTAGAAATGGTTGTGCTGCAGATTCCACAGCTGGGAATCAATTAATTGAAATGTACAAGTCTGCAATAAATTAATTTCGCACAAAGGATGAACTAAACGATAAAATTAAAACTTGAGTTGGTGTAAACAGTGTGAACTAAAAGATAAAATTAAAACTAGAGTTGGTGTAAACAGTGTGAGCTAAAACATAAAATTAAAACTTGAGTTGGTGTAAACTGTTTACTGAATACTAAAAAATAACCTCATGTTCTCTGGCCTGCCTTTCGTTTATATCCATTTCACCTTCTGTAACTTGGTACACATTTTTTTTTCTCTCTGCATTAACGGTAACCTCTCCACCCCTTCTACAGTTTCCATATTCTACAATGAGAACGAAGCTATGTCAGCATTTTCGGACAAACCTGAGAACTTCCATGTTGCCATTGTAGAGGTAATCACTTGTAATTTTTTCCACTTGTGTCATTAATTTTTTTACCATAGCAATGTCTATGTTCAAAGTAAGGGTGCTTTGTTCACAAACTCCGGACCACCAAAATAGAAGTGAACAATCTTTGTTGTCTGAGGCGAGCTGTTTCTTGACAACACTTTTAGTGGCTATGCATGCCTCATTCATCTTTTGTTAATTATTTTCCAATGATGCCAGCAGCTAACAGTATTACAAGATTTACTTTATTTGATTGTGTTTGCTCAAAAATTATTTTGGTATATTTCTCACTTAGATAAATAGATCCTGATTACATTTTTCATTCCTCCTGTACGTGTTTTCATCCCATTCATGGATGTAGGTAAGCACAAGCAACACTGATGGAAGTTTTAGGTTTCTCGAAACTGCAAAGGATTTGCCTACTATTAGTAAGTTCAGAAATTACACTTACATCTCCAGGTTGTAATTATACTTTTGTTTATGTGGGCTTTATGTTTTAGCTTGTTAAAAGTTTCTTACTAAACTATCAAGTTTATTTTTTTCATTATCAACATCAACACTTGCGTGGTGTTTGAAACATATGTAATGATGCTTTCATTGAACATGTGGCACATTTCTAATGCAGTACATGCTTTCTTCTATTGCAGTAACTTCAAATATTCATTGCTTGAGCACCATGATGAAGTGCATAGCGGTGAGATTTATTCTAATCTCGATTCACTGCTCAATGTTCATTTAATTAGTTTATTTTCAAATGCACGTGCGAGCGGCCATGAATTATTTCACAGATCATGGTTATGAATCAATTATTTGACAATAATTTTCAGCTAGGTGCAGTTGAATTCCTCCGGAAACCACTTTCAGAGGATAAACTCAGGAACTTATGGCAGCATGTGGTTCATAAGGTACATTTCAGTTCTGCTTACTTATTGTTGCAACTCACTGTGAAACAAATGGTAATGCTGTTACAAGAACAGGTCTAATTTTGTCATTCCCGCGCAGGCATTCAATGCCAGGGGGAGCGCCCTCTCTGATTCACTAAAGCCTGTGAAAGAATCAGTGGTTTCCATGCTACATCTTAAATTGGAAAATGGAGAATCCAAGAATGAGAAGTCGGAGAATACAGAATATGTTTCTGTGCCTGAACAGAGTGACAATGAACAGTCAGAAGCAAATGATAAATATCCTGCTCCTTCAACTCCACAATTAAAACAGGGAGGACGATTACTAGATGACGTAGATTGCCAAGATAATACTAACTGCTCAACTGAAAAAGAGAGTGCGGAGCAGGATGGGGAATCAAAATTCGTCGAAACTACTTGTGGCAATTCTATTGCTGAAGGAACATTACAGGAAGACCAACCTCAGAGACCAAGGGAAACTATAGTCAAAGAGGAGCATGACCAAACTAATGGTTCCAAGACTGAGTGCAACATGCTTACTCTTCCGTGTGAAAAAGAAAATCTCAGAGGTTCCAATTGTGTCATTGAAAACCAAAGTAAAGCTTCTGGTCTTCAAAACTCTTGCGGAAATAAAGCTAATAGAAAGAAGATGAAGGTAATTTTGTTAACTTCTTCAGAATTTGACATCAATTTGGAAGAAGCAACCGGTACCCTCTGATTTAGTGTGAACAATTTAGGAAATCACCCTAGTCCTGCTATTTGCAACGTATTCACACATTCATTGAATAACTGGCTATCCTTTGATTTATGGTGTATAATTTGATGAAGTTAACATATATCATTCTTCCAGTCTAGTATATATTGCGTCCTCCTACACTTCTATCCTGCCATTTCCTGCTTGTAGGCACCGTGATCCTATTAAAACAGGAAACCTTGTTCGGGTAAGAGCGTGCTTCAGCTTCTGAACCTCTCCCACCCAATTATCTTCATATGTAATTCCATTAATAATATCTCAGAAATATTGAGGTAACAAGTATCACCCTTGCTTTGTCAAATTTTTATAGAAATCCATTTATCAGCTTCTGCAACATTAAGCTTAAGTCTTAGTAAGTTTCTGGTCTCATAGATTATTCCTGAACATTTCAGAATTCCTATATCTTATATAACTTTCTAATGTATTTTCTGTTTCTCTAATTGTTCATTCTTGATACTTCTACAAGTAAAATTAGTCAATAATATTTTCCCTGTTCATCTTTATGACCAAAGAGCTGGCATGCAGTTTCAATTACCTGAATGCTTTTCGGTGCATGTGTGTAACCAGATCTTTTTTCTTTTTGAGTTTGCAGGTGGACTGGACGCCTGAATTGCACAAAAAATTTGTGCAGGCTGTGGAGCAACTCGGCATAGATCAAGCTATTCCTTCTCGGATACTAGAGCTGATGAAAGTGGAAGGACTGACTAGGCATAATGTAGCAAGTCATCTCCAGGTAAGTGTAAATTTAGCACTTTGTGGCTTACTGCTTTGTCTGATTTAGTATTTTTGGATATTGCCATCTTCACACAATACTCACACCGGTTGTATCTCTAACATGCTAAAGTTTTTAGGTCAACATAATATGGCTGATACTAGTTTGAAAGTAGGACTTCATGTGAATGAATCACGTCATGCACCTTCAAATTGTTTTTCACTATAAATGATCAACCTTTTGAATTTTCTTAAAAGGAGTGAAAAATTATATAAAGGAAAAACACGTGCTGCTCTAGTTAAAAAGTAATTTCCTTAAGAGTTTGGTATCAGATGTTGACTGAGCACAATTAGATGGTGGAATAGTTGTTTGCCTTTTCAAATAAGAAACTATTATCCATTTTCAAGATCCTGAAAGATCGTTTGTTTTCCGAAATCAGTGTTTATATTCTCAAACTGAGAATCTTGTTAATCGTTACTAAGATGTTAATAAAATGAAATTGTCATTCTATTAACACAATGGAAACTTTATGGTTTCAAAATTTTAGAATTCTTCAATCTTGAGCTAAGGTTTTGGTTTGCTAGGTTTCATAAATCATAAAAGCCAATTCACAAGCTCATGGTCAATTTTTCTTTGCTAATCAAATGACTCACTTCATGTTCTCAACCAGAAATATAGAATGCATAGGAGACACATCTTGCCCAAAGAAGATGACCGAAGATGGCCACACTCAAGGGATCAAATGCTAAGGAATTATTATCTGCGTAAACCTATAATGGCATTCCCGCCGTACCATTCTAATCACCTAATTCCTACTGGTCCTGTCTATCCTGTCTGGGGAGCACCGAGTAATCCCCCGGCTGCTCTCCAGATGTGGGCCCCACCTGGATATCCCCAATGGCAACAAGCAGAGAGTTGGCATTGGAAGCCTCATCCAGGGGTAATGTTTTCTATCTCACTCTAGTGCATATTTGTTATCGAGAATTGGATTAAAATTACATGGCTGATATTTGGACTACTCTAATGTTTCAGATGCAAGCAGATGCATGGGGTTGCCCCGTGATGCCTCCACCTAATGGTCCTTATTCTTCTTTCCCTCAAGTGAGTATATATACTAAAGCCTATACTAAATTGCCACAAACAATGCATTTGTCAAATATTGTCTGATAAATTTTCTTTTTTCGCAAAATGCAGGGTGCATCAGGGTATCACAATTCAGGTGTGGATGATAATAGCTACACAATGCCACAGAATTCTGTTGACCTCCATCCGGTAATGTGACACCTTTTCTCACTCTCATCACATTTAATCTTGCAATGAGTCTTATTCACTAAAATATCATGCTGATGATGTCCTGATCAATTTCTATCGTCAGATATATGATGTTGAAAGTGTCCAATGAAAATTACAATGTCTCTTATTATGTGTTGGGCATGCATGCAGGCAGAGGAGGTCATTGACAAGGTTGTGAAAGAGGCAATAAGCAAGCCATGGCTACCCTTGCCGTTGGGCCTTAAGCCTCCTTCAGCTGACAGTGTGCTTGCAGAGCTCTCGAGACAAGGCATCTCCACCATCCCTCCTCGCATCAACGGCTCTCATCACTGCTGATGTGCCAGCTGCATCACATCACCTTGGCCCAGCAACAACAAATAAATGACACATGTTGAAACCTGCTCAGTAAGCATCAGCCACCTTTGTTTGTTAGTCCCCATTGCTTATGTCATGTCACACCAGGGACACCTATATCCCAACCAAGATGTTAAATGTCCATCTGGGTAATGATCCAGTCCATCATTGCCCGCCACCTCGAACAAGGTCTACTTTCCCAATGAACAGCTGAGAAACATCCACGTATGTAAATTTGACACCCCATGTAACCTATGAAAAAGTTTATGGTTGTAAATAGATCCGAGCTAACACCAAAAAACAGCAAATTGTTGTATCTTGTGTTCGGGGCTACCAGGTGTAAAATGGTTTTGACGATAAGCTTAAGAGTAAAATGTGAGGTCATTTTTGGTGGTTTTTTTAGGTGGGCCTCTTGTCCAATAATGGAAAATGTTTATGGTTATGGTGGTGGCGGGGGCTCTGGGGATAACGTTTGTGGTTGCAGACAATGACATGGACATTATTAAGAATAAAGTTGACAATGAATCTTTATTGACCCTGACTTCATGTTTATCTCTTCAGTTTTTAATGTGGTGCATTCATTATATTATATACATAATAGTCAAAACTCACAAGTAAAATGTTTTCTCTTTAGATTGAAGGGTGAATTATTTGCTTAAATCATGCTTTTTCAAACTTACCGAAAGCGAAAATGGGGAGGTACGGTCCTTTTTATGCTTACTTTATTCTTATCTAATATTTTCTAAAATCTCAACACAAAGATCATCTTAATTGATTGAATCCAAATCCAAAATGTTTTTATTTTTTGGAACATGTGCTGTAGGATTTAAAAAACAAGTGAAATTAACTTGGGATGGTGGTTGGTCTTTGATAAAAGCATGTTCTATTTTATTTATGAGTATCGATAGATATTTTAAATTTTAGTTTAAATAATATATTATTCATTAAATGATTGAAATTTTTTTACAAGATTTAAGTAAATTAATTATATTATCTTATTAATCGATTGATAAATATCATATCATTTTGGATAAAAAATTTAAAATATGTAGTATTACACTTTATTTAATTAATAAGATTTTCTTTTCTTTAGTGGTATGGAAGTTTTAATGTTCAAATCTTCTCCACATAAAAATAGATGAGGGAGCCTTACTATTTTTAGGTAGTGTTTGTTTATTTTTCATCATCATCACATCACTAAACAATGTGAAATTGATTGATGTCTAAATAAAAATTAAGACTTCAAACAAAAAACAAACAAACACCACCTTAAATTTATATTTTCCTATTTCAATTATGAAATTCGAGTAATATACAACCAGAAAAAGAAAAAAATACCAAATGCGAAAACAGACTTTAATTTATAAAGACTTTTCTGATTAAAAAATATTATTACTTTTAATTTGCGAGTTTTTGTGGTTGAAGCAAATGTAGCTTTCAAGCATTTAAGTTGAAAACGAATCACTGCGGTCCCATATAAGGACATCACGCGGAGGTTCTGTTGCTTTCATTTTTTTCAAAGGTTTCAATAAAATAAGGATTTAAAGTTATTTCTAATTCTATGTTTGATTCTAAATTTAGAATTTCCAAAAAAAAAAAAAAAGCACATAAATCATTTCAAGAAACATTAAGGAAGTTGTTATTATTATTATTTGCAATTCGGATATGGTTTATTATTGGTTTAAAAACGAAAAATAAAATAAATTATTTGAAAGAAAATAATATAATATGGTTTTAGGGTAAAATTCTCTGAAATAATTTTTAAAAAAATTTAAAGAAATTCAAAATAAAATAAAATAATTCCTTATTTTAATTTTCATAAAATGGCATTGGAGAGGAAAAAAAATTGTTTAGAAATTTTCAAATTTAAAAGACTTATTTTCTCAATTCCTAAATTTAAAAAACATTTTTAAATTCAATTGTATTAATAGTATAAAATATAAAATCATTCCACAAAGTCCTTGATATATATATATATTTTTTAATCTTGGCTGGTTGTGATCCATTTTCCAAAAACGAAAAGAAAACGATGATTTGTAAGAAAGAGTCAAGGGAAAGGAAGAAAAAAGGCCTATTAATAATACATGGAGTCCGTTCAAAATGGGTTTTATAAGAGTTTTACTTGGGTCCTAGTTGTAATTATTTGTAATGGGCTTATGATATTTGTTCTTGGGTTTGCCCAAGAATTATGGGATCAGGTTACCAGAGGTTGGCCCATTATTTAAATAAGCCGAGTAAAAGTTCTTAGATTTTTAAGTTTTGACTTTCGAGGTCACAAAAAATGTTTTCATTATATAATTTCTGAATCATGAGTGTTTATATGTACGAATCATTATTCAATATTGGAAATTGATAGTCAGTAATAGTCAATATATTAATAATATAAGTAATAATAGAGCTACAAATAGATTGAACAAATTTGTATTTTCACATTTTTATTTTTATTAATTGATGCTTATCGTCGCGTTAGTTAGTATTTTGCACACACAAATTTATACAATTTGTTTACTGCTCTACTATTACTCTTAACCACACTAGATACATTAATTTTGTTACACAAATTTATCTAGACAATTTGACATGGCACAATATAATTGAGCTGAAAAAAAAAGTAGTCAATGTTATTATCACATAACCTATTCTCATTTATTAAATTGATCTTATGTTATACTTATTGTTTCGATCATATTGTGACACATTAATTTGTTGTATTGTGAACATGTATAATTTTTAATTAAATTTTTTATCATTTGATATATAAATTGTTTATATTTTTTTTTCAAAAAATGGAGGATAGGCGTGATTTGAATTCGGGTGACTAGCAAATGTTAGAATAAATCCTTATGTGAAAACCATCACATATAAACCCAGGAACATTCATGTTAAATCACCAAGAATTAATAACAGAATATGCGGAACCGTACCTGAATCCATAACTCTGAATATCCTCTAGATCTGTGGGGTTGGCCTTCCAGATCAGCACGTATATCCTAGAGAGCCCTTTAATTCTCTCTGTGCACTCTATCTGATAATGGGATGTCAGAAAGAATAGAACGATACATGTGACCTGGGGACCATAACCACTTATATAGACAATTTATCCTGTTATCACTAGGTATTCCTAATTCTACCCATCATAGAATTAGAATATCATTGGGTCTCTACACATTAAAGGCCTACACCCTATTAGATACATTAAAGCCCATATTACTGAAAACCTTATTAGATCACTTTTAATTAGGCTTAATCTTATATGACAGTCCACAACACATAATTATTCACATATAAGTCCAACGTTGGATTAAGGATCCAAAATTATTAGATTAAATAATCCAACAATCTCCCACTTGGGCTATATGTGTAACCTTATAATTATACTTTGCAAAAATAACCGTATGAGCTGAACCTTATTGTCATTACCAAAATGTATCTATAACCAATCCCGTCCATCAATCATACCAACATAGGATCAAAGCGGCCTTCGTTACAACTGTCGTAACTTGACCCATCAATGGTCACAATGCCAATACAACTGAATGACATGGATCATGATGTGGATGTGTAGCATGGAAATTTCATGCAATGTGATCTTAACATGCCTATTTTCAATTGGTCCACTTTAAACTTTAGTGAGATCAAACCTGACCAAAATCAGAGTGTGTGAACAAACTAAAACCTTATTTCTACAGAAAATAACCTTAAATAACTATAAACCGAAATAACCAAAAAATATCTATATTACAAGAGCATCCAAAATTACAAACTCCCACTAAAACTGAATATCCTTAAACAACATGACACCCATACGAACAGTGTACTCATGAAACATTTTGGGTGGCAATCCCTTAGTAAGCGGATCCGCAATCATGGAGTTTGTGCCAACGTGCTCTATAGACAACTATCCACTCTGAACTCTTTCTTTAACAACTAGGAACTTGATCTCTATATGCTTCGACTTCGTCGAGCTCCTGTTGTTATTAGAATACATCACTGCTGACTTATTGTCACAAAATAATTTGAGTGGCCTATCAATGCTATCTACAATACGCAGCCCCGTGATAAAATTCCGCAGCCATGTTCCATGATTGGATGCCTTATAACATGCTATGAACTCTGCTGCCATCGTAGAAGAGGCTATAAGAGACTGTTTAGTACTCTTCCAGGAAACAGCACCCCCAGCTAGTAGATAGATATAGCCCGTCGTGGACTTCATACTATCTTGGCATCCAGCAAAATCAGAGTCAGTATACCCAACGATCTCAAACTGATCTGACCTCTGATAAGTGAGCATGTAGTCTTTTGGTATCTGTAAATACCGTAAAACTCTTTTGACTGCTCTCTAATGGTTTACTCCTGGATTACTCAAATATCTGCCCAACATCCCAATAACGTACGCAATATCCAGTCGCGTACAAACCTAAGCATACATTAGACTTCCTACTGCTGACGCATAAGGAATCTTCTGCATTTCCTTTTCCTCAAAATCATTCTTAGGGTACTGATCGAGACTAAACTTATCTCCCTTAGCCACTGGGGTATAGCTCTTTTGTGATAATCCAAGAATACCTCGGGAGCAATCCCGATGTATCTGTATGCCTAATACAAAAGAGGGGTCACCAAGATCTTTCATCTCAAAATTCTTAGCTAGAAATCTCTTGGTTTCGTGCAATAAACCTATATCGTTGCTGGCAAGCAAAATGTCATCGACATATAAAACTAGAAAGACGTACTTGCTCCCACAGAACTTATGGTATATGCAATCATCAACCAAATTCATCTCAAAATCGAACGAGATGATTACTTGATGAGGCTTGAAATGCCATTGTCGAGATGCTTGCTTGAGCCCATAGACGGATTTCTTAAGTTTGCAAATCATATTCTTTGGGTCTCCGGACACAAAGTTTTCTGGCTGCACTATATAGATCGTCTCATCAATGTTACCATTGAGAAACGCTGTCTTCACATCCATCTGGTGTAACTCAAGATTGAAATGCGCCACCAATGCCATTATAATCCTGAAAGAGTCTTTTGAAGAAACCGGAGAGAAAGTCTCTTTATAATCAATGCCTTCTTTCTGTGCAAAGTCCTTTGCAACAAGACGTGCCTTGTACCTCTCCACATCGCCTTTCGAATCCCTCTTGGTCTTAAATATCCATTTGCAACCAATGGGTTTCGCACCTTCTGGCAATGGGACAAGTTCCCATACGTCATTATCCTTCATTGACTTTATCTCCTCATTCATGGCATCAATCCACGTTTGAGAGTTAGAACTTTCCATGGCTTGACAGAAATTGATTGGATCATCTTTCATCACTCCAATGTCAACCTCATGTTCTTGGAGAAATACAATGTAATCATCTGGCACATCACTTCTCCTTTCTCTGGTGGATCTCCTTAGTGGCATAGGTTCTTGAGGTGGAAGAGTTTGTTCTTCTGGAATAATTTTTGGTATAGGAGGTTCTTCATCATTGTCTCAATCTGTTGTGTCTTGAACAAAGCTAGGAATGAGACCTTGATCAATGCCAATAACACTTGTGGAAATATCAACATGTTCCTCTTCAAAGACAATGTCTCTAACTATATCTCCCCCCGCAAACTCGACATCCTCAAACAACGGCGCATTTCCCGACTCGAAAATAGACTTAGTCGTGGGATCATAAAACTTATACCTCCTTGATCTTTCAGAGTATCTAATAAAGTAATAACTCACCGTCCTTGAGTCCAGTTTCTTTTCATTAGGCCTATAAGGCCTTGCCTCAGCTGGACATCCCCAAACATGTAAGTGCTTTAGACTCGGCTTCTTACCCGTCCAAAGTTCGTAAGGGATTTTGGCAGTCGCTTTAGTTGGAACCATGTTAAGGATATATGTTGCAGTCTTAAGCACTTCGCCCTAGAGTGATTCTAGTAAAGTAGAATGACAAATCATACTCCTTACCATGTCTTTAAGCGTTCTATTTTGTCTTTCAGCAACACCATTCATAGTAGGCGAACCCGGCATAGTGTACTGTGGGGCGATACCGCATTCCTCTAGGAACTTAGCAAACGGTCTTGGACGTTGTTCACCTGAACCATCATATCCACCATAATACTCACCACCACGGTCAGATCTGACGCTTTTGATTCTTTTGCTGAGTTGATTCTCAACTTCAGCCTTAAAATTTTTGAACATATCCAAAGACTGTGACTTTTCATGAAGGAGATATATGTAGCCATATCTAGAAAAATCGTCTATGAACGTCATAAAATATTGTTGACCATTCTAAGAAGCCGTAGGGAATGGCCCACAAATATCCGTACGTATGAGTTCTAAGATGTCTAAAGTCCTGTTGGCTTCAAATCTCTTTTTGTTGGTTTGTTTTCCCTTAATACAATTAACACAAATATGAAAATTTGTAAAATCTAAGAGGTCGAGAATTTCGTTTGACACAAGTCTCTCTATTCTCCGTCTGGAGATATGACCCAATCTCTTATGCCATAACGCAGCCGAATTCTCATTGGTTAATTTTCTCTTGACACCTCGTGTACATAATTGCAGGGATTCTCCAAATGAAACAATTGTATCCAGCAAATAAAGATTATCATAATCTGACAAAGAACAGGAACCAACCAATTTTGAATCATGCAACAAACTAAATTTTCTATCCCCAAATGAACAAGAAAAACCAGATTTGTCTAAAGCGGGAATAGAAATCAAGTTCCGTCTAAAAGATGGAACAACAAATGTTTCATCGAGATCCAAATAAAATCCAGTCTTTAATAATAATCTGAATTTTCCAATTGCTTTAACTTCAACTGTTTTGCCATCGCCCACATAGATTTATCTTTTACCATCATTGGGCTTTCGACAATCTATACAACCCTGCATAGACACACTGATGTGAGTTGTTGCTCCAAAATCTATCCACCATGTGTGTCTAGGCACCGAAGTTAAATTAACCTCAGAACAAACCAAACTGTGTCCTTTAACTCCACAAAAGAAACAACTAGTGCTTTCTAGATCATCCAGTTTCTTTTGTTGTTTCCTTTGAGGTTTTATATATGCAGCTTCCTTATCCTTCTTCCTCATTTTGCCCTTATCCTTACCCTTATTCCTCATTGAAATTAAATTTGTCAATAGCGTATCTGAATCCATCTTTTCGTTCTTGACAAACCTCTTTTCAATTTCTGCAAGGAATTCCTTAGCTGTAGTTGCCTTTTCTGACATTGAGCCCCTGAATGCTTCCGGAATGGCCCTACTCATGATCGTGATACACATGCAATTTGATCTCTCCCACCTTTCTATTTCCTTCTTGTCATTAGAAGTACTCTCATCTAAGAGGCGGGGGAGAATCAACCCTTAATGCAAGGTCAAGATCCATGACCGCGAGAACTATTAAGAGGTTCTCTTGCCATGACTTGAAGTTAGAGCCATTTAGCATCGGAATTGAATTGATGTTGGCAGTAATATTTGTAGTAGACATAACTGAACAGAGAACAATTAAACAATCAAAATATGCTCCTGTAAGTCTCAAAACAACAATAATAAATTCAAATAAAGGTAAACCCCATCTCAAGATACCGGGCACTCCATTAATATTTCATCTTTGGACAAAATATTAACTTGTAAGTGATATCTTGGTGTAGCAATCAAACACTTATAATAAGAACATGTCAAACAATAAACCTTTCTTTGGGCCGATTTATATTCACACGTAAAACTGAATAATCATCACGTGTTTATTACCACAAGTGCACATGCAACTTTGTTAAATATGGACCTTCCTTTGGGCCGATCGATATTCACAGAAATTACATGTACAAAACCGTTTATATTCCAAAATAAATTAATTTCCACAAGAGAGGTCACTTTGGCGACATGTTGCTTCAATTAATTTATCTTAAAATACATATAACCAAACATCAATATTTGAATTTAAAATTATAACAAAAATTACCCTTCAAAAAATTTTTTTTTTGTCAAAGTCAACGGTCAACGGCTGACTATTGACCAGTCAACCATTGACCGGGTTGTTACCGTTCGGGTCGGTCAAACCGCCGTATCCAAAAAATCAAATTCTCATACCCTTAAATCTTAAAAACTGGTTTAAGGTTGGACTGGATCGGGTTGACCCGAACCAGCCCTAAATCCAAAACCAAAACCCTAATTTTTTTTTCTTTATAGCCACTACTTCTCTTCTCTTTTGCCACGGCTGAAAGCCGCAGCTTTTAATCGTGGTCGGCGTGCTGCAGCAGCCGAGTTCGCGGGCGCTAGAGCATTGCAGATCGTGCGGCTTTCCCTCTGCCGCGCGGCCACAAGACACGCTGCAACAGCAGTGATTGCGCCCCAGCAGCACTGAAATCGCGCAGCAGCAGCGATCACGTGCCAGCAGCACGGATCGTGCGAGCCAGCTACATGATCGCGCGCCAGCAGCACGCTTAGGGCCTTGGTTTGCTGTTGCACGATGGCTGAATCCACAGCCTAAGGACAAGATCCACAATCGCGCAGTAGCAACAGCGAGCCAACGCATGAATTGCGCGCCAACAGCTGCGTGATGGCCAATCTTCTGCGATCTTTATGCCGCGGTTTGCTGTCTCGGCCAACACTCGAGATCCAAAATCCAAAATTGCCGAATATTAAAATTTCCAAGAATAAGATTTTCAAAACCGATTGATAGAAATTCTTGTTTTCCAAAGTTCCAAATTTACAGAATAGTAATTTTCCTTAATTCTGAATTTTAAGTTAAACAGCACTAATTCGTTCTCAAATTTAATAATACCGAGACTACTAAATTCAAGAACACCAAAACATTTATCAAAATAAATTTGATTCTCAATAATTCAACATGAAGAGTCTCTGATACCACTTGTTAGAATAAATCCTTATGTGAAAACCATCACATATAAACCTAGGAACATTCATGTTAAATCACCAAGAATTAATAACAGAATATGCGAAAGCGCACCTGAATCCATAATGCTGAATATCCTCTAGATCTGTGTGGTTGGCCTTCCAGATCAGCACGTATATCTTAGAGAGCCCTTTAATTCTCTCTGTGCACTCCATCTGATAATGGGATGTCAGAAAGAATATAACGATACATGTGACCTGGGGGCCATAACCATTTATATAAACAACTTATCCTGTTGTCACTAGGTATTCCTAATTCTGCCCATCATAGAATTAGAATATCATTGGGTCTCTACACATTAAAGGCCCACACCTTATTAGATACATCAAAGCCTATATTACTGAAAACCTTATTAGATCACTTTTAATTGCGCTTAACCTTATATGACAGTCCACAACACATAATTATTCACATATAAGCCCAACGTAGGATTAAGGATCCAACATTATTGGATTAAATAATCCAACAGCAAAAGAAAGTTACCTGAAGATCACTTGGTAATTTTGTATTTACATATAATTACTAATTTCTTTGTAACCAATGAATATTAATAAATTATTTGCTAGAATTTTATAGATTATATATTGTTTTGAATAAATTTGCAAACATTATTAGAGAAATCAATAAACAACATTTAAGCGTATAAGTGTAAATTAAAAAGTTGTAGGGGTTGTTAACCCTGATTTTTCATCTTTTTGGGTGGAATTATGATTGTTACAGTTAAGGCAATGAGGGTTCTTTGACAATCACTATTCCATCCAATTTTGAGCAACCAAACAATATCCTATTTAGTATTTGGGTTGTGTGGCTTAAAAACTATAGTTGTTTATGCAAAAAATAATATAACTATGAAATAAAAGTTAATAATGTGGGGTAAATAATACTTTTGAAAAAAATCATAAAATTGTGTTATAAATTTTTCATCATACAAGTGTAGTATGAAATTAACTTAGCTTTCAACTTGCAACAGTAAGTATTTATTAAATATTCTAGTGTTGTAGCTTAAAAAGCTACAGTTACCCAACCATAATATCAAACAGGCTCCCAAGTATTTACTAAACATTCCAGTGCTGTAGCTTAAAAAAGTTACATTTACCCAACCATAATATCAAACAGGCTCCCAATGGTAGTTGGAGCTCTTAAACATATTGAGAGTAATAGTTCAAGCTCTCATGAGACTCTTTTTTCACAAAAATATGAAATATTGGTAAATTTCTCACCATCACTGTTTAGTGAAAATAAACTGTTGAACATCTCAATGGATTTTTAAAAGAATCAATAAAGCCCAATTATAATAAATCTATAGATTATAACCATTAAGTGACAATGAAGTTGAAATACGAGTTTGGTGATGACCATTCAAATGGTAGTTCAAATGTTAATTCTCTATTGGACCAGTATGTCACAGGATGAGTATAGCCTCTGTAGGTGGCAAAATTGAGCGGCCCATGACAATCCTCTCCAACTTATGGTCACGGCTTCCTCGTCGAGTTCTCGTGCTTGTACCGTTGGATGTGCTCTGCGAATTGTCATAGGTCTTCTTCATGTTTCCATGCGGTTTTACTCTTAGGGAGGTTTTTCCACTTCACCAAGTACTCGTTGTAAGCCGGCACGCCCTTTTTTTGGATTACTTAATCAGCAATGATGTACTCCACATCTTTTTCAAATGTGTTGACAACGGCCGTTGGGGAATGCCTTGATTCTCTACAGTTTGGGTCTCCCGCATCTCCGTGATATAGCTTGAGGAGGCTCACGCGGAAGACCAGATGAATCTTGAGCTTTGGTGGAAATTGGAGTTGGTATGAGATGTTATCCATATGTCGTATCACTCGGCAAGGCCCTTTGTATCGCCTCACTAACCCCTTGTGTACTTGTCGCAACTTCTTAAATTGCTAGGGTAGGAGCTTGATCATGACTTGGTCACCTTCCTTGTACTCGATGTGGCGTTTCCTTGTGTCGGCCCACTTTTTCATCTTTCTTATGGCTTTGTCGAGATAAGCTCGCGTGATGTCCGCTTCTTCATGCCACTCGCGGGTGAGCTTGTGAGCCGAATGGCTTTTCCCTCCATATGTTGAGGCTATGGTGTTGGGCGTCATGGGCTGAAATCCTGTGACAATCTCGAATGGGCTTCTATCTATAGCCTCACTCTGTTGGAGTTTGTATGAGAATTGGGTGACATCTAGTAACTTGGCCCAATCTCACTGATGAGCGCTCATATATATAGTGCCTTAAGTACATCTCGAGAAGGCTATTAATGTGCTCAGTTTGCCCATTGGTTTATAGGTAGAAGCTTGTTGAGAACTTGAGGTAGTTTCCCAACAACTTGAAGAGTTTTGTCCAAAAGCATTCGGTGAACTGAGGGTCATGCTCTTTAGAACTCCCAATAGCTTTATGACAAGCTTGATGAAGAGACGAACAACTTCATCAACTTTGCAATTGGGTGGTGCAGCGATGAATGTTGCATACTTGCTAAAGTGATCGATAATAACCATGATGTTTCTGCACCCTTCAAACTTAGGTAGGGCCATGATGACATCCATGGAGACACTTTTCCACGACCTTGATACGAGTGGCAGGGGCTCCAACAATCCTGTCCGATGTTAGTGATCGATCTTGTCTTGTTGGCACACAAGACAAGTCCGCACATAAGCCTTAATGTCATCTCGGATTTGTGGCCAATAGTACGAGGCTTGGACTAGTGCGATTGTGCGCTTTACTCTGGAGTGACCAGCCCATTTTGAGTCGTGGCACTCCTTGATTACTTCTTTGTGTAAGTTTTCCCACCTAGGCATGAATAGCCGATCTTCTTTGGTAAAGAGGATGCCTTCGTCTTGCCAAAATCTCATTGTTCTTGCCTTTGGGGACTTTTCCCAATAAGTCTTTCGCTAAAGGGTCTTGCTGGAGACCTTTCTTGATTTGTGAGAAGAGGTCGGACTTCGGTTGGCTCATACTTAGTGTTGCCAACTTCGCCTTGCAGTTAGTGCATTCGTAAAAACATTGGCTTTGCCTAGTTTGTACTCGAGCCTATAGTCGAATTCCGCAAGGAAGTCTTGCCATCATGCTTGCTTAGGGCTCAATTTCTTCTACGTTTGGAAGTAGCTCATGGTTATGTTGTCCGTTAGGATCACGAAGTGTGAGCCAAACAAGTAATGTCGCCACACTCGTAGGCAATGGATGATGGCTGTTATCTCATTTAATGGATGATGGCTGTCATCTCATTTTCTTGCACAATGTAGTGGCATTCCTTGTTGTTGAGCTTCCAACTTTCGAACGCTATAGGGTGACCTTATTACAAAAGAACTCCACCAATGGCAAAATCGGAGGCATTGGTGTGAACCTTAAAAGGCTTCGTGTGGTCCAGAAGAATGAGGATGGGCTCTTCGAAAATTTCATTCTTCAACTCTTCGAATGCGTGTTGGCACTCTTCAGACCATTGCTACATACGATTCTTTTTAAGAAGGTCGGTCAAGGGTGCCGCCTTGGCTGAATAGCCATTGAAAAAGCGGCACTGATAATTCACTAATCTAAGGAACGATTGAAGCTCGGATACTTTGGTGGGAGGTTCCCACTCGAGGATGGCATTTACCTTTGAGTTCTCCAACATGAATTTTTTGTCCGTTATTCGATGGCTAAGGAACTCTACTTCTCGTTGCGCAAATGAACATGTCTCTATCTTGATAAAAAGTTCGTTTTCTAGTAGTACTTGGAGAACTTGTCGCAAATACTCATCATGTTCCTCGACTGTGGTGTTATACACTATGATGCCATCCAAGTATACGATCACAAAGCGATTGAGGAACGGTTAGAGAACTTTATTCATAAGGGTACAAAATGTGGCCGGCGCATCAGTGAGGCTAAACGGCATGACAAGAAATTCAAAAGAGCCATACCTAGTCATGCAAGCCGTCTTCGGCTTATCTCCCTTGGCGATGTGTACTTGGTAGTACCCAGACCATAAGTCAAGCTTGGTGAAGTACCACGCCTTGCCAAGTTGGTCAAAGAGGTCAGCAATCAAGGGAATTGAATATTTATTCTTGATAGTGATCTTGTTGAGCGTTCTATAGTAGATGCACATGTGGAATGAGCAGTTCTTCTTCTTTTGGAATAAGACTGGTGCACCAAATGGAGCCTTGGATGGGCGTATGTAGCTCGGTCCAGGAAATCCTTAAGTTATTTTAGCAACTCCTCAAGCTTGGGCGGTGCCATGCGATAGGGCACTAGTGCTGAAGGTTTGGTACCTTGCTTCAACTTAATTTCATAATCCACCTCTCTGCTAGGTAGTAGCTTCTTCGAAAGCTTCGAAGACGTGACATCCTCGAGCTCGTCGTGGATTTCTTGTATGGGCGAAGGGACTTGGCTTCGAGCATCTACGCAATCTTCTCCCTCATTGAGCTCGTGAATGAAGACTAAGAAACTAGGGTCCTTCGTGAATACTTTCTTAAACTGTATGGTTGAGAGTGTCTTCTCTTTAGACTTGGTGCACCCCTTCTTCTGTCGAAGATGCTTAGGGAGTTAGTGGTCGGTAATGGGAAGGCATGGACTTGGTCGAAGAATTCCATACCAAGGACCAGCTTGAAGTCATCCATGGGCATGATAGAGAAATCGAGCTTTCCACTCCACATCCCGATCATTACATGCACGTCTTGGGTGGTGCCCGCAATGTGCTTGGTGGGTGAGTTTATGGCCTTCGTGGTGTCTAGGAGCTTGGCCTCATCTTTTAAAATGAAGTTGTGCATTGCTTCGGTGTCCAACAAAGCACGGACGGACTTACCGTTGATGGTCGGACTTACGTGCATGAGCCCTTACTTTGCGAATACAGGCGGCTAGCTCTTAAGTGCGATAAGGAGTTGCAGGGAACCAATGCTGGGTCAGGGTTCCTCTTCTGATAGTGTGTAGTGGCCCTTGAGCTATGCGGTGAGGGCACAGTGATGTCTTCTGGGGACAGTCGCGTACCCTATGTGGGCCGTTACAAATAAAGCATGGGCTGCGAGGATTGGGTAGCTTTTTCTTTCCATCTGCTTTACTTTGCATGCACTTGCTGCTATGAGGTTTTTTTTGCCCCCAATCATTTGTCCTTACGAGACTCTCCCCTACATTTTCCTTAGTTCGGCCTCTTATCTCTAGTTTGGGTAGAGTAGACAGCGAACGATTCCGCAATGGCAATGACGTCATCAAGAGATTGAATGCCATGCCAATTGAGTTCCATCGTGGCCCAATCCTGGGGCCATCTTGAAAGTAGAAGAGAGAGTCCTTTTCGGACATGTCGATGATCTCAAGCATAAGAAAAGTGACTCATTGATGTAATCGCGAACGCTGCCCGTTTACTTGAGTTGACATAGGTGCACTCGTACCTCTTTCTCGGCATTGCTTAGAGCAAAGTGCTTGCGGATTTCTTGTTTAAATTTTGTCAATGTACTGATGGTGCAGACACCCTTGCCCATTTCTCCATGCTTTCACTGCCATCATAATTGTGTGGCGCCTCGTAGGCATGTGGGTACCATGACCACCTTCGATGCCTCATCGCGTACACCAATGTCATCAAAGTATTGTTCTAGCTCGAAGTGAAAATTATCCACGACAGTGGATTTAGGAGTGTCATTATAAGTGTCAGAATTTGGCACGTCGATGCGACATGCATCACTGGAGCTTGAGGAAGCCGGGCTAGACGTGAATGTGTGCTTATGCCACTCCTAATTTCAGCGGACTTCCTCTATTTCTGCACAGATCGCTCGTAGCTCTTCTTGTACAAAGCTATGGAGTTTAAAAACTCATCGTGGAATGCTTGAAACTCCCCTGGGAGGGTGTTTATTTGGGCTTGGATGAGGGCCCTAGTTGCCACTATAAAGTCGGCATACTCGCCCTCGAGACCGTCTACCCTTGCCTCCAAACTATCAAGGGTGTCTTGAGCGGCGGACATAAAAGTTTTGAGCGTAGCTACTTGAGGCTTCAAGGCATCAACAGGAGCGGCCTTTCGACTTTCTTTAGGACTTTGCCTGCGTGCGTCTCTCCTTGTGGCCACGAGTTGGCTCCGGAGGCTCCACATCAACAATGTCCTTTTGTGTTGTGCTAGAAAGTGGTAGATTGGCTATTGCTCGAACTTGAGCTAGATTGCGTGGGTGTAAATCTTAGTTCTGATACCATTTGGCACGGGATGAATAGCACTCAGCAAACCCGTGCAGCACTTAGACAACTTCTAACACAAAAGTTGCTAAGTAAGCCTAATGAACTTCTCAAACTAGTTAGGCAACAATACTTGCAAGAAGCTAGATAGAAGCAAGAGCAATATGGCCAAATATAATTTTATTACTCGAAAGAAAGAGAATACAAGAGAGCTTTACAAGAGCTAGAGTTGCTTGGGTGTTGTGTGTGGTGTGGTGTGTGTGAGCAAAATGGTGGGTGCTAACCTCTATTTATAGTGTTGGTTGCCTAGGTCTAGAGAGTTCTATGCAAGTTGCGGAAGTTGCCTAAATATCACATAGTTTCTAGAATACATATGTGTAGAAATTTCTAGTCAATTAACAATTTGTAGAAATTCCAGAATCGGGCCGAGCTTATTTGTCTTTGACTGACCGCTTATTGAGCGCCCCATGGTTCGCTAGTTGTGTAAGGTAGCCCACTACTGAGCACACCCTGTTGCTAAGCTCACACTGCCTTTGGGCGGACTTTTACTGAGCAAACCGACGCGTGCCAATTTAACCTCTGTTGGTGGCAAAATTGAGCGGCCAGTGACAAGTAGCTAACTTAGCTGTGGGCTTAACGGGAAACAAATTTAAAGCTTAGCAGGCCAATAATTATTTGAGTACAAATCCATTCATTTATGATCAACATGATGAATGGCACAACAAATTGGAAAAACTTAAAAATAAACATGGTAAAACTTCAATTCTATCTAACTTCATCTACCAGTTAGAATGATAATCTTCAATTTACTCTTCAAAAGTTTCAAAATTTTAATTTACTTTTCATTTTATTCAAAAGATGATGGCAAGTGAAGGGCGCATTGATAATGTTTTTTTAAATCTTCTTAATAGTTAATGTGAGTAAATTTAAGTTTTCACAATTTCGTCGTTTTGGGAGATAAATTAAAGATTGTTATTCTACATAGGGGATAAATTGGAGTTTATCCAAATTAAAATTATTATAATAAATATTTATTCAATTCATGGTAACTATTAAATAGAAAAATAATAGATAAACATCTCATTATGTATCTTCAAATCAATTAAATATTGGCCAGATATTTGAAAGCATTAAGAAGTACAGTATAACCTCTATAAATTAATACTCGATAAATTAATAACCTCTATAATATAATAATTTTTAAAGGCCTGACTTAGCCTAATAGGCTAAATTAATAATTTCGATAAATTAACAAGTTAATACTTTTTTTAAAACTCCTTATATGACTATGTGGTCTCACTCACGTCATAAATTAAAAATTTGCTAAAATTACAAATATAATTTACTATGATATTTTATAAAATAAAATTTTGAATATATTATTACTTATTTTCTTGAAATTTAAATTCACGTTGGATCTCATCTCTGATTTTTCTTATTGCGTTTAGCAGTTTCGAGGTTGAATTCTACAAATGTAACAAAAAACTATGAAGTGTTGTTAATGCTTTGACTACTTAGTTTGTATAACATACTCTAAAGTTGTTGTATCATCTTTAGATTGGTAAAATATAATAAATTCTTAGTTGATTAAATGTATATTCATTTAATTATACGTACACAGTACACTCTATATACTAATAGATTATTAATTTCCCTACTAAATATTTTTGGATTACCTTGCTTCATATCATAACAAAAGATATTTTGGATCCTTTCGGAAAAAAAAAACAATAATTCTGTGAAATTTCCGGCTGAAATGCAATAAGATATGAATAGTGAATATTCTAAAAGTGCCGGATGCAGCCGATTAAGCTAAACACTTCGCTTAAAATCTATAGCGTAACGCTGCCTCCATTTATTTTATAGAATCACTGAGGAATTATTACAGTTATTGAGCTTCTTCCGGAGAACAAATAGTTTGTTATGACTTATGATGTTAATGGTAAAGAAAATATTAAAGAAAGGAAAATTTGAAGAAAAACTAAAGGGGCTGAATGATATAAGCTAAGTGATATAAAGAGAATGCTAGAGCATCAGCTTATTGATTGGAATTTGTTATATGTTAAATAGTGGTTGAATTATAATGGAAATTTATTACAATTTGTGAAAAAACTACAATATGGGAAGAGGAACAACATTCAGCAAATAAGTTAAATCCAACAACTTAGTCCAAATTTATCCATTGCATCTTCACGGTATACATATTCAAGCGAACGTCAACATAGCAATCAATTTTGATAGAGGTTACATACAGCTTGTACCTTTTTAGTGTTAATTTATGTATCAAATAAATAATATTTTCGAGAATATTAAGTATGATGATAATATGTGTTGTGATTTTAGAGTAAATCAAACAAAGATAACACAATCTTGATCTAAGATCAAGAAGACAAGAATCAAATTAAACTCAACTCTTTGACTAAATTACAAAAGGTCCAAAAGCCCACGAAAAATATAAGTCTAATAAAAATTTTCGCAAAAAATAGCTTAGGTCTATTGTTTACAAAGAATGAATTAGTTACTTAGAAAAATATTTATTTTCTAAGAAAATGGCTAAAGGGAAGACTTCAAAAAGACGTGCAAGGGCATGATTCTATAAAAATGACCTAAATTCATTCTCTACAAGAATGACCTAAGTACTTAATAAGCATTCTAAGTAAATTGCCTAAGGGCGAATATGGACAAAATGTCCAAGGACGTGATTCTTCACAAATGACTTAGGTCCATTCTCTACGAGGGTGACCTGAGAACATAGAACATATTCTAAGTGAAATGCTAAAGGCTAAAGAAAAAAATCTAGGTCCAATTACTTAGAATTAATTTTCCAAGAAAAGCGTCCACAGGCAAACAGACCTTTTAGGAAATGAGCCTACGGGCGAAAAGTACATTATACAGAATGAACCTACAGGCCAACAAACATTCTACGGAATGCACCTACAAGGTTTACGAACATTCTAAGGAATGCATTGATGTAGGAAGCATAAGGAGTAGAATTCTAGATTTTGAGTCAATTTAGTATTTAATATTTTATTAGGATTTATCTTGTTTTATTAATCTTATTTGAGTCATATTTGTAATTCCAGTCTAATTAGCATTTTAGATTATTTCTATTATTTGAGAATGAGAGAATGATTAGGATTAAGTTAACTATTAGTATATATAGACTTGTTATCATAATTTATTGTAAGACCTTTAAACTTTTCATTAATAATATTTTAAATAATTCCCTCTTGGGTATATCTTTGTCATTAATTCGATGTTCTCTCTTTTGATAGTTATTCTTTCTTGAGTTTAAAAAACGTACGCTAGAATGACATCTAGTATCATTTCTGCGCTGCGTCATGCACCTAGTGATAAATATATATTCTACAAAATGAGTCTACTACTTAACAAACATTTTACAAAATGCACCTATGGATGAAATGTCGAAAAGTCAATCTTCTTTATGATGAGCCAGCCCATTAAATGTCAAGAGCCCAAAAAAAAAAATGACATGTGTTAAAGAATATTTGTCATGAACAACTATTAACACATTATGATATGTGTCTCCATGCATGAGCCTTGATTGACACTTTTGACAAGAAAAATGCCACATAATCTCTCTAGTTGACTCTATTTGCCTAATATAAAGGCCAAGACCTACTCATTTGAAGGGAAGATGAAAAAGAGGTACAAAATACTACCCATCTCACTCTAAAAATTCTCTCTCTACAATCGTGCAAAATAAATTAACTTGAGTGTTGGAGGATTATCATTGGCATGCTAGGCCCCTTGATAATTGTTTCATTTTGCATAACAATTAACTATAAGAAAACATGTGATTTGAGCTACTCGTCTTGAGAAAAGAATAGACCCAAAAGTTAATTTAAAAGAAAGTTCAGAACACAAATCAATCACTATACATTGAGCAAAAATTTGTATCAACAACAGTAATCCAGAAACAAAATGAATCAAAATAGAATAAATACGAATCACCAACTTGTGAAGGAAAATTAACACACTTATTGATCAATCACTCAGAACAAGACCAATATTTACTGAGAATTTATAGAGCTAATGAACAAATCAAAGTGCAAGTAAAATCACGAAGAAATGAAAGAGAATGATCATGATGAAGTACGCCCACTGATAAGTTTTTTATGTCCGGTTCTAAATTTTGGGTTTGTAACGCAGATAAGAAACTTAACAGAGTAAGTTATCCACGTCAGCATTCTTTTATCATATCAGTCCCTGAACTGGGTGCCAACATTCTTTATCATCAGGGATGGCAAAAAAATCTCAAATCCCGAATGGGATTTGGGATCCCATACTATTTGAGACGGTATTGGTCCATATTTTATGACCGAATTTTAAAAGCGGACGAGATTTGAGATTGAAAAAATCCCAATTTATTGTGCGGGACGGGATTGGGATCTAAGTCGGGATTCCGCGAGATCCCGTTTGTCCCATTTAATTTTTGGAAGAAATACTATATTAATAAAATTAAAAGTAAGGAAAATTAAACTAATGGTTAATGAATAGTGATTCAAATAACATTATAACAACATACTCTAGGCCTAAGTAACAAACACAAGCCCATTTATTGTATTATTTTTAATTTAATTAAATAAATCTAAAACAAAATTATTAAACTAAAAACCTAAAAGTATTTTAACTTAAACTTGGAGTTGAAGAATGAAGACGAAAATCTTGGGTGCTTTTGTTTTTGTTTCTTTTTTTTTTTTTGAGAAGTTGGATGCTTTTGTTGATTATTATATATTGGTTTATTTTTGGACATTTTACAATTAATTAATTTACTTTTAGATGTTATTTTTGGTTTAATTGCACATATTATAATTATAATGTCTATTGAGATGTTAACAATTTTATAGAATCACTGGATTAAATATTTTTTTAATATTTTAATGAAATTTATAATATTTATTAAATGAGACAATTGAGACATTTACGCCATTTGGTCTGAGACGGGATTTTGAGCGGTCCGGGATTGGTCCAATTTTTTCTCCCATTTAACTAGCCAGGACGGGATTTGGTCCACATTAAAATCCGATTTTACTATTCGGGACGGGACCGGGATTGTCAAATCCCGGACCATTGCCATCTCTATTTATCACATAGTCCCTCAATTGGGTGCTATTTGGATGAGAAAAAAGGTTTTCATGAATAAAAATAGATGAAAACACCCCATGGCTTCTTGTAAGCATTTAGGAGTACTCATGACATTTAAATTTTAATTTTTTTTTTATTTTGAATTTTAAGTCTATAAGAAGTTGAACAACAGACAAACTGTCATAAAAATAATCAATCCCAAAAAAAATATTAATTATTATCTTGTTTATAAGATGCATGGTTAGCATTAGCGATAAAGGAAACAGAGAAATTTTTGTTTATGTACCCAAAGAAAATAAGAAAAGAGACATCATGAATGGGGTTTTTTTTAGAAGAATGAGTGAACTAGGAATATTTATGGAATAAAAGAGAGTGTCAATAAAACTTAGCCAATTGCTAAGTTACGTCTCACGTAACTTACGCCTACAAATACAAAAATGTTTTCATTTTTTAAGATACAAATTGAGAAGGGTGTGGCTATTTGCACTCTAAAATTTATTTTGAACACTCTATTACTCTATACACTTATGTATTAAATTAAAAAAAATAAGTTTTACTTTCTACACTTTTCAAAATGCCAACAAAGACCTTACTTAAACTAGTTAAATTAATTTACTCAAAACACCAATCAAATTATTTAGCAAATCCAAAATAAATTAATAACAATTTGGAATAAACAACAATGGAATCAAATTAAGTTCTAAACAAATTCTTTAACATAATTTTTTACTTATTATTTTGTGTCTATTAAAGAATATGTTCAATATTGGTTTTACACCCAATTTTTTTAACCTAAGAATTGAAAAAAAATCTGGCAAAAAAAAATAGAAGAAGAAGATGAAGCAGACGAAGAAAGAGAAGAAGATTAAAAGAAGGAAGAAGAAGAAAAAGACAAAGAAGAAGGAGAAGACTACAAAAAATATATATTTTTTTAAATAAAAAAGCAAAAATATATTCAAAATATATTAAAAGTATTGATTTGCTTCTTGTTTAACTAAATATTGTTTAAGAAATTGGAAATGAAATTTTTAGGGTTTATAACAAGAGAATTATATATTGAATAGAGTGTATGTTTATGAGTGCTCAAAATAATTATATTATGTTAGTTTATAAGAGAGAGTCCTTATTAGTAATTTATATGATGGGTATTTTTGTAATAAAATAATTTATTAAAATAAGAGTGCTCAGATTAATTTTTAGAGTGCAAATAGCCTCACCCAATTGAGAATCATAATTATTTATACGTACGAATCATTATTTAATATTGGACATTGATCGACAACAATAGTCAATATATTAACAATACAAATAATAATAGAGATACAAATAGATTGAACAATTTGTACTTTCACATTTTTATTTTTCTTAACTGCACTTATCGAATAAATACTTTCGTGTACCGATGCTACATTAGTTTGTATTTTGCACATACAAATATATACAATTTGTTTGTTGCTCTACTTTTATTCTAACAATACTAGACATATTAATTTTGTTATGCAAATTTTTCTTTACAATTTGACATCGTACAACCGAAAAACGAAAAGTAGTCAATATTGTTATCAGATAGCCTATTCTCATTTATTAAAGTGATCTTATGTTAGACTTTTTGTTTTGATCATATTGTGACACATTAATTTGTTTGTATTGATGAACTTATATAATTAGTTAAATTTTTTTTAGTATTTGATATATAAATTGTTTATATTTTTTTTTTCAAAAAGTAGAGGGTGGCTGTGATTTGAATTCGGGTGGCCAGCCAAAAAAAGTTGTTTGAAAATCACTTGGTAATTAGTTTTGTATTCAAGTATAATTACTAATTTCTTTGTAACAAATGAATATTAATAAATTATTTGTCAGAATTTTATATATTATATAATGTTTTGAATAAATTTACAAATTATATTAGAAAAATCAATAAATGATCTTTAAGGGTATAAATGCAAATTAAAAGGTTATAGTTAGTACTCTTGATTTCTCATTTTTTTGGGTGGAATTATGATTCCCACAATTAAGGGAATGAGGGTTCCTTGACAATCATTATTCCATCCACTTTTGAGCAACCAAACAATGTCTTTAATCAATATTGAGGTGCAGTGGTTTAAAAGCTATAGCTGTTGTAGACAAAATACTATAGTTATAAAATAAAAATTGATAAATGTGGTAAATATAACTTTTAAATAATAATTTTGATAAAAATCATAAATTTGTGTAATAAGTTTTTCATCATACAAGTATAGTATAAATTCAACTTAGCTTCCAACCCACAACAAGAATTTAAACATTTAAGTAAACTACAGCTACCCAACCATAATACTAAACAGGCTTCTAATGATAGGTTGTAGCTTTTAAAAATGTTGAGGGCAATAGTTGGAGCTTTCATGAGACTATATGTTTCTTTTCTTTTTCTTTTTCTTTTTAATTTTTTAACAAAAGTATGAAATATAGGTGGATTTCTCTCCATCATTGTTGAGTGAAAATAAACTTTTGAACTAATCTCAAGAGATTTTTAAAAGTATCAATAGACCCAAATTATAATAAATTTATAGACTGTAACCATTAAGTGGTGAGGAAGTTGAAACAGATGCCTTAAAGTCTTTTTTTTTTTTAACAAAAGTATGAAATATAGGTAGATTTCTCTCCATCGTTGTTCAGTGAAAATAAACTTCTAAACTAATCTCAAGAGATTTTTAAAAGTATCAATAGACTCAAATTATAATAAATCTATAGATTGTAACCATTAAGTGGCGATGAAGTTGAAATAGAGGCCTTAGAGTCAGTTTGGTAACGCTATATCTTTTAAAATAATTGTTGTTAGCTGTGCTGTAGAAATAATCAGCTGTGAGGAGAATTGGTTAAATTTTTGATAAAATTTATTTTTAAAAGTACTGTAAGCTTTAAAAGCAGTCATATATGTTTGGTAAATCTTACTATTAAACTATTGTAAGAATACAAATAACTAAAATGGACAAAATTTCGAATAAAATTTAGGGTTAATATCACCTGGGTGACACATATTTCAACATTTATCAAAATAATGATACATGTTTTAAAAATAAGCAGACATGTGACAAATATTTTAAAAACATGCAGCCAGATGATAAACTGTTAAGTTTCGCCGTTAAAGTTAACTATACAAGGGTAAAATTGGAAAGTCAAATATTTAAATATTTATCATTTTTTTCTCCATTTTTCTCTTCATTTATATTTCCAGATTTTAGGGTTTGAATCATTATTGTCTTCTGCCATGGTGCCATGTTCGGCCATCCTTAGTCAAGGACTATCGGTTCATGGCCGCTCGCCGCTCGCCGTCTCCTTTGCCATGGGCGAACAAGATGGCCCATTTGACGTGCATCAACGTTTGCAACGGCAAGTAGACGCTGTCGATTTTTGGGTCGTCGAGCAAGGCCTCATAGGAGCCGTAGACTTTGGCATCAGGTGGAAAGTTAATGGCTTGCGAAGTGGATTTATTGAGCAAGTTGTGTTGAATCTGGACAATTTGATATATGTTTTGCAACCAACTTTAGTCCTTTCTTCTACTTTTGTTTGTTTGTATTGGCTTATTATAATGAGCTCCATGAGTGTGATGGTATTAACTGTGGCTGAATTTTAGTGGTGGAGCAGGTAGTGTGGTGATCATAGAGGTTAGGGTTTTTAATTTTTTTTATTTGTTGTTTTCCCTTTTTTATTTGAATGGAAATTGGATAATTTGATGGTTAGGGCTTTTTGTGGTTAAAAAAAAAAAGTCAGCCAATAGGGGCAAAATGGTCAAATCACATATAATGAGCATTTCTATCAGAGTTAACGGCGGAATTTAATGATTTTTCACCTATCTACCTTTTTTTAAAATATTTGTCACTTGTCTGTTTATTTTTAAAACATGTATCATTATTTTGATAAACGTAGCAATATGTATCACTTGGGTGACATTAACCCTAAAATTTATTTACACATTTATAAATATGATATATAATATTTTTTATGGTGTATATATAAGAATTGATAACTAAAATAATGTTATTTTTATTAACTTTGCTATCTTACTATAATGGTTTATAATAATAATCTCTTTAAATTTAAAGATTTTATTTCCTAATTTAATAATAAAGATACTTTTAGATTTTTACAATACTTGTGAAGATTTATATAGAATTGTATTGATTATAAAACTAATTCTGAAAATCAGATTTTGAAAAGCTACTTTTTTTCTACATTTCAAAATTTACTATAGGATGGGGTGATTTTGCCAAAAGTAATTTTTAAAAAAATTTACCAAACACCAAATTTAGCTTTTAATTTTTTAAAATTACTTTTGAGTCTCTAAAAAATAATCTCAAATACACCCTTAGTCTATTTAAAAAAAAAACCGAGTTTGGTGATGACCATTAGATTGGTAGTTCAAATGTTAATTATATCTATTGGACCGGTTGCTAATTTAGCTTTGGGCTTAACATGAAACAAAATTAATACATACCAGGCCAGTTAATTGAGTACAAAATAATTATACAAATCCATTCATACAAAATGACGTATGGCACAACAAATTTGAAAAACTTAAAAATAAAAGGGTAAACTTCAATTCATCCTTTTAGATAGAATGATAATCTTCAATTTACTTGAAAATCAAGTAAATTTTAATTTACTTTAATTTATCTTCCATTTTTATTCATAAGATGATGACAATTGGGACGTTAATGAATTTTTTAAAAATCTTCTTAATAGTTAATGTGGGTAAATGTCACACTTTGGAGGAAAATTGAAGATTGTTATTCTAAGTTGAGGGTAAATTAAAGTTTACCCAAATTAAAATTATTATAATAATACTATAATCATATTACTATTCTTATTTATTCCACTAAATTTTAAATATTTATTCAATTCATGGCATCTATTATTTAGGGCGGTAATAAATAAATATCTCATTATATATCCTCAAATCAATTAAATATTGACTAGATGTTCAAAAGGGAATACAAAAGTATTTTGTAAATTTATCAAACATAACCACAATATAACCTCTATACATTAATAACCTCTATTATATAGTAAGTTTTTAAAGTTTCGACTTGGCCTAACAGGCTAAATAAATCATTTCGATAAATTAATAAGATAATATTTTTTTCTAAAACTCCTTATATAACTCTTTGGTAACAATAATATCATAAATTAATAATTTGCTAAAATTACAAATATAATTTACTATGGTATTTTATAAAATAAAATATAGCTCTATTGTTACTTAGTTTTTCTTGAAATTTAAATTTACATTGGATTTCATCTCTAATTTTTCCTATTGAATCTAATAGATCTGGGGTGGGTAAAAGTCCGTTTAGTCACTATATTTTAAGGTTAATACCCGTTTAATCTATGTATTTTCAAAAATACCTCAAAACATCACTGCCGTTAAAGTATTGACACCCTTGTTGTTACATTTTGTTCCTTTTAGCTTGCTTTTACAGTATTACTCTCTTACAATAATTTTTTTGGACATAAAGAAAAAAAATTAAACTACTAATTTAACCCAAAAAATAAAATAAAAACAAAAAGAATACATATTAATTGTTGTAGAAGCTCGCGTATGTCCAAAAAAATTAATATTGTAAAAAAATTAAATACCAATTCTTTTGAAATTAATAAAAAAAATTGATATATTAACTCCTCAGCAGAGTATTCCACAAAAATTTATATATTTTTTTTAATTTTATTTTTTAGGATTAAATTGGTAATTTAATTTTTGGGGAACACTATGCTTAGTAGTTAATATATTAACTTTTTATTAATGTCCCAATTTTTTTACAATATTAATTTTTTTGGACATACGTGAGCTTCACCAAAAATTAATATATATATTCTTTTTGTATTATTTCATTTTTGGGATTAAATTGGTAATTTATTTTTTTTCTTTTTATTAATGTAAAAAAAAGAAACATTATTGTAAGAGGGTAATATTGTAAAAGTAAGTTAAAAGGAACAAAAAGTAATAGTAGGGGTGGCAATAGTTTAACGGCAGGGATGTTTTGAGGTATTTTTAAAAATACAGGGACTAAACGGGCACTAACCTCAAAATATAGAGACTAAACAGGTTTTTACCATTCTGGGGTTGGATTTCTACAATTGTAATGAAAAATTATGAAGTGTTATTGATACTTTGAGTGCTTATTTGTGTAATAGGCTAAAGCTATTGTATCATCCTTAGATTGGTAAAATAAAATAAATTCTTAGTTGACTAAATGTATATTCATTGAATTATACATAAACTCTGTAAATTAATAGATTATTAGTTAATCGATTAATTAATACCTCCATTGATTAATAGATTTTATATAGACTCAACACTATTAATTTATAGAGGTTATACGGTATATATTATAGTCTAAGTTAGAATGACATCTTACTTAATGTTATTGATTAGTGTTAAAAATTGTAATGTTTAGTAAGGGGTGAAAATGTTATTTTGTGCTTTTATTATCATTTATATTTGGATTTATGTAATATATTGTGCATTTTAATTATGTTTTTAAATATTTGATTTTGTATTTTTATGTGTTTATTAGGTAAAATAATAATTTCATGTAGTTGAAAGCTCCAAATAGATAAACGGATATCAAATTTGGATTTCGAAGGTCCGAAAACCTTAGAATGGGTCAAAGCGGACTTGAAATTGAGCTTAAAATATTAAAAAAATAGGTTTAATGTCTCCAAGGATCCGTACCTTTTATAATCGGGCCGACCCGATCGTTCTTTAGCAGAATCGGACGCTTCACATGATGCCACGTGTCTTGTTGACTTTGAATTTTGACTAGCCGTCAAATCTTTATCTAATGGCTGTGTGGAGTGCTACATAAAGCTTATAATGTGCCGCGAAACACTGGATCACGAATGAATTTTTTCTATAAATAGGCTCTTCAATTATGTATTGGGACATCCCTTTCTCTACACCTTTCTTTCTCTCCTTCTCTCTAGATTCTTCTCCTCATCTCTCCTACATACCCCTTTTAATATTTTGTAAAATTATTTTCATAAATAAAATTTATTTTATTTTTAATCCTAGTTATTTTATTTTTTATTATGTATAATTTAATTTTAACAATTATTTTATTTCAATTATGTTTGGCTAAATAATAATAAGTTAGGGTAAGGTGAAATTTTTAGTAGAAAAATATGATTTAATCAAATCTATTTTGAATAATATAAAGGGAAAAAGCCACATACACCTCCATGGTTTACTTAAATGATCACACACACCCCCTTAATTTCATAAATGATCACACAGACCCCCTGAATTTCATAAATGACTATTATATCCTTTGATTATTAAAAAATAAATAATATAAATATAGTAATAAGATAAAAAAATAATAAATAAATATCATATGATACAAATAAAATATTACATTAATAAAATAACTTATATTTGTTATAGTAGTTTATTTAAATTCAATTATTTGGTTGTTGTAATCAAGGGTATAATAGTAAAAAAAGGGTCTATATGATCATTTATGAAACTAAGGGGGTGTGTGTGACTATTTAAGCAAACCTTGGGGGTGTGGGTGGTCTTTTCCCTAATTTATATTAAATTATTTTCTATTTAATTTTATCCATTTTTTATATTTTAAATTTTTGATTTATTGTAGACAAACAAGGGAGTTTGGCATAATAAATTCTTAATATCTTAGTATAAGGTATGATAAAATGGTATTTTGACTATTGCAGATAAATTAATTTTTAGCATACTAAGTACTTAATTCAAAATAAAATTAATGAAAAAATAATGATAATTTATGTAATTAATCTTTTGGGTGATAAAAAAATGATAAAAAGAATTTATTAAATTATATTTACTACTAACAATAGATCCATAACCTTAGCTAATTTATTTCTATAGTTTCACTTCAATTAAATAATAGTATTTAAATTATATTTTTATTTCTTAGATAAATAAAAAAAATTAACAATTTAAATCTTCCTTGGATTCACCGGGTTATATTATAACTAGACACTCTTATACTTGAAGGTAAATTAAACACTTTTGAGTCATCCAAGTTATATACTCTAATAGTATAAATACACATAATAATGGTAATCAATTAACTATATTCTTACTTTTTTAATAAAAAAAATACCTATATTCAATTAGAGGTTTGCTGATATTTAAAATCAAAATCTGTTGAAACTAATCAAGATCAAATCGATTATGGCACAAACCCAAATTTCTTTATACCTGTATTTTTGTTGGAAGACACTGTAATAGGAGGAAAATGGAGTTTCAAAACTGCAGTGGCTTCGACAGTGAGATTTTGAAATTGTGGAGGCTTGGTTCAATCAAATCTGACGAGTATTGAAAACAAGTTATTGTGTTACAAGTAATAACATGTGTGCTTTACGTGGCTACTCAACTTGCTACGTGGCCTTGAATTAGTCTTTATTGAATCAGTCTTGTTTGTTAGTCTTTTTTGTTAAGTCTAGATTTCATTTGAATTAATCTTCCTATTTGCAAGGAACTAAATATATAATGGCTCTATTTATTTGAAGTTCAATTAATTAGGTATGTTTTTACCAAATTCACTTGAAGTCAAACACCGGAGGACTTGGGTATAGGAGGACTTGGGTATCCCCCGAAGTACCCAATTGTACAACTTTATATTAACTCTTTATTGAATAAATACCCTGAGACGCGAAAATAGGTAGAACTAAGGACTTCATACCAAAGTGGTGTCAGAGTTCAGGCATGGAGCAGAGAGTCGAGTAATTAGAGCAAACCATGGCGTCACTTTCCATTGGGCACTAGGATTTAATGATGAAAATAGTGAACATGTTTGATAAAATAGCAATCAAAACCAACATGGTTCAACAAATTCATATGGCCCCAAGCCCCGTTACAATAGAGGAAAGGAACCGACGAGTTGGTTTTGCCGAGCGCTGACAATTTTTTCAATTCCAATACATTCCAGAAGCTGATTGAGTATCACTTACTCATCTACATCTGGAAGGAGATGCTCAATGGTGGTATCAGCTGCTGAAACTGGACATGACATATCTCAATAGGGTGATTTCCGAAAGGAGCTGCTTTCTCACTTTGACCGAACCAATTTTGTGATTTTTTTGGTGAACTAACCAAATTGTAGCAACATGGGATTGTGCAAGAATACTAATCGCAATTCGAAAGACTATTGGCCAAGGTCGGGCATCTACCTCAAGCTCGATAAGTGAGTTACTTTGTGAGTGGGCTGCGAGATTTTGTTCGAGCTAATGTACAAGTAGCTAGGAAGACTAGTGACACTTTCTGAAGCCATTGGGTTGCCCAAATTATTTGAAGCTTGAAACTTGCTGTAGAAAAAAAGTGAATCCTTCAGTGGTTCCGCCGAATTTCTAACCACCCAAGAATAAAACCCAATGGCACCTCTACAATTCTAGTGAGAAAACTATATGTTGGATAAAAATCGTATTTTTAATAATGATCTCATATAATATATAAGAATTAAGTAATCTAGAAACTCATACCTTGTTTATATGATAAAATGAATATTCGAAAGCTGCAGATCCACCACCAAACGATCTTCCAGGCTACGTGTGGGCGTCTGTTTCACTACTCCCAATTACAACTGGCGTGTTACCTTTTTTTTTTTTTAAAAAAGATCTCTCTCTTTTGTTTTTAGAAAAAAACCCTTATTTATAATAGCTTATGAAAAAATCCTAGCATGTATTATATAACATTAATTTAAAATATTAAAATATTTTAAATTAAACATTTATCTCTCCACTTACATAAAAGTGGAGAGAATGTGTAACCAACTAGGGGACTACCTTGTAAAATATCACAAGACCCCATTCACACTTATATATAACATATTAGGCCTTAACAAATATTATAATTAAGATTTTTACCTAATATGCCAGTTTTCTTGCTTTTGGGTCCAGTAATGGTATTGTCAATGAAATGAGCTAACCCGGGGATCATTTGGGAACATACAATAGTGGCTACAATAATTAAGCTTGTAATTAAACAAATATAATTATTTAATTCCAATTCTACTCCACTATAAAATTGGAACTGACCTCCATAATTGTATGCTCGAATAATAATTCGCCCAAGCCACATTGATTTCTTTATTGCACAATCCTTTGTACCACATCGTTAATTAAATTGATATCTCAACTGTCCAATCAATTTAATTACATCTTGTTCCTTGATACTTACTGGTTTTCTCTAATGATCATTTTCAACATACTTATATATATATGTTGATACACTCTGGCCAGAGAATTCTATGATCAAGTACTGAAACCCATCAAGAGATGTGTCGTACAAATTCTATATTGTCAATCTATAAATTCAATACTTGTAATCGCTCCCACCAAGATACCGGGTAATCTTGACTACAAGTGTATGTCGTGCCCATTGGTAACTCAAATGAAATAACAATTACAATCAAGAAATTATAATTGACTCAAGATTAAGATCACATTAAATCAATGCCTATGAGATTTAATAAGTCTGACAGTTATTACAAAGTTAATTAAATCTCATATGTGATCCAGTTCAATGCAGTCACACTACATCAATAAATTCATATATGATTAAGACAAATCACTCAATGAACTTATTACAGTCTATACCTAAATAAAGTGTCCAACTTTATTTATCAACTGCGAACTTAATTTATTTAATCATAAGATAACTTGTATTTATGTCTTCTGTGAATCCACATAGTGATCACATAAATACATATAATATGATTAAATGGACTTTACTCAAAATATTAATACAATAGAGATACTTGAATAAAATATCTCATTCATTTTATTAATCAGAAAAATATTTATAACAATAAATAAACAAATATACTTTAAAGAGCATATTTTTCCAATACTATCAACTCCAGAGCTAAAACATAGAAGAAAAAGAGCTCTTTGTTATAATTGTGATGAAAAATTCCAATCAGGGTATCGATGTCTGAAACTATTTGTGACTAAAGCATGCTTAGATGAAAAAGATGGTGATGTGGTCATGGAGGATGAAGTGGCAAAAGTTTTTTATATACTAACCCCTGAGATATCACTACATGCTATCAGTGGAGCTCGAGTACCAAAGACAATGCGGGTAAAAGCCATTCATCATGTGGTTGTTAATGTTCTAATTGATTTGGGTAGTACCAATAATTTTATCAATGAGAAGTTGGCCAACAATGCATGTCTGAAGCCACAGTTAAGAGGGGACTTGAATGTGATGGTGACGTCTGGTGAAAAAATATTGGCCAGCCTAGGTAAATGCACCAATGTTCCACTTAGTTTGTAAGGATTTTCTATCTATGTTGATTTTTATTTATTGCTATTTGGAGGATATAATGTAGTTTAATTTTAGGGGCTCAATGGTTGAATACATTGGGACCGTTGTTTGGGATTTCTCAAAGTTATAGATGAAACTCTCCTTGCAAGACAAATAGGTTGCATTACAAGGGTTAACCATTCCAAACGATGAAGTGGTTGATGTGAATCAATTTAAGCAAGTAGCTAGCAAAAAGAAAGATGGCATTCTTTTACACTCAAATTTCTATACAAATCCCGCAAGTTCAAGACAACCATATTATTCCTTAGCAATTACAACCACTTTTATAGAACTATCAGGAGATGTTTACAGAACCTAGAGAACTTCCACCAAAACGAACACATAACCACAAAATTCCATTATTACAAGGGCATGGATCAGTAAATGTCAAGTCTTATAGATACCTTCAATTCCAAAAAAATGAGATTGAGAAATTTGTGGACGAGATGTTATCCATTGGTGTGATCCGTATTAGCACAAGCCCGTATTCCTCTCCTATAATTTTAGTAAAAAAACATTACAGATCTTGGCATATGTTGTGGATTACAGGGCGTTAAATAAAATTATAATCAAAGATAAATTACCCATTCCTGTAATCCATGAGTTGTTGGATGAGCTACATGGTGCACAATTTTTTTAAAAACTGGACCTTCGCTATAGTTATCATCAAATACGGATGCATTTTAAAGATGTGGAGAAAATGACTTTCTATACTCATGAAGGCCACTATGAATTTTTGGTTATCTCGTTTGAACAAACAAATGCACCTTTGACATTTCAAGCTCTCATGAATGAGGTATTCAAAAATTATTTGAGAACATTTGCTCTTATCTTCTTTAATGATATCTTAGTTTATCGCAAGTCTTGGGCTAAATGTATCAAACATTTGGATGAAGTATTTTCTGTTGTGAAAGCTAACAAATTGTTTGTAAAAGCTGAAAAATGTCAATTTGGACACAAAGAGGTCAAATATCTAGGCAATACTATTTCAAATGTAGGTATTGCTGTTGACCTTGACAAAGTCACAGCCATGGTAGATTGGCCTAAACCGCAGATTGTCAAACCTTTGTGTGGTTTCTTGGGGTTAGCAAGCTATTACCTGAAGATCATTAAAGATTTCAGAAAAATAGCTTTACCAACATGCTGAAGAAAAAATCATTTTTATGGACTTCGTTTGCTGATAAAGCATTTGTACATCTTCAGATAATGATGACTAAGGCTCTTGTTTTGGCTCTTTCGGATTTCTCAAAAGCTTTTATTGTAGAATGTGACGCCTCTGGTTTTGGCATAGGAGCTGTTTTGACACAGGAGAGACCAATTGCATTCTTTAGCCATGCCCTTCACGGAAAAAGCCTCCTGCTTTCTACTTATGAGAAAGAGATGTTGGCTCTTATGCTTGCTATACGAAAATGGCGTGCCTATCTGTTAGACAGATAATTTCTATTCTTCACAGATCAGCAAAGTCTCATACATTTATGGGATCAAAAAATAACCATGGAGGTACAAAACAAAATGGCTCTATAAATTGATGGGGTTTGACTTTGTCGTTGTTTACGAAAAGGGGAAGGGGAAACTGTAGCAGATGCCATGTCCCGAAGAGAAGATTTTCACTCAGCAAAAATATTGGCTCTTTCTCAGCCGATACCAGACTGGGTGGAACCCGTTAGAGAGGAGATTGAAAATAACCCAGCTCTTCTAAGGTTAATACAGCTCGTCAATAAAGGGGAAGCACCCGTGGAGAATTCAAAATGGATTACTCATCTTTAAAGAGAAAATTTATTTGGCTACTGACTCTTCTCCCATTAAGGAAATAATTGGGGCAATTCATGGTAGCACTCATAAAGTGCTCCAATAAACTTTGCACCGAATTTGTAGCACATTTTATTGGCAAGGCATGAAAAGGCATATCAGGGAGTTTATAAAGAACTGTGACATTTGCCAGCGGCATAAAGTTGAGAATATTATGCCAATTGGACTTTTACAACCTGTGCCTATTCCTAGTCAAATACCGTAAGAAATTGCTATGGATTTCATTGATGGATTACCAACTTCAAAGGGAATATCGATCATTTTGGTGGTGGTTGATTGGTTATCAAAGTATGCTCACTTCATTGCAATGTCGCACCTATACAACTATTGTGAGTGTTGCACAAACTTTCTTTGATCATATATTTTGCTTACATGGGATGCCAAAATCAATTGTGTGTGATAAAGATTTTGCATTTACAAGTCTTTTTTGGATGGAATTGTTCCAACTCAATGGCACAAATTTCAATTTAGTACAGCCTATTGTCCTCAAATAGATGGAAATGGTGAATCAAACTGTTGAAATGTATCTACGTTGTTTCACAAGCTCACAACCTACTCATTGGGTTTGTTATTAGCCTGGGCTGAATATTGCTGCAATACAAGTTGGCATTCAACTATCAAGAGAACACCATTTGAGTTAGTATATGGACATGAACCTCCAGCTTGCTGTCATATATTCTTGGAACTGCTAAGTGGCTATTGTTGAAGAAGAACTTTTAAGAAAGGACATGGTTTTAGCAGACTTGCAACAAAACAACAAGAGTGCTCAAGCAAGGATGAAGAGGATTTATGATTCCAAGCACATTGAGAGGGAATTTTCAATGGGTGACTAGTTATACTTGAAGTTACAACCATACAGGCAGTTGTCAATGAGAAAATATCTCAAGCTCTCCCCAAAATATTACGGGCCTTTCAAAGTCTTGCAAAGAATCGGTGCAACAGCTTATAAATTGGAGTTGCCTGGAGATGCTCATATTCACCCTTTTTTAATGTCTCACTCTTGAAGAAAAGGATGGGACACAATACTAATGTCCAATCTCAGCTTCTAACAGTAATCAATAACAAAACGGTTCTTGTTCCATAAGCTGCTTTAGATTACTGAAAACAAAAATTAAAGGAGAAGTTTTGGTCCATTGGTGAGGCCTTTCACCATCGGATGCAACATGTGAAGATATTGAGTTCATGAAGAATCAGCTTCTGGATTTTGCAGTTGAGGACAAGTGGCTTCTTTAAGTGGGAGGAGAATTGTTACAAGCAATAGCTCATGTGCTTTACATGGCTACTCAACTTGCTTCGTGGCCTTGAATTAGTCTTTGTTGAATCATTCTTGTTTGTTAGCCTTGGATGTTAAGTCTAGATTTCATTTGAACAAGTCTTCCTATTTGCAAGGAACTAAATATGTAATGGCTCTATTTATTTGAAGTTTAATTAATAACAGAATATGTTTTTTCCAACTTCACTTGAAATCAAACACTGGAGGATTTGGGTTTCCCTCGAAGTAACCAATTGCACAACTTTATATTAACTCTTTGTTGAAAAAATACTCAGAGACGCCAAAATAAGTACTGAGGATGCCATACCATATTGTGCTTACTCCTGGTAATTAGATTCAAGTGCAGCCGAAGTTCCTTTTCGAAGGGCATAATCGAAGTATAGTGGAGACAAGTAGGTGTAACCGTTGAGTTCTACGGTGCCAAGCTGATTGGTGTGATTTATAGTGATCTTGTGCACTACTGTGAAAAAATATTCTAGGCGTGCTTAATTGGGTGATCACTAGAGTCAGTAATTTTGTACGAGGAACTATTGAACTCAATCACTTACTGTAGTTACTCTTCAGTTTTCTATAGTAGTAGTAGTAGTAATAATAATAATGCTAATAGTAATAATTATGTTATTATTATTGTTGTTGTTATTGTTATATTTATAAATTGGATAAAAAAGAATTTTTAATTTTCACTAAGTAGGTGTTTGGCATCCCTCATTACATGTTTGCATATAGCAAGTGGCTGCATTAGCTAAACCTGACTCACATGCAGTAGTTATTTTTTTTTTTTTTGAACTTTATAATAATAATAAACAAGTATAACTTTTTAATTTAATAAAATATTAATTTTTATTTTCTTTTATTTTTATATTATAATTATTAATATTATAATTTTTATTATACTAAACATATAACTAAATAATGTATTATTTAATTATATTATAATAATTAATATAAAATTGATTAATATTTAATAAGTTAGTATAACTAATAATAAATTCTTAAATAATATATAAAAATAAAAATATAACATAATATTACTTTATTTAATTATATTATGTAATTAATATATACAAATTGATTATTATTTAACAATTTATTATAACTAATAATAAATATTTAAGTATGAATAAATTTGAATAATATTAATCTAAAATTAGCAGTAATATAGATAATGATATAAAATATTATTACATAATCTATATAACTCTTTCTTGGATTATTTAGCACAATTCATTTTGTTAGTGAATATGTTACAATTATTGTATCACTTTATTATTTTATGATTATCTTGTGGTATGTATAAACTTTTATTCTTTCATCCTAAAATGACTCTTGAACTAATCTTGTAGGTTTTAACTATTTATTTATGTTGTGATAATATTTAGAGATTATTTGATTAAATTATTTGCTTTTATCTTTAATTTACAGGTTATATATTTGGAAAACACTAAAAAATAAATGTTATGCCGCAGAAAATATAACGCCATAAGCTTCGATCTTTATGAAAAATAATGATATTTTCTAACATTTATAAGAAAAGATAATGTTAAATTTCTAAAATTTAAGACTTCTATATTTAGTATTTTTCTAAATAATAATAAATATTATTTTCTAAATATGTAATTTAAATTAATCACAAAAATTAATACAGTACAATGTGTTGTACAACATTATTATAATACAGTGCTAATGCAATACAACAAAATATAATACACATGTATTAAAATAATGCAATACAGCATAATACAATATAGTGTGTCAAACACACCCTATGAATGCAAATGTTAATTCACTCCTCATTCTCATTCTGATTCTCACCTCTCCCATGAGAATGCGATTCTCATTCCTAATTTCCAAATTTATAGGACTCACTCCAATTTCAATCACATTTCAATTCGTCGATCCCACAAGTAAACACACAAAAGTAATGGGCGGATTAAGATAAATGCTTAGCTTAGGGCCTCGTTTGGGATTGAGGTTGGACGGTTATAGCTTAAAAACTACATCATTAAAGTGCTTGGTAAATACTAGCTGCTGTAGTTTAAAAGCTAAGTTGATTTGATTTTACACTTGTATGATAAAAAATATATTACATATTTACTAATTTTATCAAAATTATTATTTAGAAATTATATTTACTACATACTATTAACTTTTATTTTATACAGTATTTGGTAAATACTAGCTACTGTAGCTTGAAAGTTAAATTAATTTGATTTTACACTTGTATGATAAAAAATATATTACATATTTATTAATTTTGTCAAAATTATTATTTAAAAATTATATTTACTACATACTATTAATTTTTATTTTATAATTATAATTTTTTTTTTTACAGTAACTGTAGCTTAAAGTTACCGAACTTCAATACCAAACAAGGCCTAAATCTATGACGTAACGCTGCCTCCGTTCATTTTATAGAGTCACTGAGGAATTATTAGAATTATTTTCTTCCGCAGAACAAATAGTTTGTTATGATGTTAATGGTAAAGGAAAGAGAGGATAATTTAAAGAAAAACTAAAGGAGCTGAGTGACACAAGCAGAGTAACATAAAGAGAATGCTACAGAATCAGCTTATTATATTCAGGTCGGTATAGATCAGGAATAAATTTTCATTACAATTCAACCACTATTTAATATTTTATAGCAGAATCCAGTCAATAATTGGATTATGACAAAACGAACGACACAATCTAATCCAATTACATGGATCCTAGAAATGTGTTGTTATATAACAAAAACAAAAAAGAGCTTGGTACGAATTAGATTAAAATACTAATATCTGACAAAATATAAAATTAGAAAAAATTGATATCTGACAACGGATTAACTATCAAAGCCCATTCATTATTAGTTGGTCTACCATTATTGTGTTTTTTAAATTATTAATTAATATAATATAAACGTGTCCGTGCCCAATTCGAAACTCAATTTTTTGAAAGCGAAATCCGATCTGATTTTAGGGAAATTCAACAGTAAGCCCCAAGGCCCTAACGTTGGGCTCCTTGAATGTGTATATATACCATCCCAAACCTGAAGGAAGAACCTGCACAACTTTCTCGCTTTTGATTAAACAAGAGGATGAGTTGTTTTTCTGAATTGTGAAGTATACGGAAACTGAGGGCCTATTCGGTAACATTTTATAGGCCACGTTTTCATTTTCCTTTTATGAATCTAAGTCAATACACGTTCGGTGGTTGAAATTCAAAAAACAAATTGTAAAACAAAAAATTTGGGATTCACTTTTATAACTATCGAACTGAGAACATGTTTAACATGTTCTTCACTTAGTTACAAAACTAAACTAAAAAATGAATTAAAAACCAAATCCAAAAGCTTTCGGCCTTGTCTCTTCTTCTAACAGTGCTAACTCTCTCTCCTTATCTCTCCCGATCTACTCACAGTGACTATTATTCTCTCTCTCTCGGTGTGCCCAAATCGGCTGCTGTACTCCGTCTCCACCACCGCCGCTGCATCATCTCGGCAGCTGCTGCTGCACCGTCTCCACTATCGCTACTGCTGCTTTATCTCTGCCATTGCCGCTGCTGCTCCATCTCTGCAGTTGCCGCTGCTGCTCCATCTCTGCCGTTGCCGCTGCCGCTCCATCTTGACCCACTACTGCTGCTCTTTCGACTCCATTTTAATTGATGGTATTTTTTTTCCTTCTTTGCTGTTTTTTCTTCCTTTTTATTTTTTTTAATAATTTAATTCCGGTAAAAAAAATTAAAAAGCCTTCGAAGAAAAAATAGTACTAATGGAGGTGGTATATCAATAGAGAGGCCATGAGAGTAACAGGCAGAGCAAATTCTATGCTAATTCGAATAGGTTGCTGATAAATTTTTTTTTAAGTAATTATTATTTTTAGTAAAATTTTCCCTTTTCTCTTTTTGTTTTATTAAAAACATTTATGTAATTACTTGTTTTTTTTTTAATCCAGAGGGTTCTGTTGAATAAGGACATGTTACTGATTTTGACCAAGAAATTTCAATCTTTCTTGCAAAAAGTTCATGCAATTACTTCTTTTTTTTTTTTTTTAAGTGGGGGGCTTCTCATGAACTTATTATCAATTTGTTGAATCTTTACTTGTTGAGTATTCTCTGGTTGTAAATGCAGTTGCTTGAAGTGCGGTGCTGTAAATTTTTGAAATATTTGTTATTTATCTTTTCTTTTAATAGATCTCTGTAAATGTTCTGTGATACGCTTTGCTGCTCAAGTGGGAGCAGAAACTTCAAACTTTGCCTTTTGCGCTATTACTTGAGTTAGATATTTATATCTACATGGATTTGACAACTTCACAACTGAGATTTAAATCCATACGAAAATCTGGCAAAACTTAATTGGACGTGGTGTGAACTTAAATATTTTGAGGATGTCCTTGTACATATGATGATATGCAAACACTTTTGTAAAAAGAAAACTTGGGATGCTATCTGGTTATGGATTGCTAAACTCTCACCATACTATTTAATGACTTTATGAGAATCTCATCTAGCTTTTTGCTTTTTCTTCCTTTTAATAGTTTTTATATACTCTAGATCCGATATGGTAGGGCAGATATTACATCTGTGTTGAACAATTATTGAGAGCGTATGCTGTAAAGATTTTTGCTTAGCATATGCAATGTGTTTTTTTTTCCACTTTGCTTATATTCTCTTTGATATCTAATTATTTGGAAGCTGGTACATTTTCTTTTCATATGACCTCTGGTATGTCAAATAATGATCATGTAACAAGAAGTAATCAAATAATTGTTGAAGGCTATATAGTTCAAAGAAAAAGACTCTATATTACATAATTTTTAATCATGATTTCACAATGCTCACTATTTGTTTTCTTTCATTGGTGCAGAAAATTCAAAGGAAGAATGATTCAGAGCTTGTGAAAAGAGGATGGTGAACTATGTTGTTATTATTATTATGTTTTCTTGGGATTTGGTTGAACATTTTTATGTCTGTTGCAAAAATGTATGCTGGGTTGTAATACCTCAGTGTTGCAGACTAGTTTATAAGAGTATGATAATTGTCTATGTTACTCTAGTATTGTGGAATGACATATATATTTTGGAATATTATCCACCACGTTTGAATGTTTTATTTTTATGTTTTTACACAGCTACACTTTTATGTTTGTACAAAACTACACAAGCCAGACAATGAATTATACATGGTGGTTTTGATAGTTTTAATTCAAAAAGTTCTGCAGCCTGCTGACACAAAAACACTTAATAGCCCCATCTTGCCGTAATTGGTTTGATCAGCTTATGATCAATTAGCAAACATGAGTTGCTCTTAGCATGTAAAAGGTGCTCTAAATCCCACCAATCCAATGATGATTATAAAAATCATGGCATCTGGTTAGTTACAAGAGTTGTATGTTCCCACCTAACATAACAATCTTCAATTTACTCTTAATATTATGAAAACATTAAGAGTAACATAATATTAAGAGTAACTAGATGCCATGATTTTAAGAGTAAATTGAAGATTAAAGATTGTTATGAAAGAAAATTATTTTGTATAAATTATTTATAGTATGTTTGTGTATGAGTAAATTGAAGATTGTTATGAAAGAAAATTATTTTGTTTAAATTATTTATGGTATGTTTGTTTATGTATTAGTTAAACAATTATTTAAGTATGACTTAAATGTTTAATAAAAACTGTTTTTGAAAATGGTACTACCAAATACATATTCACTGTTTTTATCATTTTCAATTATGTCTACCGAACGCATATTACTGTTTTCAGTTTTAAAATACAGGATACAGAAAATGATACCAGACGCATACTTAAATTCGAAATACAGTAACTGCAAAACACCATTTTCATTTTCATTTTTATTTTCAGAAAATAGAAATTCAAAAACAATACCGAACAGGCCCTAATCTTGCAGGTATTTAATAAGACAAGTTTAGATGAGTACTATTTTTTATGATACATTTACCTCTTGGATTGGAGAATCAGAATTTAGAATCAGAATCATTAACGACGTTTACTTCGTAAAATAGAGGCATGAATAGGAATCGAAATCGTGAGGACCACTCAAATGGGAAATGGGACATTGATTCCCAATCAATCTCCATTTCTCCCATTTCCAGGATTGACAATTCCACCCCTCTCCAACAAATCAAAAATGCCCATTTTGTCCTCAGTTAAAAAAAGTATAATTAATTAATATAATAATTACATTAATATAATATATTAATATAATAATTATTAATATATTTTGAATTTATTATTATTGTTGTTGTTGTTGTTATTAATGATAAAATAAATAATAAACAATTAATATATTAATGTTAATTATTATTATTATTGTTGTTGTTGTTGTTGTTTTTGTTTTTGTTGTTAATGAAAAAATAAAAATAATTAATTAATATATTAATGATGATGATGATGATGATGATGATGTTGTTGTTGTTGTTGTTGTTTTTATTAATGATAAAAATTATTATAAATAATTAATATTATAATGTTAAATTGTTGTTATTATTATTATTATAAATGATAAAAAAATTCACAATTTAAAAAAAATTACAATTAATTTATATATTAATATATTATTAACAATAATTATTAATAATAATATTTTTTGAATAAATAATCACAATAATTAAAATACAAAATAATAATTATGATAATAGTTCATTAAGTACTTTTTAGTAATTTGTTACAATCTAACTCATTCCGATTCTGATTTCAAGACAAAGTAAATACATTAATGGCAATTCAACTAATTCCGATTTCGATTCCTATAGCTCAAGTAAACAACTTATTTTAATTCACATTCTCCATTCTCATTCCAGTCCATTTAGATTCCTACCCATTCCGATTGCAACCTATTCTGATTCCCTTTTAGTAAACGCACCATTAATTTTTATATTAGTAATGTCACTTATAAATACGTCTTTTTTATATGAAAATATCAGGTAAAAACAAATGGTCGGAGATTCCTATTGTAAAGGAGATATGTATTTCTTTTGAGCCATGGCAGGGTATTCTTGATGATGCAACAGCAAATGACAATATTGATCTACTTATAGTTGCTCAATAAGGGAGAAACTTCGACAAAAGTGGGTAATTGGCTAATATTTTGCAAAAGTGGGAGCCATGGCAGGGTTTTCTATTGAGTAATAGTTTGCTAGTTTGTACTTCATCTATATATACAAAGTGACAAATTGGCACTCAAAATGCCATTCTTTATCAATTTGTATGTAGATATGGACTACAAACTTCAAAAAGTTTAGCATTATTCTCTTGTGCTATGTTTAAATAAATAAAAGGACATTTAAACTATAGTCGATTCATTATGTGTGTGTCGTTTGGTTCAACTAATAATAAGGTCTCTTGAAATATATACAAAAAATTTCTTTGTTTATATGATGTAATTTGATTTTCTTATCAAAAAAAAAAAAAAAAGAGTCGTAGGAGAAAGTGTTGATTTATCATTATCATGATTTTTATTATTATTTTGGCAAAACCTCAACTAATAAGTGAGGAAATTTATTAGTGAAAAGAGAAAGAATTCACAAAGTATAAAGAGAGGACATAGACTAAGCACTAGAAAAAGAAGCTCATCAATGCAATAACAAAAGGCAAATAAAGATTGTGAAAAATCTATAATTTTGGAAGAGGATTGTGGCATTGTGCAATCCCGTTCAATCCTGGTCCGTTGTCATCCCTAGTGGAGAATGTTGAATGGGCTAATCTGCAAAATAATTTGGAGCATAGTAATCTAAAATTCTTTTAGTAGCAACATGGCCAAGAACTAACAAAGGCTCTTATACCACTTATTGTGATTTCAGAATAAATCGAACAAAGAAAAAAAAACCCAATCTTGATCAAACATCACGATTCAAAATAAACACAGCAATCCTGAAATAGAACAAATCAAAACAGAACAGATGCGAATAATCAACTTGTGAAGGAAAATTAGCATACTTTTCATTGATTAATTACTCCGAACAAGATCCATATTTATAGAGAATTTACAGAGCTAATAACAAACCAAACGACAAGTAAAATTACAAAGAAATGAAAGATAACGATCATGATGAAGTATGCCCACTAATCAGCTTTTTATATCAGGTTCTGGTAATTCTAGGTTTGTTATGAAGAGCGCAAAAACTCTTTTCATTTCTAAGGTTTGATGCAATAGCCCATTTCATTCTTGTTGTTTAAATAATAGCTCATTTCATCCCTACATTTTAAACAATAGTCCAAAACACTCTTCTGTAAATTTACCTTTAATTTACTGAATAATTCATTGAAGGGCAAAATAGAATTTTTAATTAAATAAATACAAACTATTTAAAAATATAAATTTCAAGAACAATTAAATATCTGACATTTTGAATAAATTAAAATTTAAGGATAAATTCTTAATAAAACAAAAATAACACTAAAGATTATGCAATATATATATATATATATATATATATATATATATATATATATATATTAATATAAATATATTTTAATCAAGTTAATTAAATTTTTTTAATCAAGTCAACTAAATTTTTTATATAATAATAATAATCTTCCAATTAGATATCACTATTCATATTAAAATAAGGGATAAACTAAAAGATAAATAATCATATACTCTAACGCTACGTCTTTTATTATATAGTATTTTAAATATAAGTTTTTATATCTTTAGTATGTGTTTTTTTTAATTAAATGAATGAGTCTGAGTTCATTTTTGGTAAAATAACAGTATAGATTGACTATTTATTTATTTATAATGACTATATAAAAGTCTGGGATAAATTAAAGGATAAAAAAGAAAAAAATTCACTCTATGTGAAGTCTATGTTTTTTTTAAATTTGTCATAAATATATATTTCAAATATTATTTAGTGTTATTATTGTTTATTCATTAAGTTATCTTTAAATTTTAAATTTATATACAAAATTAGATATTATTTATTTGTGTTTAAGAGTTTTATTTTAAAATAGTTTGTATATCCTTAATTGAAAATCCTATTTTACCTTTAAAAAATTATTTAGTAAATTAAAGGTAAATTTACAGAAGCGTGTTTTAGGCTATTGTTTAAAATGTAGGGATGAAATGAATTATTATTTAAACAACAAAGGTGAAATGGGCTATATTGCATCAAACCAAACCCTAAGGATGAAAAGGGCTTTTTCCCGGACATAACAACCTTAACAAAATCAGTTATCCACATCAGCATTCTTTATCATATCAATCCCTTAACTGGGTGCTATTTGCACACCGATCCAACAATTTTTGTTGGTTTGCAAATTGGTGCACATTCTTTTGCAGATTAGCCCATTCAACAATATGATTTATTTTTGCAATGACTATCTAACGTTGAATGTACATCTCATATTATCACTTGTATTTACAATCATTTAGTGCTTATTTGGTATTTGAAGTGATATAACTTTTAAGTTACAATTGAAAAAAAAAAAGGATGTAGCTATAAAATATGACTTTTAAATGATAATTTTGACAAAAACAATAAATATATTATAGATTACAAATGTTAAATAAAATAAACATAACTTCCAAATTATAACAGCAATAATTTATCAAACACTTTTTTTAGAATTTCCTATTTATTGTGAGTGACAATTTTAATTTCTTTTAAAAATTATTTTCTTATTAACAAAACTTGCATCGATATCTAATTAGAATTAAATATTTGCTAACAAGAGCAGCATACCTTGTTTAGAGTATACATGGTAAAAGTTGGTGTTTATCAAACTATTTTTAAATGATTATTTTGCTTTCAAATTGTAGCATTGTGGATACATAATTGTCTACGACTTCTGTAAAATTTATTATCATCTTAGAAACTGATTGTCCTATTACATCAACCATGCGTATAAATTATTTTGAGTAAAAGATTAGAAAGAAGGGGGAAAAAATCCTCACAATTTGTCCAACTAATGCAACCATTTGACATTGTATGGGTAGATAATTGTTTAGTCTCTATATTTTGACTTAATTGTCCATTTAGTTCCTATATTTAAAAGATCTCAAAATACCCTTGTAGTTAAATTATATTACATTTTTACCCTTATTTTTCCTTTACTTTTACAATAATACCTTTGCAACAATATTCTTGACATGAATTAATTTATTTATAAAAATTTTATTAGTAAATTAATCAATAAATTTCATTATAAAAGAATTAGTATTTTTTGTAATCATGCAACAATCTTGCTAACAATTTATTTATAAATAAATTAATATCAGCCAACTTAAAACAGTGTTTAATATACTTGCAACAATTTTACTAATAGTTATTTTATTAAAAATTAATCAAATTAATCATAAAAGTAAAATAATAACATAAAAATTTGTTTGAGGCTATTTTGATAAATTAGCATTTTTTTTCTTTTTATTAATATTCTTAAGAAGGCAAGAATATTGTTGCAAAGGTAATACAGTAAAAGGAAAGAAAAATAGGATAGGATTGTAATATATTTAACAACAGGGGTGTCTTGAGATATTTTTTTAAAATATAAAAATTAAATAGATACTTAAGTCAAAATATAAGGACTAAGCGAGCATATTCATGATATTGTATCAATTCAAAAGCTATAAAAACTGAAAAGCAAAATCGATGAATTATTGTTATAAACTAGATACGCATACTCATCATACACACGACGCACAATAAGCAAATCAAATGATAGATAAAGGTGTGACCAACGTATTGAACTAATCTCATTTTGGGGCCCTCACATATCATAACACAAAATATTCGGATCCTTTCTGAAAAACACTAGTTGTGAATTCTCCAAATGAAATGCTACGGATTAAGATAATAAAAGGGAGCACTTGGTTTAAAAATCTATTACATAATTTTGAGAGTGTTTGTTTTACAACTTAATGACTTAAAATGACTTAACTTAATTAATTAAGTTAAGTAGAGGTGTTTGTTTTTATAACTTAATTAGTGGGACTTTTTAGACAATTTTGACTTAATAAAATGAGCCAATGTTTTAGCTTTTTACTGAAAAGAAAAATCTGAATAAGCCAACTAATTTCTAATGTAAAAAATATCTCTATTTTATAATTTATTTTTCATGTATATCCTAAAACCTACTCATACAAGTTTACTCCACTAATAATCTTATCTTTATTTTTCAAGCTGTCATGGAATTCCTCCTCACTTTGGATGGGCAAATCACCTATTTATATATGTGAGTAGGTTTCCAATTAGGAATCCATGACTATATTAAAGTCAGAGATGAGCTAAAAGACAAAAAAAAAAAAAAAAAAAAAACACAGATTTCAATATACTACTAGACAAAATACAATGCATTGGAGTCTGTGCTTTTTTTGTCTGTTAGCTTATTTCTGACTTTATTATGATCAACGATCCCTGATTGGAACATTTCTCTATATATGTATATGTATGTATATGCACTATTATTGAGAATTTGTTATAAAACTTATGGTATTTTATGTATTATAATTCTAAAATCATTATGTATTCACTTGAACGTGGTGTTGCTCATATATGTTAAAATATTATGGTATTTATGTTTTTTGAGATGTATATATTATTTATTTGACATTCAATTTTAATAAGAATACAAATGTAAAAGTACATGTTTTTAGTTTTTTAAGTTTAATACTTATTTTTAGAGATTCAAACAAAAAAAAAACATATTATTAATATTCAGACATTTAGGTCTATTTAGGATTCAGACTAATTCAGGTTTATTCAGATTTCAGTAAAAAAAAAAACGCTACCTTTGCCTCCAATTAGTTCAGGAGCCATTAAGGAATTATTATAATTATTGACTTAAAATATATCACATAATAGTATCTCCAATCGGTTTTAGGAATCATTAAGGATTTATTATAATTATTGATTTTTTTTCTGAGAATGAAAATTTTGAACCCCATTTTGTCATTATATATATTTTCATTGCAGCAGCTCATCGATTTCAATAGCTATGCAGCGTTTACTTGTCAATAATCGGAATAGGCTGGAATTGGAATTGGCTGGAATGTAAATGAGCTGGAATAGGAATGGGAAATGAGAATCAGAATAAGTTGTTTACGTGAGATGCAGGAATCAGAATCAGAATCGGCCGAAATCCCATTGATATGTTTACTTTAACTTGGAATCAGAATCGGATTAAGCTGAATTGTTTCAAGTCACTAAATTACCCATAGTTAATTATTATTATTATTATTATTATTATTATTATTATTATTATTATTATTATAAAAACGATATTAATTAAAAAAATAAAATTAATAATAACAATAATAATAAATAAAATAATAAAAAATAATAAATTTTAATAAAATAATGTTAATGTAATAATAATGACATTAATAATAATAATAATAATAATTATTATTATTAAAATAATTAATAAATTTTAATAATATTAATATTAATAATATTGACATTAATGATAGTAATAGTAACAATTAAAATAATAAAATTAATGAATTTTGATTATAATAATAATAATGAAATTAATGACAATAATAATAATTAAAATAATAAAATTAAATGAATAATATTATTATTATCATCATCATCATCATCATCAAAGGACCTATTTAAAAATAATACAAAATTTTAGGTTATTTTCATAATTCTGTAAAGACTGAAATGCAAAAAGGTCAAAACTCCAATGATGGCATTTTAGAAATATTGAAATATGAATGAGGATAGAATTGGAAGTTCAGGGAATGAGAGACTCATTTCCAACCCTATTGGGAATCAATCTCCCATTCCCCATTCCCAAATTGTGGTAGGCCCTACGATTCAAATTCCCGCATCTATTTTACAAAATAAACGCTGTCAATGATTCTAATTCCTTAGTTCGGTAAGTAAACATAGCCTTGGAGCAGCTCTAATATTAGTAAGTATATTAGGTACTATAGATTAAAAAAAAAGCAGCTCTAATATTAGTAAGTATATTTGGTATTATAGATTAAAAAAAAGTTTTTTTTTTTTTTGGACGTGGAGATTTTTATTAAAAATTTATTAAAGATTTTTTGAAGACTGCATGGCCTCCATGCAGCTTGTGTTACAAAAGGAAGTGGCGATTGAGTTGAATGAAGAATGCATGGGCAGACTGATACGAATGAAAGTTTATGGGCAAGTCCGGCACCAGGAAAATTGAGGCCTTAGGTGAAAAGAATATAAGTTTAATCTTTTATAATTGCAATTAAATAAAATAATTAATTAAATTTCTCTGAAAAACTTTATTTTATGATATTCTTTTATGTTTTTAAGATATAAAATTCTTTAGATTTTTATGTATCAATTCTTTATATATATATATATGTATGTATGTATGTATGTATGTATGTATGTATATGTGTTGATAATTAAATTTTGCATTATAAAATTATGTTAATGCTAATAAAAAATATTATTTATTTTGTATTAGCTAAGAAATAGTTGAATTATGTATGGCACTATTTTTGTTAGAATTAAAATTAACATTTTTAATTCCTTCTTCAGACTTATGATAAAAGTAAGTTCATTTAATTTTGTTTTTCTATTCCAATAAAAATGTGATGCAGTGTGGAAGCGATACTAGATGTCGTTCTAGCGTACGTTCTTGAAACTCAAGAATGAGGGCTCTCACAAAGGAGCAAATATCTCAATTGAGAAATACTTAAATATTATTGATGGAAAGCTTGTGTTAAGAAACAAGCATAACAAGCCTATTTATATTAGCTAAGATTAATCCTAATTCTAATAGACCTATGATTCCTAATTAGAAAAAGAATATTAATTAAACAAGAAAATATTAAGCAAATCCTAATTAAACTAGTAAAAGGAATTAAACTAGAAATAAGAATTTAAACTTATACTTCTACTTATCCTACATCAGTCTCCTCCCCTTAGAAAAACTCGTCCTCGAGTTGGCTCAACATATGGCAATGGTGCAGGTCCATGATACTCGAACAAGTCTTGAATATTGAATGTCTTGGAAATATTATAGCTGGCTGGTAAGTCCACGACATAGGCATTGTCATTGATTTTCTGTAGGATGCGAAATGGTCTAATCTTCTTTTGCTTGAGCTTGTTGTATTCTCCAACAGGAAATCTTTCCTTTCGTAGACGAACCATCACTTGATCTCTTACAGCAAAGGATTTGAAGCGCCTACGCTTGTTCGTGTCTGTCTTGTACTTAGTAGCAGATTCTTCTAACTTCTTCTTGACTTCTTCATGAACATTGATTACTTTGTCTATCATATGATCAGCAATGATGCTCATCCCTGGTAGTTTAGGCAAAGGAACCAAATCTAAGGTATGTAAGGGAGGCCGAATGTAGACAATCTCGAAAGATGACTTCCCACTTGATCGATTGGGCACATTATTATATGCAAACTCTGCTTGAGGTAAAACATAATCCCACTGGTGAGGATTTTCTTGAATCAAACTTCGCAGAATATTGCCCAATGTGCGATGAACAACTTCAGTTTGCCCATTTGTCTATGGATGATAAGAACTACTGTACTGTAAGGATGTATCTAGTCTCCTCCATAAGGTCTTCCAAAAGTAGCTTAAGAATTTACTATCTCGATCAGAGACAATAGTCTTAGGTAACCCATGTAAGCGAACAACCTCTTAGAAGAACAGCTGGGCAATATTCCTTGCATCAGAAGTCTTCTTGCATGGAATGAAGTGTGCCATTTTAGAAAATAGATCAACAACCACGAAGATAGAATCTGTTCCTTGACGAGTTCGTGGAAGTCCCAATATGAAATCCATAGATAAATCTTCCCAAGGAGCTTTAGGAAAATGGAGAGGCGTGTATAAACCTGTATTCTACGCATGGCCTTTAGCTATCTGGCACGTGTAACAATGTTTAATGAACATTTCAACATCTTTTTTAAGATGTGGCCAGTAGTATCGTGCCTCTACTAGTGCAATACTTTTATCTCGACCCATATGTCCTCCTAATCCTCCGCTATGTAGCTCTCGAATTATATGCTCCCTTAAAGACCCTTGGGGAATGCATAGACAATCTCTGAAGAATAGGAATCCATCACATATCTGATACTTGCTTGAAACTCCTGAGATGCAGTTCTTCCACTCCTCTTTGAAATCTTCACCTTCTGCATAAAGATCCTTTAGGTATTCAAAGCCAATAACTTCACTTTTTATCAAGGTAAGGAAAACTCTTCGGCGACTCAAAGCATCAGCAATTTTATTCAATTGCCCGGACTTATGCTTAAGAGAGAAGGTAAACCTTTGAATGTAAGCAATCCATAGAGCATGCATACGATTTGGCTTTGAAAAATTATTGAGGAATTTAAGTGCTTCATGATCACAATTCAAAACAAATTCCTTTTGAATTAAATTGGCCTCCCACTGTTGTAAAGTACGAACAACAGCATATAATTCTTGTTCATAAGTAGACCACTTCTATTTGGCCTCACTGAGTTTCTCGCTGAAGAATGCTATAGGGCGTCATTCTTGAGATAGGACAGCTCCAATTCCAATCCCAGAAGCATCACAGTCAACTTCAAATAACTTGCTAAAATCTGGGAGTGCAAGGACTGGTGCAGTAGTTAAACTTTCTTTTAACTTTAAGAACTCTGCTCTGCCTTGTCTGTCAAAACTAGCTGCCTTTGCTTTAGACAATCAGTGAGAGGGGCACCAATAGTACTGAAGTCTTTAACGATACGTCTATAGAATGTAGCAAGCCCATGAAAGCTTCGTACTTCTCCGATATTTGAAGGTGTCGGCCATTCTCGTATAGTCTTCACTTTCTTTTCATCTACTTTGATTCCTTCAGCACTCACAACATAGCTTAAGAATATCAGATTATCTGTTAGAAAACTGCACTTTTTCTAGTTGACATATAGGCTATTCTCCTGCAAGGCTGTGAAGACTTCCCTCAAATGTCGTAAATGTTCTTCTTCGTTACGGCTATAAATCAAAATATCATCAAAGTAAACAACAACAAATTTTCCTATGAAATGCTGTAATACTTGATTCATCAACCTCATGAAGGTACTTGGCGCTTTAGATAGGCCAAAAGGCATAACTAACCATTCATATAAACCCGCGTGAGTTTTAAAAACTGTCTTCCATTCACCACCAGGGCGGATACAAATCTGATGATAGCCACTCTTTAAATCTATCTTTGAAAACAACTTCGATCCTCCAAGTCTATTGAGCATATCATCTAATCGAGGAATTGGGAATCGATATTTCACATTGATTTTATTAATAGCTCTGCTATCAACACACATCCTCCAGCTTCCGTCTTTCTTTGGAGTTAGCAAGGCGGGCATAGCACAAGGACTCATACTTTCACGGATTAGGCCTTTCTGGAGTAATTCTGCTACTTGTTCTTGTAAGATCTCATATTCCTTTGGGCTCATACGATAATGTGGCAAGTTCAGTAGGCTAGCTCCGGGAACAAGATCAATTTGGTGCTGAATATTTCTCATAGGAGGCAACGTATTAGGAAGTTCTTTAGGCAAAATAGCTTGAAATTCTTAGAGTAATGGCTGGACCTGTGTGGGCACTAATTCTATTTCATATGCCTCTTTGGGTATTAAAAGATAAGTCCCCTTAAATCTTGACTTCAGCGGGGTAAAAATAATTTTCATATTATCTTTGTAGAACCTGTATGTATTATCCTTCCCATGATGTACTGTATTAAGATCAAACTGCCATGGTCTTTCAAGTAGCATATAACAAGCATTCATGTCAACAACATTACTAGTTACTTCGTCCTTGTATCTTCCAATGGACAAAGGAATGCGGCATTGTTCAGTAACTTTAGTTTCTCCAACATCTTTTATCCATCCAATGCGATAAGGAGAAGGATGCTTGTGAGTTTTAAGTTGTAACTTGTCAACTATGGTCTTGGAAACTATGTTCTCGCTACTATCGCTATCAATAATTAGATCACATACTCTCTTGTTCACTGCGCATCTTGTCTTGAAGATGCTATGTCATTGAGCGTCCTCTTCCTTCTCTAGAGTGTATAGCAAATGTTGTATCACTAATGACACGCTTTCGTCTGGATGTGTCCACTCTTCTTCTCTTCCTATGTCCTCATTGTCTTCATAAAGTTCGTTTTCATGCTCTTCACTTTCCCCAGCATGAGTTGACAAATTAACTGTTTGGCGTCTTCGTTCTGGACATTGGTTTGATGTATGACCTGATTTTGAACAACGAAAATATTTGTCGCCTCGAGGGACTGCATAATGATTACTACTACTTGTTGCATCCTTTGTTGGTCGTACATTTTGTCCATTACGGTTCTGTGTTGGTTTTTCAAGGTTCTCCATATGAGCTTTTCCTTTGTTAACTTCATACCTCTACCTTGGTTGATTAGGAGTGAATAAGCGTGAGGTGGCTTGGTTACGAGCCTTTCGCTTTTCAAGTTGCACTTCCACCTTTTTAGCTAGTTGAATGGCATTTTGCAGTGTATGTACTAGTTATAACCCAACTTGATCTTCTATTTCTGTGTGTAAACCATCCAAGAATCAACCAACTATCTGAGACTCTATCTCGCGGAGATTATTTCTTTCCATAAGCCTTTGAAATTCAAGGGCATATTCTTCAACTGTTTTGGCTCCTTGACGACAATTGTTGTACCACGAAACAAGGTATGTACATAGTCAAGAGGCAAAAATCGTTCCCTTAGCAAGTGGTGCATGCAATGCCATGTCTTAACCTTTCTTTTTCCTTGTAGCACTCGAGAATTCTGGAGATTGTCCCACCAAACTGCAGCAGTTCCTTTGAGTTTATACGCTACTACCCTGACCTTCTTTGATTCTAAAAAATCCATTGTTTCAAAGAATCATTCAACATCAGACAACCAATCAAGGAATTCTTCGATGCCTAGTTGTCCATTAAAGGATGGAATGTCAATTTTGATGCGGTAGTCATTTTGATACGTTCCTCGTCGCTCATCTTCTATTTCTTCGTCATCTGAGTCGTCTGAATTTAGAAAGGGTGGAGTAGCTTTTGTATTAGAGCTACCTATTTCCTTAACTCCGTTAGTTTTCCTTTGCTCACCAAAATTAATTCCTGAATCAACAATTTCAGTACCCTTAGTTTCCTGGTTACTTCTTTGGCCAAGTCGAATCTCCTTTAAATCTTGTCTCACACCAAGCAATGCTTCTTCCATTGCTATAATATAGGTTTGTAATGACTGTAAGGCTTTCGTTGTTTCGTGCCACGCTTCTGCTGAATGGTTATGTGATTGTTCGAGTCACTCTATCCCTCTTGTAATTAAATCTTCAAATTGAGTACTGTTATCTCCAGAAACCATTGTTACTGTGAATAAATTTTTTTTTTGGTTTTTTGTAAGAAAAGAAAAATTAAAGGACAATAATAGAATTAAAACAAAATTTTGGCTGAAACTATAAATAATCAAAAGTTGGTGTTGCCGTTGACGGTGGTCGAAAAAACTAGAACGGAATAGTAGATCTAGAAGATTTAAGGTCGGTGAGTGTGATGGTGGTGGTGGTTTGAACAATTTGTTCTGGATTGATCAGAAAATTGAATCGAAGTCGCGGTTGGAAGTTGGTTTCTGTTCCGGCGAAAGCGGTGGCAGCTGGAGGTGAGAGTTGACTGGAAAGAGAGGGCTGATGATGGTGAACGGTTTAGAGATGGTGATGCCTGGCAAATCACAGCGGAGGACCACGAATTAAGCGGCAGTTTGTACGGCTGTTTTGGCGTCTGTTCAGTGGATTATGGCGGTGGATCGTGGGGAGATGTATCGGGTTTTGATGGCCGGCTTGTTCTGGTTCAGATGATGGTGATATTGACGGGAAAATGATGAATAACGGCAGTGACGGCATCCGCGTATGGTGGCTGAGGGTGGTTCGATATTTTTTTGTGGTTGGGATTTTTTTTTTTGTTTTGTAGAAGGAATTAATGGGTGATGGAGGAAGGACTTGTGAATCGAGGATGGTTGATGGTCATGAAAGCTCTGCTTGGTACAGAGAAAAGTTTCTGATACCACTTGATGCAGAGCGGAAGCAATATTAGATGTCATTCTAGCGTAGTTATTGAAACTCAAGAATGAGAACTCTTACAAAGGAGAAAATATCTCAATTGAGAAATACTTGAATATTATTGATGAAAAGCTTGTGTTAAGAAACAAGCATAACAAACTTATTTATATTAGCTAAGATTAATCCTAATTCTAATAGGCCTATGATTCCTAATCAGAAAAGGAATATTAATTAAACAGAAAAATATTAAGCAAATCCTAATTAAACTAGTAAAAGGAATTAAACTAGAAATAGGAATTTAAACTTATACTTCTACTTATCCTACATCAAAATGTCTTTGAATATATAATTTTTTGAAAAGAAAATAAACATTGTAAAATCAATGAATGTCCAAAAAAAAAAATTAGATTTAGACTTGAGAGAAAAAACAACCAAACAATTAAAGATGGCCAACAGGCTTGACCGGCCATCAAAGGAAGGCCTATGCGGGTTAGTGCTCATGCCGTACAGTGCCTAAATTTTTTTACTTAAGCCCGGCCCGGCACACTTGCTATACCTACTCGTGTTGTGCCATCCCGTGGGCCGCGCCGTGCCAAGCCTAAGGAAAAAATATAACAAGATTTTTTCTATATATATATATATATGAGGGAGGATCAATGGACACTTATTTTTACACTCATTTATTAGCCATTAGATTTAAGTGAATCAATGCATGTGATATACATATGGACCCCACCCAAAATATTTTTCCTCTTACATTTTCTCTCTCTTATTAATGAGTGTAAAAATAAGTGTAAAAATATGTGTCCATGGATCCTTCCTCTATATATATATATATATATGTATGTTTAAAACTTATGTAGATTTTTTGTTCCATTTACATTTAGTCAAATTCAATAGAATAAAAAAACTAATAATAGTAAGACCTATAAAAAAAACTAATAATAGTAAGAGAATGTAATACTAACTGCTAAGTTAGACCCTATGACATTTGAATTCTTTTTTAATAATTAACAACAACAACAATAATAATAATTTTTTCTTAAGGTTTAACTTAATTGTTAAATTAGATTTACATAGAGTCATAGATCATAGTCTATAATAATATTAATACATATATTTTATAAAATCATTATATTTATAATGTTATTTGTTAAAATCATGATATCAATTATTCATTTAATAAATTATAAACATAAAACAATGGATGGGAATATTTCCACCCCACTATCTTTGTAAATCCACCCCACTTCTAAAAAATAATTACAATGAGTTCACAATATTTTTAATAAATACAAACCAATAAAAGTTTTGTACAGTTAATCAATTAAATCATTTTCTTAATTTTTTTCTTAAGTTTCTTTGCCCATTTTTTATCATCAACTTTAATATAGATTTTATTTTACTATTTTATTATTATTATATAAAACAACCAAATTACCCTAATAAACATGAGTTATTGTATCTAATAATTTAGGTATTTAATTTTGTGACTTAAAATCTAATATTTTTACTACTCTTATGTGTAAATATCATAAATTTGACTGTTCAATAATTTACATAAGTATTGTGATATAAAGACACTATGTAAGTTTAATTAAATATTAATAGTCATACTAATAAAATAGCATAGAAACAATGAGTTTGGTATAAAATTAGAAAAATATTGAAGTTAAAGTAAATTCTTGGTAGTTTTACCTTATAATGGTAAAATAGTCAATTTAAACTTATGCCAAAGCAATCCTTGTAATTAAACATAATAAAAAAATCTAAATCACAAAAAAATGAATTAAAATAGATTTAATTAATTAATTCTCTAAAGCTCTTCTTTATTTATAAATTTTTAAAAATATTGTGTACTTTTTATAATTATTTTCTAAAAATGGGGTGGGTTTACAAAAACTATGGGGTGGAAATATCATCACCCTAAAACAATTAGAGTTTTTGGGAAATTATCATTGCATCACATTTGTTTTGCTATATGTTCATCCAACCACCACAAAATCATAACATATTCTTTGCACCACATTTCTTTTTAAATTTGTATCAGGTAGCCACTTTTACACTAACATCGTTAAAGAATTTAAAAGAAATGACAATTTTACCCCTAAATAAATTAAAAGACAATTTTATCCTATAAAACTTTATAAAATACAAAAATTATAAGCGCAAAAATACCTTAAATTTAAATTTGTTTTATTAAATTTAAGGAATTTTTTTTATTCACCTTTTGCAGAGTATTCTACGTCATCATCATCACTAGCATCAATCAACTCTGGCATCTCGTCCCCATCACTCTCACTCTTACTCACTAATTCCCCACTATCTTGCATCACCATAACTCTCTTATTTAGACACTAAGAAGCAATGTGTCCATAACTCAAACACTTGATGTCCCGATTCTTCTGTGGTTGAGATTCAGCCTTAGATTTGTTTTTGCTACTGAAATCTTCTCTTGCTTTAGGTGGTTCAGTCTTAATACCTTTATTTTGTCTTTCATTACTACTCCATTTTGGTTTCCATGGGTTCGAAGAAGCCGAAGTATAACTAGTTGTACCTTTCCTCTTCAATTGCCTCTCTACCTTCATAGCAATATTGTTGACCATATCCTCCAACTCCACATAATACTGTAGCTCCACTACATTGGCAATCTCTTTGTTCAACCTGGTAAAAAATCGCGCCATTGTAGCTTCCTTATCTTCCTCTACATTAGTCCTAATCATAGCAATTTTCATCTCCTTATGGTAATCCTTTACACTCTTCGACCCTTGGGTAAGGCAAGATAAAGATCCCTATGGTAATGACTAGGAATGGACTACTTCTTCATAAGCACTCTCAACTCTCCTCATATAGCTATAAGCCTCTCATGATTCCTCCCCCTATTATTCACCAATTGATCCCACCAAATAATAGTATAGTCAGTGAATTCAATAACTGCTAGCTTTACCTTTTTCTCCTTTGAATAATTGTGACAATCAAATATCAACTCAACCCTCTTTTCCCACTTCAAGTAAGCCTTCGGGTCACTCTTTCCTTGAAACGAAGGAATAGTCACTTTGATTTTGCCTAAATCTCTATCCTCATCATCTCTCTTATGCCCCCTCTCTTGCATACCTCTTCTACATCTCACTCTTTCTTTATCTACTTCGGATGCTCGATCATCAACATCATCTTCCCAAAATTCATTCTTTGCCTCATACTCATCTATAGGCTCATATCTACGCTATTATTTCTTCCGTTATGTCTTGCTTCATTATGACTAGCCCCGTTACGCTCTCTACTAGTTTGCTCCTTCTGAATACTCTCAATGGCTGCTCTATGTTGCCTCAACTAGCTTCCTATCTCATCAAACCTCATATTCATCTTCTCAAATGCCTGGTGCATTGCCTTCAAAGTTGAAGTAAGGTCTACCGTGGAAGATTGTGCCTCACTTTTATCATCCATATTAATTATTTGAACTAAGCTGCAAAGAAATATTAGCAAAATAGAGAAAAAAATAATAATAAACCTCACAAACCTCACGTGTTTACACTCGAGATGTCACTCCACTCGCGTTTACAGTCAAATAGGTTTTACCCGAAGTTGTGCTCTCATATTCTTGCCTTTTACCACTCTTATATTTTCTTAGTCAAGTTCTTTAGGAACTAATGACTCAATCAAGAAAAAACATCAAAGTATAATCTGTCTAACAATCACAATCTAAGAAACAAGAATGGAAAAAACAAGAAATAAAGTAACAAGAAAATAGAAAACAAGAATAACAAAACAAAGAAACAAAGAAGATCACCAAATATGAAAATTTTTTTTATCAAGTTTTTTTTCCGGTATCCCTAAATAATTGAACTTTGAATAAATTTAGGGAAAGGCATAAGTAAAATTTATGGATTTAAGGAAAGAAACCACAGAATGAAGAAAACCCTGAAAATACTATGCATGCGATACTGTTCATGCATTACTGTTCATACGGCACTGTTCAAGACTTTTTTTTTTATTTTTAGGTTTAATACTAGAACAAGAATGAAAAATCTCAAACAAGAATGAAAACAATAAAGATAGATGAATATGAGCTTGGTGCCCAAGCTTTGATGCCAACTGATGAGAACCCCTCTAGATCTAGCTAGAAAAATTCTCAACTAGATTGATAAGAACTTAAGAAAGCCAATATGATCAGAATTTAGATAAAAGATCCAAACCCTTGAGAAGCTAAGTCTCAAGAACCCTGATTGCTAGATAAGACGCCACAAAGGCTAACAAATCCTTTGATAAGTCAAAAATTCTTTCAAGAACAAGTTGAAAAAGATCATCTCAGTGATATTAAATTCAATAATGTCAAAAGTCTGTTTAAAATAAAATAAAAAAATGTTAGTGACTAACCCTAATTTAACTTAAAAATAAGAAAAAACCCTAAACTTAAAAACCTGAACCCGCAGGGCCCTGGCCTGCAGATGCTACTAATTTTAAACGGGCCATAACTTGGTCATATGATGTCGGATTTTGACCCACAATATACCGTTTCGAAGCTCTTAACGCAAGGAATGCATAGAATTACTTTTCTGGCCCTTATGTCACTTTAAAAATCATCCTTTCCGATACTCGTCATCTCGTTAACCCGAATCAAGTATACCAAGATTTGTACCTTCTATTTCAAGCCCATCTTGAATATTGGACTATTGCAAATTGAATTTAAATTGAAGTCGTCCAAAGTAGCTTGAACGAATTTTTGCATTGCTTCCTTGATCTTCTTAGCTCGTGCTCTCGTAATTGGCCCTTCTGGAACAAGCAACATATTTTTAATTCTATAAGCACTCTAGATCACATCAATTGTGCAAGCAAGATTGGTTATCTGATTTTTAGATATTTATATCTTAATAGAGAAATTAATTTTTTTTTACTTTTATCTTAATGGAAAAATGTCTGAATGAGAAATAAATATTATATTAAAAAAATGTCTCTATAAAATATATTTATTTTCTAAACTATAAAATATAATCTTTTTTATTTTGATTTGCAAGGACATAAATGTCAAATAATCATGTTTAATATTTTTTTATTTATAAAAATAAACAAGATGCCACTTATATTCAGATATTAAAAAAAGAAAAAGAAAAATAAACAAGATGCCACTTATATTCAGATATTAAAAAAAGAAAAAGAAAAATAAACACGTCATTTAGATATTTATATTTAAATCCATTCATACTTTAAAAAAAATCTGACCTTTATAGTGGTTGAAATGCTCGTAATTTCATATAGAAAATATATTTGAACAAACTGAAGTGCAAGTCTTTACTAAACAAAAAATGCAGATTGTGTAGTAAGCTTCATGAAAATTGACTTTCATTATTGTCACCTCTTAAAAGTTCTGACAAATAATAAACATAGCAGAGTAAAATAATAACAGAAATAAAATGACGAAATTAGGTTATTCAAATTGTAAGTTTCGATTAAATTGCTACTTAAGGCAATCCTTTTGGGCAATTTCTCAAATATTTTATGAGAGGAAATATGAATTTCATGATTCAAAAAAAAGGGTGATTAACTGAAAATAATTAATAAGAGTAAAGTGGGAATTGTGTTAATTAAATTGAGAGAGAAAAATATTAATTTTGTAATGGGGTTAATTAAGAAGTGAGGGATAATGAGATAAAATGAAGAGGTTAAATATCACTACTCTTGTAATTATTTGTAATGGGCCTGTGGTCTTGTTCTTGGATTAGTCCAAGAATGATGGGCTCAAGCGTGGCTTGGTAGTGTCGTTAGGGTACACCAAATTTAAAACCTTACTAATAATATAAATAGCTAATATAGGGAAAGTAAGGATCGATCCCACGAAGACTAGTTAGTTTTATTTATTATCAATTTTAAAATAAAGACTTAAAATAAATTAATAATAATAATAATAATAATACCAATTATAAATAAAATGGGGGTTTAATGAATTTTTAACTAAATTGCAAGAAATAAAGAAACTAAAATATTAAATTAATAATTTAAAATGAACTCTAATTAAATGAGGAAGAAGTAATAATAATGAAAACTTTGGTCAAAGGATCGTTCGCCACCACCAAACATGCATAGAATATTTATTCTATCATCAATTTCCATTGAAACTATCAACCGTAGATAACAATAAGCTCTGTTAATCCCTATCTTTCCTTACTGAGTCATTGGGAAAAATAAGCTCTTCAACCAATCTCTAACCATTAAATAATTTAGAACATGCTCTCTAAATTTAAGATAATGGAAGCATTAAGTAAAGAAAGATTTTAGGTTGATCTAGGCAATAAACACACAAGCTCGGATTATTTAACCTAGGTTATGTTCTCCAATTAAAATCACGGATTCCAATCTGCTACTAATGATTAAAATATCAAGACAATTACAGATCAAGAATTTTAATATAGCAATTGAATTTATTCAAGCCCTATCTAATTGGCCACTTAAACAAGTCAAGAATAAAATCATAAACCTTTATAACAGAAGAACATAAACAATCTCAATTAAAGAAATTTAATGATAGAAATTAATTATTATTTAAAATAGCATGTCTGGGGTTTTGAATTCACCCTTAACCAAATAGAAAATTTAGCCTAACATAATTAAATTGGGAACAAAAGAGTAGATAAAACCAGTCATAGGAATTAATTCAAGTGTTGGCCGCTTCTCCAATTTAATTCTTCCGACTTCTCTTTATTTTTCTCTTCTTGCGGCTGCTTGTTGTGTGGCTGCAGAAAATCTTTTGATTCAATTGCCGCTTCTTCCCTTCGGTTCTGTGCAGCTGCTTCCTTCAAAAGCCAAACGTTGGCTTTTATAATGCTTATGGTTGGCCGAATCCTATTTGGATTCTAATTCCAATTTAAGCAATTAATTCCATGCATCCTTAGCAAGATTCACGTGCATGCATGCATACATATTGGCCGCTTGAATTTTCATTCCTTTCTTTTTTTTTTTTTTCATGCACATGCAATTTGTTTCATATATATGCATATATTCGGCCAATTACAATTTGAAGCAATTGATTTGCTTTCCATAATTGCCATGCATGATAATTAATTAAATCAAATATTCCTTGACTTGTTTCAATTAAATTTCTTTTTTTCTTTCCCCTTCTGATTATTTCTAGTAGATTTCTTTCCGAATATTCCGATTTAATTCCTCTTTAATCCCATAATATACCTAAAATAACAAAATATAAAAATTAAGATTAAGAATTAATATAATAAAATATAATTTAATAAAATAACTAAATTAAAAATTAACTAAAATAATTATAAAATTTAATACCAAAACAAGAAAAAGATAGAGAAATTAATAATAAAATTATAGAAAATATGTGCTTATCAAATTCCCCCATACTTAACCTTTGCTCGTCCTCGAGTAAACCTAAGACGAAAACAAAAAGAAAACTTAAACTAGTCCACTTTCGTAGGAAATCATGATTGCATTTAGCGTATGCAACAAGCCTTTAAACCCCTAGGCGGCCCTAGTGGACGAGTTATAGTCTCGTGAGGGCTTCAGCGATGATACCCACAAACATCATTTTTTTTTTCAAATTTTTTTATAAATGAAATAACATAAAAAAAAATAACTTTAGATAAAATATAAAACTTGCCTCAAAGATTGCATAAATTATATAGCTCAAAGAAAATTTCAAATATTATCAAGGTTCTAACTTTAATTCAATAGTCAATTCCCATCTCTCTTTTTGATTCTTGTAGTGTGTGTGTGTGAATCAATTCAATCAAAATCCATTCCCAAAATCTTCAATATCAACAGCCTTTGCCTTGAACAAAGAAAAGAGTAGGTCAAACTAATCTTATCATCTTAATCTCTAATATTTTTTTCACAGGCATTTATGTGCATTTTCTTTTCTTTTCTTTTATTTCTTTTTTTTTCTCTTTTTTTTTTTCATAGTCAGGAGCTTTCACTCTACCCCTTAAGGTAGCCTTCTTCTCATGGTAGATTATCCTCTACATACTGATGGTACATAGGCCCAAATTACTCAAGGATAGCTTGACTCTTAAGGGTTATAGGTAGCTATTTCTGACTTTGGTGCCTGTGTATACTATATTATGGAGATAATAATCAAGACAAACAGTCATTTACACAATCTAAAATTCTCAACTCAGGCTGTATCAATCTCAATTTCAAGTCAAAACTATGAAAGAATCAATATTAGTGCTAATGGTGTTTAAAGAATCTCAATCAAGAGGAAATTAACACAAGAATTAAGTATAAACGAAGACAATATTCAACCCTTTCTAAGAACCATATTCATTGTCAATCAAGTTCTTATCATTGGCTTATAATTAAAACTTTGAAAAGAAAAGAAAAAAAAATATTTTTGAATTTTTTTTTTTAATAAAAACTTTTAAATAGTAAGCAAAACATATGTAAGAAAAACTAAGTTCGAAATCCTCCCCCCCACACTTAATTCTTACATTGTCCTCAATGTAAGCCTAAGCTAATAAAATAAAGAATTAAACATGGGGAAATAAGATGAGACACATAAATTTAAACAATCATATAATGGATGAAGTAAATGAGAATGAGAGGTAGAAAGATCAAATCTGTTATGGCGTGCTTCTCGAAATCTATTCTCCAACAATTGGGTTGCCTCCCAATAAGCGCTTGGTTTATAGTCCTCAGCCTAACATGGTTCTTATGTCTCATTCATCAATGTACACGGGTTCGTGGAGTGGAACCTCCTCTACATGAAGTGTTTGAAAGTTCTCATAGTAAGGCTTCAACCTATGACCATTCACCTTAAACTCTTTATTTGTCTTTAAGCTCCTTATCTCAACTGCACCATGAGGAAAGATATTAGTAATAACAAAAGGTCCAACCCAACGAGAACGTAACTTACCTGGAAACAACTTAAGGCGAGAATGGAATAGTAGAACTTTCTGTCCAATTTCAAAATTCTTTCTCAAAATTTGCTTATCATGAAAAGCCTTAGTCTTTTCCTTATAGATCGCGAACTCTCGTAGGCATCATTCCGAATTTCCTCTAATTCTTGCAATTGGAGCTTTCTATGTTGATTGGCGGCATCCAACTCCATGTTACATTGTTTCATAGCCCACCATGCTTTATGTTCAAGCTCCACCGGAAGGTGACAAGGCTTACCATATACCAATCTGTAAGGTGACATACCAATAGGCGTCTTGTATGCGGTTCTGTAAGCCCACAGTGCATCATCGAGCTGTAGACTCCAATCCTTTCTATTTGGATTAACAGTCTTTTCAAGGATTGATTTCACTTCTCTATTAGACACCTCAGCTTGTCTACTTGTTTGTGGATGGTAAGATGTAGAGACCTTGTGAGTGATGTTGTATTTTTGAAATAGTGCTTTTACTGACCTATTACAAAAATGAGTGCCTCTGTCGCTGATTATTGCCTTCAGCGTTCCAAACCTTGCAAATATGTTACACTTTATAAAATCTACAACAACCTTAGAATTGTTAGTTCGGGTAGCTTTTGCTTCTACCCATTTGGAAACATAATCAACAGCGAGAACAATATAGAGATTACCAAAAGATAAAGGAAAAGGTCCCATGAAATCAATGCCCCAAACATAAAAAATCTCAACTACAAGAATAAGAGACTGTGGCATTTGATTTCTAGGTCCCAAGTTACCTGTTCTCTGACAACGATCACAAGATTTGCAAAAGAGATATGCATCCTTAGATAATGATGGCCAATAAAAACCACTCTCAAGTACCTTAAGGGCTGTTCTCTTTGGTCCAAAATGTCCTCCACAAGCTAAGGTGTGACAAAATGTGAGAATAGAAGTAAATTCAGTTTTGGGTACACACCTTCTAATCACTTGGTCGAGTAATGCTTCCACAAGTATGGCTCATCCCACACATAGTACTTCGCATCACTTTCGACTTTGGCCTTTTGTGCACGAGCCAATTCCTGCACTTGTCCTAGTGAACAAGTAATTTACAATATCTCGCATACCAAGGAGTAGTCGTACCTATCTCAGTAGCAAATTTGCTCATCGGAAAGTTCTCATGTAATGGAAGTGCATCTTTACCATGGATAAGACGACTCAAATGATCTGCCACTAAATTCTCAGAACCTCTCTTATCTAGGATCTCTAAGTCAAACTCTTGCAAGAGAAGTATCCATCGAATAAGGCGCGGCTTGGCATCCTTTTTTGTGAGCAAGTATCCGAGCTGCGCATGGTCAGAGTAAACGATTACCTTAGATCCAATTAAATAAGAGCGAAATTTCTCCAAAGCAAAGATAACCGCTAAAAGTTCTTTCTTGGTGGTAGAGTAGTTAAGCTGTGCATCATTCAGCGTACGGGAAGCATAGTAAATGACATGAGGAAGTTTGCCCACACGTTGGCCCAATACGGCTCCCACGGCATAGTCACTAGCATCGCACATGATCTCAAATGGTAGATCCCAATTTGGTGGTTGAATCACAGGAGCTGATGTTAAAAGTTCTTTCAACTTCTCAAAGGCTGTCTGGCACTCTTCATTAAAGTCAAAAGTCACATCCTTCTGAAGCAAGTTACAAAGTGGTAACGCTATTTTGGAGAAATCCTTGATAAACCTACGATAGAAACCTGCATGACCAAGAAAGGAACGTACCTCCCTCACGCTAGTGGGAGGTGGTAAGGAGCGAATAAGACCTATTTTAGATTTATCAACTTCAATCTCCTTTTCAGAAATAACATGTCCCAACACTATACCTTGATTAACCATAAAATGACATTTTTCCCAATTAAGCACAAGGTTAGTGTTAATGCATCGTTTAAGCACAAGTGTCAGGTAATCTAGACATCTATCAAATGAATTACCATAAACTGTAAAATCATCCATAAATACCTCAATGATTTTCTCCACATAATCAGAAAAGATACTTATCATACACCTTTGGAATGTGGCAGGAGCGTTACAGAGTCCAAATGGCATGCGCCGGTAAGCAAATGTACCAAAGGGGCAAGTAAAGGTCGTTTTCTCTTGATCTTCTGGAGCGAGAACGATCTGATTATAACCTGAGTAACCATCAAGAAAACAGTAATGAGAGTGACCACTTAAACGTTCAAGCATTTGATCAATGAATGGCAAAGGGAAGTGATCCTTGCGAGTGGCTACATTGAGTTTACGGTAGTCAATGCAAACCCTCCATCCTGTTTGAACTCTAGTAGGTACAAGTTCATTTTCTTCATTCTTGACCATAGTGATGCCTGACTTTTTAGGAACTACCTGCACAGGACTCACCCACTTGTTATCAGAAATGGGATAGATAATCCCGACATCAAGGAGCTTCAGTATCTCTTTCTTTACGACTTCCATCGTTAGTGAATTGAGGCGACGTTGTGCATCTCTCATTGGTTTAGATCCTTCCTCTAGTAAAATGCGATGCATACACATGAATGGGCTAATACCCTTAATATCGGCAATGGTCCACCCAATCGCTGTCTTGTGATCTCGAAGCACCCTAATTAGCTTTTCTTGTTGAATTGGAGTGAGAGTTTTAGCAATGATGACTGGAAGTGTTTCATTCTCACCCATGTAAATATATTTAAGGTGTTCTGGGAGTTGCTTGAGTTCTAAAGTAGGAGCCTGCATAACAGAAGGTAAAAGTTTCTTTTTTGATAAAGGTAATTCAATGTAAGAAACATTATACCTATTAGAGCATACTGGGACTGCTCCATCTAAGATTGTCACGGCCACCTCTACTTCATCATCTAACTTTATCAAACTTAGTTGTTCCTTAGAATCCTCTTTCCTAAGGTTTTGGCATATGGCGACTTCAAAACTGTCGTTACTAGATAATTCAAAGAATTCATGCACCAAAGTGTTAATATCATCTATAGCAAAAACAGAATGTAAATCACTGGGATACCTCATTGCCTCAAAGATATTGAAGCGAATCATTTCACCATCGAATTCCATCGTGAGGGTCCCATCGTGCACATCGATCTTGGTTCTAGCTGTCTTAAGGAATGGTCACCCCAACAGAATAGACGTGGGATTGGGCGATGACTCATCCTCCATTTCAAGGATATAGAAATCAGCCGGAAAGACCAATTCATTGACCTGCACAAGAACATCTTCTAAAACCCCCTTCGGGTAAGCATTAGATCTCGTCGCCAATTGAATAATTATACCGGTCTCTTCTAGTGGACCTAGATTTAAGGAGTTATAAATTGAGTACGGCATAACATTAATGGACGCCCCTAAATCAAAGCATACATCTTTCAAACTTGGTATTGCCGATAGTGCATGGAATAGTGAAAGTACTCGGATCCTTGCACTTAGGAGGGAGTTTTCTTTGAAGTACAAGTAGAGACATTCTCTCCAACACTCACCTTTTCATTACCGCTAAACTTTCGTTTGTTGGTGCATAATTCTTTCAAAAATTTTGCATAACGCGGCACTGCTTGATAGCATCAAGTAGAGGAATATTTACCTCTACTTTACGAAATGTCTCAAGGATCTCCTTTTCTTCCTCCTCTTTTTGGATTGTTTAAACCTACTAAGAAATGGTGGAGGATTGGTAAGGGTTTTAACTGGAGGTGAAGGTGTACTTACTTGGCTAGATGGTTTGACTGGCCGCGTAGAGTGGGAATCATCGTCATTTGTTAAAGGAAGAGCCTCAGGGGAAGGATTGACTATAGATTGCGATGATGTTGTAGATACCCTTGATGGCTTGGCTAATGATTGTTCGATTTGTTTTCCGCTCTCGAGAGAGACATAGCACTAGCATTCTCCTTAGGATTAATCTTAGGTTGAGAAGGCAACTTAACCGAAGTTCTAGCCTCTATCCTACTCATAGATGTAGCCATTGTCCAATTTGATTCTCCAAGTCTTTGGAGTTGTGTTTGGGTAGTTTGTTGGAACCGCATAGAGTTAGTGGCAAGAGCTTTAACAAGATTTTCTAAAGACGTACCTTGATTACGAGGGGTGGGAGTGGCCGAACTTGGTAAGGGTGTTGCACCCGTTGTTGGGGGTAGCTCGGTGGTCGAGATTGTGTCTTTTAGAGAACACCTTGTTGTTGGTTCCCATACCTAAGATTAGGGTGATCCTTCCATCCTTCATTATAAAAGTTAGAGTAAAGATCGTATCTTTGTCTTGGTTGGCTCGAGAAAACCGCCAACCGCACCGACTTGCTCATGTGAAGCATCTTGGAGAGTAAGGCACATATCGGTCACATGCCCGACCATGGAACATATGCCACATGGTCTCGCTGTTGCCCTAGGGCCAATTGTTGTACCAAAGAAGTAAGATTTGAAACTTGTTGTTCTAGAGAAGAAGTACTTACCTCATTGACTCGCTTAGGTGCTGCAATGGATCATTCCTAGTGTTAAATTGTTGTGAATTAGCAGCCATGTTAGCAATGAGGTTTCGAGTCGCTTTAGGTGTCTTATCTACGAGTGCACCTCCACTAGCGGCATCAATCATATTTCTTTCCATATGCATTAGACCCTCATAAAAATATTGAATAAGAAGTTGATCACTTATCTGATGGTGGGGGCAACTAGCACATAGTTTCTTGAATCGCTCCCAATAGTCATAGAGTGACTCTCCATTGTATTGCCGAATTCCACAAATTTCTTTTCTAATGCTACCGGCTTTTGATGCTGGGAAGTATTTCTCCAAAAATAGCCGACGCATCTCATTCCATACGGTGACAGTACCAGAAGGAAGATAGTAAAGCCATTCCTTAGCTGAATCCGCCAAAGAGAACGGAAAGGCCATTAGCTTAACTTGCTCTTCAGAAACTTCGTTTGGTTTCATTGTGGAGCAAACCACATGGAACTCTTTCAAGTGCTTATTTGGATCCTCTCCTGCAAGACCATGAAAAGTAGGCAGAAGATGAATCATCCCATATTTGAGTTCAAAGTTTACCTGAGGATTTGGATTTTCAATGCATAATGGTTGGTGGTCCAAGTTAGGAGCCGCCAACTCTTTAAGTGTTCGGCTGTTGTTATGAGCCATTGGTTCAGGTTCTGGACTATTTGGCTCTGTCTTCGGGAGTGGGATGCGGATGGCGAAATCGAGTTCTGAATGTGATGAGGCTGCTCTAAGCTGTTCAAGTTTTAGTCGAATGTCTTCTATACTCATGAAAATCTAAATAAGAAACATAAAATAAACTAATTAAATTAAAATAAATAAATAAATAATAAAAATTAAGTAAGACTAATATAATAAAATATAGTGATAATAACAAACTAGAAACTAGTCCCCGGCAACGGCGCCAAAAAATTTGGTAGTGTCGTTAGGGTACACCAAATTTAAAACCTTACTAATAATATAAATAGCTAATATAGGGAAAGTAAGGATCGATCCCACGAAGACTAGTTAGTTTTATTTATTATCAATTTTAAAATAAAGACTTAAAATAAAATAATAATAATAATAATAATAATAATACCAATTATAAATAAAATGGGGGTTTAATGAATTTTTAACTAAATTGCAAGAAATAAAGAAACTAAAATATTAAATTAATAATTTAAAATGAACTCTAATTAAATGAGGAAGAAGTAATAATAATGAAAACTTTGGTCAAAGGATCGTTCGCCACCACCAAACATGCATAGAATATTTATTCTATCATCAATTTCCATTGAAACTATCAACCGTAGATAACAATAAGCTCTGTTAATCCCTATCTTTCCTTACTGAGTCATTGGGCAAAATAAGCTCTTCACCCAATCTCTAACCATTAATAATTTAGAACATGCTCTCTAAATTTAAAATAATGGAAGCATTAAGTAGAGAAAGATTTTAGGTTGATCTAGGCAATAAACACACAAGCTCGGATTATTTAACCTAGGTTATGTTCTCCAATTAAAATCACGGATTTCAATCTGCTACTAATGATTAAAATATCAAGACAATTACGGATTAAGAATTTTAATCTAGCAATAGAATTTATTCAAGCCCTATCTAATTGGCCACTTAAACAAGTCAAGAATAAAATCATAAACCTTTATAACATAAGAACATAAACAATCTCAATTAAAGAAATTTAATGATAGAAATTAATTATTATTTAAAATAGCATGTCTGGGGTTTGGAATTCACCCTTAACCAAATAGAAAATTTAGCCTAACATAATTAAATTGGGAACAAAAGAGTAGATAAAACCAGTCATAGGAATTAATTCAAGTGTTGGCCGTTTCTCCAATTTAATTATTCCGACTTCTCCTTATTTTTCTCTTCTTGCGGCTGCTTGTTGTGTGGCTGCAGAAAATCTTTTGCTTCAATTGCCGCTTCTTCCCTTCGGTTCTGTGCAGCTGCTTCCTTCAAAAGCCAAACGTTGGCTTTTTTAATGCTTATGGTTGGCCGAATCCTATTTGGATTCTAATTCCAATTTAAGCAATTAATTCCATGCATCCTTAGCAAGATTCACGTGCATGCATGCATACATATTGGCCGCTTGAATTTTCATTCCTTTCTTTTTTTTTTTTTTCATGCACATGCAATTTGTTTCATATATATGCATATATTCGGCCAATTACAATTTGAAGCAATTGATTTGCTTTCCATAATTGCCATGCATGATAATTAATTAAATCAAATATTCCTTGACATGTTTCAATTAAATCTTTTTATTTCTTTCCCCTTCTGATTATTTCGAGTAGATTTCTTCCCGAATATTCCAATTTAATTCCTCTTTAATCCCATAATATACCTAAAATAACAAAATATAAAAACTAAGATTAAGAATTAATATAATAAAATAATTAAATTAAAAATTAACTAAAATAATTATAATATTTAATACCAAAACAAGAAAAAGATAGACAAATTAATAATAAAATTATAGAAAATATGTGCCTATCATGGCTAGACCAGGTTACAAAGCTTGGCCCATTATTTAGAAGCCATATCCAGCCAAGCAGAAGTTTTTATGTATGAATCATTATTTAATATCGGATATCCATCGTTAATAAATGTTAATATATTAACCATTCGCGTAATTAGGGGTGGGCGTTCGGTTTGGGTTGAACCCAAACCTGAAATTTATTTCGGTTTTCGATTCGGTTCGAACCTACAAACCGAACGGATTGAAAGAGTGAAACCGATTGGTTTAGTTATTCGGTTCGAGTAAAACTGAACCGAATAGCAAAACCGATCGATTTTGTGATAAAAAAACAAATAAAAAAATATATAAATACCCCCCAAATCCCCAAATGCACAAATCTCCCCCACGATCGAAAATCCTTAGCTTCTCTTAGTCTCTCTCACGACTCTCCCAAGTCCTAACTGCCACGTCGCCAGCCCCTAGCCTCGCCTCACCTCGCTGCTACCCACCACTGATCGTCAGCAGTCATCTGTCTACTCTACCGTGCACCAGTAGCAGTCGTTTTCGCTTTCCACCAGCAAACGCCACCTGATTTCGAGTCCCACCAGTAAACGCTGCTGATTTTGCAACTCCCGTCTACTCGGCTATCGACGTTGTAGCACTCGAAGGTTTATCTTCAACGTCGTTGGCTGGCAGCTCTCCACTTGATGTTGATGGTAATCGAAAGCATGTTCTTTTTTTTTTCCACCAAATCAATAAAATACTTTTATTATAAGATTAATTCAAAAAATATATATTGCTAATTGCACCTTGGAGCAATGGGGTTGATTATGAAAGTGATGTTGCCGGCAGAGCAAACTTGTATAGTTTGAAACAAGCTAGCTACCAAATAAAAAGAAGAAAAATGGACAAAAAAAAGGAATCAAATTTAGTGGAGTATGATCAAATTTTTGTGTAATTTCCGTGTATGAATTAATTAATTTTTTATGCTCTGCTGTTTAGACAACTTTTTGGGTTTATTTGTTGGCGCTTTACCTCTTTTGTCTATTATTTGTCTTGTTGTCTCGTTAAAAAATGTTTTGTTTTTGGTATTTGTAACAAATTATGGTTGGGTAGTGCTAATGCTTGATTCGCTATAAACTGAATTGCAATCCCAAATCGTAATTGAATTCAAAATTTGAAATCGAACCCAAACCGAAATTTAAAACCGATCCGAATTTGAAACCAAACTGTTCCAAACCAAAATAATTTTTCAAACCGTTTGGGTTAAATTCTCAAACCCGAACGGGTTACAACTCGGACCGAAAATCGTAAAAATCGAACCAAAAATCGAAACTCCCACCCCTTCTCGTAATGATAGAGTAACACATTTATTTGTCTGTATTTTTACATTTTTATTTTTATTAATTGATGCTTATCGATCAAATGCCTTCATATGATGGTACCATAATTAGTTTTATTTTGTACACAAAAGTTTACACAATCCACTAGCTCTTCTATTACTCTAACAATATTAAACATGTTAATTTTGTTATATAATTTCATCTGTACGATTTGACATGGTGCAATATGATTAACTGAAAAAACAAGAAGTAGTTAATATTAATATTACATAACCCATTCTTATTTATTAAATTTATGTTATTTTATACTTATTATTCCAATCATATTATGAAACATCAATTTGTTTTTATTGATGAACTTGTTTAAATTTTTAATTTAGCTGTATATTTAATACTTTTTATAATTTGATATATAAATTTTTTTATATTTTTTAAAAAAGTAGAAAGCGGGCAAAGTCAAATAAATATTTTATACATCCTATGCTTCAAATTTGATTGGCCAACCAAAGAAAGCCACTTGAAAACTATTTGGTAATTTCGTAATTTGTTTTATATTTTAAATATGACTACTACTTTATTTGCAACAAATGAATATTAGTAAATTATTTTTTTAAGAATTTTACATATATATATTATTTTAACTAAATTTACAAATTATACCAGAAAATCATTAAATGATATTACTATTTAAGGATCAAAATGTAAATTAAAACATTGTAGGGATTGGTAATCCTAATTTCTCAACTTTTTAGATGAAATTATGATTCCCACAATCGAGAGAATGAGGATTTATTGACCGTCATTATTCCACCCACTTTTGAGCAATGAAAAACTAATCCTTGTTGTGGCCAATGATGAGTTAGTATTCACAAGAATGTTCAGGGCATTAATTCGAGCTTTCATGGCACTCTATCACCATTTTTTCACAAAAATATTGAAATGCGGATTTTTCTCTAATATTATCAATGAGAAAAGATTTTCAAACTAATCTAGATACATATTTAAAAGTATCAATAGATAAATAGATTGTATCCATTAAAAATGGAAAAATTGCCTTTCTGTTCCCCCTCTATTCTATTCAACCAAACATGCACAAAGGTTGAAGGATGTTCATTTCGGTTGGTCGTTCAAATATTAATTCTCTATTGGACCGGTAGCTAAGTTAGCTATGGGCTTAAAGGGAAACAAATTTAATACATTCCAATCAACTAATTATTTGAGTACAAAACATAATTATACAAATCCATTCATATACAATGTGATGTCAATAAAATTAATTAGTTAAAAATAAAAGCTATTGTAATAATACTATAATCGCATTCCTATTCTTATTTACTCCATTAATTTGTATTGATGACTATGTTTAATTAATTAATTTATTTATTTTATATTACTAAAATAGATGACATTATGGGATACCTAGCTAGAATTTTATCGATTACAAAATTATTAGAAAACCAAATGACTATTTTTCTGAATTGAAAAATTTTAAAGAGAGAAGTGAAAGGAAAAGTTACATCAACAGTCAAGAAAATTGATATTTAGGTAAGTTTCAAGAATCTTCAAGTAAATATGTTTAATAAATATACAAATAAATACACTCTTTTATCATTCTCAAACCCCTTAACTCTCAAGCCGCAGCCTCTTCTCTCTTAACCCTAAGGCAAATCAACTTACCCCCAATGTCGTTCAGCTACCGCGACAAGCCTTCAGCCTTGCCAGTAATTGCTTCACTGCGCCTCACCACCAAGCACCAGCGTCATGCCACCATCGGTCGTTCACCAAGCTATGGCAGTCTTGCATGATACTATTAAACTAATGCTAAATTTGTTTTTGCCTCTTGGTAATTATATGCGGCTGTTGAGTTACAGTTTGGAATATTTTTTTCCAATTGAATTAGGGATCTGGAAATTTGAAATGTCAATTAATTGGCGTATACTTTGGACTTGGCTGAATTAGAATTAGCTGAATTAGGGGCTACATTTAGATTTATGGTTAAGTTAGTAAAGTAATTTGTTTGCTGCATTTATTTTTCATTTGCTACCATTCTTTTTTCTAATTTATATGATTTCAGTTTTGTGTTGCAATTTGATTTGATCTCAGCCGGTTTGTTCCTACTCATCCAAATCTAAATTCAATTTGAAATATTTATCTGATTTGAATTCGAACTAATATGAACTTTTCGTCTAATCCAAATCCAATCTAAACATGTTCGGATCGTGCCTATTCACATTCGAATGATATTTTTTCCAATCCGAAATTGACCCGAATCTGATTTTGTCCACCCTTATCACGAATTATTTCCATTGCCTTGATGATGACATATATTTAAGCATGAAAAGAGTTTTGATGACCAGGTGGCATGACAAATCATCCGTAAATATTAAGCATCACTAAATCCTTGAAATACTTTGCCATTAGATGATGGACCCGCATTTCATTTAACAAGACCATCAGTATTAACTTTAATCTAAAGCACGCAAAGAATACCAAGAGACAATATAAACCCTTGGAGTATGACTTGAAGATCGAGGGAGATGTAACTCAGAATGTCTAACATTTAATGGGGAAAGAAACACCAAAACAAAATACTTATCCAGCGACTTAGCCTGTGTAAAAGCACAATTGAAAAATAAATGGGCAGAAATTTCAAGACCTCCCAAGTCTTGAGGAGCAACATGAGACAATTGGAATCCCACGGCCCAGAAAAATATCGTTACTTTTGAAATTTCATAATAACCTCAAAAGAAGAGTGCACCTGTATTCACGTCCAATCAAGTTGCGCTCAAAGCATAATGTCCAATTATTTTAATTTTATATTTATATAATTAATTATCAGTAGAAATTTTTAATTTAATATTTAGACTTTATTAAAATTCAAAAAATCTAATAAGTTATATAATTTAATAATATAATAATAAAAAAAATTATTAAATTATATAATTTAATAATATAATATTATTACACTATTAAATTAAATTACTTTAACAAAAACTAAAATCTTAGATCATATTAGATCATACCAGTACTCGATGTTAGAATATAAGAAACTTAAAATAATATATTTGTCATATCAAAGTTGGGAGTAGTCAATCATATAATTGATTTTTTTTCCCAAAAAGAATAATATAATTCATTTTGGATCCAACTACCCTATAATAGTTGTGAGGTACCACAACTTTATTCTTTTCTAAGTCAGCCAATGAATCTAAAAGAAAAATTGATCGACGGCCAGGGATTTATTTAATTGGTTATTAACATTGTAGTCCCTGTTGTTTATTAAAAAATCATAAACGTCAAAAGTTTTAAAATATTTGCACATATAAGTCATTATTTTAAATTTTTGAAATTTGATCATTGACTTAGTTTGACCGTAAATAAACAATTTTTTTCTTATTAATATACATTTAATATGGAATAAATAAATTGATTATGTATTAAAAATATGAGTTCTTAAAGAAATTGTGAAATAAAAAAATATAGAAATAAAAAATATATTACGGAATAACATTTTATTAGTTTACTGTTATAAAATTTTATTATCACATTTATCTTTTTAGTTTTAATTGACATGTTAATTTATCTGTATATACAACTTGTTAGTTTATACATAAAATACCAACATTAACCTTGAAATTTAAAAGAACCATTTTGAATTTCTGAATGTGGCCCAATAAATTCATAAAAAAAAGACTAAGAAAAAAATAATTTAAAAGGAAGCTAGTTTAATTTTTAAAAAAATAATTCAAAAACTTTAGAGCATTATGTTTCTTAAGAATTATTTTTTTTTAATTTTGATCATGTGAATCCTTGTAGTAATATTTTATTCTTAATTAAAAGTGATCGAATAGTAAATTTAATAGTTTCTGTGTATTCTTTTAAATTTATTAATTTCTAAAAATTATATTTCTTATAGTAATTAATTAGGTGCTTGATGGGTCATTGTTACCTCCTCTGCATCCCTCCCAACTATCATCACTCAAGAATCAAATGTTTACAGCAGTTAAAATTTTTTTTTCATACGTCATTTTATCCTAAGTAGGACTTATATGTAGAAACATTTAGACTTTTAGTCTAATCGTTAGTTTTACAAAAAGTTAGGGACTGCCATATAATTAAACCACAAAAAGACAAAATGTTGTGGTATGTTGCAAGTGTTGCAACGTAGTTTTATCCCATAACTTGTTGACCGTTAGTTGATGTCATAAACGACCGTTTGGTTCCGAGCACAACAATGCAGCATCGCAAGTCGCGACATATACTCCCGCCAATTTTCAACGGGATGTATGGGACCCATCCTTTCGGTCTACGTGGCAAAATCTGGCTAAATTTCAGGTTTGATTATCCTCTGCTTACTGTGTACCACGAAGTATTGTAGTAGACTGGCCCATCACCAGCTAAAAAGTGTAGAAATTTTCAAAATAAAGGATTATTGGACCGCATCATTGCATTTCTAATCTCTTTCCCACCGTCCTATTATTCGTTTTCAATCATGACCGTTGGTTTTACCATCCATTTTATGATTTTGACACTTGCCAAAAAGATGAACGGCCTTCCATTTCTCATGTTCATCAATAATAAAATAAAATAAAATAAAATAAAAGTTGCTGCCACCATTGGACATTGGTCATCATCATATCCCACAAATAAAATTAAGGTGCCCTTAAAAGGAATAAAAACAATTAATAATAGGGTTATTTATCGTCAACCCCATATGTTTCAACTATTTGCGACGCGTGCTCATATGTTTCGACCATGTGCACCGCACCCTCTTTTCCGTTAAAAAATCAGTTAAAATTAACGGTTTAAGCTGTTGCTAACTTAAAATACCATACCATCCCTAGTTTGAGATGAATTAAAAATGTAAGTACTAAAATGCTCTTATAACTTACGAAATTTACATCAAAAAATAAAATTTTATTATAATATTATTTATCTGATTTTTTTTTAAGTTATATTGAAACGAGTTTTTCTAGATTTCATTATCAAAACAAAATTGTTCATCCAGTAAATTACAAAATTAGAGATAAAGCATGATTCTAATGTGAAAGAAGAAAATTAGATACACAATCATTAGTACATTACAAATAATTTCAATACAAAACAAACAAAAACCAATAATAAAGAAACTCTAAACTCATGATACCAAACACTTGACAGTAATTTTTACTGTAAAGTTCTATTACAAAAGAAATCCAAACTAAGAAAATTCAACAAAAAGAATCCAATAATCAAAAACCTAAAACTAAAAATATCAAACCCTAATTTAAATTATAGAAGCGGCGGAGACGTTGGCAGCTTCAAGAGATGGCAACTAAAGTGGCAGATCATGCCGCGTGCACCATTTCGTTGCTGGAGGGCGGGCAGTAGTAGCTCTGAAGGCAAGAAGAAGAAGAAGGAGAAGAAGAAGAAGAAAAATGGATGAAGGACACAAAGAAGAAGAAGAAGAAGAATGAAGGAAAACAAGACACGAAGAAGAAGAAGAAGAAGGGGATAAAAGAGGGAGAAAAGATAAGAAAAATAAAGGAAAAAAAGAGTTTTTTTTTTTTTATTTTTTATATATATTATTTAAATCTTACACGAAATTATCATTCGACCTTTTTTTTCCGTAAACTTATTTTTTAACGACAATGGGTGCCTGGTGCACATGGTCGAAACATGTGGGTGTGCGGCGCAAATGATCGAAATATATACGGGTTAACGTTAAATAATCCGGAATAATATAACAATAAGATATTTTTTAAATTAAAAAAAGGATATTTTTTTAATGAAAGAGTGATACTTTAGTTCATTATCAGTTATCACTCACATAAATATTCACTCAAAATAAAATTTCAAATTACAAGAGAATCCTGATCACACTCGAATTGTTACCCAATTTTCGTTTCATCTGAAACAAAATAATATTAGTTTAAGAAATTTTAGAATACGATTTTTAGTAACTAAAATATAATTAAACTCGCATTTGTCTTTAAAATTACAAATATACCCCCAACCATCCCACCGAAACCTTCAAAGGGCCTGACTAATATTCTAACGAAACAACAAGGAGAGCAACGTAATTTGGTATTTAGAAAAGAGTGGGCGAAATCAAAAGGCAAGGAGTGGATAAAGCAAAAATGCCAACTGTCAAAAACATAACAACGCAGAATAAGTGAGAAAGGTGCTTATTTTCGTCCCACCGTTTTGATTTTGAACTTCCAGACTCACCTTTCATAAAAAACCAAAAACTACAAAAAAAAAAAAAAAAAAAACCAAAAACGAAAATAACGAAAAGCTCAAAAAAACAAATCAAAGTATCAGCTACCAAAAGCACCTGTAAGTTCATCTTTTTTTTTTTTTAATTTTTAATAATAATAATTATTCTTATTATTATTTATCCTAATCTGTTAATCAGTCGTGTGAGCACGATCTGAGCTTAGGTTATTACGGGATTCCTTTTTAGACTATAATTTGATTTAGTATAATTTATTTATTTTTGTTCTTTTGAGTTGATTGAATTTTAATTTGTTGCTTGTGAAATGAATTTCATTCGCTAGGGAAAATGAAGATAAAAATTTTAATTTACAATCGAATTTCAGATTAGGTCGTGTTGTTTTGGACATTGGAAGTCTATATATATATATATATATTTATTTATTTTAATGAAAGAATATTTCGATATGTGGCTTGGATCGTGATTAATAAATAATCTGAACTTGGAATGATTTAATTAGGCCAATTATATATAATGTGTTTATGTTGAAGGTGGAACAGCAAGTTGATGAAATACAAGGGACGCAATTGAACTGTCATCAACATATATATATATTAGCAGTTGTAAAGGATGGCTTGTAGAGGGTGCCTTGAGTGTTTATTGAAGCTTCTGAACTTTCTGTTGAGCCTTGTGGGACTGGCAATGGTTGGTTATGGGATTTACTTGTTTGTTGAATACAAAAGAGCAAATGATTTGGGTACAGTTTCACCCATGAGTGGTGATGAGGGCTTCATACAGCTTGGTCGGCCCATGCTTATGGCTGTGTCTTTAGCGGACAGTATTTTCGACAAGTTGCCAAAAGCTTGGTATGAATGCTGCCGCTGACTTTGCCTTTATTTTAAATCCCTTTCCGAGTATATTGGATGGTATATTTCATCTTGATTTGTAGTGTAACATAATATTCTTTCAGACTCTGATAAAAAATGTCCTGCTTTTGAGGTTTCAAGCAGCATCCATTTCTTAGTTCATTTACTTCATGGTTAATTTAAATTGCTCTAAAAATTGTAGAGTTCGTGTACATTTTCCTTTCTTTCTTACATGATTTGGAACTTTTCTGGTAATTGATAATATGTACAAGGAAAGTAGCCGTTATGATGATTATAGAATTGAAATATCTCTCCCATCAGGGAGAAGGGGAGAAAAAAGTCTTTTCTATCTTTTACAGTGAGGGGAAGTGATCAGCAATAAGTTAGAGTGGTTGATCAAATGAATTTAATTTTTTCACGAAATGTTTTCTTTGAGGTTGGCAAGAGGTGCCTCGCAATAACCCAGCTTATTACTTGAATACAAGTTTAAAACAAACACTTGATTAACCATATCATGATTGTTATTGGATTGATTTTTTATCAATTTACTACTGGCAAGAGACAGAGACATTGAGCCTGGACGAACACCTAATTAGAAAATAGATCATATATTCATTGCTTTCAGTACATCAAGGTCAAGTTAACCGATGTATTTGTTGGTTGCTAAAAAGTTAGTAGAGCAAAAAAGTTATTATGTCTGCAGTTTTAACTTTTCTATTGAACAAGTCAAGGAAAAGTGTTATATTATTAAAATTTAAAGGTTGAGTCCTACATCTAATCTTTCTTGTTCTATGGTGATTCTGAGATTTATTCGTATTCGTTATTATTAATTTATGAATTCTGATGAGTACTTGAATGCACAACTTTGATTATTTTTTTGTTTCATATGTCTTTGCAGGTTCATATACTTATTTATTGGTGTTGGAGTTGTTCTCTTTATCATCTCTTGTTTTGGTTGTATCGGCGCTACAACACGGAATGGATGTTGCCTGACTTGTGTATCCATATTACTTTTCCATTCCTTTTTCATTCTATTTATACAGATTTCGATTTCTATCATCCATCTATTTCACTTGGCAATGACAATATTATACTGATATCATGCACTGGGGTCTTTTGTCACTTTAATAAGAGTAGTGCCATATATTCCAAAAGTTATCGCCAAAGTGCATCCCGATTGGTGTGACTGGTTGATTTGTGCAATAAGGTACATTGAAAATTGTGAATCCACTTGATGAATGCTGCATGCCATCTCATTTGGGATGCATTTTTCCGGACAAATTTTGAACGTGTACTAGTAATCTTTTAATTATTCAGATGGCTAATTGTTTCTAAATGTTTTATGTTCTTTTTTGCACTTATTCCCCTCTTTTTTCTTGGTTATTAATGATTTCCTTAAGCCCACATAGTATTCAGTACTGGTGATCTTGTTGATCTTGGTTGAGTTGGGATGTGCAGCCTTCTTTTACTTTGACAAATCCTGGAGAGAAGTGAGTAGTCTGTTGACTGGATTTTTGAATCATAATGGTATTCATAGTTATCTGAACTGTACGATATATATTTTCTTTTGTTTTCTCCAGGAGATTCCAGCTGACAAAACTGGTGATTTTAACATGATATACGGTTTTCTGAAAGAAAATTGGAATATTGTGAAGTGGGTTGCCCTGGGAGTTGTTATTTTGCAGGTAAGATAAACATGGAGTTATTTGCTTTATGTGAGGATATAAGAAAACAATACACACATCTACGGAATAGGTAGGATGGGTTTACGATGGGTTGGGTAGATATAAGAAAACAATACACACATCTACAGAATAGGTTTATTTGCTTTACTTGCACTCATCCTGAATATTGACCAGCATTCTGATGGAGTGAGAGATTGTTCATTTTTTAAAATGTATCTACAGAATAGGTTTAGTATGGGTTGGGTAGATCTTACATTTAAATTTGCTTTGGACGTAGAGAAAATAAAATAAAACTCTAATATGTGCATTTTCTTTTTCATTCTTGCATTATAGATATGCTTCATTATTTTTTGAAAGTGAGATGGGATTTTTTTTTCACATAATTGGGCCTAGAATATTTAGCAATTCTTGTGTTCAAACCACTTATCTTATTTATCCTTAATAGGATAAGGGTTTACTATTCATGATCGTTAATTGTCTGTTATAAAGCTGATTTAGGACATCCTAAAGGCGTACGTACATATACTAGACGTAGGCACAAATTACAATTTGTTTACATCTTTTTACTAGTTGCGTTCGGATTTTCTGGGACTTATTATAATACTAATGTCTTCTTGAGATATTTTATTATAATAAAGTTACTTTTGCTTTATTGGTATGACAATTCCTTTTCTTATTGATTAAGGTTTTATTATTATAATAGTACTTTTTGGATTAATATATATATATATATATATATATATATATATATATTCCCGATCTGATCCGGGATTTTAAAATGCGGGAAAGTCTAGGAAAACTTTAAAGCTGCCGGGCTTTAAAGGCTTAAAACTTAAAGCGCTTAAACCTCACGGTTTTAAAGCGTTTCTGCACTTTAAAAATTCAGATTGGAACATATATATATATATATATTATATATATATGTATATATGTATGTATAGGGTAAGGTTCCTTTTTTCTTTGTAAATAAGAGCCCTCAAGACATGAATGAATTGATTTTAAATGTTTCCTTCTCTCAATGAATCTCTCTAGTTCTTCATTGCTTATCTTATATCCTTTGCAAATATCCCTCATTTCTTTCTAAAGTTCTTTATTTCTAATACACAAATTTTGATGCATGGAAACATCCAAGCATATTTCATACTTCTATTCCATGTAAAGAAAAAAAGTGTGAGAGGTAGAATATGAATGTCATAGCCATATCACCAATTATTAGATTTTAGCTTAAGCCAGAACCTCATCCTTATTCATTTAGAGTAGCTTAGGTAGCTAAGACGTCCTTACTAGTCATTGAGAGATGTCTTGTTTCTCTCAAATTGGGTTCTTACTCTTAAGGATATCTATCGCGATGGTTTTCCTATAGATGTCGCTTATATTCTTTTAGTCAGGCCATGGATTTTGATCACAATGTTAAGAATTTTGGATGAGATAACATGTGTGTTCTCCTGTACTTGTAAAACCATTGCCTTGAAGCCTGCCAAACCTGATGACACAGGGAGTTAATCCCCAAGTTCAAATAATGGTGGTGGTGAATAATTTTTAGGTGATTTTAAGGGGTTTTGGTGTTTTTATGGGTATATGCTTTGGAGAAAGTGATAGAACTAATTGGTATGGTTAAAATTGTGGTGGCAGTTTGAGTCACTGCCACGGCCGGTGGCCGGATGGTGGCAGTGGTGTTTTAAAAAGGATAAAAGATAAGAAACGAAGGAAGAACTAGAGAGAATTCATAGAAAGAAGGAAATATTCAAATGCCACTCATTCATGTCATGATTTATATTAAGCACTTGGTCCCTATATAGAGGGGAAAAAGGAAACATACCTTAAGTAGAAAAAAGGGATGTAAAAATATTAAGCCAAAAGGCAATATTACTATAATTAAACCTTAACCATTAAGAAAATGAATTATTATAATATCAAACCAAGAAGTAATGTTATTATAATAAATTCTCTCATAAAGATACATTATTATAATCATACAAGTCCCAAAAAATCCTAATATGACTAGGAAAAAACCTAGCAAAATACTAAGTCCTACGCTTATGTTCGGTATATGTACGTAGATCTCTAGGATGTCATACATCAAAAGTTTTTGGAGGGAACAAAAACTTTAGCACTTATTGGAGCATATGGTTGAGTTTAATCTAGGATTGTAATGACACGCCTCAAACTTTGAGGGCGAATCTAACTGTAATTCACATATATACTTAAATATCTGTCTACAATCAATAAAAAGTAAATCCTCAAAACACAATTATTAAACAGCAGAAGAATTTAAAAATTTGCCAAACCATCTACTGTCCTTAATTCTAGTCTTTCTCCTCACTCATCATGAATCAATCCTGATTTCTGAGAATCACAATAAATTATAATGAGTACAAAATTTAGTAAGCAAACTAGTTTTTCATATATCAGAATACATACATACTTATATACAATGCAAATGGATGACATGCCGTGTCTTTTAAAAACATTGTAAAACAAATTCATTAAAACTTCATTTGTTAATTTCAAACTTCACATTTCATTTCAAATCATTTACTTGAATTACCTTCATTCAATTGCTGCTTAGTAGGACTCTCACTTAACTTTCATAACTTTAGACTTTACGTAAACGTCCTTCACCCACTTATCTCTTAAACATAATATCTAGAGTGTCATTGAGTAACAAATTCAAGAAACCAAGCAAAACTGAAAAACTTTCTTTCTTTCTTTCTTTAAAATCAGTTTGCTAAAATCCACTTTCTCATTTCATAGAAAACATAATGCATTTTCATGCTAATGCCCATGAACTTTCACACATACATATGCCCATGCACATAATCATCCTTAATACATAACAACACCACACGTAAACACACGGGCAAACACACATAAGTATATCAAAAATAGGCTTTTCAAACATGTCAAACATATACATATTGTTTATTGTGATTCATTTAGAAGTGTAGTTTACTTACCTCTTGGCATCCTCAAGTAACAAAAGCTTATTGATATCATCGGCTTAAAATCGATAAGAAAACTCTCACAAGATGTAATCATGTCCTAATTCATAAATTATCAAAATACCCCCGAAATCATAAGTTACTAGAATATCCTCGAAATCATAAATTACCAAATTATCCTCCAATTTAAAAATTACCAAAATATCCAAAAAGTCTAAAATTACCAAACTGCCCGTACCGGTCAACGGTGACCGGAAGTCAAGCAACGATGGTTGGGATGGTTGGGTTAGATACTTCAGCTCGCTCTGAATCTAACAGGCGGTGGCGTACTCCAATGCACGGCCTTGGCGTTAGATTGAGCTTCAACAATTATGAACTTCGACGGCTGATTGGCGACAAATCGGCTGCTGTGAGGGATAGAACCAATGTGATGGTGTGTCAGAATTGCGGCGTAATCACGCCAATTTGAGGCGGTCTACGATTGATCGTGGCTTCCTGTGACGGTTTCTGGCCACTTTTCGGCTACTGATCACCGAATCTTGGGAGTTCGGTTAGTGTCATCCTTCACTAGTGATGTGGTTGAGTTCGACGCCAGGGGCTGGGTTGGGTTGGGTTGGGTTGGATTCAGGTAAACCCAGCTCGGCGTGACATGCCATCACATGGGGTTTGTCCTTCATGGCAGCCACTTCAATTTCCAACCATCAGACAGCAGTTGATTTGCCGCCAATCAGCCATTGAGGTTTTGCGGCTGTCAAAGTTCGATCTAGCACCGCGGCCGCGCGTTGGAGTACGCCATCACCTGTTGGATTCAGAGCAAGCTGAAGTATCTAAACCGACCATCCCAACCACCATCACCAATGACCGGTGAGGGCATTTTAATAATTTTTTATTTTGTGGATATTTTGGTAATTTATAGTTTCGAGGATATTTTAGTAATTTATGATTTCGGGGGTATTTTGGTAATTTATAAATGAAGACTTGATTATATCTTATGATAGTTTTTTTATTGATTTTAGGCCGATGATATCAATAAGTTTTTATTACTTGAAGATGCCAAGAGGTAGGTAAACTAGACTTCTAAATGAATCACAATAAACAATATGTATATGTTTGACATGTTTGAAAAGTCTATATTTGATATATACGTATATGGATTTGTATGTTTCCGCTCATGTGTTTATGTGATGTTTTGTTATATGTTAAGTGTGATTATGTACATGGGCATATGTATGTGTGAAAGTTCATTTAAGCACGAAAATGCATTATGTATTCTATGAAATGAGAAAGTAGATTATAGCAAACTAATTTTGAAGAAAGAAAGTAAGTTTTGCTTGGTTTATTGAATTCGTTACTTGCTTAGTGGACACTCTAGATGTTATGTTTAAGAGATAAGTGGGTGAAGAACGTTTACATGAAGCCCAAAGTTATGAAAGTTAAATGAGAGTCCTACTAAGCGGTAATTGAATTAAAGTAATTCAAGTAAGTGATTTGGAAATGTGAAGTTTGAAACAACAAATGAAGTTTAATAAATTTGTTTTACAATGTTTTCAAAAGACTATGGCATGTCATCTATTTGCATTGTAAATAACTATGTATGTATTTTGGTATATGAAAAACTAGTTTGCTTACTGAGCTTTGTACTCATTATAGTTTATTGTGATTCTCAGAAATTAGGATTGATTCATGATGAGTGAGGAGAAAGACTGGACTTGAGGACAGTAGATGGTTCGGCAAAATTTTTAATTTCTTCCGCTGTTTAATAATTGTGTTTGAGGATTCACTTTTTATTGATTGTTGAGAAATATTTAGGTATATATGTAAATTACAGTTAAATTCTCCCTCGGAGTTTAGGCCAGGTCGTTACAAAAGGATCCAGGGGAATCTGTGTAGTTTTGGTTTTATAATTCTTCAAATTCTGGATCTACTTAATTTTTGACACTGTTTTCGTACTTAAATTCTGCTACTGTCTTCCGTAGTGTGATCTGTAGCACCCCTTCATTGTGGTGTTTTTCGAATGTGCTTATGTTTTTATGTGGATGTTGTTATTTTTTATGTATGTATATACCTCTTTCCTTACCAATTAAAGTATTGCTTCATGGCGAATCTTTTTATAGGAAATTGTAATTCTAAGTCATATGTTGCAGCTCTTCCCATACTTGATAGGACTAATAATATAGGTCTGAAATACTGAGGGAATTTTCTGTTGAAGTTATTGAAAGGGAAAGTCGGTAGACTTTTGAAAATTAGATGCTGCTATTATCTAACATAAGTGTCCTGCACTCCTGTGAACCTGTAAAATCAGGCTGCAACTTGGTTGAGTTTTATGGGCTTGAAGTATCTGTTTCACCTTTTTGCCCTAGACCTTCCTCATGTTTGAAATCAATTTGAACTAATGTTTGCCAAGCTAAGCTCCACTAATTGGTATATAGAGGTTTGGTCATGGATTCGGTTGTTTCCTGTTGGGATGAGAAGAAGGGGAATTCATAAATCCGATTGAAGGTGAAATCTGGAATTAAACACTATTTTAATTTGTAACCCATCAGACTGCAGAAACGAACCTGAAAAAACCTGGAAAGAAGAAGGGGACAGAAAAAAAAAGGGGGGGGGGCAGCCTTGGGGGTTGTGGTGTGGGAAGCAAGAAAAAGAAAAGGCTCAAATTTAACTCTCTTTTTTGCACCCTTCTCCTATCTTTCTTGGGGTAATTACAGCACTGGAGCTTCATATCTGTTTGGTTTTCTTATTCTTCTTATTCAAATACACAATATGTTCTATTGATTTTAAGGGCATAAAGGCAGTAGGATATGCATTCCAAGATGTATGAAAATGCAAAACATAATACTATGGATTTGAGTTGAGCTTCTTTGTCCATTAATCTAAGGTTGGTCATATATATCACACTGCTTTTTTTGTATGTGCAATGTTGGACTGGACTAGTCATAGAATTTTTACCTTCTAATGCTCCCGTGTGGCAGCTCTTATTAAATGAATGAACCTTGGAATTTGCAGGCTTTGATTTTCCTGTTAGCTATTATAGTCAGGGCAGCAAACAGACCGGTGGAGTATGACAGTGATGATGAGCTTATTGCCCCAAGGCAACAGATTCGGCAGCCTTTGATCAATAGGCCAACACCTCCTGCCACAGGTGTGCCTGTTGCTGGTTCCCTTGATCAGCGTCCTAGCAGAAATGATGCTTGGAGTACTCGAATGAGAGAAAAGGTGTGTGTTTTTTTTTTTTTTTAAATCTAGCAATTTTTTTTAATGATAAAGTAAAACCTCTCTAGAGTGAAGTATTATTCATTAAAAAAATATTGGTCCTAATTGATGCCCGTTATAAATAAGAATATACTACACATTATAATAAGTTATATATAATTTTTCTAGATTCCGCCTTAAGGAATTTGCCTCCACATAGTAATAATTATTTGTATATTCCAAAAATATGTACTATTTTATATTAATGGTTTAAGATGGAACAGAATAATTTTTTAAAAGTTGTGTGGGACAATGATTTATACAATGTACGATAAAGAAAAACATTAAAGAGAATGTAAACTTTTAGATTTTTAGGATGACTTTGCATAACACTACATAGATACATATACTAGTTTTTTGAAATTATGCCTATCTCGTTTATCAATGTCTATACATTGGATTTGACATGTTCCTTTAATTAATTATTAATATAATGCATACTTTACCTCTATGTCATTTACACTAAGGATAACTAAGTGAAAACATTAATTTTTGTAACTACACTGCTAAGTTATAACCTCTTCTTATTACTAAAATTAGTTTGGTCCCAACAATATGACAATAGAGAGGTTTTATTGTACATAGATCATACAAGTGCTTCATCTGGCGGTAATCATGAATAACTTTCAAGAATAATACTTCAATACAAACTCTACATATGAACTAACGTCTGCCAACTGAGGTAGCTTAGAATTAGTATGGAGTGTTATTCAAATGAGAGTAGATGATGGGGGTGATAATATAATAATGCCTCATCAATTCATATGAAAAGAGATTTGTATGGAGTGTTATTCAACTGTGGGATTGTGGCTTATCTAGGTGTTATATTAAAATATAGAGAATGCACGTGGATGTTCAGGTTCCTATTTATTATTAAAATGAGTGTTATGGCAAAGTTCTGCTTCTGACACTGTAATGTTGTTCTTGAATGGGCATAAACCAGTACGGGCTTGATACGTCTGAGTTCACGTACAACCCGTCTGAGTCACACAGGTTCCAACAGGTGGCTACGCAGCCAGCAGAAGAAAGGAGCCGCTGCACCATCATGTAATGAGTTTCTGGACATCCCTCAAAATCTGAACTGAATTGCTTTCTTCGATAATTTCAGAAGACAGTCTTTTTCGTTTTGTTGAGTTTGTGTAGAAATCAATCATTGTTCAGGAGTTCTAACCATTCCCCCTACCTGTCTTGTTCCATTTTTCTTCTACAAAACAAAACTTCATCAAATGCACTACCAATTTGTGTGTAAAAGTATAATGTTATATTAGGTTTTATTATGGTGTTAAAAGTCCGAGATTAAGCTTATATCAATTTTCCACAGATTGGATGATATTTTTGAATTACCGTCCACAAACAAGAACACAGTACCAAAAGCACAGTATCAACAGATATTTTTATACTATTACCAAAAAAAAAAAGTGTAATTGAAGTGATTTAGATACAGATTATCCACCTTTTTCTTCTATATTCAAATTTGGCCTGCCAGCTTGAAAACTTGTTTAATCGCTTGGACTGAGATGGCCCATGATCAACCAATACAATGTGTTTTCATTCCTATTGTATTTCCCCAAGTATCATTATCTTAGTGGGAGTCATTTTCAGTGTTTGGTTTGGTTTGGTTTGGTTTTGATTTGTTTTAGTTTTTCTCTATCATCATCTATCTGTTTGACATTGTGGTCCAAACACGGAAAAGATACGTGATTTTTTTGTTTTTTCTTCAAAGTCGATTTGTAATTGGGCTACGTAGTTTCTTGTTAAATATTCTAATACATTTACAAGTAGTTGGTGTTGGTGAAGAGTGATCTCACAGCTTTTTGAATTATAATTGTTTGGTGACAAACCGCCATTACAAAAATGCCGCCAACTCAACTCTCTCTCCGTTGCTCCTCTTCGAATCATTGACACACGTTCACACACTCGACACTACAACAAGTAGACAACTTATTTTTTTATTGATTATAATTATTTTTTTTATATAAAAAAAAAAGGGAGGAATTTCAGATCTTATCTTGAACCCATTTAAATTTTATCTCTAGATCTGAAGTTTAAAGCTTAAACCAATAAAATGTAAGGTTAAATACTCCTTTTCCTTGGAGGTTTCTGTGTTTTCTCTGAGGCTGTTCAAACAAGTACTGGCCAACTAAATGGGACTCCCATCGCAATTGGAGTTATGAATTTTTAGTTATGGGACATTAATTTACTTAATATAGAAATGGGAACGGCTAGCTAGTGTTTCAGTTTGACATATCTATAATGATACACGTATAATTTTTTTTTTTTTTTTTTGGTATAATTTGGGGTAGCGGGTTACATGATTTGAAAGGATTGGTTAAAAGGTAAATACAATCTATGAAAATAATTATGAGGACCTTATGATAATCATTTTTTTTGCCACCTAAGTTGTTATATCTGATTGTAAAAATAATTGAATGACATTATCAAAATTTCATTTTTTTTTGTTCCATGCATGTCGTAGCTCGGCTGACCGTGAATATATTCATAATCAATGAATAATCAATAGAGTTCAGTAATAATAATTATTATAATAAGGGGTAAGGATTGATGTTAATTTAGTAAGGCTTCTCATCCCCATCTAAAACTTTAAAATAAATTTTAAAAAACTGAGATAAACCATAAAAAAAAAATACTTATTATTACCATCACTCATTTTTTTAATAACTTTTTTATTTTTACAGTTTCAGTAATTTCATCTCACAAATTAATTGGCAAAATTATATTAAGCTGATGCAATAGGTATAAGGTTCAAATTCCACTCATATGTGGACGGAGGGACATAAAATTTAAATTGGAATTTTTATGCTTTGAATATATGTTTATTCAATTAAATTATTTCTTTGTGCATATTATATTATATTTATTTGGCCTCGAATACACAAACGTCAAGTTGTGTGTAGGAAGGCAACAGCCAGCATGCATTATTAGTATATAGGTTGGTGGACAATTTGGCATTTGCTTAATTTGTGAACTGCCAATTTTCGACCCATATTTATATATCTTATGCCTTACATTGACCTTTCACTTTCAGTGCCTAATATTATTTTATCAATTATAGAATGTGTATGCTAGCTTGATGATCTACAGCTGTTCTTTAGATTTTTACATGCCATTTTATACATCTCATATGTTGTAGGAGGTAAGCGCAAGAGCATTTCTCTTTCTCTTTTTTTTTTTTTTTACATGAAATTATTGTTCAAGATTATAACTCAAATGATATGAGACTATAACTGATATTTACAAATCAGATTGTTATTGGAACTAATTTACATTAATTCTTCTCTAAAAAAAAAATTTACAATAATTTTTATTAAGCACTGCCCAGATATTTTTGCGCAAAAACATTTTAAATTGGCCTAACTTGAATATATACATTTTTTTTTGGAAGCTCTTGAAGCATTTCAACAGAATGTTTTCTAATTTAGGTACCGTTTTATTTTTTTTATTATTATTCAAATTTCTAGTTTTTTATTATTGGATTAGATTACAAATCCAATTATTGTATCAGATTTAGTAGTGTAAATTAAAAGCCTAAGCCCTAAAGGCTTTAGTTTGCCATTCTTTTTTCAAGCTAGCTAGCACACGAAAACATGCAACTTATAAATATTTTATAGCATAGAAGATCGATAAAGAACATGTTAATTTGTCCAATGTTTTCAAATAGAAGATTTTTCTTTCCTTCTTGTCCACTTTTTCATGTCTACCTAGGTTACATATTATTAATAAGAATAACCCTAGCTCTTTTCATCTTCAATAATTTTTTTTAATTGATATTACAATCAACTTATTACAATTAAGTTATTATTGACATTATATTAAACTATTATTGATATTTATAATTAAATAATTACTGAGATTAATTTATATTAAATCTTATAGAATACTACTAAGATTTTTACTTTCATTAATATTTAAAGAATGTCTACTCCACTCATATTTAAAAAAAAAAAAGACTATCTACACTCAATTATTTAATAATTGAGCGAGAAATAACGTTCATCCTTTGTAAACAAAACCATTAATGGCTGTAAAGGGTGCTAAGATATGGGCACCCTTTTGCAGATGCAAATTGGTAACAGTGGTCAATGCATGGACATTGACGATGAGCTAGTAAAGAAAATTAAAGTGATTCTACCTTTATTCAGTTCCATCTAATCCAAGTCATTTCATGTGCCTTATCTTTAATTTGATCTCAACTTTCTGTTTGTGGGCACAATGCATAAAAATCAAAGAATAGAATATAGAACATAAATTAATTATTTATATATATACTTCATCAGATATGCCCTTAGGCACGGCCATACATAATACAGAAATCACATTTAAAAAGGGTGGACAATTAGCTAGAGCAGCGGATGCTGGAGCGAAACTAATTGCAAAAGAAGGGAAATCGGCCACATTAAAATTACCTTTTGGGGAGGTCCGTTTGATATCCAAAAACTACTCAGCAACAGTCGGATAAGTGGGGAATGTTGGGTCGAATCAGAAAAGTTTGGGTAGAGCTGGATCTAATTACAAAAAAGAGAAAATTGGCCACATTAAAGTCAAGAATATACTCAAAGACAAAATAAATATAGAATCAAATGCACTATTTTTTGTCTAATAGCATATTGAAATTTGTGATTTTTTTTGTCTTTTAACTTATCCCTAACTTTATTAAAATTAGAGATTCCTGATTGAAACCTCACTATTAATATATATATATATATGTTATATATATATATATATATATATATATATATATATATATATATATATATATATATATATACGGTTTAAATCTTGAAATTTTAAAGTGCGGAAAAATCTGTGACTTTAAAAATGTACGACTTTAAATGCTTTAAAATCCCGAACCTTTATTAGAACTGTGATATATATTTACACATATATATATATATATATATATATATATATATATATATATATATATATATATATATATATATATTCAAGAATAAGCTAAAAGACAAAAAAATTACAGACTCCAATGCACTATTTTTTGTCCGGTAGTATATTGAAATTTGTATTTTTTTTTGTCTTTAACTTTCTAACTTTATTAAAGTCAATATATATATGTTCCCATCCATAATTTTAAAGTGCACGAAAGTTTGAGAAAGCTTTAAAACTGTACGGTTTAAGTGCTTTAAGTTTTAAACCTTAAAACCCTACGGTTTTAAAGCTTTCCTAGACTTTCCCGCACTTTAAAATCCTGGACCAGATCAGGACTCATATATATGTATGTGTGTGTGTGTGTGTGTGTGTGTGTGTGTGTAATTATTCTCTAGTGAGGATATTCTCACTTTATTAAAATGAGGATGCTAGTAAAATATAAAAAAAAAACACATATTTTAATACATTAACAAATAAAAAATATAATTTTTAATGTATTGAAATATATGTATTTTTTTTTATATTTTAATAACAAAGTGAGGATGTCCTTACTATAAAATGACTATATATATCATTTGATAGAAACTGCAAAACTTTCTTTTTGTTGCAAAATTAATTCTCTCTCTCTCTCTCTCTCTCTAAGGGCATCCTCATTTTCATTCTTAGGTGCGGGTTTCTTATTTTTTTAATGCAAGCACATTGTTAAATTGTACAGTTTAATAGCATTCTTCATTGATTCTATTAAACCGTACGGTTTAATAGTATGTGCGCATTTAAAAAGAGAATGTGAGAATGATTATATATAATATATATATATATATATATATATATATATATATATATATATATATATATATAAACAATTAATTTTGCAACAAAAAGAAAGTTGTGCAATTTTAGAGTATTGCCTTTGCGTGTGAATGATAAAGGTAATTAAGGGATTGTTTTTTTTTTTTTTTTGTCTGAAGTCTTAATTTGACTTAATTTAAGATGTTTTGATATTTTGGCTTATTTATTTTTGTATCTGAAGTCTTATTGTAAGACAATTTTATCTGAATGGAAAAAGTAAAATTTCCTAACTTTTGTCTGAAAGATAAAATATCTGAATGAAAAATTAATTTTTTTTCTCACAAATAACCTCATTAAATACATTTATTTCTTACGTAGCTATTAGATGCTATATTAAAATTTTCGTTGATCTTAAATTTTACTTGTTATTGAATACTTAACATACATTCAATTTGAATTTTAAACAAATTCTTTTATTATTAGATAACAACTTTTTTATGTATAAATATTATGTTAAATTGTAAAAAAAATGATGTTTTCAAAATTATTTTTCATAAATTATATATCAAATGCTTACTTTAGAAACATTTATAACATATATAAAACTATCGTACTAGAAAATATTGTAAATATATACTCATTTAAACTTCAAGTATATATAACACTTTCAATGTCATAAGTGTAAAAATATTAAAATTAAGATATTTTGAGCTTATAAAAATAAATAATTTATCACTTAAATAAAAGACAAACATATTATTCAGATATATACATTTAGACCTATTCAAACTCAGTAACATTAAAATCCATTTAGATTTCAGATAAAAAATAAACATTACCTAAATCTTTCGCTGGACTTCAACGAAATTGCACTAAAAAGAATCTTTCTACGACATTTTGTGATTTAGGGGACCAATTAAACTCTTATTAAGTGGAAAAGAATTATCAGGGTGCTAAGAGTCGTGGAACAATATGCTACTCAACGCCTTTTCCTTCTTTTCATCTTATTTTTTTTTGTCTTTTCTTTATAACAAAATGAAAAGAAATTAAGCATGCTAATTAATTAGCATGTTATTGCTTCTAATTAAAATTAAGCATTAGATTGTGCAAGTCGTCCCAAATTTCAAACACTTTATACAACTACAAGTCGTCCCAAATTTCAAACACTTTATACAACTACATATATTTCAAACTCCTTAATAGTCACTACACACCATCTGTTTTGCATACTAAAATACATTCTAACTCTTGGTAATAACAACTTAACAAGGGATAGATTGCTAATTTCCTTCGTTCTGAAATCAATTTATACTACTTATCCCTATAATTTTTATAATAACTAATAACTCTCTTGACAATATAATTTTATAGTATTATCCTTATTTTTATATATACTTTTATTCAAATTTATTATAAATTAAATAAATCATATTAATAAAAATTAAAATAAAGATTTTATGTACTAAACATAAGAAAATATTTTTTTTTGAGTGAATAAAAAATTAATAATAGGATATTTTCTTATAATTTTTGTTATTTTTTAAATATTTTTCTTATAATAAATATATATTTTATATTTTTAAGTTAAATTATCAAGGAAATGACCTTATTACTCCTCCTTTCCTTAAAATCTTTAGTGCCAGGGGATTATTAGCTATTATAAAAACTATAAGAAGGTAAGTGATATATATTAATTTCAATAAGGTAAAATTGACGATCTCCCTAACAAGGGTGACATTAATTGTGTGTAAATTATGTGTGATCGTTTAAGTTTTGTTTGTGACATGCCAAACAAAGGTTGCATAATAAAGTTTAGAATGATACGAATTTAAATTTCTTTATTAATCAAATCAAGAATATTAAATATATAATAACTTAACACAATTATCAAACAATTTACAATTGTGTGGTCGTTTAATATATATTTTAAAAATATTTGTAGTTTTACTTGCTCAACTCAATTTTTAGTCCAAATATATAAATAAACACTTTTAAAAATACAAAAAAATGAAATAATCTTATTGCATAAAATATAATTCGACATAACAGAATCAAGAGTAGTCAACAATATATAATTAATAAGATAGTTAATTATATCATAAATAGATTCATTTATCGAGAACTAAACTCAAATTCGACATCATATAGCTCTAATTTAAATACGTTAACTTCGTGTCAAAATATTCAAACCCTAGCGTTAATAATTAATTCTCACTCTCGCCTTTTCCATTACCAATTTGTGTGGTTGAGCAAAATTTACACTAGATTAAAAAAAAAAAAAAAGAACCACTTGCTTAAACTTATAAAGTATAGCTAGTAGCCAAATATAGTATGCAATTAATCATCATGCAATATTTTAAATGGCTAAGAAAATTCTTGATTTGTGGTCCATCCCATTACGTAGGTATAACATTGGCATGTAGTGAATAATATATCAATTTTTTTATCATATTATCATTAACTTAACCATATAATAAACATCACAGCTGCTACTTAATTATATAAATATGTATAATCATAGAGTATTCAACTGGCATAAATATTCTAAATATTTGAAGGCTTGGTGGGTTTAGCTTCCTCGTCATCAACAAGAAAGAGATAATAAAGTGTATAATTTATTTGTATTAATTAATTTGATGGGTTACAATGGACATGTGTATTATATATATAGGTCAACCTAGCATATAATAACATCATTAATTAACCAGCCATGCATACATTAATCCCATCTTTTTCAATAAAATCGAGCCACCTTTTTAGTCTTTTTTTTTTTGAATGACACCTTTTTAGTCTTTACAATTACATCTAATCTTACATTATAAGTTAATTTATACATGTGGATCAAGATTTTTACCATTACTTGTATTAAAAAAATAAAATAAAATAAAATAAAATAAAATTGTAATTCAATTTTCAATGATTGAAGTGAGAATAAACAAGTAAAATCAATAGTTTCAAAGAGGAAATTATTTTTTTTTAATGGGAGATTGCCAATTTCCCCTTTACTGTAATTATTATATACCACTTACTTCCCTGCTGTTTTTATAATAGCTAATAACCTCCCTGATAGTATAATTTTACAATATTATCTTTATTGTCAAATACACTTTTATTCATATTTATTATAAATTAAATAAATCATATGAATGAAAAATTAAAATTAAGTATTAAAAACAAGAAATATATGTTTTGATGTGAAAAAAATTAATAATAAAATATTTTTCTTAGACTTTTTTTATTTTATAAATATTTCCTTATAATAAATATATAAGAAAATTATTATAAAATGATAAAAAAATTTATAAGAAAACCTAAATGATAAATAAATAAATTATTATAAAATAAATAATAAAATATTTTTCTTGTACTTTTTACATTTAATTTTAAAATATTATAAAATATTTATTATAAGAAAATGTTTATAAAATAAAAAAAGTACAAGAAAAATATTTTATTATTAATTTTTTTGTTTACAACAAACATGTATTTCTTGTTTTTAATATTTTTTTTTATTTTAATTTCCATTCATGTGATTTATTTAATTTATAATAAACATGAATAAAAATGTATTTGAAAATAAGGGTAACATTGTAAAATTATAGTGTCAAGGAGGTATTGGCTATTATAAAAACAGCAGGTGGGTAAATAATATATATTGATTATAGTAGGGGAAATTGACAATCTCCCTTTTTTAGTTATCAAAAATTGACAATGACTAAGGTTTTGATTCCCTTTTATAGCTAAATCTTGAATTATACAAATTTATTCATCCAAATAGGCAGATTCAAAGTATTTTATCATGATAAATTACTATTGATTGGAATAAATAAAAAGAAAAAGACATTTAAAAATTGACTATAGACTATTTTGCCTTTGCTAAGCTCAAATTTTGGGTTTTAGGAGTCAAGGCCGGAGGGGTTTTTTTTTTTTTTTTTTTAAAAAGGGTCTAAAATACCTTTTTTCCTATTTCACAATTTCATAACATACTTTAAAATTTAAGTAATTTTATAATTTTGAATAAAAACTTTCATTGACAATCAAACAACTACTTTTTTTAAATAAAAATTCTACTAGAATCAATGCTATTTAAAAAACTATACCAAATATATATATATAAATGTTCCAATCAATGATTCCTGACAATATTAAAATAAGGGATAAGCTAACAGATAGAAAAATACAGACTCCGATACAATATATTTTATCATGTAGTGTATTGAAATTGTATTTTTTTGTCTTTTATATCATCCTTAACCTTAATATGGTTAGGGATCTCTAATTGAAAACCCACTATATATATATATATATATAATTCAAACAACTTTTTGAGGTTCTACAAAATTTGGTAAAAATTTAAGACATCGTAGCATTATAAGCAGCATAATCTTCTCGTCTAGAATTTTGACAAAATCCCACATATTTGGCCCTCACATTATTTTCACAACCTGTTGAAAATTAATAAATTGGTTTAACTTCGAAAACATTTGCAATGAAATTTTTAGACCCGATACATTTTGGCCAAATCATTGAAATCAAGAAAAAAGATATGATGGTTTTACATCAAATTAATTGACTCACTCATATTAATTAGGTTAAATTTAGAAACAATCCTACAATCGTGCGAATTGACCCATCATGACTCAACTCGATAAAGTTAGACTCAATAATTAGAGGAATTCTAGAATATAATAAAGATAATATAATCAACTAATGCATGTATGATAAGTGTAATTGAATTTAATATGTCCACCACTTATATGATAGTTTTTTAAAATAAATATATACACGTCATAATATCATTTACATGTTGTATGACTGACCAACAATTATTTATGGGTAGAAATATTTCCACTTTATAAATTTTATAAATTCATTCCACTTTCAAGAAATAATTACAGTTAGTTCATATTATTTTGAAAAATACAAATAAAGAAGAAGTTTGGTGATTTAATCAAATAAAATTGAATACCTAAACTATTAAATACAAGAGCAATGGTTAAATAAAATATATCTTAAAGCAACCTTAATGGTCAAGAGTACTTATGTAAAAAAAAAATTATATCAATAATTTAATTGATTAATTCACAAAATTTTTAGTGATTTGTATATTTTAAAAATAACGAAAGCTTTTTTTAATTATTTTTTGATGGTGTGATGGTTTAAAAAAATGTTGGGCGGGAATATCCCACCCTTATTTTTGTGTAACTAAATTATTTTAGTACAAACTTTTAGTAGACATATATACCTTTTTCATACAAATGTATAAAAAAAAATTATACAAATTAAACTTTATTTATAATTAAACACACAGGTGATGTACCCACAATTTAAAAGGTCAGCAAAGTCCGCACAAACAGTAAGGAAAAAAAAATCATAATTCAGACACGAACTGTAGTTGAACACCATTCTGTCCCCTATATAAACAGTACACTTGCCGTACACACTTACGGCTACGGGCTATTCACCTGTGTACAACTCCCAGCTGTTTAACCGGTTTGATTTTTTTTAAAAAATTAATTGATATACATTAATAAATCTTCAATAAATTAATTTGTTAGTCCTGAATTGCAATATAAGTTTAATTGCAATTCAATTAATTAATATTCACTTAGGTAATAAATTTTTATTAATTCAAAAAATATTAATTTATTAAGATTATACTATTCGAGAGGTACTAACAATAATAACAAATGAACATCTTGCTTGCATGGTTTTCAACTTTTCATAAAAAAAAAAAAATCTTCTTTATTCTTAAAATCAGCTTCTTAAGTCATTGCATCCAAAAATTCATAAACAAATAAAAACAAAATACATATAAAAAGTGGACTTTTTTTGTTTTTTAGACATTTTCAATTGAAGGCAAGTCATTTACCTTCACATATAGTGCGCTGAGCTTGAACCAACCTTTATTTTTCTGTGACCGTGGTGGTCCCTTTGATCAGTTCAAAATTCATTAATTAATCCGTTCATGCACATATTTTATTATTGTTTATTATTCATATTTCAGTTAATATGATAACCGTCCAACCAATCTGTTTACAGCTGTCCTAAATCTTTTTCAGTCCTTTTTTTTCTAATTTTATTTTATTTTTACTCATTTGATTACCCCTTTGACTTGAACTTCCATTTTTTTAGTGTCAACCTTTGGTTAGTTTAACTGGGTAGTTACTTGTTTCATGCACGGTGGGGTCTTTGCAAATCTTGTAATGGTTTGTATGATCATTTAATATTATCATTATTTTTTTTACACTTTTTTTTAAAATTTTTTAATGATTGTTGCGTTTTCAGTATTTGATTTGTCTTTAGTTGAATGTAACTGTGTAAGTTCCTAAATTTGCTTTTAGATTTCTGGTGGGGATGGATAATGACTTGTTTAATGCTGTATATATTTTATTTATTAGGGGCTTCAATTTGTGTGATTGTTAATAGCCCAGTTGGATTTTCTTAATTCTTAGGTGTAATCTGCTTCTGGGTTAATCCAACTTTTGTTTTTCTTTCTTTGCATTGCTGAAACTAATAATGGCTGTGGCATCTTTTGATTTTTGGATTAGACTTTACCATTGTGTGACAACGAAAGTGATATTTTTGGTTTTTTATGGGTTTGTTTTTATTGATTTTTCAGTGATAGTGTTGCTATGATGTTTCTGGATATGTGAGAGGGATGTCCATTGGGTATTTCTTTTTGAGCAAGTTGAGGCTGTGCGCGTATGTCTGTTAAATATGTCAACACTTTTTTCTCTGTCCTTTCTATTTGGTAACTTAGTTTGGCACCAAACCTTGCCGAGCAATAGATCTTGTTTCGCAATTGTCTCTAATGCCTCTTATTTAAACATTAATCCCCTTAAATAGTGAGAGTCGGATTCTCGTGCCTGGTTCCATATTCGAGTAGTTGTTAGTTGGATTCCATTCCGAAGTTTGATCTTGTGAGACAATGAGAACCCAGAGAGGAAAGCGTTCTGAGGTGTGCTTTTTTGTGATTTTGATATAACTTTTTGTACTTGTTTTGATATAACTTTTTATGATTTTTAAGAACCAGCAATTAGACTAATTTGAAGAATTGCTTTCGGTTGCAGGCTTTTTGGCCTTCCATTGTGATGAAGAAATGGTTGAATATAAAGCCAAAGGTGTATGATTTTAGTGAAGATGAGATTGACACGGAAACCGAAAGTGAAGATGATGGTATGGTTACGAAATGTTTACATTGGCTAGTTGTTTCTGTGTTTCTGGTGCTTTTTCTGTTGTTGATATTGTTTTCTGCAAAAAAAATTTTCCAGCTTGCTCTCTTAAAGATGCAAGAGTGCACATACGTGAAGATCATCTACATAAAGCTCAGGAGAACCATTCTGATTGTCGAAGTCAAATTTCAGGTAATACTTGTATTCTATAGATTACTTTGGTCTTGATAGGATCAAACGCTCTTTCTTTCTTGATTATTATTATTTTTTAATTAAATCAGAAGCATTCTTTATTATCATCTATACTATTATCAGATTCCTGTATCTTTCCTCCAGAGCTCATCCCTACAGAATCTCGATATGAAATTCTTGTGCCTTTTTTTCCTCTTCTTGTTATTAAAACATTATTTTTGTTGTTTGGTGCCTTCCAATATAAATTATCTATCTCTTTTTTCTTTGCTCTGTTTTTCTTTTTAATGTCTAATTGTTTACATATCGGTCATTCTTAAATTTGTGTGCAATTCTATAATTGTGGAGTGACCATGAATTAGTCTAGGACTTGAAGATGAGCTCAGGTTTTGATTTTTGTGATGGAAATGAAGAAAAGAAGCCAATTAGAAACATCCCTCTTCTTGTTTTGTTAGTTTCTGGGTAAAAGACATAAATATCCTTCCTAAAGTGTTTAAAAATTTTTTGTTTTCACTTAAATTTCAAGACCTAAATAGAGTCCAGTTCCTGTAAAATTTTTAGTCAATCCCATGAGAAGTTTAATTATCTTAATGGCCTAATCAGTTTTTCACTTGATTACTTGTGAGTCTCAAATTGCTTTGGTGTTTCTTTGGTTCAGATACACCTTCTAAGGGCTATCACTTAAGACACAGGAGAGGGAAATCAGAAACACTGCGTGTGCAGTATATAAATACCAAGGATGTGAGGTTTGGCTGTAACTTGCTTAATTAGCTAATTCAGCCATAACTATCTGTCTGATTCTGACTGAGAAAGCTTCTTGATACTTGGTTGTGTGCAGGGTAACAATAGGCACTTGGAATGTTGCTGGAAGACATCCATACGAAGATCTTGATATTGATGACTGGCTTTGTACCCAAGAGCCAGCAGATATTTACATTATTGGGTGCGTATTTCATACTTTGGTGAACAGTGAGTGCTATTCAGTGAGCAACATCTTACTTGAAGTTCCATTTTGTTTTTCATAATAGCTCCTTGTGCATGTGCTGTTAAATAGATTAGAATAGTTCTATCTCATCATAATCAACATTGTAAATGCTTGAGTTAATGGAACGTGGAGTGTAAACTTTAAGGCTGCATAAGATTGAACAAAGAGACTAGGTTAGGTTTTACGACCTGTTGATCTGTCTTGGCAATAGATTCCACATCAATCAGCATTTCTAGAATTTGGTATTATTTATTTAATGCCACTACGGGGCACATACATCCTTTTTTTAATCTAGCTAAACTATACGTATGTTTTAGGTAAAATGATCGGTTTAATGCTCCTGTCATTTTAAGGGAATACTAGCACTGGTTTCAGGCATGGAAACTCCCAAAACTCTAGGTGCAGATGATGGCCGTATAGGTGTTGATTTGAGGTATTTTAAAGGAGTAATTCTACACTTTCAAGCTATTTATTCAAACTGACTTGGCATAAATTCAATGGAAGTGTCAAAAAAAGAAATAAACAAAGCGCAATGTAACATAACTGATACTGTAGCGCACAGCAGTGCCGTATTATTAAATGCATTAGAGAGTTTCTAACCTCATGTTAATCATGTCTACTTTTTGTAGCTTCCAAGAGGTAGTCCCTCTGAATGCTGGTAATGTGCTGGGGGCAGAGAGTAGCAGGCCAATTCCAAAATGGGAGGCAATCATTCGCAGAACTCTGAATAAATCTGCAGAACCTGAAAATAAACACAAAAGCTACAGTGCCCCGCCTTCTCCAGTGCTAAGAACTTCCTCTGTTGCTGACGAACTTGCTGATGAACTTGCTGATGAGATTGATGATCTCCCTTTGGGGATTACTAGCGAGGAGTATGATAGTATTACAAATGGTTGCAATATTGAAAGAGAGGATTTGAAGAAAGTTATTAGTATTGGTAAAAACTTACATTTGAGTAGAATATATGGTGTCGACTATGATCGTAGATTAGACTGGCCTGAACGTTCATTGGATGCAACCCCTCAAGTCATCTCATCCAATTTGAAATTGCGGAGGGTATTAAGCAGTTCTGCAAGAATTGGCTTTACTTTGGCGGAGAATCCACCAATGTTGAGTCCTCAACATTTTGCATTAAATGGAAGTGGATTGAAAAGGTCACACCACAGCTATGGAAACCTAGTCTCAACACGGATGGAGCAGCAAGAGGAGCCTGAAGTTGTTGAGTCTCTCTCTGATGTGTCGGATGGTTTTTCTGATGAGGAGTTTGATGCCTTCTCTGAGAAACCAAAGGAGAAACATAATGATGCTGTCAATAAAGATACTGCAAAGTCACGTCCTAAGTATGTGCGAATTGTCAGCAAGCAAATGGTTGGGATATACGTGTCAATTTGGGTGCGTAAGCGGTTGAGAAGACATATAAACAATTTAAAAGTCTCACCTGTTGGAGTTGGTCTTATGGGGTACATGGGAAACAAGGTAACACAATTCTTTCATGCAAGTAGTGCTCTACCCATAAACTAGAAATTATAGGAAAGTTTAAATATTTGTGGCGGTATGCATGCATTTTGTTCCCAAAAAACACTAATATAGTACTACATTGGTGCATGATTGGGACTTTTAACACCTCCTAAACATTAGTGAATATACTTTGACAACCTGCGCTGTGAATTGCATTAATTGGGATCGTGTTATAAGCACTTATAAAGTGAATATACTTGCTGTCACTGTAATTTACATCTAAGTTGAGGTTTCTGATGCAGGGATCTGTTTCAGTCAGCATGACTCTGTTCCAATCACGGCTCTGCTTTGTTTGTTCTCATTTGACCTCTGGTCAGAAAGATGGGGCCGAACAAAGGCGTAACTCTGATGTCAATGAAATCATACGACGTACCCGTTTCTCATCAGTCTTCGATGCAGATCAACCACAGACAATTCCATCTCACGAGTAAGCATTCATGGCATTTGAGTTTCAAATTACATAATATAATTTATTCACACAAGCTTCATTTGAAATTTCCCTGGGGCACTTAACATAACTTGATCAAGAATCCATGTTTCTGTATTTTAATATGCTTTCATGGAATTCAAGGTAATTTTGTATGATATTTATTGCGGATTATCTTATTCAACTAAATTATACATTCAACATGATTCTGGTAATCTGGTACTCAATTTTTGCTAATAAATTTCACGTTTGTACCTGAGAAATTTTATAAGTTCCATGGAACATGTGCTTACAATTTTCTCTTCCTGTAAACAGTCAGATATTCTGGTTTGGGGATTTGAATTATCGTCTCAATATGATGGACACAGAAGTTCGGGAGCTTGTTGCTCAGAAGCGGTGGGATGAGCTTATCAACAGTGATCAGGTTGACTTGCACGCAACTGTGACAAAATTATCTACTTTCCCTTTTTGTACTCACTATGCTAGCAGTTCATTTGTAATATACGATTTCCTGTTTACAAGTATAATAACAGTTTAGTTTAAATCCACATTTTGGTATAACTCAGATGCTATAAACATAATCAGATTTCAGTAGTAGTAGAACTCGAATGACCTTCTTACCTATTAGTAAAGAACTTTTACTTGTTGAATTCAGAGAACAAATAAACTGCCTCTAGCCATTAGTGCTTTATAGCCTTTGAACCAAAAAGGGAATTGTTTCTAAAGCAAAAGATTTTTTTGTTAAGATATGATTTTTTCGATTGCCTAGTACATTAACTTGTTAGTGAGTTGTATATTTTGTTAAACAAACATGATTTATAATCATTATGGATGATTTTGCAAAAATTGTTTGGGTTTCCATGTAAATGATGTCCGCCTCTAATTCATTTCAAAACTTTTTAGTCGCAACCATGCCTTATCTTCTGATGCTAAAATTGTTTAATTGCTTCATTTTTTTTGCAGCTAAGCCAAGAACTCCATAGTGGGCATGTGTTTGAGGGATGGAAAGAGGGAGTGATAAACTTTCCGCCAACTTACAAATATGAAATAAACTCTGATAGATACGTTGGTGAGAACCCAAAAGAAGGGGAGAAGAAAAGATCTCCAGCATGGTAAATATATGTCAGCCCTTTTGTTGTTCTAGTGAATAGACCTTTATAATTTATTATATCTTCAATGATCAGGCTAGTTCCTTACATGGAATGTTATGCAGGTGTGATCGTATACTTTGGTTAGGAAAAGGCATAAAACAACTTGCTTACAAGCGGGCAGAGATAACACTTTCTGATCATCGGCCTGTTAGTTCATTGTTTGTGGTTCAAGTTGAAGTCTTAGACCATCGAAAGTTGAAGAGAGCACTCAATGTCAGCTCCGCAGCAGTACATCCTGATATTTTCCTAGATGAAGATGGGGAACTAGAGCTTCAGCAATTACCAGGTATTCAAGCCTGAATATTAATGTGTGACTATAAAATAACATATTAACTTTCATTTAACATAACTTAGGACCACGTTCTTCAACTTGAAATTAAGCAACTGTTGATCTCATGTTGTGACATAGTTGTGGGTTGGAAAAGTCAGAAATTGCATTTTTCTTCATTTCTATAGTTTCTCTGATCATAGTTGTTTTACGAGAAAGGTCATAGTTGATGCCACTTTATGTAATTCTACTTACACTCGCATATCATAACACTTTTTCTTTCCCTTCTTTCTGTAGCAGGGGATTGCAAGTTGTTTGACTAACATTACAAGTTGACATCAAATCGATATATGGGTATCGACATCCACCTTCAGGTTGAAGCACAAATAAAATCAAATCCTTTTGGACAATAGCAAGGAAAAGAAGTGTTCTGTATAGACTTCAGTCGCATAATACTTGATGTGTAGACTGTAGTCAATATATGGATATAGGCATATAGCAATGTGCCAAAATACTTGTTTAGGGCAGGTGAATGTGTATAGAGCATAAACAACATTTTTTTTTCCTCTTCTTCAGATAACTCTGAAAAAGAATAATGCTTCTGGTGGGGTCTATCAGTTTTGACTGGGATGCTTCTGGGTCTGTAAATGTTAATAGTTTTTGTCAAGTTTTAAACTAGCAAATTTTCTTCCTTTTTTGGGATGGTGTCGGAAGCTCTTTTTGAGTCATTTAGTTTACATTTCTAACTCGAATGTGGTTCACAGACGGTACAAATACCTGCATGTGTTTCTTTTTACCTGTCCAGTTTTACTCAAGTTCCTTTGAAGATTGTATAAGGAAAAATTCAATTTAATTTGTTTTATAAACAAATTAAATTGAATAAGGAAAAATTTACTTTTTTTTTTCCCTTGGGAATATTATAGTATATGGTTAGGCTGGAAACTTGACTAAAAATTTTTTGATACCAAATCCATGAGGTTATCTTAGATATTCTGGTTTCGACGAGGTTGTATGATGAAGATTTTGCACATAATATTGCACCAAGCTGCCTAGCCGTGGCCAATTTTCACCACCTAATAGACTCTGGAAGAAACACCTTTATAAAATGACAAAGAAAAGAATAAGTAGGTTGAGTTAGTTGCATCAACTTTGAATATTAAGAGCCAAAAGGAATTTTTAGCAAGAGATGTTGGTTTGAACAGCAATATCAAAAACAGTACAAGAAAACATCATTATCAAGCTCTGCAGGCATAATATATATGTTATAGAGATGTTTGTGCAACAATCCTCTCCCCATGCACTTGGGCTTTGCTAAATCTCTCAATGGAGAATAGAAGCATACTATTGTTGATTGTATTGATGTTCATGTTGCATGGTAGGAAGATTTCGAGTGAAGGTGATGGAGTTCTTGTTCTGGATTACTACAAAGAGACATGCCTCTTAGCAGAAGAGATTGTGAGACGTATTGTCAAGAATGCAGTGGTTAAAGATCCTCGCATGGCAGCATCACTTCTTCGCTTACACTTTCATGATTGCTTTGTCATGGTCACATTTGATCCTATCATGTCTGTATCTGCTTTATAACAGAGAAAACGCATACATATTTTTTCTTAAGAGTTTTTGTATGTTGATTTGTTTTGGAGATTAGGGCTGTGATGCATCGGTTCTTCTGGAAAGCTATGGAGGCATGGTCAGTGAAAAACAAGCTGGGCCAAACATAAACTCTGTGCGAGGATTCGAAGTGATTGATGAGATCAAGTTCATTTTAGAAGATGCATGTCCCCACACAGTTTCATGTGATGATATTCTAACCATTGCTGCTCTTGATGCTGTTGCTCTGGTGTGTAATATAACTCTCTCTACATTTCTTTTTGTATATTCGTGCATATTCAACGTATAATTAATGAGAAATCTAAAAGCATATCTTTTGATTCTCAAACCTGGAAGTAGATCGCAACGAGATTATATCATTATCATACTGTATGCTCATGTCACTGTCACACTGTATGCTTATGGTCGAAAGATAATCATAGAAAAAAATCTCATTTTTTTATCTCGTTTTCGCACACCCACACTTTTATTTTCACACACACATCTTTGATTAATTTCTTTGTATTTTTTTAGTACGTTGTAGATATATCTTATATCTCTCACATACTTTTAAATATAATAGGTGTGTTTATATAAAAGTTCATGAGAGTGATAGAAATCAAATAAAAAACTTAGAACTCTTAGAATACAATTAGACTTATATCAGTAATATGAAACTCTAAAAGAAATTTTTAGATTATTCTTTATGTTGTATCGGTCCAGCCCATCATGGACGCCAATTCCAACACTCTCATACAAGTTTAATGATATATAACAAGTGTGCTGATTTTTACATTATCAGAGAGGAGGACCGACATGGAAGGTCTTGCTTGGAAGGAAAGATTCACTGAAAGCGAGCTTTGATGGAGCCAACATGTACATTCCTTCTTCCAATTCCTCTCTGGAGACTTGTTGCAAATTTTGAACATCAAGGTCTTGACATTGGAGACTTGGTTGCTTTATCAGGTCAATCAAAATTAATGTGAACAAAGCCACTATCTTACATCCCAAATTTCAAAGTTTGTGTTAAAATGTTGAAATTGACTTGAAAAAAAAAAACTGTCAATAGGTAGCCACACAATTGGTGAGGCAAGGTGTCTGAGCTTCAGGCAAAGTATCTATGATGTTAACATTAAAGAAGAACATTATGATAAATTAAAAAGACATATAACATTTCGGAGAATCATACGGTCCAGATGCCCGGAATCAGGAAGAGATAACGAACTGGCGCCGCTTGATTATACGACTCCTGCAAGGTTTGACAACCACTATTACCTCAACATTCTTCAAGGAAGAGGTTTGCTGCTATCAGATAATGTACTAGTGACTCAAGACCATCATCAAGGAGAAATAATTCAGCTAGTCTGGGCATATGCCTCTGATCAACAACTCTTCTTTGATTCATTTGTAAATTCTATTGTCAAGATGGGAAACATAAGTGTACTCACTGGCCACCAAGGGCAAATCAGGAGCAACTGTAGATTTGTCAACAAATAAAACTAGCTACGCAGGGGAATAAATCTGCAATCTTTAAAAAATCTTTTTGGATGCTAATCTATACATGGGTTTGGATTTAGTATTAAGCTGATTTAGAACTGTATATTATTATACATACACATGTGGTAGAAGATTATGAAGAGTTGAGCACATATGAGCTGAACAATGGATCCAAATTCTTTATATAGATCGATTTAATTAATGTAATACTAACATAACAAAAATACATTAATTTTAATTTTACTAGCAGGGTTGATTTAATCAATTACTATTGTCTTTTCTTTTCATTAATGTCTCCAAGATTTACGTAAGGCTATTATTATAAAAGTCAATAAAAAAATAAGGGTATGGGTGTAACTTTCATATGTAACAAGAAGGATATCTTGGGGGCCGTTTTTTAAAATATATGGACTAAAGTGACACTTAATTAACTCAAAATACATGGACTAAACAAACAATAACAATATTGCCTCTCTAGATATTAGCTATAGCTGATATATCTTCGAGAAAATACAACAAATTATTGCATGTGTGACATGTGTACCACTTACATGTTAGTTTTTTAAAATATATAAACATATGAGATTACATAATTTACTTATTATATGATGATATAATACTTCCGATGTATTTTAAAATTTGTCTGCCTTTGTTGTGAGGGTAAAAGTCTCGTATCTAATAAATAAAAATATACAACTATCCAAGCATACTCGATAGTTTATAAAATTATAAATCCGAACACCAGTATTCATTAAGTTCTAAAATGAACCATTCTATAAAACATACAAAGTCAAGTACTTCAACACCCTCTATGAGGCTTGACAGTTCTCGCCTCCCTCTTTTCGGCATGAGTAAAGGAGTTTGAATCTTCTTGATAGCATTTTTTTTTAATTTCTGAGATGAGAAAAAAAAATGTTCAATATTCAATAATCTACAATAGAGACCTATAGATTAATGTTAAACTCATGTGTATGTTTAAGCTGAAACTTATTAAAGAACGGAAATAATATTCATCTTTTTATATGACTTAGAAATTTCATCAATCAAAATAAAACCAATAAGGCATTTACTCGTTAAATACCCACAAAAAAGTAAATTAATTGTTTCTAAATTTTCATTTTTGAACATTTAGAGTTTTTTGTTCGTTAGTTTTATTAATTAATGCTGACCCTTGAATGAAGGAAACTGAAAATTTATTTGCGTGTGTTATGTATTTTACTTTTTGGTGCTGCTCTTGCTATAACGTCACTATTTTTTGTGGTCACAACATAAGATGAGCCGGGAAATCTTGCAAAGTGTGAGATTGAATTTCTTTGAAAACATTTCATGTGCACCAATGTTTTCAGATGTTAGATTGTTCATTGTAAAGGAGACTAACTTTCATGGTGGCCTTTTTTTTTTTTTTTTTTTTTTTTTTTTACGATGTGGTGGAACGAGTCCTCGGATGATATCTAAATGTCTATTTCTTAAGATGCCGACGGGTTTCTTAATTATAGGTTTTGTTAATTGTTTGTTTTGTACTTTCTTTTGTTGTTCTTTCATAAATTTCATGCATTGCATATTTATATTTGTATTTTTTTTAATACTTTTCATGATGAATAAGACTTATTATGTCTCTCCATCAAGGTGTATTCCTCTTATTTTTCAATTAATAAATTTTTCCTCGTACCACCGGACGTTTACCCAACATGTACATCCCTTTTGTGGAAGGTATTTTTGATTAAGAATATTTGATTAAAGATGTGTTAGGAAATATATCTTATTTTTCAATAAGAATTTCCTAGGATACTTAATTATTTAGTAGGATTTTTATTTAAAGAATAAATAATTTCCTCTTTAGGATTTGACTTATTCAAGGAGAAATACTATTAGTATAAGAAAAAGAATACTTCTCCTATAAGTAATAAATACTATATATAGGGAGGTTGGGTTCACTTATTTGCACACAGAATAACACAGCAATCAGTTCTATGCAAGTAGACAGTTTCTAGTGTGAGAGAAACGGTAGGTCTATTGAGGAATTGGGTGTGAGAAAATTATTAGAGTGATCGTAATAATTTTTCACATAATAGATTTTTCTCTCGTCGTCCTTGACGGCCATAATTTTTCTCCTGTATAAGAATATTCTAAGTAAATTCTTGTGTTGTATGATTGGTTTTTTTCTCCATCTATTTTTTATTATTATTTATTTGATATTTTTACTTACAAGATATGGAATGGAATTAAAATCTTACAATGGGATTAAAAATTTCCTAACAAGATGAAGGGAAGTGGAAAAGATTTTACAAGTGGAAGTTTTTGTTCTTAGCTTCATTGAAAACATGACTATGTATTCATAGGCCTCACCCTTGCTTTAACAGACACTTGCTGACCACACATTTAAATATTTCTCTATGGTTAAAAAGTAACCATAACTTTTGCCTAGATATTTGTAGATACCTAGATGATACGCATGTATCATTGAAAATATTTTTTAGATGCTTAGATATTTCTTAGTAAAGATTTTTTCTAGAATACAAATTAATATTTCTAACATTTGTTTTGTAAACGAATTGAAGCAATTGCTTTAGGTAAAGCAAAACTGTGTCTAGTATTGTATCAGCTGTGAGAGCCTGTAAAACTCATTTCGGTTTTTGGCATGCTGCATTGCACAACACTATCTGTTGGAAGCAGCACCTTCACAAAAACGACTAAAGAATGATAAGGTTGAGCTTGAAATTTACATGCAAAATTAATCAATCACTGGAATTTGAAGAGGTCCATCAACGAGCAAGTTTTGGTTGTCTTTTTTGAGAGCTAAACAGTTGATCAGTCATGAGGTAACAGAAAAAGTGATTGAGTAGATGAAGATTGATATTGAGGAATTCTTTAAGCTGCCATTAGAGGAGAAGATGGCTTCTGCACAGCTGCTAAACAGCATTGAAGGTTATGGCCAAGCTTTCGTTGTTTCCGAAGACCAAAAGCTTGACTGGGGAGACATGCTTTTTCTTGTCATTGAACCTGCCAATATTAGAACAATGAGTCTCTGGCGCACCACCCCCGCTTCTTTCAGGTAAATCATGCTTTTGTTTTTCTGCCAATATTAGAACCACAGTAGAACAATTCAATTATGCATCTGTTGGTGATTTTGCTAATGTCAGAGCAACCCTGAAGGAATACTCTTTCGAGCTGCAAAAGGTAACAATCTTTCTGTTGAAGTTGATAGCTAAGAATTTGTGACGATGCGGAAATATAAAGATTGATAAAAGATAGAAAAACGTAGTTTCTAAATAACTAGAATAGTATTGATTAATCGGAATGAACAAAATCAGGGTTTTGAGCCCTTTTATACAAACCCTAAATATTGTAAATTTACTAAAATAAGTAAATCAAGAATATTATTTTATAATAAGTAAATCAGGATATCTAAATCTGATATCTAAAAATAAAGATAAAAATCTCGAAAGCAATAGAAAAATTACTAAATATCTTAAAATGATAAACAGTCACGAAAGAAACAGAATTTCCTGCCTAACCATAGCAGAAAACAGCTAAAACGTTCTGAGTTTAGTTCGTCTCTTTGCAAGCTTTGAAACGGTATATTATATACCCTAAACGGACATCTGTGACTCGAGTTATGATTCCAAAAAGATATCCTACTCGCCCTATGCATCCATCTAACATAAATTTGAGGATTGGACCTGGGAAATTCGCAAGATTGTTTGAAGATGGGATACAAGGAATAAGAATGAATTATTATCCACCGTGTGCCCGGGCCAACAAGTTTATTGGTCTCATGCCACACTCTTGACTCTTGCATTAACATTGTTGACTCTATTACCACACGTCAACATAAGGACATCTACAACCATGGAATTGTACACGCAAATCTTCCTACAAACTCCTGACAACTAAACAAAATTATACCAAGTAAAGAAACAAATATAAATTCAAAGCCAGTATAGGAAACCAAATCTACCCAAAACTTGAAGCAGTATCTCTCTCTCAAATCTTTCTTCAGTATAATAATCCAGCTGCAACATGAGAAAGACAGTTACAAGATTACCAGCACACTGGTAATGTTGCAAAATGGAAAAACCGAAAGGAAACAAAATTAACCACAAGTCTAAAATAATACAAGCATGTGCACCAACCCCAGAACTTGTCTTTAACTCCACATCAAACCACCTTACATATCAGTTGTGTCACAGCATATATTAATTTTAAGACCTTTATAAAGCACGGTAGGAATATGAGCGCTAGAGCTATTAAGCACTTTTTATACCACAAAATGCATGTTCTGAAGTCGGATATTTTTGTCTCTTATGTAAGAAAGTAACTCGCCAAATCCCTCATTGCCTAATTATGGTTGGCAGAAGAGAAGAAGAGAAGAAAAAACAGTGTTACTCGTCAGCGTTACCCCTCATAGCATAAACCCAAAAAAATGGCAGCGCCGTTGGATAAAGATGATGATCGTGATGATGAGGCGGAGGAGGATGGCAACGATGAAGAAGCCGACGACTCGTAGTCCCATCTCTTTTGTTCGTGGTTGGCTTTGGTGATTTATTTGATTTTACCTGCTTCACAGGTTGCCGATTTTTGGCTACAATACATATGCTGCAAGTACTTGTTATCATAGCCGTCCTTTTGGTTATTATCACTTGACTCCACCGTGGAGACGCTCCACCGAAGGAGGAACCAAACAAAATTACAAGTCAGAGCAAATGAACATAAATGACGTACACTTGCTTTTCCCAGCCCGTTTGTTTGAAAATAGCTCCGTGAGAAGTGTAAACAGGCAAAGCAACTGGGAGACACATAATAAGAATCCCTGATAGCTGATAAGAGATTAAGACTAATAGGTTGTTGTAACATATTTGAATCCATAGGTCTCTTAAGAAAACCCTACTAATTTATGGTGTCTTCATCTTCCTCGGGCTTCACAAAGAACTCAATATAGGCAATTCGACTGGGTGGCTGATACCCAGCAGAATCAGAATGAGGGTGTTGATTGGATGTTCTGGCAACAGAAACCAAGTGCTGGACCTTCAAAATTCCCCCTCTTCCAATTGTCAGTTTACTTCCTCTGTTATCTTTAATTACACTACCAGGTAAGTTGGAAGTTGTTGCCCGGAGAAATTTGTACTTATACCTGTCCGCAACATAGGTGGAAACATCAAGACCGATTGCTAGAAGTGTGCGCTGATGCATAAAATATCAAGAATATATATATACATACTAAATGATACCTATAAGAGACTTGGCGATCACAGTGAAACGCTATCAAAAGGTCAGTATTCACATAATACATGAAGTCTATCTGCAGAAATGACAACAAATAATGCTTGTAAATTCTAAAAATCTTGCAACAAATGTTTTCAAAGTAAGTGAAACTGAAATGACACCTGCAAGTCTCCATGACCTTCTCCTTTGAAAGAAACAGAAGGGTGGACCGGTTGCAGTTTAATCTGGATGCTTGATCCTGGCCACTCAAGGTCATCGATTGCTTCCTTTAAAGCTGCAGACTGCAATGTCAATAGACCGGAGTTTCTGATAAATATTATCGAAATATAAATAAATATTTCTTAAAAAAATGATATTTATTATCTTACAATGAGAACATGTGTCAAAGAGTCATTTCTATTCATACGAATTGTACTCTACTAGAGAAGACATTTCGATAATATTTATCATGGATTACAGAATGTTGGGTACAAAAACTTTAGGAATGAAATTATAAACATTAAGAAATTTGATGTTGTTTTTTGCTATGAGGATGCCTCAAGTGTAGCTGATAAATACAAATGACTAAATGATAATATAGACAAGACCCCTAACCCCCCAGCCCCCCCTTACAGATTTTTCTACGCGCGCACCTTGACAGTAAAAGTGAGAGGTGTGCTTCCTGCAGGTTCAAAATTATAATCCCATGAAATCATGTCGGGAATTCTTGTCCTTACTTCTGCATAAATGCAAGCATCCGGTGAATCAACAGACCTAACATGGCATTGAAGAAAAGGAAAATGTAAGTAATGGCATGATTTTAGTTATTCTACTATATACAGATTCAAAAAATAGTTTAATTATGAAGGAGAGAGTCCAGCAGCCTTCAACAAATTGCCAATTGTCCCAATATAAGTATTTAACACTTCTCAAAAAAAAAAAAAGTATTTAACACTTAAAAGTTCTGGCTTTCAAATTTAGGTGTCAAAACATCCTCTGCTCAGTCAATCAAGTTTACTGGCACTTGATCATTGTCAACTATTAGAATTCGGAAAAGAGATATATAGACAAAGCAAAATTGGAAAAGAGATATTTAGACAAAGCAAAATTTGAGAATTTTATAGAAGAAATATTCAAAGGTTCTCCATCTCTCCTATTTCAAACAGTATAATCCAAAATATTTTCAGTGTAATCTGAAAATAAGGTTCTCTAATTGCCGAAAATGCAAGAAATGACTTTCACCACAACTATCCCAACCATTATGCAGGAATCTGAAATAATCAAATAATAACAATAATAGAGTCCAAAATTTTATCTCAAATTTCGTCCAAATGGTGTGACATGTGATGTGTCATTCATCAAGTAATTGACAATTTTCACAAGTTCCAAGTGAAATAATTAAATAGCACAACATTTGGGATCAAATTTTAGGATGGCTAGCACTACACATAATCAAAACCACATTCAGTTAGTGATTACAAACCCCTTTAATTACAATTAACAATTCCTTAGTTTGCTTCCCTGTTCATTCCACTCATACTTATTATAATCCTAATGAATCTTTCATTACTTATGCATAGAAATTTTGAATGCGGATAACAAAGAAACGTGAGCATACTTGACAAGGAGCTGCATGTCAGGTCCAGGATATCGAATTTCAATCAAGCTAGAATGGCCGGGAGCTGAAAAAGTATTTAAGCAATCAGCAAAAAGTCCCAAGCTCACTCCAAACCTAGGGCGCCCTTGTGCGCTATACTCATATCTCACAAAAAGCTACAATCACAACCCAAAACTCTCGGTTAAAAAGAAAAAACAAATTCAATTCCATTCCATTCCAAATTTCCAGTTCCAGATTAAAAAAAAAAAAACAAAAAACAAAACGACGCCGTTTTTGATACCTCGCGCTGAAGGTACACCTTGGCTTGGAGACAACCGGTTTCCTCAACGATCAAAATGATGCCGTGTTCGGATAATTCAATTACGGCGTCCTAGTGAAAAGAAATAAAAAATCCAGATAAACAATTATATATATGCTTACTTTTTCACATATTTTCCAAGGAACCAAACAGAAAGTCATGACGTAGTTAGTCGTCGTGGTTCCTCTCAAACCTGGTGGCGTTTCCATCTGACTGCGGAGAGGGCGTCGACCATACCTTGAACGTTGTCGAGCTGGCACACCAGATCCGGTGATTCTGCGTCTGTCGCCGACGAGCTCATGATTTTCTCTTCTTTTTCCCGCCAAATTTATCTGTACTTCCCCCTTGTTCGTTTCTGTCTCCTTTCTTCTTTTATGGCACGCTCGGTAGAGGCAGTTGCGCCCGATACACCTTCAAACTTATAAAATTATCTTAATACCCTAAAAACTAATAAAATTTCCGAAATTTTAATTCATGTCCTTTTAAAAGCCATAGAAAATAACTACATTATTCCTCAGTTAAATGAGTAAACCCATTCAATAAAACAGTGTGGTGCTGTGCGTTAATTAAATATCCTAAAATAATTTTAAATTTATTTAAATACCCCCTCCTTTTTTTTATGGATACCCTAAAATATGTATGTAAAGACTGAAATATCTTTAATAAAACCAGCAAATTCACTCCTCCTCACTCTCTCTTGTACTATACCAAAAATCTCTCAAAATCTCTTATAAACTCTTACACAAATACAACCGCCTATTAACATCTTTAAGACCCATACTTTTTTGAATTTAAAGGAGGTGCATTAATAATTAAACAACTCAATAAGGTATGTTAATGTTGTTGAGTTTTAATAATATTGATGGGTTTTGAGTTTGACATTTTCTAGAAAAATTTAGATAATTTCGTCACATTTTAATGTTCTATTTTTGATATTTTTTTACTAGTTTTTGTTATATATCAAAATATATGCAATGTAGGTTGTTTAATTAATTTTTTAGCAAGATATGTTGTACATGAACATGTGTTTATGGCAAAAATGTTTTGGGTCGTTGTATGTAGTCGTGTGAGTCGTGTAAGAAATAAAATCGGGTTGGTTGTGTAATACATAAAGGTCATGTAGGTCGCATAATACATGAAAGTCGTGTAAGTCATGTAGTCGTGTAAGAAATATAATTGTGTAAGTCATGTAAGTCGTGTAGTTATTAGTTATGAAAATTGATATTATTGTTTTTATTGTGTCAACAGATATTGTTTTGATACGTGTGCCTATTTTGTTCAACGGTGTATGGATTGAACAAAATGACGAGTATAGGTTCAAAGGTTTTGAGGCCAAAGGGATAATGATACCACGATCGACAACATATGCCAAATTGGTTGAGAAGGTCGCTCAAGTTATTGGTATAGATACTTCAAAATTTGAAATCACAATGAAGTTCAAGCTTAAGACATGTGATCATATGCCATCAACTACAATTAAAACCAATGATGATGTGGAGTTTTTCTTAGAGGAAATAGTTAGTGGAATGGAGTTTAGAAACCCGCTTTGCGTAACCTTCACCTCGTCCTTCATGGCAATATAGTCATGCTTACTCGAGTTAAGTGCCTCTATCATTTCCTATTGTCAGCCCGAACAATTTTACTGTTGCAGATGAATAACCAACTGAGTGTTTGCTTGGGACGCTACCTAGTGACGAACACGAAGCAGTTAACGAATTTGTGACTGATGCTGATTGTTTGCATGAGCCACCATTAGCTACTGATCCAATATTGGGAGATAATGCTGCAGTGACTATAAGTTCAAGAAACTCAAACAATACATATGTGCCCAGAATAAATTTACTTAGTAAGTAGCAGTAATTTATTGTCAACGGAAGTTACTGGTAATAGTGATGTGTGGATGGAGAAAGAGGTGTTTGAGACAAAGGAGGCTTTACAAGAAAAGATTAAAGCACTAGCTGTGTAAAAAAGGTTCTAATTTAAAACCCCAAATTCAGACAAAGACTTACTTCTTGTTGTTTGTGTAGACAACAATTGCAAGTGGCGGCTTCGTGCAACTAGGGTTAAAGGTTGCAACATTTTTGAAATTAGAAAGTACTATAATGTTCATACTTGCTCCCTTGATTCGCAGCAAAAAGATCACTGCCAAGCTACATCAAAGCTAGTTGCACAAAACTTTTGGCACAAGTATAATGGTGCTTCATCTTCTTATAAGCCTGTTAATATCAGACAAGATTTTCAAAAGGAGTTTGGTTATGAAATAAGTTATCACAAGACATGGAAAGTAAGGGAGTTTGCAATAGAGATGGTTCGGGGCACTCCGGAAGATTCATACCAATTATTACCCTCGTACATGGCAATGCTCGAAAAGAAAAATCCTTGAAGTCGAACATTCATTGAAAAAGACAGTGCAAACAATTTCAAGTAGGGGTGGGCATTTTAACCGACCCGATCCGATCCGAAAAAATTAGGGTTAGGATCGGATCGGATGAATGCAAATATCCGATCTGATGAGTTTTTGCTAACCCGATCGGGTTGTGATCGGATCGGGTCAAATCCGATCCGATCTAAAAACCCGATCGGGTTGGCTAAAAAAAAAAAAACTCGCTTATGCTAATCTGCTATTCTGCACTCAGTGTTCTTCTTCTTCTTCACTCAATCTCACACAAACAACCATCAAGAATTCACTCACAATCTCACACAAACAACTAACAAGCAATGCATTCACCCACAATCTCACACAAACAACTAACAAGCATTCAATTTCAAGCAACAACACCAGCGGTAGGCCGGCAGCACACCTCTTCGACCAGATCTGCTGCACTGACGAACGATCTGCTGGCCGGCAGCTGCTGCTTGACGGTTGCTCCACTTCACTTCGACCGGATCTGCTTTTCCCGCGGTCACCGACGAAGGCAGCGAACCTATGGACGAAACCCGCTACCGCTTGGTCTACCGGTCACCACTTGATCTGCGCGAAGCCACCTGCGGTTGTTCCACCGAGCCCGAGATCGACAGCCACCATCGCCATGTCCTCCAACTCCAAGCTCCCAAATTTTTCGTATATAAAACTATATATTTGTTAATATATATGATAATGAATGAATGATATGTTGATACTTGATAATATGAAATGTAATGTTCCATTTCTCACTTAATAATATATATGTATATTATCATTGAATTTAATTTAATTTAATTGTTGTCTTGTTGTTGTGTTGTATATTATTCGATCTATTTTTCTTATTTTCATTACTTTTAATTCGATTATTGTCTTGTTTTTCATTATTTTTATGATAACAATGAAATATGAGGAAGAATTGAATAATTTCAAAAGAAAATGAAATTGTATAATCAAATTTATTGTTTGAGTTTAAATAAAATTGATTTTGAAATTAGCATGACTAGAATATATTCATATATTGTTTTATATAGTATATTTATATATTAATGAAAAATCGAGAATGCATAGTTTATTTTTATGAATAAATTATGACTTATTGTTGTTGGGCAATATTATTAAGCATAAAAAATTATAAATGTAATAGAATTAGTAACACAATGAGCATGAGCATAAAGGTCATTATTTTTTTATTTTAATTTCAATAAAAATCAAATCCAATAAATTTATATAAGAAATATGTAAGTTAAAAATCTTGATTTTTTTTGTATGTTTAGATTATTAGACATTCAAGATCAGATTCAACAACTGTTAGTCTACTACTATACTTTAACAATCTAACTTGGAGTACAAGAAGTTAAAGTTAGAATTTATCCAAGTGTTTTAGAAATTATTTAATTACATTTAAATTTTGTAACTTGTGTATTTTGGAGACTATTAATTTTGGATTTTGTGTATATTTTAATTTTTATTAATTTGATTTCATAGTAGTGGACCAATAGTTTTTATTTTTTGATGAAAATTAGTGGAAACGGACTAAAATGAAATAATTACATAAAAGTAAACTTGTAATAACTAAATAATTTACAAAAAAAACCCGAAAATAAACAAAAACAGTTCAAAATCACCCTTGACACGATTTGGTCCAAATTGACCCAAACCACCCGAATACGATCCGATCCGTTTATAATCCGAACTCTATCCGATCTGAGTTCAACCCGAACTTTTGATTCGATCCGAATTTAATCCGATCCGATTTGACCCGATATAAAATTCGGGTTGAATTCGGATGAATTTTCCTTCAGCCCGATCAACCCGAAATCCGATCGGGTTGACCCGAACCCGACCTGAACCTTATTTTGCCCAACCTTAATTTTAAGTACTGTTTCATGGCTATTGGAAGTTCTTTAAGAGGTTTCACTTCATGTATTAGGCCTGTTATTGCAGTTGATGGCACATTCATGAAGGGGAAGTTTAAAGGAACATTATTCATTGCAACATCTCTTGATGGCAACAATCAACTCTACCCTGTTGCTTTTAGTAGGTGATAGTGAGAATGATGCTTCATGGGAATGATTTTTTACGAAGTTAAAAGAGTCCATTGGTGATGTTTCTAATTTGGTGTTCATTTCTGACCGCCATGGAAGCATTAAGAAAGGAGTTAATAAAGTATTTCCAGATGCAGGGTATGGCATATGTATGCATCATCTAAAATGAAATGTAAATGCTCATTTTAAGGAAGTTGATGTGGGTGCTTTATATGGGCTGCAAAGTCATATCGGCCTATCAAATTTACCCAATATATGAATGCCATCCACAGCATTAGTTTGAATGTTCATCAGTACCTTACTGATGCTGGATATGAGAAGTGGGCTCGTTCTCACTTTGAGGGGAGGCGTTATGGTATTATGACGACCAATATTGCAGAATGCATGAATTCTGTCTTAAAAGAAACACGAAGCTTGCCTATTCATAAGTTAATGGATTGTATCATTGACAAATTACAAGAATGGTTTGCAAAAAGGCGAGAAATGACGATGAATGCATGCATTCGAATGACTACTTAGGCTGAGAAATAGTTAAAAGGGAGGCTGGAAAAATCTCATACATTTCTAGTAATACAGATTAATTTCCATGAGTTTATAGTTAAAGATGGTGACCTTGATGGCCATGTTGACTTTCTACAAAAGACTTGCAGTTGTTATGAATTCCAAATTGACCAATTTCCTTGTGAACACATGGTAGCTGTGTGTAAGCATATACGTAACTATTCTGTTTATGATTTATGTTCACACTATTATTCTGTCAACGCATGGGTGACAGCAAATGCAGAGAGCATTTATCCTGTGGGTCCACAAGAGGAATGGATGTTTCAGAAGAGGTGCGTGCGTATGTGCTATCACCACCTGTGAAAAAGCAAGAGGTAGGGTGGCCACGATCTAATAGAATACCTTCTGAAAGGGAAGATACTGTGCATCATAAATGTGGTAGGTGCGGATTGCGGGGCACAATCGATTAACATGCACTGTAGTAATTCCACTTTCAGAGCAAAGCATGCCGCTAGAGTGAACGACCCTTAAAATAAATAATGTAATATGTTGTATTTTATTCTTAGATTATCGAACTTGTGATGCTGAGACATATTGTGCTTTATTCGTAGATGGAGTCTATTTTAATAATTGTAGTTATACGAACTTGGTTATTTTTGGTACTGTTATAGTTCGATGTGTGCTTTGTAGTGCATTTACAGTTAGATGTCCCATACTTTTTCAAAACCTAGCAAATCCATTCCAATTGACGAGTAGAATATTTCTTTAATTATTTTAGGTTTCATGTGGAAGCTTATTTGGAACATAAACTAGAATATTTCACAGAAAATGATCATAATTTATCTTCCCTTTGCTCTATAATCTTTATTATATTGGGTGCATGCCAGAGGAATCTTAAGAGCCATCACGTCAGAATCCAAAATCACTTTGATTTTGTACACAAATAAACATGGAATCACTTCTGAGAGAATGAGTGAGAGACAACATCAAAGGACAACAATAATTATAGTTTCTAAGAGAGCACTGGGGAGAAAAATTACATTTCTTTTTTCTCAATGATAAAAAGGAAATACTACTATACAACAAAACCAGAAGAGAGATGTTGATTTTCTACTCTTTTATATTCCCTTAACAAGCATTAATAAACAACTCAAATACAGCAAATTTTCCAAAAAAAAAAAAGATTCAGTAGAAAGTGTTTCTACTGCTACATCACATCTTTCATTCTAAATCCCTTTCCATGCTTCCCATGGCCTTTAATCCTCTTGGTCTCTGCATTATTTGGTAATAGAGAAAACAAAAACACAACCCATTTACTTATCCTTATCCAAGTTAAGAAAAGAGAAACCAAAAAAAGAAGAAATCGATCAACTAAAACTAATAAATAATAATGTTACCTTCTTAGAGCCCAAGTATAAGGTATACTGCAGTGGTATGTACTGATCCAAATAATCAAAATTTTCCTCAATGAAGGAAATTAAATTATCAACATAGACAGGACGTTTACCCTTCAAGGCAGAACAAGACAGAGCATTGTTATAAAAAAAGTAAAATTACAAATTGCAATTGTTATAAAAAAAAATTATAATTTGCAATTGTTTTAAAAAAGTAAAATAACTTACAATTTTCTATTCAACAGATTTTGCATGCTTATAACTTTTTTTTTGTTATAAAAAAAAGTTATAACTTTTTTTATACAATTTTTTATATAATTTTTTATGCTTATAACTTTTTATACAATTTTTTTTGTTATAAAAAAAAATTATAATTTGCAATTGTTTTAAAAAAGTAAAATAACTTACAATTTTCTATTCAACAGATTTTGCATGCTTATAACTCTTTTTACATTTCCTAGGCACAGCCTCACCATTTGTATGTTTATCAGTCTCTTTAGCTTCCATAGCTACAGACTCTTGCAGCACAAAACCACAACTTTTCTGTTTTGAGAGTGGAGCGGCTGATTTTTGAGTCAAAATCCTTCGAGCTTTTATGACTTTTAAGTTGTTGTAGCCAATTTGTTTGCCAAAACCACTGTAGGTAAGGTTGTGATGCCTCTTCTTCGTTGGCGACAACCAACTTCTTTTGTACCTTAAGCTGTAAGAATTACGATAATTATTAAATGTCAAAGAGAAATGAAAAAAAAAAGAGAGAGACAGAGATAC